>CP053148.1:6760721-8112866 GCA_014607495.2 Carposina sasakii
AGTCCTCGTCAACACTTGCTGGGGTTTCCATGGCGGCAAATAGATTTTTTAATTCCAGTTGGAACACATCATGTCCTGCTTGGGGCATATTGGGATGGAGAACTTGCCTTACCATGCTATAGGCTATGTGGAGGAGCTGTTCATAATGGCCAGGGACAAGTCTACATTTAGTAAGCTGAAGGCTCCAGTAATGAAGTGCCCCTAGAAAAAGAAGAAGAAAGTGTAGTATTTTAATATTTGCAATTTCCCAGCTGTGAACACGTCATATCCAAATTAAAAAGGTATTGGGAGAAATGAGTGAGGCATACTTGATTTGATTAAACATTTTTAAATATAAATAGCAACATAATTATACTTTCTTTATAAGTTGTATGGTTGCCTGGTGATATTTTTTTGTGTTTCCTTACTGTTGACTCGGTTCTGGCTACATAGTCATATCCTACTATCTATTTTTCGTTAAGTAAGGAAGTTTTACTTTTTTATTAGCAAATCCGCGAAGAAACTATACTAAAGCTAGGAAATCTCACATACGTACATCTCACGTAGAATAAACTAAAAGTTCATTTTATCATTATTCAAATTGGCGTTCTCTTTGTTCCCCAGAACACTCCATCAAAACCAGGAGCGAGCGGAAGAATGAGTCTCGATGTTTAAAAAGGTGTCGAAGTCCCGTAGCGTGCGCGTGGTACTTAAGGTGAGGGGTTGGAAACGGATCCCGATGAAGCTACTCAAGTGGGGCCGAAAGATGCCGTCAACGCAGCAGCAGTACGACCTGGTGCCGAATGACGAGTACGACACCAGAATCCCGCTCCATCCGGATGAGGCGTTCCAGTACGGGATCACCTTCCATGCTAAGGTAAGTTGTAAAATGTTATACCTATATTACTTTAGTTCTACTGGTTAGCTTTATATTGTCGATAAGAAGATTGGGGTCACAACTTGTTACTGATGTTAGTTCGATCTTAGGTAAATATTCGACAGTCTCACAAAAAATCAAAATGGCTGAATCAACTTGAGTTGCTTTGTAATCGGGTTTCAGCAAGCGACTGACCAGCCATTTTGAATGTGAATAAATAAATGAGTTCTGAATCATAGGTTTGATGAGAACCTGGTACAAAAGAACAGTTTCCAACCGCAATACTTTATTTAGACAATGAAGGCCCATATTTACTTAACTTTGATAAAACAACAAAATTAAATTATCCCGACTTCACCTTCATCACTCATTTTCATCAGATTGTAAGCTCCAGTATTCATATGTACCTATCTACCTAACAAACTTTGCAAAGTCAAATACGTCATTCATCATCCCACAACCCAATGGTTAGAAACTTTTTTAAATTGATAGCGAAATTGAAATTAATGTTTCGTGGCACAACTTTGTCTTATTTGCTAAGAATATTTTGTTCTGTACTCAGTGTATCATTATGTACACTAACATAGAGATCTTTTAAAAGTGTTCAACTAGCGTAATTTTTTAACACTAACACGACGTTGTTGCTGAAGAGTTGAGTTGAGTTGCATGAACGATCCTTTCACGATAAAGCCATTGTATTGATCATGATACCCAAGTAACTCTTAGTAAAAGAGGTATATACACATTAATTAGGTAAGCTACACATTGAGATTTTCCAAATATACACATAGAAAAAATGCACGAGTAAGATAAATAGAGCACTACCGCACTGTCCAAGGTAAACATCCTTTATAACGAAATAGTGCAAGATGCTATTTATCAGCAATTTTTTGCGCTGTGCGGCTTCTGTGCCTATAGACCTATTGAGTATTCTGTGCTTGAGTGAAGGTAGCGCCCTGCATTGTTTCTGTCTTGTTCAAACACGCGTGTAATGTTGAACGTGCATTGATTTATGAAATGCCTACTTACATTATGAAGACGTACTTACGGAAATCGCTTATGACATTTTTCTTTTGTTTTGTTAATAGGGATAAGGGCGATTATTGGAAAATATATGTTATGCACAGGAAAATAGTAAATACGTATACTCCTCCCAGATAAGTCATAAAGAAAGCTATTTCCAGGATATTTTCTACGTATATTAGTGTCATAAATCAAACAATCGTCAAGCTAAGTCCATATTATTTAAATGAACCAATAGTCTACAGTTTGTTTGGTAATTAAATGTAGCTTTACACTTACTGCTATTTTTGATTTATTTTTCTATTCTTGGTTAAATTATTGATGATAACTAAAATTTACAATGATAAATACGAGTATGTAAGTGGATTTTTTAAATCTTGCTCGTGAAAAACTTAGTCACAATATTTTAGAGTTAGGGTAATTACGAACTATCGTGGGGTAATAACGTAACAACTCAAAACTTAACTTTTTTGTAATTTAAAATAACGATTATATTTATTCTTTTCCGATCGTTATTTTCCTCAATTCATAAAAATAGAAAATTTGTTAATACCTAGTAACAAAAATATCATTATAACAGAACGAATACTTCGGAATAACCTCAAAACGAAATGATGGTTCCTAACCTTTTAGTCGATTGCTTCAAAATAATAAGCTTTTCAAGCAAGGTGGTGCAAAGCCCGGGTGTGTAGTAAATAGTTGCTAAGGACTCAGTTCTTATATATAACAATTATTAATCAGTTATTATGACGTGTGTGTACGTAAAACTGTATAATAGGGGTCGGTAGTTTACTCAAGTTTCAACTTTTTATATATAAAACACATAACAATATAAAGAAATACATAGGTACTATATTATAACGTAACAAAAAAAAAAGATCATACATACGTCGCATATAACCGAACCTACCTATGACAACGTAATATACCTATATAGTGCACACAGTTTTACAGGTTGAGAACCACTGTCAATTAGATTTTTAGATTTTTTGGAAATTTGGAATATATTTGCCCATTTTCGGAATTACCCAATGCACCTATACTCGTATGTATATTTTTTGTTGAGTTTTGTAAATATTGAAGCTACGGTTTTGTTTTGTTGCATCTTCAAACCTAAGTACTATAGAATATCAGTATTTTGCTTAATTTCATAAAGCTGACGATCTGACAATATGTCAAGAAGTGACAAGTAGTAGGTACAATTCATTATTTTGTACATCACAAACACCTTAAAGGGGTTTAATTAGGTAGTGTGTATTCGAATGGTCGTATGTCCAATTATTTTTCCAGTTTCGGTAGCTCAAGGTTTTATTAGTATTTTTTCTCGTTTATCATTTTAAGTTTTCTTTTACCGATTTCTACTTTAATTTTATTGGGTCATAACATACGTTATTATAAGTTATTTGGCACATCAACTTCACTTTCTGTCTATTGGATTTAAAGGTGGAAAAGGTCTTCCTTCGAAAAAAACGGGCACATTTGTCCGTGTTTCATTAGACCCCAAAGATTCTGCTACTAGTAAACCAACTATTGCTGAAGAATCATTTCTTATGTTAATTGAATACGTTGAATCAGAATCATCAATTCATCATAGTATACTTTTTTTTTCTCCCCGCGAAGTAGTTTGCCGACTCGCTTTTCATTAAAGATCAATAACAATTTAACCGGCCAAAAAAATTGTTGTTCCGAATTCAGACGTAGCAGACTAGCAGTTACCTATTCTATTAAACGAACTCGTGTGATCGAAGGCTTACCATGGTCCTCTTACGTCAATTTTGCTATGTAGTATTACGAAGGTATTTCCAACCATTATGTAAAATCCCTAGTGCTCGTAATGAGGGATTTTCTGACAAGTTAAAATAACAGTAAAAAATAGATAACGTGAGCGCATCACCTGCCCTAATCACACACCCACATCATCTCTCCCAGCTTGAAGGATAGTAATAGTTCCGTGCAATAGACTGTGCACTGATGATTAAAGCTGGCTACATACCCAGACTGTGTACAGCCGACAATAAATAATCCGGTCGGTTTTCTAAAGACGGTGTAGCATAGCATACGAGTAGGAGACATAGCAAGTAACAAGTTGGATTTTGCTACATGGATGGGGTTAATAGTATCAGATTATAATCTGAATACGAGATGATACCTACTTAATTTTTATTAACAAACTTAAATTTATGAATGACTACTATTCCCCGTGACTTCATATGCGTGAACTACATAATGTAGATATGTCCTTCTCCGTACTCCTCTGTATATGCCTTTCATCCCATCCCATATTATTAAATGCTACAGATACTTATAACTATTAACCCTCGTGTAGTAGAGTATAGATACCTTTAATTTAGCAGAGATGCAAACAATGCTTAAGTAGGTATCTGCTATATCTTTGTTTTTCCTAGCGGACCGATTTTTAGTCGGACGTGTACAGCACACTATAATCTGCTTCGTCTATCTATAGTGCTTAGAAACTATTGTTGAGCTGATTGTGGATGTGGAATGACGTAGGCGAAAAATGGCTGTCTAACGAACGGTGAGTGCTCGGTAGTGTTCGGCGAGGATCCCGGTTGTACTCCGTCCCCCGCGCCCCTGCGATCTTGATGATGATGATGGCTAATACTATTGATGACTTTGGTTGAGGGGTGAGGTGGGGAGGATTAGTGTAGGTGATGCGCTCTCGCCATCTATCCAGGTGATTTGAACAATTTTTTTTTACTTTTAATAGTTGTCAGAAAATCCCTCATTGTTCAGCAATCCCTTTTAATTTATTTATGATAAAAATAAAGTTGATTTGTGATATCATTTTTTGACGACTTATCAACTTTATAAAACAGGGTGGTTCATACAATCGTCTGACAAATCTAAGTAGGTAGACGAGTGCTGCTATAATGTTATACTCTCGTGACGCAAGTAGACCGCTCACACAACTACTGTCAGACTACCTACAATGTACCTACCTGTAACCACCATTAAGCTTGTTGAAGCAAATCCGCGCATACTATACCTAAATCCCGAATTAATTTGTCTTATCCACCGATGTAAATGCGAGGTGTTGAGTTTCTCAAAAGTCACCCTCCTGAAAGCAATTCTGGATTCAATTAGTGCTGTTTCCACTCCGTCGAATCGGGAAATTTTGTTTCACTCTTAACAATTTCGTAATGGCGACAATAAATTTGAAAACGCCCCGACACGCTTAGCTGTGCGGTCGATGAACAAGTTTTACCATTTAATTCGTAGAGTGATAAACTTTTGGGTGGAAATACATATTTTGTTCGCACAATAGGCGTCATTAGACGTTTCATTTAATTGTTCGTGTGAATAATGGAATTTATCTTTGTCAATAGACTTTTTATAGAGGTACCTTCAAAATAGGTAATGTTCATAAGCTGATGCGGGACTGAAGTCCCATAGAATACATCAGCTGCATCTCCTTCCGTCCAAGTTGTAAGATTCGACTAAGGTACTTAGGGGCTATGAGCTAGTATAAGTAACTAGGCCCTGCCATGCTAAACGTGACTACCCAATTTAAGGAACACAGGCGTGTTTATGTACGATACGTAATAATATGTAATAAATAGTACCTACTAACCTAACCTACCGCTATTTAGTTTAGATTCCTATCCCGAAAGCTAATTCCATTATACGAATGTCATGAACAATGAACCGTAGCTCAGTTTTAGTGATCGTTTGGTACCTATCCAATTGAAATGGACCTATATTGAAGAATGTATAGACGTCGAAATAGATCCTTTTCTTGTGAATCTCTGGATCACCGAAATGATTTTCTTTACTAGTTTTCTTGTCAATCTTGGAGGTAAAAGTGTAATGCAACGAAATCTATGAACATTTCATTTTTTATGTCTCAAATGATTAGTCGTGTAACATACGGGAAAAGGGACAAGATAAAAATTATATAGACACTGGTCCACATTGGCTGCAAAATTATAATACAAACGATATTTTATGAAGCAAGTTATTTACACTATCTCGTTAATTTAATATTGAATATTTTACTGTGATATAAATAACGTCCTTTTTCCAGTTTTATACCAAACTATTCATGAATTCCTGAGCGAACATCCGATATAATGAATGTAAAAAAAATGTATGTATTCATCAGTTTTTACAAAGAGCAACCAAAGTTCGCGTGGGTAGGTACAGGAAAAAAGTTAATAAAACTAGTACCTAATAGCAAAGACAGTAGTGTGAATCAGTTATTTTAAAAACTTGGAGTACTTTCATTGCAGTTAGTCGACTTTGCAAAGGAAATTACCTACAATCCTCATTCTTGTGACAGGTTTCATTCCGCTTCTGCCTTAGAATATGTTTTTTTTTATATTAGCTATTTTTTACCACTCGGTGTGCACTGGGCATTAATTAAAATGTCCCAAATATGGTCAAATTCAAAATGAATCTTGATTCCTCACAGTTTATGCCTGTTTCCACCTATTTCCCTGCTTTAGGAGGTATATCTATAGCGGGCTTCCTAAGCATAGATTATAAGGGCTTCGGTCAGTTATTTCTTTACCTTTATGTCTTCATTACTCTACAAACTGAAAAGGGTAGGATTGTAAAAACATAGTTTTTCATGCGACGATAAATAGTTCGTATGTACTTTAAGGTATTAACCCATTCGGGGTATATAATAAAATAGGCAGCTGTTTGTGTAATAAACACAAATTGTATAGTCTAATGTGAAAAAGTATCATACAACAGTCTAATTAAAATATAAAGTATTTATACTTGCCCACTTGCCTATTAGTTCATCATAATTTCGTGAAGTTACATTCAATATCAACTAAATAATCTTAAATACACTTTGGTACTTACAGTCTGTTGTAAATAATATATAGGTACACCTACCTATTCTATCCTTTGGCACTAAATCTAGAACTTAAGCAAGCCGACCTGTAACCATGTTAACACGTTCTACAAACCTATAAAGCGAGCGCATTACATGGCCGTCTTAATAAAACGTGACTCTTAAATCCGAAATTCGAGTCCGGAGGCAAGACGGGCCCCATTCACGTCTATCCACACAATAGCCGGGCACAAAGAGGCCCTTTATAGCATTTTCCCTCACACTGCGCCCCTTAGCCCCGAGTTACTGGCCCACGCGCTTATGAATGTTTTAAGAGACGAGGCCCCAGAGCTTTTACATGAGTATATATACAAACTTAGTTGCATTCGGAAAGAGCAGAGGTAGTGAAAGAAGAGGTAGTGAATTTTTGCCGGACCATAGTTTACAAGTTTACGCTGTTGTCTTGTCACAAGATTAGTACAAGACTTGGCAGTGTACTTTTGGTTTCTCCAAATTCTTTCTAGAAATGTAATGTCAAAAACTACTATATCCTTGATATAGTGCCGCGCAGCGACCGGCACACTAACATTGTAACAGCATGTAGGTACATATTCCTGCCGCAGGAACAGCCACCCTGTAACTAGTAACTACTTAACTAATCTCCCCAAAAGCTCAGTATTATATGAATAGAACAAAATCTAATAATGGAATATGCACATAAATCTTTGATCTAATGTATATAGTATACTAAATGTCGTGTACAAATGGAGTAAGCGAATGTCATTGCCTCCACAAACCTATACAGGTTTAGAGGTAACAGAATATTAAAATGTGTGATACACTGTATTTACCCTAATAAAAAAAAAATAAAAAAAAATCTTTCAATATAAAATTGATGTCCTTTGTTCTGATAAATTGAAAATATCTTTCCTCTTACTCGACCTTGAGTGTGATATCAATTTTCTCTTCTGTTTGCTATCAATTATTCGATGTTCGGTTATGTGATTGTTTAGTCTTGTTCGAAGTAAAGACAAAAGATCTTTTGGTTTATCAGAATTTTTATACTTACTCGTACTACGAGTGCTACGACCAAAATCGACGAAAGCCCAAGTTGTTCATGTACCTTATGTTTGCTACATTTGTTTTTATAATGTTCACAAGCTAACCAGACAATAAAGTCGATTCCGGCAGTCACACTTAAGAACGAAGAGAGATAGACCTGACTAAAATTAGGTTTAGGTTTATGTGTGACTGCCGGAATTGACCCCAATGTCCGCTTTTAACTTTATGTCAATTGACAGTTATGTAATTAAGTTTTTTTTTTATAATGTTCCACTAATCAGGGATTTGGTATGCCACTAATCTCATAATATTTTTTCTTTCATATCATTTTTCTCCTGACAATAATTAACACAACATAAACAAAAATATAGAAATTTTCCTACGTATAATATATTGAATGATCTACGTATATGTACAAATTTGCAAGTTTTTAATAAAGAAAATAACTCTGTACATTTTCTGTGCTAGCTGTTGAGTACCTAAGCCATTGCAAGTCTGAAGCCTGAGTCTCTAGTAAAATTATTTTCCGCGTTGGCGAAAACCGACGCTCCGCACAACGTTATCTGTGTCAGATCTTGTACCATAAAATATATCTTTACATTTGGTAGTCAATGCAGCAAAGAAATTATAACCTAGAATTTTACAGCAATCATTATATTTTATTTTATGTAACAACACTGTTGTTATATTTTAAGCCAAGCTAGTTTTATGCTTGTATTTGGTGAAATAAATTAGAATAAATGAATTAAATAAATATTCGTTTGAGAAGAAATTAATTTATATGCAATTAATCCATTACCTGCTCTTATTTTATTATTGTTTCTGAGAAACTCGAGGTGTTCGACATTGATACAAGCCCGTGGGAATAAACGCTGTCCGTCTTACTGTGCTATCATCGCTTCATATTTGCTGTGTATAAAAGTCGTTGATGGTTAATAAAGTAAACATAAGGCATCAGCAGTTTGATTCGTTGATTGAAAACGTGTGGAAGCGTCAAAATGCTGTGCACTAATTTATCAAAGAGCGTTTACATTAGCTTTCCTCCAGTAATCGAGAAACGTACAGACGCTGCTAACAAATTATTGACTAAATTTTTAGTAGTAGTAGTAGACTTTATTAACACAAAGAATACCTACCCACGTTTCCGTAGGAAATATTGAAAGATTACTCCCAAGGGAACCTATCTTCTGTCGCAGTCACAGTTTTCCTTAAATAGGAAGATCGTTAATCGGTATTGTGAGTCTTCGTCTCCGTAGATTGTTATACTCGTATATGAAGAGCTTTTTTTCTCCGTCGGTACCTATGTTCCAAAATCGCAACATATCTTAGTCCCACGATTAGAAACATACATACCTAAATATAGATCCATAATTCAGAAACCAACATTGACGGCACATAGTATTTTTTTTAGGAATCAGGACCTTTGGCTCAGCAGATGTGGTTTACTGATCACCGGACTTTTTATCTTTAAAAATAAATTTAAAAATGTCTATGCGGTAAAGCTATGGAACTCGCTGCCTCACTCTGTGAGAGACTGTCCATCAGTTGATGTTTTTAAGAAAAGATTGAAGGTCCATTATTTATCTCTCCCATCTTCTTGATTAATAGTGTCTGATTATTGGTTTCTTACTATTGTATACCAATATACTTACATTTGATGTTATTTTTATCATTTAGTATGTATACTATTTATCTATGCTTATCTATGTTTATGTGTTTTATTTAGGTATTTATGTTTATGTAGTCTATTAAGGTATTTTTGTTTATTTTAGGTTTATGTCTTTTCTTTTATTTAATTATTTAGTTTATTGGTCTGTTTGTGTGCACACATACCTACCTCTTATGTTAATTTCTCTTTCACGGTTGGTTTGCTGGAAGAAATCTCTTTTAGAGATAAGCACGCCTTTGTACATTTTCTTTGTCATAAACTTTATTTGTGAAAACTTTACTGTGTACAATAAAGCATAATAATAATAATAATAATAATCAAGCCATATTCTAAATTATTCTCTATAACGAATTTATTTTTTTCTCTTGGAGAAACCAACAATAACGTCATGTTTCTGGTAACAAGCTTATAGGTACCTTATTATAATGTCATTCTTCAAGGAAACCGCTGTTATAAGAAGTTCTTATTTTCTTACACAACTTTGATTAAAACCAAAAAGTTTATTTGAATAAAAGAAAACCAAATTAGAATGTTAGAAAACAGCGTTCACTTTAGGTAGGAATACATATCTAAAAAGATAAGCAATTAGAATTTAATAGATTTACAATATTTGTAGGCTAACAAAAAAATAATATATAATATAATAATAATATATATTTAGTCAAAATATAGCTTTTTAGATGTTGCCCGCGACTTCGCCCGCGCGACGTCAGTGGAATGTTGTTCTGAATACAATATTTCAAGAAAATTTATTAAGCAAAGACAGCGTGCAGAAGCGGTAAACAAACAAACTTACTTTTTAATTTGTAATATTGGATGGGATAACGGATAAATTAACGGATTTCGATCAGTCGTATGTCGTATTAAAACTTACATACTTTATACATATTGTAGATAGAGACGCGTCTGTTTGCAACTTTACGTTTTGGAATCGGGCTATTTACCGTTTGCTAATTAATTTATGACTAAAAGTTTAGAATAGATTGAGCTTTTTTGGATTTATTTTTATTGATACAAAAAAGATTTTCAACGACAAAATAAGCATCGTGAAATGTATGAGAACAAGCCTTTATATCACCACAGTACCACTGAGACTGAAAGTATTTGTGAATCGTTCGCAAATGGATACATCTGTCGTGCGGCGCTGGAACGTCGGTGGTGACGGATGGGGCCATTTGTCCGAGCGCAGTGTCCCCACCTACCCATATCGGAAAACCATTACGGAATGATATTTTCGAATTGTCTTGTCTACATATCGTCTTCTTTCTTTGGATAACATTTATACATCTTCTATACGTATAATAAAATTGTAACGGATCGATTTCTCTACAAGGCAAATATTGAAAAAAATATGAGCGGCCTTTATACACGCAAGAGAACCCAAAATAATGTTTTTCCTTTTCGTCTGTTTGTCTGTATATCTGTATGTTTGTGCACGCTAATCTCAAAAACGGCTTAACCGATTTTGATGCAGTTTTCAGGAATATATTGTGACAGGTCCCACTTTTGTTTGTTTGTTTCATTTGTTGTTTGCAGTGAAGAAGCTCCGAAACTACTGGACCGATTTCAAAAATTCTTTCACCGTTAGAATACTATTTCAATCCAAATATAGGGTTTAAAAATTCCCATAATTTGCACGAGCACAATTTGATGAAACTTGGCAGATATGACCTAACTATAATATTCTAAATGCGAAATTACTTTTGTTTATTTACCTCTTCACGCTTGATTTACTTAACAATCCTTTCGAAATTTTGCATACTTAAAGTTATAAGTACCTACGGAGAAGGACATAGACTATATTCTGTAGTCCGCGAGGACGAAATTGCGGGCAACAGCTATACATAATATAGTAATTGTCATAGAACACCCATTGGGGTAGGCAGATTCTATACTATAAATCTCCATTTAGCACGTTTCAAACATAACTTTTTTGCCTCGCCCGCATTCATTAAATTATTTCTACTAAACTAAGCCCCCACCAAAAATATATTTCACATAACCAGAGAGGCTAAAAGAATCTAGTTTTGATTCTATATTGTTTATTGAAATTGAGCCCATATTGTGCTAGATCTTAGTGCAAGATACTGGCTCTGGTGGCAAAAAACGGCACAGGGCCGTACAAAGATACCCAAAAACCCTTAAGCAAAATAATCCCCAATATTCTGTTAAAGGAAGTGAGTGAGCGTCATTTTGCTTTTGCAACTTCCTTAGGTAGGTAGCAGGAAAGGCCCCGCTGCCGCGGTTACAATATAGATATAAACATTCCTAGAACACGGGAAGGGCGTAACCGAGTGTTTTAGGCGGGAACCACGGAAGTTTTTCACTTGGAAACCTTAGTTTGGAACTCGGTAAGTCCGCGAGAGCATCGCTGTAGTTTTTCACTCAGCTTCTATGCCGAAACTTTTATATTGAATGACGGGGGAAGTTCGCCGATTCCTTTTTGGTAACTTGAGGTAAGTGTTATAAAACCTCCAACAACATTAAATGTTCGCATGATTGCACTATAATATTGTTGGGGTTTATTGGGGCAAATATATAAGAAGATTTGGAAAATATAGCTACGATGAACTATACCTATGTATTGAACTATGTCTATATATCTTCTTTCTCCTTATAAAAATAAACATGTACCAAAAGGTTCTAGCAATTATTCTGAAGGAAATGTACAGTTTTAGTATGACGCATTACCTATGCGTAAGATGAGTCTGAACATAAGCTTATTATCTCTAGCAGGCTCTAATTTTTAGGCTCTCATGTCAGCCTCCAGGCTCGAGGGACGATCCCGACGAAACAGCATTATAATGAGTGTAATAGAAAATTCTATGAATATATTTACCGGGGTACCTAGATGTAAATACATTACATGATACAAATCTTAATAGAAGGTCGACTTGAAAGACTCTTCTGAGTAGGTTTACAGACACATGAGTTGTAAAAGATTATTTTGTAAATTTAATGAGAAGTCTAATCATGACGAGGAGCTTTGAAATCCTTTTTAAGGTGTACGAAGCCTTCTCACGACCGAGATAAGTATTATTTGACTAATCTTAGGCGAGTACATTTAAATTAGTTAATCATTTAAAATGTAGTACTTAAGTACTGTATTTATAGTAATTTGTAATGTTTAATTCTACATAGTACAGTATCTTATGACCTTACACAATACAGCTTATTCCCTATAGAAGCGCCGCAGCATAAAACTGCCATTTTCTGCATGGAAAGCAAAAAGCCAGGATTCTATTTCATTATTTTATACAGTCCGAGATTATTGCGACCTAGTGCACAAAGCCGAAAGCACTACGGCATGGCGACTCTTCTCTCAAACAGACTCATAATAAATGTTTGCTGTTTGAACTAAGAGTGTGAAAATAAATAGGTAAGTACCTAATATTTTTGAACGATATGAGTACCTACCTATATTATATGCGAGTGGTAGAAGATAATAATTACGGGCATATTTAATCTGTAGATATTTTAATTACTGGTTCTGCTGAATAAACTCTCTCGATATAAAAATACCTACCCCAACCCCTTTTTTAAAATTTAATTAGGCAGAGTAGGTGCCTAATAAAGTTTAGTAGAAAAGTCAAACAACGTAACTTTTTAATTTTGCAACAGCAGTTATATTCTTGAGACAGAGCGGCGGCATTATATCGTAACTCAGCCATTTTCTTATTTTATGGACTGCGATCAGTATTGCTTATTTAATGAATGCCCATTTCTTTATTTTATGACGTCATTAATTTCTTAGATTGGTTGAATGCTGTTGCCATTAATTATAAGAGATAATTTCTGCTGACCTATATTCTATGTTGTGTTCTTCTGAGAACATTACATCGCACTCACAACAATCTTGTATGCACGCATGTGCATCCTGTTACGAAGATTTAGTTACCACGATACGACTAGGTTGTTTAGATCTTTTGACCCTACAAGTACGGCGAATATTATTCACTTATGTGAACGCGACGGGCGAGAGCAAAAACTTGGTGAATCCACAAAAACTAAGACAAAGACGTGCTAGAATTGACAGGGGATAACTAAGATTAAAGTGATTTTACCTTGATACGTGCAAACAAGGAATCAAGGAGCGATTTTCTTGGTGTGTGTGTGTGTGTATATGTGCTGTATGTATGGTACGTCTGGATGTGGACAGACATTGGTTGCAAGTGGAAAACCGGCGATATAACTTACTGAAGTAATTTGCTATGTGCTGGGGGGCAATTCTTGATAATTTTTGAGCCGAAACGCAACCACTAACGAACCGTTAAAGAAACATGGTGCGAATCAATATATACTTACCGCTTGAGTAATAACTTAATAAGGTACATTTTAGCATGAACAAATATCTGTCTCGTGCTAAAGTCACCGTAAAGTAATTATTGCTTTGTTCTGAGCGTCTACAACGGTTCCGTTTCGGCTTCGTTCCAACTCGAGACTTCGAGATTTGACCCCTGTGTTGACACGGACCTTCAGTACAATACACTAAGCTGCATGTCCTTCCGTGTAAGTTGTTAGATTCAACTAAGGAACTCAGGGGCGCCCTCAAAAGCGATGAGAAAGCTCCTTGTATCTGATCTTTTACATCTGGCTCCTCTATGCTAAACGTTGTAGGATGTCCCACGTCATCCAGTTCTTCCTAACCCATTTCGTAAGTAAATTCGCTATTAACTTCTAGAAGCTACTTATCTAGATTTCAGTCGTTGAATTATTCCAAAACATCTACTACCCTCAGCGTGTCCCCGAATGGCGCCTACTAATATTTTCGTCAATAACATGCAGTTCCATTGAAAATTATATAACAATGTAGTACATCAAAGTGATTGTGTGGTGTTTGCTAATCAATCACGCTAGTAACCGGCATGCACGCAAATTTGCATACATGAATTCTTGGTTAAACTGTTGACACACGCAGAAAGCTTTTGTACGTCGAAACACACAAACATGTGGGCTATTAAGAGTAAAGGCCGATGAATTTGGCTTTTATAGGAGGTGTGATATAGTATAACTATATATAAAATTTTAAAATACATTTACAGACCTGTGAAATTTTAAGGTATCCCGTCATTATTCGACCACAACTACCAATCCTCTCAATCTCCTGCTGCTACCTACTGAGTTAGATCCAACTACTACACACTCTAGGTGTAGTCAGTTTGGTATAAACGCCGCTGCAACTCTGGCTACCCCGTTGAGAACCGAGCCGTCTGTACAAACAATGTTGGCTCCAACAACCACAATATTGCAAGCTTTTACATTATAGGTATTATCAATCTTGAACGCTTATAAAACGTTTTAGAAGAGTATAACCGAGTTATTATCAAGCAAGAGGCGCTATCAGATAACCTTAATTGAAATTCCTTGTTGGTCCGGAACTAATTATGTTGTCCATGGAATAGCGTCGTGTTACTGTGTATAATGGAATCGGAGGATTGAACCAAAATTTACTGAAAAATTTTTTTTTCTTGCTTTGCCATGATCTGTGTCAACTTATCGACCATAAAATATTTGAAACAAGGAATTGAGCTATATTTTACATAAGTTTTGAGTCCTTTTTTGCCCTTTTAACCATTTTTACTCGATGGTTTGATACTACCTGTGCTGTACCTGTGTCCGTCAAAATAAAAAAATTGAAACGCTTTTAAATTAATTTTCGTTTATTTCTACTAGATGAGAGAATCGTGTTGCAACCACAAAATGAGCAACAAACCAACCGCAATGATTACGTATGACTGCAGCAGATCTTTAAATGTCACTCCAAAATAATTAAAAATAATATAAATTGAGCATGAAAGAAATCTGTTTAGAGTAGTATGCAAGTCTTTGAACGTTTTCTTTTTTTGGTCAACTTTATTTCATTAAATATTATCCTGTGTAATGAATGCATGTTACTTATGTTACATCCATTAAAGTTTCTTAGTTACTTATTAGTCACACTGTAGGTAGAAGTAGGTTTTTGCTGGTTATTACTCGTTCACGTTAAAACATTTTGAAAGCATGTACATTATTTTGGTATTCATATTTTAAAAATACTTCCCCTGTATATCAGAAATAACGTAAAACCACGCCGGCGTTACAGAATTTAATAACGAAATAACATTTCGAATTCTAAATTTAATAAAAAAATCCCTAAACCACAATTCTAGTAAATCCACGATACGTTCAGATTTAGGGGGAAATTTATTACAACCCTCATTTCCGCAGACCAAAGGTTTATAGCAACGTTTTAACTATTTACCGTCGCGTCGCATCCCAGTCTAGAGCAAGTGATAGGGGAAACTTGTTTGTGAGGAAAATCGGATAAGGGATCAAGCTTCTGTTTTAACTCAATCCTATACGAGATGGCCGGCCTTTTCGCTCACTTTTTGTTGAGGAAAAAATATGACCGGCAATCAATAGACAATAATATAATGCAACATTTTCGAGCACTACTACGAAATTTTTGAGGTACATACCTACGTTAAAAGTTTCATCTTTGTTTAGTCAAATGCGTCACGCAGGTATAAAGAAAAGTCGATATAACTAACAATGTTATGGAATAACTTTTTATCTCCATTTCTGATAAAGTATATTCAAGAGAATCACCATCTTCCTGCCGCCCTGTTATTATTTATTTGGGGTCGGCGCAAATACTCCCATTCATCCTTATTCTCATTGCTCACTCCCAGTACACGCATATCCTCTCTCACACAGTCCATCCAATATTTCTTTGGTCTACCTCTTCCTTTATATCCATCCACATTCATGCACAACGTTCTTTGTAAAATATGCCATTCATCCCGTCGCTTTAAATGCCCGTACCAAGTCAGACGGTTACTTCGTAACTTGTCTGTGATCGGCGCAACTTTCAGACTTCCTCTTATATACTCATTTCTTATTTTATCCATTCTTGTAACTCCACATATCCATCTCTACATTCTCATCTCACTTACATGCAGTCGATTTTCATCCTTCTTCTTTACGTCCCAGCATTCAGATCCATACAAGATTTATAAAATATTGTGAAGCCCCATTAATGTTAGTCTTCAGTTATAATAAAATAAACATAACCTAAAACTTAAAGAAAGGAAAGTGTTATTATTTTAGCTACCTACTTTCATAATCATGATTCTTGGAATCACCAGCATGGTAATTGCCTCTTGTTACCTTGCACCTGGCTTCCGTTGTTATATTGGCAATAAAACTATCTATATTAGGACCTAAATTAAAAGCTGTTAGATTCCAAGAAGGCTGTACGTAGGTACAGTGCTTTGTTAGCCATTTGCACGTGGTGTTGTGAGTCAGGTTACTTTGTATACATACATACTTAAATAGATGCTATAAATATCCTGTGTTGATACGAGACTTCACTAGTATGAAGGACCGCAAGGGCACTCTCTTAAGCGATATATTTTAAAACTAGTGGACGCCCGCGACTCTGTCCGCATGGACTGCAGAAAAAATAAAATGTTGAAATTATCCAGGATAAAACATTTTTCCGGGATAAAAAGTAGCCTATATATTAAGTGGGATCTGTCACAATATATTTCTGAAAACTGCATCGAAATCGGTTGGTTTCTGAGATTAGCGTGCACAAACATCAATCTGTTACAATTTTATTATATGTATAGATAGATAGAATATAGGTAAAATTTAGAATTGAATGGACAAAAACGGGAGATCGAGCCTTGTGGCGTACTCTGGGGGAGGCCTACGTCCAGCAGTGGAATGCAAAAGGCTGATTACATACTCGAACTTATACACACAATTATTAATACATACTCATGATTCTAATTCAATTATACAGTGAGTAAGTAGGTACCTACTTATATCAGTTAATCTCAACTTACAATAAAAAATATCTACGAGATTTTTCCAAGCCTATCACGGATTACATGGGGGAAGTTACGGGGTCGAAATATGTTATAATATAGTTATGCTTATACATATATGTATGTATATACCTATCTACTAGATGTTCATGATAATAGAATAGTCACGATGTTCATCAAAAATGAAATACCTACCTATATTTTGGAGATGAACTAGAGTAGGTAATAATTACTCACAATATTACGATTTGTTAACAAGCTTTTATTTAGTTTCACCCGTCCCGTTGTCTGTCTGTGTGTCGGTCTGTAATCAAATCTTGCAAGCTAAATTTGATCCACTTTCCGGTTTCCGATTGAGCCGAAATTTTGCATGCATGTGTAAATTGTCAATGTTGAACGTATAACAAAACTAAATACAACCAAAAACGTTTTCTTATGCATATTTCGTATCGTGCAAAATTTTGACAGTGTTGAAAGCAAAAGAAAGTCGTTAAAAATGACTGAAACGCTCTCAAATTGAACGCCAAACCAAAGCTAAATCATAACCAAAAATGTTCAATTGAAACGTAAATACCCAAGTTGTCATTTAGCGTTATTGTGCCATCCTGCTGTAAAATTTATATCCGGTAACATTAGTGTTAATTAATATCCAACAAAATTTTAAGTTTTTAATGAACTCTTTTATTTTTTAATCTACTTCGCCGGCGTGACGCTACTGTAGTAAAAAAGAACACCGTGACGTTAAGGCCAAGCTCTCTGCTGTATTGTTTTTACACAGAATACGGTCAGTAGTTCCTCGTACATTTTATACGAGAATTCATAGCGTACTGCAGCCTTTAGGAAGGACATTGGAATGCTTCGCGAATTCCGTATTTAAATGTCACGACGACGACGACGCGAACGTGCCGACTCGCAATCGCTACGACGCGAAATGCGTGATGTCTTACCGAAGGATCTTGTGTTAGCGTTTGTTTTGTTTTCTATAGATGCTAGAGAAAAAGAAGAATTTAAAATATACCTCAAAACATTTTTATACTTGTTATCTATTTACAACAAAATCAATAAGTAACTCCATCCAGATATCAAAACTACGATTTAAGAAAAAAGTATTAAGTATATAAGTACATATGAACCCCGTTAATCGCATAACTTATATCTATCTATCAACACAATTTCAAAACCTAGAAATAAACATGTCATTCAATCCCCATTAGGTAAATTTATTATTTAAATTTCTATTTTTAAATCGCAAAGGCTAAACGCTCTCAGCTCTATTAACAGTTAATGAGACATATTCGGACTGCTTTTATATTCAAGTTTATATCATCTACTAAAAATATATCAATGGAAAGCATTATGTATTGAAACAAAGAACTTAGTATTTTCAGGACAATGCTAGGTAATATTCTCGGACCCATAAGAATATTTGTAAAGATGGAAACTGAACGTTGCGCACAGTGTATACATTAAAAAAGATTCAAAATTATTTTTGAATATATTATTTTCATCGTAGTTTAACTGAAAATATATTTAATAATACTTATGTGCACATGTAGGTAGATACACATAGGTACACAATACAATACAACAGTGCACATAAGTTTAATTAAATATAATTTTGAGTTAATAAACTACGATGAAAATAATATGTTAAAAAATAATTTTGAAATTATTGAATATATGTATATATATAATTGAATACTTAAATTAAATTGCTTAAATCCCTACTTAAATTGCTTTTATATGACACAAGACTAGGTACTCAAAAAGAAGCAAATTTTAGAAAGAAAAAATCAACTGATCCATACAAACTTTAATACTATCAAAAACAAGTTAACTAATATGAAAACACCTAATACTTATATTATATATTAAGTCTTTTAATATTATTATCTTAATATCTGCCATATTAAAATGTTATTTTCAAGCTATGGTGGTGTGCTGTCTCCGCCTTAATCGTAAATTATTAAAATTTCTCGTCATCCATTTATTGCGTGAACTATCGACACGCCATCTAGTGCAAGCCTGCATTTAGTCTTGTATATTTTTATTCCGGTCGCGTCCTGCCGGCGGTGTTGTGTTGTGTCGAACGTGATACAAATCTTTTGTATTACAAATCTTGGCGCCGTTGATGACAATAAGCTTACACGTTTCTTTCTACCAATTCAGCGGTTATACTAATAATATATTGAATGTAATATATATCTTTCAAAGATGAACTTAGCTTCAGGTATTTTGTTAATATAATCTACGCTAGGTATAACTTATTTTAATTTGTTTCTTTTGTGCATCATCAAATTGTTATACACAGATAGAACACAGATTCAAAAGTACTATGTAATAATACAAAAAGATTACATCAATGCAATTTCGAATGCCCAGTTTGTCCAAATCAAACTCATCAACGGTCAATTTCACTTTGCATTCGATTTGAATTACTTATTCAATACTGAAATACATGAATGTATAATTTTGGATGTTATGCAGATTTACGTTCTGGCTGACCGATTTGGTCGAATTCAGATTCAGCACTGCAAGTATTAAGTATTCAGTAGCATTACAGCTTTAGAATACTGAATACAAAACTCACCTGTTTCATTATATAATTAGTTACATTAATTACATATTACATAATTTCAATATTAAGCACATTTACTCATGTTGACAGTGCATTATACAAAATGCCTGCTTAATATACAACATACCTAGTATTAGTAATATAAGTAATAATAATTCTAAATAACTATATAAAGTGGATGTGTCTCTACTTACTTCAAATTATTTTATTGATACCTACAGTGGGTCAATCCACGGGTCCTAGCAATTTAATAATTATTATTTTCCACAGCGGATAACAACGACTTGACATTCCCTTTGAGAAACGGAAGAAAGACGTGTTTACTAAAATATAGGTAGATGTTCAAGACACGAGTCACATCGCAATACTATTCAAATTTGAAGAGCCCAGAGGTTACAGCAGCAATTTCATAGTGATACTACAAAACTGGCATACCTAATAACTTTTAATAATCTAGTTAGGTACATAAGTCGATGTTTGTACATATTATGTAACTAGTGGACGCCCGCGACTCCATCCGCGTTGACTACAGAAAAAACAAAATGTCGAAATTATCCGGGATAAAAACATTTTTCCGGGATAAAAAATAGCCTATATTTTAAGTGGAACCTGTTATAATATATTCCTGAAAACTGCATCGAAACCGACAAACAGACAAAAATTCCAAAAATCATTGTTTTGGGTACCATTGCGTTGGTTAAGGTCTTCTATAATATTTTTTCTCATATATCTTCCATGTACAGACAGCGATCCGTTACATTTTTATTATATGTAGGTATAGATAGATTTAATCGTATTCACATCAAAAGTAATTCTCCAAGTGCCTCCAGATTTTTCTTTCCGAAGGCATCAGTTATTCGTATGCATAACTTCATTCCTAAGATTTACTATGACATAAGTTATTGCTAGATAGTGACATTTATCTAAAAATGGACAATACCGGTAGGTACACTACAGTCAAATATAAATATGTATCAAACATAGACATAGGCACATTTTCATAAGTCCACAGAACACTATATACTCCATAAGTCACGTTGCGTTCTCCTTCTTAACCCTTACCACGGAAACGACCTGGCCCTTTGAACGAAAACGAATTATGACTTTTCCTTTTTCCTCTCTACATAACATTTTAGGCGAAGGAATGTATCTTTTGTTCTTATCAAAACTTTGTCCGGAATCTTAAATGGTTTGTGCAATTGAGATATAATCGTTGTTTGATATATTATATTATTCTTATCTTCGTCCTTTGATAGTTAATTCAATTATCAATAAGGGATCCACAAATTCTTAGAGAATTCTTCTTTATAAATCCCATCATTTTTATTGCTTTCATATAATCTGAAAACTGTCTACAAGTAAGCTGGAAGCTGTGTTTTTATAACCGACTCTGGCGATGGTAATATTCATAAAAGTAATGTCTGCAGTCATAAAGTATGATTACCTTTTTAGGCTTCTGACTACGGATAAAGGAGGATAACGGGCCTAAATTTTGTTACATTCAAATGTGAGCGAAATAATAATGAAAGAAAATAGATTCTTTCACGAATATTATTATACCCTTTCTGTTCTACTATTGTGGAACGATCGTGATAAGGAGATCTAGTTTGATCTTGTTTATAAAGTTACTACTATCTACTAGGGAATTTTAATTTGATTATTATATGTTGGTCAAGGTTTTGATGCCAACCTTATACAGGGTGTAACATAAAGGGTATGTTAAGCGAAAAGCTACGTAAATAGCCCACTGTAGAGAACCTATCCACGAAATTTGAGACTCGAAATCACATGTTTATTTTCCAAGATTGTATGAAAATTCCTGAGATATTAAAAAATTCTCCATACTATCGGGAAAAATAAACATGTGATTTCGAGTCTCAAATTTTGTGGATAGGTCCTCTACAGTGGGCTATTTACGTAGCTTTTCGCTTAACATACCCTTTTTGTTACACCTGTATAATTTTCTTATAAATATATTTATTTATATGTAGATTGGCATCAAAACCTTAAGATTAATATTTTAATGCTTTTATTTGGGTGAAAGATGTTTATTGAAATACAGGGTCTAATAACAAGGATAATTATGTTAAGTGAAATGCTATAAAAATATAAACCTATCCACGAGAGACTAGAAATCAAATCTTTATTTTTAACGTTTGTATGCATTACATTCCTGAGTTGTTGAGAAATTTTAAGTATTTCCATAGCGTTCCGCTTAAAATACCCCTTCTGTTACATCCTGTATTTTATTAATTACATTAGGTTTAGGTTAGATTAGGATTAGGTATAATAATATCATGGAGGCGTCTCCTTATGCATCAAATATTTTAAAGAAAAAGTGCGTACTTAACACATTTTTCTTTGTGTATAATAAATTTCGTGAATCAGTGTGTCATTGGTTTCAATCAATATTTCTTACCATAATAATATATCAATTTTATGGCAAAGACGGAAGCCAAATTCCCACAGTTCTAATATTTACTAAGTTGTGAAAGGCGGTTCTTCCTTAAGTTATTGCAGTCCACACCTGTTCCTGACGGATGGAAATAGGGTATTCCAGGGACCAATCCGCTTGCAAACGTATATACTGTTTCTATTCCACTATTGTTGGTGACTGATTTATAATTGCCTTCTTAAACCCATATACGAGGAATCCATATTTTAACTTCGATTTGTGCGCACAGAGATTAAATGATTAGGTACTCCATGTCTATACTTTGGTACCTACATACATAAATCACGCCTTTTTCCTGGAGGGGTGGGCAGAGATCACATATCTCCATTTGCTATGTTTATTAATATTAATCTATGGGCTAGAGCACCATTTTACGAAATCCTGAAAAGGTCCCATGGTCCGTCCATCTTCCAAAATGGAATGCTACATCGTTAGCCAAAACCACTCGTAACGACAAAGAGAGACAACATCGGGGCGAATTTTGACGGCCATTACGTTTCCCGTCAACACTTTGATTTTGACAAGGGCCCGGACCCTCGTAATCCGTTTACAAGCAGAGGCCCTTGCGGCTCAAGTGGCGACATTTTGTCAAACGTCATACTTAAAGTTTGTACAGACGAACTGTTACACAGTTTAACTAAAAAACGTTGGTTTCTTATGATAGCGCTGCTGTCATAACGACTATGAAGAAAGTTTTCACATGCCGATTACGACGTCTTTGAGTGAAAAACTCGCGTCGAAGCCTTAAGAGTGAAACTATATATATGCATATTAATAAAAAACATAAAAGGCGCCGTACAGAATACAGCACTTACATTTTTCTTCCCCATAAAAAGGTTTTTCTTTTTCACTTACGAGATTTTAACTCTAATACTTCGATATGTACCGCGAAGACTGCTATGTTTTTTGCGGTTGTTCGGCCGTTATATGACGCCAGCGCGTCTCGTTAAAAGTCGAGGCATCGAGTTCTTGCTATAACGTTGAGTATTGCTATAAATTCTTAAAAGTCAAGACAAGAGTACCTAAAAGAAAAGCATTTTGTTGATGTAATGTTGTAACTATACTTAGACTAACGTACTAACTGCACGTGAGAATAAATCTAAAACGCTATCATAAAATTTGCTTGTTATTATTCAATCCCGTGGTCATGAACGTGACTACTGTGAATTTATCTATGTATCTATGTCTCAGTATATAAAAAATGTTTCGACAACTCAGTAGTACACAGTAGCTTGTCTATGAGGGAGGCAGAATACTCCAGCTTATGTAAATACTTACTGCCACCCGCCAGCGCCAGTTCTTTCTTGTATCGCTAGCTTAAAATGAAACAAAGGAGCTTTATTAATTTAATTATAATTTTTATTGAGCCTAATTTCTAACTGCGACAAATTTTTATTATTTAATTTCATGATTTTATGTTACTTCTGTGTTAAGTAAATTTAAAGGATTCTTATCGTTTCACATTGAAGCTCCCATCAAAATAGCGGTTAGACTTCCCAGATGATTTGACGACCGCACGTAAATGAAAGCTTTCTAATAGAGCAAACGTGTCGGCGAGGAATCGCTATCGACTAAATCGAGAGATAATATTACTGTATCTTATCTAAGCCCCAAGGTATGGAATGATTGTACGGGTTGAGAGACGAAATAAGAAATAACATGTCATCAAATGTTTCTGTTACAGTACCTACCTTTGATACTGAGGTCCACTATTATTTTTAGGAGTACCAAAACTGGCGGACTTTTTGGTTTTAGTATTAATTACTTAAATATAATTTTAAATTAAATTAAAATATTTGTAAGTATGCCACATTTTTTAGCGAAACATGTCTCTGATCTGATAATGTAATAATAACTTTATTGTACAACTAGTGGACGCCCGCGACTCCCTTCCGCGCGGACTGCGGAAAAAATAAAATGTCGATATTATACGGGATAAAATCATTTTCCCGGGATAAAAAGTAGCCTATACAGTGTGTTTTTTTGTGGCCAACTTTAACGAAGGGTACGTACTCTATACATGAAATAAAGTAAGTTTATGCCAAAAAAAATGCTGGAATTTTTTTTAATTTTTTTTATTTTTAAATTCCTTGATCGTGCGAAATTTATAGTGTCTAGTGTTTATGTTAGTTTTTTTATTGACAGATATTAATTATTTTTCGTGAAAAAATCCTGCTACGCGCGTCTATGTGCATTTATGCAGAAAAACGCAGTCTATTTACTCAACTTTGGACCCTAATATTTTGGAAACCAGACACTTCCCAGGTATGCTTCCATGGAGAAAAATGATCGTGATGATGAGGAGATTTCGTAGTTTTCGGGAACGTTGACGACCAAAAATCACCCTGTATGTAAAGTGGATCCTGTCACAACATATTCCTGAAAATTGCATCGAAATTCAGCCGTTTCTGAGATTAGCGTGCACAAACATCGATTCGTTATAATTTTATTATATGTATAGAAGATGTTTGAGCAAATAAATAATGATTTCATTTCATTTAGGTAGGTGTCATCGGCAGTTCAGCTAAGATGTAGTTAGACACACAAAAGGCAATCTATCAATCCCTATATCTCTGATAGAATTGTATATCTCTTATCCTTTTCAGATCGTTGGGTAGATTTTTCAAATATTCTATAAATATCGCCTAGTCAATGGACTACATATTTACAAAATGTAATTATAATGGTGTTTTATACATTTAGGGAATATGCATAAAATAATATATTACAATAAACACCGATAATGTTTAAAATGTATATTATAAACAATCGAGTAAAAAACATACAAGTTTCGTAGTAAAACAGATAAGTAGGTAAAGACTGAAACTAAACTAAGGTAATAACTATTTTTGTTTTTCTAATCTCTGATAAATTCACTATTCATTCTTTTTTGAAATGCCTTCTCTTTTGTTAGCTATCCGTTCTCTACGCAACCACTCTTTTATTACAAAATCTATGCCTCGTTCTCCAATCATCATACTTGGTGCCTGAGTATTTCCTCTGTTAACAACAGGCATTATGGAGGCATCTATTACTCTTAAACCTATGATCCCGTAAACTCTTAGTTTAGGATCTACCACTGCATTTTTATCTGATTTTGGTCCCATCTTACAAGTACCTGCTTGATGGTTATAAGTTTCAGTATATGATCGTGCCAAACACTCGATGTAATCGTCTGTGCCCCAAATATATTTCCGGCAGGCTGGTAAGGACTTCCTTACAAATTTGTAACCTTTGGATTTAAAAGCTTTTGTATTTTCTAAATTGATTAAACTTTTTGCAATACGTATAGTGGATTCCATATCTCGTGGATCTTCATAGTAATTAGCATAAATTAAAGGTGGACCATTTGGATTTGATCCATTAAGTGTGATTTTACCCTTACTATGTGGTACAATGTTTGATACTATTGGCATCATAGCACTGTAGTAGGCTGATGGAAGTCTTTCAAAACCACAACTTAGCGTTGGATCATCTAGAAATGCATTTAAGTCATAGATGTTGCAGAACTGTACTTGTGCATCCGCAAACTCGGAATCAGGGTATACTTTAAAAAAATTTAAGCCACTTAATATACTATTACTTGCTATTGGACCATTTTTTACATCACCTTGTAAATAGTAGTCTTTTATTGAGTCAAGTATCTTTTCTCTAGGTAAATAAGAATTGTATGGTGCTGGTAAATCAACTACCAAACCAGAAAAACCATAATGGTCTTGTAAATTTCGTCCAACTGACAAATCTTGCACTACGTTAATGCCTATTGCTTCTAATTCATCTTTTGGTCCAATTCCAGATAATAGCAGTAGTTTAGGACTATTTATTGTACCGGTGCATATAATTACTTCTTTTTTAGCAAAGGCCTCATATGTCTTGCCGTCTCTTGTATAGCTAACACCGTAGGCTCTATGGTTTTCATCAATTAGTATTTTGGTGACTTCGGATCTAATACGAACAGTCAAATTTTTTCTTCTGTATCTGATCGGTTGAATAAAAGCATCATTAACGGAATATCTTTGTCCATTGACTTGAAAAGATTGACCGAACATAGCTCCAAGTTGTTCTTCACCATTCAGGTCGGCAAGAGGTAGTCCTAGTTCTCTGAAACCTTCAATGATCGCCACAAACGTATCGTCAAAGTATGGGAATCTGGATATTTTTTGTAAACCCTTTACTCCGTGATACAGACGATTTTTTCCTTCAACATCTAAATTGTTCTCCAGTCTTTTGAAAACCGGTAGAACCTACAACGAAAAACAGTGTGTTAGTACATTTATTTTTATTTGTAGTGTCATTAATAAATAAGTCGCGCAGTAGAGGTGGGCAGGTATCGTTCCAACCACCATCTTATGTGATAAAAAATTTCCTGCCATTAAACTATGGATACTTTTAATTTAGAGACAAAACAACATGTGTAACATACGTCAGCATAGCTCCAGCCAGGATTTCCCAAAGCTGCCCAGCCATCATAATCCGCTCTGCTGCCTCTTATATAGACCATGGCATTTAATGAAGTAGTCCCACCCATCATGCGGCCTCTGAAAATTTTAAATAATAAAATCAAAAAGAAAAATGTATTGCGTAGTTTTCCCATTTTCCTTACCTTGGCCAAATACAGCCGCCACCTGGGTATTCTCGACAGGCTCTTGGATCGCCTTGGGTCCGATAGTTCCAGTCGACCTCGGATCCAAACATCACTGCCGCTAAGGAGGGAACTCTCGATACGTCCGGTTGTTCCCCACCTGCTTCCAACAGTAGGACCTTGGGAAAATTGAAGGCTAATATATTTATTTGAAGTACTTACTAATATTTTAGTAACATACATATCAAAACCTTTGCCTGACGATGTATAAATAATACACCCACTTTTCACCGATCAGCCTACTATTTACTATTAAGACCTATTTCACCTCTAAAATCAGTTACGATTCTTATATTGGTTTAGCCAAGAGTTCAGATATTTTTATAACATTGTTTTGCGGCACACTGTGAGTAAATCAATGAAAAAATATTACCTTCCAATTTTCTTGCTGTGTGAGTCTGTTTGTTACTACCGAACCTGCTGCGCCAGCGCCGACAACGATGAAGTCGAAAGTATCAGGGTCACTGAATTTATGAGAGAATTGTTATAGCAATAAAGCAACAGTCATTTTTTTATTATCAACGCTAATTAGACATTTTACATTTCATTATCTTCATCAATGGGTAGTAGCTAATGGTTCTACCATAATGTTTTTAGGGTTATAAAATAGGCTATAATATCTTTTCTCAGGCTAAGAATTACCTGTGTACCATAATTCACTAATATATAATATTGGTATATATAGAAGTTTTGGCGTGAAGAGGTAATATGCAAATAAACTTACTACTTTTGCCTTTACGATATTAAGTCGAAATTACAAAAAAATATACTATATTAGAAGGTCAAGCAAAACGTATTTTAAATACATAATTATTATAATCAACACCAAATTTTAACGAGAAAACTACTTGCGAATATTTGCATTATAACTGGACTTCGGGCTATTTCTCTTTCAAAGGTTTCCATTATTGGAAAGTTAATGAAATCCTTTGAACGAGGAAAGACCCAGATATGTCAACACTTATTTCTTGAAGGCTCTGGCCCAGGTTGCCAATGAGCACCCAAAATACATTATGGCAGCATAGACTTAATATACCTGCTATTTGGTGGCCCCTGTTGAATACCAAATTGAGCTTGCATCTTGCGGTCTATGGAGTCTCCATAAAGTTGGACCAGCAGGCTCAGATAGATGTAGCCGAAACACCCTGTCACGTTGGTTTGAGACGCACACGACTGCGTTATGTTTACTGGCTGCCAAATCATTGTTCTAGAAGGAGCAAGCGAGGAATTTCCTTTACAGTGAGCTACTTTAACGTCAATCCATGAAATAACAATGCAGTCAAGTGTATAGGTATACACTTTAAGAATATCCGTCAATTAACGTACTAAAATTGCTGTAAATATTATTTCAACCTTCACAAACTAAATGGAATGTATTTAGGCAAATTCTTTAAACGCTCTATAGAAGATTTCATCAGTAATTTATACCTATAGTTAACATAAAATCTTGATAAATCATGAAACAAAATTATTTCTAAAAACTATTTCACTTTCAATGAATCTCCATGACGCGTGTTAAGCATTGAGGGATTACTTCAAGTAGACGCGTTTAGCAAGTTACAGTTTAATTTAAACTAGTTTGGATAATCGCCTGTGGTATTCTAGCATAAGTGATGAATTCCTCAATATGAAAAAGTAAATACATTTGTTATTAGGGTACCGTAGGTATATAGGTATATATTTTTAAGAATATTGTGATAGTACAGCATAAATTTTTCTTCGTTTATCTTCTACCGTGTTACTAGTGAACTGACTTTTATTTCATTTTGAATTACTTTTGCATGTAATCCAACATTAAGTTAGCATTGTTAATTTTCTTACTGTATATATTTTTGATTTATCTATTTTTTTCTAAAAATATTTATCAATCATTTTGGGAAATAACAAAGGTTCCAAACATATTATGGTAAAATTGTTCAGTCGAAATTGCAAATGCAACCACTAACGAACCGTTAACGAATCGCGGTGCAAAGCAATAATTACTTTATGGTGACGTAATTAGACACATTTCAGAACGCGACAGATATGTGTTTTTATTATGCGTTAGTGGTTCTTTAGTAATTGCCTCTCGGCAAGTGCATATACTAGCTAGCCCGGGTGAACTCTGTACCGCGAATATCTAATAGGTATATTCCATAAGTATTATACAAAAAAACGAATGTTACCTCAGAACATTGAAGTAAACTAAACTCAATCGATCAAGTAATTTTAAAACCACGGAACCCATGTTGCAAACGAAAACATATTTACAGATCAATTACAAATAATAAAGTAGGTATATCCGATTAAGATTTAACACGTTTAAAGTCAATCATCCATTAAGCTAGCGAACAGCAAACAAAAAATATTAGAAATCCTAGTCCATCAAGGGACACGCCCTAGTTAACTGTTTGCTGAATACTAAATAATAAATAAATAAATAAATGCTTTTTTATTCAAGAGAATCCATTACAAATAGTAGTAGGGGCTTCCCGGTAAGTAGTCATGGACACTTGTAGTGGGAAAGCCACCCTCTTCCGTTTACATATAGTTTACATTGTAGAGTGTGAATGTGAGTGTGTGTTAGTGTGTGTGTGTGTGTGTGTTGGTGTGAGATTGTGTGTGTGAGGGTAAGGCTTGTATAATACGTACGCTTTACACGGTCTCATGGGCAGAGGATATATTTGTAAAATTCGGTTGACTTTGTTATAGATGTAAGGAGCCTGAGCTCTATACTGACGTCTAGCAAAGACCGAGCGGGTAGGGAAGGAAGGAGCCACCAGGTCATTTCGTCTCTTGCTCTGAAGGGTGGAATCGTAGGGCAAGGATTTGTGATACTTTACAATTAAGTTAACTATATATAGTTTCCTAACTGACAGCAGTTTACTGGTGGTGTAAAGGCTGTCAGTAGAGAATCTGTAGGGTTTAAAATGCATCATCTTAATCAACGATCTTTGTGCGCGCTCTAAATGTAGAAAGTTCGTTTTGTTAGCGCACCCCCATACGGGAATGCAGTACGTCAAAACCGATTGTGCCAGAGCAACATATATATTATTCAACACGTCTTTGTCCATCACATATCTTAGCGATTTAAATACCCATGTCAGTTTCCTAACTCGGCTCAAAGTTAATTCCAATTGCAGATGCCAGCACAATCTCTGGTCTACCATAACCCCAAGGTATTTTACACAATAATTGTAGTGTCTCGAGGTAGCCGAGTAGTAAATTATTATGTTACACAGTCAAGTATAATACTTGACTGTGTAACATAATAATTTAAAATATAAAATGACAAATGTATTATCTACTATCAAATTAATAAATTATTGCTACTAACATTAAAATATATGTGTTTATCTAATAATATAATTTGTAACTAACAAAAATGGGTCTTAGTTACCTGAATAAATGAATTTATTATTATTATTATTTATTATTATTAATAAACCGTTTGAATAAATGGACAGTTACAGTTTGAGAAATCAGCAAAATGACAGTTGTGTAACGAGATATTGAAGTTTGGATTTGGCTGAGAGTTTAAATAAGGTCCAAAGCAGATAAAGTTTGTTTTATCAATATTTAGGGTTAAAAGGTTACAATTAAGCCAGTTAAAAACTCTAGCAACCCTCTCTCAGTTGTCAGTTTTACCTTATTCCAAGTCTTTTCCGAGAAAACAATAGCTGTGTCATCAGCATATGAGAATATCCTTCCTCCAACGCCACTAAAGTTACATAACTCATTAATATATATTAGGAAGAGCGTTGGACCAAGGATACTCCCCTGCGGGACACCAAAAGTGACATGTTTCTCCTCACTGTGAAACTGGTAAATTTTAATGGCCTGTTTCCTATTTGATAGGTAGTTATTTAGAAGAGACAAAGCAGTACCACGGATTTCCAGTCTCTCAAGCCTTTCCACAAAGATAGGCATAGAAACTAAAATACGATTTGCTAGACTGATTCAGTGTGATGGAGTGAGCTAATAAACGTGTCTGTCGTTACATTATGTATCTTTAACTTTTAAATCGGAGTTTAGTTTGTCTTGATATGGCATTATATTAAATATCTACCGGTCGTAAACCACAGTACAGCCTTTCTCTTTACTTTTTTTCTAAATCATATTTATTTACATTGGGGGTTATCATAGTTGTCCGAAAACCATAATACATATCATATTACACCGGCAGGCTAACCCTTTAAAATATATATGTCATGGCGCGCCTGAGGCAAAAAAATACTCGGTTTGGTCTACATTTGGTCCAATATAATTCATGTCTTTAGAAGAACTCACTTAAACATGAGCACATACGTAATAAAGAGGATTCTTTATACGTTTTATTTGAGGTTTTTGTCACAAATGTAGGAAATAGCTCTGTCGGATTAAATCTTCTTTCTTGAAGCGTGACTGTGTAGCCTGCGGCAACAAATAGGGCTGATCTTTCTATGCTAAGAATACGATTGGCTGTCGATTTAGGGATCCGTGAACAGAAGGAACAGAAGTTCTAAAATCTTTTGAAATAATAAATAAATCTTTATTAGGTTTTAATCTCATTACATATTGTAAGTAGTAGTATTAGTCGCAAGTGGACTAGCGGCGGCCAACGACTTCGTTCGTGTAAAGTAATAACTTCCCGTTATTTCCCGTTCCCGTGGGAATTTAGGAAATCCCTTCATAGTTGACCTACACGTCATAAGGGAGCCACGATCCAAATATCACGTTTCTTTCTATCCCTAGTACTTTTGCCTTGGCGTTGATGAATAGAATCATAATAGATTTTCATTAAAAAATAATTTATGTGCAATTAGATTAGATTGCAATCACATACTTCAGACACCTATCGAGGCTGTTAAATAAAAATAATGTATTCATAAAGGCATTACTTTGGTATTACTTACTTTAGCAGTGGTCCAATGAGGTTGTAAAACTTGATGCAATACTCGTATATTGATATATTTATTATATAAAATGGTATGCAGGCTTAGAAGATATATTATTATAATGATCCTTTACTATCATATTAACAAATTAATTTTCCATTCCCTTTTCCTCGACAAAATTAGTTCTTGGTTCAAGATAGGGTTTCACAGAATTTTCTATTTTAGTCTTCATTTTCATTACATTTTTTTTTTAGTATTACATTATTTAAATTTAGTATTTATTATTAGAAATTTCTTGTGACACACAGGATATTTCTGTCAAAATAAGTTTGTGTAAGTACGACATTGTTCTGTATTTCATTGATAAATTCGGTTTTGTTTTCTTTTCGCAGGTAATTTTGGGGATTATCTGTTTCAAAGGTAACAAATTATCGTAATGAAGGAGTAGATATATTTTCTGCTGGGCGAATTTTATTTTATTCTTAATCCTGCTAATGATAATGCTTTTTGCTGCTTAATATACCTACCTATTTGTTGCGATGTTAAGATAGCTAAGCGACTTAATTTTGTCATTTTTTAAATATATTTTTAAAACTGTTAAGGGAATCTTTTTAAATCTCTATAAATAAATATGAATCACCGAAATGTTTGTACGCGCATATTTCTGAGCTACTTATCAAAGTGGATGATTTTGTGTTTTTTTTTTTGTGATTTTGATGAGGTTTTTTCAAATACCTATAGATAGGGTGATTCAAGAGGAAGGTTTATATATATAACTAGGGATTCGCCCCGGCTTCGCACGGGTAAAATGCTCTTTCACGCGGATGAAATCACGAACGAATAGCGGCCGCTAGTCTATTGTAAACAACTCTGTGTTAAACGGGTTCCGAGCAAATCACATTTTTTAAACAGATTTATTGTGAGGGCGTTGTGTCGTGTAAGTATTTACGAGTTCACAATAAGGCAATGTCTTAACGCTTAAGCTTGAGGGTTCCCTGATTGAATAACACTTGAACCTTGCAAACGAGATAAATGCTATAAAATCACTTTATACGGGTCGCTCTAGTAAAGATCCCAAAATATATAGGATAACAATACTTTGTTATCGGCTTTTCTCGACGACTTTCCTCGGCTGTTTATTTGCAAACGATTGTTTGTTTATTTGTCTACAACGGTTTCAGGCCGTAAGAATGATGGCGAAAGTTTAATGTCATTTGTTTCCAAGAAAACTCCCCCATAATAAAACATCTGGACCGATTTTTACACTGGGGGAATATTTGAACCTTGTGCCACCCCATAGTAGTTATGTTAATTTGAGTTTGCTGCGCAGAACCCAGTGATACTGAGACTAACCCAGATAAGCTATACACGTTCTTGTCACAGTTTTACGGTAATCGCTTGGGGGAAAATCTGATTACTTTTCCTACACAACCTTCTTTTTGAACAAGTTTCATACAAAATACCGACGGATTGTCGGATGCTTTTAATACCATAGTAAAATACTTTATATTAACGCGTAATATAGATGTAAGGATATAAAAATGGATGGTAATTACCATCATCATAAATAGTGCATGACATTACTTTGTATTGTACATTTTGCATACTGCTGTATTATAGCATGTTATTATATGTAGCAGCGTTTAGATAGTTTGCTTGAATTGTCTTTCTTTTCCGAATTACGTTGAAATTGTCTATTTTTAATAATCTGACTTATCTATCTATCAATTATCCTAGCTAGATCAATGGACTGGAAATGAATCCATAAACTAAGCAATTTCCGACACAGTAGGTGCCAATGTGCCAGCCAATATGCACCAATTATATCCAGTGGTTAGCTAATCTGCGTCAACGCCACATCGCGCATCGTGGCTTGTGTTTGTCTCGTATACCTAACGTAAAGTTATATATCTCCTCGTACAATATAAATGCACGACTGTTATCGGTTTTGGATATAGTAGGCACTTTGATTTAATAAATACTTTTACTTTATCTATTTTACTATTGTGCTGCTTTTACTATTGTATAATAAATATTATATAGAATTAAAAGAATTCACACATTGCCAAATAATTCCCAGTTCCTTGTTTTCGATTAATTTCGTGTAAATTATCCCGCCATATATAATTTCTTGCAAAATTCTGCTAAGACTAGACCATCATATAAGTAATATTATGACTCGCCCTGTCAAATAGTTATAGATTTCGGGGGCTTTCCCTAAAATTGAGACCCAAAACGCACCTACGAACGAACCGTTAACGAAACACGGTGCGAAGCAATATTTACTTAACGCTTGAGTCATCATCATCATTTACAGCCCTGAGAAGTCCACTGTTGGACATAGGCCTCCCCTAACAACCTCCACTCCGACCGGTCGGAAGCAGCCTGCATCCAACCGACGCCCGCAACCTTGACCAGGTCATCCGTCCACCTCGCGGGTGGCCTTCCCACGCTGCGCTTGCCGATACGTGGTATCCACTCTAGAACTTTCCGACTCCATCGGCCATCAGTTCTTCGAGCTATGTGCCCTGCCCATTGCCACTTCAGCTTGCTGGACCGTTCAGCTATGTCGGTGATCTTTGTACGTCTGCGGATCTCCTCATTTCTGATTCGATCACGCAGAGAGATCCCAAGCATAGCTCTCTCCATCGCTCGCTGTGCGATCCTGAGCTTTTTTATGAGGCACATAGTTAGAGACCACGTCTCGGCACCGTAGGTCATCACCGGCAGCACACACTGGTTGAATACCTTCGTCTTTAAGGACTGGGGTATCTTGGACACAAATAAGCTTCGTAGTTTCCCGAACGCTGCCCAGCCAAGTTGGATTCGCCGAGTTACCTCCTTCTCAAAGTTGGACTTACCTAGTTTGACCGTCTGTCCCAGGTAAACATACTCGTCAACAACTTCAAGCATCGAGCTCCCAACCAGTACAGGAGTGGGCGGCACATGGACGTTCGACATGATCTTCGTCTTGTCCATGTTCATCTTCAGGCCCACCTGTTGGGAGACTCGATTGAGGCCATCGAGCATTGTGCTTAGAATATGAATGTCGTCTGCGAACCGAAGCTTGATAATAAGTTTTATTTCAATATCTTAAGATATATTTAATGTAATTTTGAACTGGATATGATTTTTGATTTTTGAATGAAACCTGCAATGGGCCGAGTGCCCTCAGCGCCAAGCACAGTAAATCGAAAAATAAATAGGGATGTTCAATATAAGTATATATGTATTTATATGTAAAGAAACATGGTATTGTTTCTTAGGTACTTTCGTCGCCGTCGGTAGGCTCAGTTGTAATGATAGTTCTTTGTAAATATCATAGATGGCGCCATGGCTACGGTTGGTAATGTAGCTATTTGTCGTTGACAGTTGTCATTGGTTGCTATGGCAAAACTAACTGTTTATATTGAAATATTTTAATTTGGTTATTGTATTATAAAAAAAAATGTTTTAATTTAAAATACTTTAAATGTCGTTTCTCTATTTTGATAAATAAAACCAATTCTTATCCAAGTTTGTAGGTACATTAATATTATAGCATAGTCGTAACTTTCGGTACATATTATTGTAATATCTTTAGTTATGTACCTTCTTATTTTAATAAATCTCTATTTACAGAGCAACAAAATTTGAGTTTATTTTAATTTATACAAATCCAATTATATTACGAAATTGTGTTATAAGTATATCTCCATCAAACGCTTACATTTTCATCTAAATATCGTAACAGACAGAAGACAGAAAGAGTTACTTTGTAATTTTACAAGCTTTTATTTAACTTGCAATGTATACGTAAAGGGCACTAAGTGAAACCCCTCCGGTTTAATGGCACCCTAAACCTAATTGTAATTCTTTTAAAACAAAAAAAATCCTCTCTATATAAACAGAAGTATGTGCTGGAAAATTTTCGTTATACATATTTTTAATTTACGCATCGAAACGTTAGATTTTGCTCGAAATAATTCAATCAGCTGATTTTTAATTCCTTTTTTCAAATTGGAGCCAATAGTCAGATAGTCAATGTTCCCTACTTCATGGCGAAGCTGGTGTTTACTCTTTGAGCTAAAAGTGAATGTCCACAACGAAGATACACTCTGATACTTTAATGGCCATCATCATCTTCTTCCTGCCCTTATCCCATTGCATCGGATTTTCAACAGGCTGTTTTACAGTGCTTAACCACTTTTGGAACCCAGTGCCTTGTTACCGCACTATGTACCATAACAACATGTTACATAGTGCGGTTAGAAATTCAAAGTTTTTTTCGTGATTTTTACGTAGAGATTAGTGGCAAAAGCTGGTTTGGTATAAATTAATTCGGTCTTCTTGTAACAACGTGAGGACGGGTAGCACTCTGATCTTACAAATTGGGCGTTAGGGTGTTCCTACCCTACTTGGTACTTAGGAGTCGGTATCCTCATTTATCTCAATTTATTCCCACTGAATGTCTAGTATAAAGAACACCGTAGAGCTTACATAAAAGTGCACGCAGATACAAATACGTAACTAGAAGAAAACTAGGTAAACTAAACTAATGTTTTGTGGTTTCATTATTTTACCAGTTTAGTTATATTCTTTGTCAATGGAAATTATTTTAAAATTTGCAACTATATGTATCCAAATGAACATTTGTGTTACCATTTAACTAAACTAGATAATGAAGTTTGTAGCGCGTTGTTAGCCAATGGCCAAGTGAGTTGCTGTGCGCTTATTATTCAGTTATATAATATGTTCTTCTATTTTTCTTTTACTATGTACGGTAAAAGTATGCTTACTTTTACCAGTAAGACAAGCTTAGGCTTGTATTAAATTGCTCACAGGAAGGCTTTATTTATTAACATGAATAGGCAAAAGAATATTGGTACATACATAATATTTCTACTTATCTAAGTCATAGAATCTTATTCCTCTATGCCTAAGTATAGGCTTTTGTAGAGCTTCATAAATATAACATTAATAACAATCTAGTCAATATGTTATTATTGAAATTCTTTCATTACCCATGTTACTCTGTATAGTTAGTTACTATTGTATCATGGGTAATATTTTTACCTATGATGGATCAATGAAATATGTAGGTATGTCAAGTTTCACTCTTTTTTTACTTATAAGTAAAACTAAATTAGTATAAGTAAATTACATACATATAATCACGCCTTTATCCCTTACGGGATATGCAGAGCACCAAGGGCCGATAGAACCACATGATGCCACTTCTGACCAATTTTGAGGGTATAGTTGAGATGTACAAGTTCGGTTAGTAGTGACAGGTGGTCAGCCCATCGCCTACAAAACACCAAGACCCTCTTGTCCCTCTACTGACTTGTACAGTATGCCCGGGAAGAGAAGCAGCTGTAGTATTATACGTTTTTTTTTTAAATACTTGTCACAAAGTTACCGAACTTGTACATCTCAACTATACCCTCAGAATTGGTCAGAAGTGGCACCATGTGGTTCTATCGGCCCTTGGTGCTCTGTCTACCCCGTAAGGGATAAAGGCGTGATTATACAGGTGATTTTTGGTCGTCAACGTTTCCGAAAACTACGAAATCTCCCCATCATCACGATCATTTTTCTCCATGGAAGCATACCTGGTAAGTGTCTGGTTTCCAAAATATTAGGGTCCAAAGTTGAGTAAATAGACTGCGTTTTTCTGCATAAATGCACATTGACGCATGTAGCAAGATTTTTTCACGAGGAATAATTAATATTTGTTTATGAAAAAACTAGCATAAAGACTGGACATTATAAATTTCGCCCGATCAAGTAATTTAAAAAAAAAATCAAAAAAAAATTTACATCGTTTCCCAGCATTTTTTTGGCACAAACTTACTTTATTTGACGTAAAGAGTATGTACCCTTCGTTAAGAGTGGCGACGAAAATGTATGTATGTCACAAAATCGCCTTTAGGCTCGTATTGCAGCTGTCTTGGAGCAGGCGCACATAAAGATGTGGGTGTGTGGCGCTAAAACATCATTTCACAGCTACCCGGAGCGGGCAACCTGTAAAACGATGTTCTAGTACCTAACTCCCGCATAGTTCTGAAACCAGCCTAACATATCAAAGCGTCAGAGCCAACAAAGTTGAGAACGCAACGTCTCGCTGGAATTGTCCTCCGCTTGGGTACCAATGTTAATCCTTGTAATGAGTATAGTATGTTTATTAGTTGAGCCGTACTTTGTGATGATTTTGAGTTGTCGCTTCAGGATCTACTTAGTCTTCTTACTCTCCTTCTTGAGCTTCTCTCCTCTTTAGGGACTGCTCTTTTTCTATGCTTTCTCTCAAGGAAAGTTTTTTTTTATGTTCATTAAAATTTCGTTCTAAATTAAATTAAAAGTTCGTTTGTCTTCGCTCACTTAAGTTTAATTCACCTATGACTTATATTTTATTTTATCCTATGTATAATATCATTCATTTCATTACCAACAGATAGATTAGTAAAGCTATTAACTATATACCTAAAACAAATAAATTTAAAAAATGTAATCCAAAACATATAGGTACAGTACATCGCCTATTCAGATATGTCTTTACATCTATAAAAGGGATTCCAAGTTCGAACATGGAACAAATATGGCCGAAATTAAAATACGAGTTTGTACGTTTTCATTGCACCAAATGAGAAACGTTTATTAACTTCGTGCATACTTACATGTATACCCATATGTGTATTTATAGGTAACATGAAAGGGACATATTTAATTGACAATGAACATTTTAACGACTAGAAATGTCAATTACTTACTAATTTATTTTTAACATTTTTGCTCATAAAGAAGTACTTACACCGCACCGATTTTAGATAAGTAATTGAACTTTTTACCCACATCCACATTGTTGACGTTTAAAACTATGCATAATGGATTTTCATACTTACTTTACCGCACTAAGACTTGTGCTACGAGTTAATAGAAATTGTCTTAAAAATATAACGACAATGGAATTGATGAATTATGGGATATAAATAAAAATATTACAAAATTGGTTCGGATTTTTAAATATTTATTAATTAATATTTATTTAGGATTATTTAATTATTAGGTATATCTGAAAAATTAAATTAATTTTCATTGGTAGGATATTGTTATTTATTATATCTATTGTCCTTATTTTCGCCTAGCAAAAAAAAACACTAATGTAAACAAAGACTGCCTAAGATTTTTCAACATATTACTAAATATATTTTTGGTTTTTATATTTATTATTTTATATATTTAAATTAATTGTTTTAAAAATCCGTATGACACACATCTTGACTTACTTGCCTTATATTCCTGTGTCCCCTAGCTGGGGCAGGGGCCTCCACAGATGTCCGCCATCCCGTTCGGTTCTGAGCGTCACGTTTTATTTCGTTCCAGGTCTTTCCTATTTTCCACGTTTGCGCTTCCCTTGGGGGTTCCAATCCAGGGCTTGTCTCGGTATGTGGTTTTCCTCCCTTCGAAGCGTGTGGCTGATCCAGTTCCACTTGCGTTTATTCTGCTGGTCGATTCGGGTCTCACCGCAGCGTTCCCACAGCTCTATATTTTCTCGGGCTACACACGTGAGCTTTGGTATTTATCGCATAGGTGTGCGTAACTACCAACTTAGCTCACTTATTATCATAATGTACCTACTATTGGAATTGACTGCAGTTGCCTCAAAATTAATTTATTGATCCATTTGTATGTTCGTGTTGAACGAAAAACATTCAAGGAGCCCTGCATAATATATATTATGTATTTATAAAAAAAACACGGTGCCTACTTTATAATACGAGTCCTTACTTAGTCCTTGTTTATACCGGAATGACGCCAGTACTGCTTATTTCAATAAATTTCTAATAATTTATGGCATTTCAAATAGAATAACTGCATAAAAAATTATATTAGTATAAACCAATGTAGAAATTTAAGCCATAAAAAATCATGCTTCTGCTAAAATTTTCTGTTCCCTACAAAAGTGAAATGTACATTAAAGAATTAACTTATGAGCGGGTATAGGTACTGCTAGAAAAAATCCAGCTTTCACCCGCACGCTTCACAACCCCCGCACTTATTCGAATAGGTTCTTGGAACAAAAAATAAACAATTTTTGGTGATTCTGCTAATATTATAAACGCGAAAGTTTGTAAGTATGGATGAATGGATGGAGACGATTTTTATTAAATTTGGTACGGAGTTATCTGACGCCCTGGATTAATACATATGCTTTTTTAACCCGGGAAAATAGTTTTATCCCGGATAAATTCGACATTTTTTTTTCAGTCCACGCGGAAGTCACGATCGTCCACTACTGGTGAATAAATATCAAACTTGTATTTTTTCTTTAGAGACCAACCGATTGTAATGGTGAATTATCTTTATTGTATATGTGTAACTGGTAATCTGTATAATCCTGTATTGTATACCATACCTAGGCAATGTATATAATATCTAAAACGTGTAGGTAATGTATGAAATATTATTTAATTTATACTTTGTCTAGGTATACAATATCGAATTCGCAGCCAGTATTGTATGTAAAAGACGAGCTTCCGAAGCTATTTAACGGCCAATTTCAATACGAGAGGTCAAAAACAATCTTGGATTCTTATATTCCTAATTTTGTATGAAAACAATTAAAGATTAAATCAATGATATGCAAAAAATCTGTCACGATAAGTCATAGAAATTGGCGTTAGGAGGTCTATTAAATAGCTGCTGGATACCTATGCTAAAAATCTATAAATAAAATAATCTAATCTTCCGTTTTTTCTACCATACATACGGTTAGGTCAGAAGTTATTTATATAAAAGACATATGTATATGTCTTTAAAATGTTTTAATTTTTTATCATGATTTTATCATTGTTGACGAAATATAATGCCTATTTTATCAAAAACATAAATGTGAAAATGAGAGCCAAGTTCCAACGACAAAAGAAGTGATATCTAAATTGATGCCAAGTTTAATAGTCAGTCCTGAAATTTATTTACAACAACATAAAATATAATTTCTACTTTTTGTACATACATACAAAAATATTAGTACCTAAGTAATAATATATAATAATTCATAATAAAAGAAGCAGCTCCAACAGTCGAAACAAAAGAATCATGCACGCTCGCTCAATCGATACTTTTCAATCAGAGCGAGCAGTAAGGAAAGAACTCCCTTTGGAGCGCTAGTGAGTGTACATACAATATCATACCAGCCAGCCCGCCCAGCCACAAATTGTGGCCCACAACACAACATGCATTTGAACTTTCCAGGTCATCTGGAACTGGGTTGGGATAATATATATATACATACATACATACATATAATCACGCCTTTATCCCTTATGGTGTAGGTATATATATAATAAAATTGACAATTTTTTGATGTTAACATCTAATCACCGTTTGAGAAGTGTTTATGAAATTTGGAACACATATCAATTTCGCAAGCCTTAATATGTAAGCCAATTTCACAAGTTTACGTGAAACAGTTTCTGAATTATGAGGGTGTCGAAACTGGCTCCAAATGGTTCGTGTAAAATTATACACGGTGCTGCTCGCCAGTTCTGCTAGCTGGAACTTTGGCTCGACACGCTACCGCATGTCTAGATAATTCATTGTTTATCACTTGTAGCTTACTGCTGGTAAATTAATTTATACAGTGAATGTTCTTTAATAGTGGGGTCCAACGTGAATGCATACATTAAGTAGAATAAAGAGTATCTCCTACTGGTGATGTAAAATGTATTGAGCTCATGTTAATGTATTATTGATTCCCTGAAAATGTAAAGTAAAATTGATATTCGTTTTCGTGTGCTACTTGCTCGGACAGATTTCATTAAGATGTGTTGACATTCTCGTTCGGATTTTTAGATTTTGTTTTGTATACGGCTAGCGGCGGTAAAACTTTTTGTACTTACTATTTAAATATTTCCGCGTTTTCAGATGGCCGAAAATGTGCAGGTATAATGTGTGTAATGAAACAATCTTCAATATAACGCTTTGTAGTAAAGGAGTCCGGAAAGATCGACCTTCACCGATCTGATAACTCGATGAGACATATTTTTTATCAAATATAATTTATAAACAAATATGCCTAGTGTGATCGAAAAGTGTTCATAGCTATTTTTAATTTCATTATTTAAATTAATTTTCTTTCATCACCTGCATTTGCAGGAAAGCCTATATGATTGGTTTTGTAATTAAAATATCTCATCATCAATTTCGATTGGTTAACAGATCGGTGTAGTTACCTATATTGACTTACATATTCACAATTCATATCCTCGCTAGGTAGCCATGCACAGAAATAAGTAGGCAAGCCTACCTAGGCATACTCTGTGTGTTAAAAACTATCAGTTGAGATTAAACTCAATCGGTTATCATAAGAGTGAAGGTGATGAAAGAAAATTTTCTTTAAATTAAAATAAAAATAGTTATGAACACTTTTTGATACGCAAGTCATCAAAATTCAAAATCATTTATTCGACATGAAAGCATTAATAACTTGTTTGTCGATGGTCTTTTTATGTTACTTTCTATGTTCGCACCTCAAAATGAAACCGCTGCCAAACAAAAAAGGAGGTGAATTTAAACAACCCAAAAAAATAAATCGCAAAGCTTTTGCTTTGGCAACGGTCACCACCCCAAGGTGCGATTTGTTACGGTATGTCAGGCATAAGTCGGCGATTCGGGGCTTAATATATAGAAACCAATGTGGAGCTAATAAGAGTTAAGGTCGCCTAAAGACGAAATCCAGGAGAGCTGCTAGATAGTTCTCCTTTATGGCAAAACCAACATTAGGTCTGATACACCGCATGATTCTACTATTATTGTTACACTATTTCAGTGAAGTATCATTGCTTGGAAGAAGAAATAGCAAGAAAGGTCCCAGCGACACAGTCAAAACTAAGTAACATATTAACAAAAGAATCTTACATTGGATTAGATATCAGATAATCATAGTAACACTTAATTCACTTCATGTGTATAAATTCAATTATCATAACACAATTAAATTAAATTCATATAAATTACATACCCACTTACACAAAGTAAGTACAGGTCCATGTCAAATTCAAACTGTATAAATAAAAATAAAAATGTGTACACAGAGTACAAGTCAATGTCAAATAAGTATATACTAAACTAAACTATAAAATATAAAAAACAAAAATATTGTGTACAATAGTACAAGTCGTAGTGGCAACGTGGCATTCAGAAAAATATATAATACCTATAGCTGGTAATAACATTAGAATAAAGAAGTCACGCATGATACACTATAGCGCTTCTGGTCACATTCACCAACACATATTAACTATACCTACTAAACTAAATATAAAAGTAAAACATAGACTGCGTAACTTGGGGATGCTAGAACAATTCACTTCCATGGCTCGCTATCATTTAAATATGCAAATATTGTATAATATTCTTTCATGCAAAGTTTTTTCTTCACAATGTTTTTAAATTTACAGATAGGTAGCCCTTTGAGTATATCTGGAAGCTTGTTGTAGAAAAGTATACATTGACCCATGAATGATATACTGACTTTGCGGAGACGGGACATATGAGCAACAAGTCTGTTCTTACGAGTACCTCTTGTATTTATTTTGTGCACATCAGACATTTTATTAAATTTATCTAAATTCTTATGAACATATAATAAAATTTTATAAATATAATTCGAAGCTAAAGTAATTATATTCAATTCTTAAAATTTCTCACGTAATGTGATCATGGACCCTAAGTTTAGAATTGCACGGGCAGCTCTTTTTTGTAAGATAAATTTAACTCCCAATCAGCTGCGCTTTCCCATAATAAAATACCGTATGTCATTATACTATGGAAATAGCTAAAATAAACAATTCTAGCAGTCTCGACATCTGTCAGTAGACGAATTCTCTTAACTGCATAGGCTGCAGAACTAAGTTTCTTACTTAGTTTTTCAATGTGAGGACCCCATTGTAATTTGGCATCCAAAGTTAAGCCCAAGAAAACAGTCGAATCCACTTGATCCAGTCTCTCGTCGCCTATGTAAACATCAGTTCTAACTTGTTTCACGTTGGGAATAGAAAATTTTATTAATTTCGTTTTCCTATGCGTATTTGTGCGTATTTATCATATGCATATTTGTTTATACATTATATTTGTTAAGTAATATGTCTCATCGAGTTATCAGATCGGTGAAGGTACATCTTTCACATTTCTTAGACTATTGCAAGACCCTTAGACTGAATATAACGCCCAATCGTTAGGTTCAAATGAAATAAACAGAGCCTCTGGGTACGGCATTGAAACTCTTTAAAAATTTATCACCGCTGCTATATCTAAATCTATTACAAAATTCGCTGGTGACAAGTTTATATTTTAATGTACTTACATAATTACCCCTTTAAAATTTCGAAAAATATTAAATAAGATTTTTGAGTTCAATGTGATAAAGTCATTCAAATCGTACTTAGACATGAATAGAATAAATACCTAGCATCGGCGAAATGTTCATCAGCGAATATTTTTTTCGGTAAATCAACCATTGTTGGTGAAACGTGCCTTTGCAGTCGTCGGCGAAACGTTTTAATAAATAACGCATGACACATGATCAACACAATTGATAAAATATTTCATTTATTCTATAAGTACATACCTCGTCCATAACCTGCCCTTGCCCTAGTCAATATCATGAATATTAAAGGTATTAAAAGTGAAACATGCATCATTGCGTTAAAATCATTTAGAGCAATCGCAAATTGAAATTTAAGTCATTAAATTTAACTATTGTAGTTGTAATAATTTTAGTAACAATCAACATAAATTATTATTATTATCATACACGATTGATGAATTACAGTCATAAACTTAGTATTATAGCCTCTCAGGCTGTACGCCCTATGCGTACTCGGCGGCTGCCTGCCAGATACCGGGATTAGGTATAGGGCCTCTTTTGTAAACTTCTTCCTTCTTTTCTTTTTAACCGACTTCAAAAAAAGGAGGAGGTTCTCAATTCATCTGTACGTATAATATTTTTTTTAATGTATGTTCACCGATATTTCCGTCAATTATAGACGGATTTCAAAAATTTTTTTTGGTTGGATAGAGTTCACTTCTGAGGTGGTCCCATTTTCACCAGGTCAGGATCTGATGATGGGATCCAGGAGAAATCTAGCGCAACCACCGAAAATTGTATGCTCGTATGGTGCTTTTGTTACGTAATCATGTCTTACTCAGGTATATGCTTCAGGGTGTCAACATCTAATGCTGCTGTGCTGATGATGAAGCTACAGAACTCCTTAACGGTTAGGAGTTGGGATACAGTACTGCAATTGGTCAATGGAAACTATTTAGTAGTATGTAGGGCTAACGTGTTACTTGAATCAACATCTGATGCTGCTGTGCTGATGATGAAGCTACAGAACTCCTTAACGGTTAGGAGTTGGGAGACAGTACAGCAATTGGTCGATGAAAACTATTTAGTAGTGTGTAGGGCTAACTTGTTGCTTGTGAGGTATACTTGAATCAATATCTGATGCTGCTGTGCTGATGGTCAAGCTACAGAACTCCTTAACGGTTAGGAGTTAGGGGACAGTACTGCAATTGGTCGATGGAAACTATGGAAACTATCTGTATATAAAATATATGTAGGGCTAACGTGATACTTATACGGGTAGGTACTACTCCTGAGATGGTAACGATGAAATCCTTAAGTATACAGTGTGTTTTTTCGTTGCCACCCTTAACTAAGGGTACGTACTCTATACATCAAATATAGTAAATTAATGAAAAAAAAAATGCTGAGAAACGATGTAAATTTTTTTTGAAACAATTTTTTTATTAGGTACTTGATCGGAGAAATGTATAGTGTCCAGTGTTTATGCTAGTTTTTTTCATAGACAGATATTAATTATTTCTCGTGAAAAATCTTGCTACGCGCGTCTATGTTTCTGCATTCATGCAGAAAAACGCAGTCTATTTACTCAACTTTGGACCCTAATATTTTGAAAACCAGACACTTCCCAGGTATGCTTCCAAGGAGAAAAATGATCGTGATGATGAGGAGATTACGTAGTTTTCGGGAACGTTGACGACCAAAAATAACCATGTATAAACTAGCATCTATTTAAGTCCACAACGCATTAACACAACTAAAAATCGAGAAATAAACTGACTTTAAAAAAAAAATTAACCGACTTCAAACTTTAACTAAAAAGCGATAAATAACGTAACTAATTTATCTACTTAATACATATTAAATATCTCAAATTATTTAAATATTTACAACTTAATACCTAATACTTTAACAAAGTCATCTTTAACTATTTAAATATTTATAATTATCACTTATTTTTTGGAGTCTGTGCCAGCCAAACAAATAAATGTAATTAAGAAAACTGACCCACACTAAATAGTAAAACCAAGAATAGGAAATTGCATTACCGCTGCCGACTACACCGTATTGTATTTTGCCATGTGTGTGGCGTTGCCAGCCGCGCGCGTTTATCAACACAACAGACTACGTTACTTAGGCTGGCACCGACTCCAAAAAATAAGTGATAATTATAAATATTTAAATAGTTAAAGATGACTTTGTTAAAGTATTAGGTATTAAGTTGTAAATATTTAAATAATTTGAGATATTTAATATGTATTAAGTAGATAAATTAGTTACGTTATTTATCGATTTTTAGTTAAAGTTTGAAGTCGGTTAATTTTTTTTTTAAAGTCAGTTTATTAATATTTTGTTTTTTCTCCAACATACGAATATAAGAACTAGCCAAATCAGACCTCAGGCTACAATATATTATCCTAAGTTATAAGAAGAAATTATATTTCATGTTGTTATAAATACATTTCAGGACTGACTATTGAACTTGGCAGCCATTTAGATATCACTTCTTTTGTCTTTGGCTCTCATTTTCACTTTTATGTTTTTGATGAGATAATCTCAATACACAACAACGACGTTGCGAATAGGTAGTCACTATAAAAACGCACATTATTCAATAGAAGGATAGTATTACTTTAGTATCTTGTTACGTTATCGGGCTGAACCATGAAGTTTGTCTAGGAAAAGGGCAGACCGGTCCCGTCCGTCCAAGGTCAGTCGCACGAGCATTGCCCGAGGTGCTCGACAGTGAATCTCCAGCCAGTTCCATGCAATGAGATTGTATAGCTGTGATATCAGTATCACGACCTAGGTCAACAACTTCTGAAGTTCTGAGACTCGACTTGTGGGATAAAAGTAAAAGGGCTCTGGCTGCGAACTTTAATTGAAAAATTATGTTCTGTGGTTATTTTGTTGATATTTCATAATGTGTGCAATTATATACCTACTTGGATAGCAATTTTAGCCAGCACAGTTATGAAATTTGATTGTCAAAAAGTAGTGCATTGCATGTATTTCGGTGGTGATATGGACAGACATAATGTTGACTGTTATGCTAATGATGATATCCAATGCGTTGTTAAAAGGTTCTTACGTTGAAAAAAAAAATTAAGGAGTAACTGTAAAGTAAAAGTAAATGACTGTGTCGGTCATCTAGAAATAATTACATTTCTTGCTAAACTTATAACTGCGCGGCTATGTTAAACTGCGGATTGCAATATTCTAGTGCAAAGTTGACTACTAATCGGAGTTCATCCATTATCATTAGCTTGATGATGTCATTGATCGATGACATTTAGTGTGTTTTGCAGATATAACTGCGAGACTTTCTATCTTTCATCGTACTTCAACTAAACCAACTTAAAAGTTCCAATAATTTCGTTTGAGATTGCAGTTTTTTGCGTGAATCCAATTGGATTTTGCGAGTAGTTTCGAGATGCTGATTGCTTTATATAGCAGATTGGATGAAGTTATACAAGATTGAATTAGACTTCGGCAACGCTCTAAAATTTATCTGTCCATGGCCTTTTTTCTCGATCGATTTTAAATTTTAATGTATCTATCTATTTTTATAATAGACATACTTCTTTAGGGTGACAATTATAATGTAATACTTACGCTGACTTACAGTTGTACAGACACTTTTGGTGTGGTTACTTGAGCCATTTCTTAAAGAAGATAACTACAATATAAGTTACCTCTCAAAATAACTCATCAATGTCATTGTGATAGTACGTTAATTTACGAGTTCAATGATTATTTGTACTACAATGAAGCAATCTCACTCTTCGGTGGTACAACCAAAGTTGTATCAATTTCAAAAGTTGTTGATTTTAAGTATTTGTTTTCGAGAATTTTAAACTTTACGAGGGCTGTTTGATAAGTCGTTTTAAAAAGTAATTTTTTTTAATTTTTTTTAAACAATTTACATTTATTTCTCAACATAGTCTCCTTTGAGGGCCAAACACTTGTTCCAGCGAGTTTCCAATTTTTTTATCCCCTCCAAAAATACGTTTTGTCGAGGTCTTCAAAATAGGCGTTTACACCAGCGATGCAGTCCTCATTTGTCAAAAATTTTTGCCCTCCAAGCCATCTTTTCAGATTTGGGAATAGGTAATAATCGCACGGAGCTAGATCCGGCGAATACGGAGCATGCGGAACCAGTTCGAAGCCCAACTCGTGGATTTTGGCCATTGCAATAGTTGACGTGTGCACTGGGGCATTGTCTTGATGAAAGAGGACTTTCTTGGGGGACAATTTTGGTCGTTTTTCCAACAATTCGGCATTAAAACGGTCCAATAACTCTGCGTAATAACGGCCAGTGATAGTCTTTCCCTTTTCCAAGTAATCAATCATAATGATTCCTTCGCCATCCCAGAAGACTGTCGCCATGACCTTTCCAGCCGACAAAACAGTCTTGGCCTTCTTTGGGGCACGTTCACCAGTCGCCATCCATTGTTTTGATTGCTGTTTTAATTCAGGTGTATAATGATGGACCCAAGTTTCGTCCACAGTGACAAATCGACTCAAAAAATTCCGAGGATTACGCTTCATCATATCCAAACACAGTTTTGAAATTCGCTTTCTTTCGTGTTTTTGTTCGATTGTCAACAAACGTGGCACCCATCGTGCAGACAGCTTTGTCATACCCAAATCTTCATGCAGGATTTTATGTACTCGCTCAGTGGAGATGCCTGTGTTCTCAGCTATTTCACGCACCTTCACTCGGCGGTCGTCGAGTACAATATTATGGACTTCTTCAACAACATCCTCAGTAGTGACTTCGATTGGGCGACCAGAGCGTGGAGCATCAGATGTGCTTGACCGACCACGTTTAAAATCATTTATCCAGTTATAAACAGTCTGCAACGTTGGTGCGTTAGTGCCATGAACAGAATCAAGTTCAGTTTTTATTGTGGCAGCACTGCAACCCTTCATAAAAAAATGTTTTATAACGGCACGAAATTCAGTTTTTTCCATAGTTGTTGAATATTTACGAGTGATCACAGTTAAACAATGGTTATACTGACAAAAACTTGTTTTTTTTTGCTGAATTTTTCACAGTCTTCATTTGAAAGATTGTGCCTGCCAGTGTTAACGCCATTTACCAGAAAAAAGGTTTTACAAATAGTTTTTAAAAGGACTTATCAAACAGCCCTCGTATGCAGGCAATACCGAGTGAACTTTGTGTTTAAGGAATTGCTTGAAACAATTAGGTAAATTTTGTTATACATTTTTAATGAAATCGATTGGGTCGTAAACTATGTACCTACTGACTATGTTTTTTTTTTTGCCACCCTTTACGAAGAGTGCGTACTCAGTACAGTTTGTGCAAAAAATATTGCTGGGAGACGATGTTAATTATTTTGAAAAAAAAAACATTACTTGATCAGGCGAAATTTATAGTACGAGTATCCAGTGTTTGTGTTAGTTTTCTTATAGCCAGATTTAAATTATTAACGTGAAAAAAATGTTGTAACACGCGTCTATGTGCATTTATGGATAAATGACTCAACTTTGGACCCTAATATCTCGGGAACCAGTCAATTCCCAGGTATGCTTCCATGGAGAAAAATTATCGTGATGATGGGCAGATTCCGTATTATTCGGGAATGTCGACGACCAGAAAATAGTATCGGTATTTATTAATTAGTAGGTATATAGTTTATTCGGTAATTTAAAAAGTATTCCCCCTGTCTCCCTCAATTTCTATACTTATCTTATTTCATAAATTAAAATTATACATATAATTTAAATTATGCATATAATTTAAATATTGATTTAATATTATTTACGCCCTTAACTCCGCCGCATTTTACGCGTAGCGAAACCACTGCACGAATTCCGCTGCGATATATAGTGTAGTTTGAGTAGCGGAACTGAGAGCCGCGAAAATGTTTCACGAGTTGAGTTGAGGCAATCGGAATAAAATGTCGTCATCGGGTCAGGAGGAAGTAATATTTTTACGGGCTTCAATCTGAAAAGGCGTAAAACGTTTTCCTATCGTAGGTATTTTAGAATGAGCCTAAAAGATTTACGTCATTTCTTGAAAATACAAAAACAAGGCTTGGGATAGCTTTTTCTAGCAGAGAAAGATTAGCCAAGTTTTGTGTACCTAAGTAAATGATTATTTCTTTTACCTCTCGTGTTAAAAGGTACCTTAACACTTATATTATCCATTAAGGAGGTTTTATACTTTATTATCCAAATTATCAAGAATAACGTTACAAGTAGGTACATAGGTTTAACTATGTATCACATCGTAGAGCTGATTACATAACAAAATCAGAAATAGTTGACATAAGTTTAGAGCACCAAAAGCGTATAAAATAAGGCTTACGCCTTTCTGCTCCTCATAATTAAACCAGAAGTTACAGACGGTTTACAAGGAGTTCTACTCGTATATCCCGTCTTATTAGATCTTTAAGCACGTTGGGATATCGTTTAATTTCCGCAAAGGCTACGTGCGTTGAATTAACAACTAAAACTACCTTATGAAAAGCGATACGCAAGGATGTAGGAATTTGAAGGTATAATTAAAATATCGTATCATTGCTTTAATACTATGTGAGATCAGTATAATTAGTGCGTCTATCTATTTAAAATACTTTTGTATACATTCGAGTTGAACTTGCATTCAAATATAAAAACTGGTATGCAGTTCTAATAAAAGTGACGGTTGCTAATAGATAAGTGTATATAAAAAAAAGCGGCAAAAGAAGCTATTCGGTGAAACGTATAAATGTGTCCCAGGCTGAGTGTAGGTACTGGATAAATGTAGTAAGCAATTTATAACTAATAGTTACATAAAGGGCGCCAAGTGAAACCCCTCCGGTTTAATGGCACCCTGAACCTAATTGTAATTCTTTTAAAATCTAAAATAAATTAAAAAAAGTTAATAATGCCGAAAAGTTTGTTGTTCTACTCTACAGGATGTTTTTTTGTGGCCACCTTTAACGAAGGGTACGTACTCTATACATGAAATAAAGTAAGTTTATGCCAAAAAAAAATGCTGGGAAAAAAAAATTGTTTAAAAAAAAAAATTAAATTCCTTGATCGTGCAAAATTTATAGTGTCTAGTGTTTATGTTAGTTTTTTTATAGACAGATATTAATTATTTTTCGTGAAAAAATCCTGCTACGCGCGTCTATGTGCATTTATGCAGAAAAACGCAGTCTATTTACTCAACTTTGGACCCTAATATTTTGGAAACCAGACACTTCTCAGGTATGCTTCCATGGAGAACAATGATCGTGATGATGAGGAGATTCCGTAGTTTTCGGGAACGTTGACGACCAAAAATCATCCTGTATACTATACATTACGGGACTTGGCTCAAAAGTAACGAAGAAAAATTGTTTTCAATAAAAATATATTATACGGTTGCAAGATGGTGAGACGTGATCTCCTTACCTTTTGCCCAAGTTTTAACCGCATTGCAGCATTAGTAAGGTAAAATATGATAATTTGCAAGGAAAATGGGAACATGTTGAAAACCAGCTGCCTGCGGACTGTTTGTACATACTGAATACAGAAAAAAAACAAATGTTTATGGACTGTGTTTTTATATTTTTAAGGGAAAAAATACACGTACTTAAATGTTAGCTAGCATTGTATCTACAACGCTGCAATGCAGTCAGCATTTTTTATCTCTCTTTCGGAAGCAGTAGCGGTACCAGCAATAATTTTGGCTACTTCTTGCCCTGAATTGGTTTGGTCAATTCCACTTATAATCATAGGAGACTCTTTAGTATCATATATGATCACCCGTGAAATAATCACCTAGGTGTTCAGGGAGGCGACTCTTTGAATATCACTATACAGGATGTTTTTTCGTTGCCACCCTTAACGAAGGGTACGTACTCTATACATCAAATAAAGTAAGTTTATGCTAAAAAAAAGTGTTGGGAAATGATGTAAAAAAAATGATTTTTTTTTATTCCTTGATCGGGCGAAATTTATAGTGTCCAGTGTTTATGCTAGTTTTTTCATAGACAGATTAATTATGTCTCGTGAAAAAATCTTACTACATGCGTCAATGTGCATTTATGAAAAAAAAACGCAGTCTATTTACTCAACTTTGGACCCTAATAGTTTGGAAACCAGACACTTCCCAGGTATGCTTCCATGGAGAAAAATGATCGTGATGATGAGGACATTCCGTAGTTTTCGGGAACGTTGACGACCAAATATCACCCTGTATTTGACGACGAGGACAAGCAGAAGAAATCGGAAATTGCAATAAACTACCATTAACAACGAATTACATACAATTTACAAATTCAATATACAAATTCATGGTATAAAATCAACAATAAGTATTTGTTTTGTTCCTCAATGGTTCCTCATAACATTTGTTAGAATAATGATATATGGCCAGATAAATCTGCTCATGGGGAATATGCATGCATGCTTTTTTATTATTAGGTACTACGAAAAAAACAATAACGTTAGACCAAGTTGACCTTAGAATGGCATATCTAATTTTAACTGTTTACTATTTACAGCGATTAAAAAATTCAAGACGGTAAAATCTATCAAAACCGCTTCGTTTACTTCATACTAAAACGGCATGTACTGAGACCTCTTAATACACAACAGTTTCATAATGTATCATTCTCTCCAGCAGAGCCACCTTCATAAATAGCTTTCAATATTTTAGTGCAGTGGTTCCCAAAGTGGTCCAGGTGGACCCCCAGGGGTCCGGGGTCCACAGGAGACTCGATGGGGGTCTACGTTGGTGTGAAAAAATGGGGCTTCACCATTAATTTGTATGTGGTGTAGGCCTGTAGGGGGTCCACGGGAACCAGTTAACTTTTGAAAGGGGTCTATGAGAAAAAAAGTTTGGGAATCCCTGTTTTAGTGTAATGTGAGTTGTTTTAGCGAATAAAGATTTGTCTATGTCTATACAGGATGATTTTTGATCGTCAACGTTCCCGAAAACTACGGAATCTCCTCATCATCACGATCATTTTTCTCCATGGAAGCATACCTGGGAAGTGTCTGGTTTCCAAAATATTAGGGTCCAAAGTTGAGTAAATAGACTGCGTTTTTCTGCATAAATGCACATAGACGCGCGTAGCAGGATTTTTTCACGAAAAATAATTAATATCTGTCTATAAAAAAACTAACATAAACACTAGACACTATAAATTTCGCACGATCAAGGAATTTAAAATTAAAAAAAAAAAAAAATTCCCAGCATTTTTTTTGACATAAACTTACTTTATTTCATGTATAGAGTACGTACCCTTCGTTAAAGGTGGCCACAAAAAAACACCTGTATAATTGTACGCATACGGATTAGTGGAATGTACTTTAAATGTGGCTTTGCTGCGAAGCATACTCCCTGGCAGCGCCACCTAGAAAAGGTACTTAGGATAGATCTAAAGTAGTAGTTTTTCACGAAAGTTTATGTATGTATTACTGTTTATTCAAATTCAATCATTTATTCAACATGAAAGCATTAACACTCATTTGTCGATTGTCATTTTTTAGGTATATGTAACTTTCTACGTTCGCACACCAAAATGAAACCGCTACCAAACATGAAATGGATATGAATTTAAATAAGGCAAAACAAAACAAAGTTTCGCAAAAATTTCAATTTAGCAACGGTCCCCACCACAAGGTGTGATTTGTACTATATTATCATATTATAGACCGACATTATGTACGTGTTAATAAAATCCTTATCAATTTAGTTGATTTAGTTATTTTCACTGTTTTAAATTTTCATACAAAACGCCTTGTGATATTTATTAGCAATGTCAATTACTAACCATAGTAGTATAACCTACAGAACGATAGTCCCGAAGGCCAATTTGACGGAAATTTATTGGAGCAACCGTGTCTCCAAACGCGGCTCTGTCATTCAGTGCTAGTTACTATAAGGAATTGTGCGGGGCGGGTTAAGGAAATAAATAACATCACATTACATCGGTAAATATTTGATACATTAACGTAATTTCATCTATAAAACAATAAATTCACAGTAAAATTTTCATAGGTACATACCTACATTTTTTTTTGTTTAGTTTATCCCGAAGGAAAGGCAAGGGGAACTAAGCCCATACAGCCATTGTCTTTAGTAAATGATTTCTGAAGTACATACCTACATCTTTTTTTATCTGTTTTTTAAATCGTTTATCCCGAAGGAAAGTCAAGAGAAATTATGCATACAGCCATTATCTTTAGTAAATGATTTCTGAATTTATGATGGATGATAATGAATGGAAACTTCGGGAAAAACTCTTATGAACGAGTGTAAAATTACACAAAATCAAAAAGAATTGCAGAAACAACTAACATGACCCTATGAGGAGTTCATATTCCGACAAAAATTTTACTCGGCTTACCTAACATATAAAACTATGCACACCAGAGACTTGGTAGTAATAATGTACATGCACTGGGTATTTTACCATGTTTGTAAAAATTTACCCAATTTTTAATATGCAGATTGTAGGTATAAGTAGAGATAACGTTCGTTCCATTTTCAAAAAATTGAACCGGTTGCGCCTATACAACGGCATAAATATTCTTTGAGATGTTCTTATAGAAATTTAACTTAAGTTCAGTCCAGTAATGTATAAAAAAAGGTTGTAAAGAAACTGTCCTGATGACGTTCACCCACGTTTCTTTTAACGACATAGTCTATAAGGACTACTATTATGTTGTAACTTTTTGTACCGTCGTACTTGTCACATTGTTCATGATTATCCATAGAAGAATTAATTAGTTTGTTTCTCATAACAATTGGATATTGGATTTGCATTTGTAAAGTTAATATTTTGTTTTGTGGGAAGACGTTTTTAAATTAGATCTTTGAATTAAATTTGTATCGAAACTTTCAAATAAACAATTTGACTATGACACTATTACCTACTATACCCTGTAGTTGTAATATTAATTTTACCATTGCATTCCATACATTTACCAGTATATTTGATATGATAGGTAATCATCAGTCACACAAAGAGCTATTTTAAAAAATCCAAAGACTACGATTAGTTTTGAGACGCCAAATCCATTTACAAAAGTAATTTATCCACTTTGATTTAGGTTACTCCAGGTTTATCTACATCATTTCTTCTGCTAGTCACTTTAGGTTTCACATTGTACCATGATTCACCATCTAGTTTGAATCATTGCACGTGGACCTGACTACCATAGCTACTAGAGCTTGCATTATCCTCAATTTTAATGGATTCATTGCAGTTTGAAACTTCATGCGCTTCATACATAACCTAAAAAAAGAGGAAATGTGTCTGGGCCGATAGATACAAGGCTTTCGCTATAATTCGAAACAATTTCTGGCTAATATCCTTAAAGACTCTATTATCGCTCGAAAGTATTTTTTCGCGCTTACAACTAAGTATTTGTACTCCTCAATTGCAACCTTTTGTTCTTCTAAACACACTGATAAAGGTTTTATATTATGGGATAAATAAATTTTGTGTGAAAATCCATTATTAAAGTCCTATACAATTTTTTTTTTCATTTTTCGACCCCCGAAAACTGACTTTAATGATTTTTTACTTGGAAACTATCAACAATTGATAGGTAGTTTTTTCTAGCGAATTGTTTCTCTCGTCGAACTACGTCGATATACGGGATCAACTAGAGATGTCAATTTTTCGGGGTTTTCGGAACACTGTGAGATAGTATAAAATATGGGTATAAGTTTATTAATTTTTAGGGTTCCGTACCTCAAAAGGAAAAAACGGAACCCTTATAGGATCACTTTGTTGTCCGTCTGTCCGTCCGTCTGTCAAGACCCTTTTTCTCAGGAACGCGTGGAGGTATGAAGCTGAAATTTATATCAATTACTCAGGTCTACTGTCCCTTGAAGCTGTGAAAAAATCAAACTTCTAAGCCAACGCAATCAAAAGATACAGCCGTTTATGCCGCAAATTTTCGACACTTGCAAGGGAATCAAAACCTACAGGGTGCTTCCCGTGAACTCAGAATCTTGAAATTTGGTACGAAGCAACGTCTTATAGCATAGATAAAGGAAAAATTACGAAAACCATAAATTTTTAGTTACATCACATAATATATTTTTTTTAAATAATTTTAAACTTACTACCCATTTCCTCATAAACACGTAGAGGTATTAAATTGAAATTCATACCAAATACTCAGGTCTATAATACCTTTAAGCTGTAGCAAAATCAAACTTCTATGTCAACGCAATCAAAAGAAACAGCAATTTAAGCTGCATATTTTGAAACTCGCAAGTACTCGCAAGGGAATCAAAACCTAAAGGGTACTTCCAGTCGACCTAGAATCTTGAAATTTGGCGTGAAGCAACGTTTTATAGCACACATAAAGGAAAAATTCCGAAAACCTTAAATTTTTAGTTACATTACAAAATATATATTTTTTAATAAATATAAACTTATTACTTTTTTCCTCATGAACGCGTAGAGCTATCAAGTTGAAATTCATATCAAATACTTAGATCTAATTGCCTTTAACCCGTGAAAAAAAAAAAAATTATAAGTCAACGCAAAAACGCAAAACGCAAAAGTACAACCATTGATACCGCATATTTTGAAACTCGCAACTACACGCAAGGGAATTAAAACCTAAAGACCACTTCCCGTTGACATAGAATCTCGAAATTTGGTAAGAAGCAATAGCACAGGTAACAGAAAAATTCCGAAAAGCTTAAAATTTTAAGTAGTTATACCACCAAAAAAATTGTGATTGTAAACATAATTGTAGTTACAGCAATGACCGCGAGTTATTATACTATGTATGGGGAGGGCAACATTTTTCAAACGGCAAAGACGACCTCACTCATCGTCATTCAATCCCGATGTTTTGGTGAATGTAGCTGTATAATCTAAATGCGTCCTAACTGCTTAAAGTGTTATACTTATAATTAAATTCAATGACATTATTATATTTCTTATTGTTGGTTATTATCAGACAGCTTGCTTGTATTGTTTCTACTGGCGAAGTTTGATGGGACGCTGGTGGCACGGGAGGCACGCGGGGCGCGGGGCGGGGCATGAACGCGCACGCACTGGCCCGCGGGCGCGGGGGCAGGCGACTGGCCAAGAGAAGGGGTATCGTCACACAGCGAGCGGCAGCCGTGCGCCATTCGCACGAGCGCCCGCATGCTGTTCGCACGCGTTCCGAAATAAGTAAAATTTGCGACAATTTCTCGTCGATTGTAATGTTATGAATTTCATTTTGCAATAAAAATACCATAGTTATGACTCGATTGTCGTAATGAACGAACTTTGTAAACCTTGCAGGTTTGTACGGAACCCTCGGTGCGCGAGTCCGACTCGCACTTGGCCGGTTTTTCCTTTTATGTCAAAAAAATTTTTTCTCCATTTTTTAAGATTTTAAACACGTGTATCTTTGGTATTTTCTAACCGATTAATATTATTTTTGCACTCTTAGGTTTGTATAAAAAATCTGTTTTCGTGTTAAACGCATATCCATATTGCAGAAAGCTATAAATAAAAACGTAAAGAATGAAGCAGAAACACTTATAAAATGCCATAGTAGTAGGAACAGTACACGAGTCGATCAGGCAGGCAGAGCTAGGTGTACCTATCGACATACTTTCCGTTTTCCATCGAGTATACTGAATATTTCGTTACGTATTATCGCAGTTATGTAACATAAAATTCTAGGAATATAAAAACAAAATAAAAATATTTTTTAGTGTAATAAAATGTTTTTTTTTTATTTTAAAAATAAATCCGTACAATTGGCTACCTAAATACAATGGTATTGTATTATTATACTCATTGCATTCCAGGCCTCTTGAATAATGTATGTTTACAGCCTGTGAAGGATTTGGTGAATCGCGGCTTAGTTTGCTAAATGTCGTTTATTTTTTCGTCTAGAACGTTTTTTAATTAAGATTTTAGTTTACCTATTATATATAAGGGGGACTCCTTTAAAATTTTCAAAAATGTGGATAATGTCGTTGAGAGCGTGGAGACGGGATATACCGCCTGCGTATTTTACATGGCTTAGGCCGTGATGATCGTTTGCCTCAACGGGAGAGCCATAAATGCACTGGTGAGGTTCGCACACTTTGCAGCCAAGTCGGAGAGCCGCCCGGCTGCAGTGATTCGGAGTGAGTTAGCATCCAGTAGCGTTCCGAGCTGTGGTGATGGCTGGGCGTGAAGCCAGGCGCCTGTCTGGCTAGGTCTGGCCTAGAGGCGTCTATTTGTAGCTGGTTCGAGGGTATATTGTATGTTGTACCATTATCTCTGAATCTTTGTATTCTTTGGGCGTTTGTGGTTCGGTTGGACAGACTGACCAGGCGGTTGTCGCCATCCGTGGAGAGAATTTGAGCGATAAGACCTCGGACCCCGTATGAAGATGCCAGAAAGGTCGCAAGGCCGGTGCCCTTTACTCGACACACTTCTAAGCCGCCATTTATGACTGGCAAGAATGCCTGGCACCACTTTTTTCATGCAGGCTGATGTGTTCCAGCATGGACCGGACGGAGCAATCCATCTTTGTTAGGTTTTGTGCGTTCTTCCTTGTATAATTAAATATAATATTGTGTCAGACTTCTTCTTGGTGCTCCTCTCCTCTCCTCTTTAGTAGTGCTGATTTTACCGAAACACCCATTTAGTTTTAATTTGGATACATCTGGTCTTTCGATCTGATTTGAAAGCGAATCTACTCATACATATTTTTAAAAGTAGACATTTGACCCGCAAAACAGTTTTTGCGTGAGCCAGATGTACCATAACCATAACCCGTTTATTTTATTTTGGACTTGGTAAAACCACCATTTGTCATCTAAATGCTTTTTGTTCCTTAACCAAATTTGCTCAGAATAGTTATTGAATAATTTAGTCATCGGATCTTGTATGAAACCTTTATACTGAGACGGACTTTTCAAAATTTGTATGAAGTATGGGATTTGCCGAATTTAGGTGTAAACTCGGCATAATTGGCCAAAAAGACGATATCAAATTCGTATAATAGTAATCTCGGGCAATGCCGAGTTTTTTGTTGCCCGAGTTAGCGTCTAAGGCCTGGGTGCTATGGGCCCGAAAGGGGACAAATGTCTCCAAAATCCATATGGATTGAAAGAAATACTCCCAAACTTTACAAAAAGAATGTGTACAAATTGTCTAAACGTTTTATTACTTAGACACACACAAGTCTAAGTAATATAAATACAAAAAAAAAAACTGAATATATAATTATTATATTTTCATCTGACTACTAGTAGGCTTGCCTTTATTTCACATAATAATTTTGTTTCATTAATGTCGTTTTTACGTTCTGGAATTTTAATTTCGTTATCCAAAACAAGTTCGCAACTGGACGGGATCCTGAGCTCTACGCAATAAAATTCTTTAACAAAAATCATTACTCTAACTAAAACCCTTTGTGACCGTGTCGCGGCTCTCATCAGGGTTCAAGCGCCTAAAAAGGCAAATCTGCAAAACAGCATTCCATTTTTAGCAATATTTACTGTTATATCCGATTAAGAAAATATTTATACTTATGTATATTTTTATTTATAAAACATTACATGAATCAATTATTGGTAATATGTGTATGTAGTCCTAAACTAACTAACCCTATACAAAATGAAATATATTATATTACTAGTGGACGCCCGCGACTCCGTCCGCGTGGACTGCAGCAAAAACAAAATGTCGAAATTATCCGGGATGAAAACATTTCCCCGGGATAAAAAGTAGCCTATATGTTAAGTGTAAGCTGTCACAATATATTCCTGAAAACTGCATCGAAATCGGTCCAGCCGTTTCTGAGATTAGTGTGCACAAACATCGATCTGTTACAATTTTATTATATGTATAGATTTACGGTACCGGGTGACCAGAATGCTGGCAGCACTGCGTCTGTGTATTTTTGGTAAATCGTTACGCTTCGATATTTTACGAGAACGTAAATACAGAAAATTTTGTAAAAAATAAATTAGTGTGGTGTCGTGGGACACCAGGTAGGAACGAAGTTCCTTCGGCTAATGTAGAATCGACACAATTTGCAAAAGAAACATCGTATGTAGGTTTTCTTGATTTTTCTCTTAAATTTTGCTGATTAGTTTTTATTTAAGTACGCCTCAATTTATTTATAGATTTACATAGACGTTTTAGGCCCATTGCGCGGGCAATATTTTCACGAGTTCCGGACAAATCCCTCCAGTTTGTTTAAATACAACTTTGTAAGCAATTACCTCCCCTCTGTACTTCATTCTTCCCTCGGAGGGAACGAAATACAAAGAAAAGTTTTTTTACAGAAGAAACGGCTGATGGACATTACTTGGTTGGTAGTATTACGCACCTGAACTACATAACCTCAGTAACCAACATTATTAGTATTTTATTGGTACTTGTTATGACGTGTTGTTATGACATTTATTTACTCAAAACATGGTATAATTAAGTTATTATGCCTATATTACCTTTAAGGCCGATATTCCAATGGTCGGTTTTATAATAAAAAACCCCAGACGACTTTTTTCCCTACGATCCGCCGATTCTGCAATAGAACTTTTCAAAAAGTTGAACCCATTTACTTATAACGCTTTCTTTTGTACTTCTTCCTCAAGCAATGTTTCCATCTGTTCATTGCTTTCATCATGGAATACCGATTACCATGTCCGTTATAGTTCCACAACTTGTGTGAACGTCTAACTGTGAAAAATCCTTCTGAAATTTTAATTTCAGGCTCTATCTAACTCTGTAATTGTTGCATATCCTGCAAGTAAGGTGCAGACTTGGCGTAAGGAAAATGTTCAGACGCGTGAAAATAAGGACGCATACGATCACTCTTAGGAACTCTTTAATAATATAATAATAATCCCACACCATATTAAAGTTCTCTAAAAAGGGCCTCTACATCTTGGCCGCGGCCCGATGCATGCCTCTCAAAGGACCGGGACTCTGTAGTCCCGAGAATTTAAACAGAGATACAAATAATAATAATAATAATTTATTTCAGAAAAATTAATTCCATAATCACATTTAATACATATACCGATTAATAATAATAATGAATAATAGGCCCGCAGGGCAGCTTGTGGCGAGCTGTTGGGAGGTAGCGTTCCCACGGACCTGAAGTGCTCCCGGGGGAAGACCCTGTTCCTCATCTCCGGCGCCGGAGTGAGATCTGACGAGGAACAGTTCCCCCACCTCTGCCTTGCCTTTGCCGGCCGGGCAGAGTGGAGTCGCGAGAGCTATGACAGCTCGAGGGTGGACGTGCCCGTCAGTAAGTGGCGAGTTGGCTTCGGTTTAAAGTCCAGGGGCACCCCTCCACCCTAGCCGCTCACCAAATGTTGCCCCCTTTGTCGCTCCGTGCTTGCGGCCGTTTCAGGGGGCCCATGAAATGAGTTGGCGAGTCACCGCCTGCCACCTAACAATTATGAGACTTGGTTGTAATGGCAGGTGTTCGTTAGTCTCCTTCAATAGCCCGATTTTCCAACCCCACCCAAAATTCAGCCCCATAGCCCATGACCTTGTTTCCCATCGCATGACAGAGCTCTGCACTCCAATAGTCTTGCACATGGCGGAGACCATAGCCGGGTGTATCATATTGTGCGTTCGGCGATGGTATCCGTCATGTGTATCCAACACGATATTAAAGTTCTCTTAAAAGGGCCTCTACATCTTGGCTACGGCCCGATGCACGCCTCTCAAAGGACCGGGACTCTGTAGTCCCGAGAATTTCAAAAGAGATACAAATAATAATAATAATGCCCGCAGGGCAGCTTGTGGCGAGCTGTTGGGAGGTAGCGTTCCCACGGACCTGAAGTACTCCCGGGGGAAGACCCTGTTCCTCATCTCCGGCGCCGGAGTGAGATCTGACGAGGAACAGTTCCCCGTGAAGAATCGCCTCTGCCTTGCCTTCGCCGGCCGGGCAGAGTGGAGTCGCGAGAGCTATGACAGCTCGAGGGTGTATCAATGACGTGGAAATACCATAATATCGTCAGTAAGTGGCGAGTCCAAAATGGCTTCGGTTTAAAGAACACATCCAGGGGCGCTGTCACCTTTAGTACCTCCACCCAGGAAGTAGCCACTCACCAAATGTTGCCTTTAGAGCCCTTTGTCGCTGATTTTCCGTGCGTGCGGCCGTTTCAGGGGGCCCTCTGGTGATGAAATGAGTCGGCGAGTCACCGCCTGCCACCAAACAATTATACCCGTGAGATTTCAATGGATTTATAATAAATGTAGCAGGCGTTATGCAGGACAAAAGGATTAGGCGATCTTCGTGATAGGTTTCCATTCCTTAACGTTCGATTATTCCCGTGTTCACCCCTTCATATACTGTATAACATATAGCCATCCGTCTGTTTACCCAACGCCCACCCACGGAGTAAAAGACACTTTATAATGTCTTTTCGTTGGTTCATATACATAGCCCATGGGCCGGAGTGAGGTCCAGGAACAGTCGCCTTTGCTGGTGGAGTCGCGAGAGCTCCATCGGGGCACCCCTGGTATCAAGTCACCGCCTGCCATGCACTCCAATAGCCATATTATTCAGCCCCATAGTGACCTTTGTTTCTCGCATGTCTTGCACATGGCGGGGACCATCGCCGGGTGTACATTGTGCGGTCGGCGATGGCCGCCACGGACCATGCACGCCTCTCAAAGGACCGGGACTCTGTAGTCCAGAGAATTTAAACAGAGATTGTGCGGTCGGCGATGGTTCCCCCACCTCCGCCATGGCGAGTTGGCAAAGTTCCACCCTGCCGCTTCCCAGTAAATGAGTTGGCGAGTCCAATGGCCCGTTAAATAGCCCGATTTTCCAACCCCACCCAAAATTCAGCCCCATAGCCCATGTTCTCTGCACTCCAATCGCCGGGTAAAATGTGTATCCAGGGCTACGGCCCGATGCAAAAGGACCGGGATCCCGAGAATTTCTAAAGAGATACCCCGCAGGGCAGCAGCTGTTGGGAGGTAGCGTTTTGAAGTGCAAGACCCTGCACGGCCTACTATGACAGCTCGAGGGTGGACACCGGGACATCGAGTCACCGCCTGGTCAGGTTCCGTTAAACAGCCCCAGGATGACAGAGCTCTGCACTCCAATAGTCTTGCACATGGCGGAGACCATCGCCGGGTGTATCAAGCTCTTAATAACGGCCCGATGCACGCCTCTCAAAGTCTGTAGTCCCGAGAATTTTCTTGTGGCGAGCTGTTGGGAGGTAGCGTTCCCACGGACCTGAATAAGTGAGATCAACAGCTCGAGGGTGGACGTGCCCGTCAGTAAGTGGCGATATTTGTTAGTAGTCGGCGAGTCACACAAACAATAAGAAACTATTCTTAAAATCGCATCATCCAATAGTCTTGCACATAGTAAGACTTCTCTAAAAAGGGCATCTTGGCCATTTAAAATCAGAGATACACGTTTTCGAGTAAGTACATGCTCGTTGTTTTCGACATGCTCTTACCTGAACAACATTACTTTTTCCAGACATGTACTTTTGTAGTGATACTATTTACACATATTTTTTATAATCCATGGGATCTTTACAAATAATATTGAAAATGGATGATATAAGAATAGTTATCTGATCTTGGAGCATCCAAATGTCTGTAATTACACTTTCTAGACAAGGTTCTAACTGCAGGAGTGTGAAACGTTTTTTTATTTACTATAAATACACACACTAATAAGATTGTAATATAGAAGACTCTTTTGTTCCAATACATGGTACGGGTACGAGAAAAAATACTCGCGACAGCAGCTAAGTAATTAAAGTAATAATTCACACTCATTAAGAGCAATACCTTCTTAAGTAACCTTCCTGCAATGTGATGAATTCGTATTATAGTCGGTAAACGGTTAGTAAATGGCATGTACTTACTGAGCCCTTTTTGCTATTCGATGTATTAATAGGAAACATACGAGTAGTTTTACCAGTCGGATGCAGAAAGTAAGTATCGGTAGATAGGACTGATATATATTTTTTTAACATTGCTATTGGCTTGTTTTTAGTTCAAATAGGATATTTTGGAGCACTTCGTACACCTATAACATATTAAATCACGCTACCTACGCAATCAGAACTATAGTTAATTTTAAGGCCAATATGGCTTTCACACAGAAACTACCACAAGCTACCTTTTTAGCATAGTGTAAACACCCGTTCCCTTTTTGTTAGTCGTAATATTATTCCTATTACCTGAAATTCCTATAATTGATCATATTACGAATAATTTATAGTACAAAAATAATATAAACCGATGAACTGTCACTTATTAAAAATAAATGACTCCGGGGAAAATAAAATGAAATTCACACAGGCGGATTTCAGTTAATTGAATTTTCAGTGATCCGTCGTATCAAATATTACAGATGTTTTGTTTGGTTTTATATTTTAATGTTTCTATATTTATTGTTGTTCTTGTATCGGAAAACAAAAATACTATAGCATTAGTTTGTTATTGGTTTATTGTAGTTGTGTTTCCCGAAGCTTTGTCCGTTTGGACTACAGAATGCAGCCGTAGTCCGTCTCCCAACTGTACCTATATGTACTTATGCAAATTTCAAAAAGATTGGTTGGGTCAATAAACTTTCGCAAGTTACTATAACAAGTATTAGTAAGGATACCTACCCCAGTATAACATGAATATAATATTATTTTCCAGTAATTTATTGTATTTCTTTTTTTATTTTTTATTTTTCAATTAAAATTATGTTAATATTATTCAATTATTTAGTGATGCCCATCGCATATATTATCTAAAACTGCATTAAAATCAGTTAAGCCGTTTCTGAAATATGCGAGCACAAGCATAAACTTACAGTCTTATCACCAGATACGAGTATACAGACAGCAATCAGTTATAGTTTTATTATATGTATAGTATACCTATACTTATGGATACCTATAAATACCTCTAAACCCCCTACCGATTGCTAGTTGTCACGAATTAAGAGGATAAATACGAGTATAAGCTTATCGATTGGCATTACGAATAATTGACTAAAGCTTTAATGAATCGAATGATCATAACAATATATAGGGTGTAACAGAAAGGGTATGTTAAGCGAAAAGCTGTATAAATAGCCCACTATAGAGAACCTATTTCCAAAATTTGAAACTCGAAATCACATTTTTATTTTTCAAGATTGTATGAAAATTCCTGAGATATTTAAAAATTCTCCATACTACCGGGAAAAATAAACATGTGATTTCGGATCTCAAATTTTGTGGATAGGTTCTCTATAGTGGGCTATTTACATAGCTTTTCGCTTAACATACCCTTTTTGTTACACTCTGTATAGGTATTAAGGCCAAGCAGGCAATCGATCTATTATTGTCAATAGGTACAAAGGCAACTTGAATTCAGCAACTCATTTATGTTGCTGGTTCATTTGCCACTAAAGCTGATTTATTGTACTACAAAAATTATAATAAATTTTCGAAAGCCCGATTATTCTATGCTTATTAGGTAATAGTATTAAATAATAGGCATTAAAAGCCATATTTTGTAGGAAATAATCTTATTAATCGCTATATTATTTTATTACTAAATACCTTAGGCCTGCCAATCTAAGCAATGTAGGTATAGCTGAGAGTAGAGACGGAATAACTATATCCGAGGTGTAAACTGTTAATTTGTAAAAAAAATATGTACGAGTATGTATACATATAATAAGTATGAGGAATTTATAGTCATAGATATCATATAGACGACTTTGGTAAGATATAAATAAAAGCTTGTAAAAACGGCTATAATCTCCAGTTTACCCGATACCATGAGAATTTCAGGAAAATCCTTTCTTTTAGGATGCCTACGCTATAAAAATTACAGAGCATAAAGATTGGGAACTAATTATTTGAGCTGTTATTTAAATATTTAAGAAGTTATTATGATCAGTTGTAAAAATATATGAGCAGTTATTTATTTTAACGCAGGTTGTTAAATTAATACAGCAGTAAAACATAGACAGTAATGAAAACACAATGGGCCGGATATTTCGTCTTACAATATCAGTACTAAATATACGTAAGCAGTCCAATAAATAAGAGGTCAGTAAAACGATTGAATGGGCAGTAAAATGATTGTATGGGCAGTTAGATAAATACTTCGGCAGTTCTCGGGGAGTGGCGACACCTGAACCGTTAGGTAAGTCGGAGCTTAGAGCTTGGGACGCGTAAGCGACCAATAAAATTACTTGGTCGCGTGCCGACGCGACGACGACTTCTCGATTGAATTTATTACCTATTTGGTTTATCATCAGGCGTGTGAGTTACATTGATGTCAATATGTCGTTGTTTGTGTTAATTCCACGTCGTCGCATCTATCCTAATATGCCGGACTTGCCTTTTGCAATTTTTTCCCTAAAACAAATTTCTAAATTTTAATTTATTCATTTGCTGTTGCCTACTTTCTTCATGCTTCTGGATTTATTCAACTAAATACCTACTTCATTTACGACTCAATTTTGTTTACTTTACTGCTAAGTTCGAACTGCCGAACAAAAAAACATTCATTTTAACATTCAGTTTAAACATGCATTTTAATATTTTCTACTTTCCAAAACTACTAAATAGTAGTTCTAAATAGAACTGACCAGTTAAATCAGTACCATAAAGATTGATGCTCTGTAAGTTCAGCCGTTTAGGCTGTGCGGTTGAACAAAGCGTTCGATAATGTTTACCTATAGATTAATAATGCACTTTAATCACAGATCTAAATGCTCAAAACAAAGAGACTGTGGAACATTAAGATTTAATAAACAAAAACGTTTATCTAAGTCTCTCAGAGCATAATAAAATAAATTGGACTTCAGTAAAGGGTAAAGGATACTGCGGTCATGTTTCCTCCCTAAGCGTAACGCTTCTCTTATTAATTACACTAACCCGCCATTAATAAAACTGACGTTACACGAAGGTTAAGCCGGGGATTACTGAATTATTTTAAAAAGTTTAGATTTTAGTTAGTCTAAAAATACAGGATGTCAATACATGCCTAAATCTACTGTATGATTTTTAATTGAATGATTTCAAAATAATATTTAGCTTGAGCATGTACGTGGCATTTTAATTTAGATACTTTTAGATATGAAACAGGTACCTAGATGTAAAGAAACCAAAATTTAAAAGTCGCATGTAAATGCAAAAAAGCCTCTATTCATTTCCACTAATTCGGTTCAATTGACTGGAACAGAACGCTTAACACTATTGGAGGACTGGACTATTGAGACTTATTTACTCGTTTGAAAGGTCAATTAATAATAAAGTACTATTTTCCATTTAATTTACACTTAGTTTAAAAAAAGGTAGCCACTTTAATATATAGTCGTGCCACGCTAAGTTTGCAAAAGTCAAAATGTGGTAGATTTTCAAATTTTGTAGTTGGGATCACTCACAAAGTTCGAAAAAATAGTCTTGATACTTACTTTATTTGTTAAAATTGTAATTAGGAAGATCATGACACCACAATTTTGAGCCTACAGTAAATATAAGAGCTTTGGGTGACGGTTGAGTTAAAGATTAATAACTCCATAAGAAAAATCGCAATTTGTGTTGTATATTTGCCTCCTCCTCTCAAAAGTGGTACTTTAAATAAGTTTCTTGATAATAAAAATTCAATATTTATTGTCTCATCAAGTTCAGCTGTTGAGGCTGTGCGGTTGATTCCATTGATTCTATTAATCTTGGCGTTTATATTGATACGTATGAATAAAAACCTGCCTTATATAGGTATTATATATTTTTACCCGACTACGCGACGCAAAGGAGTGGTATTGTGTTTAACAGCCTATGTATGTATGTATGTTTGTATGTTCCTTTGAAGCACTACACAGACTAAACGCCTCAGCCGATTTTTATGATTCATACGTCAATCGATTTCTCTTAGTCCGGCGAGTGTCACTAAAGACATGACGTTAGTGAAAATCCAATATGGCGACTACTGGACGCCATTTTGTGAAAATGAAAAAAAAATAAAGTCGACAAACTATATCGAGTTGGATATCGTTGAATAGGTATTTAAAAATCATTTTTTAGGTTTCTCTCAACATTTTTCGATTCGACTAACCGTTTAGGATCTATATCGATTGAAAGTTGCGTAACAACTATTCTCACATATAAGTTTTTAGATAGCAGCAAGACGAAAACTTCTTGCTGCCAAGCATGTTGAGCATGTTTCTTGAAGCGTACCTATTAGTAGCTAGGTACTCATAACAAAAAAGTATAAAATAAAAAAACAATTTAAAAAATTCAAAAACCCGACTGCTTAAAAAGAACCAAATAATGTACATAATAAAAAAAAAACAGAAAAAAAAACAAGTACTTAGATGATCGGTCTAGAATTCTATAATATTATTATGGAATGAATACTATTTAAGAACATAAAATACTTTCTAGTGATCGTAACATAACAACTGAACAGTCGGGATCCATTATCCGACAGCTAAGCTAATATTTCGATTATCTAAGTACTTTTTTTTTTTCTTTTCAGTTTTTTTATTATGTACATTATTTCGTTCTTTTTTAAGCAGTCGGGTTTTTGGATTTTTTTAATTGTTTTTTTTTATACTAAATTGTGATATCTGAATAAATAATGTACATTTCTAAACTGAACAGTCCAGAAAAAATCTCATTAGTTCAGTCAACTGAACAAACAAGAAAAAAAGCTCGCTAGGTAGTCCAGTCAACTGAACTGAGCTACTGATACTTGTGAGAATAGAGGACAAAAGTAGCGATTCTTAGAGCCCGATTTTCGACAAAGCCAATATCTTTGTAAGTCACGTCCGCGACGGTAATGTACGAATAATCAGTTATCTGAGAACAAATTGGCGGCAACGCGCCGACATTTCTATTCCTTTTCAATTTGGCTTACCGTTTGAAAAAAGGATCTGAAAATGCGTGCCAATCAGTAGTTTTCTACATTTAGAATACAACTGAAAAATACGCCATCTACATAATATAATAACAGCTGTACCTACCTACATACTTACTTTTTAACGGTTTAGATTACCTACTAGGTAGATGGTAAAACTGAAAAAAAATCGTGTGCAGATAAGAGATACCGACTTATTAACCGACTTCAAAAAGAAAGGTTATCAATTCGTCTGTATGTTTTTTTTTTATGTGTGTTACCTCAGAACTCCGGTTTATGAACCGATTTCAATTTTTTTAAAATAGTTATCATGGTATACTTTCAGGTTGGTCCCATATGCACCACATCAGGATCTGATGATGGGATCTTGGAGAAATCGAGGGCAATCCTCGAATATTGTAGGCACATGTAGTCTGTTAGTCCGGGAGGTAGCGTTGCATTTTACAAAATAATTTCTGGTCGATTGATTAATGTCATAACGTACTTTTCATGGATAGTCATTGAGTAACTCGAACGTCAGCAGCTCCAGTAAGGGTGGGGAGAGAATTTCAAGTATGTCAAAAAAAATAAATCCAAAAATTATTTCTGTTCGTCCGAAAATTTGCACATCAGTAGTTTTAACAATAATAATAATTATAGAAACCGTCAGCTGTGAAGAAAATGGCGGGTTGTACGTCAGCAGGTTATATATACCTATATTAAAAAAATAATTATTTTCATTTCATTTCCGGTAGGCGAATGAAACTGATACAGGTTATTCTTTATGGTCTATAAAAATGATAAAAAAAAGCCTCAGCAGATCTATCGATAGGGGTAAAATCGTCAGCAAGGGGATTATATGTGCCGAGCAGGTACTCAATCCGAGTATGCATTAACCTTGCTGACGATTTTACCCCTATCGATAGATCTGCTGAGGCTTTTTTTATCATTTTTATAGCATAAAGAATAACCTGTATCAGTTTCATTCGACCGGAAATGAAATGAAAATAATTATTTTTAATATAGGTATATATAACCTGCTGACGTACAACCCGCCATTTTCTTCACAGCTGACGGTTTCTATAATTATTATTATTGTTAAAACTACTGATGTGCAAATTTTCGGACGAACAGAAATAATTTTTGGATTTTTTTTTTGACATTCTCTCCCCACTCGCTCCACCCTGAGTGCGCCTGCTGACGCTCAATTCAATTGATGTCCTCATCTAAACTATCAATTGCACTCAAAATCGATCGGCCTAAAATCACCATCAAAAATGCAACGCTACCTCCCGGACTATGTTTTTATACTTTTACTGAGCGTTTTGATCACCTACATATAAAACATAACATGTGATGATGGAATCTCTAAGGAATCTAGGGATATCCTCAAATATAAAAGGCACGAGTAGTCCGTTTTTAGATTTTCATAGAGAATTTTGGTCAGCTACACATAATATAAAGGAAACGAGGGTCTGATGATGGAGCCGCCGAAAAACAGATAGTGGAACTTTTTAGTAACAAAATCCCCCTATGGCAGGGGGAGGCCTAGGTCCAGAGTAGTGGACTGCAATAGGCTTATGAAGATGGAGATAATAAGATAATAAATATAATAAATTAAGTCGTGTAATTATATGTTCCGTTAAGCCGTGTCCTAAGTAAGTTGGTTATGGTAAGAGGAAGAGGTAAAATGATTGGGAACAGGGCAGGAAGAAGGAGTGCAATTATATGTTGCATATATTGTAAGACCTCAAATTTCGAAGCCTAGTCATTTCTTTCTGTGCCCTTTCGTCATGTGGCCGATTGAATAATTTGCTGGCATCTAAATCTGACAATATTATGCCTTCTAAACTTCGTACACGGCATAACGTAACATATATTTTAGAAAAATTTTACTTTAGTTTTGGCTCATAGGGGCGGAAGTCGGTTTTTCGTTTAAAAAAAAATATTTTAAATTTTCTATTCTTGATTTGTATTTTTCTTGTCGCCTCTGTTGATCCTGGCTTACAGAAGTTGAAGTGGCAGAAATGAATAGCGGGGCAATCCTAGTTATCAAAACAATTTAACGAAGTTTCATTTTCGCCTTGTCATGTTCTAGTTTCGTCCCTATCATTTAATATAGCTAATGTACTAGTAACAGTTTCTGATAAGTAATTTTATTTGTTACAGTACATTGGTACCATGGATGTACCAAGACCTTCCAGCCGCGTTGAAATTGTGGCAGCCATGCGTCGAGTACGGGTGAGTGTAGGAAGAATAGCCTATCTTTAGACATTTACTGAATATATAGGTAATATAATATTATATTATATGCAAGAATAAAATATTTTTCACTCGGTTGAGTCTGGTCGCATAAGTCGCAGTAATAATTAATTTAACAGGTAATTTCTAAGAGAAACTTTATTTTGTACAGTCTTGAACTAAAGATGAAGATAGCCCCAGGGGATTGCTCTATTGCCCCACAACCGAATAAATTTAGTGGCTCTTATACAGTAGTTTTGAGCTGTACAATTGTAGAAAAATTTATATATGCTTATTTGTTTTAAAACGGAATCAGTCTCTTTTAACAGCACCCCGGTGGGGGGTCCACGCAAATGGGTGCGCAAGGTATTAAAGGCAACCTCTTTACCTCCCTTCGAATCAAAACCGAACTGATTAGTTTGAAAATATTTACTTAAGCAATTTGCGCTGCCTCTGCAACAAACTTTGACCGCAAAACAATTTAGATACTTATATTTTTCTTTGCCTTATTTTTTATTTATGTTGTTTTTACCCATAATATTTCAGACTATTATTAATTGTGAATCTTTTCGCATAAAATAAAAGAAATGTATGATATTCCGCTTCATTTTTGGTATTTTTAAGAGAGCATCCGGGAATTCTGAAAACGTAAACTTTTATTGCGTTCCAGCGTGTCAACGATTTGGGGATTGGATTAGCCAGAAGCGATTGGAACCATTAAGCAGTTTTTTTGCTGTGTAAGATTAAAAATCCAATTCAATATATAGAATTGATTTTTGACATGATTAAAAAAGCTTTTTAAAGTAATACTGTACAATTTTGTCTAATGATTGATGATGTATTATCTTTATCGTAAATCATCGTAGCAAGCTTAAATACTCTTAGCATCTGACAAAATGTCTAGGACATAGAAGATCATATTGTCACTATGAATGGAGACCAGCCGAGTGGAATCAAGTATGATACCCGCTGCTAATAAGATATACACTACAATACGGCCTATTGTCTTAGACTATGCACAGATTGTAGGTACACAAATAGCTTATCTACTACTACAATATAAGTAATAATTTACTTCTCTGCATTATGTAAACTCAGAATACTAGACTAAACTAAATAGAAGTTTAGTAGTATGAAAAGAAATAATTAAGGTAGATTTGTGTGAGACAGAAGTTACGTTACCAAATGTGCAACTACCTCTTCGGTTGTGCCAAATCAACAAACGATATATTATCTTAATAATACGTACTATTTTGCCATAATTGCTTTTATGACACAAATGTAAGTTAAGAATTGAAACAGAGCCGTATAAACTCCACTGCTGGATCAAGCTTAGCTTCCATCCTCTGCTGGTGCTGAATTCATGCACCCTTCATTATATGTCGTAATAGTTTCTATCACAAACATAATATGTACCTATACATATTGGAAAATATAACATTTTTACTTGTGAAACGTTTCATTCACAGGATTGTCTGTCTTTGTAGTATCTTATTGTATCTTATTGTATCACTACCTTAGACTCTGCTAATAAACTTGAAAGATCAGTGTTTCATTGATTAAATTATTTACACCAAATAACTTAGGAAATTATAAAATTATTAATAAAGAAAATGGAAAAAATTCCTCATCCGGGTGGGAATCGAACCCACGACCTCTGCATTCCGCGTGTCAGTGCTCTAACCACTGAGCCACCGGGTCAATTACTCGGATGACGAATTTTACCATCTCTTTTCAAAATTACATATTGGCAACGTTATTTTTCATCCCGATAGCTATACACTAGCCAAATCTCGGCAAACAAAGCTGAATCCCTCAGCACAATGTTTAAAGATGAAACGATCAACCATATCCTAACGGATTATATTAATGGAGAAGTGTTTTTTTTTAAATAAATTTATCTTAGTCAAGATATTATATATTATAAAATTATTAATAAAGAAAATGGAAAAAAATCCTCACCCGGGTGGGAATCGAACCCACGACCTCTGCATTCCGCGTGTCAGTGCTCTAACCACTGAGCCACCGGGTCAATTACTCGGATGACGAATTTTACCATCTCTTTTCTAAATTACATATTGGCAACGTTATTTTTCATCCCGATAGCTATACACTAGCCAAATCTCGGCAAACAAAGCTGAATCCCTCAGCACAATGTTTAAAGATGAAACGATCAACCATATCCTAACGGATTATATTAATGGAGAAGTGTTTTTTTTTTATAAATTTATCTTAGTTAAGATATTATATATTATAAAATTATTAATAAAGAAAATGGAAAAAATTCCTCACCCGGGTGGGAATCGAACCCACGACCTCTGCATTCCGCGTGTCAGTGCTCTAACCACTGAGCCACCGGGTCAATTACTCGGATGACGAATTTTACCATCTCTTTTCTAAATTACATATTGGCAACGTTATTTTTCATCCCGATAGCTATACACTAGCCAAATCTCGGCAAACAAAGCTGAATCCCTCAGCACAATGTTTAAAGATGAAACGATCAACCATATCCTAACGGATTATATTGATGGAGAAGTGTTTTAGACCTAGAGAACTTAGGAAATGTAAATTAATGGTAAGGTAATTAAACCAAGCCGTATAAACTCCACCTTGTGGATCAAGCTTAGCTTCCATTTTCGGGGTCAGAATTCATGCATCCCTCGTCATATCTCATAATAGTTTCGAACCTCTACCACAGACATATTATGTCTGTGGATTAAGTATACAGGATGTGGGCGACAGCCAGGCAAATACTGATATGCTGAACAAGTACCATTCTGTTGAGTTATACGGCAGTGTTATAACTCGCAGGAAATGTATTTTTGATTTGATTATCTGTAATCTTTGCTCTCCCCGCCAATGGTATCGGACGATCCTGTGACAAATTAAAAAGGCTTATTGGTTATTGTGTGACACATTTCTATTCATTGGATCACTTGTGACTCTCCATTAAGGTTGATCAGGTTTTTGAACTTTTTTAGGGCAACTTTTTTTTAAGTTATCTTTTGGTTACAATTTTATTTTTAAGTCATTATCTAAGGCCTGATTAAACGAACTAAACAATTTTTTTCCTTAAAATATGAAAAAAATTACGGAAAATTTTGGAATTTTCCTGCGAAAATTTTCAGTTTTTTGTGTCAAAATCATGGTCTGAAGTCATGGTATCAATATTTGCCTGGCTGTCACAAACACACCCTGTATAGCATGGTTACCATTAGGTATACATATAATATTGGTGAAAATGTTTTTTCTCTCTCTGCTTTGTCGGTCTTTAAGGCAAAGGCAGAATGGAAGATCTTTGGTAGCTACATACCTGTGCATAGTACAATTTTTTTTAGAAACAGGTGGCATATTTAAAAAATGGACTACGGATTTCGTGTCTGTATTTTAAACCCACATAATATTTAACTTTTACTTAAGTAAATATTGTGATTTGGGTCATGTCCATTATCACCCCAATTTAAATTGTTAGAAAATTTTTGCATTTCCAAATGCGAATTGAAATTTCTGATATTGTTATGATCTTGTAGTATGGGACATAGGCGAGAGATGTACGTTATGATCTTATCGGCTTTCAAGAATTCATAGCTAGATGTACCTACTATCGTTTAAAAACATTGTAGGGTTCTTCGAACTAGACAACTTAATGCCATCTGTCAAATCAAATCCTTTGAAAATATGTTTCTATTCGTATAAGATGTTTATAGGCATTAATAATTTTCAATGATATTAATTCTACCTACAACATAACTTACACAGGATAAAATCGGCCCTAAATGTTTTTACAAATATAAGACGGCTTGAAAATCGTCCACCGATCGCAGCGCGCTCAAAAAGCCATCCTCATTGCACACATTGACTAAAATAGGCACCAGCCCTCTGGCCATGAGATGTCGACTAATATTTTGTATTGGCAATGCCCCTTAATAGGGCATGTGCACCTGGACCCCATGGCCTACGGTTGCAACCCCGAACGGCTCAAATGTGTAATCCCAGTTTAGGTTTGCATACTTGCGCCACTTGGGGTTTTCTGCTTCACAAGCCTTGGAGGTGAGACGCCGTAAGTGTCAATGCAGGCTACCTTCCATATCAAGCAACGTCCTCATCTCTCTAAGGCACAAAGTTCATGCCGTTCGGTCTCTTTCCATCGTCGTCGCGCACCGTATTGTTGAGATGCCATAGGCCACCCACGGATAATGTTTGGGAATTAAACATCAATATAATTTATGGCTACAAATTCAAAATCTGTCATAAATTTCTCAGGGCACCAATTTGGCACTTGGGATCTTAATATTTGTATAAGAATTGTATATGCTTTTTCAGTTCTTTTGCTCATAAGAGCATAAACCTAATGGGTTGATTTTGTGTATTTATTAGAACTGCCCATATCCCCGTGTATAGTGTACCTATATTTGACAGATGCCAAAGACGTCTTTGGGTAAATGTTTTGCTTCACGCAGTTGCTCCTTTCTCTTTCGGAACAGAAAATAATAATTCTGAGACCGTCTTTATTACAACAATAATCAGTCAATACAAAATTTTTATACTTTTCTGATATTTTGAATTCACACACATCAAAAGTGCAAATTTTATTAACACCGAGGTTGGCATTTCTGCTTTTATAAAAACCACTTTTTACTTTTGAAAATGGAGGTACCTTTTTTATCTGGTCTATGGCGGAGTCTTTTAAATATCCAATAAATGCTGTCGATGATCGGAATCAAATCCATCGATGGATTGGGGTATACTTTGAATCATAAATAAATCCATTGATGGATGTGAGTGTACTCAGAAGCGGAATCTAATTAATCAATGGATTACAGTGGAATAGACAATAAAAAAATAATAAACTTCAGTAAAAAAGAAAAATGTAGATACAAAAAGGAATGCGACCAAACAGTCGCCAATAGCAACTAAAGACATGTTAAACATAATATATGTTTACAATCTCAAGTAATTTTATAAATTTTAACACTACTCGTATATATGAACTAGAAATATGGCAGATTGACCCTGTGAGGTATGGTAGGTGCCCAAAAATGCTGGCAGCGTTGCCGCGCTATATGGAAATGGATGCTGATACATTGATCTAGGGAGCTGTCAGCTTTTGGTCACCTGTGGTGCCCCATGGTATCCCATGGACCGAGCGTTTCGAAACCCAGAGGAAAGAAGTTCTACAGAATTCCACCGGGGACCGATGGTGCAGTACTTATTGGTTTTAAGAGCCAGCGCCATCTCGAGATCAAGCACATTCCATCAGGTCTCTTGCCGTCGTCCCGCACTATACCTTTCGGCTATAGTGATGGTAATTAAAAGTGGTGGATTTATGTTGACCCTCAAATAAAGGAACCAAATACTGCCCATCACCAACAGTGGCTATTTTTACTGGACTGAGCCAAAAAGGAAAGTTATATTTTTCGAGTGAATTTAATTATGCTTGTTAGTCACTGCCGTTTTGGTATTAAGATATGTGTTTGAACTTTTGTTTATGTCGAGTTAAGAGATATGTCGAGGGTTGTGAAAATACGGGCCACAGAGGTTGGTATGAGGTTAGAATCGTGTAACCGACGGATTTGTTAGGCATATTGTAAACAATTGGTTTCAGTTACAAGTTGGAACGTAATCCTATAAACTTACTAGAGGCTCGGTACGTGCTTCGCTACACATAAAGTGAAATAATAAAAACATATTGGAACTGGAACATTAAATTCATTTCAAACAAAAAATATTTTATTAATTGCTAGCTATTTTAAAACTTAATCCAAAACATTTGGATAAACAATATTTTTTGTTTTTTCTGTTTTGGGCATGAATAAACGGCTGGGGATACCGACTATGGAATAGGCAACATAAAATTGGTCATGTGAAAAACATGATTCCTCCAAATTCACACCACAAACGTCAAGTGTTTGCCCTTGGGCCTTGTTGGTGGACATCGCAAATGATAAACGCACAGGATATTGTAATCGTTTGAACTCAAACGGCATATCAGTTGGAATCAGAGGGATACGCGGTTGATAAACTTCTTCTTTTGATTTAGCAGTTAAGATCGTAGCTTCCATCAAATTTGGCAATAACTTTTACACTGCCAATCTGGTGCCTTTACACAATTTTTGTGTAAATCAATTATATAACGAACGTTTTGCCTATACCACCAGGTGTATCCAAGAAATATAATCCACTTGTATTATTGGAAACGGCTTGTATGATTGTGTCATATACATGTTTTTGCTGAATATTCAATTTGGTTATATTCGATTGTAAAAATAAACGTAAATCATAAGAATTGAATTCCTGCTCACGTTGCAATTCACGATCAAACAAATCATTCATCTCACGATTTGGTGCAGTCATACCCAATTGTACTAATGCTTTATTTGCAATCGTTAGACACATATCTTCAATTATTATCAAAGCTTCGTTGTACATTTGAAGACACATTTCATGTGTAATATTAAGGCACTTCAGAATATAACAAATTTATCGCAAATGTATCAGTTACGCATAATTTTTAAAAAAAAGCGGTCAACGTAGTCGCTGGTGGTTGTGCTGCTCTTTCCAATACATTTACTTCATTAAAATAAACACGTTGGCCATTCTCAAGATGCACAGCCAAGTGAACAACCACAGACTGTTTTTTGTGAATTGGAAACGACATAATCCTCCAGACAGCTTCATTAGTTGTTTAGCGCCCCATTTGATACTGATTAATCTCATCATTTCTATTATCACCAGCAACACCGAAAACAGCCATATCGCTCCCTTTATTTACATACTTGCAAATATATTTAATGGATTTGACTGAATTACAAAACTCAACATTTATAAGAGCATTGAATATTTTCGATAATAATAGACAATACTGAACCACCCAACGATTATCAACTTCAACGTCCTGGTTGCGCATTCTAATTGTTGCCGTTTTGCCATTATCATTAGGTGATCTACGTCGATACAACGGATTGCCCATTATTGCCCGTTTGTATGAATGCACTCAACAATATGTTTAAAAAAATAAACGCAAAGCAATAATTATCACCGACAATTTGTTTTAATCGAAGCATGTCCAAAATAAAATGACCGCATGAATGACATAACAACATGCTTGTACTGTCTACACTGAAAAAAGTTTCAATTTGACAGCAAAATTTCCATTAACATATACAAAAAATGTGATAAATGAAGAACCACTTGACCGATTTTGTGCAAACTTCACATAAACAATCTACTAAATAGTCCGAACAAAGCCTAAACATTTGGTTTGGATAGGTGAGCCCGTTCTTGAGTTATAAAATTATAACGAAAAGTGGCATTGATTTTTATATGTATAGATTAGAGTTACCTACCTAGACGTATATGAGAAATCCACAGAAGAATGTAGCACTAAAACTCATTGGATTTTATGTATATAAATTGCCTAAGCACCCTGCTATGTCACTGATGAATTTGAACCAGGAATATTTCGGTTTAAGCCTAGAACAGCCAGCCAATTCCTCTAACGCTATCGTTTAAAGTTATCATGTCAGATAACAATAGTGCAGACTCGGCGGATTCGTTTCTATTGTTTGCAGTTTTCTATACCCGTGCCGTGAATGAAGAAGAAAAAAGAGGTGGCGTAACAACGTTTGTTCATAAAAAATAAACTAAGTAGATACAGCGCGATGCGTTGCATCGCGAATAAGTCACGAATAACATTCTACTCATGAATGTATAACGATACTTTTTTAATTATTAAAATGGACGCAACGACAGCGCTACGTCGACGTAGCCTGCGCCGCCGCGCCGCACCGAAGACACAACGTGTAGTGTGGAACGACCCTGGCAAAATGGTTGTTAACCAGTGATATGTACACAGATTACACTAGTAGAAGTTTACATTCACATCTCCACTTAATGATTTCTTTATGAAACGTACAGACTGTCTGCTTTTGCCGGATGCCGTGTATTTGAAAATCGCTTATTGTTTAAATTTTCAATTCTACAGTTCATTTGTTTTACATTATAGTGCAACATACGTAGGTATATTATTGCTTTGCTTGGTTTGTTTAAAAAATATCATTTTTTTTCTATTCAATTGCCAGTAAATTTTTATTAGTTCTACTCTACCCCTATACTTCTGCACTATTCCTTATCAAAATATTTTTTTTTTTGATATTTTTTATAAATTACATACGTTAACTAATAACGATTGAACTAAATAAAATTAAAGAAACATAGGTTCTCCCACCTATTTTGACTCACTGGAAGAATCGAAAATCGGCTCATGTAAAAGAACACGACTTTAAATACATTTTAGGTATTCTGTCATCTTCCTCCATGGTGATCAAGAGGTCAAACATGTAATCCGCGTGTGCATCGCGCTTGCCTCATCCTAAAAAGGCCACTTCTACGCCATGATTTCGATTTTTGTGTCAAATAATATGAAATTATTCCCAAATGCTGGATTAAAAATAAAACACGTGTAAGTGCTTTTCAATTTTAAATAATTGCCTGCAACATCTTTCGGAAAACACTTGCACAGCACGTTCACAGCCGGCAAGTGACTTGCACGGCAGGATAGTGGGATTCATTCGCCACCAGGGAAAGGGTAGATAATCAATACCCCGAATCTGAAAACCCCGAGACGTTACTCGTCATCGCGTAGTTCCACGGGCCCATGAGACTGCCTTTTCACCATGGGCGTTTTTCCATTAGACGACACGGCCACGACACGACCACGGCAACGACACGACCATGGCTTTTTCGGAAGCGAAAATGTAATAAATTGTATGACTCGTTTTTCCACTAGCCGACACCGTCCCCCATATTAGATGAGGAAATGTCGTAGTCGTGTTGTCTAGTGGGCAAACGCCCATTCAACCTCGAGACGACATAATCTAGGTAGATTTAAAACATGACTCCTCAAAACTAGGTTCTATTATAAAATTGTGGTATAGTTAAAACCTTATATTTTAGTATTTTGTGCGCAGATTTTCTGACTTTCTCTACTCTGTAAATAGTATATAATGTGCATATTCAAGCCCCTCTGCCTGTTCCTAATGAATATTGCGGCAAAGCTCAATTTGTTTCACTATTTGAAAGATAAATTGTAAAATAGGACCCTCGGTGTGCTCTCATAAATTTTAGAGGATCAAATTATAGTTGTACCTATTCAAATAAGTTTGAGTGCTCAAAATGGGGCTTTTGATATTATGACTAAGATAATTTTGTACTGTGGAATTTACGTAAATTTTATCTTTAATGGCCAATTTCAATACTAGAGATCAAAAATAATCTAGGATTTTTATTCCTAATTTGAAATTTTGTGTGAAAACAATTGAAGATTAAATCTGAGATATGCAAAAAATCTGTCAAGATCGCTTATAGAATTAGTTGTAAATATTTTCATGATACCTATGTTAATTCCAGTGAAGCAGTGTGGTGGAAATTTTTTATATCAGCCCTCGATAAGTGGATGATGCATGTGCCCTTTAAAGGATAGATTATTAATATAGATTAGCCCGAGTTCGACCTCAATTTTATTCAATAAAGGTATAATAAATTTTTGTAAATAAAGGCTCCTAAAGCGTCTCTTCGAAAAACAGCTTCCTTGTAAAATCCGGGTGTATCCCAAATAGGGGTAGCGGGAACTACAATAACACAAAAGACGTCCCTCAGCTACATTTAGCATAATGTGTAGGGCAAGATGTAGACATCAGTGACAAGTTGCTAGCTTATTGCTTATAACGCCCCTGAATTTTAGTTATTTAGTCCAGTTAAACACTGGACACTATAAATTTCGATGCTAGTTTTTTCATAGACAGATATTAATTATTTCCCATGAAAAAATCTTGATACACGCGTCAATGTGCATTTATGTAGAAAAACGCAGTCTATTTACTCAACTTTGGACCCTATTATTTTGGAAACCAGACACTTCCCAGGCATGCTTCCATGGAGAAAAATGATCGTGATGATGAGGAGATTCCGTAGTTTTCGGGAACGTTGACAACCAAAAATCATTCACTGTGAGTGCGTCCACCACCGGGCCATACACCCTTCACTGACCAAAAATCACCCTGCATATAAATAATATATATAAATAATATTTGCTAAATTAACTAGATTACAAATTTTGTTTTATGCCTATCCAAAAAAACTTTACTCCTTTTATGGCCTAATAAAGGATAACAATTAAATAATTTATATTATTCTTATTCTTTAATGCACACACACAAAAGAATATAGCATACAAGATAAAAGAAGAGATGCATATACAATGGCAATTACAGTTAGCCAATTTTTTTCCGACACACCTCGAAAACTAATAACGTTCACTTTGCATCTTTCGGCAGCGCGAACGAGCGTAACTTTTGACTATGGAACTCTAAAAAAAAGATAGAATGTATTAAGAACTTTGCCTGGGATTTCCATTTCCTGCTGGAAATGGAAACACAGTCAGACTGAAATCTATTACAAAAGGAAAATATAGCTAACTATACAGGATGTAACAAAAGGGGTATGTTAAGCGAAAAGCTACATAAATAGCCCATTAAAAGGAACCTAACCACAAAATTTCAGACCAGAAATCACATGTTTATTTTTACAAATAGTATAGAGAATTCCTTAACAACTCAGGAATGTTCATACACTCTTAAAAAATAAACATATTGTGATTTCGAGTCTCAAATTTTGGAAATAAGTTCTCTATAGTGGGCTATTTACATAGCTTTTCGCTTAACATACCCTTTCTGTTACACCTGTATAGTTGGCCGTCCTCGCACCGATTCTGTATTTTTTGTGTACATACAAAGACTACCAACGATGATGATACGTATGCGTAAAATTGATAAGTATTCCCTTATACTACAAGACGAATACACACTAGTGTTGTGATAAATGAGCTCCGAAGCGGAAACTAGAGCTCCGACTCGAAGCTACTGAGTCTTCAAAGCTCGAGCCCTGAGGCAAGCCTCAAACCTTGAAGGCTCATGAGTCCTAAATAAAGGACGCAAGTCGAACCCCGAACTTTATTTATATGGCTGATAATATTAAAATGAAATATTTTTGTTTTAATGTGGTAAGTACATATATAACTGCAATAAAAAGATTAAAAAAGAAAACTATATATATATATATTAACTATGAAATATCAATGATTATTCGGTTTTAAACTTGACGATAAAACACCCATTTAGCAACCTCTAAAACACCGATTCAAGTTAAATAATCAAAAATCAATGAAATTGCTTAATTGATGCTTCTACAATATCATCTTCTACAACGTTGTATCCTCACGCCTCTATTTGGTAATAAGCCAAAGTGTGTGACTATACCTATAGTCATTAACAGCTATTAATCTGTGTTAGGTACCTACTGAATAAAAAAAATACCTATACCTAGTTCCGAAATAAGCCTATATAACGACTGCGATTTGTCTATCTTTATATTATTTAACAAAATATTTGACTATCCCAATTTTGCCGATATACCTAAATTATAATAAATAATATTAATATGTTGTCGACTAGAAATGAGTCCGTAACTGAACTTCGAAATACAAACGTGCGAAGAACAGAGATAGGGAAGAATAGCGATGTCGTTTCCTTCGTCATATAATAGCCAGATAATAGCTATTGCAATCGGTCACTACGCTAACCAAGTAGGCTTTGTAGCTATTATAGAGATTTAATAACGGCTTTGAGTCAGGCTATGAGATGATGTGTGCTTTATAAGTAGGTAGTAGGTACATATTGGTTTCAGAAAAGTGCACTAAAGCTGCCCCAAGTAATATGAAAAGATCTAACGTAGATTCACAAAGGGGGACTATATAGCCGTAGGTACTAGATACTGCAAAAATGCACTGGGAACTTAAAACCGGTATCTTAATATTAATGCCGTGATAATATTATTATATCCAGTCATTGGGGCTTACTACAGTTCGGTGGTTTATTTAATATCTGCCTATACGAGTGTTTATTTTTGAAACTGAGTATAGAGTAAATATAAATATATTGATAAAATGTTTCTGGAACAACTTTTTGAAACTGGACCTGGATTCTCTGTTTAATTTTTATCAAATTTCAATCGATTTATTTATTTTTCACGAGGATATTTCTGTTTGCATTGTATGAAACGCTTCGTGTATTTTGTATAAAACAGATATGTTATATGCTTTAGCACTACACTGTTATTAGATATTGGAACGTCGATGATGACGAATTCAATTTTTTTCTAGAGAACGAAAATAGCATGTACTTGGAAAAGCAATTGAATGTAGAACCTTTGGTAGAACCATTATGTATGTATTATTTCTGTAAATATTTACAACACTATACGTAGGGCAACATATACGATTAGTAGGTAAATACCTACCTACCTACGTTTTATTGTAAAACAATATCTCAGTCTGTGCTGCAGCAGCCTGTGCCTCTAGCTAGATGAAAGCAGACAGTGGGACATCAGCAACTTTACTCGCTTGATTTTGATCCAATGAACTCGCTGAAACACATACAATCAATAAAGAAAAATACCTTAAGAGTTTTAATTAAATTTAATTTTGCGATTTCACAACTTAAATTCACACAAAGTTTAGCCAAAAGTGTATGAAGTTATATCGTGAATTATGCCACAAGATTTTTTTTTCTTTTTCAGTATGAATTTAAAGCAAAGGGGGTAAAGAAAAGGAAGGTGGTAGTAGATGTGTCGACCGACGGTGTGAAAGTGACAACGAGGAAGAAGAAAAGCAAGGTAAATATTTAAGTTAGTGTTTTCTTCTAAATTACCCTTATCCATTGTCAATAAAATCATGTTCTGGTATACCAAAGCTGGCCACAAGGTCAGCTTTAAATTTGTATTTCTTATACTGGTACTAGCTTCTGGAGGTAGTCCATTATTGGAGTCTGCGGTCAACTTTCTGATTGTTGACTTGTCTGACACTCTCGCTCTTCGGAACATTTTGTACTAACAAACTTTAGTTATAAATCTAGACATAGAAATTCAAATTCAAGAAAATCAGGTTCGGAGGCCTTGGCATCCGCAAAATTTCGAGTGTATCGCTGCCGGCATTCCTTTCCTCGGTTATGGGCACAGAAAAATTTATAAAAACTATTTTGACATCGTGCCATAACCACGGCGATATCGCTTACATAACCGAGGCCATGAATGCATGGAATTTAGCCTGCCCAAACAACAGCCTGCCCAAGGACCTGTCCTCGCAAAAGCAGTGGGAGAACCCTCTCAGTGAGCTGGTACGGAATAATCTACTAGAAACGTCCAGCAACCCCACCGAGAGGGCGCGTCTCCTTGCTGTGTCCCGCTGGGAATCAGGTCTTTGGCTGCAGGCCCCCTCGTCAAGCAATCTGGGGACGCTACTGGATAACAACACATTCCGCGTGGCGGTTTCACTGCGCATCAGTGCCCCGTGTATAATGCCTCACCGATGCGCCTGTGGTGAAATGGTGGAGCGCCTCGATCACCATGGGCTATCCTGCTGTAGAAGCGCCGGCCGCATAGCGCGCCATAGCGCAATTAATGATGTCATCTTTCGAGCCTTAGGAACCGCGAATATCGCCGCGCTGCTAGAGCCAAACGGCCTAACGCGCGATGACGGAAAAAGGCCCGACGGCATGACACTCACTCCATGGAAGATGGGATGGCCTCTTGAGTCGGACGCTACATGCGTAGATACACTGGCATCGTCCCACCTTCCTGAAACGTCGCAAAAAGCAGGAGGCGCTGCCGAAGCTGCGGAATCCCTCAAACGGCGTAAATATTCCAGCCTCGATAGGGGCTATTTATTTGCGCCGTTTGGCGTGGAGACGCTGGGCCCTTGGGGATCAGCGGCGCTCCAATTCTACAAGGCCCTGGCCGGGCGGCTCGTGGAGTCCACACATGACCAAAATGCTGGCTGCTAGTTAGGCCAATGAATAAGTATAGCAATCCAGCGCGGCAACGCAGCCAGCATTTTGGTCACGCTACCTATTTTGCTATATTATCCGTAATTACTGAAAAAAAAAAGAAATTCTGACAGATTTATCCCAAGTTTCTTAATCTTACCTGGCTGGCAGTGAATGAGATAAGCTGGGTACTAACTTGTCACTGACCATTTATATCTGTCTACACTATGGGACACGTGGCTGTCGGATCATCTTCTATATCTATAAACTAGTGGCCCGCCCTCGCTTCGCTTCGGTACATATCCTCTAAAATTTCGAATTCCGTTTGTCCCGTTCCCGTGGGATATGTCCTCAGTGCTTCCTTACTCTCCCTACCGAATATACTTGTCGTATTTCATCATTATGTGTCAAGTGGTTTGCGTAAAAATTAGGAATTCCCGTTTGTCCCGTTCCCATGGGAATTTTGGGAAATCCGTTCTTAGTGTTTCCTCGCACTCCCTAACGAATATTCCGCATTTCTGCTTTATATTTATAGCGGTTTTCGTAAAAAATGGAATTACCGTTTGTCCCGTTCAGGTGGGAATTTCGAGAAATACGTTCTCAGTGCGTCCTCACACTCCCTACCAAATTTCATAATTATACTGTGTCAAATGGTTTTCGTTAAAATTGGGAATTCCCGTTTGTCCAGTTCCCGTGGGAATTATGGGAAATCCGTTCTTTGTGCTCCCTAGCAGTCCCTTAAGAACTTACATCTTCGATTTCAACTTCATAGGTATATCGGTTTTCTTAAAAATTTTGTATTCCAGTTTGTTCCGTTCCGGTGGGAATTTCGGGAAATATGTTCTCAGTTTTTTCTTATACTCTCTATCGAATATACCTGCCATACTTCATCTCTATATGTCATGTGATTTTCGTAAAAAAATGAAATTCCTGTTGGTGCCATTCCCATGGGAATTTCGGGAAACCCGTTCTTAATGGTCTTTTACACCCCCTAACAAACATACACACCAAATTTCATCTGTGTACGTCAAACGGTTTATTTTTATACTTTTTGAATAAATTTTGTTCCGGTACAGTGGAAATATCGATAAAAAATTGAAATTCCTGTCTGCCCCGTTCCCATGGGAATTTTGGGAAATCCGTCCGTACTCTCTTACACCCCCTAACGATAAATAAACACCAAAAGGGAGTGGGTGTAATTTACTTGTGAAATGTAAAATTTATTTGTATGTGTCCGTTTCTTCGTGGGGTCATGTAGGTATGTTGTTTTCGCAATTCTCTTTGATTTTGACTAATTTTCTACTCGTTTTTGAGGATTTTCCCGACGTTTCCATTCATTATCGTTATCATCCATCATAAATTCAGAAATCATCAGTACTAAAAACAATGGCTGTATGGATGCTGTATTCCTCATGCTCTTTCTTCGGGATAAACATTTAAAAAAAAACAAATTTCAGCTGGCATGTTGTGTCATGCCATCTCTACGTCACAGAATAATAAATTCCCAGAACCCGTGATCACACACACTTTTGAAGCATCTTTTTATTATGTCAAATTTTTACAACCTATTTACTGGAACTAAAAAACTGATAAAATTTATCGATTTGGCAAATGTAACGGAATGTAACGGATCGCTGTCTGCACATGGAAGATATATGAGAAAAAATATTATAGGAGACCTTTATCAACGCAATGGAACCTAAAACGATGATTTTTGGATTTTTTGTCTGTTTGTCGGTTTATCTGTGCGTTTGTGCACGCTAATCTCAGAAATGGCTGAACCGATTTCGATGCAGTTTTCAGGAATATATTGTGACAGGTCCCACTTAACATATAGGTTAACTTAACATATACTTTTTATCCCGGGAAAATGTTTTTATACGGATAATTTGTTTTTTCTGTATGTGTGGATGGAGTCGCGGGCGTCCACTAGTCATCAATAAAAACGATCATTTTCAAGCGTGAAAAAGGCCAAGGTCAATTCCGATTTGCATGATTATTCACGACGAGTGTCCTCGTTAAACGTCTTTGACTACGGAAGAAAGTAAAGGCTCAATTAGATGCTCTTCGCTTTACATGTTGTGCGAGAATAAAGGGCTCACATCAATGAACAAAACGAACGAGAAGGGGATAGGAATCAAATACCCTTCTACCATAGGAAAGTAAAATGAGGCTTTCACTGTCTGAAATTTGCTTGATTCATCCTTATATTGTATCAATTTATGTTATAAAACTATTAATAAAGAAAATGGAAAATATTCTTCACCCGAGTGGGAATCGAACCCACGACCACTGCTAACCGTGCCAGCCGCTCTAACCACTGAGCTACCGGGTCAATTACTCGGATGACGAATTTTACCATCTCTTTTTTAAATTACATATTGGCAACATTATTTTTCATCCCGATAGCTATACACTAGCCAAATCTCGGCAAACAAAACTGAATCCCTCAGCACAATGTTTAAAGATGAAACGATCAACCGATTAATTTATGTATAAAATACTTTAAAAGATTTTAAGAAGTCTACACGTTCCACTACTAGTATCGATACTATTGCTGCTGAATATTGCAATAACAATCGATACTATCGATAGTTTTACCCCATCGATAGTGACCTTTTCCTCAATAGTATTGCTAATACAATAATTGTCTAGTGGAAGACCGAAAACTAGATGGTTTATTACTTACCGGTGTTGCTGCTTATGCGTTGACGCTTTGTAAAACCATTGCACATCACATTAAGATTACAGCCTCAAAATATTTACTAGCTACATCAAACAATATTCATACACAATACTATTGAATCACAGCCTACTATCGACCGCGCAAACATATTGATAGTATCGATACTAATAGTCAAGACCGAAACTATCGATAGTAATTTCGATATTGAGCTATCGATAGTATTGGTGTGTGCCGATAGTATAATACCAAGCTTAGCGATTGATACTATCGATAGGCCTATCGATATTATAGTTCGGCAACAATAGAAAATCAAATGACAGAAAGATTCGGCATCTCGCTAGTAAAAGATCTTGTAGTACCTAACCCAAGGAGTAAGTAAATTGATTTCCGATGGATTTACTTTGAGGTTTCTTATTTTATTTAGGTTTAGCTGCGTAAAGGGCCTACAAGAAAATGGAACTTGAAGCACATACTGCTTGAACTAAATTGTGTCAACAGAACAGTAGGATTAAATCCATTTCTCTGTGCAAGTACGCACACAATTTTGGTGCATATAAACGTCGCAATAGCAACGGGATTTAAAGGATTTATTTATGTTTTGCTAAAATTTTGGTTAGCTCCTTAACTAAGTATTACCTACTAACAAACCAAAACTTCTCACTCTCAAGTGGTCTCAAAGTTTTAAAATAATATTTAGCACAATTTTATTATTTTATTATTCCCAATCGGCATTAAAATTAGCACCTAACCTAACATATTGATAAAAAAAGTTGATGCACTCATTTAATTATTTACCAGGGATAATGGCGGTTTTGCAATTTTAATTACCTACTTGAACGTGAAATCGGTATGTAGAAATATAAATTCTTCCTCTACTGAACAATAAGTAGGTAACTCGCCGTTACCATTAGTTTCCATTAGTATAAAATTGACAATTTATACAAACATTCAGTGCTAATATGAATATTATAATCTGTTACTGCTGATCTATTCTGATATACTAGGTAGTAGGTTTTTTGAAAACTTTTAGTTGGGGTAAGCATGAACCTTTTTACGCAAGCATAAATCTATGAGATACTCGTATGACAGTTAACGATAGCGTTACGGACTATCGAGAGGTTCGTTCGTGCTGGGGGCCAATAAAAAGTCTCGAGTTGGAATGAAGCCGAAACGGAACCCTTGTAGACCGCTCAGAACAAAGCAATAATTACTTTATGGTGACGTAATTAGACACATTTCAGCAGGAGACAGATATTTGTTTTTATTCTGTCATACTCGCGACCGATGCGTGCTAAAATATACCTTATTACTCAAGCGGTAAGTATATATTGCTTCGCATCGCGTTTTGTTAACGGTTCGTTAGTGGTTGCGTTTCGGCTCAAATTTTTTCAAGAATTGCTCCCCAGATCAAAGCAAATACCTAATTACTTTACGGTGACGTATTAGACACATTTCAGCACGTGACCGATATTTGTTTTTATTCTGTCATACTCGCGACCGATGCGTGCAAAAATATACCTTATTACTCAAGCGGTAAGTAAGTATATTGCTTCGCACCGCGTTTCGTTAATGGTTCGTTAGTAGTTTCGTTTCGGCCCAAAAATTTTCAAGAATTGCTCACCTGATTGGTGCCCGGTGGATCTTCAATTGAAACTCGAAACATATTGTTATACTTTTTAGTAGAACTTTAAACCGTAACTAAAATCTTAAATTTTTAATACATTTGCCAAAAATCTGCTGTGCCGAAATCCAATTTTCCATCCTTTGATAAAATTAAGTAAGGGATATTCGTTCATTAAAATGTACTAATTTGCAAGTAAGATAAAGAAATTATTAAACCTCGGGATCAATCTGGGCTGTATCGTTTTCTTTTCATGAAATTCTGATAAAAATTAACATAAAATTATCTATTCGTAGTTAATAATTCTAAAAGTAATTTTCAAATGGTAGGTATTTCTTAATACTCTGTATTTAAAAAAGAGACGGGCGCTTACTTAAAAACGCTTTAGTCTCGGGCGGTTAAGTTACGAGCCATCGTTATAATAATATGTATCAATATAATAGTTATAATCGACGATTAACAATTTTAGCATTCGAGAAACTGCTGGTAAAGTTCTTTCCAACATAGACTTACCGGCCCGAGTTCTCGAATGGTAAGTGTCGGTTGATTGTCTATTTAACAGACATTAAGCTGTGGATTTGACACATTTTTGCCATTAGCATTGACATGTTTTCGAGAAACCGACAATAAGTGTCAAGTGAAACGTTCCAAATCATGTATAAGTATATATATATATAGGTATTTTTACATAAAAGGTGTCACCATTTATCTTCCTTGTTAAAAAAACGTAATATTTCCCCATATATTGCACAGTACACCAGATACGAGTACGACGTAAAAGCATACGTGTTCAGTGTATTGGAAACAGGAGATTTCAAAATATGAAAGGGAGAAAATTCAATATAAATTCATGTGTGCTTGTGTGGGCAAGCACTTGCTTCAGGATATTTCCATGTAATTCAGGATTGGCAGAATGGTTAAAGGAAAGGCTTCATGGTCGAGATGAATCTAATTTATTTTTCTTTTTTAGCATAGACAATTATCATAGACTATAATGTTACATGCCCTTTCTTTATAATAAAAAATGAAACATCATTTTGATTTTGACATTAGTGACAACCAACAGTACCTATTTTATTTATTAAAAATCTCGCTTCAATAGAAATGAGTCTGTCTATTATATATTTAATTAATAGATATTTATGTATGTTTATGTAGGTATATTTTATTAATTATATTGATTACATTAGGGTATCTATTTGTTAAATTCAAATTTTGTTATACATATATTCTGTGTACACGCATATCTACCTTTTATATTTAATTATCACTTTCCCAGATGGTTTGCTGGAAGAAATCTCTTTCAGAGATAAGCACGTCTTTGTACATTTTCTTTCATAATTTCTGTCTGTATGTAATTGTATGTGTACAATAAAGAATAAGAATAAGAAAATTATACTAAGTTTTAAGGGTTCCGTGAGTACATCGTTAAGGTCCATTCAGTGCATTTTCTTGGTAAATTTCTTTTTCATTGCAAAAAAGATAATGTATACGATAGGCTGATTAAAACATATCTTGCAAAAGCAAAGCAGTAGCAATGCGACTGTGATATTTGTACAATATTCGCTTTGAATTGTCAAATTCTTTTGAAATTGCCGTTATATTTTAAAAGCAATCACCGAAATTTGTAAAAATTTTCGCTATCGCATTGCTTTTGCTAGATAAGTTACACGGAGCGGATGTTATAAGTAGCGGTTTAGAGGGCTAGCTTTATACGGTTGTAATCAACAAACGCTCACGTCGAGAATTTTATGTGATAGATATAAGTCCACAGAATAAATATTATTGGGTGTATTTTAGGAGGCTTCCTTCCTTCAGCGGTGTGCAAGGCCTACTAAGTACATATTACAGTGCAAGATGCGTTAAACAGCGAGCCTAGCCTGACATAAGCCGTTTCTTAACATGAGAACTATCGGCCACTTATGACTTAGTCTGCGCAAAGTTTATAATTCCCGTTTCTTCCGTTCCTAAGAAATCCTGTCCTGCTGGCCTCAACTCAAAAAGGCATTCATACAAGGTAAAAACGTCCATACGTAATATTTAACAAAATATTCTCTTGTTTCAAGCACTGAGACCTTACTATAGTTAAATGGTACATTACCTACAATAATATAATAGTTTAATGTACCATAAGTACGAGTATTACAAGTATTTAGTATATGCATTTCTATTTTCAGACCGAAAATTTGACCTTTGACTAGCGTTACAAAAGTACATTAAAAAAATACTATAAATTATATTGAAATATATTAAGTACTAGGGGACGCCCGCGACTCCGTCTGCGTGAAGTACAGAAAAAACAAAATGTCGAAATTATCCGGGATAAAAACATTTTCCCGGGGTAAAAATAAGACCTATATGTTAAGTGGGACCTGTCATAAGTAGTCATAACATATTCCTGAAAACTGCATCAAAACCGTTCTTGAGATTAGCGTGCAGAAACGCACAGACAAACCGAAAAACAGACAAAATTTCTAAAAATCATCTTTTTGGGTACTATTACGTTGATAAAGGTCTTCTATAATATTTTTTCTCATATATCTTCCATGTACAGACAGCGATCCGTTACATTTTTATTAAATGTATAGATAATTTTTTGTAAAGATAATACGAGTATTATTAGTTATAGTTATCGGGTAAAACTATCTTAATTTACTTATTTTGTAAATAAAAACTTGTTTCCAAACATATGTCCTTAATTTTTGTCATTTTCATTATTCCTTTTTCGCACGACCTAAATTAGTAAATAATTTTGATGTTTATCAAACAGCTGTAAGGAACCAATCAGATGCCAGAAGCGATACTGTATTGGCCATTTTGTTATTGTATGTTAGTGAGTAGATGCGTGATTTTGTGTCGGCAAACAAAATTGCAACTTTATTTCATCATTTTTGTTGTCTACTAAACTGTACAGGATAGATACTACTTACATATTTAATTTATTCATAAACACGGATTATATTAACCATTATTAAAAAACCAAGGCAATAATTAACATAATTATACTGATATTCTTGTTTTGATTTAAGATATTTGCAGTATGTTCCAAGTAAAGAGTTTATTCATTTTTGTTACAATTTGGACACTTTTTTGTCACGTCACAAAAATTATATATTAAAAATGAACTAAAGACACATACACAAGTCTGATTTTTGTTTTTATTAAGGGAGTATATTAACTTAACCTTAAAGTTTTTTCTTTCCCAAATACTCGATTCAATTACTGTAACCATGTTTTTACGGTAAGTTAATAAAAAAATTACTTTGGGACAGTTGAAACTATATAAAAGCTTGTAAATACTAAAACCCGACGCCGACGAGTCGGTTTTTAGTTTTTTAAACAGTAATTTTTGTAACATAAATTGCAGAATAGAAATAAAAACTGTTCAGTAATAATTTAACCCCTTATAGCATACGAATCCTTTCATGGTTTTTAAAGTTTATGATTTTTTTTAACTACTTTAATTATTATTTTTTCGGAACTAACGTTGAATCTTTATATATATTTTATTCGTTTACTGGAATAAATATTTTGTTGTTTAGGATAAGTGTATTTTATTAAAATATTTATGGTTATGTTGAGCGCGTCCGACCGCTACTGAAAAAAAATCAGTGCTAATTTATAATCATGAAAACAACATTAAATAGGCAAGTAAAAAATCGTGGAATTTTATAGTACGATTATAAACTATTATAAGTAAAAGATGTCGTTTCGGTATTTCTCGTATTTTTTGTTTGTTTTTGAGCTTCACTTAAATTTTTTCATCGTCTTCTTCATAATTCATGTAATAAGGGGTTAAGATTCTTAATCTCTTTATTACAAATTCCTAAACTAACTGTACAATTGTTTTAGAATGAGTACTAAATCCTAAGCATAGTTTCAAACCCTTTTAGTACACGGGCCCTCAATTCGCATGCACATGAAAATGTACGAGACCTATTTCTATGCGAATATGCTTCATTTCACTTAATATGATCCCCTTGAAAAAGTACCTACCTATATTTATTATAGAAATTATATTGGTAAAAGGGAGCGTTGGATTTCGATATGTAATTCTAAAATCATTATATTACTCTTCCATTTTTTTCTCATTAGATTGCTGTCAGTGCAAATGTTGCGAATAAGAATTTATATTTCTAACACAATCTACACTTTAATATTTCTGATGTTCAAAGGGATTTTATAGACACATTTGGATTTATTAGAAAAGGCTTTGAAAATATTTTTTAGGTATTTACTCATTGCTATAAATTATATTCTGATGGGGCAACATTTGTTGTACCTACAAAGATAAAATAGTGTTTACCTATATTCGTTGGGGTATGTATGAGAACACTGAGATCAGATTTTCTGACTTTCCCATAGGAAAGAAACAGATAAGATTTAAATTTTTGAAACACCAGACATTTAACATTTCGGAACCTAAATTATTGCACTGTCGCCTCGCTTAGAAATCGCTAGTGTTACTAGATAGCGCTACCGGTTCCAAAATATATAACTGCTTACGGTATGTACAAGGTTTATGGTTTATCGGTGTCAATAAAATGGCAATATTACCGAAGCTCTTCACCAATGCAGTGGAAGACGCCTTTAAGCTTCTCGAATGGAAAGGACACGGCATCAATATCAATGGCGAATACATCACTCACCTTCGGTTCGCAGACGACATCGTTGTCATGGCAGAATCACTGAAGGATCTAAGCACAATGCTCGATGGCCTCAATCGAGTCTCCCAACAGGTGGGCCTGAAGATGAACATGGACAAGACGAAGATCATGTCGAACGTCCATGTGCCGCCCACTCCTGTACTGGTTGGGAGCTCGATGCTTGAAGTTGTTGACGAGTATGTTTACCTGGGACAGACGGTCAAACTAGGTAAGTCCAACTTTGAGAAGGAGGTAACTCGGCGAATCCAACTCGGCTGGGCAGCGTTCGGGAAACTACGAAGCTTATTTGTGTCCAAGATACCCCAGTCCTTAAAGACGAAGGTGTTCAACCAGTGCGTGCTGCCGGTGATGACCTACGGTGCCGAGACGTGGTCTCTAACTATGTGCCTCATAAAAAAGCTCAGGATCGCACAGCGAGCGATGGAGAGAGCTATGCTTGGGATCTCTCTGCGTGATCGAATCAGAAATGAGGAGATCCGCAGACGTACAAAGATCACCGACATAGCTGAACGGTCCAGCAAGCTGAAGTGGCAATGGGCAGGGCACATAGCTCGAAGAACTGATGGCCGATGGAGTCGGAAAGTTCTAGAGTGGATACCACGTATCGGCAAGCGCAGCGTGGGAAGTGGGAAGGCCACCCGCGAGGTGGACGGATGACCTGGCCAAGGTTGCGGGCGTCGGTTGGATGCAGGCTGCTTCCGACCGGTCGGAATGGAGGTTGTTGGGGGAGGCCTATGTCCAACAGTGGACTTCTCAGGGCTGTAAATGAATATTACCTGTACTAGCTAGCAAGTTAGTTGCTATTACAGTTAGATCGTAAAAGATGTTGATAAGAAGGTAATGTACCCTAAACCAACAGCAACAACCCTTGAATTTTGTTTTGTACATAAGTATAGTTAAACAGAGTATCATTTCCACTTTTAGAAGTTAATTTTGAACCGCAGCAGGTGTGCTTCCGTTGTAACTTCTCATACATGCCCTTATAATAAATCAAGCCCCATACGAAAAGTAACGAGTTTTTTATTCATGTAAATTTCGCATTATTCGTACCTTTTTAAGCACCGACGAAAATATTTTATGATTTTTTTCACTAACTTAGGTTTGTTCCATTCATATGATACACGCCATAAAAGATAAACTTTTTCTTTTTTTGCACACTCTACAGCTACAGTTACATTTAGAGCTTTTTTGTTTATTATTTTTTATTGATATTCATTAGTTAAGTAGGTAGGTATTATGTCTTTTACAAGTTTTACAGGGTGATTTTGGGTGTAAAATATTAAACGAATAGTTCATGTATACGTATATTCTAAAACCCGGTGTATCTACCAATATATATTTCTCGTCACAATGTTTGTATCTTTTCGTAAAATTTACCGATCTTTATAAAATTTCCTGTATACAAACGGTTCGTGTAAAGTCCTCCCGGAAAAATGTTGGATTCCAAAATTTTTAAATCACAAAATAATGAATTCTCAATTCTTATACCCATAGGTGATTGAGGTGAGATACTATTGTTAGGTGATACAATCCATGCGGCCATAACAGACCGAAGTCGTGAGCGTTCACTAGACTTAATAAATCGTTTCATTAGTTAAGATTAGGTTAGTTTGTTTATAAATCAATTATGAACTTAACGAAGAAGACAGCTTTTGCAACATTTCTTTACCTGTAAAATAAAAAGGTGCGGTTATTTTAAGAAAAGTTGAGGACATTCTGATCAGATCAGCAGAGCGAGGACAGGCGGGGGCGGGGGTTTTCCGCCAGACTATTAATCTTAGAAAACGTAATGGCATACCGTCAGTTATCTCAGACCGGCATTTTGTCAATCTACCAAGTTTACAAAAAGTGTAGTCGTATTTTTCCGCCTCCATTATTACTTTTGTATGTTATACATAGGTTTTGATTATTAACCGACTTCAAAAAAAGGAGGAGGTTCTCAATTCGTCTGTATGTATAATATATTTTTATTTTTTTATGTATGTTCACCGGTATTTCCGTCAATTATAAACGGATTTCAAAAATTTTTTTTTGGTTGGATAGAGTTCACTTCTGAGGTGGTCCCATTTTCACCAGGTCAGGATCTGATGATGGGATCCAGGAGAAATCTAGGGCAACCACCGAAAATTGTATGCTCGTATGGTGCTTTTGTTACGTAATCATGTCTTACTCAGGTATATGCTTCAGGGTATCAACATCTAATGCTGCTGTGCTGATGATGAAGCTACAGAACTTCTTAACGGTTAGGAGTTGGGATACAGTACTGCAATTGGTCAATTGAAACTATTTAGTAGTATGTAGGGCTAACGTGTTACTTGAATCAACATCTGATGCTGCTGTGCTGATGATGAAGCTACAGAACTCCTCAACGGTTAGGAGTTGGGAGACAGTACTGCCATTGGTCTATGAAAACTATTTAGTAGTGTGTAGGGCTGACGTGTTACTTGAATCAACATCTGATGCTGCTGTGCTGATGATGAAGCTACAGAACTCCTTAACGGTTAGGAGTTGGGAGACAGTACTGCAATTGCTCGATGAAAACTATTTAGTAGTATGTAGGGCTAGCGTGTTACTTGAATCAACATCTAATGCTGCTGCGCTGATGATGAAGCTACAGAACTCCACAGTACTGCAATTGGTTGATGGAAACTATTTATTAGTATGGTCTTAGCTCATGGTCAAGCTACAGAACTCCTTAACGGTTAGGAGTTAGGGGATAGTACTGCAATTGCTCGATGGAAACTATACAGGATGTTTTTTTGTGGCCACCATTAACGAAGGGTACGTACTCTATAAATCAAATAAAGTAAGTTTATGCCAAAAAAAATGCTGGGATTTTTTTTAATTACTTGATCTGGCGAAATTTATAGTGTCTAGGGTTTATGCTAGTTTTTTCATAGACAGATATTAATTATTTCTCGTGAAAAATCTTACTACGCGCGTCTTTGTGCATTCATGCAGAAAAACGCAGTCAAATAGACTGCGGACTCAACTTTGGACCCTAATATTTTGGAAACCAGACAGACTCTTCCCAGGTATGCTTCCAAGGAGAAAAATGATCGTGATGATGAGGAGATTACGTAGTTTTCGGGAACGTTGACGACCAAAAATCACCATGTATAAACTAGCATCTATTTAAGTCCACAACGCATTAACACAACTAAAAATTGAGAAATAAACTGACTTTTAGAAAAAAAATTTAACCGACTTCAAACTTTAACTAAAAAGCGATAAATAACGTAACTAATTTATCTACTTAATACATATTAAATATCTCAAATTATTTAAATATTTACAACTTAATACCTATTACTTTAACAAAGTCATGTTTAACTATTTAAATATTTATAATTATAACTTATTTTTTGGAGTCGGTGCCAGCCAAACAAATAAATGTAATTAAGAAAACTGACCCATACTAAATAGTAAAACCAAGAATAGGAAATTGCGTTACCGCTGCCTACTACACCGTATTGTATTTTGCCGTGTGTGTGGCGTTGCCAGCCGCGCGCGTCCATCAACACAACAGACTACGTTACCTAGGCTGGCACCGACTCCAAAAAATAAGTGATAATTATAAATATTTAAATAGTTAAAGATTACTTTGTTAAAGTATTAGGTATTAAGTTGTAAATATTTAAATAATTTGAGATATTTAATATGTATTAAGTAGATAAATTAGTTACGTTATTTATCGCTTTTTAGTTAAAGTTTGAAGTCGGTTAAATTTTTTTTCTAAAAGTCAGTTTATTTTACATCTTTAACATCTAAAATCTGTACCATGGTACCATGCCGCAGTTGGGTAATGTTACAACTGGTAGTAAGACCGGCAGTAACACGGGTAACGATGTAAAAAATACAGGGGACTAAGAGAACGGTTAAATTAAGCGAATTGCTATGGAAATATACACAACATACTCTGTAATGGACCATCTTCATAGTACCTATTAAGCTTAACATATTGACCTAGGAGGGTGATATGCCGGCGCCAAACATAGCTTCAAAGATTTGCGCATTTCTTTAAATACTTTGCAAAACATTGAAAACACATTTTAACACATATTGTCGCACCCTGCCAGACATGCTTCGCAAAGACTTTTCTCCACAGTATGCCGGTAGACAACAAACAAGATGGATGACGATTTTGTGGACGCAGTGTGTCTATATTATTTATGTACATGTAATTTTTTTTACGTGTGCTACAAAATTTAAGGTAATGTCCGAGAAGAAGGCGTGAATTGACGCGTGAAACCGTAATAGAGCAAGGTTCGAAACAAGTGTTCAATCAATTGAAGCTATGTCTGGCGCCGGCTTTACATAAGTAGGTATATCTAGAGTAGGTTGGTTTAATAAACCTCCCTCAGAAAAACTAGTACAGCACATGACAAGTACTTACGTACTTTGTTCTTTTATACAGCCCTCTATAAATAAAAAAGCCTTTCGTAAGTGATATCCCACAAATTTGCAATTACGGTCAAATTAGTTCTACCACAGACCAATTGCTGGTACATTACTTATAAATTTTGTTGGTTACTTATATAATCCCTGTATCAGAATGAGAATAGTCGTAATTCGTGTTATCGCGAACTTCAGACAGCCGTAAATAAAGCTTATGAGATGGGGATTCCCCATGTTTCTCTCGGAAAAAAGTAGCCTTCACTTGCCATCAATTTGCGGCGATAATAAGGTCAGGTCACAAGGTGTAAGAAAGGTCTAGCTGTCTTCATTGCTTCCATAAATTAATTCATATAAAGGGAGGTTACAAAAATAAGCACCGGTTTAGGAGCACGACCGGACCGTCCGCGTTTGTGTCCGTGTTCCCCCCATGTGCGATCAATTTGAAAGTTTCCTAAGTAGATAGATAGATTTCCTAATGCATTTGCATTGTCTCCTTACAAAAGTTACTTGCAGTTACACTTTCATGATAAATCTGCTGAATAGATATTTAGTAAATCCATGGGAAAAGATTATATTTGAAAAATATCTGCCGTTATCCGTAGAGTACACCTACGAAGTAAAAATGAGAAAAAGAATTTCTTTTAAAAGTAACCTTGTTTTGACAATGAGATCAGATCAGCTCAGTGAGAAGAAGGAAGAGGCGTTGATTCGCCATACTATTAATCTTAAACCTTAATGGGTCCTTGTCAGTTGTCTGCGTCAGGCCTTTTGTTGGGATCCGCGAGATTTAGGACGTGTGCCGCGGACCTTTACAGTTCACCCTTCATTTTTAAAAGTGTCTGTCATTATTTTATCATACCTTTGTTTTCTTGTTACTGAGGAGAAATAAATAACGTATTTTTTTTCTAAGGTTGCCGGAGGCCTTACTCTTGAATTTAATACCTAATAAGATACTTAACTCTTTGTACTTTTGAAATGGGTAAATGAAATTACACTGATACACTTTTTAATAAAATTTCGAAAACTTGAGAACTGCCGAAATTTAATTCAAGAGCACGATTACAGGAACAGTTTAAAAATATATCTCATGAGATTTGAATCTTGTGTTATAATTGAAATTAAAATAAATATGAAGAAGCTTTTATACCTTCTTCATTACATAATGAAACAAATTATATCATGGGTATAAATAATTATGTGTGATCGGATGAATTTGATAAAACGTCACCGAGTTTTGTGGAGTGCGCACAACTGGAGAAGGTTAAAACCTACGCGATATTCGAGTACTTGCCTACGTATCAATGTGATCATCAATCTTATATTTTTATAAGCAGAGAAATAGTGAGTTGACATTTTCTGTGCTCTCTTCTTTCATTTTAGTTAGTAATCAGGTACGAGTACTAATAAAAAGGGTTAACCCAGCAGCTGATTTAGGTTCATATGATATGTAAGTACATAATTATATTCTGTTACACAAATTAGCCACCACTCGCAGCCTTTGTCCCGCATCAGGAACAGAAATCAAGTAAGGCTATGAAATTTTACCCGTGAATCCGCCTTTGTAGTACGAGGTATGTGTCTGTAACGTAATTTATTAAAAGCTCATTCATGTTCTTAACAAAGTCGGTAACCTTGAGGGGATTAATGTTATTATTCTCTGTTTATAATTCAAAAGCTCGTTATGTTATATTTCGGGTTAAATAGACCTTTTTATTTTCCCTTTTGCTTTTCATATTATATTTCTATTTTTAAATTCTGTGGGTTATCAACATATCAGTGGAATTTACACTGACAGTCCACACAAAGGACTTTCTATAAAATTATTCTATTCTACAGTCTAACTAGACGAAGTCGTGGTCGTTCGCTAGCAGATTGCTTCTATATTGCTTTATTATACAGGATGTTTGTGACAGCCAGGCAAATATTGATACCATGACTTCAAACCATGATTCTGAGGCGGGAGAATTCCAACATTTTCCGACATTTTTTTCATATTTAAAAAAATAATTTAGTTCGTTTAATTAGGTCTTAAATAATAACTTCTAAGGATGAATTAAATTTACTTAATCGGACAGTTCGATAGGCACTCATAATTGTCATTGGAGTTCGTTGTGAATAACTAATAGTTAATAACTTCTGTTCTTATCCGAAGTCCCGCGGGACGTACTGTAATTACCCGGTTCCCGGTTCTAACTGGGAATGTAGCTAATCTCTTACTACATATCTCCATGGTATTACTTCGAAAGATGAAAGTTCTGAATTGACGTTACTTGGATTTCGTACACACGCAAATTTGGCTTAGCTGATATCATCGAAAGGTTTTTTTTATACAAAATTGGAGGCGGTTAAGTTTTTTTACTAATACTCATATGCCCATGTATTCATAGCCTTGGATATTATTGCAAAAATGGAAATTGGTGTAACTATCACAAAATTTTGTTAACGAAACAGTACCTACCATAGCGCTGATATTAATGGAAAACTACCCATATTTAAAAACAAAGTACAGCGAATACGTTAACATGTTAAAATCAGCTTCATGAAGAATCTAATTATATTCGGTACCGAAACATGAGTTCATTTTTTCTTCAACATCTCTTTTCATCGCCACCAATAGTTAGGTTATTTTACCAAATAATGTTGCCTTAGTTGGTGATTCTATTGCAGAAGTTAAGGCGAAGTAAGACCAATGTGGACAGTGTCGAAATTATGCATCATCCCATCTATCGCATCTTCTACGTGTCCCACGACAGCTCTGACCTGAAGATCTTCTCCTACATCGCGAGGGATGGGGCCACCAATGTCTTCAAGTGTAATGTCTTCAAGAGTAATCGCAAGGTATGTAAAAACATTTTTTCTCTTGAGATATACAAATCCTACTATAATATTATAAATGCGAAAGTTTGTAAGTATGGATGGATGGATGTTTGTTATACTCTTTCACGTAAAAACGGCTGGAGTGATTTTAATAATATTTGGTATGGAGTTAGCTGACACCCTGGATTAATACATGGGCTACTTTTTATCCCGGAAAAAATATTTTTATCCCGGATATTTTTGACATTTTGTTTTTTCTGCAATCCACGCGGAATCCAGGGTGTCAGCTAACTCCATACCAAATTTTATTAAAATGGCTCCAGCCGTTTTTACGTGAAAGAGTAACAAACATCCATACATCCATCCATACTTAGGTACAAACTTTCGCGTTTATAATACTCGTAGTAGTACTTGTACGAGGATAGTCGTAGGATAGGATGTAATATACCTATAGGTATATTTTTTATGTTGATTTTTTTCTTTCTATGCTCAATACAATGCAACGTACTTTGTACGTACATGTATGTAAGTCATTGTAGGTACATACTAAATAACTTTAGTACGTAGATATTATGCTGAATTTCCTTTGAATTACTCTTAATTTTTTTTAACAAATGGAAGACATAAATAAATAAGACCAAGCTAAGTCGTTAAGTTTTTTGTTGATTCATTCATTTTCGGAATTACGAGTATGCTCAAAGCGTCGTCGGTTGGGAGCTTCTTACATTCAAGTTACCGTAAATTTGAGGCAATCCCCTTAAGTACTCGGTTTGTCGACGTCTTTCAAGAATCATAATTCACCTGTCCGAGACAGACTGAAGGGTAAACAGGACAGGGAATTCTTTGTTTATTAAAATGCAATTTGTTCTTCTCTATCCTTGCGAAATTGGACGGGTGATGTGAAATCCCAGTTTTGGGGTTTCGTTATTTCGTTTTGAGAGCATATTGTATTGTGAGCTGGTTCTTGAACCTACCTACGTGGGTACCTATGTATTTCAAAGTCAATAATGAGGAAAACTAGGAAGGTATGTAATGTATTATTTTAACCACTTACATAGTAGGTATATCTATCCAATCATTATGAATAAAACAGCTTTAAATATAATGTAAAATTATACAAATTTTAAAACGTTTTTATTACAATTAATAAAACCATTTCGTATGCTATAAATGTAAAGCTTTTTAGCAAATTCATTTCGATAAATATTTGCAGCTGCATGCCAAATCGTGTCTTCCTACAAGACAACATTTTATTGTGCATGGAGTTGCTTATGCTCCTACATTACCTTGCCTTTATTATATTTCCTACATTACCATTTTAGTCTCACAGAAACTTATACTCTAAATAGTATATATATATAAGTATGGAGTAGAGTAGTTAGTGTGGAGTGGAAAGGTAGTAATTATAAGAATGAAATGGTAGATTTTTTATATTAAAGTTACTTTATTTTGTAATAGTGTACCCAATCCTTGACCGTGGATAAAAAAAGTGACGCTTTTATCATGATTTTCATATTTTTATCTCGTTACGACGTCACGGGTGGTGTTTATGAAGATCGGGCCGGGCGGCCATCGTGACTTTACGACAGGGCTGCCACTATAGCGAAAACGTTTGAGGAAAAAGTGCCTTTATTTATTTACCTCTCTATTCGTAAGTTTACTTTTGCTTCTATTGTACTTAGTTTATGAAACATCATCAATGTGTTAAGATAGATCTCAATAGCTGTGAAGTATTATTTAACTCTGTTCTGCTAACCATTTTTCTTTGTTATGTTCTTCAATCTGAAACTTTTCTGTATAGGTTTACAAATAGGTAGTTGTGTACGTATGGTTTTTATTTCTGAATCATTTGAAACTTCGTCGATAATCGTAACTTTACAAATATAATTGTCGAGATGTTTTCGCACACCTTACCTCAGGGAAATTTTAATTTGTGCCAATAGGTAACTAATACTAAGTAATAATTTAAAAATTGGAATCAATAATGTTAGGACTTTCGTTTTTTTTTCCAACAATTAAATCAGTATTCCTTCTTTTTTATGTGCCCTATAGGAGAGCTATCTCTCGGGACTAGTAAGGCCATTTGCGTGCAAACTAGTGTATCTGCGGTTTATAGCGGCCCCTGTTTACACTCACCGCACAATAAATAAACTCTACATAATACATGTATAATTATATTGGTACTTTCTCTCTTATATGTTGATTTGTGTCAAAAAAACGCAATCTTAATTTTCACTATAACCACTATAATATTGCTCAGCACTCGTAAAGATGGTCACTTTAGCACGTGACTCCGAAAGTAAAGCTGTGGCGTCGTCCTCTTCGTATCTCTTTGTCCTTACTTCATTAATATCATACACAGTTACGAGTACATCTCTATACAGGATCAAGCTTAATGCTATAAAAACAGTCCAATAGCAAAATATAGGTAGAACCTGTGCACAAAATTTGAGAATCGAAATCATAAGTATGTTTTCCAAATTGTATGTATATTCCTGGAGTAGAATCGCGCTAAATGACAACGGTTATATTATAACCTTTCAACGGAACGTTTTTGTTTATGGTTTAGCTTTGGTTTGGCTGTTCATTTCACAGCGTTTCAGACATTTTTAACGTCTATTGGCTAATTTTGTAAAAATTTAGCGCGATACGAAATGTGCATAACATAACGTTTATAGTTGTGGTTTAACCTAACGCTTTGGTATGTTCGCGAATATAATTATGTAAAACAAATAATATCTACTTATCGTGGTCGTGCTAGTTTTGCGCGATTGCCCTTCTGTGGGCCTAACTTTGAGGAACCATTATGTCAATCTTCACCTACTTGTCGACTGCAGCTAACATGGGAGGACATATTATTCTGCATGAGCAACCAGAGACTGGTGATAAAAATCTTTACAGAGTTCAATTTTGGTCTTTTAGATAAGTGCTTACAGCAATTTTATCGTTGATCATCCATATCAAAGAGATAGCTCGAGACTAGAGGATGTCTAGAAATTTTAGTATTTTTGTAGAAATTATTAACTTATTAGTATTTTTTTTTTGTCTACGGTAATATAATGGAAGTTTTTTATTATAATTATTTATGCACAGTATGACGAGAGGTGGATCCGATAGGTTAAGCGCCGACATATTCGGGACGTCTACTGAGATTCTTTTGATTTAAGGGAGAATCCAACTGCTATAGCATATTAACAATATATGTATGTATATGGCATTTAGCTTAACATACCTCTTCTGTTACATCCTGTATATCGGTGGCGTAGAGCGATCTTTCGGATGAGTGCGGTAATTTGCGAGCGAAGGGCACACCTGCGGTTTATACCTACTCGTACCCTTCAGTACAGCAAATGAACAAGTTTAGGGCACCGGGTAATGATGTGCAGGTACATGGGTGAAAGTTTCGCAATGCATAAGGCATGGTCCATGTTATTATTTATATCTATAGAGAATTAAATGGAATTGCAGGGTCTGTTTGTAGATAATATTCAGTAGTCTGCCCGTGGGTATCGTACGAGGCGATTAAGGGTTTCAAGGAGGTAGGCAGCAGCGCCTCCCGTGTTGACAACATAGTCCAAAATACAAACTGCGGTCATCAACCCGCCTGCCCAGCGTGGTGACTATGGGCAAATACCCCCCATGGCAGTCTTGTGGCGTGCCCTGGGGGAGACTTACGTCCAGCAGTGGACTGCAATAGGCTGATGATGATGATGATGATAATGATGATCGGCTAATAAAAAAGTTTGATGTGCTTCACAATTGCCTTCCAACTAAACTATCGGCGAATTATCGGCCGACCGCTTGATCAATATGGCGCCCTTCCCCGCCCGCACACTTGCCGATTGTTTCATCGGCCGATAGCTTCAGTACCCCCCGAATAGTCGTGCGCTTTGTTGTACGTCTATTAAAAATTAATTCAGGAAAGACCTGCGCTTTATAAAAAAAATTTGAAATAGTACTCTAATATCGATATAATCCGCCGGGCTCTTGCCACCGCCGGGGCACCATCTGTTTTAGAACCTGTCGGTTTGGTGCGCGATGACGGCAAGAGACCGGACGGCATAACCCTCGTGCCCTGGGAGTTGGGGCGCTCTCTAGAATGGGACGCTACATGCGTCGATACTCTGGCAGCGTCCCATGCCCCAGGCACAGCCATAAGAAGTGGCACAGCGGAAAACCTCAAACGGCGCAAATATGCAAACCTCAGTGGAGACTATATATTTGAGCCGTTTGGGGTTGAAACCATTGGGCCATGGGGCCCGGGAGCCTATGCCCTTTTTAAGGGCATTTTGAAAAGGCTAGTCGAGGTGTCCCACGACCGAAGGAAATCTCTAAAAGAAGTTGGAGAGATATGGCTCTGTGAGCTGTTCAATAACATCCTGAAAAGCGAAAAGATGCCAGATGCCTGGAGAGAGAGTATACTCGTCCCGGTCTATAAGAACAAAGGAGATGTGCGAGATTGCGCTAATTACAGAGGTATAAAACTCACATCACACACTCTCAAAATCTGGGAATGAGTCGTAAGCGGACGCCTTCAAAACAATATTAACCTAACAGAAAATCAGTTCGGTTTTACTTCTGGGAAGGGAACAACAGATTCGATTCATGCTATCAGACTGGTAATGGAAAAAGCTCGCGAGAACAAACAAAATTTGTAGACGATATTTATAGATCTTGAAAAAGCCTTCGATCGAGTTCCGAGGACCGTAATATGGCAAGCACTAAGAGTTCAAAATGTTCCTGAACTTTATATAAGACTTATTATGGACATGTACCACAATGTGAAAACCTGTGTTAGAAGTCCAGCCGGTCTGTCGGAGAGCTTTGATATCAAAGTAAGGAGTTTATCAAGGTGGCGCACTAAGTCCCTTGCTCTTTAATATTACCATTTTAATATTTAATACTAACCTAACCGAGAAAATCCAGAAACCCACTCCATGGAACCTTTTATATACGGATGATGTTGCTCTCATCTCATATAATATACAAGAAGCGCAGGAGAGTTTGGAACAGTGGCGGAAGTCTCTGGAGTCACACGGATTACGCATAAGCAGAACCAAGACAGAGTATATGGTATGTCACTTCAACCCCGATGAACCCATACCACTGAGTGCCGAGGTTAAACTGGACGGTATTGCCCTACCTAGGGTACACCAGTTTAAATACCTAGGTTCAGTAATCGCAGAAGATGGATCAATAACAACCGACGTCATAAACAGAACGGTGTCTGGGTGGAATAAGTGGCGTACGTTAATTGGACTTCTATGCGATTCCAAAATGCCCACAAGAACGAAAGGCAAGGTCTACAAAACAGCTGTAAGACCGGCTCTATTATATGATAGCGAAACGTGGGCCTTAAAGAAAATCCATGACGACAGACTTCATGTTACTGAAATGCGCATGTTACGTTGGGCAGGGGGGTAACTCTCAGAGACAAAGTGCGAAACGAATACGTAAGAGAGAGCTTTAAAGTAACGCAAGAAGCTCTCAGAGTCCAGGCTAAGGTGGTACGGACATGTTATGCGAAGACCCGATGACCATGTCAAAAAGTGCCTTTCCATTTCCACAAAGAAGAGAGGGAGAGGTAGACCGCAAACTACCTGGATAACAAATGTCCGGAAGGACATGCAAAGGCTTGGCCTAAAAGACGACGATGTTTACCAGCGAAGTGAATGGCGCCGCATGATTAAGAAAGCCGACCCCGCGTAACAGATAGAGGCGAGGCCAAAGAAGACTAAAACACATTTGACTAGCATAAGAAATGTTAACGCAAAACTAACAAGACGAGTTATTCATGAAATGAAGAAAAGTAACAACTGACTGACCTCATGCTGTGACGAACGACCTCTTGCAAAGTTCCCGACAAATATTATACTACTTTAATATTCCACGCTCCTTGGCATTTTTGCTATTGCAATGCAAGAAATATCTTTTCTATGTTTTATACAATGCTAGCTGACTCTCATTTATATTTAGATTTTGTTTTTTGTTACTTTATAATTTAATTTTATAAGTGGCACCATGTGGTTCTATCGGCCCTTGGTGCTCTGCCTACCCCGTAAGGTATAAAGGCGTGATCATATGTATGTATGTATGTATATTATCATTTTGCTGAAATGAGTAAATCGTCACCACACCATTAAATATTTTAAATCCTATTTTTTCTTAAATCTTTATTGAGTAAGAAATTGAAGATGATTGTGCTTACTTACTCCAAAGCAAGTTAGTAATCTATCTATTCTATATTATATTATACGAGTAATACATAGTATTACATACAGGGTGATTTTTGGTCGTCAACGTTCCCGAAAACTACGGAATCTCCTCATCACCACGATCATTTTTCTCCCTGGAAGCATACATAGGAAGTGTCTGGTTTCTAAAATATTAGGGTTCAAAGTTGAGTAAATAGACTGCGTTTTTCTACATAAATGCACATAGACGCGTGTAGCAAGATTTTTTCACGAGCAATAACTAATAACTGTTTATGAAAAAACTAGCATAAACACTGGACACTATAAATTCCGCCCGATGAAGTAATTTTTAAAAAAATTCAAAAGATTTACATCGTTTCCCAGCATTTTGGCATAAATTTACTTTATTTGATGTATAGAGTACGTACGCTTTGTTAAGGGTGGCAACGAAAAAACACTGTATAATAACATTGTAATGGATCGATGTTTGTGCACGCTAATCTCAGAAACGGCTGAACCGATTTCGATGCAGTTTTCAGGAGTATGTTTTTATCCCGAAAAAATGTTTTTATTCCGGATAATATTGTCATTTTATTTTTTCTGCAGTCCATGCGGACGGAATCGCGGGCGTCCACTAGTACGTTTATAAAGTTCTAAAAGTTGTATTCTACAAGGGGATGGCTCTTGAAATTACCATAAAAGGACAACAATTAAAATAATCTAATTAAAACTGAAGGGTCCGCTCGTTAGCACACAACTTGATATAAAGAGTGTTAATGAGTACTCGTACCAAAATAGAGAAAAAGGTAGTATGTAGATATTTTTTATTCCAACATCTGAGATTGTCCAAACTTCGTCAAAGTTGTTATGAATCTTCCCCCTTTATTACTTAGGCACTTTTTATGGTAGCATAGTACCAAGTTCACCTTTTATTTGATATTCTGCTAAATGGCAAAAGTTTTTTCAAGAGTTTCAGAACTTTATTAATTGTATCTAAATTGAAATATAAATTTTAAAAATAACCCGTCTATGACAGAACTTAGGGACTTACTAGGTATATTACGGAAAATAAGTAATTTAATATATCATGCTCTACGTTAGCAGAGTTTATTATACCCTTGGTAAATCAAAGGCTATTTTCAGTTATAACGCAACCGACTGAAAATACAAACAACAGAAAAACCACTTTTAGCCAATTTCTAAATAAAAATTGGAAAACGAATATCGCGACTTGACGTATGTACACTCGTCTTGAACAATCATAAACTAAAGATCAAAGAACGAACCGCCTCTTGTGATTGGCTGACGTATTGGTCAATTAAAAGAGAAGCATAAATCTCCGCCTATTTTAAAATTACAGTGACAATCGTATATTGTATGAAATATCTTTATTACACGTTACAATATAGGTGCAGAATTTTTGATGTAACAAGCATCTTAATTATTGCTAAAATTCATAGCCTACTAGTAATATGTTTCTATGAAAAATATACAATCTGTGAGAAGCTTTTACGAATAAAAATATTTTACGTTTTGACAGCGTTTTACTGTTCGCTCGAAGTTTTCTTTACGAAGTCTCTAACATCCTGTAATACTTCACGCATGATAGCACAATTTATATGTACTAATCTTATATTTCTTTTTTTCTGCAAGTTATAAATGTAATAGCATAAGCTATATATTGTGTAGTAGAGGTATTTTATCTTTTTATTGAAAATTTTCAGTTCCCACTTAATTAGAAACAAATTAAATAATGAGGACAGGAGGTCTACTCTGAAGTGACGATAAACGAAGTATCGGCCGAATGTCGAGGTGTTTCCTAATACGATCTTCCTTCGTCGGATCAGTCGCGCCGTTTTTTCCATTCGGTCCGATCGAACTCTATTTGACAGGTACGAGTATGAGGCTAGATAATAGAAAGCTTATAATATTAGTCAATATGAATTATTCTTTATGGTTCCGAATGAAATCAGATGAATGAATCCGAAGCAATTCGGTCGGGCTTCGGTCGGACCGAAAGATTCGAAAGCGGCATTTCAGAGTAGACCCCCAGGACATCAGAGGTGCAGCACGTCTCTTGTTTTGCATTGACACTTTTTGGACGCTGGGTAATCTCTATGGGAGAAGATACTTCTTCTGTGGAGGTTGATCGATCAGTAGTTAAAATCGAGGATATCTAGGGTTGATCTAAGCGCAAAACATAACACAATATGCTTTATTATAATATATATATATATATATATATATATATACAATATATTCTTTATTATACTAGATTTCCAGTTAACAGAAAGCTGAGTTACACGAACTGCCCACGAAGCTTAAACAAAACTTTGTACAATTAACAAGTTGAGCCCGGAACTTGAACTCTCGGAAAATATTTGTTTAGTAGGTCGTCCTTCACGGAAACTCGTCATTAATCTTGATTTCAATCAATGGAGAATCAATTACCTCCCATATATTTATTTATTATAATATCCATCATTTTCTCCATAGATATATTATACTAGCGTACGCTAGATATGCGAAATCGAAGCATATTGTAAGAAACGTTATGCGCCATCTATAACCGAATATAAATTATTGTTATAATATTGGCAGATAGAGTTTATTTATTGGCTCGCTCTAAATCTGTCAATATTCGGGCGTTTCGCCTGTCAAACATTGCGGGTACTGCGCTCACTTTCTGTTTATAGATATATCTTCTATTTCGCTGCCTACTCGACTTTTATAATCAATTACAGTCGGCGATCACTTCTTGTTTCCATATGCCGCCGTAAATATCCGAGAAACTCCAGTTTTATTTACATTTGCGGTGCTTCTTAATTACTCCGATTGATCGCCGAGAATTTTATTACGCCTCTTTATGCACTCACTAGCCATAGAATTGTTGCAAATAAATTAAACGCGCTCGTGAACTACAAAAACAGACGAAAAGATAAACAGAAACGAGAAACACGAAATACTTTTAAAGTACGCGTAGTCAACTGACAACTTCAAGAAATGATATTAGCAAAGTTGTTGATTATATTATAAAGATCTCTTGAACATTGCTGTAGTTGTAATCAATGCAAATAAGTTTGAGTTCAGAATACAATTTCTAGTTGTGAGTATATTGTACCAACAGATTAAGTATTTGTTAATTTACATCACTACATATTATAAAAGAAAGTCGATTTCTGCTGTTTGTCCCTAGGTATGCTTAGTTCTTTCAAACTAGGGAACTGTTTTTGAAGCGGTTTTTTAAATAGATTGAGTGACTTACAAGGAAGGTTTATAATGTATAACTAGGGACCCGCCCCGGCTTCGCATGGGTGTAATGTACTCTGACGCGGGCGAAGCCGTGGGCGGCCGCTAGTATTATGATATTTGAAAAATACAGAAATAAATATTAGTATATATTAGTATACATCTAAGAATTGTACAGAGGAAAATCCTAGGTCATGCATCACTTTGATTATCACTTATCTGTCTGGAGGTGCTTAAAATCTGTCAATGGGAACACGATTTGTGTTTATTTGTGGTACACGGAACGACGCGTCTCACGCGCAAGCCATGCGGCAAGAAGCACTTCAGTTCAGTCAGTTCGCGGCAGGCTATCGCGAGTGCACGTGCTCGCTCCGGTCACTCACTCACTTAATCTGACGTTTTTACCTCAACACGATATGTAAACGATTATATTACAAAATGTCTACCCAAAAGGACCATGTTAAACAACGCCGAAATGATCACATTTTAAAGAATTTACCGACGGAAGTCTTGCTCAAAGCGAGAAGCACATTGTTTTCTTTAAGCGGTGCTTTGAAATCTAGAAATGAACAACAGGTGAAGTTAGATCCTAGGAAGAATGGAAGATCAAAGGAAGATATCAATGACAAAACCAAAACTTTAAGTAGACTGAAAACCAGTAGATCAGAGCCGGAGTTCAATGAAGTCCGTAAAAATAGACACAGAAGTAGAATAGATGACAATAAACAAAATACCCATACAATGCCTAGACCTTTATCAACTGGGGCAACAAACCGATATGAGGAGGGCATAGATAATTTTCACTGCGGCAGTTATCCAGGCGATACAAAACCTATACAAAGAAAATTTGAATCTTCAGAGGAAGTATGTGTTCAATCAAGGCTAGTGATTCCAGTTAATGATAGGTTAAATCCTCCCGAGGTCCAAGTTCACGAGGTTCAAGAAAGGCCGCGAAAGAAGCTTTCATTTCGTGAACCCGAAATAGTTTCCAGTGGAAGTGTTACTTTAGGACGTTCCAATAAACTTATGGGTATAAATAGTCTACATAAAAGACCCAGTAAAGTGACTTTGCGATCAGAAACAGTAACAAGTTTAGAGGGACTAGACTTAGATCTCGAGGTGAGTTATTATACAGGGTGTTAGTTGCCTCCGTTTACGAGAGGCACGTACGTACTGTATAAACGAAATTAAGGAAGTTAAGTAAGTTAAGACACTTCCATGGAAAATGCCTATAATATCATTGACATAATGACAAGACATTGAAACAACATGTTAGCAATTATCTCTCCCAAAAACTCGTAAAATTATTATATGTAGGTAGGTAGTATAGTTTATTAATAGAATTATTACGTGTAACGCCAAATTAACGGCTTGGCATGATTTGTTGCCTTTCGAAAGAACTGAGAAGTATACCACACTCTTGTAGAATTATCGCACCGACCCCAATGATTATAATGGCCATAAGGGCGATGAAGATATCATGTAGTATAGTTTTAAATAATAGACGTAATTTCAGACCCAACTGCATGTTTAAAAATAACTTACAACTTTTGTTTTCATAAGAACCGTTCAAGGTGAAATCTTAAGCATAGCCTCAGTGCTTTCGTCATGGTAAGTCAGGTTGACATATAGTGAATGAATTCGGAGCTATTAGTTTATTAAATTAACGTTGTGTATATTGCTCATTATGATGTAATTTCTTAACTACCTATAAAACCTTAAGATCCGAATGTACGGAGCATTTAACGCTTGCATTTAACGAAGAAATTATCTTAACGGTGCAGCTCGCCGATGCGTTCTACACTATAAAATCTAGACGGCTTGTTCAACGTTATTAGAGCTTTGCAATTACGCAAACCGACTCGTGTACATATGGTACTGGTAAACAAAACGTTCTCGGTTTTAATGTGAAAAGGCCATTATAAAACTGTGCATTCATTGGAGATATTTTAGGGTTCTGTACCCAAAGAGTAAAAACGAGACCTATTACTAAGACTTCGCTGTCCGTCCGTCTGTCTGTTACCAGAATGTATCTCAAGAACCGCGATAGCTAGATAGTTGAAATTTTCACAAATTATGTATTTCTGTTGCCGCTATAACAACATATAAAAAAAAAAAAATATTTAAGGGAGTCTCCCATACAAAAGACGCCATTTCTTGCCTATTTAATGGTACGGAACCCTTCGTGCGCGAGTCCGACTCGCACTTGACCGGTTTTTTTATCCGTCTACCAAAACAGATTCAAAATTTGTTTTTTTTTCTGATACAAACTTGATACATATACGATTTGCAGAAATTCGCTTGGTTATTAATGTTATTATCATTTATCAAATATAAATTAATGCTCTTTTTGCTTTTTTGCAGAGTTAACGATTTTTTTATATATAATATTTAAGTGTTATCGACTCAATAAAGAAATATTCGTTTAGTATTAGTATTCTAATGTCTGAATTCGTACTTTTCGATCATATTACTATTACAATTACAACACCAAGAACAAATTTTATTTTTAATCAAACGTAATCAGATATTCTAATGGCACTCTACTGCTATACATACATGCCTCGTTTTAATATTTAGATATAATATATAAACTTTTATTCTATATAAATAAACTATTTTCTATTTTCATTTATTTCTGAGACCTAAATATTCAATTGACACCCGGTCGGTATGTCATAAAAACCCGGCTATTCCGCGAACCCGACTGCGCGAGTGTAACATAATTTTACCAACCAAACTTGCGGTGTGTTTATTTTGATTTCTGCGCTGGGGCGCCGCGATGAGATGTCCCGCGGAAGCAATGGCCTTTTTTATGCCAACCATTCACCATCAGTGCTTGACATTTCCTTGCGTATTATTTCACGGTACTACGTATTACGTCAAGGGCGATACTTCCGTCGCCGGCCCCATTTATTATTTAGAAAACTTCGGTAAACTCGGTTCTCTGTTAGTATGGGATATTTTGGAACTGACTCTGCCAAGTGTGAATTACGTGGATTTGTTCGTACTATAGGTAGGTACTATTAATTCGTTGCTTCACGTTCTATATCCATTCGCAGGTGCTAATAGACTGAAATTAAGCATGCATTGTAGGTATACCTTGTGTACTTATAATGTATGGTTGTAGTGTAGAGGCATTCTAGGAAAATATCGAAGATTCATGTGTTAAATTTGGCAATGCGTGCGACTCTCGGGAAAATACGATAGATGATAATAATAAATAAGAAACACAAGCGCAGACTGTAACTTGCGTCGGGTTAATATTATGAAGAGAAGTGACGTACAGATGACACGACACAACATGACAGATGAAATTTGTTTTTTTTTGACGTGAAACGTCTTTAAAATCGCGCCGACACATACGGGTACCAGGTTTAAAAACTGGACCGTAACGAAAAGGTCTATATCATCGTACCTTAATAATTAAAAAACTATTGGTCTTAGAAACAAAAATGTGGTGTAAATATTTCACTTATATAGTCAGCTCGCTGTTATGACATTGAGTTCGTGTCGGGGTCAAGCGGGGGGGCGGGGGAGGGATACTGCGATAACTGTGCGAAACCGGCGCTCGCGCTTGTTTCTATTCAGTGTAACTCGTGACTCCGACTTTATAGCGTGGTGATTCTTTCGTGTGTTTGTCAAGTTTATTTGAACCGATTGATTTATACAAAAATAAGTGTAATTTGGACAGTATTTATATCTATACTAATATTATAAAGCTGAAGAGTTTGTTTGTTTGTTTGTTTGAACGCGCTAATCTCAGGAACTACTGGTCTGATTTGAAAAATTCTTTCAGTGTTAGATAGCCCATTTACCAAGGAAGGCTACAGTCTATACAACAACCTGCCCGGCTTCGCACGGGTACAACGCCCCCTCACGCGGACGAAGTCGTGGGCGGCTGCTATTTAAAATAACCAGAAAGTGACAATAAATATATAAACATTTGCTATGTATTTTATGTTTCTATTACGTACCTGTTCTTTTTTTATTAAAATACTTAAAACAGCGTCCATCTTGTTTTCATTTCAATCTTTTACTTTAAAAGCGATTCGCTAACATAGACGTTTCACGTTAAAACCAACGGCCGTGTGCCCCGACACAGCCCCACCCGCTTTTTTGTTTGGTTTATCCCAAAGAAAGAGCATGAGGAATACAGCATCCATACAGCCATTGTTTTTAGTACTGATGATTTCTGAATTTATGATGGATGATAACGATGATGAATAGAAACGTCGGGAAAATCCTCAAAAATGAGTGTAAAATTAGACAAATTCAAAAAGAATTACGAATAAAATTACACCCACTCCCTTTTGGTGTTTATATTCGTTAGGGGGTGTAAGAGAGTACGGACGGAATTCCCAAAATTCCCATGGGAACTGGGCAGACAGGAATTCAAAATTTTTACCGAATTTCCACTGTACCGGAACAAAAGCCTTTTCAATAAGTATAAAACTAAACTGTTTGACGTACACAGATGAAATTTGGTGTGTATTTTGTTATGGGGTATAAAAGACCATTAAGAACGGATTTCCCGAAATTCCCACGGGAACGGGACAAACGAGAATTCCCAACTTTTACGCAAATCACTTGACACATAATGATGAAATATAACAGGTATATTAGGTAGGGAGTGTAAGGAAGTACTGAGGATATATTTCCACGGAAACGGGAAAAACGGGAATTCCAAATTTTAGAGGATATGTACCGAAGCGAAGCGAGGGCGGTCCACTAGTCATAAATATTTAGATACACTGGACAGAGTTATGATTCTATTTGCTAGAAAATAATCTAATATCTTTTAACGAAACTGATGAATTTGCTTGGATAATCAAGGAACACCTTGGTATAAGGAAAAAAAAAAGGTGTGCGATTTTAGTAAGGTCAGCGGTTTAGTGATATTATTAAGATTTCTTTTGTTAATATGTTACTTAGTTTTTGCAGTGTCGCTAGAAACTCTTGCTATTTCTTCTTCCAATAAATGACACTTCACTGAAATAGTGTAACAGGTTTAGTAGATTTATATTATGTACTAGTGAATTATATACAAAATTATAGTATAAATACAACTTATTATAAGTGTAAAAATAAAATAACTAGGTGCCTATTTACAATAAATAATGTAATAAAATATTTACAAACTTAATATCTAAGTATATATGTACCACTAATTAGTAGAATCATACGGTCTGTCAAACCTAATGGTGGTTTTGCCATAAAGAAGAACTGTCTTTAGCAGTTCTCCTGGGTTTCATCTTTAGGCAACCATAACTGTTATATACGTTTATGGAGACTTAACATTAATTCCTCTGTCGCTGAAACTGCAGGGTTATAAAGTAAAGTAGGGTTGCTATCTCCAAAATTTTGAAAACCAGGATTGAAGAAGATATACCAGGACATTTCGATTAAAAGCCAGGACTATACATGTGCGAGCCCAGTGACAATACGATTGGAGGGAGTTAGTGGCGTGCAAATTTTAAAACATAGGTCTTTAACACATTCAGTGCTGTTGACTACGCATTTACTTCTTTTAGGCTTGACGTGCCGCTGACGTTTATTTGACCGATGTCGGCACCCTTACAAAATCTACCGACAGCGACTGTGTCAGGACTTTAAAACTCAGGAGGATACCTAAAAAGTATCCAGGACAGTCCAGGACAACCCAAAAAAGCAGGATATGTCTTGGAAAAACAGGACGGTTGGTAACCCTAAAATAAAGTTAATAGATTACGATTGACAAAGAATCCAGGATTATTCGCTTTAGAACTTTGTTATTTTTTTCCTGAACAAAAAACACGTAGGTATACAGGGTGTTTGTGACAGCCAGGCCAATATTGATATGGTGACTTCAGACCATGATTCTGAGATGAAAACCAGTGAAAATTTTCGCAGGAAAATTACCGATTTTTTTCATTTTCTGACTTTTTTCATTTTTTCAGGAAAAAAAATAGTGTGGTTCGTTTAAGTTAAAATTTCTCTGTCCGAAATTATTAAATAAATAAAGAATATTATAATTAATAATTATAGATAAATAATAAAATCCAAGAATATTTCCATTTTGGAGAGCCACAAATTGCAAATTACATACCTTTTTTCTACCATAATTTTCTTAGAATAAATCTGTGGTTCTCCGAAATGGAAATATTCCTAGATTTTATTATTATTAATATATCCTGACATATAGAGAAGGAATGTGGTGTGGCAAGGTGGACGGATGACCTGGCCAACATCGCGGGCGTCGGTTGGATGCAGGCTGCTTTCGACCGGTCGGAGTGGAGGTTGTTGGGGGAGGCCTATGTCCAACAGTGGACTTCTCATGGCTGTAAATGATGATAGAGAAGGAAATTCGGACAGAGACATTTTCAGTTCTAAATCGAAAAAAGATCCGTTCGTTTCTTATATCTACCTATATGGCCCAGATTGTATTAGTAAATATATGGATATAGGGATAAACAATAAATATAATATTAACAACACGGATATCACGGAAAATCTTCGTAATACGGCTTTCGTCACAATATTCGACAATAAACTCAAAAGAACGGTCCCTAAGTGGTAATTTTCTGAGACTCTATACCTATTCATTTTGAGTGCGCATGGCCATTCCCCCATTTTCGCTTGATAGAGACACGTCTAAAAGCTTTATAGACGTTGTTGGCGACCTCGCGTCAGTAAAAATAGCACGTGTCAACGCCGTCAAAATAACTAGCAGATGCCGGGGTAAAGGTCAATGTTTACTTATAAAAAGAGTCCAGTTAAAATAGCAGGTCAACATTAGTTATTGGAAACAGTGAAGAGACCTTCCTACTTAGGTACCCATTGGATGAAAGTGGTTATTTAATATAATTATCTACAAGGTGCAACAAGAAGGATATGTTAAGCAAAAAGCTATGAATATATATTATAAAGAACTTATTCCCAAAATTTAAGACTCGAAATCACATGTTTATTTTTCAAGGTTGTTTGAGTTGTTTAGGAATTCTCCATACTATCTGAAAAAATAAACATGTGATTGCGAGTCTTAAATTTTGGTAATAGGTTCTGTTTGATGGGCTATATTCATAGCTTTTCGCTTAACATACCCTTCTTGTTACACCCTGTAGATAATTATATTAAATAACCACTTTCATCCAACTTTTCTTGATTGAGTGTTACAAAGACTAAATTATGAAAGTTTTACGTATGCAAAATATTTCTTAGAAGAAATTTCATCATAAACATTGATAAATAAAGTTCGGCTATGTATTGAACAGCCAATTTGAATAATCAAACTTGACAGATTTTTTTTCATTACTCAGATTGTGTGGTTCGTTTAAGTGGATTCCAAGCTCTGAACAAGAAATTGAAACATAAAAAAATGACAGCCTCCCCCCCTTGTTTTCCCACAAGGGATCCCTTACACAGCAAAAAAATACCCTATAATGTAAGTAAAGACGTTGAAAAATATAATATTATGAAAAACTTGGATTCGTTTTGAAAATGTTTAACATATTTAATAGAGTAATGAAATATATTTAATGTAATTTGTAATATAAATAAAGTGTACATAATATAGTAAAACAAACCTTCGCGGTAGCAAAAATTCCGAATTTTAAGGAATGCTCTGTTGCTATGTAATGGTATCCCTGGGTAGCACATGACAATTTTGTCAAGTCATGTCAAGTCGATTTGTTTGAATCGCTTCGCATATTTGAGTGGACTAAATAAGATATTTTGGTGGTATTGATATAAATATAGTAGTGAAATGTATTGTTCGTGGTTGCAGAAGCGAGTGGCATCCAGGATCCAACTTATTATATCACTCGTAAGTACAAAATTGAATTTCCAAACTATGGCCCTAGGCAAAAACTCAAACGGCAAATTTTAGTCAATATTCACTCTTGCTTTTTTAAATATTTGTCACAAAACTTTATTTAGTTAGTTGCTTATCCTCATAATCCCAATATTTGCTTCTGAAGCGAATTTTTAAACATTTTCTGTGTATTGTATATTTTTGAGTAGGATGCACATACTTTTCCATAACAAGAGACCGACCCTACAATGAATTTATTTTGAAATGTTATACTTTTTACTATCATATATAACATTATAAATGTGAAAGTAACTCTGTCTGTCTCGCTTTTACGCCTACTGCCGCCATTTACTGAGCGGATTAATTTTAGTGATAATTTTCTCTGCGTAGCTTTGGGTGGACCCAGAAAAGGTTTAAACGCCTAGCTTGGTGGCGCCTATCAATGTAACAATTTGTAATCACTAGTTACGAGTAGTATAGGTGCTAAAATTTAAATTTTCAGATAATCAAGGAAACCCATGTATGGATTATAGTAACGTTACAGCTACCGAAATATTATATCACTGGATCAATTACTGGCAGATAGAGCAGAAAACATTTGTCGTTCATTACAAAAACATTTATCGTTCTTATGCTCAGCTTCAAAGGGCGATGGAAAAACTTGTGCAAATAAAATAAAAGATATTTAATAGTTATTTAGTTGTTAAATCCCTTTAATCTAAATAAAACACTAAAGCATTTAAAACAACGTTTCTTATTTGTACGTATGCAATAGTGGTATGAAATATAAGTATTCATAATGATGTACTCGTAAATATACCAATTTACATTCCAGGTCTTTAGGATCACGGACAATATCACAATGGCTAAGACCATCCTTTTTTATTTTGTAAATGTGTAATGTAAATTGTGCAAATTTTATGTTACCTATTTTTAGGCCAATACAAATTCCATTGGGTTCTCTGCAATTATTCCTACTTTTCTTTACAAACGGATAATCTAATCTTCACTTATTAATTATTATGTATCCACCATAAAAATTAGCTGTTTAACAGAATTCAGTTGACCTTCAAAAATGCAAGCATTACATTGATTCACGTTTATGCTACTTAGCAATACTAGGCATTTCCTTACTAGTTAAAAGTGCTATTAAATAACGAAGGGCACTAAAACAGCCTAAACCTGTAGAATGGAATTACGGTGCATTATAATAGCACAAGTTTATGCTATTATGCAGCATTAGGCATTATCTTACTATTTAAAAATGCTATTGTAGACCCTTAGACATCAAAAACAGCTAAAAGCTGTATGGCGGATTTACATGACATAATGGTTTATGTTTATGCTGCTAAACAGCATTGAGCATTTATATCCTACTTAAAAATGCAATTGTAGAGCCAAATGTACTAAAAACAGCTGAAAGCTGCTTTGTGTATTGATGCACTAAAACTACAGGCATTACAAAATCATTTTGATATGCAATTATCCACCCCTTATACAGTGTAAAGCATCATAATGGTTTCAAAATGCTCATATAAAGCATCAAGATGCTCGGTAAACTCATATAAGAGTTTCTACGAACCTTAAGTTCTACATAAGTTAATTGTCCGTTTGTTAAAATGCTTCCTGTGTTACTTGGGTTGTTTGTGGTAGAAATGTCATTGAATGAAATGTCCATTAAAATAAAATTCTGAGTACACTCTACTTTTTTCCCGTCTAGTTTTTCAAGGTCAAATTGGTCAAATTTTCGGGAGGCAGTTTTTAGTAAGAAGCGCTGTTTCCAGCTTGTATACATTTCTATGGTTTAAGTAGGCCTTAAATGATGACTTAAAAATAAAATTTTAACGTTTGGATGATTGTCAAAAAAAAAGTTGCTGTCATAAAAGTTCAGGAGGATGAGTGGGAGACGATTAAGTTTCTTCTCACCGGCACGGCCTCCAGTGTCTTTGGTCACCAGCTGGCTAAATCACTTGACTGGTTCCTTGAAAATCAAAAGCATCTGCAACCGTTTATAGATGCTAGAGGTCAGTGATAGGTATATAGGTATTGGTGATTGATTTAGGATCCTGTGCTTCGAGAACAGATGAATTATGATAATTTTTTACTTCCGCCCTACCTGTAATCAATGCTGCCCTACCTCAAATTCGACTCTAGCTACAGCCCTGTAGTGGGCGCCCGCGACTCCGTCCGCGTGGACTACAGAAAAAACAAAATGTCGAAATTTTCCGGAATAAAACCATTTTCCCGGGATAAAAAGTAGCCTATATGTTAAGTGGGACCTGTCAAAATATATTCCTGAAAACTGCATCGAAATCGGTCCAGCCGTTTTTGAGATTAGCGTGCACAAGTACGAGTACGTGAGAGTACCGTTACAGTTTTATTATATGTATAGAATGGATAAATACTTAAATGGTAGCTATTTGTTCTACGCTATATTTTTGTAAAGCTATTCAAAATTGCAAAAGGAATAAAGCACGGCCCAAAAACTCATCATAGTATGGAATATCAATGAAATATTTCATACGTTAGGGACGATCCGAAAACGAAATATAATATGATAATGTATTCGGGCCGTTCGTTTACACGTATTGTAGGTGTTCGCGAACATTCGTGAGCCATTCATCATTGTCAAACTTTGGGTTCTCTAGCCACCTGTTGCAACTTGCCTCGGATATAATACATTTCAGTAAGTAGTCCTCGGAGATTGGCGCTAGTATCCTTCTACATCTAATAATATGAAAATCCGAGGGACTATGTTATTAGAGTATATAAGGTAACGACACCTATATTGGACGCGGACCAGTCATGGACATTTTTTGAATTTACCTCCAAAATTAAGCAAACGCGCAGTATTTTTTTGCAACTTTCGACACCGATCAGTTGTGCCAATCTTTAGCAGTCATACCAACTGTTTTTGACAGCTGACACCCATTTCGGTTGCGGCCATAACAGTTTTTAGTTACGCGGTGTCATTTGGTGTCGGAAATCGTAATTTATTACAAGAATCGCGATTCAAGTAAGTACACTTAACATTTTATTTTGTGTCAGGTGTATCGTCGTTCTTGAAATTCGTATTATTTAATGGTTTATCAATAGTAATACAATACTTTTATAATATAACCTAAAATGTCATTGGCATTCTTACTCTAAAATTACCGGTGTCCTTAACTGGATATTATTCAAGCACGTACACCCAATCATGGACAGAATGTCCATAAAGTGAAATTATCTATTTTTGTTTTTTTTTCATGTATCATACGTCTGTTCCTTTATATCTTCATGTTTCTCTAAAAATCTGCAATAAATTATTAGTCTATCCAATAATGGACATTCTGTCCATGACTAGGTGTCCGTAATGGGTTCAATGCATTTCTAATATTAACAGATTTATTTTTTACCTAGTAATGGCACCGAGAAAAGACTACACAAAGGAACATATGGCCAAGGCTATTGAGGAGGTACGTAAAGGAGAGAAAATATCCGTTGCCGCGATAAGGTACGGAGTTCCTAGGATAACCTTACATAACAAAATCACCGGGAAAAGTCCTATTGATTGTAACTTAGGTCCAGCTACTGTATTGTCATATGATGAAGAGAGGATACTCGTGAAATGGATAACATTTATGGCTGAAAAACACTTCCCTGTGACCAAAGAACAATTGCTTGATAGTGTCCAAAAAATAATATTTGAAAAAAAAATTGATTCTTGTCTGTTTACAAACAATCGGCCAGGAAAAAAGTGGTATTCTTCGTTTTTAAAAAGACATCCAGATCTTTCTGAACGCACCGCGCAAAATTTAAGTAAAGCGAGAAATGAAGTCACAGAAGATGACATTCTCCGTTGGTTTGAAGTAATTAAAGGTTACCTTGAAAATAAAGACTTGCTTGAAGTAATAAATGACCCTGAAAGAATTTTTAATACCGACGAAAGCGCATTCTATTTACAGCCAAAAGCTGGAAGAGTCATAGTGCGTAAAGGTGAAAGAAATGTCTATACAGCATCAGGAGATGAGAAAGAAAATTTAACTGTCTTGGTTACCGCTAATGCTGCTGGAGTTTTAGCTCCACCAATGATAGTATACCCTTATGAGCGTTTACCCGCCGTAATTGCTAATAGCGTACCAAAAGATTGGTGCATAGGCAGGTCAGAATCAGGCTGGATGTGTGCTAGAACTTTTTATGAATTCATTACTAATGTGTTCAATCCATGGCTAGAAAAACAGAATATAGCTAAACCAGTTATATTATTCTTGGACGGGCATAGGTCACACATGACCCTGCATTTGTCAGATTTTTGTAAAGATAATGGGATTGAAGTTATCTCCCTGTACCCTAACTCGACACATCTACTTCAGCCGATGGATGTTGCGGTATTTAGGCCTTTGAAGGTATCGTGGCAGAATCAAGTAAAAAGTTGGAAAATTCAAAATCCGAAACAAACAATGAAAAGAGACCATTTTGCTCCAAACTTTGAGGCAGCTTTACGAAATATTGCCACAGATACAATAAGAAACGGATTTCGAAAAAGTGGGCTTTTTCCCTTTGGTCCAGAATACGTCGATATGAACAAAATAAGTTCACAAAATCGTGGTACTGTTTCCACATCCGCATTAGCAAGAAAAATTGACGCGACCAAACATTTTATGAATACCTTGGAATCAGAAATACGAGGCTTGTTTACTAATGAGAAATTGAATTTGTTCACCAGACTGTACTATTTACCCAGAGCTCAAGTTGAGAACCTAATTCCGAATGAAGATCTGTCATTATATACTATTTGGGCTAAAACTAAACACTATTTGAATGAAAATATATCTCAAAGAGTTGCCGCAACTATCACGGATTCGTCACTACAAGTCTTGCATTCTTCCGAACCCGAAAATATAAGAGAATCAGAAATATTGCCATCACAAACATCTAAGACATCCGTGGCCGACAATTCAATTTCTAGTTTAACAGAACACGCATTAGACTTCTCCCATGACATCTCTGAAAAACCACCAGAAATGTGTGCCTTAAAAAATATGCAGGGAAGTTACTTTGGACCAAGTACGTCACAAATTTGCACAGACATGAATGCTACCAATGGTCGCAATCTAGATTTACAAGAAATGGACATTGGAACCGTTGATTCCGTTCAAGAATTATCGAAAATCGTTTCGAAAGATATTATCGAGCAGGCAATGCATTCTACTCCGAACAAAGTTCAGATATCTGAAACAAATGACACTTTATCCAAATCCTTGCCACTGAACTCCCAAAATATAATCAAGGAAAATATTGAATCTGTTACAGAATCAATGTCAAAAGATATTGCCTGCTCGGCAATATATACTATTCCTAATAAAGTTCAAATTTCTGAATCAAATGACATTATATCCAAGCCCATGCCTTCAAAGCCACAAAATGTAATGGATGAAAATATTCCATCGCCATTTAAACGGGCTTTATTTTGGCCAGAACCAGAAATAAAAAAAAGGCGTAGCAAGGAACGTCTTCCTTCGGCGATCACTGGTGAGAATTGGAGAGCATATATGATTAAGAAAGAAAATCAAAAGAAACAGAAAGAAGAACAGAAAAACAAAAGAATGAAAGAGAGGCAAGAAAAACAACTAATAAAAAAGAAAATAGCTGAAGAAATGAAGAAAGTTACAAATAAAAAGAAAATAACAAAAACTGTAAATAAGAAAAGGAAGAGAATTGAATCATCATCTAGTTCATCTGCAGAGGAAAATGATATACCATATCAAGAAAGTGACCAAGATTTAGAGTTGTCTGAAGAAGACCAGATAAACCACCCAAAACACAGAACTGAATCACTAGAGTCAGATGAAAATGTTCCTCTAAAATACATATCCCTGCAATTACTAAAGATACATACATATGTCATAATTAAATACGAACGAGAATACTTTCCCGGGATGATTAAAAATATTGATAACAATACTTACGAAATAAGTACAATGGTTCTAACAAAAGGAAATACGTTCCGGTGGCCCGACACTCCAGATCAAATTTGGTATAATAGAGGAGCTATAATTGAACAAATTCAAAAGCCTAAAACCGTCAACAATAGGGGTTTTTTTAAAGTACCTGAAATGGAAAAATATTTACCATTTATATGCTAAGTTTCATTTGCAATACTTTGTTTATAATTATAGGTTTATACTATATATTATATATTGTTACTTTTTCAAAGTTCCTATAACTACCCACTATTTGTTTCAATATTTTTATTTAATAGATATTTATTAATAGTTGTGTAAAAATCAGGGAAGACATAGATTGTAAATTATTTACAATGGAAAATAACGTGATTTTTTAAACAGATTTTTAGGGTTCCGTACCTCAAAAGGAAAAAACGGAACCCTTATAGGATCACTTTGTTGTCCGTCTGTCCGTCCGTCTGTCAAGACCCTTTTTCTCAGGAACGCGTGAAGGTATGAAGCTGAAATTTATATCAATTACTCAGGTCTACTGTCCCTTGAAGCTGTGAAAAAATCAAACTTCTAAGCCAACGCAATCAAAAGATACAGCCGTTTATGCCGCAAATTTTCGACACTTGCAAGGGAATCAAAACCTACAGGGTGCTTCCCGTGAACTCAGAATCTTGAAATTTGGTACGAAGCAACGTCTTATAGCATAGATAAAGGAAAAATTACGAAAACTATTAATTTTTAGTTACATCACATAATATATATTTTTTAAATAATTTTAAACTTACTACCCATTTCCTCATAAACGCGTAGAGGTATTAAATTGAAATTCATACCAAATACTCAGGTCTATAATACCTTTAAGCTGTAGCAAAATCAAACTTCTATGTCAACGCAATCAAAAGAAACAGCAATTTAAGCTGCATATTTTGAAACTCGCAAGTACTCGCAAGGGAATCAAAACCTAAAGGGTACTTCCAGTCGACCTAGAATCTTGAAATTTGGCATGAAGCAACGTTTTATAGCACACATAAAGGAAAAATTCCGAAAACCTTAAATTTTTAGTTACATTACAAAATATATATTTTTTAATAAATATAAACTTATTACTTTTTTCCTCATGAACGCGTAGACTCGATTGTCGTAATGAACGAACTTTGTAAACCTTGCAGGTTTGTACGGAACCCTTGGTGCGCGAGTCCGACTCGCACTTGGCCGGTTTTTCAATAATAGTAGTCTATAGATACATAATTTAAGTTCGTGTCCTAATTATGACCTAATTGTTTTTGAATTATAATTTTATTTTGCCTACAGTTGGCTTTTGAGTGTTGTATTAATATATAAGACTGATATTGATAATAATTTAAGATTGTTTTTATTTAAATAGCATAGCTGACCGGTTGGCTTAATGAGAATAATTTCGCTAATACCGAATACCTTTGTAACATACATAACTTTTGTAATACATTTTTTTACATATTTCCATTAGTAACTGTTCACTATTGGATTATTACTGTCCATTGATGGATGTTCATTATTAGATAATGTCCATAATTGGGGGTCCAACATTGGATTATTACAGTCCATTAATGGTGTCTAAGTAGGAGTGTTATTTATTAATAATATTTTATTGTACTAAGTCCCAAACTGAAATTAAACATCGCATACTAATTGAGAAAAGAGCTTTTCATTTACCTCCAAATATTAATTAATGTATATTGAAAAATGAAGAAATTACAAAGCAAATACAAAAAAAAATCGCTTATACTGTCCATGACTGGTGACTTTACCTTAGGTACATTACTGTTGTATTCTTTGATTAGGTATGTAACAATAAAATAATGCGTAAACTTTCGGGTCTTAATAAAATTCTGGACTTCTTATAGTACTCTCCATGTATTGGGGTTGTATTGGGGTTACTATTTCAAATATTAAACATTATTTTAAAAGAATTTATTCCACGACAGAGATTATAAGCACAAAGAATAACAAAATACAAATGTTGATTTTATAAAGAGAACATTTCCACTGCCCCACTCGTTAAAGAAGGAACGTGACCAATTCGAGAATGGTATCTTTATAAAGCTTCATGTAGTACAAGTATGGCGGCGTATCTCGATCTCTGGCCAGCTTCCAAGGTCTTGCAGTAAGTTCCAGCCGAATGCCACTCATGTACGACATAATCTTAATTTTCTATTGATTAACTACACTGTAAACATGTACGTTGATATAAATCGTTAAACGCGGTAAATGTCTAATGGTAATATTGGAGTTAAAGCTTTATTACTTGTTGGTCTCGCTAACTATGATGTTATGGCTTTTGGTAGTGCAAGTAAGTGATTTATGTGCACGACATTATTGACTCTGTAGGTACATTGTAGATGTTATTTTGTAGAGAACTTCATATTTAATATGTCGGAAATGAGAGGTAATTAAATTATTCCGAATATGCCGGCTAAATTTAAACTGCTGTAACCGCAGCAAATATTTGAAGTCAATATAGATTATTACCAATTTTGCAAAGCCGCAAGCTGCTTCATTATTTGATAATTGTCTGTACCTATATACTCGTATAAAGCAAATTTATATTAATCCATACCAACGCTCTTGGTTTAATATTCATTTAACAACCAAATCTGGGGCTATTCTATACTAGGACTAAAATATTAAACTATCAAGACTTGGATCAGTCTTATTCGATAACAGTCGTGTCAAAACCTAGAGAATGAATAGATTATTCTAAGAGCTGCCTGAATATACAATGGCGTTACTAGCTTACATTTGAACAAGATTTGCTTATCAAATCTGCAGCTTGCTAGCTTTTGGTCGACTAACTGCCTTTCAAGCATACCTAATAATAAACAAATATGACATTTCCATCTATAATGAGGAATTAAACAATATTGGTTAAACATAACGTGGTAGAATTGTAGAAATAAAAAAGTTCTATTTCTTAATTCTATTTATATTTTCCCAGGATCGAGAGATCGAGAATTATAATATAAAAACACGTCTTCATAATTTCGTCGTTCGTCTTTCTGTCCGGCATGAGATTCCGCTATATTTTCGTACTGTTCTTCCAACTGGTGGTCATTCCGTCTGCCATTTTGTTTCAGGTTTCACGATGTTCACATTCCCATCTTATACTTGTGAGAGGAGATTCTCTGAAGCTGATATATTTTTCTTCACCCGCACTAAATTTATTTGGTTAGTTGTTGAGTGTCAACAGCGGCAGCTGCAGGCTTCAACATAATTATTATTTTTTTATGCTATGTATTTATTACTCTTATTTTTAGTAAATATTTAAATGTATCCTCCCATCCTACTCTACCCCAAATCCTCTCTTCCTTTCCTGGATCTATATTAGTGAATTTAAATATATATATATACCTATATTTTCTTATTTATATCAATTATTTCGAATTTATTCCGATTTCCAATAAGGAATGGCTAGTTCGTGATCTAATAACATATATTAAGTCGGCGCCAGCTTCCAATTTAATTCAAATCATATTCTTTCACTTATTAGAAGCCCAAGTGTAAACAGGTCGGAACTAAGACGATGTCGTCACTCTGTTAATCAGGCGACGGTGGTGCGAGGCTCGAATGCAGGTATAAAAGCCGGGCGCTCGGTTGGCACGGGCTCACACACACCAGACAGGTGACTGACCAAAGTAGGCAGCCCTGATCTGACTCGTTTGGCCAACACAGCCCCACCGCAGTTGTTTCGAGGGTTCTTTAGCGGTGGGTTTTCCAGGGACCCTTAGTAGGTAGAGTCGAAAGTAGGACGCTGCTGGGCATCGACCCTACCAGCCATCCTACAAATAGTCATACAAACCTTTGTTTAGTCCCCCAAGCGACAAAGCCCCAGCCGTATCTGGGGTGCACTGGTCGCGTAGGTTTAAACCATTCGGTTGTGCGCCTTCAGCGCACACCAAGTAGCCCGGTGAAGATGACAAAGCCCTTCAGGCTATCATCAGTTTATCATTAAAAATAAAAAAAGGCACGGGCTCAGTCCGATTGTGGCATCCGTACTGTGCACACGTCTTAATTGTGAAACTGGTCACACCTGAATCACATTTTACTACATAGTGGACCATGATGATGTGCTACCCATTGCACCTGGTGATACTCCTTCACCAATACTGCGCCCTGGCCACTCCGAAATATATTTTGTGAGGTATGTCACTATGAAATTGTAATTGTTGTTACCGTTATTGGCACTACACACATTATATGTAAATTATTGTTAATCGTATGTAATTGCTGTATTGTAACAACAAATTTTAAAAAAGTACACATTCAAACCACCTATGACCGAACCGTCGCAACAGTAACACTTCACCTTCACTCCTTTTCCTTTAGATGTAGTCGTTCGTCTGTTCGCCATCATGCTATGCTCCAACATATAGATCTTAAGTTTTTCTTCCAGGTCACACGTGCTCTCATCAGGAAACTCTTCCATAATCGCAGACTTTAACGTGTCCCAAGACAAAGACAAACGTTTCTGCCGATCTCAGCCATAGCGCTGCCGTTCCAGTTATTGTTTGGCGGCCCACGATAAGTTGCTGGAGCGGCGTCCAACTATATATTTTTGATTTTTCTTCTATTTGTTGTACCCATTTTTCTGCCGTATACATCTTGTCCTCGTGACTAAATTTTGTTACTTGAAAATACACGATGGCAGTCGCCTTCTGAAAGTAATCTTCTCACCGCCTTCTCCTTATTTATCTCGATCTCTATGATGCCATCAATTATACAGGATGTAACAAAAAGGGTATGTTAAGCGAAAAGCTATGTAAATAGCCCACTATAAAGAGCCTATTTCCAAAATTTGAGACTCGAAATCACATGTTTATTTTTCAACATTGTATGAACATTCCTGAGTTGTTTGGGAATTCTCCATACTATCTGGAAAAATAAACATTTGATTTGGAGTCTAAAATATTTTGGGTAGTTTCCTTTTAGTGGACTATTTACATAGCTTTTCGCTTAACATACCCCTTTTGTTACACCCTGTATATTGAATAGCCACATAATCTGGGAACTTAGCACGTTTTCCCATCTCCTTCATGACTAGCATATACTGACAAAATGATCCTATTCGCGGCATTTCTTGCGTGCTGTCCATGGATAATATATAACAGGAGCTGGCACTATGAACTGAGTCGTGTGGCAATCGTGAGGGCATGACGTCATGATAGGGGCGGAGCTTCAGCGCCAGTGTAACGCAGTAGCTGTAACCACACGTTTGTGCTCCGAAATCAAATAAAATTGTGTACTAAATAAACTTTTACGTTTATCTTAAAGGAAGCAAATTACGTATTACAATCTTACGAGTACATCCTTACTAATATATATTATACCTACCTATAAATGCGAAAGTAACTATTTCTGTCTGTCTAACGTTAAAACTACTGAACCGATTGAAATGAAATTTGGTGCACATGCAGACTAAAGTTTTAGAAAGAACATAGGTAGGCTATTTTTAATTTTTCAAAAATATTTTTATCCCGGGTATGTTCGACATTTTGTTTTTTTTCTGCAGTCCACGCGGACAGAGTTGCGGGCGCACACCAGTATATAAATCTATATAAATGGCCGTCGATCAATTAAAACTACCAGACAAGTCGATCGACGTTGACCGGTGTCACTGTCGGTCAATGATCGATCGATTGATCTGGTAACACTATTATTGATGTATTGCAAAAGAAAAAAGCTTTCAAACAAAATTACCTACCTCGCTTGGGAGCACCACACAGTATATAAATTGCATATTTTAATTGAAATCCACAGAGCGGTTTTTTAAACAGTTTCCTACTTGTGGCAAATGCATAATTTAATTTAATTACGAAATGGCCCGACAGGTAGTCTGGCTTTTTTAAATGCGAACAGAAAGAGCTGTCGTATTAGATATATCTACGCATTTCACGCAAATGGGCCTAAGAGCAAATTGTTTGATCAGTAGTTAAGTTTACGATTAGTTAAAATCGTCTGAAAAACCTATAGTATTTTTGAACTATTTTGACTTATAGGTAGTGTGCTTCACTACTGATGAAACAATCTGCCCTTTGTCAAGATTTTTTTTTATAAGCAGATTTTCGTCCGAAAAGGACATATTTTTCGCTTGCTTAGTGTACCCCCCGGTAACATTGAGTGTTGGTTGATATCATTCCGCCCCGTGTGCAGAACATTAATTAAACATATGTCATCACCCACGTATATTCTTGATGGCTCGTTTATCAAGCGTTTGTAAAATATCTCTCGCGGCGGAACACCCTCCATTCTATTGTGATTTCGCAAACAATACCATCCAGCCATGATGCGTTCGTAGCTTAATTTTTCCGTTCATTCTTTCTTTTATTTGCCGAAACAGAAGCCTTGTTGGACAATGTTTGGTTCGGAATGAATTTGGAGTGCAAATTGTTTTCTGCTATTTGTTCAAGTAGGGTGATAATTGTTCCGTTTGTGTATTATAGCTGAAGAATAAATTGATTATAATCTATGAGTCTTCTTCGTCTTTAGCCTATTGCAGTCCACTGCTAGACGTAGGCCTCCCTCCCCCAGGGCACAAGGCTATTGCCACAGGTCTATGAGTAGTCATCTTTTATTGGCCGTAACATTGCAATGTAAAATATATTATTTGTGGTAACCTCATAATGTATCCTACCTATTTTTAAATTATTTTGTGTGTATTGTACCTACACACAAAATAATTTAAAAATAGGTAGATACATTATGAGGTTACCACAAATAATATATTTACTAATAATAATATACAAAGAAGGTATAATAAGAACTGAATATAAATTGGATGCGTATCGGTGTATACCTATAACACGGCTTTAATGCTGTACTTCGATTTTGGGAAAATCGATCTACTTTTATCACCATAGGTGTATTCTAAGAAGCCAGATAGAGAAACATATGCCAGGTTGCAGAACAATAGATACTGGAATGAAAATAACTAAATTTCAGTTATTCTGTGAAAATTAAATCAATATACAAAATACCCACATAATTCACTATAGATTGTATAAAAAAAATATGCCAGGTTGCAGAACAATAGATACTGGAATGAAAATTAACTAAATTTCAGTTATTCTGTGAAAATTAAATCAAAATACCTACATACTTCACTACAGATTGTATAAAAAAAACATTTAACTTTGTAGTATCATAATGGCTTTTTTTAATAACACTTGATACGCAAAAACTTTTTATTCAGAATAAAATGTGAAATGTTTTGATTTATTTGCAGAGTCAAGCCATGCGTATTGTACGCACCGTGGGCCAGGCGTTCGAGGTGTGCCACAAGATGCAAACCAACATGCCGGATCAGCCTGTCGCTTCCACCTCTTCTGCCGCGGACGAGCTGGTGACAGTCGACATCACGAGCGAAGCTCCCGCCTCTAAAGGTTTGATCATGTACCGGTACAGTAGTATAATTACTATCCATGTTAATTGTATTTCTCAAATTGTATTACCCTGGAGATTAACAAGCGGCAAAAGCTAATTTAATAGTAAATTCGATTTGCTATCTCCTCAACTTCCACGGTAAACCTTGTAGTTTGTACGTGATCCAATACAGATGGCAAATCGAATAAAGGTTAGAAATTATTGAATCGATTATCCGAGCGTGTCTGAACAAGGCGACACTACGTTTGCCCTGAGCTCTGAGTGGATATCTCAATTATAGTATTGTCAGTCCACGTTTGTGCCCGCATTTGCTGATTGCTAATATCCCTACGAAGCAAGAACTTGTCTGTTCACTTAAACTTCGTTATTTGTATTTGAAATGTAAACTTATTGAACTATGTGTGAAGACAAGTTTTTAAATTCGCTTGCGATGGATTGGCCACTCCAATGTAGTAATTAATCATTTTCAGCGAATTGCTTGCGAAAATTACTTTATCTTTTATCTTAACTCCGCGAACGTGTTTTAATGGTGCTCAAGAGCTTTTAAGATTTCAAAATATAATTCATGTCTGTTAATAAATTTATGTTATGTGAATTTGGTTTAAGACATTTTTGGTTTGTTTACCAATTATTTAAGATGATATTTTATATACTATTGCATTGAGGTAGATTTTATATACTATTGCATTGACCTATGAATGAAATAATGATTTAAAGGGACGTTATGCTGTTAGTAGATCGTTTTGTTCATCTTCTCGCTCAAAAGCGGGGCGTTCATTACGTACTGTTGATTGCATTGAGGAATTAAACTAAAATGTAGTTAGGATTAACACGGAGTGCTCATTTACATATTCCCCTTCCCCTTAACAAGAAGCTTGAAGCTTAAATAAACTGGTAGATTGCGAAATTACACATTAAACCACGAGTACCATTAAATCAGGATTAATTTAAAATCAGAAGAAAATAAAAGAGTACATCTGTTCATAATGTCTTCATGAAATTAAACAATTATAAATTTAACAATTATTAAACAATTATATTCGGGTAGATTCATGTAGTACGTATAAGTACATATTTGTGTAGGTAAACAGGTGATTACAAAATTTATTAATACTTTTAAATCAATTTTAATATCGATATTTTATTCTGTTAGTAGCCCAAAATGCTGTAAAAATAGCTGAACCTAACTATGAGTACAGAAGTCTGACTTGAAGTTTCAATGTGAGACAAAACAGCTTATACAGTATACATTCTTAGTGGCGGGAACAGTGGAAATGCATTTCCTTCATCATAAGTACACATTTAAAAGGAATTACCAGCGTAAAGCGCACTAATGGGATACTTGAAAAGTTTTACTGGTGATTTTACGTTGCTGTGATAAAATCAAGCGTGAGTACTGACCCATAACACTGGCTTTGCCAAGTGTTCAAAGAAAAGAGGTCGCACCAAATAAGTGTACAGATTTTGATAATCCAGAGTTTTATGTCATTGTGATTGAGCGTGTTTTTAGATGATCAGAGAGAACACTTACAATATTCTGTGATCATTCGTTCACATCATCATAACATTATTTCCTACTGCTTGCAAAAACATATTTAGCGATTTGGAATAATTCAGATTTGCAAGTTAACCAACTAAAATTAAATTGCAATTTCTGTTCTTTGATTGTCACATACTCGTAGGATGACCCAGATGATACTCAAAGGTTGTTAACAAAGTTTGATAACCTCCGTTCGGTAAAATTTGAGGGATACGGTTTAAAGTTAACCTTACATACAGCTGTTAGCTCAATAGATGGATGTGTGGTTAACATTAATATGCACTCGTCCAATCACCAACACAAATATTTTACTTTCAATTTCCAGAGTTATAAATATTCCATTTTCTCACTTTGAATTCATAGTATCAATTTAAGATTAAATATTCAACACTGATGGACCTTTTACGGCAGAGATAAGTAGGAAGTTGGATGCATCTATTGCTAGAAATCTGTCCTTTTTTGTTTTGTATACTTATTGGGGGAACAACGACTCGATATTATCATATTTAAGTAAATTAGAATTTAAGAGGCGTCCACTTTATTGTCTGTCGCAGATTACAGTTACTGAATCGTTATTATTATAACACCATTCATCTTTATTTTCAATGTTAGATATTTTCACTTTTATGCTAACAGTGTATAACACACTACAGTTAACATTTGGAGATAATTAGGTACTAAACCTGGAACTGTTTAATTCTATGAACTGATAGCAATCTTCGAGCTAGCATTGGGAAAGCTTGATCCGGCCATCAATAAAAATCACTTGACTCACACAAAAAAATAAAATCTTTTGCGATATGATAGTCGCATTCAGTTACTAGAATACCACCCCGCTCATCAATCACAGACGTGTCAGCTGGGTGGCTATTTCAGACGTTTATTAGCTATTTTGTTACGATTACGATCGATATCAAAAGTAAAGTAATAATCTTTTATTTTCTGTAGATTCAGTTTAACTATAACGTTATTTCTGGCATCGAATAGGAGATAATTAGTGTGTAAAGTGTTGTATAAAAATATCTTACTTGTAAAGAAAGTTAAAGAAAATTAAGCATCTCATCTTCAGCGAAGTAAGTACCTAATATTCTATTCCATTTGTTTAATTAGTCACTTCAATTATGACGTATCACTTCAATTGTGATTATATTTTATGTCCAAGGCTAATTTTGTTTTTAACGGCTACAAAAATTAAGCTTTAGTAGTTAACTACAATCAATGTTTATAAATCCACACTAATCATTCTGCACCGACTTCAATTTGCTTACTCTATCGTATCGTAAACGTATTTAAATCTTCCGGCTATCCTACTTATGTGTGAAGAGTTTGTGTAATTTGGTCAAAGTTAAAATATGTTTAGTGCATTACCTATTGTTAAAACTGAATAATTTGGTTATAAGCCTTTTTGTTTATTATTGTTACAATATTAGTTTTTCGCCTAACAAACTGTGAGCATTTTTCATTATGACGAAATTACACTAGATGTAAATGGATCCCAAACTCCAAACTACCAATTTGGCTTCAAACAGGTATTTAGAGGTAGAGATCTATATCCATCTACATCTGTTCGCTACCACAGTCTGGATTCGAACAATCACAATGTTTATATTGCACCGCCATATCTATTACCTAACTTCTATTCTTTTCGCGTTCGTGTAGGTGGTATATAATTAGCTTTTATGTATTATTTTATGACATCCAACGCAACGGGTAACAGCTGTTTTAACGGACCACGTCATAACTTGCCTTTTAACCCATAATTTTAAAGTGAAATAATGTTCAGTTATTGTAATATTAAATAGTTTAATGCGAAGTCCTTGGTGTGATCATGCATTGAATTTTTACTTTATACACGATGCAAAAAGTATATAAAAATCATCTTTAAATGGTTTTCATTCCTAGCGATGGCAGAGCGTAAGCAAACAACCTATGTATTTACCAAACATTATAATATTGTTGATTATAACTACCCATTCTGGAAACTACTAAATATGATATCTAGTAAATCCCGCTGACCTACAGAAGGAGCTTCAGACTGCGGTGTTTCGGAGTCAGTCAGTCAGTCAGGTGGTGCTTCTACATCCAAGGTGGAGGCTACGCCACCCGAGGTAGCCACCAGGCCACAGCATCTTGAGCTTCTACCTCCGCCACCTAGGAAGGAGGGCAAGCGATCACCTCAGGTAATGTAGAAAATCTCAAAGTAATAAGCAAATTTTTAGATTATTGCGATCTATCACCTTGCTTTGTTCCCTTATTTAAAAGTACAGTGGGTATAGCTTTTTGCTTTCCCCCGAAAGACGGGGAGAAGGTAGTCCCTTACGCTTTTTTGTAGGAGTTATTTCAACATGTAGAAAATTCTATAAAATTTCCCATTAGAACTTCGGTATGCCTAATTGTACTCGCCTCTCCTCCCAGAAACATTCATTCAAATACCCAACAGTTTCTGTTAGTCATTCACGTACGAACAGTTTATTATATTATGGAAGATGATAGATATATATCGAAGAAGAAGATATATAATGGAAGAATTTATTATATAGAATAATAGAATAGAAAAACAAACGGACATTGTACTGTATGTGAAGATGGCGCAGTTTATTTTTTTTTATTTTTTTTATTTATCATTAATACATATTTTACAAACAATAAAGTACAGTGTCTCATAAACTTTATGCAAGTTTTTCCGTACACCTTTATCGTCATCTACTGTGCTAATGCTACCACTAACATAGATCATGAAACTATATAGACTAAGAAACCACTATCCATAAATGTTTTGAACAAATGAATAAATTACAAAATAATAACAAATAAATTGTAAAATGTTATATGAACACTGATTGAAATATTATGATACCAAAAACTGGCATTATTAGTTAAAACTAAGTAGATAGTTCGCTCATTCGATAATACTCGAAACAGGTTTTAGCACATCAGGTTTTAGACTTTAGTGTGTGTGTGTGTGTGTGTGTTAGAGTGTGTGTATATAGATTAATTTCTTAGTGTTAGTGGACTAAGTGAGCTTTTGTAGCATAGGGTGATAAAATGCTTATTGATTATTATTACATACACACAATTTTTTTCTATTTCAAAAGTTTTCTATTTTCGGCACAATTAACTTATAATCCCTGGTGTTTCTGAGTTGTCTTTTATTTTCGGTGATAACATGTAAATCGAAATTTAGAAATTGTTCAACTAGCAGGGTATATTTCACTTTTTCTTGTATCGGCAATATGCCGCATAACTTGAAGAGTTGGTTGTAATTATTTTTGTATTGAGTTTTGATCTTCTGGGGTAAAATAGTTTTGAGGATCCTTAGCTGTAATTCGTGTATAGCATATAAATGTAATTTGCACGTCCTGCCATAACTACTTAGTCCATATTGGATGATGGATTCTGCTAATGCTTTATTTATATAAGGATAATAAAATAGAGTATGGAATTTGATATTTGATAATAGAAAATTTTGAAAGTATAGCCCTTTATTTATCACATACTTTATTTACGTGGTGTACCCATTTGAAGCGGTTGTCAATAACTAGACCTACTCGTAGTAAGTGTGTACATTAACTGTTTCAATATAAGTACAATTACAATTACTTGTGCTAGTAAGATTTATATCATGAAGGCAGTCGTGACAATGTGAAACAAGTTGTATTGGTTGTGATACTCTATTTCTACTGGATGCGATGTGCATAAGCTTTGTCTTGGAGGCGTTGATTACTAAACCTGCGTCATGTGACCATCTAGTGAGATTAGTATAGTCTTCTTGTAGTTTACATAAAGCTAGGTTAATGTCTTTATCTGCTGTTAGTAGACAGGTGTCATCTGCAAATTGGTATATTGTGCAGTTTTCAATTACATTATTGACATAAGTTAGATAATGTAACAGTCCTAGTACCGAGCCTTGAGTTGTTCCATATGTGACGTTACGGTTCATGCTTGTGCTGCTTTCCTACCTTTACGCAATACGCTCTGTCTTTAATATAGTCTTCACACCATTTCAGCAGGGGACCCCGAATCCCACAATCGTCTAATCTTTCAATTAGCAGGTCGTGTCTTAGAGTGTCAAACGCCTTACTATAGTCAATGAATACTACCAGGACCAATTTTTTTATTATTAAGGTGATAATTCACATCAATCAGTAAATGCCGACAAAAGTTTGGAAACCAAATTGACTGACATGCAATATAGAATTTCGTCTGTAAAAATCGTGTATTTGTTAACTAATGTATTTTTCCATGATTTTGTCAATTGTCAGCAGGATTGTTATAGGGCGATAATTATCATAATCTATTCTACTTCCTTTTTTGTATACAGGCTTTACGATTCCCGTTTTTAGTGCCGTTGTTATTGACCTTTTCTGAAGCTAGCATTGATTAGATTGGCGATTGATTGGGATATTTTCTCAAATACGGATTTGATGTCAATTGCCCTAATTTTATCTATACCGGGTGCTTTATTTAAATAGTTTTTATTATTTTGGACACAAGTAGTGGAGTAGGTTTTTGGAATCGCATTGTGACATTCGATGGATATCGGTAAGTATTATCTTCCAGCAAAGCCCGATTACAGATCGGGACTATATTCATTACACTGTTTTTAAAGTTATTGGCAAAATTGTTGGCAATATCTAAAGATTGAACTTTGTCATTTTCAAATGCATTTATTACTACTTCATCTATAGACAATTTAGCCTTGCCAGTGATTCTGTTTAATATTTGCCAAAGTCTTAGTTGATTGTACTTATTGTTGCTTATATCTGTTTTGAGATAGCTGTTTTTTGCCTTTTGTATTACTGTATTAGCTCTATTTCTAGCTTTATTATATTTTTGTTCTTATTATCATGTCGTTAGTATTGGCCAACCATTTTTTGTATAGATAATCTCTGTTTTTACACGCTTTTATAGTACATTTGTTTACCCATCTATTATCTTTTCTAGTTAATGACGTATTTTTTATTTTAATTCTAATTTCAGATTCTTTATAACAGTTACTATAACTGTCCTTAATAAATGTATAAATTGCCTTTGGGCAATTCATACCAATCTATACATCAAAGTTGATAATCAATCTACACTGTTTAATTCGGTATTCATTTTTTTTTGTTGATGTATGTTTTAAATTTATTTTCATTCTGTATATATCGAGCCTGACTCCCGGCACAAGCGAAGGTTACGGCACAAATTGGTGCCCGGTATTGATTGCCCGGATCTGCTTTCGCCGGTTAATTTGCGAGTACCTCACAGAACTGTTAGGCGGCTACTCTTTTTATCCCTCAATGCCACACAGATTATAGACATAACTCTTTCCTAGTGAGAGCAGGCACGCAAATGACAGGTAGAGATTTGGATTTATTTAATCCAAAGCCAATTAAATTTAAGCAAGCTATTGCCAGTGAATGGTTTGAACTGGTTTCCTAATTGTGATTCTTGGTTGCAATGTTAGATGGTTTGCATTTCATTGTACTTTAATTATTCTTATTATTTATTGCACATACACAAAAAGAAATATGGCATACAACATTAAAGAAGAGATGCATGTACAATGTCAAGCTTATCTCTACCAATATTGTTACAATTTCAATGGCATTTTACTATAATAATAATATTTATAAGCGAAAACATATAATCAGTCTCCTAATTAGTTAATACTAGGTACTGCGAACATAAAATAATTTTCCAAAGAAAATAAAATAGGTATTATATATATAGATAGGTACTATAAATTAAACAACAAATTATGAATAAACATAATAAAATGTCAAAGAACTTACCAGTAACATCATTATGATTGAATTATATAGGTACCCGTACCCACTGAATGTTTCCCTTCCCTTGCCCCAATACAAGACGTGAAAGAGTTATAAAAGCGCGGATAAACTCATTGAAATTTCAATTGTGTCTGCCATGAATACCGTGATCCCTTAAAGATTGACTTTTAATGTCTTAACGGCTGTTAATTTTAAAATTATTGCTTGGCATTTAATTTTTGTAAGAACATTCAAGATTTATGAGAGAGTTTCTTGTACCGTTTGTTCTCTTAGAATCGTTTCTTGGTCGGTTACAATTTTAAACGGTGTCAAGTAAAATGTACCAGAACAGACAGATACGCTGTAAAGTTACCCAAATAATGAGTTATACAGGGTGTACGAAAAGGGGTATGATAAATCGTTGAAATTATTAATATAATTTATAGTACCAAGTACAATTTATAGAACGAAGCTAATAAACGCACAAATAAATAAATGAAGAAGACCTCTGTTTTTGAGCAACAACGTGAAAAAGTTCACTGGGTATAGTGGACTATTTGTATATACCTATGAGAATGAATGAATAAGAACAACTTACACAAATAGACCCTTGTTATAAATGACTAAAGGAAGCTTATAAATAAGTTCATAAATATAGATGTGATAAAACATCTTCGAGAATAGTTCTCATATTGGCCACAGTGCACACTCGTAATAATGGATTCCACGCATTTGATCCAGAAATCATAACAGTAAATCAAAGCCGTAATAATATCATCGGTATGCAAGATCCAGAAGTAAACAGAATATCGCACGTAGATTTTAAAGATCTTGAACATGTCTCACCCTCCATAGAAAGTAGGTATATTTTTGTCATCTTGTTTGAATATTGATTATTTCTTGATACTCATATCCTTACGATGTAACCTTTTGCAAACACATTTGTGGTCGGTCACATGATATTCCCGTGGGAAACCTAACTTTTCCGGGAATGGGATTTGTTGTTTTTTATTAATCTCGCAACTTCGTCCACTCCAACTTCTGAAAAATTTTGCTCCTGTTATTTAAATAATATCTATCCCAAGATTCCCAAGACATGTATCATTAAATATAAAGAAAGTTTAACAGGTTGAATAATTTGTGCTTTTTTGAACTGCTTAAATAAATATTATTAAATATTCCTTTTCGTTCTTTTATAAATTCATTAATTTCATAACTGATTAAGTTTCTAATTAGTTAACGGCTATTATTATTTAAATTATCTTAAATTAAAAGAGCCGTGAAATTCTTTCAATTATATTTTCCTGTCTGTTTTACAAGAAGCTGATTCCCCCGAGTTAATAAATAGAAAATTGCTTTCTTTTATCTCTCATATTACATTTATTAAGTATGATCTATTAGATCAAAGCTATCATAAAATTTAAGACTTTATTGTAAGTAGTAGGTGCATTATGAAAACCTACGGGATAGTGGCCAATCTATAACAGACAGAGGATTAGCAAAGTTTCCCCATATTAGGGCCAGTTCAATTTACCATAAAATTTCTTAATTTCATCTTGTTTTCTATGTTTACTATGTCTTCTTGCCAAAGAGTGTGGGTATAATTTGTACATATGTTTAATTTCGTGTCATAGCCGCCGGATAAATTTAAATCAATTATGATATCCGAAAATAATGTTTTTTTTGTTAGTCCAGCGTATAAGTTAGTATTTATACTGAAGTGACGATAAACGAAGTATCGGCCGAATATCGAGGTGTTTCCTACTACGAACTACCTTCGATCGGGTCAGTCGCGCCGTTTTTTCTTTCGGTCCGATCGAACTCTGCTCATAATGATATATACTTACCCATCAAGATCCTTTCAGCGGTTTTGTCATGAAAATACCTTCTTAGTCACGGACAGAGAAGAGCTTTCATATTTAGGTAAAATATTATCTAGACATGCATGCATTACATAGGTACATAAAAACGCTTTGCCTGAATGTCTGAGAAGAGAAACAACGCACATCCTAAAATGCGGATCTTAGAGACCTGTAAACCTTGGAGATTGTGTTCGTAGGATTTCTCTAAATACCCACGGGCATCGGAAATTACCTAACGGGAATTAATTAAATTGATACACATAGCAATACAGCGTTATACAGGGTGTAACAAAAGGGGTACGTTAAGCAAAAAGCTTCGTAAATAGCCCACTTATAGGAACCTATCCACAAAGTTTCAGACTCGAAACCGCATGTTTATTTTTCCAGATAATATGGAGAATTCCTAAGCAACTCGGGAAAATTCATACAATCTTGAAAAATAAACATGTGATTTCGAGTCTCAAATTTTGGAAATACCCTTTCTGCTACACCATGTATAATGCTGTATTGCTATGACTATAAATTTAATTATATCCATAACCTGTATAGGTATAGGTGATACCTAACCAATCAATGCTAAATCTTGCAAATCAGTAAAGTTTAGTAATTAGGACTGCGCGGGCGTGATTATGTATTTATGTAGAATTAACTTGCGGAGGCTCGTAGCCCCGGTTGTACAACAGGAACGATAATATGTAGGTTCAAATACTTTTTTTTTTGTACTAATAAATGGTAATAATTTATTTGAAACACATTAATACCTAGAAGAATAGATAGATAGATATCACTTTTGGATATACCTACCTTTCTCAACGTCAGTTTTTCAACGGCTATCTTGAGTGAGCGAGCAAGTCATTTCCATTCTTATATCTCAGTGTAATACAATTCATCTAAGGTAATACATGACTCTTTCGACCTACCCACTGAAAATTTTACTTACGTTACTAAGTACTGTCAGTTCCAGCATTGCCTTGGTCGGCGGCGGCGGTGTGATAATTAATTGCAGGATTTGGTGATAATGACAACAAACAATGGTAATGAAATTGTTTCCAATACATATCGGCAATATTATAAGAGTTCCTCCTCATATCGATTTACACACATTTTGCTTCTTTGGAAGAGTCTAATCTTTCAAACGAATAAATTTGAATAAACTACAACTAACACATGTAATAAATGTACTGTTTTATTACATTTTGTGCATATCTACCTAGTACTCGTACCTACATTACATATAGCCTTCCGTCTGTTCTTCCCTGTTCAATGCACAAAGTCAATCACTAGCAAATAATATCCGGTGACGAGCAAAGGCATAACGTACCTTAGGTAGGTAGCGGAAGTGTTCTAATTGCGGTACACGTCCGTTCCAATAAACTATGAGCTTGGAAATAAGGAAGTGCGCCTATTTCATATACTGACGTTCTTATACTTCGAGGATAGGTACTAGAATCATTAGAGTGATAGGTACTTTTTTTAACCCCCGACGCAAAAACGACGGGGTGTTATAAGTTTGACGTGTCTCTCTCTCTCTCTCTCTGAGTGTGTGTGTGTGTGTGTAAATGTGTATGTGTCTGTCTGTGGCATCGTAGCTCCCAAACGGATGATCCGATTTTAATGCGTTTTTTTTTGTTTGAAAGGTATATCAGTTGAAAGTGTTCTTAGCTATGTATGGTGGAAATCGGTTCAGGTCTTCAAGGTCATCAGGTCGTTTGTTAGGTGTGATAGGAATGTTATACGCTCAGTTTGCTTGCAAGCATATGTGGGATCTGACATTTGAAACACTAATGTCTTCTGGAACCACTGAGCTGGTCTGCTGTTAGGGCTCGAAGATAGGAGACGTAACCCTGGACTGCCTTTTAGTAAACCCATCGAGTTTGGGCTCGTTGAATTTGTCTTGACTGGTTCTCTTCATGTTTCTAATTGACGAGGACCTGGTGCTGGAAATGGGATGGGCGGATGAAACCCTAGAATGCCGGAATGAAACGGATAAACCGATTTATATTTTTGCTGAAAATCTAGAATGACCAAAGTTTAATCTTTAATGTATCTTAATCTCTGCAATTCTCCCAGAGCTAGTTTGTCATGAGGATTGTTAAACAGCTTCCTTTGGTCGAGATCGCATATAGCGATCCCATCTAAACTTTTTACGCGGCGAAAAATAAAAGAAATTAAATGAAAGAATGAAAAATTAAGAAGATACTTCAAAAAGCATGAAACAAAAAATTAAATAAAAAATTTTAAAAAAACCCCGTCCCAAAAAAAGTACGCAATTATTATGGCAAAAAGTTTAAAATGCTAAACCCTATAAAAAGCAAAAAATAACTTTTAACACTACGTAAGTACCAACTAAAGCATGGCAGACTATCTACTCGGGACTTTGTGCCACCTTTATGTCGGAGGCATAACCGCTAATTTTGAACTGCAAATGGTTATCTTAGCCTGCTGTTGATCGTACATATGAAGTTTTTGATTAAATTTTGTCGCGTCGGGGGACCGCTTTTTATCTTCAAAAATACTTACCTAAATGAAATGATTACTACCTAATCACAATAATCGTATAAAAAAATCACCTATCTAAACAAAATTATATTTATAATTACTGATATAATGTTTTAAAGTAAGTAGGTATTCAGAATTAAAGCGAAGTAAGCTATTACAATTATATTTGTATAACAATGGGATTGACGACTTCTTAATGTGTGCTTCTAAGGTTAGGCTAATAAATTAGAGCGGTCCCCCGACGCGACAAAATTTAATCAAAAATTTCATACGTACGGTCAACAGCAGGCCAAGATAACCATTTGCAGTTCAAAATTAGCGGTTATGCCTCCGACATAAAAGTGGCACAAAGTCCCGAGTTAATAATCTGCCATGCTTTAGTTGGTACTTACGTAGTGTTAAAAGTTATTTTTTGCTTTTTATGGGGTTTAGAATTTTAAACCTTTTGTCATAATAATTGCGTACTTTTTTGGGTCAAGGGTTTTTTTAATTTTTTTAGAAATTAAAAAGTGATATTGCGACTAACTAAAACTTGTCAAAGTCTTGATACTTGACTAGTAAATGTCGCGATAATATTTTTAAAAATCTAGAAAAAGTAGATTATAACCCAGATACTTTTAACTGATAGTAATAAATAGCTGTAGGTATCAACATACAATGTACGTAGGTATACATGGGTAAATTTTTCGTTCTAATTCTGTTTGGTTTGTTTATTTTCCCTGATTACTTTTGTTGAGTAATTTTATTCAATAAGTACCTACAATTTGTGATAAATTTCTAAAACCCTGGCCAGATGTTTTTGCTAGCGGCAATTCAGCTTCAAAAGTAAACAGTAATAAGGACTCGAACATTGAATTTCTTAATTAAATTAATAATAAAAAAATATTTACGTCCTCTTCGCTTATTTCTATTGAAACCACATTGATTATTCTATTACAGATTTAGTTTACTTTGCAACTAACGAAAATTTTTTTATAGGTTTACAATCCTAACTCTACCAAGTGAAATAACAAATCTTCCCTACATAAAATAAAAATAAAAAAACATGAAACTATGGCTCTCGCAAGAATGTTTCTATCCTATTAATGAATATTTTAATTATAAAAAGCAAAGATGCCTTTGAAAGAAGTTCTGTAAATCTTCTGCTGTTATAACTCGTAATTAAATTAACTTTTTTTTTCTACAGAAATAATAATATAAGTTTCTTAGTTGTAGGAACTATAACTATACAGATACCTTATCAATAAACAATCGTGTTCAGGATCCTATAGTTTCCTTCGGTAACTTGAATAGCACGATGGATTAACCAACACATGTATCAAACGAAACTGCAGAAAATTGACTTCAGTGTGAACAACCACAGCTCTCCTTGGTTGCGGTGAAACGTGACTAGTTTTCGTAATGGTTTTCGCTAATGCCTTTGGATACATGGTTAACAGAAGTTTAAATCTTTTACTACCTCCTTTGTCTCCTTAAGGGCTTACAACTGAAAGAAAATTACGGACCGTGAAGGACCATCGTTCTTATATTGTGTATAAGTAGGTAATAAACAAGTCGGGGCGATAATATGCACTTGGGCTGTAGCTGTACACCTAGTCGAAAACTTTTATCTGTGAAAAATATTCTATTAGTCACATTACATTAGAATTGACATCAATCACGATCGCAGATTAAACTTCCGATTGCCTAGATATTTGATCATTTTAAGTAATTTTCCGCAAACATATTACAAAATAATATGAAAATAAACTTTATTGTTATTTTAGATAGCGATACCTAACTTATTTCCAATTGTATTTGAACCCGAAGCACGCCCGCGCCATCTAGCTGGACACTGACTACAATTTTCCACAGAGAGTTTAGTGTGGATTTTACAGTTTGCTTCAGTTACTACTTATAACGATTTCACACTTGTTTTTAAAATAGATGTAACAATAAAATTCATTACGTATTTCCATTGGATATTATTTTATATCAATAGCCTGGCTAGTAGGTATGAAGGACAATTTTGTCATGTAGGTATTCTATGAAGTCATGCAATAATGACTTTATAAACTTACAAAGATTTGCTAACATTCCTTTTTCTTTACAGCGTATCACCACCACCCCAAGTATCAACCTGCCGGAGTTGCCGGAATGCATTACCAAAGTGGACATCTCCATTCCCAAAGACGACGCAGACACGCCGCTGAGCTCGCAACACCAGCTGCAACTGTTGCGCGAACGTCTAGAGCAACAGGCGCAACAGACTCAAGCAGCTGTTGCGCAACTATTACTTTTACGCGACCAACTTGCTGTCGAGCAAGCAGCTCGGTGTGAAGCTCAGGTACGAATAGTGTAGATTTTAAGATCAGGTACGAATAGTGTGTAAATCAGGTATGAATATTTTTTTTATTTCGTAGCAAAAATTCCATAGCGTTATCTTCTTCCTGTCCTGTTCTGTCCCCCACTTCTTGGGGTCGGCGCAACTTCACTTTTGTTTGACTTGATCATTTTGCATAATGATTTAACTATTTTTTAAATTGATTGATTTTAATAATAATGTAGTCATCGATTAAATGTCAGTGATAAAAATAATTTAATCTGAATATTATATCTCTAATGTCTACTTATAAAACACTTGTCTATTCCTATTTCAGACACGCACCCACCAACTACTTGTCCATAACAGAGAGCTTCTTGAGCATATATCAGCGCTCGTTGCTCATTTACAAGAACGTGAGCGCGGTACCTCACGCCCCATCAGCGCTCAACAACTTCTGCTTTTGCCTCAGGTAAGAAAGTAGACATTGACAGGAAAGAGAGTAAGTAATGGAATAAGAACTTTTCTTTCTTCGTCCAAGGGGCTATCCCACAACTGCATTTCGGCTTTAGAATATCTATTATCTGAATCTGAATTTTAATTATCGTGCTGTTATATTCTACAATCGTTTTAAAATTAGCTAGTCCTACATTGTGGTCACTATTACTAAGAGCATAATGACATAGAGATTTGATATCTATACCTTTGTTAACCATCCTAGATTTCGATAATTAGTCATACACTAATTAGTTATACACTAGTCAATTGCTTGGCCAAACCCATGCTATCATCGTCACTAGCTGGTAATAATATAAAGGCCTACTTAAACTGTCTTTCTACGAGATGTTACGTTACTTTAGATTCATTTTGAAAAAAATTCATTGACACCGTTTATAATGAATATAATTGGTCATATCATAATATAATATCATCTGGTCGAAAGGTAGCATCAGTCTTACTGAAAATGGTTACCAGAAGTGCAGGTATCTATTGTTATTATTTAGATATTCATAAGAAATATGCATTTTTAATATCGGTATAAGTACGTTTTAGTTTTTGTTGAAGTACCTATGCTAAAAATGCATTTATTATTTGCTACGTTGTTGTGTGTTGCATTTGGTGTTTTTATTTTTAGCTACTCCCTGTTTTTCTTTACGCAGTAAAGGTCCTATTAAGGAAGAGGGTTGATTATAAGTAAAACACCTTTAATGGTAACAAATTGCCCTATATAATATAACTAAACTAGTCCTATTTAGTTAATACAATGAGATTGGATTTAGAAGCACATAGTTTTTCTGGACTTTTAAGAGTCTGTTTAGGGCAAATAAACCGTTATAAGGAACTACCATTTAAACCCACTTTCACAAATATGCTTTCAATGTGCCATTTTCAGTTTCTAATTATTAGATATCATATACTTAGATACCTATATTTATTTATAAAGAAATGATTTTTTTATAAATTTAATCTTTGCTGTAAATAATTAATGCTTTTATCGAGTATTCACCCAGATTTTCTTAACTCTCTGTTATTATTAAAAAATATGTTCGTTTACCCAATGTAGGTTCAGAGTTTGAATTTGAAATATGTTTTATTATAAAAACTACATTTTAGATTTAAGTTTTTTTCTGTATTCACCCAACAACATAACTCATTAAATAAATTTATACAAGTTTCAAAAAAATATATGTAATAAAACAAACATAGGTATACATGTAATCACATTAGTACTGTAGTATAATCCTAAAACAAACGTGAACTTTACTTTAAGTTGTCAGTAAAACTTTACTTCTAAAGCTAAGCTTAAACTCATGCCACCAAACCACGAAAAATGTCATCACTATTTTAGGTCCGTTCGTAGCAAAGTCCAAAGTTATGTTTTTCCTACAAGAGCGAATTACCCAGCTTCCCGACACGAAAATGTCATGTGTAGCAAGCAAGGTCGTGCATGTTTCAAGCGCTTGGAAGTGCGGTACTCGATTGTGGTCAGTTTCATTTTACATTTGACTCATTCTACATTTGTGCTCTGTCGGTTGTACCTGCGAGATACTGCATGACCGAGTTTTGCACAGTCGAATGTACCCGATGTAAAAAGTTAAAAGGACTGGACTATTCTTTAAAAATAAAAGTACACCATAATGTGATATAAGTGGTGCTGGTAGCTAGTTAGGTACTTAGTAGACTATGTAGCTTATTGTTTAAGGTATATGATTTACGGAGCGTTTTATATGAAACTGGTAATTAATACAGTAATTGTATAATTATACCCGAATAGGTTCGGACTTTTTGAGGAGATACATAGAAGGATTTAACAGAAAGTGCACCTGTGTTTGAACACACATTGTGAGCCGATGCTACTATTAAGCTATTATGTTGAATCCTAAGTTTGTTAAAATGTTTAAATTAAAGATCTCTTTTGAAACGATTTAAAAAAAAACTTATCCCAAAAATGTCTTTATTTTTATAGAGCTGTGTACATACGAGACACAGTAAGTAAAAAACTTAATTAAAAGATTGGGCCGAATAAAACTAGTTATTATTGATTGTTTATTATTAAATCACACTTAGAAATGTCGCCCTTCCTGCTCGATACAAATTCTACATCGCAAAAAAATTTCTTTTAGAAGAACGCTACCCTGTTGCTTTTTATTGTTTCTTCTGCTTGTCTTAGTAGTTCCGCTATGTTTCTGATATCCTTGGCGTAAACTAATTCTTTATAATACCCCCAAACGAAGAAATCGATGGGGTTTAAGTCGGGAGACCGTGGCGGCCAGGCAATGGGCCCCCCACGGCCGATCCACTTGTCTCCAAACCTTTCGGTTAAATGTTGTCTGACAATCCTCGCGAAGTGACATGGAGCGCCGTCGTTTTGAAATATCATATTTCTACGCGTTAATAGGTCTACATTTTCTAAAAGACCGTCGAGATCTTGCCGTAAAAATTCCAAGTAGGACTCGCCATTTAATCGGTCAGGCAGTTGACCAATCAGCTGTCCATTTAAGACGCCTGACCACAAGTTCACACTAAATTGTTCTTGAGTGTCACGCTGAATTCGGACAATTTAGTGTGAACGTGAAGCAATTGTAACTGCACCAAGTAGAGAATTTTTACGGCAAGATCTCGACGGTCTTTTAGAAAATGTAGACCTATTAACGCGTAGAAATATGATATTTCCGACGGCGCTCCATGTCACTTCGCGAGGATTGTCAGACAACATTTAACCGAAAGGTTTGGAGACAAGTGGATCGGCTGTGGGGGGCCCATTGCCTGGCCGCCACGGTCTCCCGACTTAAACCCCATCGATTTCTTCGTTTGGGGGTATTATAAAGCGCCAAGGATATCCATAGCGGAACTACGAACAAAACTAAGACAAGCAGAAGAAACAATAAAAAGCAACAGGGTAGCGTTCTTACGACTAAAAGGGCGATGAACGAGCAGTCGAATTTCCTAATTTTTTTTAAAAGCTTACTCGTATTCAGAAGCTCAATGAAATAGCTGACGTCCCCTCTTAATTGGTTAATTTGAATAGCACTTTGATGCTTATATTTGAATGGTGATGTATAACCTCATATTCATATACTACAAGAGCAGTCACATAACTATATTATTGTAACTTCATGTATTTTTGTGTTAATAGATGGCCTTAGACAACAATATAGTAAGTTCCAAAATTTCGATGAATTGCCTACAATCACTACGGAATGTATGCATAGACACTTCTGTGTTAGTTTGTGAACTTTGAAATTTAATTGCGATGTGGTGTTGTTTAAGAGCAACATAACTATCCAGTCACATATAGGTTAGATAACTAAACTTTGAATTCGTGAATATTAGTCATATTTTGGGATTCATATAATTGAGGAAGATTAACCACTCCCACTGAGATGCGATCGAAAAGCCGTAAATTGACCTGCATCGAGATGTGAAATTTCCGTAAATTGACCTCGGTTACGAGCGACGCAAAAACTCGTTGGGTACTGTAGTACCCAAAGTCAACGGAGCAGTTAATCAGGATATTTCAGCAGTAAAATTTTGCGTCATAATGGTACTCAACATCAAATATATTAACATACCAAGATTATTTTCGCAGCTGTATTATTTGTAATGCATGTACTTACCTACATAGTGTTGCAATATTTTTCTTTTATCATCTCATCATCATCATGTTACAAAAAAAATCTGCGAACTGTCAGGTAAGTGTATGACCGCCATTTTTTTCTATGATATCGTATATAATATTCACTTCATTTTGCATGTTTCCCTTTTGCCTTGCATGACAGTTACAGTGTTTGCTTGTGTATATAAGTCCTAATTATTTGCATGTGCTTTCACATTTCAAGAAAGACATAACCTTTTATTTAAATCTTGTGATATCAAGTGTTTTTATTTATTCTTATGTACAGAAAGTCAACACGGCTGAGGTCCACGTCACCTGTAATGGTAATGAGCCACCACTCTCGCCTGACACACTTATCGACCTATTCTCCAAGGCAAGGATTAGTCAGAGCCTAGAGAACAATAATAACAATGCTTCCAGCCCAAAAAAACCTATTGTAAATGGACCAAATTCAAAACCTAATTTCGATGGTATGAGCAATGAACAGATACAAGACTATCTCATAGCAAAGTTTCAAGATATTGGATCTACAACTAGTACCAGCGAACCAACAGTCGACAATAGCCAAGAGTTCTATCAAAACAGACAAGCATTCCCGAATATACCACCAGTAACCAGCCACTTCAGCAATGCTGATCTTGCGAACTTATTGAATCATTCTACTTTATCGAAGAAAGGCTACTCTTCTGACAAAAATAATCTTATAGGTCAAGCCATGAGCTTGGGACAGTCTGACAATTCACTCTACAGTAAGTCGAGCCAGGCATCGTCTTCGAAGGATTCCTCTCCAGACGGCGATGCGTTCAGCTCCGATGAAGGTGGAGTGCCATTCATAATGCCGCTATCGCACAACGGGACATTAACAGCCACAGGAGAAGATGGCCGCGTAAGACTGATCGTCCCCGTCAGTCCTTCGGAGAGTACTAATAATGTGACTGTTGCGGATCTACACCCGGAACCGCAAAAACCACCAGCAGGGCAGACCTTGACAGTACCGGGTATTGCTCCAGCCGCTCCGATTACGAGGACCACCAGCGAGAAGGTCCCGAACCGCAGCGAGATGATGACGGTTCTCCGCCAGCAGTGGACGCGACATACCACCAAGTAAATACACAAATAAAACCCCGTAGCTAGTTTTACCAATGTATCGCTTCTCTTCCTGGATAAAGTTCTCAAAGACTATCCTAGACAATATCATTTCACGACGTTTGTACAAGAGTGTAGGTACAAGAGGAAGCGAGCGTGTATATTTTAATACTAACTTGTATCTAGTTAATTTATATCTTGGATAAAGAAATTGTCTTTAAAAATTTGAGACTAATGAAGGTGCCAAATGTTAAGCCAATTTATCAAGAAATTAATGATCGGCATAAATTATTAGGGTAGTAAATTTAATATTACCATAACATATCGTGTTAAATGAAACATAAGCACGTTTTTATTTTGGAGCGTGTTTTCATTGAACTACATATCTTTATCATATCGAGTCCAGTTAGAATGTGGGTTAGTTTTATGAGCGCTAGTTACGATTTCATGTTGCTATAATAAGTATTACAGAACTCGTAAAAATCAAATATGAACCATTGCTTGTAAATATAGATGGCATTTATTTTTATCTGCATCTCTTCTTAATTTACTAGGTGATTTCCTCTATGAAGGATGGTTTAATTTGGAATATTTTTTAACGATGGAGCCAAATTGCCTAAATAACTATTTTTTTAATTAATTACCTACCTATATTATCTATAAAATTGCCTAGATTGACGAGTGATAGGAGTTTTATATAACTAACCCACATTCAAATATTATAACTTGTTTATGGAAGTTTGATCTGCATTAAGAAATATCTGTGGATCACCTAGTGAGGTTACAGTATTTGGTCAATTTATTTATAGGTATGTACTTATTATTATTCTAGTCGTGTGGGGTATGAGAAGTGGTGGAATAGCATTACGAACAAATGCCAAAGTTTTTTGATAAAATCAAAGGACCAAAGGTGATGCTGTGTACACAATGTCAATTCCACTTGTTAAAAATGGGCCGTCGATGAATCTTTAGGTGGATGATTTTCTGAACTGATTTCGAGGATCCGATACCTACATAGACACCGCTGTCATAGCATTATTAGAACCTGTATCACATGGCCGTTTCTTAAACCTAAATGTATCAAATGTGTAGGTAACGAAATTTATATTGCCTATTTTTAATGTTCTGGGCCTTACACATAGTACCTAACCTTGATCGAATCGATAGTGGTTCGCAATGGAAATCCCCAATTGTTTTAATTTTCACGCGGTTGTCAAATCACGTGATGTCTCATATTATAAAACAAAGTCGCTTGCCGCTGTCTGTCCGTCCCTATGTATGCTTAGATCTTGCAAACTAGGGAACGGATTTTGATGCGGTTTTTTTAATAGATGGAATGATTCACGAGGAAGGTTTTAATGTATGACTAGGGACCTGTACTGGCTTCGCACGGGAGTAATGCACTCTCACGCGGGCGAAGCCGTGGGCGGCCGCTAGTATAGTATAAGCACACTTGTCTATAAATCCTCCTCGTAAATTAGTGTTAAAAATTGTTGTGAATATCCGTTTTAATTTGCAAAGTCTGAAATGCGTAATATTAGGAAGATCCACATAAAAAATTAAATCATCCTTATATTCGGCGGACCAACTATTTATATCTTTGCCAAAGGGTATTTCAATGTTTAACATTTGATGTAAGTACCGTCAGCTAAAATAGTGGCCAAATTCAGAATTTTACATGTATAGAATTATAAATGTCTTTTTTATGATATCATATTCAATGTTTACAATTTATTCAAATACGAGCTTATAGTAAAGTTGTTCAGGAATGTTCTCAATAGATATTAATACATACGTCTTATATTCAACGTACCTAATTTAACTATATAAGAAAATGTACTATTTATCACTTGTCATTGTGTAGATCAACAAGATAGGTATGATAGATATTATGATGTCTAACTGTTCAGTAGCAATTTCCTTAGATCTTACATTGTTGCCTGCAGTCAAGGTTTATTTATTTATACTAAGTATGACAATATACTAAGAACCTACTGCATTGTTTTCTCTCATTTTTTCTAAAGTGCTAATTTGGCTATTTTACGTTCCTGTTTTTTTATTCATAAGTTTAAATTGTTCATTATTGTAAGGTTTCAGCATGTGCTGTATCTATGAACGATGTTATAATAATATTCACTAGAGGTACATAGGTACTTCTAATGACCTGTCGATTTATTTACCTATTTAGTCGCTATGTTAGTATGTAAAACATACAAGGTGTTCATAATTGTTATAGAAATTAACACCGCAGGATACGAAACATAATCAACTTTATTACGTTCTATCTAGTAAGTTGTGTAATCAGGGGGAAATTCTTGATAATTTTTGAGCCGAAACGTAACCACTAATGAACCGTTAACGAAACGCGGTGCGAAGCAATAGGTATATACTTATCGCTTGAGTAATAAGGTATATTTTAGCACGCATCGGTCGCGAGTGTGACAGAATAAAAACAAATATCTGTCACGTGCTGAAATGTGTCTAATTACGTCACCGTAAAGTAATTATTGCTTTGTTTTGAGCGTCTACAACGGTTCCGTTTCGGCTTCGTTCCAACTCGAGAATTTTCAAGAATTGTACCCCTGATAATTAAATACTTAATTTCTTTGAGAATAACAAACAAAGCGATATGTCCGGTCTGATAATTGTGTCAAGTGAATGACTAAGAGCTAGTTTCTACTTGCTTTCATAGCTGGTGTTCACGTCCGCCATACGACTAGTGTTGATAGCTTTATCATAAAATAATAAGTTCTCTAGAACAGAACTCGTGATAACGCACACTTTCCAAGCAACATTAAGTCAGTCAAATTGAGCTATATAGTTGATTTTTATTTCTCTCAGTTGAGTCACATTCACCTTATTCTTAGGGTTATTTTTACAACTTATTTGTTATATGAAAACTCTAAAAATTGCCATTAATTCTCGATTCGGCAACAATCCGCAGTTTAGCGGAAGAAGCGGGATTTTTGCCTCGTTATTGATGACTTCTTCTGAAGACTCGTTTTTCTATGAGTCTTATATAAAATCTACCACTATAAAAATCCGAGCCTGACAGCTAGCAAGTGAAAATGAGCTCTAACATTATTATGGTCTGAAAAGTCGGATCATCGATGTATATGAGAAACTGCTATTGCACAAATAAGCCAGACATTGTGACAACGTCACACGTGATTATTACTTTGATGGATCAGCAGTCAGAATTATTCTCAATTATGTATTGGATTCTATTGTAAGAAAATATTTTGTTTATTTTAGTACTGCCAACCAACTTACTTAAATATATTCAATGCATAGATCAATATAATTAATTAATGGATATTACATTTTCTGATTTTTTAAATGGTAAGTAGGTAAATAAGTGAAAAAAATACCATAGAAAGATGCAGTTATACGTTCATGTAGTACCTAGTCAATGTTTAATGGTCTCATTTACAAATGCAAATCTTAAATAAAGAACTGAGGTTTCAATGTGGTGTTGTTTTATTTGCATACAGGGTGTGGCGACAAGGCTGAATTAATTGTGACACATCTAGGTACTAAGTAAACTGAAACACAGCCAGAAAACATTTATATTTTCGCCGAAAAAAGAAATGTTGAAAAAGGTTAACACTAAGAATATAGGTGTTTCCCTCTTGTTAGTAAGCTGTCACTCACGTCCTATATAGGATCTGACCCTATCTTTTACCAATGATCGCAGCTGCTGATAGAAAGATATCTTCGTCTAATATATTATTCAAAATGCTGACGCCCATCGTTTGTAAAATACGGAATGTGTGTAATATTGCCTGAGACACATGAATTCAGATATAGTTTCAGCATGATGTTGTAGTTCTTCACTTCGCCTCCAATATTAGGAATATTAGATTCTCGTCTGGAATTCATTAACGAGAGATTGCCAGAAATATAAATCACATTTTCATGGGCTTTTTGCAAAGTTTCTGGCGGACTGCATAACAATACAATGTAAATTGAATATGAAACATGACTTCCCGTAGTAAATCCATTTGAATTTATGTTAACTAACTACCGAGTTCGTAGAATCACTTGCACTATCTCAGTCAGGGCATAGCCTAGTACCTAAAGCTTAAACTCATCTACATATGTATATTATTATATCCTGCCTATTCTCACCTACGGCATTGCAACGTGGTCACTGACTGATCGTTTCAAGTTCAAACTCGAGGTTATGAAATGGAGCGCAATATGACAAGCAAGAAATTAATGGACCCTATTAGAAACACCACACTACGGTCCATAACCCACATCATGAACTTGGGTGCCCTTTATTCGGTGCTGGACCGATAGATTTTTGGATTGGATCGATTCATGATTTGGCAGTTTAGCTAATTGAAAGATTCATGAATTGGTCAGTTTCTAGAATTCGACATGTTAGCTATGGCAGTGGGCAAACAACGTCACAGAGGTCGGCCAAGGCGTTAGCTCGAGGCGAGGACCTTCCCGCCCCTGATTACGTAAAAGCAATAGCAAAGCCGAAGCAAAGCGATAGCGAAAATCGTACAATATTCGCCTTGAAATGTCAAAGTTCCGTTGAAATTCATTTTACGTAATACGAATTTTACAAGCAATCAGCGATTTTTGTAAAATTTTCGCTATCGCTTTGCTTTTGCTAGTTAGGTAATAAGGGGACCGAAATGGTAGGAGAAGGCGAAAGATTTAATACTGATGATTACTCATAAGTGTTGCCAAATTTTCTTCAGGAAAGGAATTATGCCACTTCCATTTAATTAAGTTTTAATGAGTGACCATCGTTAGGAACTGTCAAAAAAGAAAGCAGTGCCCGCGACTTCGGTCGCGTGGGATAGTGACTTCGGGGTAGCATTCTTAATTAGTTTGCCTTTTTTTACAAATAAAACACATCACTACATAAATTATAAAATAAAGTCGTTTCCTGCTGTCTGTCTGTCTGTCCTATGTATGCTTAGATCTTTCAAACTACGTAACGGATTTTGATGCGGCTTTTTAAAATAGATGGTGATTCAAGACGAAAGTTTATATGATATGTATAATATCACCAATGCACCTGTGCGAAGCGGGTCGCCAGTACCTAAGAATGTGTGGGCCAGGCATGACCGCGGGTGTATTTCTCAGATTGGCCTAAATGTTATTGCCGTTATTTGGTTGGTAACTTTCACAATTCTTGAGGATAAAAAGCCCATAAGTCGCTATTAATGTAGCGAAAGATCTTTCACCATGCGTGCCGATTTGCATTTTGCAGCCTCTTTTTCACATGTCTCCCAAAATGCCGAAAATATTTGAACATTGAGCTTTTTAAGATGATTAAAATATTTTAAATAAAATGATTATAAGTACCTGCTTACGTACTGTTACATACTCCAAATATATATTTATTATTACTGAATTGCATTAATTCCATTTTTCTAGTAATTAATAAAATGCAGATCAGCAATAACGTACTATATATAACATCGAGTCAGTCAGTATCATCTCTTGCCGAATTGCTACCCAGCTATGGACTGGTTTCCCTTCCGGCCGGCCTGGTGCATCAATCAAGAGCTCTGGTAGTCCACTCTACTGTAGTTTTTTTAAACAAGTCCGGCCGCCATCCTTACAGTACATAATATACAGGGTGTAACAAAAGGGGTATGTTAAGCGAAAAGCTATCTAAATAGCCCACTAAAAAGAACCTACTCATAAAATTTCAGTACCCATTATATAGGTATATATTCACACGATCCTGTAAAGTTTCGCCGGCTTACTAAATATCATTGGCGAGTTCTTAACAATTTTGTCTTTTTTTCTGAGGTTATTTCGAGTGAAATTACTTAAAATACGAAAACATTAATTTTCTGTGAGCTGGCTTATTACATGCTTCTACAATAATTTGAGCGCTATTTTAAGAATACGTATGCAAAAAATCATATGTATATAGCCATTACTTTAGACTATAATGATAAAAAACCATTCGAAATATTTTTGGTAGATTACCCGACCAAATTCGAATGAATATTAAAAAGCGGCCGCACGATACTTCAACCTGTCCTTCATAAATCGTCATGGTATCATTTACTATTTGGAGAACATTGCGTACAAAAGTGAAATTGTCATTAAAAAAAAAACTTTTGCGCTCTTTTGATTGAGTACATATTGTCACACAAGTTTGTGCATATTGTTTTAGTATATTACATTGCTCTTTTCAATGAATAATTAAGTAGTAAGTATATATTCTTTATCTGATAATCCTAAAAGTTATCCACTGTTATCTAAGAAAATTATCTTTGGCTCTTTTTCAAATAAACAATTTGTAGGTTTGTTTGTTTGCTAAATCTTAACGAGCAAACCTTTTCATACCAATATAATGGTAAGTATTTGCCAACATGATCTACAAATCGATAACTAAATACAATATTCAACTCGGACTCGCCGTTGGAGCACAACGAGTCACATACACACACACAAACACAGTTTATTGTACCTACCCTTTAGAAATTGTTCTTGAGTCTGCCGCTCGGGTGATTGTAATGTACACTCTATGTTCGTGGATTAAGGGTGCATTTTTTATTTATTTGTAATGTTAATTTAATTGTACATCAAAGGTGTAATTCATCTCAAAGGTGCAGATAGTACCTACCCATATTCATTGTTTATTGTCTTTAAAAAATAAATCAATATAAAAATCAACATTATTGGTGTAAAATCATTTATTTATTACAATCTCAAAAAGTCGCCGATGTGCCATTATCTACGGACAATTTATTTGTATATAACATTACAAATTATAGTGTTAAACAATAAAACAATTCATATTTTATTTCATGTCCCTAATATAAAATATTTTCCAACTTAACAATTCTGTACGCATCTGTACTATTTAAATTTCATTATAACGCCATCTAGTGAGGAAGGATAGCTTGAAGTATCGTGCGGCCGCTTTTTAATGTTCATTCGAATTTGGTCGGGTAATCTACCAAAAATATTTCGAATGGTTTTTTATCATTATTGTCTAAAGTAATGGCTATACATACCTATATACATGATTTTTTGCATACGTGTTCTTAAAATAGCGCTCAAATTATTGTAGAAGCATGTAATAATCCAGCTCACAGAAAATTAGTGTTTTCGTATTCTAAGTAATTTCACTCAAGATAACCTCAAAAAAAAAGACAAAATCGTTAAGAACTCGCCAATGATATGTAGTAAGCCGGCGTAACTTTACAGGATCATGTGAATATATAATGGGTACCAGTCGGCACTAACGTGAAGTCTTTGGTCTTGTTCGTTCGAGAGCCAGAGCATTTTTCCATTTTCTAGGAAATAAAGTAATAGCTCCTGAACCTTGCTAGTGACGTTAATGAAAATTCCGGCACAAATATGCACAAATGTACAGTATCTGTATACAAGAAATTATGATTTGCCGTTTTCGATATATAGCAATCGCCAAAACGTTCGCCCAGCTTCTCTAAGTGGGCTAAAAGCTTTTCGCTTACATACCTTTTTTGAACTCTGTACAGCAATCGCCAAAACGTCTCTGAAATGTTTAGAGGCACTAATTTGGCTTTCACGGCACATTTATGCTCGTATTTAATCTTTTTGCATATTTAATATACAGCTAGACCCATCAATTTAAAAAATCAAATTTCTGGCACATTTACACGATATAAGGCACTAATTATCTGCATCATTCAATTCTTGAAATGGCGATACTTTTTGCTGCGCGAACGCACACGATAGATCAACATACAGGCTAAGGCCTTTTACCCAACGAATCATACTGCTACCTGTAACACTGTGACTCGTTGGGAGAACTTTGTAAAATAATTCCCAACCAGCCACATGGTGACACGTTGGGAGACCTTTCTTAAATCGTTCCTAACCAGTCATACTGTAATTCATTAGGCCAACCTGCTGCTACATGTTCATTTTATTTTGGACTTGAGGGAAGCGAGATGGTATGCTTCGGTTCGGATGGGCGTGATCTTCCTCCATTAAAAAAACACTGGCTTTAATGAATAAATGATATAATAACTGTTTTTAATAGGACCGAGAAAAAGTAAAGAAACAAAAACGAAAATAAGATCTCATAAGATTAAATGTACCTAGAGCCAATCTGATTTCTCAAACTTTACACGCCCCCCCCTATCACCTCCACTACTCATGTGAAACTCATAATGTTAAAACGAAATACTACACTCCAATCTGAAATCCCGTTTGAAACTGGCATCTTAAACACAGGCTGTTTAAAATCCTCAAGTACCTGCCTTACCTAAATAAAGATACCTGAGATATCGCTTCGCGAATGTAAATATATTTTCTCTCGTTTTCAGTAAAAATATGTACCTAATTTCAGATTTTAAAATACGTAAAATCTTATTTTGATACAATGATGGTTCTTTAAGCAGGAAGGATCTTAAGTAGGAAACGGTTTCACACATTCACTCTTTTGAGTGAATGAATTCTTATTCAGAAATTCCATAATCTATATTTTTTATTTTACTTTTCCATTGATTACTTTTTGTCCTTTTGACTGCATATCATTAATATTTTAATCAAGATTTTCTCCTCCCCAGCTCTCATCCAAAGCGAAGATAGACCGTTGGTTTTCCCTTCTCCCTTCAGGTCAAGCTCTTTCTCGGCCCGAGAGCGGATTCATCTCAGGAGTGGACGAAGCTGATGAGGCCACCCTGGCCGAAGCAAAGAAGCTGCTGCTCCAGCTTGGAGCTAAGCAAAAGCGAAGATTCATCCCACTAAGGTTTCGAAGAAAGGTCCTCGCAAATAAACATACTCTGCTATAGAAATTTTGTCATAAAATAATGTTGATTGATACCAGTTACTATCGCGAAAACTGACTAGTAGTAACAACACTAACAACAAAGAAAATCAAGAAATAGGTCAATTAAGGTAGTAAGTTGAAACTGGGGTTAGAGTGATTATTCTTTGGATAGGTATTAGGTACTTGTACTTATATATTTAAAATATTTTATTGCTCTGCCTACCCCGTAAGGGATAAAGGTGTGATTTTATGTATGAATGTATGTATTTTATATACAGGATGTAACAAAAAGGGTATGTTAAGCGAAAAGCTACGTGAATAGCCCACTGTAGAGAACCTATACACCAAATTTGAGACTCGAAATCACAAGTTTATTTTTCAGGATTGTATGAAAATTTCTGAGATATTTAAAAATTCTCCATACTATCGGGAAAAATAAACATGTGATTTCGAGTCTCAAATTTTGTGGATAGGTTCCCTATAGTGGGCTATTTACGTAGCTTTTCGCTTAACATACCCTTTTTGTTACATCCTGTATAAGCCTATTTGGCGTGGAACACTTTTACTGATATAAAATTAAGCGAATAGTTAACGGATAACGTTATCAAAAAAAATATTATTCGTTAATACCGAAACTTCACAAGTTTTGTAAGCTTATTTATCAGTATTAGGTTCCTAATTTTTATGTTATAGGTGCTTAGTATAATTTCCCACGAAATGTTTTTGTAACATAAGACCAACCAAAACTTTCCGTGCCAAATCAAATCAAATTCAGCCCATAATTACTACAAAATTATAAAACAAAGTCGCTTGCCGCTGTCTATCAGTCCCTATGTATGCTTCGATCTTTCAAACTAGGGAACGGATTTTGATGCGGTTTATAGATAGATAGATTCACGAGTAAGGTTTACATGTATAGTATCAGCACTGCACCCGTGCGAAGCCGGGGCGGATCGCTAGTTCTCAATAAAGTAGAATTTAGAGCTCGACTGATTCGAAATTTTCGTTACGCGGAAGTGAAAATAAAATAGGTTTTCCTAAAAGTTTATAAAGTTCTTCTTCCCCTCATCCATTCCTTTTTGTGCGCGAATATTTACGTAATTTACAAAATGTCGTTGATTTGGGTAAGCGCGTGTCATCTAAATTGATAGGATGACACTTTCTGGCGTAGCTTCATATCTTTCACTACATATTTCGCATAAACTAAGCCTTATTTCAACTACATAAGATTCAGCCAATTATTTATTTTCGGCACATGAAATCCCTAATGAGCTCTCGGCGAGTCACGCGTGTCAGCTACGTCACGTCACAAAAGTCGGCCCTATCAATAATTTGTTACTCAGTAGGGACTTGGCATTCTTCCTAAAGCAAAGCAATTTTTATAATATTGTATTGTGTAGGATCAATACAATATTATAACAAAAAAAACCTGTTTAATGGGTAAAATTGTGTGAGAGAAGTGTTATACAATTTTACGAATTATTACGGATAGTGAAAGATCTGGCACACACTCTACTTTTTATTCCGGAAGAATATCTTTTCAATCTTTAATTTTATTCACGGGTGTCTGAAATGTCACAAAGATTATACTTAGAGTGAAAAATGAAATATGTATTTTGGGTAATATTTTTAGGGCGGAAATGTCAGTATACTTTTATGATTTACAGTTATGTATAATAGTAAAATTGAACAAGTTAGTAGATAAATTTATTTTATTTAGGTAGGTACTGAACAATGTGAACAAATGGAAACTTGCATTTTCTAGTTTATAAAAGTTAGCTAATAAAAATTATTGCTAGTTAGTAACGACTTATTTAATGTTTGTCACATTTAGATATGTACCTACCGTGTTTTGTTTTAATATAATTTCGTATAAAATAAAGTGATATAATATACTGCTACCAAATAATACAGTTGGTACTTGGTTTAAGAATAATTGCTTATCCGGTGGATAAAACATGTTTTATAGTATAATTTTTCAGCTTTCTCATAATATCTCTTACTGTAGTTTTATAGTGTGGTGCTATAGTGAGCTACCGTTGGTGCTCGAGAACTTATTTTAGGATAAATTAAAAGGAATCTGTAGGCATATTACATATCTTGAAATAGCAAAGCAGCAACAGTGCAATAGCAAAAATTGCACGACTATCACATTGCAATGGCATATTCCTCGTAGATTGTTGCACGTAGGTAATACGAATTTTATATCGGTCTATTATTACTATTAATAAGTAAAAAGCCTATTTAACAGATTTCAAACATCTTTGTATTGTTCAGTTTTATTTTTTTTATTGTTTTTAAGTAATTAATTTTTTTATTCTTTTATATTTATAACAGTTCTAATGCAACCGTAACATCCTCACTTTGTATTTAATAAGTATAGGTATCTAGCTCGGACAATATTGTGATATTTTCAATATCTTTTAAACTTGTCTGTAAATCACTCTTATAGAATATTTTTGAATAATTGTAGAGTAAGGTAATTTAAGTTTAATAAGAAATTAAGAATCAGTTCAAGAGATCTCAAAGTTTTCACACACTATAAGGTCCTAATAATATTAATTATCTACAATCGTGAGATACAGATATTTAAATAATGCAAATAGTGACACCAACATTTTTTTTATTTTCGAGTAATACTTTGGATAAACTAGTTTTGATAAAATTATCTAAAACTAACGTAAAATATTCATATGGCAATGTATGAGTATTTAAGTGAAAATGAAGAAGACTACTTTGTATACAAGTGTTGCAAATATTAAATAAAATATATTTTCATTTCATCCGTCATAAATAAAGACGATGACATAATTTAGGCGTCACTGTATGAAGTCGTATGAAGAGATGGTACGTGTGTATTACGAGTACCTATTGCAACATTGCAATGCTCACAAAATTAATCTTTGAGTGCCATACTTCGACCTATTTTAATGGTACTTTTTTATAGAATAAAATTTATTGCACTATTACTTTTTTTGCTTTGGCTGTTAAGAAAGAGAGACAGTGCAATGAAAAAAAATAGGGAAGGCGGGACAGTCCTAGTGTGTTATGATGTAATTTCCATCAACATTCAGGTAACATAAAAGATCCTCAGATACTACTATGGATACAGGCTCCAAAACAGCACATACCTACACATAGACAAAATAATCTGCCCTTTGTGGGCTCTTTAGTCAACTCGCCCTTCTCGGAACTCGGACTATGGGATCAGTTAACCAAACGAATTTATTTTAATAATTTTCTTTTAATAAATGGCCCTACTCTGAGATTTAGGATTGGGATTTGCATAAAATAAATTAAAATGTTAATTTTTCTAAACAATGACCTGTAGTAATTTCACCGCTCAATAGTTGGTTTATTGTATAGTCAATTATTCGTTTTTTTCTCAATAATAATTATTGCCGACCATTAAAAATATATATATAACGAAATTGACAACTTTTCGTCGCGATGTGGACAACATTAAAAATACAGATAGTAGGCCGAGTTGACCAATTAAAAAATTCGTTAGGTCGACTGATCCCATGGGCCGCGTTCCCTTAGGGCGAGTTGACTAAAGAGCCCCTTAGTGCCCCATAAAAAAATCCTGAATCTGTCCTTGCCTACGACTACACTGTAGTGGGTATGTACTAACAGCATAGGTTAGGTACCCTGATTATTTTACTGTTTATAACAATCTACGTAATAAATGAACGTTAGCAAATAACGGTTATAAAATATTACCTACATTATTATAGCAGCTATGCTTTATATTAAAAAGCATAACTTAATATTAGGTAAGTAGGTAAGGTACATACCTAGGTATTTATATTTATTAAACATTATAGAAGTTTGTGTATGAAATTGACTGATATTGCTATACTTGGTCGTATAATGTAAGATATTATACTTAGTTTTGCATAAGCAAGTAAATATTGAAATGTGACTTGAGTTTCATTTACGTGACTCTCGTTTTCTTAGTGGTAACTTATTTATCCTTTAAGGTCATTCCGGCGAGGGGTGTTGTATTTTGTTTTCTTTGCCATAAGAGTTATTTTTCTATTGTTGTTTGCATCGACAATTAATGGAGAGGGTAAATTTTCCTGACATATTGGTTTTACCTAGTGTCATTCGAAAAAAATACCTGAGAATTGCAATGTCATTTCAAGAGTGGTCTCCATTTCGAGTCTGTAAAAATAGGGCAGGTACATACTGCGACAGTATTGTATAAGTAAATACGTAAGTACCTAATTACGCACCTAATATACAGCGTGGATATAACTGACCTTTCCGTAATTGATGTTCTGATACCCAGAGCATGACCTAGAGTCAATTATAGGGGCGAGATGATTCCATGTGACACACGGAGACGAGTGAGATAATGTAAGGTTAGTAGTTTGAGGGCTTAGTTAAATGTAACAATTATACGAGCGACAGCAATGTTCGCAAAGTTATCGAAACATGATTCTCCAATAGGAAGCCTTCATGTCGCACGTAAAATTGTTACATTGTGTAAGCTCCCGTTACATATACGAGTCAGTATTCTACTAGTACCTACCTACTGGCTTTAGGACTTAATGAATCTATCTACCTACCTATAAAAATACGAAAAACATACCAACGTTTAGAGACGGGATAAATTTTACTCCAAAGTTTGTAAAGTATTGTTTTGCACGGTGTAGGTATACGAGTAGGTACTCGGAGTCTAAAGATCTTGGAATAATTTGTGCGACCTAGAATAATAAAATTATCATTGTTGTTAATTATTATTCCACGAAAATGTGCACATGCTACGCATATTTAATAGAACAAATTACAAGATACTTTATATTGATAAGGAGCACATTAATCGACACGAGTCAACAGATAGCACGCCCTGCCCTCGTATCGGCTATCGTTTTGACAGTTAATAGTGGTGATCACTGTGGCAGTGTTGCCAAATTGTTGCAATAAGTGATCATCACTACTAAGACTACCAATAAATGAACTAAGATAGCTAATATGGTCAAAGACATTCTAAATTGTTCTTGGACAATCTGTTGTTGTAGAAAAACTACCGTATGGGAAACATCTGAGTACCTAACTATTCCCTGCCAGTTTTGCACTTTAAATAACCGTGAAATCGCATTGAAATTACAAATACCTGCAACAAGAGGAATAGCAAATAAATGTAGTATTAAAGAAAAAGAATCACTGTCCTGTGACGCATGGATGGGAAAGTGTTGCGTTTTCTTACACTCGTAGAGTTTGGTGCTCCTAATAGACTCCATTATACAAGGTGATTTTTGGTCGTTAACGTTCCCGAAAACTACGGAATCTCCTCATCACGATCATTTTTCTCCATGGAAGTGTCTATATTCCAAAATATTAGGGTCCAAAGTTGAGTAAATAGACTGCGTTTTTCTACATAAATGCACATTGAGACGCGTGTAGCTAGATTTTTTCACGAGAACTAATTAATATCAGTCTATGACAAAACTAGCATAAACACTGGGTACTATAAATTTCGCCCGATCAAGTAATAAAAAAAAAAACAATTTTTTTACATCGTTTCCCAGCATTTTTATTTTTTTTGTATAAACTTACTTTATTTGATGTTTAGAGTACATACCCTTCGTTAAGGGCGGCAACGAAAAAACACCATGTAGAATCATTGACATAAAACTGAGCATCTTTATATATCATAGCAGATTTATAACAACAAGAATTATAAGAAGTGTAGGTACGAAGATCTTCAACAGCTTTTAACGCTATAGGACTAAATAAAACGTCTTCAATGTTTTAGGTAGTATACGAGTGGCCACTGCTACTACACTAACTGCCAAGAATTAATTCTGCTTCGTCCATTTGCAACAATTCTAATAGGTACCTACAGATCTAAACTTATTTCGTAAGGCACCTGTAGTAACAATCGAATCCTATAGTACGGGATTAGTTATAAGTAAATCAGTAATAGGTAATCTAAGCTTTAAAATTACCTGCAACTAACGCTTAAGTAATTGTTTGTTGGGATACTGGTAAACATAGGCGGACAGCTAACTGACTGAGCGGATTGAACTACGAGTAGCTCTACTATACCTAGTAGTTGCGCCATAATTATGTCTGACACAGGGTGCTGCCCTACCTGAATTGATATTTCGAATACCTGCAACTGTGTTCATTTACTGTACTTAGTGCTGGCTATGGGACGAAATATAAGTACCACATATTCTGTGGTAAGAATTCTTGTCGGAGCGCTGCAATTATGTGCAAGTTATAACTTTCTAATAGGCAGAGGTTTCCCTAATTAGAGCATAGGTAGGTCTCTAATAACATCTATTTATTAGCAAATCATGTAATTATCTATTGTTATTAAATGCTTGACCTCTTCGAGTCTACGATCAACAAATAGAATGTCCAATAGACTGTCTATTATATACGTTAAAAGTTGACGTAAGCAATGTGGATTCGTTACGAAAGTTGATCAGCAATTCAAGAGACTTGCGTGCTCATTGTGTGAACCTTATTTTTATTGTTGTATGGAGTGTAATCGTTTATTCCGAGAGCACTGGTACAAAGTTACGTGAATGCCAACGGTTCGAATGGTCTATGTATGTATACCGGTCCAGTGAGTTTGCTGTGTTTCATCTGCGCACACGCATGTTGCATAGTTGAGTTCCGATATTCGTGTATTCGTGATTTACCGTAACCACGTAGTGAGTGGCATGACTTGAGTTATATGTAGGTATACAGTCACGACATATTAGGTACATACACCTGAAGGTTGCACTACGTAAGTTATCGATTATTTTAATATTTCCCTAAAATGCAGTAAATGACGACTTTTCTTTGGCATATATACCTACTTGTACGGTGATTAAATCAGTTCTTAAGATAATGCATTTTATATGCAGTAGGTCGTAAAATATGTAATACCTAAGTTCTACGTTGGTAAGTTCCTTGTTATTGAGTTTTATTGCACTTATAGGTATTAGATGAAATAACTGTTGCCGTGTAGAGTAAGGACGAATTAATTTCATTCATTGAAATCGCTCTGTACGAAGTTAAACTGTAGGTACCTACGAGTATATTGGAAAACCTAGGTTAGTAACGGTGCGTATTTTTATTACCTATGTGCCTTGTACTATATGCCGATAGCTTACTTGAAACAATTATGTACTTACAAGATAAACTGAATTCGTACTAACAAACGCAGGTATTATTTAGTTTACCTAAGTATGTACTCATAAACTCTCAATACCTACTTACATTTTGAACAAATACTTTAATAAAGAACACTGCAATTAAATGGTGGTGTGCCTGAGGTCCGAAACATGGCAACTTTCCCGGTTAGTTCTCCATTTCCTTTCCTTAATTTTTCTCTAAACCCTTAACTCTCTCACTCTTATTAAAGCCTACAATCTAGATTCAGATTCAGGACCTACAATATCTCAACCAAAATTGGAACTAACCTACTTTACTAAATAAGTTAAAGTTACCTTCCTACTGTAGGTACCTACTACCTAACAAAGTAATGACAAAAATATGTAGTTAGGTCCAAGTAATAACAAACTATTCTAGATATCTGCTCGTCAGTACAGAACATCTAGGTATTAGGTACCTAAGTCGTTGTAAAAGATTGAAGGAATAAAGAACTCCTTTATTTAAAGGCAATTTGTTGGTCACTGCCGCCGCCGTAGAGCAGTCAACAACACAAGTTTATTTATAAGGTACTAAGTACGTTTAACTTTAACCCTGATAAGGTTATAGGGTTATTAAAAGGTGTTAACATAATAATAGAGAAAATGCGTGATTATAAGTAGGTATGTGAGTAAAAAGTTAAGGTAGAGTTCTGATGGATGGCTACAGGATGTACGCTCGGACTAAAATGGATTTTGTGGGTAGGTAATCTACCTGAAAAATTGTTGTAAATTATTAAATTAAATATCACAGTAGGACTGCTGTAGCATAGTCTGAAGCATTGAGGGTTAGATGCCAAGCGGTACCTACTACGGCACTTATGTCTGGTTTATACGTATTAAGTAGTCAAGTAGACAACTGAATTTTAACTGACTTATTGCATTTAATGAAATCTCCCTGCTAAAAGTGAACGCGCACAGGTAGTCATCACGGTACTAAATTTTTTCTCTACTCTGTACCCTCTCTTTTTATGTATCTAAGGGCTTTAGCTACTTAGTGGAGACCTACTTATTTATACGTATTAGTTAGTATGTAAGCATATACTTACCTTATTTTCTGAGTCAATACGTGATACAATTGTGGTGAAATCAACAGCTAAACATGTGTTTACCACACTCGTGACCGTTAGCTGTTCACATTCCGAATATCTACTTTATTACTACAGCAATTAGGTAGTTTCAGTCGGTGCTAATAAAGTCGATTATTTAAAAACGGCTTGTTAGGCAATTTACCAATTTATTCTTTGTTAGCCACAAACCGTACCTATTATTATATTTATTATGTATGACGCAGAAGTATAAAAACCTAAGGACAATATCAATGGTGGAACAATCGGTTATGTGACCAACTTTAGTAATAAGTAATGTATTTGTGTACCTAATAAGCCCTAATAAAGTCCATTATTTATTATCTTTGATGTCCTTAGTGAGATCACCTGTCGTGGCTGTTTAAAAAATACGATGAGTATTAAGTATAAGTACGAGGTACCTAGTCGAAGATGAATCGCAAATTCGCAATCGAAACAAAAAAAAACAGGCAACTCGAACAAAAGTTCCTTAGGGCTAGGCTAAGGCGTTAGTTAGGCAGGCTTTGGCGATATAGCCTAAGACATAGGATGAGAATAGTGACAATGAAATATAATATTCCAGATTCGTCACCCTGGCGCCCAAAGTCAATAAACTTAAATCCGGTTCCACTTCCAAGAGTGGGACCGGCTTCATGGGAAAGAGTAGTGCTGGAAAAAGTAGCGGTGTTCCCGGATTTGGCGGGAAATCAAACAAACCCAGCTCCAGCAGCACAGGAAAAAGTAGCACGCTGAGCATAGGAAAGAGCAGCAGTAGCTTTCCTTCCAGCAGTTCAAAAGTCTATCCCCCGATTACTTATGGCACTCCAAAAAGTAGCAAATCCAGCTTTGGCATAATATGGTTGCCAACAAGAAAAAATAAAAAAAAGGATATGGTGTACAATCCCAACCGAGACTACCGTGACGACTCTCGTTCTCCCACCATGTATAATTTGTAAGTACCTACTACTTTTCTCTCATTACTTGTTAAGCTATTAAGAACCAAGACTGCTTTTTGACTCACATTTACTTTCTTTTAGTCCATACTTCCTTAACCCTTATCTCATTCAACATTCTTCACAACCTACCTACCATCTTTTTAGGTACCCACCCCTGACCTCTCTATCAATAATTTTATTCGGGAATCTCACTTGCTCTTTCTGCCCTGTGTGCATTTAGGTAAGGTATTTAGTTAGGTATACCTACCTTCCTACGTTTCTTCTATAGGTACGTCCGTAGGTACGTCTATAGGTATTCATCCCAATCAGCCATCACCTTATCACTCAGTATCTAAGTACAGCTTGGCAAAAAAGAGTTTGACGTGGTGACAGGTGGTACTAAATATTTTGCTTAATGGAAACACCGCTTCTCTGTCGAATAGGACAATTGTTACGCTTGTGTCACTCATAAGCTAGCCACAACATTGTAATTATTTCATACGTTTACTTCCTATATTTTGCTGAGTACCTAACTATGAAAAAAATGAGCATGTAACAATGAAATGTTGTGGCGCCCTCATTTTCTCCATACTCTTTTTTCCAGGCTGTACCTAACTAGTCTCAGATCCTAGTACTTACCTACCTACACACATTTTAATCAGATACTACTTTGGTCTTCCTCATTCCCTGTATTTCACCCATCCACAACACATAGGTACCTACCTACCTGTCCAGTCTAACTTTAACAAAATTACAATGAGCTAATAACTATGGAACGTGGTCTTATTAGTAAGAGCGACGTTCAGTAAATTGATATTGTTTCCACTGTGGAAAACGAGGTGCCGTTCTAAACACTGAAACTGGACCATGTGTAGACAATCCTGCTTATCAGTTCATTGTAACTAGGCCAATATAATAGGTAGCACGAACCCACAGACACGAACCGAAAATTCGAAATATACAAAAAATTTTAATGTTGAACCGTACACGGCAGTTATCTAAGAAAACTTATGTCCTAGTTGAAACCTCATACAATCTTGATTGACACTGGCAAAATAAAAAAACCGCGTCAACACAACACAAAAAAAGTTTATGTCAAACCCACTATTGAACTGGGGTCGGCGGGAAAAGCTAGAAGGGTGCAGGTGTAATTTTCTTGTGAAAATCAAAAATTATTTGTAAATGGCTTGCATGTGTCCGTAAAGTGATGATGAAGTAGATAAGCTATATTTGATTACTTGTGATGTGAATCTAGTGCGTGTGCATGGTTTTATACGCAGGTAAGCCGAGTAAAACTTTAGCCGGATTACGATCTCTTCATGGGCGCATGTAAGTTGTTTCTGCAATAATTTTTCATTTTGACTAACTTTACACTTGTTCTTGAGGATTTTCCCGACGTTTCCATTCATCATCATCATTATCATCCATCATAAATTCAGAAATCATTTACTAAAGACAATGGCTGTATGGGCTTAGTTCCCCTTGCCTTCCTTCGGGATAAACTAAACAAAAAAAAAGCACACACATACTTTTCTCTTCTACTTTTTTTTACTTATACTACTCTACTATGTATATGTCGTGGCCATATCGTAGAATTGATCATTTCATGAAATGGTCGAGCATTTCATGAAATGGTCGCATTTCATGAAAAGTTCAACTGTCTATTGGCCACATCATGATATGGTTTGGGCAGATCGATGATTAAAAATCGTTTCTCGATATGGGCAACTAAACGCCCGATCATTTCATGAAGTGGTCAAGATTATTGATCATATCGTAAAATAGTTACATGAATCACCGGTAGAGGCGCTGCGCGCGTTTTATTTATGTGTGAAGATGGCGGATTTTTCTTTTTAGGTTATAAAACAAATTAAAGAGAGTAGGGTGACTATGCAGAAGAAGTTCACGGATAGTGTGTATAATGTATATTAGACTTAATGGTGGTTTATAATAATATTGTTAAACAAAAACCTTAGATTACGATAGGTTAGGTTAGGTTAGACTATGACAAATGACGCACGAGCCGAGCGAGCGGAGCGAGCGTGCCCAGGCAGCGTCCAGCGATGTGCCAGATGCGAATCGCTTTTGTAAAGTCTTTTATGTTTTTAAATATTATATTGTGAAAATATCACATAAATAATAGCAAAAAAAATCATACCATCATACCTTATGGTATACTTATATATGGTGTAAGCTCTTACCACATTCGGATTTTATGGACATCCTGTTAATACGATTTGGCCAAACGTGGATGACAAAATCGTGAAATGTAGACGATTTAACGATCTGGTCAAATTGAATTGGCCACTTCATGAAATGCGACCACTTCATGAAATGCTCGACCATTTCATGAAATGATCAATTTAACAATATGGCCACGACATATACATGTTGATGTACAATATAATACATACGCTACGCTACTAGCAACAAAGCTTTTTGATTGAACATAGTTTTTGAATTAAGCTTCTGTATTTACGTACGTGTATGGTTTTTTAATATTTCTTAACTTAAATGAAAAGAAGTTTAATTTGAACGGAACAATACATTTTAATTTAAGCCTAACTTTGGTAACATAAGTGTACGTATACTAAATCTAAAGTAGACAGCGGCATACTGAGGTTGTGGTTTTGAAACTTTTTTGTCATTTCATTTGATGTTTACATCATCAAAATGCAAGAAAACAACGAAAACAACAATTTTGAGACAATCATTAGCACATGGCGTCGTTTGTCTGGTGAACAAGTAGAAGGATCTGCTTTAGTAAGGTAAATAGGTGTTTATAGTGTTAGGTAATTCGATACTTACTGTAGTTTCTAATGTGCTATTGTGTTAAAAGTTAAAATGTGTCGTTGAGTGAAATGTGATCAACAGTTAGCATTTTCATGGTAGTGGATGTAACATGTTCATCACTTTCCTGTGGTTTACACTGTTAAAGGTTGTGTTTTTTATCCTAGGATTTATGGGAATACATTGTTTTCTTTCCAGCATGTCTGGAGATTCAGAATATAAAACATATAAGAAAGAAGAGGAGAAAACGTTGATAGTACCAGATAGAAAAGTGCCCGTGGCAGCTGCAGCAGCCGGTGTCAGTACAACGCTGACGGAGACAGGCACCAACACTGATGATGTTGCTAACACAAGTAAACCAGAAGAAAAACAAGAATTCATCCAACGTGACAAGGAAGATAGTAAAGTAAGTATTATATGAAACTTACAATAGACCCCACCATGTAAGTCTTGTTGATATTGTCTTAAGTTAAACTCATCGCAAAATGACAGGTCCAATTACCGCAGCACTAGCATCTTTACAATCTGCACAATGTTTCATACATTTTTATTTAGATTGTGAATAATCCACCGGACTTCTTATACCGTGATTGGTTTAGGGGTGTTTGTTCATATATTTGGAAGGTAGCTTTTGAACATAACATTATTATGCAAGATATTACATAACTTTTAAAATTTATTTTTCTGTCCAAGCCCCTCCCTTAAGTATTTATTTTTGTTGTTGAGTCTTGTGTCTTGTAGTACATAGATTAAAGTATTCCTTAAATTGTAGGAGTGTTTTTAAGAACACCTCCTGTCTACCCTAATAAAATTAAATCATGAGACCTCAAAATTTTAACACATTAATTATAGGAAGCAGGTGGTGATACTAATGACAAAGAAGACAAAGAGAAGAAGCCAGACACCGATGAAGACTACCTGGAGAACAAAGATAAGTCTTCAAATAAGACAACTGACAGTAAATGGGAGAAGAGCAAGCTAGAGGATAATGTTGACAGTGTGTACCTCAGACCTCCTCCTCCACACAAGGTCCGATCAAATACGTCTACAAATGAAGAAGAAGACTGCGGCATCAAGTGTCTATATTATACACTACAATGCTGTGATTGTGTATTAATGTAAGTTGCCATATTAAGTATCTTCTAGCTTTGCGAATGTTGTACCTATTTTATTGTAAGTACATTAATTGAGTTGTGTTACACCCAGAATATTCCATAGCTTTGTGTTCTGTAACACTGGATGCGATTACTTTAATACTATGTATTTGTAAGATAAGACATAATTATATCAAGATGAATTTATGACAGTAAATATTGTAAAGGTTAAATTTTATTAGGATCTATTAAAGAATTAGTCAAATACAACATTAAAATTTTACTTACCCATGGTTGTATGTACACATGTTTAGTGAGCCAATTTAGATTTATGGAAATATTATTTACAGTGTTTTGGGAGTATCTTAAAATAAAATAAAACTATTTAAATAAAATAAGTAACAATGTGGCCATAAATATTGTCCAACAACTTTTTTATAATATTATAATAAAATATAGACCAATATTTATGGCTCTATATGCTTTATAGCGCGCAAATCTAATAAATCTGGTATCTGTAATTGTATTAAATCATAAACTCCTTGTTTATTGCTGTAATCATATCATAACACCATAATCTTTGTAATTTAATTTATTTGGGATACATACATAAAGTATGGCGATATTTTTGACAAAATCATTTTTTCTTAAAGCAATTTTTCCATTCACATAATGTCCCAATTTGTTATTTTCTCTATATCGAATTTCCCCATTTCCTTTTTTCTCAATAGCAATAATTCAATTTGTAAAATTGAACAATCTTGTTGAATCCAAATAGTTTCTTACGAGAACACTTTCCCACACTTTATACAGATGTACTAAAAGTAGGTATTGGAACTATTTTATTCATATTTCTGCTCTATTTTATTTCTGTATTTTAATATTTATTTATTAATACGTATCTAGGCATCTTTTGTAACTCTTGTTTTCATTTTTTGTTCCCTAAATATACAGGCACATGAGGAATCCAAATAAAATTAACCAGGAATATGCTGGTCATATTCAGGCAATAATTATCTCATGAAAGAGATAATAATTATACCTTGCCAGTTCAAAGCTGTATCGAAAGTAAGTTATCAAGAAGAAATATCAGTAAAATATGCGTATGGAATAATCTCATCTGGTAAAAAGCGATATTAGTAAATTAAACTTCGGAAAATCAGCAAAATAATTGCGAATGGAAAAATTTGCTTCAAGAAAAAGATGATTTTGACAAAAATATCGCCATACTCCATACATGAAGTATTCTTATGTATTATTGACCTACAATTTATCTTAAGAGCGTTAAAATTTATTTGATTGAATTATATCCCAGTACATTAATGTGAAATTACATATTTCCCTTATATGACCGATACTATGAAATTGCAATGAAATCTGGAAAGGGAAGCCTGCTCATCATACTACAAACTTACCAATTTATTGGTAGTAATCTGATAAGCTATTGTGATTTTACAATTTAGTAGGACTTATGTTAATACATGAATGTCTAAAGAACAGGATAGAGTTTTGTCACTACACAGATTTAACCATTATAATTAACTCGGTTCCATGGAGTATAGGGATTTGTACACAGTACACACATAATTGACCCTTCACGTTGAATTTATATGCTATGGCGCGATATACATACCCATAAGTATCAATTTGAAAACTTAATGGCTTTTAATAAATTAAATTAAGAGAGTTTGACTCTGGCATGTACTTGTCTGCTTTACTTTATACTTTATTGCACACAAATTTACTTGTTTTACTGCTTTACTTGCCATATATCTTCATTTTATAATACATTATTATGAAAAGTTTGCAATGATCATTATTTTATACAGGGTGGTTAATTTAGAGCTGTATGACAACTTAAAATTTACTATATTTACTTTTTGTGCCATAATTTATAATTATTTGTAAGTATGCATGCTTAGTTTATGGGTGGTTATTTTTAATATAGACCAGACCACTGAATTTTGTGTTATGTGCTGTTGCAACTGAACGGTTATATCTGCTGGAAGGTTGTCGCGATTTTACCCAACTGTTCTATATGTATATATGTATATGATGGCAGATTGTAGAAATGGCTGAATTTACATTACAGTCAGATGTGATGTGGGGATATCACCTGTATTATACATTCCACATTGACTAAAAACATTTATTATACAGGTCTATTATTGTATTGTAATGTTTATTAAAATATTATACAACATTTCTTTTAAGATTAGAAAAAATCATATTTGTATTCACGAGAATCGTCATACTTATTTTAATCAATATGAAGGAAACCACCTCTCTGATGATGTCTGCTGCTTTAAATAAGCATCGTGACATGGTCTGTCACAATATACAGGGTGTAACAAAAAGGGTATGTTAAGCGAAAAGCTACGTAAATAGCCCACTGTAGACAACCTATCCACAAAATTTGAGACTCGAAATCACATGTTTATTTATATATTTTTCAAGATTGTATGAAAATTCCTGAGATATTTAAAAATTATCCATACTATCGGGAAAAATAAACAGTCTCTCTCTATAGTGGGCTATTTACGTAGCTTTTTGCTTAACATACCCTTTTTGTTACATCCTGTAGACTACCATAATTTCTATTATGCTCGTTGTTAATCTTAAAATATATGAAGTAAATGTAAAAGTGATAATTATATTAGATTACTATAATTTTGCTACAAATAATTTTTCAATGTGTGACGGACATGTTAGTTTCTTGCCTTTACTGGACATGTGCTCCATGTCCGGGCAGGCCCTCAAAGAAAGTGTACGGAATCTTAATAGTCTTCGCAAATTACGAGGTAACTAGAATGACCCTTAAAATGATATAATATGGGAAGACCTTAACTCGCATACAGTTACAGACTAAATAGATTGGACGTGCCCATATTGATGATTTATGAAAATAGGGGATCAAAATTAATTATAACAGTATTTCCGCTATAAATTGAGATACTGGGAAAAGGACTTATTACATAGGTACTAATAAATTAAAAAAACACACTTACACTTACATTTTAATAGTGTAGTCAGAGTGGCCAAATCTTTAGGATTTAATCTAATATCTCAAATAAACTTATGAAGCCAGACAAATGTCTCATGTCTATATATTTTTTTATTGACATATACATAAGTCTCTTTGATCCATGTTATTGTTATTAAGATACACTAACTTCCGTCCGAAGTGAGTCTCTATCTAAGATATTAGAATTTAGATGTAGTTTATATTTTTTTATTGTACTTTTTCGTACTGAGAATAAAATGTATAGCAATATTTGAGCGTTTTGTATTTAATTCCTCAACAACAGACCGAGCATCTAAAGCCTCATATTCATGGTAAACTTTTGCTTAACAAAATGGTTGCATAAAAGTGTTGCCGAGTTGCTGTCAACATACTCGTATTGCTTGCGGGCAACACTTGTGTTGCGGAGTTGATCACGCCATAGTTTCCAGCAGCATTCTCGCCGTTCATCTCCCTATGTTTGATGGAAGTCTGGATCCGCTCTTAGCCCATATAGGGGTATACAGTTCTTAAATAGGTACCTAATATTTATTGCATACACAGTGCGTTTTTGGAAAACTCGATGTGACTTTAAAAGCGATATATTTGGGGAAGTTTCATATATTTTTTATTTATTAAGATTAGGCACACCAACATCACATGTATTAAAAAGGTAGAATAATGATTATACATTGTAGTACAATACTGATACATGCAACTATGACTGGCGCACACAAAACATGCATTAAAATCCTCAAGGCCGCGCCGCCCAATAATTCATCTCGCAACAGTTAAGTGAGTCAGATATTCGATCACGAGACAAGTTAAGATCATCTCTCGAATATTTCTTATGTTGTCTAAACTTTCGATATGACGATAAAAAAGGCCAAATACCTAGTTTATTTTATTATAGGGCGCGCCGGGCGGTCAGAACTCTTCCTCATTTGCTGCATTTAGTGCTGAATGAAGTATCAAAAATTATAACGAGAAGGAAACCAAACAAATGATAAGTGATCTATGCATAATGATTTTTAATATCTTTCAATATAATGATTTAATTTTTCTACAATAATTCTACAAATAAAACTAGTTCAATGGTAACTTAAATATTAATAAATAAAAAAATTGCCTAGTTAATTTTAATGACTAATTGATACCGATGAATTTCTCCAATAAAAAATATTACAATAAATTTCAATAACATTTTTACAAATAGAATTATATTTCATATTTTTGGTATTATCATTTTACGCGTTATCGCAAGAAAATAAATAACCAAATAACTAAAACGTCACAAAGATTCTTCGTACAATGCATAACGGTACAAAAAAAATTGTGCCACTTGAACCAGAAAACATTAGAATATAATAAGTACCGAAAACAAATGACAAAAGCTTTATATAAAATTTTTGTGGGATAGGACAACTGTTTACAAGTGTTATACAAATATAAGTACAATATTAATGTTACTAGATAAGAAAAACGTAGTTTGCACATTCACGGAACGTTGATTATACTGCCCCATGACTACAAGATTTTTCTTTAGACACCTACACAACCGATCCAGGGCACATAGATAAAGTGACATTGCTTTCCAGCGATACGAAACCTATGTTCGTCATTCGTCAAAGTTATTCTATAAATTACCTACTTACAAATATAAGCATCTTTATGAAAGGTAAAGAAGAATGCTTGCCGTCAGCTTATTGTAGTCCACTGCTGGACGTAGGCCTCCCCCAGAGTACGCCACATGGCTCGATCTCCGGTTTTTAACCCCCGACGCAAAAACGACGGGGTGTTATAAGTTTGACGTGTCTGTGTGTGTGTGTGTGTAAATGTGAATGTGTCTGTGGCGTCGTAGCTCCCAAACGGATGATCCGCTTTTAATGCGGTTTTTTTACCATCCTTATTTTGTTTGCGATGACATCGAATGTGGAATTCGTGTTGCTACGTAGCAATGTTATTTTGTGTACGGTCCCAGTACTGTCACAGCCATATAAAGCTTCTCTATAAGTACACTCAAATTAATCCAACCCTAATGTTGCACTCATAATCCATACATTCGTTTATTTCTAAAATCAGTATTTTTTAGAAGCAGCCTTTTAAATATTTGTACATAATAGTATAATATACATATATACAGGATGTAACAGAAGGAACATGCTAAGCGAAAAATAACCTATTACCTACGTAATTATGTGGAGAACCTGCCCACAAATTAATTTTAAATTTTCTAGATATGTAGTATGGAGAGATTCTTAAACTTGTCAGCAATGTTCATAGTTCATTATGATCATATTAAGTATGTCGCTTAACATACCTCCTCTGTTAAGTTTAACCATTATTAGAATGCAATTTATATACTTATAACGCCAATTTTTCGGTGTAGTGACTTAAATAACCACCTGCGCCCTTATACAGGGTGTAAAAGACAACACCTCGTATTCTTTGTAACACGACTATTTTTTTCTATGGAACTAATCCTAGAAAACGACGAAAAAATTATGAAATAAATGTTATTTTATTGCAAGCAATGTATTCGTTTGACGCGCAAAATACAATAAAACAACAAACAAAGTACAAATAGAAAACTAACATTTTGACATGGTATCTTTGAAAAAGATGTAACTTTGAACCTCAATATCTTGGAAACCAGGGTGCTTCCATAAAAAAATTATCGTGATGTTACAAAGATTTACAAAGAATACGTTAAAAATAACAACGTTGTCTTTTTATACCCTGTATATATTGCTTACATAATAATATTTCAAGAGTAATGAAGCTGTTATTGGCGTGATAATAGTCTAGTCTAAATAAGTCTGTTCGGGCCTTAATGTGAGGGTAAAGACACCTGATAATCTTAAACTAAATTAGTTAAACTGACTATCAACTTATCTGTCAAGTGGCTCAAAATGGTATACGGCCGAAATTGCCAACACAGAGACACATACGCGATAGTATCACACCATTCATTTTACATATATGTTGGTGAAAATGTACCATTATTAATTTACCCAAGCATTCTGGCTAGGAAACTGCTCAACACAGTTGCCTCTAATAACATTCAAATGACAAATAATTTAAATTAAATAACAGAAAACTAAATTAAAATGATTGTCACACGTATTAAGTTAACTTAAGTCATAAATAAAAAATATATTTTGTCGTCAATCGAGTCAATAAATTTTAGAATTCGTTTTTAAATTACTATTAAAATTTAACCAAGTACATACAAAATTAAATAGTTCAACGTCAGATTTTAATAAATAGTTTGTATAACCAAAAACTTACGTAACAAAGAAAATAAGGGAAGAATATACGATTATATGAATAGAAAAATAGCCTAGCCAAGAGCCTCATGTTCGACTTGTATCGACTTCGACTTATGTTCGACATAGATACATAAATATAGATTAAAATCAACAGTAACACCATCTAAATCTTAGTAAAAAAACAACAAACATTACCATCTAGGCTACTTATATAGAACATCGTCCAGTCAACTATACAATTTAATAGGCAATAATACCTCTCGTCTCTTTTAGCTCGTCTTTCTTGAATGTTAATGATGTATTATATCAAAGTACCTAGTAGTCGCCTTTGGTGTAAAGTCGGCTATATTAATTTGTATTAATTTTAAGTGCATTTGTATAAAAAAGTAGTTTATGCATTTCTCCACATAAACTTTAACTGAGTAAAATTATACGTTCGCGCGATTTTCTTGAAAAATTTCAAAGTTACAAATTTTTTGCCTCACGTATACGGAAGCGTAATAAAATTGTTATATTAAGCGAAATGGTATAAATGCAGCGCGAAAGGAGCCCTACTTGTTTTTTTTATAGATAATATGAAGAATTATCAAAATGTTAGGAATGCCCATACAATCAAGAAAAAACTATAAAAAAACATAGTGGATAGGTGTTTTTATTGGTAGGCTATTTTCGGCATTTCGCTTTTCATACCCTTTGTAACACCCTGTATAAGGATAGCCTTATTGGCACTGATACGGTTTTTCTTAAGAAGTGAAGAGTATTTTATGCTAACCTGCATTATGACATCAACATTGCTTATAAATATAGGTAGGTATAGTGTTAATATAAATGCTTTTTTCTATACATAGTGAGTGATTCAAGTTACTAAAATGTCATATTAGCTAGTTATAAAAATATTTCGGTGTTGATAAAATTCATGTAATATGCCTAGTTCTAGAGTGGATACCACGTATCGGCAAGCGCAGCGTGGGAAGGCCACCCGCGAGGTGGACGGATGACCTGGCCAAGGTCGCGGGCGTCGGTTGGATGCAGGCTGCTTCCGACCGGTCGGAGTGGAGGTTGTTGGGGGAGGCCTATGTCCAACAGTGGACTTCTCAGGGCTGTAAATGATGATGATGATGCCTAGTTAAAAAAATAAAATGAGTTTTCCATAACAATCTCCATTGTCATGGGTTTGAAAAACAAAACACATATTTTTCTAACGATTGTGTTGAGTTTCTTTAGTATTTCTTTCTGTTTCATGTCTCAAGATCTTGCTTCAGCTAACTTGGTATCACATATTATACATCGTGACCTGACCATATAAGCATAGTGGCCATTTCATGACCTGCCCCCGCATCGGCTATCTTTATTTGACAGTTTATAGTGATGATCACTCAATTAAACTTAACAAATGGAAGTGGCATAATGCCAAATTTCTAACACACGCATACATGTCACTTCCAGTTCATTAAGTTTCAATCAATTCTATGAATAGACCTGCTATAAATAAAATAAATAAAGTCTTAAAGAAAATTTACCCACAAATGTTACACCCGAAAAGAAGTAGGAAAGGCTGGATTGTTTTGGACAGATTTTCTTACATTAAACGTACTTAATAAACAACCTTTGTACACTTTTGCAATATCTCTCGGTCTCTTTAAGAAATATATTTAATGTTAAATAAGTTGTTTTAATGAGAAAAGTTAATTAAATGTCATTTTTATTAAAGTAAAATGTTAATAACTATGCAACGAATTTTGAGTCGATTCATAATAAAGGTCTATATCAATATATAGGTAATCTTTGAACACTGCATCCAAATTAACTCCTGAGAAATCGTCGGTCTTTAAGAGTTTTTCTACTCGTATCTGGAACGTTAAAATAAATTATAATGTCTTTGAAACCATATCGAGATCATCAACATTAGACAGATTTACGGAAAGAAAGAAATAAATTTATTTCAGCTATATATTATGCATTTCACCAAATAGTTCCTATGAAAGATGGTGTGACCTGTGACTATATTATTTTTGTAACTGCACAGAAGAAGTGTTAGTTGATATTATATGAAATGAAACGGACCCTACATAATATGATTTCTCGGATGCAATTATTCAGATGCAGTGTTCAACGACCATAAAGAGGTATGAGATTAGAGTAAGTATACGGGGTGTAACAGAAAGGGTATGTTAAGCGAAAAACTATGTAAATAGCCCACCATAGAGAACCTATTTCCAAAATTTCAGACTCAAATTCACATTTATATTTTTCCAGATAGTATGAAGAATTCCGAAACAACTCAAGAATATCCATACAATCATGAAAAATAAAAATATGATTTCGAGTCTCAAATTTTGGAAATAGGATCTCTATAGTGGGCTATTTACATAGCTTTCCGCTTAACATACCCTTTCTGTTACACCCTGTATATACCATAAGCTATAGAGCGCCAGTATATTATAATTTTATTGTGCTCAGCGTAAGCGAAAACTACTGATTGTCAGTGACACGGCCATAGAGTAGCCTGTTCATGTGGTGTGCCTACGGATCATATTATTGTAAAGCGCGATCTTGCTAAGTGTATACAATAAGGTCACGACCACGTTCAAATTAAACTGACTTGTTAACCGAATTAACGTACGTTACGCAAGTTATTGCACATCGAAACATAGATATTCATTCTTTCGTTCACATGTAACCGACCTTTATTATTACGCTATGCGCTGACAAAAATGAGCCAGCAAAAATGCTTACAGTCGGCGGCTGACATTCAGTTTGGTCTGAACACGGCCTAAGGGTATAATCTACTCCACGGAAGTGTAAATGCACCGTCACATATACCTATATTTTTAATGTTCCCAATTAAATAATCAGAGTTGGGTTCATAGCTGCACAGAGCACTTAGATATAACCTTTGAATATATTCATTTGCAACACCGTTAATAAACTGTTGTTTAAAAATATACAAAATACAACAGCTATTAAAAGCGTTGCAAGTTCTTGTATTATGTTAAACTAAGTCACAAAATAAAGGAACACCATGATTTAGATCTAAAGACTAAAACTTGTGTATAGGCAACGGGTGTGCTTCTGAATTAAGTACGTATTTGTTAAGATCTAAAAGTTTCCTGTCGTCACTGAATAGGAGGTACAGATATTTCAGGGTTTCAGCCAAAAAGAATGACTCCATCATGTCTTTGGGTGCTGGCTTCGTCGTCTTCACACTTGCTAACGACGTGTAGCCGTTTGGCACTTTAGCATGGGTCTCAAACGCCTGAAATACAATAACTAAAATATATACTTAATTCTGGTAAGAGAATTAGAATAAGATATCTTCTTGCTCTTATACTCGTAACGTCAACAGAAATACATACATACATTTAGACAAGGCTGTACTTCCGAAATGGGATAGTCAAAACTACAAGATCATAAGGAGGATCTCACAGACACGTTTAGCATAGCGGGGACAGATGGTAACGATCAGTGACAAGTTGCTAGCTGATCGCCTGAGAGAATGCCCGAGTTGACTCTTTCGATACGAGTATGCACATAAGGTTATTAAGATTTAGCTCATATTTGCTTTCAATACAGCATTTACTAGCGTTCGCCCACGACTTCGTCCGCGTGAGGGAGCATCGCATACGTGTGAAGCCGGGGCTGGTCCCTATTCCTCTTCCTTCCTCTTGAATTACTCAATTTATTAAAAAACGGCATCAGACTCCGTTGCGTAGTTTCAAAGGTCAAAGCATACATAGAGGCAGACAGCGGGAAACTACTTTCTTTTATAAAATAACTAGTGGACGCCCGCGACTTCGTCCGCGTGGACTGCAGAAAAAACAAAATGTCGAAATTATCCGGGATAAAAATATTTTCTCGGGATAAAAAGTAGCCTATGTGTTAATCCCGGGTATCAGCTAACTGCATACCAATTTTTTTTTTAATCGCTCCAGCCATTTTTACGTGAAAGAGTAACAAACATCCACCCATACTTACAAACTTTCGCATTTATAATATTAAGTAAAGTCCAAAAATCACACTGAGGTCTGAGACTACGGCCAAAATGCCCTGTGGCGGTAGCCTTGTGGTGTGCCCTGGGGGAGGCCTACGTCCAGCAGTGGACTGCAATAGGCTGAAGACGAAGATGTAGTGAAAAGTGATATGTAGTGTTTAATCATATTCACCTGAAAGACCTTCCATCCCCATTCCTGGTACGTGGTGTTGCCGGTCAGCTGCCACATGTACCAGAGACTCTCGACAAACTCGGGCCGCAGCAGCGTGTGCGCATCGGCGGCTTTCGTGTACATGTCGTCTGTGGTGCTTGCCTGTTGACCAAATGTTACATCATCTTTTGCCCTTATCCCATTATACATAAATGGGGTCGGCGCAATATGGTTTTTTCGACACCCATATAGCTAGAAATTTGGCGTTTGTTTTCTTCTTCACGGGTTCTAGGCGACAATTTTAGAAAATCCGTAGGTACATGAAATAAATTCACTGGCACAGGCCCGTGACTGGGGTCGAACCTGCACCCCTCGCTTGGACCAAATGTTACATACATGTGATATTCTTATGTTTGCTAATCACGTAATTTTAACGGGTTGGCTGGAATAAATCTCTCTTAGACATAAGCTCGCCTTTGTACATTATCTTTGTCATTACAATCTTAATATTCGTGTATTTTCTGCACAAAAAAATAATAAGTATGAGTAAATGGCATCGTTTTTTATTTTTTATTTTACATACCAACCTATACATAAATTAACACAACTGTCTTTCATAAAATAGGGTAGCAAGATCACAAAGGAAAGCTCGCAGCCACTTAGCGGGGATTTAAAGGTTAGTGGCAGGTTTAAAGGTTTTGCCCATGGTCACCACGCTGGGCAGGCGGGTTGGTGACCGCAGTATGATTTTCGGACTATGTTGTCAACACGGGACGCGCTACTGCCCGCCTCCCGGAAACCATTAATTGCCTCGTACGATACACCCACGGGCAGGCAGGGGTGGTACAAACTCTACTCTGCCGGCACCACGCGGCACAGTATGATAATTATAATCTATAGTGAGGGAGGCCTACGTATGTTCAGCAGTGGACTTCTCATAGCTGAGAATGATGAATTATGAATCTATACATATAAATTCTTTATCTTGACTGGCTGAACGCACACAGTAAACCGCTGATCTTAGGGATCTGAAACTTGGAGGCTGTTTACATTGTATGACGCATAGGCATCAGGTGCCAATTTTCCGAAATTCCAACTGGAACAGAGCGAGATTTCTAAAAAGTATATTATTTTGGCATTACTGGAACAACTAAGGTAACCTACACAATAAATCAATAGTTACTCTACTCTAAAAACATATCTAATCGTAGGTACGTAATACTCGTAAATATTGAGTTCAAGTTTAAACTCAAACTACTTTTACGCCTGAAATAAAATATACAAACAATAATCTATGTAGGTATGTACTATTTTACTGTTTTTATAGGGTTTCTTTCATATTTTTTTTCCTGAACTTGACGGCAGCTTGGTATTACTGTAAAACCGTCAGATCTATATTACATAAATAAAAAAAGATAAGTATACTTGAAAAGTGTAACAAATGTACCTGTTCTCCTAAGAAACATAAATAATATCTTCGGAAGGTAGACGTTTCCTCCTAAAACACCGTTAAGAATTGTGTAAATAGGGTTTTTATCTAACTCATAACGAGATATACTCGTATAAGGTCTACCAAAAAGTACTGATTATCTTTTGACACGAAACTATACCCCGTTTTTTCAAAGATAGAAATCTTATTTTCGAAGAAGCATTGTTTATTAACATTAGAACACTTATACTTGTAAGATATGAGTGAAGTTTGACGTTTTTCCATATTGATGTATCCTACTAAAAAGTTCAGTTTTGTGTTTGCGAAATCAGCTTCTATAGGATTTTTATAGCCCAAACTTTATATAAAGTAGGTACAACTAGGTAGGTAAAACTCTTTAAGAACTATTGATTATAATAATGCCTGATTTCTTTCTTTCAGATTCTTTCTATTTCTAAATAAAATGAGGTACATACATACATAGACTGTTAAACACAATACCACTCCTTTGTGTCGCGCAGTCGGATAAAAAGAAACAACTTTTATTATGGGACAAACTCTGAAATAGTGAAAATCAGCTGTTCCACATTTCAGTGCAGTAATTATTCAAGATGGTATGGAACAGCTGTTTTTTTTTTCACTATTTCGGAGTTGGTCCTATAATGAAAGTTGTTTCTTTCTATCCGACTGCGCGACGCAAAGGAGTGGTATTGTGTTTAACAGTCTATGTACGAGTATGTATGTATGTATGTTCCTTTGAACCACTACACAGACCAAACGCCTCGGCCGATTTTTATGATTCATACGTCAATCAATTCCTCTTAGTCCGGCGAGTGTCACTAAAGACATGACGTTAGTGAAAATCCAATATGGCGACTACTGGACGCCATTTAGTGAAAATGAAAAAAATCAAAGTCGACAAACTATATCGAGTGGGGTATCGTTGAATAGGTATTTAAAAATAATTTTTAGGTTTCTCTCAACATTTTCGCCCAACCGTTTAGGATCTATAGCGATTGAAAGTAGCGTAACAACCACTCTCACATATAAGTTTTTAGACAGCAATAAGACGAAAACTTCTTGCTGCCGAGTATGTTGAGCATGTTTCTTGAAGCTATTATATTATTATAGTACCTATTAGTAGCTAGGTACTCATAACAAAAAAGTATAAATTAAAAAAAAACATAATTTAAAAAATCCAAAAACACGACTGCTTAAAAAAGAACCAAATAATGTACATAATAAAAATCTGAAAAGAAAAAAACAAGCACTTAGACGTCCGGTGGTCTAGAATTCTATAATATTATTATGGAATGAATACTATTGAAGAACATAAAGTATTTTCTAATGATCGTAATATGACAACTGAACAGCCAGGATCCATTGAAATATTAGCTTGGCTGTCGGATAATGGATCCCGACTGTATAAATATATAAATACTTTATGTTCTTCAATAGTATTCATTCCATAATAATATTATAGAATTCTAGACCACCGGACATCTAAGTGCTTGTTTTTTTTTCTTTTCAGTTTTTTATTATGTACATTATTTGGTTCTTTTTTAAGCAGTCGGTTTTTCGGATTTCTTTAATTATGTTTTTTTACCTACCTAGTTTCGTGTCAAAAGATAATCAGTACTTTTTGGTAGACCTTATATACAAATCTGGATCCCTAATTTCCTATCAAAGGTTATTTGGATCGTAACAAATTTAATTGGACGGATTTATCGAAGGCTTATCGAAAACAGTAGATAACTTGATAGTTGATAGGAATATATAAAAAATAGCTAATCATTTTCATTGCATGAAACAACGTAATAAATAAAACCTAACTCGCATTTGAGGTGTAATTTTAATGACATTTTAATTATTACAATACCCATAATTACCATATTAAAGTGGGTGATCTCTGGCGCGAGGAAAGTCGGATGCGCGGCGTAGGTCAAGTAGCAGGTGTGAAGTAGTTCTTCTGCCATCACCATGTGCCAATCAGGTAGACCATTGGCATGGCCCAGTGCCAATGTGCCGGGCAGGAAACAGGTTAAGTGGTCCATTTTGGGGTTGAAAACCTGAAATTCGTTATAAGAAACGTAATGAAAGTAAAAAGTAGGTAGAAAAGTTGTAAGAGCGCATAGCGAGGACAGATGTTAATGTTTAGTGAGTGACAAGTACTTGCAACTTCAGTGGAACTGCCAGGATCATAAAGAAGAACCCATAGGCACGTTTAGCATGCTGGGGAAAATGTAAACCATCAGTGACAAGGTGCTAGGTTATCGCCTCAAAGAACGCCCGTATTCCTTACTCGACTATTACGACATGCACGCAAGGAGATGCAGCTGATGTATTCTAATTTCTGATAAGAGGCTTATCAGAAATTCGGTAGTCCAATTTAGGGACTTCGGTTTTTACTTAGTAGTACTTAGTTTTTACGTTTCACCTTACTAGGTGATCGGTTCTGGTACCTCATAGTGACTGTAGATGTCTGCGATCGTGAGTCGTCAGATTTATTTATTTATATTTTAGGAAGACATACAGACTACTTAAGTACAATAAAATGCAACAATAGACAGTACAATGCCATTAAGCTGTCTCCACTAATAGACGAGATATATTAAAAAATAAAAGAGAAAATAAAAAATTTGCCAAATGGAAATAAGCAATAATAAAAATAATAACACAATTACAGTATGTATATAAAACAATTATAGTATATAATTCAAGGGTTAAGGGCCGCTGGATAGCGAATACTAATTGGAATCTAAATGTGCTGCCTCACTGCTGTTTAAAAATGCTTACAAACCCTAATAAATATTTGTTAAGAAGGATGCCATCAATAACAAAATGTTTTCATGTTAGTAAACAGTGTGGCAGCACCTTAATTAATATTGAAGTTAGTAAAACAGAACTTGCCTCAGAACCAGCAGACAGTTCTCCGATGAATAAGTATTTATTCGGCGACGACCTCTTTGCTAGAACATCTCGGATTCCAACTATGGCGGCTAAGTAATCTTCCAGAAGTCTAGAAACAATTGTTTACAAACAACATAATGTAGACAAAAAATACAGCTAGATAAAAAGTATCTTACAAACTACATTAAAGTAAAATTAAATGTAACTATACATTTCATCAACATTTAAAAAAAAACAAGGTAGCTTTAGCACGCAGATTATCCTTTTCATTAGTACTCGTATAAGGTCGGTTGAGTCACTGCATGTCAGTGACTGTTAATATTAACACAGGTGAAAAATAAAAACTCATAAAAACCTTCGCAAAACACATTTATAAAGTAAAAACAATTATGAGTTCATTCGCGTGTGCCTTGTTGCATAAAATTGCACAAATTAATCAACAGCGCAATGATAATCAATACAAACGCAAGCAAAATATGAGACAACACATTTGTGCATAAAAAGACCCGGTACTCATACTTAATGGACACAATTTTAAAACCGCTTTCAATTTTTTAAGCAATATTAGGGCTTCCTACTAGAGATGCGTAGCTTTGGATTTGTATAATGTTCCACCAATGATATTCATTGGTCCATGATGTCAATGAATTTGATTGATGCATAGAAACACATCTCTAGTAGTAGTAGAAAGGCAGCCTTAGTACATAAGTACAAATTAAAAACATAATAGGTACACGGTAACAGTTAAATCGAAGGTCAACTGTTGTTTAACGTTGGAAAAATCAACTTCTGTGTATAAAGTAATAAAAATAAGCGGTTTTAATAATATTTTGTTAGTAAAAACATAGCGAGGTTGAGTGTATTGGGGAAAGGGCAGAGTATAGAATTAAAGAAGTGAATACATTGGCAGCCTCATGACTAAGTTCATTTATATATTAGACATACAGAGTTAGTATAGGTACATTAAAGTCAATATTGAAAAAATCCCCTTTTTGCCCCAAAAGCAGATGTTGCTTGGTGCGTCTCGTGCAAAGGTCCGGCGGATACCTACCAATGGAACTAAGTGCCGATTTTTTCAAACGTCAGATAAGTGGAACGTGTAAATTACAAGTACCCAGTAGCTACTTACTCGGACTGTGTTTTTCCGGTTTGTATCCACTGTTTAAGTAGGTACTCGTAATAGCTGTCCCCTCTGGCGCCCAAAGTGATCGCGGCTCGGGGAAGAAACTCCCCGGTATGGGGACTTATGAATATGGGGACCAAGCCATTTCTCTTCGGCAGTTTGTGGATCTTGCTCGAAATACTAGCTGCTGCCATCTGTTGGAGACGTTGTGTATGAGTTTTACAAAACATTAGCCTAGTCTCACATTAATATGGTTTTAAGGTTTTATGTAACGGCTAGTAGGCAAAGGTATATTAACGCAATGATAATTTGAATACAGTAACATGCATGATTCGAAACAAACATCGATATCCACCATACGGCGTACGCCTACAGGGATTCGAACCCAGGTCACTATTAACTATACCAACCATTATCATCGGTCATCAAACTGTTCAACCATGTACCTACAGGTTGACAGCCATAATATTAATCACTGATTCAAACTTTACCATTAAGTACTGAAAAATAACTGTTATCTTACTAATTACTAATTATATTATAAACGCTAAAGTTTGTGAGTATGGATGGATGGATGTTTGTTACTCCTTCACGTAAAAACGGCTGGAGCGATTTTAATAAAATTTGGTATGGAGTTAGCTGACACCCTGCATTAACACATAGGCTACTTTTTATCGCGAGAAAATATTTTTATTCCGGATAATTTCGACATTTTGTTTTTCTGCAGTCCACGCGGACGAAGTCGCGGGCGTCCACTAGTATTACATACATGCATACGGCTGTGTACCGAAAAGGAGGTAGACAGTACTGCAGTAAGATCTTACAGGCGTTTAACATAGCGATGATTTCCTACAAAAGCAAATATGTATAAAGTAAGTCAATGCCCATAATTTACCTGTATAACATAACCTAATTAAAATAAGTCTATCATGTTTTGTAGACAATTTTTATAACTACAATACAATTATTTACATGATGTAGATCCTCCATTTTATCAAGTAAGTGTTAATAAAAATATTTTTCTCACTCTACGCTATATGGGGTCATGGACCCCTTAGTTCATATGCATATTGTAAATATTGTCCGAGCATGTACCATACTCGTATGCTGGACAAATCTTATTTTATTGCTTTACCGTTTACGGATGCAATCAATTTTATCTTTCTCTGTAAAATAGGCGTGAAATTAAAAATAAAAACACTTACATAGAATAGATAGAAGTATCTCTATAATATTCAGCGATTGGAAATCCATCTATTAAGACAGGAAAACACCAGGCCGACTATTGGTTCTTAAGTAAAGAATAGAAAAGAATGATATTTTTTTTAATTAACAGTAAACCAAGAATTATCTTGTACTAGAAGACGCCCATGACTGCAGAATAACCAAAATGTTTCAACATTCAGGGAATAAAAATATTTCATTATAAATAGTGTAGCTAACACGACTTTCTTTTATATATAGGTATAAGTATTTAGATTTGCATGCAGGGGTATTACCTCAAAATAAATGCTCTGCGACAGTCTAGAAAGTTCCTTGAACTCCAGCTGTATAGTGGAGACCTCTGCCGTCGTACTGTACGGCGACCATTCGGGCGAATGCGCGTTCCTTGTGCCGAGGTTCACGTCCGAATAGGGGATTCCCGAATCCGACAGGAAGGCAGGCATCATACGGTTACCTAGGTCTAGCTAAAATAAGATAAACCAAGATAAGTATGCCTTTACCACTTTAACAACTTCTTCAACCTATGGCAGTCCACTGCTGGACGTAGGCCTCCCCCAGAGCACGCCACATGGCTCGATCTCCCGTTTTTGCTATTCAGTAACTAGCAGCCGCCATCTTTAAGTCATCGGTCCATCTGGCCGGAGTGCGCCCAACGCTACGCTTGCCGAGGCGCGGTCTCCATTCGAGAACCCGTTTACTCTACCGTCCATCGGTTCTACGACAGATGTGGCCCGCCCATTGCCACTTCAGTTTGTTACTTTAATATAATCGATGGTAATTATTACTTCGCGTATATTTAGTACTAGCCGCCGCCTACGACTTTGTCTGCGAGAGTAGGCATTGCAAGCCGTGCGAAGCCTGGGCGGGTCCCTAGTTAGTTATACATATAAACCTTCCTCTTAAATCACTCTAATAAAAGAGCATCAAAATACATTGCATTTAAAAAATCTAACACAGAGGGACAGACAGACATCGGGATAAACACAACGCGTATTACAAAACGTCTAGGCATTTTAAATATAATATATTATGGATTTTGAAGGGAGATTATTTGGTTTCTAGCACTTTGCTCTTAATTAGGTTATGTTAAAATAACAACGCATGAGACGAGCGAGCGTGTCGGAGTAGCGACCGGTAAAGTGCTGAGATTTTTTTCCTTGATATTATTCAAAGTGCCTAGCCGTTTTGTAATACAATATGCTTTCGACATATACCTACATAGATTGAAACCATTTCCACTGGTTATAAGTACAAAAGAAGACTAGTACAATGTCTTGATCTTGGTCTATTCCACTATGATCCAGGTGATATCACATTGGCGACTCTTTAGTGTCCAAAGATCGCCTACGAATACCTGGGTGATCAGAGGCGACTCAAATAAAGAAGTAGGTATGTTGGTATCGTCTAATCACCTTCGAATAAATGATGAAATGAACCAGGTGATATCACCTGGGTGATCAAAGTGGAATAGAACAATAGTCTTTACTATGTTTTGGATATAATTAAGAATACTTACAGCTTTCTCTAAGAACATAAAGTCTTGAGATAAATGAAAATTCGCCAATAATGATCCCAAAACCCTTATGGTCACTTCGAAAAAATTCACATCTTTATTTTTCGTGAAAACTAATTCTTCGCTTATCCACTTTTTCCCTGATTCGTATTCTAAAAAAATAGTATTAAGAGTATGTGTAATGGAACTTAATTTTATCAATAAGCAGGATGTACAAAAAAGGTAATATCCCCTTCTGTTACACCCTGTATAGTTATGCAAATACTACTCACCTTCAGTCAAGCCCATAATATACGCAGTATCCAGTGAGTCCACAATAGTAAGGCCTAACGAAAACCAGTCATATGCCATGCCCGACACAGGCCTTAAGTTGTCGTGGCCCCATGCATATTTCTTGTACCCATTCCATGCATGTCTAAAACTTTCTACCACTGCATACTGGCGTGCATTTACGGGACCTTAAAATAGAGAAAACCTTAAGATGAAGATACAGAATGAATCTCGAACCCATTTGAAGTGTGTCACGAAAATATCCTATCAAAATCGGTCCAGTCGTTCAGAAGGAGTTCAATTACAAACACACGAACAGAAGATTTATATGTATTACTAGTGGACACCCGCGACTCCGTCCGCGTGGACTACAGAAAGAATAAAATGTCAAAATTATCCGGGATAAAAATATTTTCCCGGGACAATAAACTGACTTTAAAAAAAAAATATTTAACCGACTTCAAAAAACACAAGCGGCAAAAACTTTAACCAGACAAAAAAAGTACCTACATAACTAAAGAGCGATAAATAACGTAACTAATTTATCTACTTTATACATATTATATATCTATAATTATTTAAATATTTACAACTTAATACCTAATACTTTAACAAAGTCATCTTTAATTATTTAAATATTTACAATTATTTAAATATTTACAACTTAAAACCTAATGCTTTAGCAAAGTCATCTTTAAGGCCTAGGTAATGTGTTGAATTGACGCGCGTGGCTAGTACTCGTAAAGCCACATAAACGGCAAAATACAATACGGTGTAGTAGGCGAGTAGGCGGCGCACCGTAAGGTGCGCGAAGCGCGCGGCGCGGCGGCAGCTGGTGGAGTGTGCGACCCGAACACGGGCAGACGTTGTTGACGGTGGCTTCCATTTATAGATTACTTCAGCGCGTTTATGCAATTTCCTATTCTTAGTTTTAATTTTAGGGTCGGTCAGTTTTCTTAATTACATTTATTTGTTTGGCTGGCACCGACTCCAAAAAATAAGTGATAATTGTAAATATTTAGATAGTTAAAGATGACTTTGCTAAAGCATTAGGTTTTAAGTTGTAAATATTTAAATAATTGTAAATATTTAAATAATTGTAAATATTTAAATAGTTAAAGATGACTTTGTTAAAGTATTAGGTATTAAGTTGTAAATATTTAAATAATTATAGATATATAATATGTATAAAGTAGATAAATTAGTTACGTTATTTATCGCTTTTTAGTTATGTAGGTACTTTTTTTGTCTGGTTAAAGTTTTTGCCGCTTGTGTTTTTTGAAGTCGGTTAAATATATTTTTTTTAAAGTCAGTTTATTTCTCGATTTTTAGTTGTGTTAATGCGTTGTGAACTTAAATAGATGCTAGTTCATATACTTAGTCAAAATGGAGTGCAAAGTTTGTATAGAATGACACGATTCCTTGGTCCAATCTGCTTCAAATTTTGCACAAGCATTCTTTAATATAATTGTTGGAAGATGTGATTCATATTATACTGAAATTCATACGCGAACAGAGTTAAAAACATGTAGAAAATTATTTTGGGAATGATTTGCTTCGAAGTTGATATTAATACTCCTTAGTGCATTTCAAAATGTTGATATTGACAGATGGAATCAATTGGTGTTTGAATTTCAAAATATATAAACAAAACAATTTACTTTGAAAATGGAACGGAACGGAACAGCTAGTTAAATACATGTATAGTCATTAATTACAACGTCCGTTTATCGAATTGTTCGATTTTTAGGAAGCTATAATTTGTTATTAATAGGTACTTAGTTGAAAGAGTTTGATAATACTTTAGGTATTATTATTTTTTAATTATCATGGGTAGACCCACTAAGGCTGCAACCCGAATGAGGGCTAATCGTAGCCTGGAAAGTATTGCAGAAAATAAGAAACGTCTTTCCAAGAATCGCAAGCGAAATGCTATATCGCGTTCTCAAGAGTCGCCTCTGGCTCGTCAAGTGAGATTTTCTCAGATGAGAAGTTATATGCGTTCTCGATTATCGCAAGAGTCGACAGAACAACACCAGCAACGTTTAGGTGTCATTAAAAAACGTTTCAGTAAAGAAACTCCAGTACAGCGCGAACATCGTCTCGCTGTTATTCATGAAAGGCTGAGTAATGAAACTCCGGAACAACGCGAACAACGAGTCGATGCTATGCGTGAACGTACTAGGAACGAAGTTCCTTACCAACGGACTCAAAGACGGCGAGTTGAACAGGTTGGTGATTTCGCAGATGGGGCTGCAGTTAGAATTTTTCCAACGATCAAATTGGTGGATGACTACAACTCTAAGATGACAGCTCAACTATTTCAGTCGAGACGTGTCTATACCTTGCATGCTATCGACGAGTCGCGAGAGGCCGCAACTTATGGAAAACGGCCTCCATGTAACGTAATTCCTGCTGATGTCAATAATTGCGGTGGATTGTTGCACATACTAAAACTGGGCATAGGTTCCAAAGTAATGTTAAGGCGTAACATCTCAGTTACTGAGGGTCTTGTCAACGGTGCAATGGGAATTGTTTGTAAGTTTAGGTGGCCTGCTATGCGTCGCGATCAGTTAGAATCCGGTGAGTTACCTAATGCAGTTTCTATTAAATTCGATGATGATACTATTGGCACTAGAGTAAAAGATAGTGACAGCTTAGTTGAAATTGCACCAGTATCAGCAACATTTCAAGCAACAAAAGCATTAGGTTTTAAGTTGTAAATATTTAAATAATTGTAAATATTTAAATAGTTAAAATGACTTTGTTAAAGTATTAGGTATTAAGTTGTAAATATTTAAATAATTATAGATATATAATATGTATAAAGTAGATAAATTAGTTACGTTATTTATCGCTTTTTAGTTATGTAGGTACTTTTTTTGTCTGGTTAAAGTTTTTGCCGCTTGTGTTTTTTGAAGTCGGTTAAATATATTTTTTTTAAAGTCAGTTTATTTCTCGATTTTTAGTTGTGTTAATGCGTTGTGAACTTAAATAGATGCTAGTTCATATACTTAGTCAAAATGGAGTGCAAAGTTTGTATAGAATGACACGATTCCTTGGTCCAATCTGCTTCAAATTTTGCACAAGCATTCTTTAATATAATTGTTGGAAGATGTGATTCATATTATACTGAAATTCATACGCGAACAGAGTTAAAAACATGTAGAAAATTATTTTGGGAATGATTTGCTTCGAAGTTGATATTAATACTCCTTAGTGCATTTCAAAATGTTGATATTGACAGATGGAATCAATTGGTGTTTGAATTTCAAAATATATAAACAAAACAATTTACTTTGAAAATCGAACGGAACGGAACAGCTAGTTAAATATATGTATAGTCATTCATTACAACGTCCGTTTATCGAATTGTTCGATTTTTAGGAAGCTATAATTTGTTATTAATAGGTACTTAGTTGAAAGAGTTTGATAATACTTTAGGTATTATTATTTTTTAATTATCATGGGTAGACCCACTAAGGCTGCAACCCGAATGAGGGCTAATCGTAGCCTGGAAAGTATTGCAGAAAATAAGAAACGTCTTTCCAAGAATCGCAAGCGAAATGCTATATCGCGTTCTCAAGAGTCGCCTCTGGCTCGTCAAGTGAGATTTTCTCAGATGAGAAGTTATATGCGTTCTCGATTATCGCAAGAGTCGACAGAACAACACCAGCAACGTTTAGGTGTCATTAAAAAACGTTTCAGTAAAGAAACTCCAGTACAGCGCGAACATCGTCTCGCTGTTATTTATGAAAGGCTGAGCAATGAAACTCCGGAACAACGCGAACATCGTCTCGCTGTTATTCATGAAAGGCTGAGTAATGAAACTCCGGAACAACGCGAACAACGAGTCGATGCTATGCGTGAACGTACTAGGAACGAAGTTCCTTACCAACGGACTCAAAGACGGCGAGTTGAACAGGTTGGTGATTTCGCAGATGGGGCTGCAGTTAGAATTTTTCCAACGATCAAATTGGTGGATGACTACAACTCTAAGATGACAGCTCAACTATTTCAGTCGAGTCGTGTCTATAACTTGCATGCTATCGACGAGTCGCGAGAGGCCGCAACTTATGGAAAACGGCCTCCATGTAACGTAATTCCTGCTGATGTCAATAATTGCGGTGGATTGTTGCACATACTAAAACTGGGCATAGGTTCCAAAGTAATGTTAAGGCGTAACATCTCAGTTACTGAGGGTCTTGTCAACGGTGCAATGGGAATTGTTTGTAAGTTTAGGTGGCCTGCTCTGCGTCGCGATCAGTTAGAATCCGGTGAGTTACCTAATGCAGTTTCTATTAAATTCGATGATGATACTATTGGCACTAGAGTGAAAGATAGTGACAGCTTAGTTGAAATTGCACCAGTATCAGCAACATTTCAAGCAACAAAAGGCTATGGGGATGTGGAAAGAAGAATGCTGCCATTAATCTTGAGCTGGGCTGTAACGGTTCATAAGCTTCAGGGTACCACATTAAATAAAGCGGTAATTGACTTAGGAAAGAAAATTTTTGCTAAAGGTCAATTGTATGTTGCTTTAAGTCGAGTGAAGACTTTATATGGTATTGCACTTTGCGATCTAAAACCAAGAAAATTACTTACCAGACCACATGATGAAAAGGCATTACGAGAAATGGAAAGATTAAGACGACTATTGTAAAAATATTTGTCTGGATTTCACTGAGATTTTTGTTAGAATTTCCCTCAATATCTCTGAAATTTCGTCGTTACATCGTAACCATCTCAGGAGTAGTACCTACCCTTAAAAGTATCACGTTAGCCCTACATACATAGTTTCCATCGACCAATTGCAGTACTGTCCCCTAACTCCTAACCGTTAAGGAGTTCTGTAGCTTGGCCATCAGCACAGCAGCATCAGATGTTGATTCAAGTATACCTCACAAGCAACACGTTAGCCCTAGATACTACTAAATAGTTTCCATCGACCAGTTGCAGTGCTGTCTCCCAACTCCTAACCGTTAAGGAGTTCTGTAGCTTCATCATCAGCACAGCACAGCAGCATCAGATGTTGATTCAAGTAACACGTTAGCCCTACACATACTATTAAATAGTTTCCATCGACCAATTACAGTACTGTCTCCCAACTCCTAACCGTTACGGAGTTCTGTAGCTTCATCATCAGCACAGCAGCATCAGATGTTGATTCATTTAACACGTTAGCCGGACCAGTTGCCGTGCTGTCTCCTAACTCCTAACCGTTAAGGAGTTCTGTAGCTTCATCATCAGCACAGCACAGCAATATCAGATGTTGATTCAAGTAACACGTTAGCCCTATACATACTACTAAATAGTTTCCATCGAACAATTGCAGTAGTGTCTCCCAACTCCTAACCGTTAAGGAGTTCTGTAGCTTCATTATCAGCACAGCAGCATCAGATGTTGATTCAAAAAACACGTTAGCCCTTACTACTACTTAATAGTTTCCATCGACCAATTGCAGTACTGTCTCCCAACTCCTAACCGTTACGGAGTTCTGTAGCTTCCTCATTAGCACAGCAGCATCAGATCTTGACACCCTGAAGCATATACCTGAGTTAGACATGATTACGTAACAAAAGCACTATACGAGCATACAATTTTCGGCGGTTGCCCTCGATTTCTCCTGGATCCCATCATCAGATCCTGACCTGGTGAAAATGGGACCACCTCAGAAGTGAACTCTATCCAAAAAAAATAAAATTTTGAAATCCATCTATAATTGACAGAAATATCGATGAACATACATAAAAAAAAATTAAAAAAATCTTATATATACAGACGAATTGAGAACCTCCTCCTTTTTTTGAAGTCGGTTAAAAAGTAGCCTATATGTTAAGTGGGACCTGTCACAATATATTCCTGAAAACTGCATCGTTATCGGTTCAGCCGTTTTTGAGATTAGCGTGCACAAACGCACGGACAAACAGACATAAGTTCAAAAAATCATTCTATTGGGTACTATTGCGTTAATAAAGGTCTCGTATAATATTTTTTCTCATATATCTTCCATGTACAGACAGCGATCCGTTACATTTTTATTATACTCATATGTATAGATAAAGATAGATTAGTACTATATTTTTTTTTATTTCACCTGTAAACACAACTTTTTCCGCTTCTTCCTCCGACTGATCCGACTGATGCTGCATTAGAAATGCCATCGAAATTCCCGACATATTACGTAGCTCCACCTGGAAAATCAATTGTTTTGGTAACCACCTATACAGAAGGGTTTTTAACTGAATTTATTAAATGCTAGTGGACGCCCGCGACTCCGTCCGCGTGGACTACATAAAAAAACAAAATTTAGAAATTATCCGGGATAAAAACATTTTCCAGAGATAAAAAGTAGCCTATATGTTAAGTGGGACCTGTCACAATATATTCCTGAAAACTGCATCGAAATCGGTTCAGCCGTTTCTGAGATTAGCGTGCACAAACGCACAGACAAACCGACAAAAATTTCAAAAATCATTCAAAAGGTACTATTGCGTTGATAAATGAATGAATGAATATCAATCGAATACATTGCTTGCAATAAAGATGTTTTTTTTTTTAATTTTTTTGTTTCCCAGGGTTGGTTCCATAGAAAAAAAATGATCGTTACGTTACAAAGAATACGAGGTATTAAAATAACAACGTTGTCTTTTTACACCCTGTATGATTAGAAATAAATAAATCCGGTACATAACATTCGGTAAAAATTCAAACTCGACAGCCGACAAGTGGGAACAACGTCGTCGCGAGGTCGTATTGCAGCTAATAACAAAATCGCTTTATGTAACATACTAGCGGCCGCCCACAACTCGGCCGCGTGAGGGAGCTTTGCACCCGTGCGAAGTCGGGGCGGGTTGCTTTATAGCCTAAAGCCTTTCGTGATAAATGGGCTGTATTACACTGAAAGATTTTTTCAAATCGGACCAGTGGTTCCAGAGATTAGCGCGTTCAAACAAACAAACAAACTCTTCAGCTTTATAATATTTGTATAGATTAATGAAGTACTTGGTACTTACATCATCGTCTAATTGTTTTTCATTGCTCTTAGGTTTTGTCTGTGACGTGTATAACCGGACTACGGTGGTGATTGTTATAATAAAGGATGCATATACCAGAGTCCTTTGAAAGCGGGATAAGCGATTCCATTTCTGAAACAAACAATATCACGTTATATAAAATCACCTATACCTACCTACTGAAGGTCGTCTATCAGATCTGACGACTCTTTGCAAGTTAAAAAGCAAGACGGCATGTGTACTAATTCTCGGATAAAATAAATCTAATCTAATAAAAAATCGAATCTAATCTTCGCATTTCATGTATGTAATGTAAGTGGGGCTTAATCATTGCTTTGATTAACTATGTATAATTATTGTTCTCCTAAACCTGAACTTCTTATCTAATAATTAGTGTAATTTATGTCATAAAATAATTATGAGAGTAAGCAAGAGATAATGATATTAATACAGGAAAAAATTACATGATGATGATCTCCGACCGTATTTCGGCCAAGGCGACCAACCTGTACGGAGAGAGGCCAGGTACACAGGAAATATTATAGTGCACAAGTGTGTGCGCAAACACAGATGCACTCTTTATTCCGTTACTCTCATAGTCCGATGGGACGGAAAGCTGACACGACCGGAGAGAGATCAGGCGCAGGACCAACGGTTTTACATGCTTTCCGAGCACGAGCTAAGTGACAATTTTGCAACATTAAAATCTGTACATGAATTCATTGGTACAGGCCCGTGACTGGGATCAAACATACGTCTCCCGCTTGGAAGGTGCACGTCTTAACCACTGGGCTATCACCGATAGCAGGAAAAAATTACATAATACTTGTATGTACGATTTTTCGTTTAAAAATTTAATCTCACCTGACATTTAGTATATTGTTTTTGCATTGCAAATGTTGTTTCAGTTGTTTCTGACTTTATTGATTAGTTTTTACAGATGTATGAAATGAATAACTCTTATCGCGAAATAGGTAGGTACATATAATTTTGTAAAAAAAGAACCTAGTAGCAGTCATATCAATATTACTTCATATCAAACTTTTGGTTGCATATAAGCAAAATAATTTACAAATGTGTACGGACAATGGGCATGTATAGGTATAAAAACATTGTTAGCAAATTTATATTATAAATTTATATTATCTCTAAACTATTCAAGAACTGTGTAAAATGTACCGACAATAGAATTGACAGATAGGAAGCAACTTTGTTGTTTGGTACGATAATTATTTAAATTAAGGGCCAAATTTTTCCTACGACCAGATATCCTATCTAAAGGATGAAGTTGATGCTGTCTTTTTCTAACACTTGATCAAGTCACTTGTTGGCAGTGCATACAACCTCGGCATCTTCGCGTCCCATAAACCTGTTTGTCTGTTGTAAATAAAACCTTCCCTGGACCTATTTGAACACTTGACTTACTTACTTGACAAACACAGCCTATTGTATTTTTAGTCCAGGTGTCTTCAAATTTTTTTAATAGCTACAGGGAACACCAATTAATTTTCTACAAGTAAACTGGTAGATATTATTTCTTACCTCGGAGTAATCTGACAACTTATCAACACTGTTGTTATTGTTACTCATGAATTGACTAATAAGTAATTATCAATTTTCATTGGAATTTATTTAACAAATTACAATGTAAGATCCTAAATATAAAAATACAAAAAGTATAGAAAATATCAAAAAGTAAACACATTTACTAATGCTATGACAGAAGAAGTCAATTTCATAGAGTATAAATCACCATGACTCATAGAGAAAATCAGGAGGATAATCTCAGATGAATGATATACAGAGAAAATCATAGGAGATACCAAATCCCTGGAGAAAATTGTATTTGTCTTTGTCTATGTCATCATGACTCAATTACTCAATTGTTCGCTATGTACCATAATAAGACATGATATACTTATAGATCAGAAAACCTCATAGATAGAATGCTTTGAAAGAAAGTATTGGTAAACTAAAATTCCTCTTCTCGCAGATTTGCTCCACTCTGGTGAAAAGGTAGCCTTAGTGCAAGGTTCAATCTTATTACAGTATGTATATTTCATGTGTATAAATACTGGCGGCTCGTCCTAAGGAGCGCTGGTGCAGTACACTCCCACCCACGAAGATTACATAGGCAATCTATATTTCCCTATATTTATAAATATCTTTCAATTCTACTATGTTTATACAATAGTGTCTACAAGTTGGTCTCAAGTAAGTTGTAATCTTATGCATCGAGTGGAGCTCTAGCTATCGCGTTCCAATTAAACGAAATTTGGTACGATTCCTAGTACTGTATTCAATGAGTGCGAAAGAGACATACCGGCATAGGCCGGCGCGTGTAACAGAAGATTTCGTATGAAAAATTAGCCTAGTCTGGAGCACCGCTCACATTCGTAGTGTGCGTATGCGGCCACTAGATGTCGCTTAGTTCGAAGAACGCGATTATTGTCTTTGATGTGTTTCATTAGATCTGAATTTTAATTAGAGTAATCTAACACTTAGATATTTTTAGATTCCTATGTGAACTTATATCATGTTCAGTTGAGATCAGCTGCTCTTACTTTGCTTTATATCTATTAGAATTACACAACATATTTTGCATCAAATTATTAAGAAACTAACACTTACCCTTATAATGTTCAGTTGAGATGCTGCTTTCTGCTCTATTAGAATTGAGGTTTCTTCTGTTGTTATCCATCCTTGCTTATTTAATTCTTTCGGACCCAACTTACTGAAAATCTATCTCGACACTCTGCTCTTTCATATTGACTATTTCTATTAATGCAACTTTATATCAAGCATTTTGAGATTCTGGAATATTAGTTAATAATCAAGTAACATACTTACTTAACACATTAACATTAATGTGTTATTTCAGAAAGATCATAGACCTAAAGTAATCAGATTTATGTGAGCAGTAAAGTGAGATAGATAAACTATATCTCATCTTAGTGGAAGCACAATGCTTAAAAGGATGAAATAGAAATTGTTTAGGGTAATGAGATGCACACAAGTTTCTATCCCACAAATTATAATTGGTATGTACCTAATATTGTGTGGATCAAGATTTACTTGTATAAGTATATCGAGAATACTAGAGCTTCCATTTAGAATAACAATAAATAATAACAACAATCAATAGAGCAAACTGGTATTATGTACGCAAATTGGCACCTTGATGAATTGAAGCTTAAGTTTAGAAAAGATTTATACCATAATGAAATAATATACTATCGTTTCTATGACACTTTCTATTTCAATGATGAATCCATTTACTTATTTGTTAGGTTTCTTTGGTAAAAACTAGGTATTGTAAGGCAATAAAATTGTCTAGAATATATGGACCTGGCAAAAGTTACAAGTAGGTAACTTACCTTTCTTTCGCATGATAATTAGTTGCTCATTAACTTCTAAAGCTCTGTTAGTGCAAGTCAATAAAATCCAACCACGTTTGCAAATAAGAGCATATACTTAGTCGAGTTTTTCACAACCAATTTCTTTAAATTACTTACAAACACAAGAGTATGAGATTCGGCAGTTCACAGCGCGCTGTAGTGGGTTAGATTACATAAATGTTTCTCAGTATTACATAAACCATTAAGACGTAAGTAAGTACATAACATCACAAAGATTATTTAATGGAAAATAAAAGTATCTTAATTTATTTATCGCGAAAATTCACGAACGAAGAAAATCCTGAAGCCAGCCACCTAAACAATGTTGCCACATCCCGATTATAAAAAAAAACCTAATAAATAAATTTTAAAAAATAAAAAATTATGTGTACAATAAAAAATACTATAAATATTTATTACGGGTGATTTCAGAAGACTGGAAAATTTATTCAACTAACTTCTCAACGGCAGCTGCGCAGTCGCACTTAAATCAGGAAATACGTAGATGAATAATTATTATTTTGCCCGGCCCGTGACTTACGATTGATTATTGTTTTGTATTGTAGAACGGCCCCAGGCACGAATAAAACCAAACGCGCTGTAAAGTAGGTAAATGTAGTTGTTAAGATCCATTTACCGATACAATAAATTACGTTTTTATACGTAGGTATCCGTTATTAATAAATTTATAGTTGACCAAGCGAGTCCAAATCGTCTGAATTGATGGCGTGATGGCGTGAGTGAATCTTCTACCCTCTCTCCTATCCGAAATTCTGTATGTAGACGTGAAAGGCGGTGGGGGGGACTAGGCAGGAGATGTAAGTAACTATCTATATTTGACAGTTATTTTAACTTGTCAGAAAATCCATAATTCAAAGATCTTGCAGTTGTTTTTTATGATCATACTTTCAAAAAAAGCTATTAGATATATGTTGGTAAGTACTTCAATAAATTCATAGCAATATGTATATAATTTAAAAAAGTTTATTTAAATATTTCACGTAATTGTAAAATCATAATTATAAACTGTAAATAGGTACCTATGTACTTGCTTTAGATTAATGAAATAAATAGGTTTAGATGAATTTGACTTAGGACCAAATCTAATCGGGCGTGATTTTCGCTCTAAAGTGGCGATATACTCAATATGAATCAATTTAAAGTAAAAAAGATACACGGCGACTTACAAAAAGTGTCAAAACTTTGAACTCGCATTTGACTGAACGTTTGATATTGATAAGCCGTAGTATTTTTACATTAAAAACTGGGGAAAGATGGCTTGTAATATACCTAATAATAGTTAGATAGAATTGTACCTATCCGACTCGAAAACGAGTGACGTGTTAATAAATCATGTTTCAACGCTTAAAAACAACCAGTTCGATATAGTGAGGTCCAGTGGCAACACAATAACGACATAAACGTCAATGTCAAGCTTGTGTCAAAGTCAAATAACGTGTCAACTGTCACTATAGTTTTTTAATGAGAAAATAAAGGAACTGTGTACAAAGTGCCTCGTAATTATTTTTATTACGTCGCCATAATCGACAAGTTAGCGTAAATTATGAGGAGGGTAGTAGTGGTCCAGCGTTGCGTCAGATTAGCTGCTGTGTCTTGTGGCTCTATTTTTCACTCCCTGAGGCACAGGTTTGCACATGGAAATCTATAGGTTACTCACGGATCCCCGAGCGATACGTACGTAGGTAACGTACGTAGGTATGTATACGTATACCTAATGCAGCCATTAGCTTGTCGCTCCTACGGTTCCACAACAGAACTGTACAACGTTAAAGTACCTACCGTCTCGTATCATACTATTCAGATAATTTGTCTAAGAATTTTTTTAAAATAAAGATTTAAATGCGATGAATTCTAACTGTTTCCTACCTGGCCTGGTGGCAACCCGATAACTAAAAGATTGTTAGCAAAGAAAAGGGGAAGAAAAGCGTGCGCGTCTTCGTCATATGTGGTCGTTAGGTAACTACCTCAGTACCTAACTACCAACCTATGCGCAATTTATAAAGTACGTAAAGAAAGAAAGGTAACGTACCCAGGGATTTGGTATCAACGTACCTACCTAATTAATAAGGTATCCATAGAAATGAGATACCAAATCCCTGAAGGTATCTAACGAAGAAGGTGGAACTCCGTTTCATAGAAGAACTCCGTTTCATAGAATAACCCCTATAACTGATTTTAGAACTGACATTTTTTGTATGCAGTGACACAGATAATGTAGTCACACACATAGTAACTAGCGCCACCAACCAAAGGTGGAAAGGGCTCTACCTATTTACTTTAACTATTGTCAGTCAATCAAAAGTCAATAAGTAACTTTTGATTTGTCATTTGCCACAGGTCATTTGCTGTCAATTCTGCTTGGTTGTTTATTTACTAATGATTTACAATATTTACTGAATTTTATATCTAGTGTTTATTAGCTGACTAAATACCTAGCTTACCAAATAACCAACTAATTTACTAGGCCAATCTACAAAATAAAATACTTAGCTACATCTACGTCTGGCATACTAGATATTAAATCTATACTTAATTCTGGTACTTTTTATGAAGTGCAATGCCTCAAACGGATTTTTGGCCTTTTGCTCCTAATAAATTGTCAGCTGCTGAAGATGATGAAAAAGCAGCCGTGTTGGTACGTCTATGTACCTACCTACATTTTAGATCCTATTAGGTAATCTACAACTCACCTGCCCATGGTCCACCCTGCATATGCATTTACAGGTAGGTGCTAGGGCTGTGGCTTAATTGTGCGCGAGAAGCGGCGGTAGTCTCATCGCTAATATATGGGTAGCTTTATTTATGAGCTGATAGGTGAACACTGGGTGGGTGATCCGTCTTCTGCTCATGTACCGCTGACTATAATATCAGGAATACCAGGCAAACCTAAGTAGGATAGCTGTTTGACTAGGCACAGACATAGGTACTTTTATTTTAAAAAGGGCACTGGGGCTCCCAGCGTTTTATGTGGGACTCAAAAATATGGTAAGTGGAGTAAGTGGCTGGGGAATACCCACTAAGGGGTAAGTGGCCGAGGAATACCCACTAAACCCCCACGGTGTCCTCTTCGTCGTTCGACGAAGCTCAAACTCCGTGGGCGGACCCTCCTCTTGCGGCCAAAATACATGACTTCGATATGCAACCGGTTCAAGCTTTACTAACTTAATATTATTGTTTAGCAAAAGCAACTCGTCGACATGGAGCGGGAGGTGAAAGATATACAGATGGAGCTAGCTTCTATAAGACGAGACCGTCAGGACCTGCAGAACAGAAAACAACTGATGACTTACTCTGCCGTATGTCCTTCGTATTTAACGTTTTCTCTACAATTTTTTCGTGTCAAACTGTATACGTTCTGCTGTGGTCCTATAAATAAGCCCTGGCACTTTAGGGCTTGATGACGTCACCACGCCTCAACCTTCACCACACTGGAAAACGTCATTATAACATTTGTAATCACGTAAGCTTGTGTCGGCCTTGCCTTGTAACATTAGCTCGTAAAGCCATACCTGGCGCAATACCTACCAGTTTATAATACTTACGAGTACCCATTTCTATTCTTGTAAACGCAAACGCTGCCTGCATTGTGACTGCGATGATTCAGTGTGATTATACTAAAGTTACCCATACATACCCATATGTCATTTAAACAGTTAGTTTCTTGAAAGACATACTAGCGGTATAAATTTTTAAATTCAAATAGGTATGTACATACCTACTGCTCTTGAATGTATAAGGAAATAGTGTACTTATCATGTAAATGAGCCTGTTTTATCAAAATCCGTTCAGTAGTTTTTAAATGACACTTGCAAACATCCGAACATTTATTCTCAAAAACTTTCACATTTCTTAATATTAGTAGTATAAAATCAGTCATTAGATAATAGATTAAATTATTCCACTGCACATTAGCCAATGGCAGTCCACTGCTGGAAGAAGGCCTCCCCCAGTTTCGGTTTTGCCGATAATCACCACAGCGGCTGGGTAGGCGGGTTGGTGACCACAGTGTGTTTTTCGGACTATGTTGTCAACACGGGAGGTGCTGCTGCCCACCCCCTGAAACGATACCCATGGGCAGACATGGGGTGGTACGAATTCTATTCTGCCGGCATCACGCGGCCTGGGATACTCTTACATATTTGTGTCTTATGCTCTGTACTTTATGTAAGTATATAAAAGTAAGTTTAAGTAAGAATAGTAAAGTCTGGCTTACCCCAAAGCCACCGAAAACCATTATATGATAACTACAAGCTCGGGATTAAACGACAGTATTTTTGTTTTACTTTAGGGTGAGGATGAATTCATGAAAGAATTTGATCAGGGTGGTGTTGAAGATAAGCTTCTTAAATATTCCGAGGTATGTATAATTTAAGCACAACACTAAGTAGACAATAAATATTAAATAAACAGACAGCGTGTGATGTGGTGTGCTAATTTATTACCTAATTAAGATTAAATGAAAATCCACTAGGTAAGTAACCTATTACGGAATTGCTGGACCTTTAGTTATGGTTGAGGATAAATATCCCTACATAACTTATCGAGGTGCCGTTCATACATATAGTATAACAGCTTTGCGAACGTAAAAATACTGTACTGTGTTTCATTCTATAAAATATCAATTTAGATTGGTATGGTATGATAGTTTTTCAACTTAAAAGGGATTAAGATGTTTTACAAAAGGTTAACTGTTTGTACCGATGTCATAGATATCAACACTTCGCGAAGAGCTGACTAAAGCAAAAAACGCAGCTGACGAAGAAAAACTGCAAAGAGAGAAATATGAATTGAAGCTGAAGGACTTGGAAACTAAACTGAATTCTTTGTGTGGTAACGCAAAGACTTCAGATAATAAATTAGCACCTATACCTGTAAGTGATTATTGGCACTTGAAAATTTGAAATAATAATATGAACTATGTATTTTTTTCATTTTAATAAAATTAAATTTAGTTAATCTAATGTATCTATTTTAGAATGTTAGGAAGTTTTCGGACGACGAGATCTTGACTTTGAAATCAGAAATAAGAGACATGAAGGATGAAATGGAGGAAATGAGAATTACTACGAAAGAAAAAAATGAACAATTGCAGGAATACCGAGTGAAGGTTAGCAGAAAAACAATGGTCTAGGCACTTATTTTATGAAACATTTAAATTCTCAGCATAATTATATTTTTATAACAAAAGACTTAATTCTACACAGCCAGGCGGCTAAATATCCTTATATGTTTAGGGTTTGATTCGATTAATTATTTTTTAATTTGGATAAACTATCTATCCAATACTATAATTTGTATTACTTCAAATTATGCTGAAATGTGGTAGGTAATCCGATTAATGTATTGTTTTAGTACCTACAGGCACAGCAACATGCAGAAGAGTTGCGAAGACAGTTGGAAAGTATGGAGTTCGACAACAAACATGTTTCAGATCAAATTCAAATAGAAATACAAAAAATGAAGGTACAAATTGTTGAGTTTCTACGAATGTTTCAGTTGGGCCCTGTCTTATCTTTCCTTATAATTAAATGTACAGAATATCTTCTTGAATCGAATATGGTCTTTTTAGATGCAATTTCAAGAGAAGCTACAAGAGCTGGCACCTCTACCCGATTTGCTTAAAGGCGCCCAGATCCAGCTGCAAGAGGCTCGCCAGCTGCAGCGTTTAGCTGAAGACAATTCCCAGGAGTTGGCTAGCGAGCTCAATCGTGTTAAGGAAAAGGTTCTTACAGATAGACAAAATAGGTTCTAATTCGCGAGTCCCACTTCCTAAAAGTAGTGTTAAAATCTCTTCGGTAACCTAGGTAACTAACTCTAAGCTCGACTTTGAGTGCGTTGGAGTGGATCCTGGAACGGTAAAACTAGAATTAAGCAACATGTGGGCTGTTCATGCAGATGAAAATGAATAAAAAGTGATTATAGTATTAAATTGGCCGTAGCTGCCTACCTAAATATACATACATTTCCGTGCACGAAAGAGCACAGTGACATATCTACCTACATCAGTAATAGTAGCTCTGTAGCAACCTTGTACTCACAAACGAAATTGGATAGTAATATATATTTTTTACTTTTTAGAAAAAAAAAAATTCTAGGCCTTTGCTTTCCCTAAAAGTTAACTGCATAGATTTCAGATTTATTTTGGAGCTCTACTCGTTGTAGGTACCTATGTTAGGTAGACGCAGCCATGACACAGATCCTATGTTTTATTATACTTTATTATTACAGTTGGTAATGGCGGTGAATAGTCTTAATCAAGAGAAAGCTGAAAGAAATAAGTTTTCAGACGAAAATAAGTTGTTAAGAGTGGCAGTGGACGAGCGGCAGAGGGAGATAGACGTGCTCTCCAAGAGTGTTGATGAGTACAAGTATGATTCTTTCATATTTAATTTTAAGCACTGATTCTTTTTTACATGAACTCAAAATTATTGGTTATCATTTATTCACACTGACCTTAATATTATGATCGAATTTTGTAATATACGAGAGTATAATACGCCTAATTGTCTGTCCGTTTATTAAATCCAACCCGTTCCAAAATGTTCAATTCTTGCATGCATACAAACATAGACTGGACTTAAACATAACCCTCCTTCTCGCGCAGTCGGGTAAATATTAAGAATTCAGTATTTTAAATATCAAACACATTGTATGTATTGTTAATGTCTACACTCATTATAAAAGTGAAGTTCTAAAAAGAGCATTCGTTTCAAACAGACTCATCAGTCAAAAGGTGTAGTCATGCGTTTGTAGATTAGCGTTAACAGGTTTTCTGCAGTCAATGACTTTAACCCAGTTTAAGTTGCTCAGGGGCATCCCCAGTTAAAGTGCTAATGTAGTTAGCGCAAAAATAAGGAGGAAAATTTCAATATTTCCTGGAAGTTCACCTGGGAAGTTTCTGATGAGGCATGTGCTGTCGCAAAAAATAATAGATGGTTTACTACTCATGGTTTTAAGAATTTATAGAAATATCAAATTTATCATAATTGGTCAGATGAAGTGTGCCATTTACTGTGTTTACATCCATTATGCTCCTATTTCATAAAATACCAATAGTTAGGTATTTATAAAATTTGAAGGTACTTAAAATTATTAAAAAGGTACTTATTTTGGACGCATGACGTCAATTTCTATTTGAGTTAATAAAGCAAGACAGTATGCATGCAATCAAATTGAATCTAGATTTACAGATTTACACATTTGCTAAAAGTAGTTCTTAATCCTGCCATGTAAAGAGCTATTATTATTCGTTACCTAATCATAAAACAAACTTGCAAAACTCTTCAGCATTGCAGAAATCATTTATTTATTTGTAGATGCAACGTACTAAGATTAGAAGAGAAGCTATCGCAGCAAGACATCAGATACAAGGAAAAGGTGGAAGAGTGCACTCAGCTAATAAAAGAGATGGATTTGCTTCGAGAAGAGAGCGCCAGGTCTCTGGGCAGGTGTAAGGAGAGAGGGGACTCTATGAGGCGATTCCTTCAGACCCAGATTTCCGAGCTGGAGAGGCAGTTGATACAAAGCAGGGCACATTGTAGTGCATGCCAGAAAGAGAGGGATGAGGTGTGTGATACCTACTTTTATCTGATATTTTTGTTTTGTAATTGTTCCATACACGTTAGACTACCTGATGTATTTCTTTCAAAATATACTTAGTATCTATATTAATTATATTTGCTAGATGAATTTCAAAAGAATTGCAATTTACTCGTATTTGATAATCTATGACTGAGAATTTGTCCTTGAAATCAATACTAGATAGATGGAGATGCACAAATTCTATTTTTTTCATATACTTACATTTGGTTTAAAATACGTTCTATCTGAATCTCCAATATGTATTACCAATGGACCTTGGTTCTAGGTCATTTTACTCTAATCCATTGCAGATCCGTCAACGTATGCAGATCCAGATTAACAACTTGCAAGAAAACTTCGATTTGGTTGAACTGCGCCTGCGAACTCTTCAGGGTCAGATCAACTCTTTGAAGAACAGCTACACGGTCATACTAGCTGACGATGAGGAGGAAACAAGTAACTGCGACTTCGTCAAGATTGCTACCAGTTAGTCACTTTTTGAGTTATTTTTACTAATACTTAGGACCAGAGCGGTCGGTATGGTAATTGGCAGAATTATTATGTACCTGCGGTCATCAAAACTTTGGTTTTATTTCTTTCTAATACTCGGCTGTCCACTATGTACACACCAAACGTAAATCATGCATTATCTTTCGGAAATAAACTGAAGGTTGTATATTTAACCCTGTGTACAAATTGTTACAAACTTATAATGCGTACCACAAAATATTAATTGTGTCAATAATTAAGTACTTATTAAAAATTACGACCGCGGTTTTTGGAATATGTCATTGCGATTAAAATATATTTAATAAATTTTCAAATACAATAACATGTTTGTTTATTCTGCACATAGTGGCTCCGGCGCGGCTTTACTTGCCAGTATGTATTTAACATACTTAATTATTAGACGTATAAAACCTTTAATCTGTCCCCGCTCAGCTAAACGTGGCTATAAGATCTCCTTTGACCCTGCATTTCTGGCTACCCAGTTTTGGGAACAACGCCGTATCGTGTAAAAAGATAATGTTTTTCTTTTAATACCTCGTATTCTTTCTAACATCACGATCATTTTTTTCCCGGAAGCACCCCTGGGAAACCACGAGTTTTCAAGATATTGAGGTCCAAAGTTACATTAATATTTTTTATTTTTTTTTACAAAAATCCATCTGGAATCGGTTAACAATAATTTTTTTTAAAGATACCGTGTCATAATGATAAAATGTTAGTTTTGTAAGTACCTAGACCTACCTGCATTTGTACTATGCGCATCAAACAAATCCATTGCAATTTTTTTATATATTTTTTTTTGTCATTTCTCAGGGTTGGTTCCATAAAAAAATATCGAAAACTTACAAAGAATACGAAGTAGGTACCTATTAAAAAAATAAAGTTGTCTTTTTACACCCTGTATACTTCGTCTTCAGCCTATTGCAGTCCATTTCTGGACGTAGGCCTCCTCCAGGGCAGGCCACAGAGGGTAATGCCCATAGTCACCACCCTGGGCAGGCGGGTTGGTGACCGCAGTGTGGTTTTCGGACTATGTTGACAGCACGGGAGGCGCTGCTGCCCGCCTCCCGGAAACCATTAATCGCCTCGTACGATACCCACGGGCAGGCATGGGGTGGTACAAACTATACTCTGCCGGCACCACTCTGTATTCTTATGTATGTAAAATCTTCCATTCGCCCACTTAAATAATTATATGTCTTAAATAAAATATTAATGAAAATCGGAAGAAGTAATCTAAGTTGTAGCGGGACGGTAGCAGAAATTTTTATGTTAGGTACTTATGTAGAGAAGGGTTGAGGCCTAATACCAAGCAGTGAGTGAGTATGGGCTGACAGATTAAGTCTTGATTTTAATTAGACATTTCTCCCAGAAATGCATAGAGTCGCTAGATGTAGGTAATCTTCATCACAATTTATAGACTAATTAATAGACACCTACCAATTATAATTATACTTATCTAAGCTGAGTTTCTTTTATCTATACTTCTATCTATACTAATAATATTATATTATTAAGAGGTAAACTTTGTTTGTTTGTTTATTTGCAGCGAATAGGCTCCGAAACTACTGGATCGATTTCAAAAATTCTTTCACCGTTAGAATCCTTATTGGACCCGGATGAACAGAGGCTTTCGCATAATTTCCACTGGGCTGGAATAAATATGAATTAAATACCAAATTATTTTACCATTTGACGCATAGAGGTATAAGTTTTTTAGAATTTTACCGAAGCGAAGCGAGGGCGGGCCACTAGTAACCTATATTTTATCAAATATACCTATACCTACTCTAAGCCCGTAAATACGTTCGGGCATGCCCTAATACTCGTACTTCCTTACCGCGATTCTACTCAAATCAACGTGCCAAATGAATGTGCCTACGTGACATGCAGCCAACGTCTACTCGTATTCTACTTATAAACCAATGAAATTCCACTCACTGTCCTGTCAAACCTAATAGACATCATCAATGCTCAACAAAATGATTGTCACCGGATTTCGACTTAGCTGGTGAATGTACCTTGAAATAAGTTCTAGTTAGTTCATACCCTCGCCCTTGCTCTGAGGCCGCTTCAAGTCAAACTGCGGCCTTTTTTAACTAGAGCTATTTTTGTCACATTTTTTTTTATTCTACTCTCGATCCGGAGCAACCAGTTCATATTAATCACCGTCTTTGTTTCAATTGACTTTTTATACATGTATCTGGAAGGTTCTGTTTATTATCTAAGGAAGTACCTTGTAATTGTTATGAAGGCTTCGTGTCCTCGCTAATTCCCCTCAGTATGGATAGGTAATCTGTCGTATCGACAGTATTTTAAGACAATTAAATAAGTTTCCTTGGAATCGGATTAAATTTGAAGAGATGTCATTCCTAGGGGACCGAAGCAATAAGATTACAGGTGGATGGACCCGCGTCTCGGGAGAATGGTCCATGCCTTTTTTCATTCCATTTGCATTTGTGTCTGAGATAAAATTAATTATATTCCGATGCTTTTAGATTGAAGTTTCTTTTATTTGTTTCATTATCTTTAGAATTTTTATATAGGTAAGCTGATGGCTATTTTGTAGGGTGACAATATTTGTTTTGGGTTACGAAGATTTTTCTTTTTAATTCAGAGAATTAAAGAAAATATGTCCTCCTTAACTACTCTTAGGTAGGTACTCATACAGGTGATTTTTGGTCGTCAAAATTCCCGGAAACTACGGAATCTCCCTCTTCACGATTCACGATTAATTAATTATTAATAATCGTCACGATTATTTTTTTCCATGGAAGCATACCTGGGAAGTGTCTGGTTTCCAAAATATTTGGGTACAAAGTTAAGTAAATAGACTGCGTTTTTCTGCATAAATGCACATTGACGCGTGTAGCAAGATTTTTTCATGAGAAATAATTAATATCTGTCTATGAAAAAACTAGCATAAACACCCGATCAAGAAATTAAAAACAAAAAAAAAACAACAAAAAAATACATCGTTTCCCAGCATTTTTATGGCGTAAACTTACTTTATTTGATGTATGGAGTACATACCCTTCGTTAAGGGTGGCAACGAAAAAACACCCTGTATAAATATCCCTTTTTTGCGAAGTGATGCAATAGCCAAGTTACCAAAATCAGGTGACATATAATAGACACATATAATATCCCAGGATTTATTACCTATCTATCAATCTACTAGTTTAAACTCATTATATCTAAATATGTAGGAATGAAACGTCTTAATCCACTCAAGAACATTTATTTTCTGTTTGATATATTTTTATTTTTGGTGCTCCATTTTTTATTCTTTGTGTTACTCTTTAAATTATAAATTAATACTAACAATAGTAGTAAAAGAGCTCGCGAAACGCGCACAGCCTCCGTAAATGGGCAATCGGGAGCTCTGTGTGCTTTCCGAAGCCCGGGCAATGATCTCGGCAAAATAAATAATATAATAAGGTACAAAAAGGAATTCAACGAAGTACCATTCGATGGTTTTCGCATTCGCACACACGCTCCACACACGCCGACAACAAACTTACATCTATAATATCACTATCTATACAGAATGTGGCCAGGCCACGTGATCTGAACCGGGCAGGTGTATACTGGTAGGGTTTTCATTCGAACTGTGAGCTCTTGAGCTTCTTGATGGCGTTGGTCAGGTGTAGCATCTCGGTGTTCAGTTGCCAAATGAGGGTTTCCAGCTTGTCGACGGTGTCCAGCACCTCGACGCGTTCAGTGTGCGGGTTGAAACGCACTTCGAAGGGTCTTGACATGGTTGACACCCAGCGTCTGCAATCAAATATGATTTTTAACTTATAGGCTTAGAGAAAAAATAAGAAAGAGTGATTTTGTCGCATTGTGCTGTCTTGGACTTAATTTATTTTGCTAATCACATTTAGTTTGAACCGATTAGTTCTAAAATGATGAATAATTTACTAAGTGGACTCAAATTCGCCCATACCTGAATTTATCTTTGGCATCTTCGAAGCTCTCAGCGACGTAGTATATCGGCTGGTATTCCTGGTCCTGGTAGGGTTGCACGGACGTGGAAGCAGGCTCGAAAGGTCGCAGTTCGGGTTTGTCACTGAGAGCATGGAGAAGTTCCCCAATAGAGGATAGAAGAGCGGCACCGTAAGCTTTCAGTTGTTGGTTTTCCTTGCATAAACCGAATTCAACTGTGAACCAGTATACCTACGAAATAAAACGAATATTATAATTTATATTCACAGGATACCAAGTATTTTAATATCGTGAAATTGGTTTTGAGAACTTACGGTAGATAACTTTTCAATTTCTGCATCAGAAGCGCCAAGGGAGGCCAGACCGATTTCCTGAGAAAACTGAGCAAAGCTGGGGTCGGCCAAGAGGGGGATGTGTCCAAGAAGTTCGTGAATGCAGTCACTGTAATAAGACGAGGCTTTTATAAATCCAGATCAACTACAAAGCCAAAAATTGGGATACACTTAGTATACAGGATGTTTTTTGGTCCTCAACATTCCCGAATACTACGGAATTTCCCCATCATTACGATCATTTTTCTTCATGGAAGCATACCTGGGAAGTGACTGGTTCCCAAGATATTAGGGCCCAAAGTTGAGTAAATAGACTGCGTTATTTTGCGTAAATGCACATAGACGCGTATTATAACATTTTTTCACGAAAAATAATTTTAAAGCTAACTAAAAACAACTAACACAATTAATACATTTCAGTGCAGTAATTATTCGAGATTGCATGGAACAGCTGATTTTTTTTACTATTTTGGAGTAGGTCCCATAGTGAAAGTTGTTTCTTTTTACCTGTCTAATTTCGTGCCAAAAGATAATCACTAATTTTGAAAAGACCCTATACAGAGTGTAACAAAAAGGGTATGTTAAGCGAAAAGCTTAAGGTAAGTATGAAAATTCCTGAGATAATTTTGTGGATAGGTTTTTTACAGCGAGCTATTTACGTAGCTTCTCGCTTAACATACCCTTTTTGTTACACCCTGTATAGTAAAACCGAGAGAACGGTAATTGAATACAGTCTCCCCTCTGACTGGGACACTCCTTTAGAATTCGCGCTGTAAAGTGTAACCGAGTTGGGGAGAAGCTTTTAACAAGGTTATAGTTCCATCAGTTTTAAGTTATGAAGCGGCTATTAAGTCACGATCGGAATATAATATCATTATTAAAGGGATTTGCATTAAACAAAACACTGAACGTTATCAAATAATGACATTGAAATAAACGCTTTTAATTAATTAGTCCGGTCTACATTTAGGTGTGATTTTTGGTCCAATTTACATAACATCAACAAGGACTAGTTGCGTAATATTTCCGTAAAAAAGACTCGTCAAGGTAATTAACAATTTTATTCTTAACTTTGTAATTGATTAATTTTTTTGGATAGGAGTATAAGCTCGACTAGTTCTTATTTAATTTGCCATTTCCATTAATTATTTTAATTATGTGATAATTTGTGCATTAGATTAAATGTCACGACGACTTCCTACAATCGTTTTAGGTTTAAGATACTTACGGTTCGGGTGTGTGGAACGGTGAGTTGCTGTGACGCACATACTGGGTGGATTGGAATACTCGGAACGCCAGCGAGGCAAGGAAGTCTCTAGCGGTCAGGAGGCCGGCGGCGGGGCGGAGGGTGAAGCCAGTGTGCTGGCGGAGGAAGTTACTGACTTCCTCCAGCTGCGGGATGCGGTGAGGCACGAAGATATCGGCAGCCTGTAGCTTGCCGAATGCCGCCTTGTACTCGCGACAGGCATGCTTGGGCATGAGATCCAGTACAGTGTTGAACACGCGCTGCCAGGTTGCATTCTCTGACTCCTTATAGCTGATGCTGGGGATGGGGTCTCCATATTTGTACGCGAAAGCTATTTCCGCAATCTGCTTTCTGCGCTCTCTATAGTCCTTGTCAGCGAAGCCTGGGTGGTTCATGTCGAGCTCGGGTTCGTACTTGGTCATCAGGTGGTTACAGTTGTCGAGATCGGAAGCATGGCATGGGAACCACGGTGTTTTGGAGGACACATTATTTTCAGAGAGAATGTTAATTCCGGAAAAGGCAGTAGATTGGCGTAGAGATCTAATCAGTTGCAGCAGGTTGATGCGAGACATGCTTATCTTCACTAAGGCGTCGAACTGGACCCCGGTTTGTTGAGAGGGGCGAGTCTCAAGATGGAGTACACAACCCTTGTAATTGTCGATGGTCTTGAGGATGCGGCTGAGGGAGCCCATGCCGTCACGCAGGCGGAGCAGCAAGGCTGCTTGTTGGGTGGCTTTCTCGGCTTCAGGGGATTCACTGGCGGCATTTTGTAGGATCACTTCCTCCTCGGTCAATGAATAGTCTGAAAAATGTGATGAATATAAGTACCTATGTTTCCGGTAATAGAACTATATTTTTAATTGTATAAAAATATATGACACATTCTTAATTTAACAAATCAATAAATACTGACCTGCATCCTCGTTTCGATCAATATCGCCTATATCGGCATCCGCTAAAAATAATATAACATAAAAAAAAGAACTAAAAGTAAAAAGCAAAGTTGAAATAAAATACCAAAGCAAAATCCTAAAACACCATCACCGCAATCTTGAAGCAGTTTTAAGAAAAATATTGGACAATTACCAAGGTGACCATTTTTGGTCTCATCTTGTTGTGTGCCATCTTCGACGGTTGGCGTATTGTCGCCATTGCCAATAGGAATGCCATCTTGATTGAATTCGGGTTCCAAGCTAGTGTCTATAGAAAATAATAAAAAAAGTTTACAAAACAAAGAAAATTAATTGAAAAAATAATAAAAATTCGATCCACGTTCCGATGTTGGTTGACTCCAGCCATAAATCAATCAAAAAATGTAAAACCAATTACCATTGGAGCGGGCACGAGCCTCTTCAAGCACGCTTTGTTTGGTTTGTTTGACTACCAGTGTCTCGAAACGTGCGTCATCTACCAGCGAACGACGGCGGGATGGATAGCCGTTCTGTAACAAACAAAAAACAATCATAATCTCCCTATATCATTTGTCGTAATACCAAGAATACGGGCGATACTTTCCTTGTTATACAGAGTTAACTAAATTGTGCGTCCATCTCCTATGAAAATTAGATCGTCAATATGTATCTACAGTAATATAATAAATCAAATAACATACAGCATGTAATAAAGCTATGAGAATCGTTATTTGATATCTTTATGCCAAGGAGGTTTCATGACAAGAGCGCCTATTACTGGGTCATCATAACATCCTCCAGTGATTTACGGCCAACAATGGCATTATTATATAAATAAATTTATAAATATTCATGATTAAGTTGTATTTGATCTTTGTAACATACTTTAGATCGAATTATACAATGGAAATCAAAATCTTTGGTCGCAGCCGAACTATTCTCAAAGACAATAATCTGAGACGACAGATTAAAGCCCTACAAAGGATTTATCTAAAAATAACTTTGATCTTCTAAATCCTTATAAATATAAAGCGGTCACATAGCATTATATTTCATGTGAGAGTAGAAATTGCTTTTACGGAGTTCGTAAGCTTATTTCCTGAGTGTGGCCGCGTAAAGTGCTGCCATTATGGAAGCGGGACGGGTGCGGGACCCTGCGGGACGGTGCGGGACGGGGCCGCGACGGAAACGCGTCTGGAGCTCAAATCTTTCAAAGGACTTTCTGCCTCAATGCACTGAAATGGCACCAATTATAAGTGACAACTTATTCCCAGCTATTCCTCAGTTTCATGGAGCACAAAGGCAGACTGAGTAATTCTATATTGTAGGCGATAACTTTATTACGGCGAATTTACGACGGTGCAAGCGTTTTACGGGGCGAATATTTCCGGAACTTTTATTTCGAAAAATATATTTGTGAGAAATTTCAAATGTGTACTCATAAGATTACAGTCCAATGCGACGTAACTATTCATTTTTAGAGCAGTACGATTTGTATTATGTTTCATTTCTGAGAATATTGATTTTATAATAAAACAATGAATTTATTTACCTACGTTTGATTATAAGCATCTATGGATGAGTGCGCGAGCGCCTCAAGACCTAGCATTTTCCAGTAGAGTGGCCGCACTGCACAATGTATGTCAAGGGTTACGCTAATCAGTCGCAATTGTTAACAAGGGGTTAACCCCTGCAATATAGGGCTTAAACCGCAATTTACTACTCAGGCTCACAACAAAGCGACTGGTAACAACCTGATAAATTTGACTGTCAAGTTTGAAATTGCGGAAACGGTAACTGTACGCGTTAAGGTCCGACTAACTGGAGCAGACAGGATTCGAAATCCGGTTGATTTAGCCTTGGTGGCCCGAGTGGCACTTCACCGCTCCAATCGGTCGACGCTTAATTAAGTGAAGCCGGGAGTTGTCGACCTGCGCCTACCCCCAGATATAACAACGAACAATTAAATTCCGTACAATACCCTTCTATCGGAAGCTATTAACACTTTTAAGGTGATTAATACGTGATCGAACTAACAAACCGGTAACGTTAGGTAATTACGATAGATTTTGACCGCGAAGAACTTCTGTCGGTCAAGGGTAACTCATGCAACCTCGAGTCTGTTACAGCGTCTTGGTCTCAACAGTCTTTTTGCGTGACTATAAATGAATAATTTGTGTGCAACAATAGCAGATTTTATGCAATTTACTGGCATCGTAGTGATTAGGTTGCAGATAATTCTAGTTTTAAATGTCTCCTCGATATAATTTTATCGATATAGAGTGTTTGCGCCGGACTCGGTGAGCGTCGCTATGCCTTGCATTCCGACCTTCGACGGTCAAGGAAATACAATCATTCAGGTGCCAATTATATACTATACGGTAATAAACATGTGAGTAACAGAAGCTGGTTATCGCACAGCAAGGAACTGAATCAGGGTACTAATATAAACATCGCAATGCAGTTCATTGTTTGTTTACACGACCCGACAGGAAAGGGTCTGTTTTAAAAGTTCGTCGTGTAAATAAACAAGAGATAATTTCGCAATAACTTTTCGCAGAGCTTATTCGAACTACTAATAGACGACAGTGTTTGCCTAGGAAGTAACTTACCAAACACCATATTTATAGTGTACCCTTTGAAGCCGGTCCTACCAATCAGGTTGAATCGCAGAAGCTTAAGTGATCTACGGAGAAGTTGAGAAGATGCATTGGAAATTTTTGGTCAAGTAATTGAAGTAATTGCAAAAAAACTACATAAATTAATTATTAAGATACCTGACGTCTTGAATATTGACAATGATAATTACCCTGTTAGACAATGCTGTGACGCTTGTGACCAATTATTATTACTTAACGGAATTTTTCTATGGCGTCGTCAGACGGATGAAAACAAACAAACCTACCTCTGTATGACCTGCCACAGATTCGGTGAGGACGCGACCGCGACGGTGCAACAATGACTTATTTATTTACAAAATTGTGATTGTTCTGCCGCTATTGCATAACGTGTCACACGATTACTGTCGTGAAAGTTCACGTATCACCTGCGAGTGGATTGTGCGAGGTAATAATGACATGAACGGGGCCAGACCGACGACCCGCGTAAACTCGGTCTTTTCGGCAATTAGCCGAACAATTACAGAGAAAACACATTTTTAATATGTAACAGAATCCTCTGAGCGAGCTTTCACTTTGCGACTTGATAATGTAATCAGGATATAATGATGTCAGCTAAGATTTAGTGTGTTTGAGTAGTGTAACGAGGGGCACAAGGTCGATGGTCTGTCCGACGAGTAGGCAACGGCGATTAGTGCGGATGACGTGCGGAGGTCGCACGGCTGCAGGTGGACCACGCTTTTTGCATTCTCGAGTTATGTCACACTGAATATCGTGTAATAAATTATGCTACTTGTTCGTTACAACATTACATCTAATTTGTTATGACCCAAACCGCGTAAAGCGTTTAGTTTTTAATTGCAATCACGACTGAACAATTTGAAAACGCTTTGTTTACATTAACGAGCTTATAATGTTTTCAACTTTGACATAGATTATTCCTTCACATTATTCATATTGAAGGCTTTGTCGTGCTTATCAAATAATTGTTAATTGTCTTGAACTACTTAATATGCTGTATTTTTAGTTATGCGGAAAAAATAAATTAAACACGAACATGTATAAAAGTGTACTTAACTGCATGACTGAAATAATTCTCAAATAACCTGTTTGCTTTATTTGTAAAATCGGACACTTTTTGCACTGAAAACGATTGCAAATTAAACTTGGCTGAACTTTTTTGAAACTTTAGCAACTATCCAAACTTTTACAACTATACAAACTTTTGCTAATAAACTTTTAAAACTAATAAATAAGTTTTTAAAAATAAAACGGGAACTTGTAAAAAATTGTCCGATCACACAAAACGAAGCAATCCAGGGGAGAGAGAAGCTGGAAGGTATCCTGGTCGCTCACCTCGATGCTGTAGGACTTCTTGATGGCAAACATTTCGCGGTTCTTCTGAGCTGCTGCGACGGCCATGTCTCCTGAATAATCCACTGGGAGTTTCCTGAACTGGGTTCACTTAGCTAGCGTACGTCTGCGATAGCTTCGGTCACGACCACTGGCGGTTGCCTGTCTGTCTACGACTCAAGCTGTCGTATTACTATAGCTAACTAAAGTTTGGATTGCAAACAAACCAATGCATGATTACCGGTCTCATGAACTGTTTAAATAGTGTTAGGCGCGCACCTCCCACCCCGCGCCACCTTTCGTTGCGCATGCGTCACTACCGCCCCGCGCCCCGCGCTCCACGCGAGTCCTGCCACGGACAACCCCCATGATCATCACTGACCTACCACCACCTCATGTGACATAGCTCCTTCTGCATATCTGCACCTACCTACACTCGGGTCGCAAAAAATTTGCTTAAATTTGAAGCCAATTTGGAAATGTTATTTGACTCTTAAGAAAATTCTCACGCGAAGTCACGTAGTGTCTTTACTTTGTTGCCGTAATGGCTTGTAATTTTTTTCTTAATGATTTAATTACTTATTAATTATATTCCAAGGGGAAATATTGTTACGGACTGAGGCGTGTCTGTGTTGAGATGATTAAAAGTAGAGCAAGTGAAATAAGTATAGTGAAAGAAATAGATATAAGTATTATAAAGATGATTTGTAGAATTCTGTCCGCGAAGTGAATTTTTTTTAGTAAAGTGACATTTTCCAGGGCTTTAGAAGCAAATGTGCGATTCCCGACTCTATCTCTGTGCTAATATTTTTTTATCTAGATCTATTTTGGGGGTCTCACCGTAAAAACAGTGACAAATCTAGCTATTCAAATTTTCCAACAAATCAAGACTTACTTTGTCTTTAGTGTCAAATTAGATTAAAAGGCAATTTTACCTAATCTTAGGTATGTAGATATCTCCGTAGAGCTACTTTAAAAATTATCCAGTTTTCCATTTACATAGGTCCTTATTGGTATCTGTGTAGGTTCATATTATATTTACATTATTTATATCCGTAAAAAGCCGGATCTGTCCAGGCACATGCTTTGCGGGAGTTGATAGAGGATCCGGATCTTATTATAATCTTAGATTACCTATATAGAATACGGTTAATGGAATTTAAATATTCGAACGTAATCCTTTCTTGAAGCCAATTCAAGATTATCTATAGGTACTTAAAAATACTTTGCCTTGGATGAAGAAGAATCAACGCATGGTCTACATCGCACATTATTTAGGTACCTGAAACTTGGAGCTTGTGTTCTTAGTATTAGATAGGTACTTACGTAGGCATCCGATAGGAAAAGATTTTTCGAAAATACCACATGAACGTATATTAACGGGAATTCTGAATTATAAGCGGGCGAAGTTAAACTATAGGTATATATATTCTATTGGTTAAATTGTTGGTTGAATATTCTATAAGTAGGTAAGTTTCTCGTTATTACTTTCTAGTGCTGCTCTACCAATTTGATTAATGAAACATATTTTGTGTGTGATCGAATTTAGAGCTGGTCTTTTACAATAAGTCCAGGTTTGGATCAGGTATCTGATCTCCTTCCATGCATGTCAAAAAACTAGGGCAAAAACTTGGTCACTGATCTATTATACTTGCACCCGCTATGTTAAACGTGGCTGTGGGATCTCCTTTATGATCCTGCAGTTTAGCTGGCTACCCCATTTCGGGAGCACAGTCGTGTATATTAGCGATATATACAGGGTGTAACAAAAGGGGTATGTTAAGCGAAAAGCTACGTAAATAGCTCACTAAAAGGAACCTACCCACGAAATTTCAGACTCGAAATAACATCTTTATTTTTCCACATAGTATGGAGAATTCCCTAAATAACTCAGAAATGTTCATACAACCTTGAAAAATAAACATGCGATTTTAAGTCTCAAATTTTGGAAATTAGGTTCTCTATAGTGGGCTATTTACATAGCTTTTCGCTTAACATACCCTTTCTGTTACATTCTGTATAGTCACGCCCATTATTCCCAAAGTTGGGCAGACTCGTGTAAATAGTAGGTAAGTAAGTCTTTTTTGGCAACGAATTAAGTAGGTCATCATCATCAGCCTATTACAGTCCACTGCTGGACGTAGGCCTCCCCCGGGGCACGCCACAAGACTGCCATGGGGGGTATTTGCCCATAGTCACCACGCTGGGCAGGCGGGTTGGTGACCGCAGTTTGTATTTTAGACTATGTTGTCAATATGGAAGGCGCTGCTGCCCACCTCCCGGAAACCCTTAATCGCCTTGTACGATACCCACGGGCAGACATGGGGTGGTACGAATTTTACTCTGCCGGCACCACGCGGCCATGTAGGTAAGTATACATAAATAGTAAATTCATAAGTAAGCATAATATCACAAATTTCCTAAAGACCGATTATTCTAAGATTTATCGATGAGTGTATCACGCATGCACGGATAGTCTGTTTAAAAGTCGTAAGTTTCGATCATTATTTTAGACAGGGAATAGCTTCATACATTCATACATCAAATTCTATGACATGTGTGTGATGGAAAAAGCTGAAATTCCATGGTTTTTTCACGTTACATATGACTCCAATTACATACATCACTCAAAACTGCGGACACCCGCACATTAATTACATGTTTTCCCGTAGGTACTTATATGGAATTTACGTTCAAGCGTTACTTACATGACGACAACAGCTTTTATACTGGTGTTTTGATATTCCTATTGAATCGCTCTTTCAAGTGGTTTGCTGGTAGAAATCGTAGTTAGGAATAGGCGCGTCTTTGTACATTATCAATTTATCATTGAAACTATTTTACTGTAAGTATAAAATCTTTGTGTACAAATTAAATAATCGATACCTAAGTAGATACGACTTTTGAAGTTAAAAAATAATTAAAGAACAAAATGCTTTTAAATTGGACGACCGTTCCTGGGCATAAGCCTCCTTGCCGATCAGGTTTGGGGGTATGGGCGTCCGCAAAATTTCTAGTGTCGCACTCCCAGCTTTTTTAGCTTCAGCCCACGGTACACACTTCTTAGTTAAGAAAATACTAAACAACAAAGACAATTCAACAACAACCTACTACCTATATGGCTGAAGCTAAAAATGCTTGGAAGTTGGCCTATCGGAACGGCGTTGAACCATAGTCCCCATCCTCGCATAGGCTATGGGACGAGCCGCTTTACAAACTGGTACAGAAAAATCTACAAGACACGCTGCGTTCTTCTACGCTCTACGCTCGTCTTTTAACCTTAGGCGAGTGGTAATCGGGTTTATGGCTACAGGCACTGCCGTCGGCCAATGTCGGCACCCTTCTAGACAGAACAACATTCCGCATTGCAGCCATTAGGCGCACCCTGCAATGTCCCCCACCGGATGTCGGTGTGGCGATGCTGTAGATCCACTCCATGGGCTGTCATGTACCAAGAGCGCGGGCTGCATACCTCACCATTCGACCCTAAATGACATCATCTGCCGGGCTCTTTCCACCGCCGGGGCACCATCTGTCTTAGAATCCCTTGGATTGGTGCGCGATGATGGAAAGAAATCGGACGGCATGACCCTTATGTCTTGGAGGATGGGATGATGCTTGGTATGGGACGCAACCTGCGTCGGTACCTTTGCGGCGTCTCACCTCCCAGGCACAAGCATTAGAATCGGTTCATCGGCGGCCTCAGCAGAAAACCTTAAGCGGCGCAAGTATGCAAACCTAAGCGGGGATTACATATTTGAGCCACTTGGGGTTGAAACCATGGGGCCATGGGGTCCGGGTGCGCATGCTCTCTTCAGGGGCATTTCTAAAAGATTGGTCGAAGCATCCCATAACCAGAGGGTTGGTGCCTATTTTGGCCAACGCGTAAGCCTCGCTATACAACGAGGCAACGCGGCCAGCCTTTTGGGCACGCTGCCATCGGTGGAGGATTTGCAGGCCGTCTTCTATTTGTAAATATTTTCAGTTAATAAGTAGTTAATATTTAGTTTTAATTTTAGGTTTAATTACTATCTTCATATATAAAGAAATGTGGGTACTTAATAAAATTAAATAAAAATTTACACTTAGGTTAAATAAAGGTTTATAATTTTATCTTTGATGTTAATTATTCTTAATAAACACATTATTGTCTATGAACTTGCAAAAGATATAGATTTTTTTGCTTTATAATTTTAAGGCCAGGTTTTTTAAATGGACTTTAATTTAGATATAATGTGGTAAATTTATATTTTTTAACTATGTAGGCTACTGCAATGCCCATGTAACATGTTTACTCCTTAACTGGGTAAGTCAAGGAGTAGTCAGGTTCAATAAAAAAAAACTAGAGGAAATAAAAGAATAATGAATTTAACAAACTATATTGTTTAGGATCGAGGGAACGAAGTCTTGGTTCTTAATACATTTCTCGGTCACAAGTAGCACGTAACTTTGGAAGGCGAGAAGCGATGTCCAAGCACGAGGTAAATGACCCGGAGAAGGTAGGTGGTCCCGGAGAAGGGCGCTGGCAGCTGACCGCCCAGCAGCACGAGAAGTGCGCGGCTATGAAGCCTCGAAGGATGTAGGTGGTGTGCCGATTGTTAGGCTTTTAGCCTTAACGTCTGGCGTCAGGCTATTGAAAATTTTTTTTTTTCAAAATTTATATTGCGTTGACCTTTCAATTTAGAGACAGTATAGGGAAAAATACCTAGATAGCATAAATAGAAGTAAGATCGTCTTAAAAAATATTTAAGGTTTAAAATAGCATTGTTTACACGATTACTTAAATTATAACATTTATCGATAAATATCTTGGATGCTGTACAATTCTATGTATAAGGTATTTCTTTATCCCGGAAGAGTTATAATGTCCTTTAATACCTAACCTTATAATATCGGAAGTTACTCGTTCTGATCTGTTCGCTTTGATTTGCGGAACATTTTTTATTATCTCATAGATTTGTTAAGTTAATTATTTATAGCAATTGCGTTACTGTAATGAAACCATTGTTTTGATTTTATATGATAAAGCAGGTTTTTCGTGTCTATAAATAGAGTATAATAAACCTCTCACACTTTTGAATTTAAACGGTGGAAATTTACTGCGGCGATCACAAACCTCTCAAACACTTGTCGAATTTTCTTTAGACAATTTTTGAATTTGAATTTGAAAAGCTGCACACCAACAAACGTGCAGTGGGCTTGCAGTTTAACTGCAGTCGTACAAACTGCATCGGAACTTTTGCAGTCGACATGCATTTAAATTGATAAATGCTTACGACGCTAGCTTTACTAATTAATAAATACTTACTTATTATTTACTAGCCGATTCCAGCATAGTATCCTCATGACCGTCAGTTATAATTATAACCTGTGTGTCATCTTTAAGCTAGTGCTACTGCCAAGTTTCATCAAAATCTATCCGACTGTTTTAGCGTAAAAGTACTCTATTACTAAACCGTTTGTTACTATAAACATCTAAACCTTAGATTAATGATTGGTCTTCGCTTCTAAGATCTAAACAAATTTACACACTTTCACATGTAGGTATTATTATTAGATAGTGCCTCATAAAGCTCAGGATCGCACAGCGAGCGATGGAGAGAGCTATGCTTGAGATCTCTCTGCGTGATCGAATCAGAAATGAGGAGATCCGCAGACGTACAAAGATCACTGACATAGCTCAACGGTCCAGCAAGCTGAAGTGGCAATGGGCAGGGCACATAGCTCGAAGAATTGATAGCCGATGGAGTCGGAAAGTTCTAGAGTGGATACCACGTATCGGCAAGCGCATCGTGGGAAGGCCACCCGCGAGGTGGACGGACGACCTGGCCAAAATCGCGGGCGTCAGTTGGATGCAGGCTGCTTCCGACCGGTCGGAGTGGAGGTTGTCGGGGGAGGCCTATGTGGACTTCTCAGGGCTGTAAATGATGATGAGATATTATTTTATTCATCTATGATGTATCTGTTTATAAATTATAGGTACATTTTCGCCGATTAGATCTAAATTAATTCTTAATTCGTTCGTTTGTCGAATTTACAATTTTCTTACTATTTCGGTGAAATAAATTTTCCCTATCGTTTTATTTAGAGTACAAAAGCATAGAGTCACAAAAAGTGCTAGAAGTTTTCCGATATTATGTACTAAAAAAGAAGTTTTAATGGAAGGCCACCCGCAAGGTGGACGGAGGACCTGACCAAGGTCGCGGGCGTCAGTTGGATGCCGGCTGCTTCCGACCGGTCGGAGCGGAGATTGTTGGGGGAGGCCTATGCACTTGCATATCCAGTTACTACCTTTACATACTTAAGAAAGGCTTTTTTCCTTCTTTGTAAAATTTGGTCAGCTGGTTTAGATAGAAGGTCAAGAGATCAAACTGTTTGAATCCATTGACACTCATACCTATGGATGATAGAAATAAGACGTAAGGTCTGACTAATAAACATCTTTTGTTACAATAAAGTTTGATCTTGATATTTCGCCAGGATATTCGAGTTTGTCCCTAGAAAATAAGCATTAATCTGTACTCCACAATATGTCGCGTACTTATATGAGTTTAGGAGGAATCCTTATATACATTTCTAGCTCCTGATATTAAAGTTAGGTAGATAGATACGTCTATTAATGTTCCTATGTCTATCTGAATTACCAATTTGATGTCTAATTTAGAGTAAGGCATGTCAGCAAATAGCAAATGATTCCATTCTGGTATTTTCCTAATAATTTTCCATTGTATTATAAAAAATAATAGTTCAATCATTTAGAGAGAAAAACCCTTGTAAATAATGTGAGTTACTAATGAGTTTACACAGATACGAGTAGCCGGCATTCTCATGCATACCAACACCCGACATGTAATGCACCTTGTTAGGACAAAGATAGCAAGGTGACGAAGCGAGGTAACATCTATATTTAGGTACTAATTCATCTGTTGATTAATATAAATAAAGATAGGTATTTAAATCCTATGCTGATTGCAAGGCTTCAATACAATATATCAGCTGCATCTCTTTCCGTGCATGTTGTAAACCTAAGTTTCCACCGGAGCGGACAGGAGCGGTGCATGAATTGACCAATCACAACATGACGTAAGCTCTTTCTGAGACATTGAAGTATAGTGATTGGTCAATTCATGCACCGCTTAGCACCGCTCCTTTCTGCTCCTCTTCAATCTAAGATGGAGCGCGCTTGCCTAAAAGAAACAGGTTCACTATCGACTTGAAGACCGCAAGATTATAGTTCATGGGGAACAGGGCTGTAGGTTCTCATCCGCGGATTCAGGATCCAGTTTGGCTACCTTCCTTTATTTGGGAACACTGCCGTCTGTACAAGCTTGTAAATAGTAAGAGTCAGCTAAAATTCAGGGCGTGGCATCACTTATCTTTTTACACCACCACCTTCTTATTCTTATCTTGTTGTGCGCAGGAGCTTATCCAGTAGGCGACTTTTTTTAAGGTATGGGTCAGCAATGGGTTCACATAGGTAAAGCTAAAGTGTAATACATTCAATTGAATTAAATTCAAGTAAATTCTGCTAAATTGCTTTATACCTAATCGTATGCACATCATAATTATTTTTGGGTACCTTAATTTTATTTCATTTATTTAGTTCGACTAATATCATATATACATACATACATATAATCACGCCTTTATCCCTTACGGGGTAGGCAGAGCACTAAGGGCCGATAGAACCACATGGTGCCACTTCTGACCAATTTTTAGGATATAGTTCAGATGTACAAGTTCGGTTAATACCATACTGGTGAAAAGTGGGTGCGTACCTATAATTTGCACACTTCAACCTCTTTAGGGGATAATGGGCGTAACTACCTATATATGTATATCATTTTATTTTAAGAGTACCACACTTACCTATTGCAACATAATTCATTTTCCTTATTCTGGTAATTTTGTTGGGTCACGGACACCTATCTGTATAACCCATATTGTTCCAGGATCATAAGTCACGTTTATTAACAACGTTTTAAGATAATAAAACTATTAAAACAAAGTACTTTTTATAGTTATCGGTGCAATAAATAGCAATTAGGTATACATTTACATTTAGTTTTGTGTGAATATCTATTTTTTGAGACTTGAATTATTTTAGACAATTTAAGTGAGTTTCATCAAGGTTTCATCGATACACCTGGTTGTGCTCTCATACACAAATAGAATACAAACCTATTGGGTACTTATCTCCTTCCATTAATACATTGGTTATTCGATTTGAAATCAAATTAAATAAAAAAAATCACAGTAACAGCATTAGGTACACCATATTAATATACGTTAAGTAAATAATAGCTGTATTATTTACAAAAGTCCTTTATCTCTATTTTAATAAAAATAAGAACAATTGCATATGTTGTGAAATGGCCACAGCTCATTATGATCGCTACGTCACTATATAGCAGGCTATAAGGTCACTACAGATTTCAACAACTAGATGGAAGCTCTCCTCATGTCATATATTATTTTATCGCGATATTTGTATCATGTTCGTTCTTAACAGCCAATTTCAATTACCGATCTCGAGAGATTTTTTGCATATTCCAGATTAAATGATTCATTGTTTACATAGAAAATTTCAAATTTGGAATAAAAAAATCTGAGAGTCTTTATGATCTCCTGTATTGAAATTGGCCGTAATTGTACCTATTTATTAAAAAAACAACTTTTGAGTCACTGTGACAAATTCTCATAAATATTATATCATAATAAGACATTTATGTATAGGTAGCATTTCAAACCGCATAGCGAGGTAAATTACATAAACCAAGATATACACTCCAAATGAACTGTTTAATGACACATTCAAGGTAATTTAAATAAAAATTTATTCCATAGTGGCGCTAGTAGACGACCAATTCGACGTTTTTTCCAAAGTGAGTGGCATGGTTCTGGTTTAAGGCATCATACAATATTTATTTAGGTTTTTAGACGTCACGAGGTTTTACCGTTCCAACACGGAAGACTCGCAAATGTGGTCCTTGGAATTACCTGCAAAAGAGTCATTGGTAACTATGAACTTGGTAACTATGAAATTATTTAAGTAGAGTATTTTTTGTGTATATTTTTTAATGCCAAAGTCCGGATTTTTAATTTTTGTGTTTTTAGGGCTTAATAGTACTTCAATTATGTACCTACCTATGTTTTTACTTTATAAATGCACGTTACGTCTAAGCTGAAGTAATTCGTCTAAAATTTATAATTTGCTTCGTAAAAGACTTCAAGTTATGGCCATGCCATATTTTCTACCAAAACACAGATTTACGTAATTGTTTCCTACATAACGTACGGGATTTATTTGCTCTATAAACTAAAACTAGTTAGCCATTTAAACTTTACTCAGTTTCTACTATTCTGCGAAAAAGCATAAGTTTTGAGAGAAAGAGAGAAGAATCCTTTTGTAAATAAGTTACTTAGTTTTGATAGTGTCACTGGGAGATTTCTTGCTATTTCTTCTTCCAAGCAATGACACTTCACTGAAATAGTGTAACAGTAATAGAAGAGTTATGCGGTCTGTAAACCTAATGTTGGTTTTGCCATAAGGAAGAACTGACTTTAGCAGTTCTCCAGGGTTTCGTCTTTAGGCGACCATAACTGGCCGTAGTTCTACAGAAAGCGACCAAAGCCATTTTTGGCCAAAATGAGTTAGCTATGCCATCACAAACTAGATTTTTTTGCTCTATATTCTGGTAAAATCGACAGTTTTTTAGCACAATTATTTGATAAATTGCTGAAAACGATCAACAAGAAAAACAAGTATTAAATAAGAAAAGCAGCCACAATAGAAATATAACGCAGCCACCTTGGTCGAGTTGGTCTTATTGAAGAATTATTCTTCAACTAAAATATTATCTTTAAATCTGCAGAACACAGCCATTTTACTCGGTCGGTTTTAGTAATAACCTATAGTACTAATGTTCACAATATTTTATTCTGCATAAAACGACTACGTAGATGGTCGAGTTCTTCGATTTAGGTTTTCTGTTTGTCCCGTAATTTGGTCGTATTTTGCTTTTAATATTTAGAAATCCACATAGAACATAGAACTTTGTTGTCACAGAACAATGTTCGGCTCGTACCTATACTAGAACTCCATAGTCACGACAATTTAAGAATGTCAAATTCCAATAAGTAGTAATGTCTTGTTTTTTTCATTTTTAGCTAAGTATTTTTGTGAGTTTTTTTACTCATCAGATCGCGAACGAAGCCACATTTTGTCGCCGCCTTTTTTTTAAATGTCATGAATAATTAGTAGGTAGGTAATTAATAAATAATTATTTATGGTATTTTAAACAACTTAGATTCTGAGTCTGTATGTTGTCTTACTGCTTGGCTTTGGTTTAATAAACACGTATGTATGAAAATATTAAAAAGAATTTGATAGAAAAGATTTACATTATTCAAAAATAAACATTAGTAGATAGGACCTATTTCGATTACATCACTTTAGTTAGCTTAGTGTACCCACTACTTTATATAAACTACATTAAACTCAGATCATGCAAAATATCTCTTTCGTACAAGATAAGTTATGACGTCTCTACTCCATCACGATATCATCATAAAATGGAGTCGAAAGTTATTTAAATAACGCTTAGGAAGATGTATTGAGATAGGTCAACCTGTCAGTTGCCTGCTTATTAAAGTAAATAATCAGCACGTACGTTTCTTTACGAGCGGTAAAACCGGTTTTAGTCCCGTCCGGGACTCGCAGTTTTCCTAGTGCTAAGTGGTTAAAATAATTTTTGCAAGAGCTAAAATTACTGACGCCACAGTGAATTGAAAGTGGAGCATACTGATTACTGTTATTTTTTAAATCCTCTTAAGTAAAGCTCTTTATTTTCAAAACCACACGATAAAAGCCAAGAATATTATAGATAGAGGAGCGTAAGTTTGATCCCAATTACGAGCCTGTATCACTGAATTCATTTCATGTATTTTAAAAAATTGTCACCTAAGCTATAAAATACACTAGAAGGGTTGTCGTCAGGCAGGCGGTCGGCCGTAAAACAAATGACCTCATGAATAATGGGATAAGGGCAAGAAGATGATGACTCCACTGAAGTGTACCAGGGAAGGTGTACCACGGGCTACTGAGGTTAGTAGTATTGTAATATTTAAAAAAATTTAATGTCTCTACATTTACTTCATCAATGAATTTACGTGTCGGTATTAGGGTTAGCCGTATGATAACAATGCATGAAAACCAGTTTTCATTCAATGGCCATAACATAATTAGTGTAGGGGTCATCGGCCGTACATTTGCATTATGGGCTCGTCTCTTATAAGATACTTTTTATGCTTATTTTAAAATACGTTACTTGTTCAAAGTCCAGGCAGTACCCTAAGTTTGCTTTCGACCTCTATTATATGGGTAGGTACGAGTATATATTATGTTAGTACATATTATATAGGTATTTACTGATTTGATGATGATCTCCGACCGTATTTCGGCCAAGGCGACCAATATTTACGGAGTTTAGTCAGGTACGCAGGAGATATTATAGTGCACAAGGTGTATGCGCAAACACAGATGCACTCTCTATTCCGTCACTCTCATAGTCCGATGGGACGGAAAGCCGACACGACCGGAGAGAGATCAGGCACAAGACCAACAGTTTTACGTGTTCCGAGGCACGAGCTAAGTGACAATTTTACTACATTAAAATCTGTACCTACATGAATACATTGGTACAGGCCCGTGACTGGGATCGAACTTATGCCTCCCGCTTGGAAGGTGCACGTCTTAACCACTGGGCTATCACCGCTTACTGATTTACTCTTCATACGACTGGTATTCCTAAAATGGGGTAGCCAGAGCTACAGGATCACGAAGGAGATCCTTAGTTACGTTTAGCGTAACTGGGTTAAATGTTAATGATCAATGATAACTAGTTCATCGCCTGAGGGAACAGCCCTGAGTTCCTTAGTCGACTAAGCTCTTACGACATACACGGAAGAAGATGTAGCTGATGTTTTCTAGTAAAGCCTAAACACATTTTAAATACTTACACATAATGCACAAGAAATTTCTTACTATACTTAAATGAGTTAGTCTAAAATAGTCTAAATGGTCGAATTTCGAACACGGGGCGACCATTTGCTATTTTAAATGGAATGATATACGGTATAATTGTCAGTAGATTTGTATGAAAGGAACCAGAGATTTAGAATTTAGATTACATAGGTTATGCTAGATGATTCTTTAGCCGCTACATCGGAACACACGTATAAAGAAACATATTTACATCCTACCTATACATAGGTAGATAAGAGATAGACTGCAAAAATAATTTTGGCGTCCTTTTCGCAGTCGAGTAAAAAATCCGTCGAATAAGTACATCCGCAAAAGACGGCGGCTGGTACCTAGTAACTGGATGGCAAAAACAAGAGATCAAGCTTTGTGGTGTGCTCTGATACGTCCAGCAGTGGACTGCAATAGGCTGAAGACGAAAGTAGTGTAAAAAATTGTAAGTATTATCAGGCTTATTGTATGGACAAATCGTCAGTGATTAAAAGTACCCGTATACGAATCGGCACTCAGTGGACTTAGTTTATTATACAAATAAAAAAAAGAAAGCGAACTAAAAATACGGAGAGCGGGGATTCCCTGTCGAGATGTGCGCAAGCGTCGCCGGTAGGCGGGAAACACGTCGAGTTTATCTTTCGCTGTGACTCATCCACATAAGGTAGACGACACGACAGATGGTTAGTTTATTATGCACATACAACATTTATAATATAGAACACATATATTGATATTGTAAGAAGAAGATGCAAGGTGCTCGGATCTGGTTTCTCGTGGCTATTGTAGTTAGTGCAAGTGCCTGTTTTCGTAGTTATGAGTTATCAGATCCGAGGGTCAGTGGAGGGTGTAGGGCCCGATGGTGGTTGTAAGAAGTTCTGATTCGGGGTTTCGCTAGCATACGTTCAGCTATCGCGTCGTCGTCGTGTCGATTACAAGACAAGTCTACGAATCGCAATTAGTGAAAATCAGAAACAAAATTGAAATATTTGACAGACGGCCGATTGGTCTAGTAGGTAGTGACCCTGCCTGCGACGCCATAGGTCCTAATCGCCATAGGTTCGAATCCTGGTAGGTGCAAACATTGATATGATGAATATCGATGATTGTTTCCGAGTCATGGATGTTTCTATACTTATCTATGTATTTATATACCGTTGCTTAGTACCCACGACACAAGACCTTAGGGATCTTAATGTGGACTAGGTTAATGTGTTGTGTAGTGTGTGAATATTTAAAGTATTTATTTAAATTTAAATTTAGAATCTCGATGAAAATATATACCTACACCTCGCTCCGTTTCTCTTGACACTTATGGGATTATTTAAAGATCATGTAACTTAATTACCCTCATGACGTGTAAAATCTTTGATAATTTAACTTAATATTGAAGTTACAACTTCGGACGCAAGACTTTTGTTTAATGAAAAACATAATTTTAAAAATCCAAAAACCCGACTGCTTAAAAAAGAACCAAATAATGTACATAATAAAAAAAACTGAAAGGAAAAAAAAACAAGCACTTAGATCCTAGGGTATTCTATAATATTATTATGGAAAGAATACTATTGAAGTACATAAAATATTTTCTAATGATCATAACATAACAACTAAACAGCCAGGATCCATTGAAATATTGTCGGGTTTTTGGATTTTTTAAATTATGTTTTTTTTTTATACTTTTTTGTTATTAGTACTAATAGGTAGCCTTCAAGAAACATGCTGAACATGCTCGGCAGCAAGAAGTTTTTGTCTTGCTGCTGTCTAAAAAAATATATGTGAGAATGGTTGTTCGCAACTTTCAATCGATATAGATCCTAAACGGTTGGTCGAATCTAAAAATATTGAAAATTGAGAAACCTAAAAATGATTTTTAAATACCTATCAACGATACCCCACTGCATATAGTTTGTCGACTTTAATTTTTTTCCTTTTCACAAAATGGCGTCCAGGTTGTCGCCATATTGGATTTTCACTAACGTCATATTATCTTTAGTGACACTCGCAGGACTAAGAGGAATCGATTGACGTATGAATCATAAAAATCGCCCGAGGTATTTGGTCTATGTAGTGCTTCAAAGGAACATACATACATACCTTTGCGTTGCGCAGTCGGGTAAAAATAGGTCTATCTAGCTTGTTACTTCAGAATAATTTAGACTCAATATCCGGCAGAGTAGAATTCGTACCACTCCAAGTCTGCCCGTGGGTATCGTACGAGGCGATTAAGGGTTCCCGGGAGGTGGGCAGCAGCGCCTCCCGTGTTGTCAACATAGTCCAAAATACAAACTGCGGTCACCAACCCGTCTGCCCAGCGTGGTGACTATGGGCAAATACGTCTCATGGCAGTTTTGTGGCGTGCCCTGTGGGAGGCCTACGTCCATCAGTGGACTGCTATTAAATAGGCTGATGATGATGACATACAATACAAAAAGTTTCACGTCAAAACGACTTGTTGAACCTATTTAAATGATATTTGGTAATTTGACATAGGACTTTTTAGATCAGGAAAATATAATTTCCCGGAAATTTTGAACATTTTGCTTTTTCTGCTGTCCACACGGACAGAGTCGCGAGTGTCCATAATACAAATACCTATATATGTAAAGTTAGACGTTTTTAATTATTGAATATAAATATTAAGTTACCATACATGGCTCAATAGAGTCAAGCAACCATTATTGTATCTAGTAATGTCTTGGGTGGGAAGTTGGTTTCTGATTTTTGAAACACCTTCCACTCTCTGCAACATCTGTATTTTCCCGTAGATAGCGGTGGCCTTCATAAACGCTGTTTAATAAAGCGCCATTTTACAAATAAAAAAAACCAATATTCAGATCATCTACGTAATAATTTTAAATTCACTCGAAATAGTGTGTTGCATAATTAAATGGATTTCCTTATTATAACTTGTTTTGGTACGAAAATCCCGCTAGGCAATATTATGCGGTAACTTGGCACGCCTTCTGAATTATCTGGAATGTTTAATTATTTTATTTAGGATGACAATATTTTATTACAAATAGCAAAACATTTTTTTCGGAAATTCAGCAAAAAAAAAATAGTTCAAAAGTTTATTTTATTTTATTTTATTTAGACAAAATTCACTGTAAATGATGTGGAACACATACCTAAGTGACTCATACATAAGATATTTTATTGTGTTATTATGGTTAATGTATGTTCTGTAAGTGTGTCTAAATAAATAAATTGACTTTTTTAACACGACCGACTATTGATTTGGCATCCATTAAGAACTACATAATTATATCATTCTTCAGGTATCGACACATTATCCCACTTTTTATAAAGGTTATCATCATCATCAGCCTATTTAATTGCAGTCCACTGCTGGACGTAGGTCTCCCCCAGGGTACGCCACAAGACTGCCATGGGGGGTATTTGCCCATAGTCACCACGCTGGGCAGGCGGGTTGGTGACCGCAGTTTGTATTTTGGACTATGTTGTCAACAGGGGAGCTGCTGCTGCCCATCTCCCGGAAACCCTTAATCGCCTCGTACGGTACCCACGGACAGACATGGGGTGGTACGAATTCTACTCTGCCGGCACCATGAGGCCAAATAAAGGCCGCTACATTATAACTGTTAAAAATGAATAAGGGCATACCAAACTGGCAGACCTCTCAACAATCATAAAACTAACGTAGGTACCTAATTAATAAAGGTACCTTGGTACGTAGGTACGGTAGTTGATGTAACTAATTACTTTACCTGTTTCTATTTGCACAGAACGAACTAAGTACACATTTAACTTGTGCGTTATCTTCTTTATAAATAAGCATAAAATGAAACTGCAAAGACAAAAATATGATATACCTACTGACCAACATACAATTAACACTTTGGGTAAAAAAATTATAACTTTAGACGTTAAAACCTGTATTTTTATGACTATTTATATAGTTAATTCAATCGGGTTACTAAATTGAGACGCAGTAGTTTTAATTGGACAATATACAATTTATAACACACTCAGAGGATTGAGTTTAACCTGAAATAATAATAAATAAATGCTAGATAATAATTTGAAAGGTTAAATCTAATGAAACATTAATATTTTACTAGATATTTAGAAAATTATATTATTATAATTGTAGTGGCATTGACCTCTCTGTTAATACTTTATCCAGCTAAAAAAAATCTTTGTCAGAAATTTCCCTAAAAAATGCTATTATAGCCATTCTACTATATAAAGTAGGCTAAGGAAGTAATATCCGTAATATCTATGTTGTAAATTTTGTTTTGTAGCTGGAGAAAAACAAAATCGACTGGGAAAATCAGCTTCCGGTCGTGGTACGTCTCTATCGGTTGTAGCTAATATTTAGATAATATAATATATTTATTGTGAATTATCGTTTAAACCAGTTTTCAATTAAAACAACAGTTGTTTCAATAATATATGGCTATTATACAAAGTGCCTTCAAAATAATACGTGTATTCGTAACTCGTGGTATACGAGTATAGTTGGTTCGGTTCAAACTAGACCTGTGAGTTTTCATTTCAACTTAATTCTAAATATAGACCTAAGTGTAACCGAGAATTAGCAAGCATACATGATAGCTCTTTCATTTATATAAAAAAGCAAAAATAAAAATGTGTGCTCTCGATCTAATAAACTTCAATATTTACTGCAATTGGAAATGCTATCAACAATCGGTTTCATTAACACAATAATGATATCCCGAACAAAAAGTAGCACCGGGATACATTTTAAAAACTTAATATTATGAAATATAAATGTAAGAAGTTGAGTACCTATCCAACTTATAAATTCAGGGCTAGACTCAGATCTCTAGACCAATATCAAAAGGCTAGGTAATTGGAGCGAAGTGCCTGTTGACGTCATAAGTATTGCATTATTTCCGAGATCCGTTCGAATGGACTACAGAATTCAGCTGCTCGACTGCCTCGTAAATTTTTCAGGGTTGTCACAAGGAAGCTTTAATATCTGAAATAATATGGTATTGTTTTTGTACTAAAATCCATAACTACACGTTTAGGCACTTTAATATTTAACGGTCCAATATCAATGTATCGACAGTGGTAGCAATTCTACCCAGAAGAGCCACAAAGCCGCTGATTAAAGAATAACTTGAGCCCAAAAGCACATGTTGTAAATATTTTCTTAATGATTTTTCTGCGGGTTTCCCTATTAATACGTGAGGGTCAACTTTTGTAGTCGACATGTACCCTAAAGATATATCAATATTGTCAACTACAGTAAGAATTTGTTACTTAATATTGCCAGATACCAACCCTAGCCGAAACCGTGTTCAGACCCAGAAATTATACTTATCTAGCTTCCTAGAGCTGTAGATCTCAGGCTATTGCCCCGGCGGCTAAATCCGCAGAGCCTGAACCTTGGTATATTTAGATAACGTCATGATTTTTATTAATTGGTTTTGAAACGAATTTCAAATGGAATTGCTACCTTGAAACCTGCGACACGGTGACCCGGCTAGAAAAATATGGCCATTAGTAGAGTGCACTAAATTAGTTAAGATAGTTTTGATTGGTGTTTTGTAGGCGATGGGCTGACCACCTGTCACTACTAACCGAACTTGTACATCTCAACTACACCCTCAAAATTGGTCAGAAGTGGCACCATGTGGTTCTATCGACCCTTGGTACTCTGCCTACCCCGTAAGGCATAAAGGCGTGATTATATGTATGTATATGTATGTAGTTTTGATTTGGTGTATTGGGAATTTAGACTTTGATATGACAGTGATGTTAGAAAATTACTCACTATGGGTGCGCCCACCACCGGGCCCTACACCCTCCACTGACCCATATGATATCCCATAGTGAATGTTTGAACTTCCGAATTGTAACGCCTAATACAATTTCATTTAGAAAATTACGTCTAAAGTTACAAGTTGCAAGTTAAAAGTTACACCGCCATAATGTGCCGTAAGTTAATAAAGTTAAGTTTAGGTAAGGATCATAAGGAGCTAATTTAGCTGAAAAAGAGTTCCTTGGCGTTTAAATGAAAGAATTCAGTAGGTCACATTTGAATTTTTTTTTTAGTTGACGTATGTTTTTTTTTTTTCCTAGTGATTATTTATTATTCCCAAATACTTGCTAGGAATCTAGTCACGTGTAAAAAGGGAGCTGACAAATTTAATTGCATGTCATATGCGTTTTTTAGAAGAGGTTGGAAATGGATGGCAAAAACGCGATATCGACGTTAGAGGAAGCCTACGTTCAGCAGTGGACTGCAATTAGGTGCAAAATGAAATTACGGTATTCGAAACCAGTTAAATTATTGTTAGTTCTAATATTTTAATAGGTTCACGATAGTGCTGTGACGTTACCAAGTGTGGGCTTGGCCATTGATTGATGACTATCGCCTTGACCGACAAATCTGAAATAATGCCGTATCAGTGTAATTTTTGGCTTGGGTGCATTCAATACCTAATGTAAATTTGCATTGGATATACTTATGTTCTAGCCAAACGTTTTAGATCGTCTAAAAAGACTGATATTAATATTTACCCTATCTCTTAAACTACAGACCACTTCAAATATTAAAATATACTGGTAAAAAAACAAAATCATCTATCGAGAAGAGTTAGTAAATATTAGGTAGGTTATAATTATAAATTTGTGGCTGCTCCACCTAACCCTAATGAGATAGCTACAACATTTCCTGTTTTTACCAGATTTAATATTACTGAAGTAAAAAATGTCAATGTACGTACTTTGATCCCACGTAATTTGTTTAGGATCAACAGTTTATAATTTTCTCGGGTTTTAATTAACTCCGAGCTTGCATAATGCAAGTTTGAGTGCATGCTTACGTTACTAATACAAAAAACATAAAAAATGAGCATGATGACCAGTTTTTACTAAACCCTGGTAAATCCCTGGATTACTGAACAGGATATGCTGATAGCATAGAGCAAAAAGCCTAATTGTCCGTGCCTTGGGCGATAATTACATTACGGTTTAAGAATTTGCGTTTTACTTTGAGAGTTGAGGTTTTTTACACATATTTTAGAATATATACTCGTAAATCTAGTTCTACACTAAGATAACTACGGTGTTATTAAGAACCACCTCTTAAGTTAAACACTGTTTAAATCAGGCATTTTACAGCAAATATTTGTAACATCTGTCAAAATTAGACAATATTCAGCTTAAGCATGAGTTATTGGTAATAATGCGGCTAAGATCTCCGATTGTAGGAAATTTAGGTATGCACTTGTTACAAATGTTATCTACTTACCTGTGACAATTATTATATAATATACCACGTATACCATTATTTCAAAATCAGTGCGACATGGTCTCCTTTGAAAGAAATTTTACAAAACCATAATTAATTTTATGTTTGACCCCAGCTTCACCCTCGTCACTCGTACACTAAGGTACGAATATTTAGGCATGAAGCTACTACAGCTTAATGGCTAGAGTGCAAAACTAAAATCGTTTCAGTAACGAATCAATAAGCAAGTCCTCTAACACAAGGCGCTAGTGTCTCTGTGGCTCCAACATTGTTTCATTTATTTTGTTTAATTCCATTTAGATCCGTCAAACTTCGTTATACAACATACTGTAAGCACACTGCGACTATTTGTAATTACAACAATCATAGATCAAGAGCTTATTATAGACTTGTGGACGCCCGCGATCACAATATATTCCTGAAAACTGCATCGAAATCGGTTCAGCCGTTTCTGAGATTAGCGTGCACAAACGCACAAACAAACAGACAAAAATTCCAAAAATCAATATTTTGGGTACTATTGCGTTGATAAAGGTCTCCTATAATATTTTTCTCATAGATCTTCCATGTACAGACAGCGATCTGTTACATTTTTATTAAATTTATATTTATTTTTATTATGTTATGTATACAGGGCGTTTGTGACAGCCAGGCAAATATTGATACCATGACTTCAGACCATGATTCTGAGGCGGAAAACACTGAACATTTTTGCAGGAAAATTCCAAAAATTACCGTCATTTTTTTTCATATTTTCAGGAAAAAAATTTATTTAGTTCGTTTAATTAGGCCTTAGATAATGACTTAAAAATAAAATTTTAACAAAAACATGATTTTCAAAAAAAAAGTTGCCCTCAAATAAGTTTTAATATCCAATTAACTCATTAGGAGAGTCTCAAGTGATCCATAAATCAGTCACATAATAACCAATAAACCCATTTAATTAGTCATAGGATCGCCCGACACAATTGGCGCGGAGAGCAAAGATTACTGATAATCAAATCAAAAATACATTTCCTGCGAGAAATAACACTGTCGTATAACTCAACACAATGGTACTAGTTCAGCATGTCAGTATTTGCCTGGCTGTCACCTACACCCTGTATAGATCAGGAGTACTCGTATAATGCTAATAAAGTTATGTCGATCACAATAAGTAAGCCTACAATTATTGAGGAATGTCAACCCTTTCGTGGATTTCCTACATAAATCATTTAACCTGCCACTTCTGATTTGTATTTATTCATGTAATAAATATACGTAATTACTTAATAAGTTTTAGATCAACTCCTCGCGTATTCATTACAGTCCATATCCGCGGTTTTATCTACATATGTGATTAGAGCTTCAGGCCATAATTTTGCTATACAATTATTTATTATATCTATAAGGATTAACCCTGGTTATTATTATGATCTATTCGTAATCTACATTAGGTACCTATACTGCTAAAACGCTGCATTTGCCGAAATTAAAATGTTACCTTTGACTATTTTTGTGTCCGAAATTTCCGATACTCATGTTCCCATAATACTGATGTACAATGATTTCACTTTTTAAGTTGGCGTTACAAGAAAACTGCAGGATCGAACTGGCATATTATTTTATTTTGCAGCATGACGCTGTTTATGACTATGGTTTTCATCACGATCAGAAAACATAGTATTAAACAAAGTTGCTTCCCGCTGTCTATCTGTCCCTATGTATGTTCAGATCTTTTAAACCACGCAACGGATTTTCGTGATTTTTTTAAATAGATATATTAATTCAAGAGGAAGGTTTATACAGGGTGATTTTTGGTCGTCAACGTTCCCGAAAACTACGGAATCTCCTCATCATCACGATCATTTTTCTCCATGGAAGCATACCTGGGAAGTGTCTGGTTTCCAAAATATTAGGGTCCAAAGTTGAGTAAATAGACTGCGTTTTTCTGCATAAATGCACATAGACGCGCGTAGCAGGATTTTTTCACGAAAAATAATTAATATCTGTCTATAAAAAAACTAACATAAACACTTGACACTATAAATTTCGCAGGATCAAAGAATTTAATTTTTTTTTTCCCAGCATTTTTTTTGCCATAAACTTACTTTATTTCATGTATAGAATACGTACCCTTCGTTAAAGGTGGCCACAAAAAAACACCCTGTATGTAAAGTATATAAAATAATACTTAGGTATCTACTAACAGGGGCACATCTCATCAAAACAGCAGATTTTCCGATTTAGAAGGTTTATAACTCCGCGCTCTTGGTGGAAGCTTATTAGATGCGCCATCTTGTAATGAGGTTAAATTTTTTATTGCCTGAAACAAATTAACTTATAGTCTCCTCAAGATTTCCCTGGTCTTTATTATAAAACTATAGAAAAAGTGCATTAGCTACCTCGTTAAACTATTAACATTATTATTATATAACGAATTTGGTAAGTACCTAGTAATATTTGGTAGATACATAGGTACATTTTTTGGATTTTTTTACCTTGACCTAATAGATTTTTTATAAGACCGACAGCTTATATAATAGACAGACGGACAGCACGCTTTTGTAAAACGTAACAAATATATTGTTACACCTTTGTTTACAAAGGTCTCAGTACGTTTTAAGCTTTTGCCTACGTGACCAGGAACAAGCTATAATGTAGAAATTACTGTATTACTTCCTATGTTTATAATAAAATGATTTAATCTTTGCTAAGTATATACTTATCGAAGTATTGTAATTACATTAATCGTTTACATAGACATTTTTATTGTCCTACTTATTTTTTAATTAGAAAAATGATGATTGGTCATGCATCCTAGGCAAGTTTCTATGATGTATGTTTATTTCTAGTCCTATTGGTACATATAATAGGTACCCCACCAGTAGGTTGTTAATTTTTTTATGTTAAATACCCAAGAACCCTGTCTATGAATGAAGTTCGCAAAAGAAACAAAATTAAGAGCAGCTAAAAACAAGTATAGAGTTAAACACTTTTAATGCATAGTAACTAAGTAATTAGATTAAATCGTGGTTTCCATCATATGCCTTATTGTATCGTATATAATGTTACATAAATAAATATACACCCGATCAAGTACTCATTTGAGTCACGCACTCGCTGTTACCAAGAGCTTAATTGAATTAATTAAAAGTGATACGGCCTTATACCTGTACTGACATAGGTACTTATGTGTTTTTTTTATTTTAAAATAATCTTACACTATAATAAAAATAATGACATAATTATGTACGATAATTTTGTCAATGCTTTTTTACACTGGACAGATTAATCGAACAACTTCGTTACCAAATAGGTTCACTTTTTACCCAACTGCGCGACTCAAAGGAATGGTAATGTGTTTAACAGCCTATGTATGTATGTATGTTTGTATGTTCCTTTGAAGCACAATATACAGATTAAACGCCTGGGCCGATATTTATGTTTCACACGTCAATCGATTGCTCTTAATCCGGCGAGTGTCACTAAAGACATGGCGTTAGTGAAAATCTAATATGGCGACTAAATAGAAATTTCTATTGGCGACTAGTTAGGTACTGGACGCCATATTGTGAAAATGTAAAAATTTAAGTCAACAAACTATATCAAGTGTGGTATTGTTGAATAGGTATTTGAAAATCATTTTTTGTTTTCTTTCGACATTTTTCGATTCGACTGACCGTTTAGGATCTATATCGATTTAAAGTAGCGTAACAACCATTCTCTCACATACAGAATGATTTTTGGTCGTCAACATTCCCGAAAACTACGAAATCTCCTCATTATCACGATCATTTTTCTCCATGGAAGCATACCTGGACAGTGTCTGGTTCCCAAGATATAAGGGTCCAAAGTTGAGTAAATAGACTGCGTTTTTCTGCATAAATGCACATAGACGCGCGTAGCAAGATTTTATCACGATAAATAATTAATATATGTCTATGATAAAACTAGCATAAACACTGGACACTATAAAGAATAAAGTCGAAATTTTTGTTGACTTAAATACTTAGCGTATTACATTCTTACTATTAGGTATGTACTTATTTTAATATAAATAGATTTTTTCAAACTACATATTATTAAGTTCGGACAAGGGTCCGGGAAAAGAAATCATTAAAGAGTAAGTGAATTTTCCATTCCCAAAAAAGCAGCCATTTGACTATTATCTGTCAAATTATTTATTTTTTCGTGGCTTGGACTTTTGGATTTCAGCCTAGATTATTTTATTGAATTTATTTCAAAGTTACATGAAACAGTGCTTTATCTATACCAATCTACTAAAATATCAAGTAATTTAATAGGTGTACGTAAGATATAATACAGAAACACAGTAAACACCAATATTATTTATTCAAAATCATAAATAAACTCCGCCATGAAAATATTGTACCTACCTACCTACATGGTAACTCTAAAAAAAATATTTGTCAAAAACATCAAAATTACAATTATGTCATTCGGTAATTCGTAATTGCTTGCTTGCTTTGTGATTTTGAATTTGAGCTAAGTAACAAATAAATACAAGTCCAAGTCATCTAAGAGCCACAATGCGTAAATTCGTCGATATACTTACATATTTATTAGATCCGAGAGCCATGCAATTAGAATTAGACAGCAGTAAGACGAAAACTTCTTGCTGTCGAGAATTTTGAGCACGTTTCTTGAAGCGTATCTATTAGTAGCTAGGTACTCATAATTAAAAAGTATAAAATAAAAATATATATAATTTGAAAAATCCAAAAACCCGACTGCGTAAAAAAGAACCAAACTATGTACATAATAAAATAACTGAAATGAAAAAAACAAGCACTTAGATGTCCGGTGGTCTAGAATTCTATAATATACTCGTAATTATGGAATGAATACTATTGAAGAAAATAGAATATTTTCTAATGATGTAACATAACAACTGAACAGCCAGGATCCACATAGGCGGATCGTGAATTTGTGGGCCTACCAAATTACTCAACTAATAGCAATTTTGTAAAAAAAAAATGTTTTCGATAGTGATGTGAATATAGGTATATAGAAAAAATAGGACAATAAAAGAATTAAATTTATTTAATGTGACTGTGACATTTAATGTGAGTGTTTTTGTATACAGATAGCGACTGTACAACATTAATGCAAAATAATTAGACAGGTTATGTGTTAGTCTATAGGGCTGCCATCAGTTGAATTACGGTCCCGGGACAAAAACTTCAAAAACCTCGGACATTTGGGCTATATTAGCGCACCAATTTGACTACACCTATAGGCGGTATCTACATTATTTCTTAAAACAAGCACGAACAGCAGCAGAAGCGCGAGCGAAGCGAGCGCGAAATTTTTACGATTTTTTGGCACACAAGTTGCCATCTATTTCTAAAAAATTCAGGCTCTATGTATGGCGATGCGGGCGAAATGAGCGAGAATATTTTTAAAAGCTTAGATTACCTACTTCTTAAAAAGGTATTTGTACTAACGAGAATTTTTTGCTAACGCACATTAGGGGAACCCAGAGGGAGAACCTGTAGCGCGAGCATAGCGAGCGCGACATGTTTATGGTTTTTGCTACATACCTGTGGTGGTCAATTTCCTCTGGAAATGCAGACTCTACCGAGGATTTGTGACGATCGCTAAAGCATCATGGAAAAGATGGCGCCAACCAAAAGAACAAGAATTATTTACTATTTTTTATATTTTTTATAATTATTCTCACATGAGAATCTATATTTTTGCTTACACATATTAGACTAGTGGCCCCGTATCATTGATACGGTTGATGCGGTGGTAACTGGGTAATATAAAAAAAAAATTGTACCTTAACAAAAAGGAAACAAAAATGAAGAATGTTACTAAAATAAACTTACTTAAAAAAAAATATTGGCTGGCAAAGCCACACACACGGCAAAATACAATACGGTGTAGTAGGCAGGGCACGCGGTAATGCAATTTCCTATTCTTGGTTTTACTATGAATTTTAGTGTCGGTCAGTTTTCTTAATTACATTTATTTGTTTGGCTGGCACCGACTCCAAAAAATAAGTGATTCATAAATGGTTAAAACGAATGTTATTCAGTCAATGGAATATACCATCAGTATATTAATAATATTTTAAAATATATTCATTCAAATAAAATGGCCAGAATTGAGCATGGACATGGAAATGTACAATTTTTTTATATTACCCAACTACATCTCTTATATACAGAGCAAGATGCGCGGAGCGGTGCGTCTACATTTTTTACTATGAAATGGCGTAATTGATTATTTTACATCAAGTTAATAAGATTTCCCTTGACATAAAAAGTGTCCGGGTTTTACCCGGTCATTATTTAAAAACCACGACTCTGGATGCTTCCCGGACACCCTCCAAACTAGGATAAATCCGGGGAAGCCCGGACTGATAGCAGCTAGACGTGCACGTGAATTGATTGATCTCAGAGTTGCCAACCTTATGATTTTTTTTTTAAATTTTAAACATATTTTTAATTCAAAATTATTGCCTATTGTTTTTAATGGGGGCTGGAGGCCCTTTGTATCTACGGGGCCCTAGGCTACAGCGCTTAGGTAGATCCGACCCTGCATTAAAATATTAGCTTGGCTGTCGGATAATGAATCCCGACTGTTTAGTTGTTATGATACATCATTAGAAAATATTTTATTTTCTTCAATAGTAGGCACTCATTCCATAATAATATTATTTATAATAATATGAATTCTAGACCACCGGACATCCAAGTGCTTGTTTTTTTTCTTTAGGCGCAAATTGTCAAATTCGCAAATTGTCAAGCGGTCGCAATCAGTCAATTTCGCAAATTTTCAAGTTCGCAAATTGACAAGTTAGCAAATTGCCAAATTGTCAAGCGGTTATCTATTTGAAGCAAGCCTTAATATAAGCATGAATGGACCGTACATAGATATAAATTTTGTGTTTTAATATTGCCAAATTGACAAAATGAAAGGTCTAAGTAATCAGTCTACTTAAAAACCGGAAATGAAATAATTATACTATACAAATGTTGCAAATTTCTTTGTTTGCATATTTCAAATGCAGTGCAGGCCAGCCCGTATTTTCATATAAGGGTTAAACTAACTAGTTGACCTTCGCCTAGTCAAGGCGGCAAACTTTGGAGCACTATTTTAACTATTCTTACATAATGTAGTGCATGAGTGCATGTCATTTTGTTTTAAGGTTAACTGAGAGAAGTTAATGATATAGCATTTTTACTGTCTTTGTTTCAGATATTATTACGTAGGTAACTGAAAAGTCATCGAAAACTTTGTTCGAAAATATCGGTGAACATACATAAACAAATAAAAATATTATACATACAGATGACTTGATAATCTCCTCCTTTTTTGAAGTCGGTTAAAAATAAATGCATCTGAGATCATCTGGCTCAAATACTTGGTGTTCATAGTCGGGACTCTAGGCAAATTTTTAACATGTTGCAAGTAATCTAAAATAAAATTCTACGATTGGCTACCAAATGTGCTATATATCTTGCGGATAACAGAAAGACAAACGTCAGATAGTCTGTCAGAAGAATAAAGTTGATGTCTCTATCACGATCAAGTTTGAGAGAAAAACAGCATCATCTTTATTCTTCTGACAGGCTATCTGACGTTTGGAAAAATCGGCCGCTATGTATTTCTGTTATTCGCAAGATATAGGTGCACATTTGGTTGGAAAAATCTTATTTCGGGATGGTTATAACCATATTTATTGATATATTAAGTAATAAAGATGATCTAGATTGGTAAATATAATTAAACATGTAGGTCGTGAGTATACCTTGTCACCCACGTACGAGTAAATGTATCGGCTATCGACCACCCACAAGGCTAATGATAAAATTTGAATTATGTTGTTTCAATTAACCACCTGTAATTAGTACATATATAAATACAATATCCTATTAATGAATGCAGTGTATAAATTGTCAATATATATTGCATACTAGCTGATGCATGGGGCTTCGGTAGAGAACAGAATGTACAATAATGTACATATAATATCCGTAAACTTCTCTTAGGAACACTGAGTGATAAATAAAAGTACTTTCCAGTAATAATAATAATAAATAATACAAGTCCTTAGACTTATTCTTTATTGTACAGTGTACACACAAATATAACGACAGTAGAATGGCAAAAATGCTAAAGCGCCACTTTTTTGAAAATAAGTTATAGTCTGTGTTGACAGACAAAAATAATCTGTCGATTGGTGCGTTTTTACTTTTCACTATGGATAGATTTTTATGGATTTATTTCGGCAAATCAGAAAAAATAATTTCTTCCTACTCCGCATATTCTCCTGTATCTGCAAAATGGACAGACAAGCTGACTACTTATAACATTAAAATAATATTAAGTTTGTATTTCTAAATTACCTGTACTCGTACGAGTATACTCAGAGATTATAGGTAGTGTAGTGCCTACATAAAACAGATATATCTTTGTTTTACTAAAATTCTTTGTATGAACGCAATGCTACTTATTTTCTGCCAGTTGGCCTTGTACTGTGTAGCCTGTAGACAGAGTGTCGGTGTAACTACATTTGTATCTTTGTCTGCCTACCTATAGCATTGTTATTATAACTTATAATATTATTTAAGGGCCTATATTTTTCCAATAGTAAGATAGGTCTGTGCCTTTCCAAACCTTCAGATTTTGATGCTGTCTCTATCAATTCTGTTTCTGTTCAATGAATAGATTTAAAAAAATCCCTAAATCTATGGTTCAATGTCTGATAAAACAACATTATAATTCATTAGTTGGAACCAAATCTGACACCTGTTAAAAAATCTGCGCTGAATAAGTAAAGTAAAATTAATTTCACCAAATTTGAATATATAGGTAGATACAATTTGGTTTCTAGCGATCTTGCAGGTGCAGTAAACTGTTGAAAAATCAAACGTTGAAATACATAAATAAATAATCTGGAGTAAAAAGTAGATAGTTTATTAATGTAGTTCCAATTTCATCCATTATTATAGGTATAACAAGATGTTATTTATACTATAGACACCTAAAACAAGATATTATTTATTGATGGAAATAATGAATAAACAAGAAATTATCATCCAACAAATAGAAATTAGTTTCAGAAAATCTCTCTGGATATTTATTTCGCAAGTTTTACTGTGACCACTGTTTCTAGAGAAACACCAAATGAGTTGGACCCGATTACTTGGCAATTATAATTTATTTCAAATGTACTTATTTACAGGAAAATTATAGAAATTATTAAAAATATTAAATTATCTGCAAAATTAACACGACATCTTTTCTTCTTCTTTTTTCTTGTCATACTTAAAAAATATTTAAAAACTTTGAATAAGACGCTGTTGGCTTCAAGCGGCCAGTAAGGCCCGTGACCGCGGAGGTTGGTTGCTAGCAGCAACAACCACTATAAAGAATCTTTGATATTTCATACTTACTGTTCGGTTCGGTTATCATACAAGGAGGTAAGAATAAATGCTCAACTGGCAAAATGCGGAACACGGTCTTTTTGAATAGAACTTGCGTAGACTTTGCTAATGATATGGAAATAAGAGGTTTAATTTTACATGATCATGAGCTTTCAGTTCGGACAAATTTAACCTTTAACCCGCTGTTTACTGTTACTATCTATTTATTTATTTATTTGTATCACTTAGTTAATTTTATTTTTCTATAAGCTTTAGCATTCTCCAGCCTGATTTGGAAGTGGATAGAACAAACGGGCCTTCCGGTCACGATTCATTTCCGACCCGAGACCAAAGATTTATTTGTCGACGATAATAATTTATAGACTGGTTTGCATCTACAAATGTATTTTATTCTGATTCTGTTACTAAGTCCTCTAAGAAAGGCGCAAGTATCTTGTTACTCTGACTTGCTTTCATTTTATTGATTTTAGTTTCATAAAAATACGCGGGACTTCGTAATTGGATAACTTTATCTTTAAATAACTTTTAAAACTACAGTGTATAAGTAATATCCAAGCAAATATTGATAAGCTGACTTTCGACAATCTTGAAGTTAAAGATACTAAGTTACTGAAATTTTTGTCATAAATTTCGAAATTTTAGTGTTTCAGCTAGAAAGTAGTGTTATTGGTTTCATTAGGTCCTTGATAATATACCTTATAAAATTAACCAAAACATGATTTAAAAAAAATATTTACATCACACACAAGTGATTAAAAAAACTATTATGTTGTATCTCGCACACAACAACTGATACGCCCCTTTAGCGAAATACAGGACAGAAGCAAACATAAATTATTAAAAATGGTAACGGTAAAGAACCCTTTATACGCGAGCCGAGACACGCACTTGGACGGTTTTTATTATGTAGGTACCTAGTACCTTATGTAATTAATACATTTTTTGCAGCTTTGTAGCTATACGAGTAAATCTACTTTACCGTTCAGTTTTATAGTAGCTTGTTTTGGTATATTTTATTGCAAATTAGATAATATTTTTTCAATATAAGTAGGTAAGTATATGGAAGCCTGTATATTGTTCCACTTTATAAAATCAGAAAATTCTAAAGATTCATTGAACATTAGTGCACGATTTTTCACGCATTCGGGTGTAGACGTTGTGCCCCTATCATACTGCATATCATAGAATTATCCTTAGAATAATGATTCGCTCAAAGCTGAGCGAAGACCAATATTATCATATCATACATAACATAAATGTACAATTCTATGATAGCATATCATAGAATTGTACATTTCATGAAAATGCATATAGTGACATTGACACTTTAACAAACAGGCACAGAACATCGCTACTAATGCGGTGCGATGTATAACACAGGTATTATTCACTAGTTCCTATGGTAAGAATACCAGCAAGTCCGTGTCACATCGTGGGTCAAGTAAGTATGGACCCGCGATGTGACATGCTAAATCTATGAAACCATGTGGCCGTCTTTTAGTCATGGTTTCCTAGGACAGAGGCACTGACTGCCGTAATACAACGAAAAAATGACGTTCTAGAACGGAATTTCCGCTATCGAAATCATAGTCTCAACTTGAAGAGACAGTTCAAAACGATTAGACGAATAGGTACGTGGATTTGGTTTCAATGCGTAAACTACTAAGAAGCCTTCGATAAAAGACGCAATGAAGTCTAACCGCTATGAATTTAAGAATATTTCGATAACTTTGCAAACTGAGCTACAGATCACAAAATTATTGTTTTGTCTAAACTGCCGACTATTGTTGAAGTTTAGGACCTTATAACGCGAATGTTAAGATGACATTCACTTAGTCTGACCAAGTACAAGGTGATACGTTCAACACTAGGTAACACATAGGCACATATTCTCCAATGTCTAGGCTATAACGATTACAGTGACCTTATCTTATCTAATGTAATGATGATGGTGAAAAATGCCAGCAAAGTGTTAGTGTGCGTGTGTGGTATAAATGTTCTGTCTATTTTTTTAAACGTGTTATTCCTGCCCCAAAAATCATAGTAAGTATATTGGAGAAATTAAAATAAAATATATTTTGAAAACACAAAATAAGAAATTACATGCAACTCCTCCACCGCTGGCAACGTGGCCATAAGGCTGGCCGCATTGCTCCGCTGGATGGCGAGGGGTTTCAACCCCAAACGGCTCAAATATATAGGGTTTTTATGACAGCCAGGCAAATATTAATACCATGACTTCAGACCATGATTCTGAGTCGGAAAACACTGAAAATTTTCTTATGAAAATTCGAAAATTTTCCGTCATATTTTTCATATTTTCAGGAAAAATAGTTTAGTTCGCTTAATTAGGCCTTAGATAATGACTTTAATAATATAAGAAAAAATATCATAGAATACCTTTATCAAAGCAATAGTATCCAAAAAATGTTTTTTTGGAATTTTTGTCTGTTTGTGCGTTTGTGCACCCTAATCTCAGAAACGGCTGAACCGATTTCGATGCAGTTTTCAGGAATATATTGTGACAGGTCCCACTTAACATATAGGCTACTTTTTATCCCGGGAAAATGATTTTATCCCGGATAATTTCGACTATTTGTTTTTTCTGTAGTCCACGTGGACGGTTTTCTGTAGTCGCGGGCGTCCACTAGTAACCAATAAGCCCATTTAATTAGTCACAGGATCGCCCGATACAATTGGCGCGGAGAGCAAAGATTACTGATAATCAAATCAAAAATACATTTCCTGCGAGTAATAACACTGTTGTATAACTCAACATATAGAAGTTTATATTATTATATTAACTTATAGAAGTTTATATTATATCTATGTGAAAGATATAATTATGTGTTAAATGATGTGTAATATAAATAAAATAAAAAAAACACAATGGTACTTGTTCAGCATTTAAGTATTTGCCTGGCTGTCACCCACACCCTGTATAGTCTCCACTGAGATTTGTATATTTGCGCCGTTTGAGGTTTTTCGCTGTGCCACTTCTTATGACTGTGCCTGGGGCATTGGACGCTACCAGAGTTTCGACGCATGTAGCGTCCCACATACCTACTAGAGAGCGCCCCACCTCCCAGGGCACGAGGGTCATGCCGTCCGGTCTCCTGCCATCGTCGCGCACCAAACCGACAGGTTCTTAAACAGATGGTGCCCGGCGGTGGCAAGTTTTTTTTTTGTTTTATCCAATTACATAATTCATTATATAAAAAATTACATTAGTTATATTAAAAGTTACCATCGCGGAAATCATCTAAAAATACAGATGAGATAAATTGCAGCAATTTTGCAACACATATAGGCGCGGAATCCTTGACCAATATCAAGTGCTATGGGAAGGAAGTAGATGTACTAAAACAATGCTTATTTGTAGCACTAGGTAAACAAGGACAGTATATTTGGAAGGGGTGACTGCGAAGGATAAAGTTGACGTTGTCTCTATCCTGATCAAGTTTTAGAGATATCTGCCCGGTAAATCCCCTAGGTAAAAAAGTATAGTATATTTAGAAGGGGTTACTAGGAAGGATAAAGTTGACGTTGTCTCTATCCTTGTTAAAGTTTTAGAGATATCTGCCCGGTAAATCCCCTAAGTCAAAAAGGATAGTATATTTAGAAGGGGTTGCTGCGAAGGACAAAGTTGACGTTGTCTCTATTCTGATCAAGTTTTAGAGATTTATAGCAGTAAGAAAAATCGCCATTACAATCGAATAGTAACACGCACCATCACGGTCAAGTGTCCTGTCCACGAATACCTTACGATTAATTACATTTTGGAATTTTTTATAGTACCTACATACTAAGATGTAATCACAGGTGCCATATGTAGTACATAGTAATTAATTAGCTGTAAGGTTCGTCCCTTATTTATAAGAAGTAACATCATTATTTACCCATCACAAAGCATAAAGAATAGAGGCATGTGTTTACTAGAACGGTTGTACACCTTTTTCTCATTGAATGATAGAGAAACATTATATTTTCATACCTATCATACCTAAGCAGTCAGTTTCGATAATGTTCGATAGTCAATACAAGGCCCTGTGGAGAGCAAACCCTAGTAGAAGTTTCAGCGCGTAAAGTAAAAAAAATAGGAATGAATATCGTGGAAGCTTTCAAAGCTTGCGTGTAATTGAAATGTCTAGATAAATTATAATCTAGTAAATTAACGCTAAATATGTATTAGATTGGGTGAGTTGGAACTTTTTTTAGGTAGGTACCTACTAGCCAAAAATGGTCCGTAAAATGAAATCCAGTAAGTACAGTAATACAGGTTGTTTTTTTGTGGCCACCTTTAACGAAGGGTACGTATTCTATACATGAAATAAAGTAAGTTTATGCCAAAAAAAAATGCTGGGAAAAAAAAAAAAAAATTTAAATTCATTGATTGTGCGAAATTTATAGTGTCTAGTGTTTATGTTAGTTTTTTTATAGACAGATATTAATTATTTTTCGTGAAAAAATCCTGCTACGCGCGTCTATGTGCATTTATGCAGAAAAATGCAGTCTATTTACTCAACTTTGGATCCTAATATTTTGGAAACCAGACACTTCCCAGGTATGCTTCCATGGAGAAAAATGATCGTGATGATGAGGAGATTCCGTAGTTTTCGGGAACGTTGACGACCAAAAATCATCCTGTATAGAGCTTGGACCGGTTTGTTCACTCTATGAATACTATTCTAGCGAGGATTTGGTTATACTTTTACTACCAAAACAAAACAATGATCTACTGCTCGGTCGGTTCAAGGTTTTATATTAACTTACCGTAACCCGGACTGCCAACAGTCACAACTCATTTAGAAGCCGACAAAAAATCTCTATAACAGAGTATCTAACTAAATTAGTTCAGGGATAAAAACTCGACCAAAAAATGTTGACAATGCCTTTTTTTAAACTACCGGCTCCTAGCTAATTATGTAATGTGTGACATGATAAGATAATAAGCAATTACTTTACTTATATACCCGGCGTGTGAGGGCGCTGCTGTGGTTTTCTGAGAATCGAAGTCACTCTAAATCACCTGTAGTTCCAGTTTATTCCACCGCAGTAAATAAGTTTGTGGGATGGTTGTACTTTTTTATATCAGTCACGATTAAGTTCTTTTGGCCAGTTTTTAGAATACCCTAGTCGATTTTGTTTCAAATGTGAGTTCAAATATAAATGGGCGCTAGACAAAATATAAACTTATTAATAATTCGGTCGATGATAATCTATAATATAAAAATGAATCGCTAAATGTGTTGGCAAGCGCGAATCTTGAGAACGGCTGAACCGAGAGAAAAATAATAATAAAAATGCCTGAACATTTCTAAAACATTCCTTTTTGTTTCCTGTTTGTTTTGTTCGAAATTTGAAAGTCCGGGAAGGCAAAACAATTGGGTGACGTTAGTTCAAAGGCGTGGGACTGGACAACGTCTGTCAGGTCCGCTAGTATAAAAATAAAAACTACGATCATGCAGCGGTTGGGCAGTAAGCTTTCTGCGACAATACAAAGAAATGTGTTACTTTTAATATGGTGTCTATTAGATACTGTCGTTTACTAGGATAAACCATCCCTTAACAGATGTACTACTAATACTAGATAGATATAGTAAACCTGCAGCATATTATAGAGGATAGCATGACCATGATGAGCCAGTTACCATCTGTGTTGTACCCAAAGCTCACGCATTAACATTAATGCAGGCAGATTGACCGATGCACTCCGTTTCACAGAACCTCCCGCGGACGATTTTAAAACTAACATCTTTTGTATGCTGTTGTATAGATTTTTTGTTATACACTTGGCAATTAGCGCCACCGTTCGTAGGAACTGTTTGACGAAGCGCACTCTACTACACAAGACCTTAGCCTGAATGTGCAACAAATGGTCGATACGTGCACGACTCGGTTTTTTATGCAGAAAAAAAAACAACTAGCAAGTAAATAGGCCAGTGTCCTTTGGAATTTGTGCACTTGACATATAAAAATAATATAATCTAATAAAATGTTTGCGACCTTAATAAAAATACTGTTGTATAATCCTATCCTAATACTAATATTATAAACTCGAAAGTTTGTGAGAATGTATATTGTAAGGATTGTATTTGTTGCTCTGTCACGCAAATACCAATGAATGGATTTCGATGACACTTAACAGGCGCTGGGCAGGCGCCTAGGCGGGTTGGTGACCACAGGGTGATTTTTAGATTATGTTGTCAGCACGGAAGGCGCTGCTTCCCACCTCCCGGAAACCCTTAATCGCCTCGTACGATACCCACTGGCAGGTATGGGGTGGTACAAAATCTACCCTGCCGGCACCACGCGGAAAATATTGTAGGCATTTGGCTCAAAATAAACCCAGTTATGACAGCGATTCACCTCCATAAACCATCCGAGCGAACAATGGCATCTCGATGACATCTCCCATAATTGTCTTGTTTCACCTAGATTTAATTTAACACCTTAATTAGAAGCAATTTTTCAGATATTTCGAGACACGCCTCGACTGCGTGCTGCTGGATCCAGCGTTGCCTTGATTCGGCCAAGCATAAAGGAATAACTAAGAGGATGAGGCCTTTTGTATGTTTATGGTGCTGTTTATCAGGGCCTGGAATGATGGATAAGAAAGAGATACGATTACATAAGTCAAATATCAATGGATAAGGATGGCTCCTACTAATGTAGGAGATTCGTTAACGTAGGTACTAAACCTGCAACTTTCAATGTAGACTTACAGCGTGGTATGAACATTCGCCATCATACCACACGGCTGTCCAGAGCTTGAGGATCATTAAGGAGATGCCACAGCCACGTTTAGAACATTTATGTGTTTTACGATTTATTTATTCAAGCCTTACTCTTTGTCTCCTTGGAGGACAATATTAGCCAGTGATTTGTTCAGTGCGCTTAAAAGTCGAAATTATAGGATTGATTTGAGCATCTCCCCCTTACCCTTCCTTTGCGGCCTTGATGAGCAGCACGAGGTTACAGGTTTTCAGTCTATGCAATGATAACTATTTGAAGCATTTCACGACAATACAAATAATAACTAGAAAACATGAGCTATCCATAAATTTTGTCATTGCATTGAACAAAATGGGGAAATAATGTTGGATTGTATAATACATTTTTCTGGTAGTCCTTCAGCACGCTTTGTGCCCTGTGCCCACTCAAACTCAGGCAAAAAGTTTTTATTTCATCGGTTTAGCCATTGTTAATCAGTTTACGGAGTTTCATTATCTGTTTTTATGTATAGGTACTTACGCAAAAATCCATTTTTTATATTACATAGGCTTACGCTTGACTACAACGCGCCTGATAGTAAGCACCGTTGCAGTCTAAGATGGAGCGCGCTTGCCTAAATGAAACCGGTTCACTCTCGACTTGAAGACCACAAGGTTATAGTCCATGGGGAACAGGGATTCAGGCAGGGAGTTCCACAACTTGGCCGTTCGTTATACAGAGGTATACACTTTCTCTTTCTCTATACTCTTTCATTTGCTTTTAGATTAAAAAATCCAGTCAAAATCATGTAACTAATATAAGTCACTGGTCAAAATGTAGGTACAGAATTTGTATAGGTATACAAATTGTTCGATATTCTAACATTACCGAGAAGTCACTCAGGCGCGGCCTTTATTAGGTTAATAAAGGATCTAGATCTATAAATTTTCACACGTTTTTGCTGTATTATTTATTATGATAATCTGATAGGTACTCCAATTTTATTATGGACACGATAGCGGCGATAACTTTATTCTGTCTGTGCTGTATGCTATTTTAAAACATTAGCAGCCGCCCTCGACTTTGTCCACGTGAAAGGGCATTACACCAGTCGGGACGGGTCCCTAGTCCCTTATACATTTAAACCTTCCTCTTGAATTACTTTATCTATTTTTAAAAACCGTATCAAAATCCGTTGCGTAGTTTTAAAGATAGGGACAGACAGCGAGAAGCGACTTTGTTTTATAATACTTATGTAGTAATTAGCGGCCGCCCGCGACTTGTCCACTGAGCTTAATAGCCTATTTGTTATTCGGATATACAGGCTATAACAAAAGGGGTAAATAATATATAAATATAGCCCACTATACAGGGTGTTTCCGTAGTTTTCGGAAACGTTGACGACCAAAAATCATACTGTAGATATCCTATACCCAAAATATGAGACTCGAAATTACATGTTTATTTTTTCAGATAGTATAGAGAGTGCCAAAAGTTGTATTACGAGTGTTGTTGCTCTATTTCAGTGAACTACTTTCCATCATCCTAAAGTTAGTAAATATTAATATAGATTCATGGAAGTCATAATTATAAAACAGATACCGATCTGGTAAATAGACAATCTTAAAAGTAGGTGCCTAAATATGAAAAAAATAAATTAAGTATGTGTAAATTGCATAAGACTAACGATTAATGATGTAGATAAATGTATTTTGTGAATTAATACTTGGAGTGTGATTCCGGATAATTTTAATCTCGTTAAAGTTATTATTATGTAGTTCAACTGCAGAAAACTTTCAGAAATTATGATTGTTATGTAACTAATAAACCAGGCTTATATTTTAGAATAATAAAAAAAAGTACCTTGTAGGTAGATATTAACACAGCCCTATTCATTTTGACGACTGGTGTAGTTGGTAGTGCCACCTTTATGCCACGCCATAAGTCCTGGGGGACAATTCTCGAAAAGTCTCGAGTCGGTGCGAAGCCGAAACGGAACCGTTGTAGACGCTCAGAACAAAGCAATAATTACTTTAGTGACATAATGAGACTCATTTCAGCACGAGACAGATATTTCATTTTATTCTGTCATACTCGCGTCCGATGCGTGCTAAAATATACCTTATACTCAAGCGGTAAGTATATATTGCTTCGCACCGCGTTTCTTTAATGGTTCGTTAGTGGTTGCGTTTCGGCTCAAAAATTTTGCAGAAATGCCCCCCTGGTTTCGAATCACGATAGGTGCAAACGTTGACAATAATGGATATCGATGTTTGTTTCCGAGATATGGAAGTTTCTATAATTTATCTCAGTATGTAAATGATATACCGTTACCAGTATCCACGACGTAAGACCTTAGAGATCTGGCTGACGGACTAGTGTTGTGTTATGAAGCATATAAATATACTAGTGGACGCCCGCGACTTCGTCCGCGTGGACTGCAGAAAAAAACAAACTTTTATCTTTATAAAAAGTATAAAATAGGTATAGCCTACATAAAAAGTAGCCTGTCAATTTTTATTAAAATCGCTCCAGCTGTTTTTACGTGCAAGTAACAAACATCTATCCATTCATCCATACTCACAAACTTTCGTGTTTATAATATTAGTAGGATTCAGTAGGTCTAAGAATCGGCTACTATCTGTTTTTCATAACCCTTCCACGAAATAAGCGATATCCACGCGAGCGGAGCCGCGGGCAACAGCTATTAAATATTGATATACAGGTTATAATGAGTCAATAGTATAAATTAGAAAGTGCTTATCATGTTGAATAACTTTTCCTAAGACGGTATTTTCATATCTCTCAAAATTTAGCTGGGCTGTTAAGGGTTCTGCATCAGGCAGTCTAGACCTTCAATTTTTTTCTTTCATATCATTTCTACGTCATTTTATTCTTTCATACATATTTTTTGGATAACTTGAACCGTTTACGCAGCGCACGCAACGGAAGTCTCCAAAGTTGAATAATTTTCCCCGTTTTTTCCACATTTTCCTCTTATTCTTCGTCCCTATAGGTCGCACTGTGATGATATATAGCCTAAAGCCCTTCTCGATAAATGGACTATCCAACACAAAAAGAATTTTTTAATTCGACCCAGTAGTTCCGGAGATTAGCGCGTTCAATCAAACAAACAAACAAACAAACAAACAAACTCTTCAGCTTTATAATATTAGTATAGATTCATGTAAAGTGAAATACCTGTGCAGATGCGGGATTTTAATAGAATACATCAGCGGCATTTCCTTCCGTGAATATCGTAAGAGTCTACTAAGGAACTCAGGGGTTTTCCCTCAGGCGATGAGTTAGCAACTTGTCACTGACCGTTAACATCTGACCCCGCAATGCTAAACGTGGCTGTAAGGATTTTCTTCGCGATCCTGCAGCCCTGGATATCCCATTTCGGAAAAAAGGCGTGTGAATATATGTGTACGTGTATAATTATGTACTTTGTTATTTTACTTGTAGTTTCTGTTCTTTACAGTTATATATGTAGGTAGGGTAAGTTCGAGATAATGACAACAGTACACCTGACGTAGATATCTTCTGCATGCAATTCCAATAACACCGAGGTGAAGAATACCAGCACGACGCGATGATAGAGAAAGGCAATCACATAGATATTGGTAATTTACGTGGATACCTATCTTTAGAGGTGTGAGCCCTTTTATACCCAAAGTTCTTGCTTATGGAAGGCGTGTAATGTGCACAATGCGCTTTAGATCTTGAGATTCATGCTTCAAGTCCCTCTTGGAGACCTAGGGTAACGCTTAGCATTGGGACCATTGTACTATTACTTATTCTGTCTTAATAAGATTCAGCCTGAAGCTACCTGCATGTCAAGCGTGTGCAGCCATTGACATGCCACGGAGGTCAGTTGCCAAATAGAAGGTTAAAGTCAAGGTTGCCAGCCACGTAACACCAAAACCACGACGTCGATTATGTAAATCGTAATCGAACTCACTAGTGAGTGTGAAGGTGTGGTTGTATGCTATAGAGTCAAGACAAGATTGTCAAAGTGGCTGTTATAGATACATTTACATCCTATTTTTATTTACTACTAGTGGACGCCCGCGACTCTGTCCGCGTGGACTACAGAAAAAACAAAATGTCGAAATTATCCGGGATACGAGAAAAACATTTTCCTGGAATAAAAATTTGCCTATATGTTAACTGGGACCTGTCACAATATATTTCTGAAAACTGCATCGAAATCGATTCAGCCGTTTCTGAGATTAGCGTGCACAAACGCACAGACAAACAGACAAAAATTCCAAAAATCAATATTTTGGGTACTATTGCGTTGATAAAAGTCTCCTATAATATTTTTTCTCATATATCTTCCATGTACAGACAGCGACCCGTTACATTTTTATTATACGAGTATGTATAGAAGATAGATATATTAGCATCAGTAGGAGACGGCTAAGTGTGTAATAGAACAGACGCTAGCTGCAAGCACACTTGCACCAAAAATATCACGATTAGTTAACCACCGAACGTTTTTATATAAAGTTAAATAGAATTTGATTTTGCATGATGAACTATTTATCTATTTGAGAGTATCTGAAAAAGAAACTGGAAGAAATCTCTTTTAGAGGTAAGTACGCCTTTGTTCATTACCATAGAACACTGTTTTCTGTATAAAATTTTTGAAAATATATAGAGCCTTTTCGGATACATCTGGACATTATGTAAAGTAAAAAAAAAACTAATAGTTACGTAACACATAGTACGAACTGTTTGTAATTCCGCTGTGTTCTCCCAAACAAAGGGGATAATAAGATGTTTATTTGTAAATTGGTAACACCTTTGATCATGTATCTAAACAGCCGTAGCTGTCCACGTCCGTACTTGAAACGACAACGCTAGTGAAGGCAGAAAGGTCGGCACGCTCGGAGCAGGGTTACATGGCATCAGGTCGCTCCAGTTGTATGACCATGAACTCTGTTTCCACTGTGTAAGCGGGATGCCACTACAAAGGATGTAGAGCGACATCTCACTCTGAATCCTGTTAGGTGTATGAACACCTAACACTATGAACACAGTGAGGTAACCCTATTTGCTTCTCTTCAGGAATTCACTTGTGATATTGTTTTGGATGACGAGTGACGCAAGGTAAGTTATTTGGTAAGTAGATGGAATTGAAGGGCTAAGATTGGCCTCCGTAACAAAAATAGAACTACCTAGACAATATTATTATTATTGGAAGGAGCTCTTTTCACCACGAGAGTCAGCCTACTTTTTGGCTACATGACCTACGGCCAAGTGACACTTGTCTATTGCCACACCATGGTCACTCCAAATTCCTGCGGTTGTTTACAAAACTTTAATCAGACTTTGTATGTTATATTCTGAAAACACAAATTACATACATAAAATTCACGTAAATAACAAGGTAAAGTAATTCGTCAAACTTAGACCTTAAAATAGGTTATGATCGTAAATTTGTGCTAATATCCTCATTAGGGTCAACGTCGTCGCTAGTGGTTTCACACAACCTTAAATTACTTAATAGTTTGTTTGCTAAAAGCATTAGGTTTCATTGCACGTAGAAATAAATAGAGTCATCATACATAACTATCTTAATTCCGAAACACACATCCATACTCACCATTTACCATATCACATCAACGATTGACCCTGTCGGGATTCGAACCCAGAACAGGCTTAATAGTTGAGGTTTGGTTAATCGAGAAGAAGTGTAAAAAGTTAATTGTTTGTCTTTGTTGAAATAATAAAAAAAAAATTACAAAATAGTTCATAGAGTTTTTGTTTCATCTACTTTATCACGTTATTTTTGGAGTCAGCGTATATGGTTCCATAACAAACTCGTGTTTTGCTAAATTTGATCATAATCCCAAAATAAGATGAGATTCTTAAAAAGTTCAGCAAAGGTAAATAGAAGCTTCATTCATTAAGTGACTCGAAGGTAACATTATCTGTGTCGCCTAGATACAGCTTAAGGCAAATTAGTCTCCGCGATGGATCTAGGATTACATTAATAATGCAATCAATTATGATTAAAGACAAGTTTAACAATCATCATTTTGTATGAGATGTAATAAAGTTTTGACCAGCGGACGCTTATGACTTTGTCCGTGTCAAGTTAAAATTACCGCTTTTCTAATTCTCCTAGGAATTTCGGAAATCCTTTATTATCGGATAAGATATAAGAAGGTTCCTAAGGTTAAGGCTATGCATTGAGGCGTCAGTTAGTCATTCAGGAAAAAGCATTTCCGGCAACCATGGGATGGTGCATTTCTACTCTGCCGACACAACACGGTGACCTGATATACCAAACTGTTATATATTTAAAGGCTGATTTTTTCTACGGTCTGATAGACTATCACCTAGAGCCTGCTAGCATAAACTTTATCCTACAGATAGACTATCTGAACATTGGAAAAATCGATCCTTAATGTAATTCCCAGAAGAGTAAGTATGAAATAGAAGAAGGGCAAGGAAAATTACTAAACCCACCATAAAACAATGGCGATTATGTGGTCTCATTTATTGTCCTCTTTAGTTATAGGCAACCATTAAACTGAGGTATCGACCAGCTCAGTCGTGGCATAATTTACCATACTATTAAAGTTACAATTGAATTATAGTTGTGGGGTAATTAAATAATTTTGCAGTCGAGCTCGGCCTTGTCTTTATCGAGGCGGAAACCGCTGACCGATGCAGGTTTTGGGAGTATTTGAAATCAATTTTTTGCTTTTCAATCTTGTTTTTGTCCGTTACAACGTTATGAATCAATGAGGTGACAGATTAGGCTTATTTGCATGTGATGACAAAATCGCTTGAAACTCGGTTTGGTTATTGATAAATGAAACGTAAACTGATCTGAAATACATATGTATAGGTACTTATAACTGTTGGACAACGGAAATAGGAAAGTGTCTTTTTGACATGACGAGCAGTATAATATCCGACTTCCGTGCCGAAAATTATAAAAGTCCGAAAATAAATATAGGTATTGTGTCGGAATTAAATTACAAATTGCGAACGACCCTCTGACCCAATTCCATGATGTCAGGTAATTGAAATAAGTTCCAGTACAGGAAGTTGCATAGGAAAAGACATAAAAAGCTGCTGATGGTAGAAATGCATGCTATTTTGAGCTCAAATAGATTAGTGGGCATATTCTGGGCAGAGTTGAACATACTCACGTCAAAGGCGATGTAATTATGCAGTCCCTTGATAATTTTGATGAGTTCATTAGAATGCTCTTTGAGTACGTAAAAGGTTTTAGAAGCAAGCAAGCCATGCCTCTGGTAGCCCGTGGCTAAAGTTAGGTAAGTTTGGTAAGTGACCACTTATATTTTGAAAATAACTAAATCGCGCCGCCCCAGGTCATTTTAACGTAAAGAAAGCATTACCATCTCTCACTCGAGAGAACGTAGTTGAAAATTTTGACTTGAGGGCACTCAAGAATACTAGCGTTTTTAGCGAACGGTTTTTGATGAAACTTGACAGTCTCTACAGCTCTTATACTGACATGCATAAAATTTAGTAACCACAACTGCAGGATCATAGGAGATACCACACCTGTTAACACAGTTGTTTAGCATAGCAGGGACAGATGTAAAATCAGTTTCAAGTTGCTAGCTCATCGCCTGAGATAATGCCTGAGTTCCTTAGTCGACTCTTACGATATGCACAGAAGATGCAGCTGGTATATTTTGGTGAAGTCCTTCATCATCACAGGACAGCTCAGAATTACATTAATATATAAAGCTTAGCTTACGCTAAACACGCATTAGTCATAAGTTTGTAACTACACAGTTAAAAGCGACAAAGAGTTACTTACAGTCGTTAATTTAATCACTCATTAGATACTTGTTCCGCGTACTACCATATCCTTTTCAAAGCGTATTATCTGTTCTATTAATAGTGCGTACTGTGTCAATAAACAGTTCATATATTATTTACATACAGTAGGATCTATATGTCGCGTGTAATTTATTATTAGGTACATCCGTTTAGGTTTCACGTCAATGTAAATAGGACTACGAATTCAACAAAAAATATTGTATACCGTTTTACATCCGATATCGACATTTGTAGGTACAAATCGGTAATGAGATATCACTAACTAGGTCAATTCTTATATCTCTATTAAATAATATATTTTACAGGCGGGTCCAGATAATGCAGAGATGTTAGCAGACAGTACTGGTACACCAGCGGACACCCACGACTTCGCTCGCCTATACTTTAGGGTGCTCGCCCACGTCAGACTTTTTGTAGGTCCGATAGTAGGACCGATTTTCCTTTATTTTTGTTTTTGTGATTTTCTGACCTACTTTTTATAGAATGAGTGCGCTGCGCTATGGCAATCAGTACGTTCTATTTTTCTCCTACAAAAAAATCGCTCACCGATTGTCGGATGTGGGCGGGCGCGCTTAGAATTTCCGTTTTTCAACTTCCCATTGGCATTTATCAAGTACTGACTTATACTCGTATCTATAGTATTATCATACCTGTGCTTATATTTTACATCTGGCTGTTATGCTAGACGTGGCTGTGGCGGGATTCGTGATTCCTTTTTTCTGGCTACTCTTTAGGGAATTCAGCTGTATGTATGTATGTATGTATATGCTCTGGAAGTGAAAAAAAAAGTATAATACGACAGCTGCTTCTCTTCCCGGGCATACTATACAGGTCACTAGAGGTAAAAGGGGGTCTTGGTATTTTGTAGGCGATGGGCTGACCACCTGTCACTACTACCCGAACTTGTACATCTCAACTATACCCTTAAAATTGGTCAGACGTGGCACCATGTGGTTCTATCGGCTCTTGGTGCTCTGCCTACCCCATAAGGGATAAAGGCGTCATTATATGTATGTATTTAATATCCTATTATTAATGGTTTTGGCGTAATATGGTTTCTTTCGAAGCTCATACGGCCAAAGATTTGGCGTTGGTTTTACGGCCGGTTCGTCTAAAAGGTTGTTTTGCCGATTGGTGGTTATTTTTGGATTTAAGTGGAAATGTACGGAAAACCTTTTTTAAACTTACCTTAAACAAATGGCATTTTTTCAAGGCTTTACCAATTAGTACCACGCACAAAGATCAAAGCAAAATGTAGATAAGTTATGGATAAGTAAATAAACTTATCCTTGGGATTGGAACACCGTGTTCTGAAATATATACTTGACACGCTTATGTACCACAGGGGTGGGCAGAGACTACCAGATCTCCATTTAGCGTGTTCCAACTTTTTTGCCTCGTCTTTACCGTATTCTTTGATATGATTATTTTACTTAAAACATAAGTTTAAACATATGTAGGAGGTATGTGGTCCATCTCTCCAGCTTCCATTAAAATGCGTCTCTCTAAAACACTCTTGAGTGCTACATCTCTCTCTACCAAGCATATTTAGACAGACATTTTATGTGTCTCTACGCAGAAACATACATTATATTTCAAGCCTGTTCTCTGTACCTCGATTAGCAGATGAAAGCTCACGACTATCGAGCTTTTCGAAAAACTTCAAATTGTATATTTTTGTTTTTAATAGCATGTTTGGCTTAAGTTGTCTCACTTAAAGTAGTTTATGCTATAATTGTAAATTTCAGATAGCCACCGTAAACAGTCAGGCACCGTGGACAATCAGGCGTGAACCGGAACTCGGCCGTGACACGCTGGAGACTTCGATTCGCTAATTTAGGGTACTAGCGACACAAATTGGTACAAGAAGATGAAGAAAATTATCTTATTCTTCATTAAAATCTATAGATCGATAGAGGGAGACACATCTAAATTCATTTTTGTATTTTGCTATGGTGTCTGGTTAAGGTAGCCTGATGATTTTCTGATGAACTTCAATTCCCATTTACTAAAACGTGTAAAAATTGAACAGGTCTAATTATACAGGGAGTTTGTGACAGCCAGACAAATACTGAGATACTGAAGAAGTACCATTGTTTTGAACACTGTCGTATACGACAGTGTTATTACTCGCAGGAAATTAATTTTTGATGTTTTACGTTGCGGTTTTTTGGATCACTTTTGACTCTCCTTTGGGGTTGATCAGTTAATTGAACTTTTTTGAAAGCAACTTTTTTAAAATCATCCAAACATTAAAATTGTATTTTTATGTCATTATTTAAGGCCTACTTAAACGAACCACACTATTTTTTTCCTGATAAAATGAAAAAAAAAGTCGGAAAGTTTTAGAATTTTCCTGCGAATATTTTCACTGGTTTTCATCTCAGAATCATGATCTGAAGTCACCATATCAATATTTGCCTGGCTGTCACAAACATCCTGTATACCGAATAAAAAATTACCTATATCTAAATACCTATTACAATTTCATTTGTTTTGTGGTTAATGTACTCGTATGTGTATGTGTGAAATAAACAGGAATTCCTATTAATCAAATTCCCTGTACACTAATATACTATAAATACACTCTAGGTACATCTCATAATCTTTTTCATTATTGAAAGTACGTATAATTTTAGTCTGTTTTTGTGACCGAACTACGAGTATTAAACCTCGAAAATATACTTATATTTTGCTTAAAAAGCTTCATTATATGTATTTTGCATTTCAGTGCACTGTAATACCCTTGTGCTGTTTGTATCTAATGCGTAAAATGTGTTATTCTTTCTATGCCCACGTTGAATTAGCTATCGGTAGTCATCAAGTGGACGTGGACCTTACAATACTCTATTACTGATAGAAATCATAAAATAATCTAGGTAAGATGAGGTTAAGATATTAGTAATATTTATTCAGAATAAGTCTATACTAATAATACCTACAGCTATTGTACTTATTATCGTGCTTAATTTGTCCGCTATAATTTGCTGTAATCAAATTCATTTAACAACAATAAAGGCCTTGTAGGCTTACTTAGATTTTTATTTAATGCGAATCATGTCTATTTTATAACAGCATTATATTATAAAATTACCAACTATTTATTTTACTATTTGCCTAACTAAGGCTTCGTTCACATGAGAACGATTCGCATTTTTTATGAGCTTTTTTGATGGTTTATGTATTTTTTTTGACACCATCGTGTGGTTTATTTTCTATCTAGCGACAGGTGGTGGTGGCTTTACGTCAGAAAGACAACTACCAGCATATTAAATGTTCTAATTATTTTTCCAGCACCAAAAAAGCGATTAATATATTGCGAATACTCAAATTGAAAATGCATTCTGCAAGTTAAAACACTGGACGTTCTCAACTTATTATTTAGTATCATACTTGTCCAGCATTCCAGTATTTGCCTGGCTATCATTAACTCTGTATGTAGGTATAGTCCTATATCCCCACGTGCAAAATTTCTAAATAAGTCTATCTTAGCAAAATCTACAATCATCTGACATGGCAATGAAAGCGACCTCACCATGGGCGGTCAAATCAAAATCGCCTTGCAATTTTTCGAAGGTGACTCCTACCAGTTCCGGATGTCGACACCAATGCTAGTAGTTGCAGTAGACGCAGCACCTGGAACCGCAGTCAAAGGCAAGGCCGAGCCTTTCGTTCCTGGAATCAGCACGTACACCTCATCGCCTACAAACCCTTCCGGGTGGCATAGTTTTTGCTCTTATTACAAGTTTATTACCGTGATGTTTACTTAGAACGCGGGTTAGGAAATGTTCAGGAAATAATAATTCTGTTATAATGAAGTTATAGGTAGGTAGGTGATACATTTTAGTGCATTCACGGTTCCTACTGAGATTGACTAATACTGTCACTAATAAAGAATATACTTACTCTCAACACTAATAATGCCCTTTGACTGTTGAAAATTATTATTATTGCCTTTGCCAGGTGGATTTCCTTCCCATTTTCCACTATGTTCCCATAGTGGAAGCGAGACGCCGCTATGAGGAGAGTAGAGTGATATTTCGCTTCTAAGTACCCTGCGAGAGTTAATTTTATGCTAAGTATCCAAGATAGTTGGCAGGTTTTCAATGGGAAGCTCTTTTTACCCGACTGCGCGACGCAAAGGAGTGGTATTGTATTTATCAGCCTATGTATGTTCCTTTGAAGCACTACACAGACCAAACGCCTCGGCTGATTTTAATGATTCATACGTCATTATGCGAAGGATTTTTTAAAATCGACTGGTTAATTGTGACGGTTATTTTGCTGTTATAATAAAGCACGAGTTTTTTTATTCCTGATCAGGATAGTAAGTGAGTAACACGTAAGTCACGTATTTCCGGTGTTTGTACAATCTCAAAAATAGACGTCTCCAATTATAAATTACTCGTATGTGAGAACCTGTAACTGGCCCCATTAATGGGGTCACAGCCAATGGGGCCAGCGGGAGTACACGGTAATAAGACTATAATTCCATAATAACACCCATCATTATCAGATAAAGATTTAGATTTTTTTATCATGGTTTTAAGTACCTTCATAATATATTTGGAGCAGTTCGTAGTTTTCTTTAGGTTTAAGCTAAAACGCGTTTTATTAATTTTTATGGTGTCGCTACACTACATCAATATGTAGGTAGTTAATACAGGGTAAACTGATATAGTAAGTTTATGAAAGATCCGATCGAAATTTATAGTGTCCATAAAATTCGTGAAAAAATCCTGCTACGCGCGTCTATGTGCATTTATGCCTCTATTTACTCAACTTTGGAGGTTCCCAGGTAATTGATCGTGATGATGAGGAGATTCCGTAGTTTTCGAATTTTTATAATCATTACCGAAAATCCATAAAATTCCCTGAGGTGAATTTCTAATTTAGTGAATTTTTAATAACAGCTAGAGTTCCGTTAATAAATATGATAACAATTAGCTAGATGTCAAGATAAAACATTAAACCAATACCACTTCAAGATCCATATCTATTAGACCTTCAAGAGAGGAAGTAGGTGTCAGATCATACCCACTTAGTACACTAGATTTATATAAAAATATACTTTCCTAGGTAGCCATGGTTATATTTGAATTTATTAGGTTTTATGTAAGGTAAGGTACAAATTAGGTAAAAGGACGCAATATAATGTCGCAATGTAGTATCTCTTATGCGCAGTACACTCGTATAATTTACTCGTATAGTTAGATAACCATTACAGTACCTACGTAGAATTTGACAAAGTGCACTGCTTGAGTATTATTTTCACGTGATGCTGACTATATCCACTCCCAATTGATACTCGTATTGGAAGACTTGATTTTCTTATGTCTATTTTATTATTGATTTACCCTACTTTACCTACATGTGATAGAAGAGGAGTTTGTATGTTCGCCATTTGAACACTCTAGATGAGAACGTAGGTAGAAACCTACGAGTACCACGACCTTTGTACACGATTTCAGGCGTTTTATAGGTTAACAATAAATTAAGAAATGTTGCTCTTGTTAATAATTTGTTAATCATTTAAAAAGTAACTCAAATTAATATTTTTGTTCTCAGAGATGGGACTCCGTGGCACGGAGTTCGTGCTAACACATGGTATCCACTCGCTGGTACGTTAAGTGCTTTTCTGGATATTCAGAGCTCATTCATCATTTCAGGCAGTTTCCATTAGGATCGGTCATATCTACGAAGCAGGTGCAAAGAGGTGATGTGATCGTCAATGTCACGAACAAAGGTGTTGTCAGTAACATTACTAATATAGGGCGAGACAGGGGTGGAACTTCTTGCATGGGTTGTCAGGCTGATGGGTTGGTATTGCCTGAATAGTGACGTTGCGCAGATGTACGAGTATTTTGCATGTGACTGTGGAAAAAATAAGAGATACCTACATACAAACATACACCCTTGAGTAGGTATAACATATATTCATATAGTGCAACGTAGCTTGATTCAGCATTAACAGCTGGAGTAGGTACTAGTTCTGTGCAGCTGGTTAGCACTTATTTGTTCCACCAGGGTAAACCGTTCTTCTTTATGATCCTATTTACGAAGCTTTCTGTCACGCGCTATTAGAATATGTCCTCGATGTACCTGCTTCATGAACGGTCATGCCATAATGAAACTGAGTTTAATCCACAATTCTTGTGTTTATTGTTAGTAAAACTAAAACAAACCGAGCATGAGGAAACCTAGGTTGATGAAGCGAAAGAGGTGTGTCACAGGACGTAGCAAGTAGAAATCCGTGATCTATTTCTGTGAGCCTTTCTGGTAATAATGGCCTCATGTTATTCGAAATGTTAAGGCAATTTCTAGTTAGACAGTATGCCTGCGGCTTATAGTGTGTTACTATGAACTCTGAAAGCATCATTGTTTAATCGTGAAAGCAAGATTACGCTCAACTTTCTCTCTCTCTCTCTCTCTCTCCATCTCTGCTTATTGCTATAAGTTTCGCTTTCACAGTGAAAATAATATTTCTCCAAAAAGTCCATGGGCCCCAGTGGATTCGCACTCTCTGGAATCGATCATCAGATACAATAAATAAATAAATAATCGTGACACTTTATAAAATATCCAGCCATCTTGGCTGGTCGAATAAGCGCATTAAAATATTAATAAGTATTAAACGATCAATTACTATAATAGGTTAATTAAGTACTTGTCCTTAATCCAAGTTGATCTTTTTGTTCTTATAAAAATTATACCTAGCGTAGAAAACGATTAACTTATTTACTGACTAAAACAATCGCTTCTCGTGACGCTTTGGGGTCATTTCACAAATCTAACTAAGTAATAATATTTAGTTATGTGAGAATGTGAAAGATGTTTGTTACTTGTTCCGGAAACAACGCATTTTGATGAAACTTGGCAGTTGCATGCTTGTACACCTTGTACGTCAGAATGGCAAGACTATTAGACTAGGTAGTCTGCTAGTTTCTCATAAATAAAAAAGGTGTCTCTTGTCAGGAACGAACTTTTCAACTTTTCAAGCTTTTATTAAAACCAAAATAATTACTGTACGAGTACCTAAGTATATAATAGTTAATTATTGTCTCCTAAAAAACATTCTGAAAACTTTTTCATGCATCCATAGTATGTATATCTATGAGTATGTTATCTATGGCAACCGCATTAACTTAACGAAAACAAATGAAGGACCAAATTTAAAAATTATTTCCAGAAAAATAACATAAAATTAATAAGTACACCCACCTCAATATGTAAAGGTAAAACACAGGTTCTTGGAGAATAAGTACATACTAATATAGTATGGGAGATTCCACCATGCCCGCCCCGTTTTAACCCATGATATTTTTATTAAATTGTTTAAAACAAATGAATAAAAATTTGTTTAGTTAGCTACCAGTGCCATCTAGCCAGTACATTAAAATTCATTTTGAATACACCTACCTTCCTAACCACTGTCCTAACGTGTAGGTAGAGTGTGAACAGTGAACTGAATCCGGAAAAATGGTCAAAACGTTCATGTAAATTCGGTGAATCAAATATTATATTTATTTCGATATTAAAATAGGGATATTAATTCACATTGTGATAAAAATTAATAAAGCCAAATTGCTTAGTCAAGCACAGGCTAAGTTCCTTTCCTAGTTCCTACATAGGTAGCTATTTGATTAATGGTAGAGCATTGAACAAGATACACTGATACTGCTCTACCTCCGCTGCATGATGCTTTTTTCAATGATAACTTAGTCAAATAAGCATATTTTGATACAATTAACTAGGGCACCAATAAGGAGTAATTGGAATTTAACACGGACTCTACCAATTTATAAAACTCTATATCTACTAACGCCATCTGTGAACAATTTACGAAAATTAAAATTCCAATGGCAACTAGTACATTTTATTATGTATGGTTTTCGTACGGAGTATATAAGATGGTTTCCTTGGAGATCTTAAGATGGAGCTACTTTAGACGTTCTTCAAACATCTAACTACACAAACATAAATATAAACATAGTAAACTTCAAAAATGTTTTGTGAGCTTCAAGATTTTCCGCGTTTTTCGGTACGAATAAAACTTGTCAGTGAAGTGCAACTAAAAGTTTACAGTGCTGTGCTCTATGAAGGAAATGTCAAAAACATTTTTTGTGTTGTTTCTTAAAAAAAATAAAAAAATTGATGATGAACCTAACTCATGAGGTAAGTACGTACATACTGTCTAGTATTTACATACTAACTATTTCTAAGGTCAAGACATGCTTATCACGTTCACTTGTTAGTGAAATATGAAGATAACTATAAAAGATTTGTAGGAACATAGAATAGTCGGCATAAAATGCATTATTTTGGTGCACTCGGCCGGGGTGAATGCCCTCTATTACGTATCTAGTGTTTAGGGAGCGAGGCCGGTGCATTCGTCGCCATGGTAACGAACCCCAGAGCGGGAGTTACTTGAACTACTTGGCGCTAGTTCATAATATGAATAAGACAATGAAGGACATGGTGTGCCGTTTAGCAGCCGTTTAATTGAATCACCACAATAAAAAAATAACCCTTTTACCTAGGTCATAAAGTACTTATTATCGGTGAGCAATGCTTTATTTAAGCCTTAAGATTTAAGTTAAGGGTAGGAAATGACTAAGTAGGTATAAGGCTCTACCTACCCGAATTAGTTTTGTGATAAAAGAGCATTATTACCTCAAAATTATTAAATTATGTTACATTATGTATTTCAGTATACAGTATTACTGTTCTTGCGGCATACAAATGCAATACACGTTTTTTATCCAGATACGCCCGCCATGGCACACCTGAACCGAACACCGGGCGTGATCCGCAGCACCCGGGAGTACCTGGAATCCTCTCAGGACTCCCCCTCCGACCGCGCGGCCTCTCCCGCCTCCCACTCGGAGGAATCTGCGGATGGATCACCCAAATCCAATATGAGGTGAGAATAGAATTTTATTTAATCCTCTAGTATTATCAAAGCAGGCTGCTTCCGACCAGTCGGAATGGAGGTTGTTGGGGGATGCCTATGTTCATCAGTGTTCATCAGTGGACTTCTCAAGGATTCTCAGCCGTAAATGATTTCCTCTTCTTTCGCGAACTGGCCGGCGGCAGTGGCAGTTCAAGTGGCCGGGTGCACCCTGGTAATACCAGGGGTCGACAAGCCCGGCCCGCGTCCCCCCGGCCAGCCGCATCTTTCCCTTTCCAAATGGGTCAGACTCTCTGACCCATGTGGCCCCCTTTAAGGGCCACTTAAGTTACCGGCGCGTTGTCGCGCGCCGAGAATTTTGCCTGGGCACGGGTTTTGCCCCAAGGGCCGCAACCCGAAGCGTATTTTTGCGCCAAGGACGACCACGTCCTGATTTTATCAAAGCAATTATTTTCGGAAAAAAGAGTTATTTATGCTGAACCATAGTGAATTATAGTGACCGACCAGCCAACTTAACGTTAGGATGGTTGACCAAAAGAATTGCAGTTTTTTTATAAATCCGTCATACATAACATAACAACCATTTGATATATGTAAGTACATAAAACAAGCAATATGTAATATTTAATTATCATTGCCAAATTCTATACGTATTATGATGGTGACTGGTTTTTTTTAGAGCTGCCTACCTATTTAGAGCTGCCTACCTTTTTAGAGCTGCCTATCTTTTTAGAAATGCCTACCTTTTCGCCTTTCCACTAAAGATGTGCATGCAAGGATACAATGCTACGTTGCTACGGATGCATGTGAGCTCCACCAATTCGTGATCTCCAACATTATGCTGAGTGGCGACCAATTTTTCGTCGTACTATTATTTTTACCCGACTGCGCGACGCAAAGGAGTGGTATTGTGTTTAACAGCCTATTATTTATGTATGTATGTATGTTTGTTTGTTCCTTTGAAGCACTACACAGACCAAACGCCTCGGCCGATTTTTATGATTCATACGTCAATCGATTCCTCTTAATCCGGCGAGTGTCACTAAAGACATGACGTGTGAGTGAAAATCCAATATGGCGACTACTGGACGCCATTTTATGAAAATGAAAAAAAAAAAGTCGACAAACTATATCAAGTGGGGTATCGTTGAATAGGTATTTAAAAATCATTTTTAGGTTTCTCTCAACATTTTTAGATTCGACTAATCGTTTAGGATCTATACCGATTGAAAGTTGCGTAACAAACATTCTTACATATAAGTTTTTAGACAGCAGCAAGACGAAAACTTCTTGCTGCCGAGCATGTTGAGCATGTTTCTTGAAGCGTATCTATTAGTAGCTAGGTACTTATAACAAAAAAGTAAAAAATAAATAAAAAACATAATTTAAAAAATCCAAAAACCCGACTGCTTAAAAAAGAACCAAATAATGTACATAATAAAAAAACTGAAAAGAAAAAAACAAGCACTTAGATGTCCGGTGGTCTAGAATTCTATAATATTATTATTGAATTAATACTAAGGAAGAACATAAAATATTTTCTAATGATCGTAACATAACAACTGAACAGTCGGGATCCATTATCCGACAGCCAAGCTAATAATATTTCAATGGATCCTGGCTGTTCAGTTGTTATGTTACGATCATTAGAAAATATTTTATGTTCTTCAATAGTATAATATTATATCATAATAATATTATAGAATTCTACACCACCGGACATCTAAGTGCATGTTTTTTTTTTCTTTTCAGTTTTTTTATTATGTACATTATTTGGTTCTTTTTTAAGCAGTCGGGTTTTTGCATTTTTTAATTGTCGTGGGCAATGTTTTGTAATTGTATATGTGCGTGTGTAATGTAATGTATTATGTATGCATGTGTTTGTATATGTGTACATATACAGGGTGTTTTTTAGTTGCCACCCTTAACGAAGGGTACGTACTCTATACATCAAATAAAGTAACATTATGCCAAAAAAAATGCTGGGAAACAATGTAAATTTTTTTGAAAAAAAAAAAATTACTTGATCGGGCGAAATGGCCAGTCTAGTTTTATCATAGACAGTTGTGAAAAACTCTTGCTACGCGCGTCTATGTGCATTTATGCCGCAGTCTATTTACTCAACTTTGGACCCTAATATCTTGGGAACCAGACACTTCCCAGGTATGCTTCCATGGAGAAAAATTATCCTGAGGATGAGGAGATTCCGTAGTTTTCGGGAACGTTGACGACCAAAAATCATTCTGTATATGCATAAGTGTATTTGTACATTGGTTACGGAATTATATTTTATTATAGCATGTTATTTATTTTGTGTGTGGCGAAAAATAAACGTTATCTTTCTTTCTTAATAATTATATTAATTTGTGTATGTTACCAATAAGTTATTTTTGGTACTGCAACTAATGATAACGTAAATGGCTCCATTGATTTGATATTTTCCGCTACCTACACAAGCCATTTTATGAAGCTTCATGTGAAGGTAAATAAAAGTAACCATCCAAACGATCCACGAAAACTTTTATTATAAATAAACAACATTAGATAGTGACTCCGACGATCCTTTTAAAAACATTTTATTTAAAAATCGTCCTTCGACTCTTTTGTATATTTTTAATTAAGTCCGTAGACAAAACAACAGCGTTTACTGTGATCTGAATAAAATAAAATAAACATTTGAGTGCCAATTGCAATCTAAGGTTACAGGTAAAATTATATATACAAATCGTGTCTGTTCTGTACTTTATATAAAAAAAATCGTTATTTTTACTAAATAAAATTATTCATTACAAAAAACGTTATTCAAAAAACCAGAACTAAATTTTGCTGAACAGCTTTACCTAATAGCCGGACGGAGTCAGGCGGCAGGTGGTAGTAAATAAAACAAAATGTTTGTTGTTTTTGTAAGCACATTCTAATGGAATTGCGAATTCTAGTTATCTACCTACCTATAGGATGCCTACCTAGATAAGCAATAAGTAGTGTATTCGTAAATATTTATATAATTATAATACTTAGTTGCACATTGCGGAAAATATTATTATTTACTAGTGGGGATGCCCGCGGCTCCGTCCACGTAGCCTATAGAATAAAACGAAATGTCGAAATTATCCGGGATAAAAACATTTTCCCGGAATTAAAAGTGGCGTATATGTTAAGTGGGACCTGTCACAATATATTCCTGAAAATTGCATCGAAATTGGTTCAGCCGTTTCTGAGATTAGCGTGTACAAACGCACAGACAAACAGACAAAAGTTCAAAAAATCATTATTTTGGGTACTACGAGTATTACGTTGATAAAGGTCTCCTATAATATTTTTTCTCATATATCTTCCATGTACAGACAGCGATCCGTTACATTTTTATTATATGTATAGATTTTAATTTGCCATTTCCAGTCTATCAGGGTCTCTTAACGAAACTTTTCAATAGCGATTAAATTTTGGTTTTACTGTATAATTTGATTGATAATTTTTATAGACAATTTAATGTTACTTTTACGCTCATAGAGACATTACTAAAGTCACTTCAGTATACGTAAAAGCGACCAAGTGCGAGTCGGACTCGCCCATGAAGGGTTCCGTATGAAAGGTAAATTGCAGTTTACGATTTATGACGTATAAAAAAACTAGATAGCGTTTAAACCAATTTTCGTTTGTAGTTTGTATGTTTATGTAGGTACATCATATATTTTCTTTAGTTTTATCATTCTCTTATTTTAGAAGTTAGAGCTACTCAGTTTAGAAAAAAATGATATTAGAAATATCATCATTTTCTCAATATCATTTTTGAAGACCTATCCATAGATAGGTTCATTGGATAACCTATACGTATGGGTTAGATGAAAATTTTTTTTTTTTGAGTTTCAGTTCAAAGTATGGGGAACCCCCAAAATTACCTATATTTTCTCTATTTTTATGTAAAAATCTTAAGTCGGTTCACAGAAGACATCTACTTACCAAGTTTCAACAATATAGTTCTTATAGTTTCGGTGAAAAGTGGCTGTGACATACGGACGGATAGACAGGCAGACATTACGAAACTATAAGGGTTCCGTTTATTTGCCATTTGGCTACGGAACCCTAAAAAGCCCACAGATTCTTATAGCATAGCGGCTTGACTAACTTGATTTATGTTCCTGTGTATTTATCTGGGGCAGACGGCCTTCACAGATCTCCGCCATAGCATTTTCATTCCATAGCATTGCGGCGAGAGATACTGGGTGTAAAAAAACAACTTTATTATTTTAATACCTCGTATTCTTTGTAATATCACGATATTTTTTTCTATGGAAGTACCCCTGGGTTTCCAAGATATTGAGGTCCGAAGTTACATTAATATTATCATTTTTTTTTACATAAATCCATCTGAAATCCGTTAACAAACATTTTTTTCAAAGATACCATGTCAAAATATTATAATGTTAGTTTTGTAGGATTTGTACTTTGAGCATCAAACGAATATATTGCTTGCAATAAAATGACAGTATGTTTTCATAATTTTTTTGTCGTTTTCCAGGGTTGGTTACATAGAAGAAAATGATCGTAACAAAGAAAACGAGGTATTAAAAAACATCGTTGTCTTTTTACACCCTGTATAATTGATCAGCGACAAGTTGCTAGCTTATCGCACCAGCACCCGTATAATGAATTTGGTGAGAGCGAGATGTCTCACTTTTAAACGTCAAATCTACAGAGCTAAGTAATAACTAGACAAGGCAAGTGTTTCTACTTGGTGTGTAAAAAGGGATTGCAAACCACTTCTATCAGCCCTAATTCACTCAGTCCTGGCTTGAGAACGTCTCGTCTTGTCAATTCTAATTCTTAAGTCTATTTTTACTTGCGAATTACGGTAGTCCCTTTCTTCTCGGAATATCGATCGTCCGAAAATCATAATCCCTAACAAGTTTGCTATAATCATCACTTTCCATGATGTTCACGTATACGAAATTGTATATTACCTAATCGTCTTTATTTCTAATACTTTGGTGCCATAAAATCGGGTGCTATAATGATTAGATGTCCAAATTTTTCTTCCTATAAAGTCACATGTCCTAAGTGTTATATTGTATAATGTATGTTAACCGAATGGTGGTTTATAATAATATTGTTAATAGGAATCTTTCTAGAGCATTATTTAAAACAAAAATTAGGATGAATAAAAAAACAGGCACTTAAATTGACTCAGTTTACCCCGCCTCCACGCAGTCTTGTCTGCCCTACCCTAGAGAGCAATGTAAAAGCGCGTAGGCGCGGAGGTGCGAGGCGGCCCGCGAGCTTAGGAGTAGGTGAATGCAACGCTCACCGCCGCGGCTGAGGCTGGCCGGCGCAGCCGACCAGAAAACCGAAGGTGCGGTGGTAAGCGTTACATCCACCTGCGACGATGAGCTCGCGTGGGACCGCCGGAGTCCCGCAGCGCCGGAGCCGTGACAGAAACCTGCTGCATGTTTGCTTGTATGCTTGTGCGTACCTAAATTGAAACAAAACACTGCGCGTCGTTTTAAACTGATGAATTATCGTAAAAAATGGTTGCTATAAGCTTGCGTTGTTCGCTTTGATTAACAAGAGTCGCACTAAATGGTTATATTTTCTCAGTACCTAACTATGAAACCGAACTTGAGTAAACAATATCGTCACTGAAAACGGTTAGTCGTTATAAGCGACGTCGTTATAAATGAATTCTACTGTATTATATTTAGGGATTTCGGTTTTCGGGCAAGTGATATTATAAGACATTAAGTTAGGGCTTATCATTCGGACACGTGATGATTATGTCACAAAACATTATGACACGTTAGATTATGGATAAAAAAATTATGAGACAAAATAGAGAACCGCGAATTACATACACTTAGATTATCTAGTTATTAATAGCTCTGTGAGTTTGACGTTGAAAAGTGAGACATCTCGCTCTTACCAAATTCATCATACGGGTGGCAGATAATGCCCGCATTCCTTATTCGACTCTTACGACATGCACAGAAGATAGAGCGGATGTATATTCTTGTGAAGCCCCGCATCAGTACAGCACCGGTATGAAGAATCATCATCATCAAATTCATCATCATCATCATCATCGTCAAATTCACAGAGCTATTAATAACTAGATAAACTTGGATATCCACTTGGATGTACTTTGAATGTAAAAAATCGACTTAATAATTAGAATATACACTTGTTCTCGAGCCTGGACTGAAGGAATTAGGGCTGATAGAAGTGGTTTGCAATCCCTTTTTACACACCAAATAGAAACACTTGCCTTGTCTAGTTTTTACTTAGCTCTGTGGATTTGACGTTTAAAAGTAAGACATCTCGTTTCATCAAATTCATCATACCGGTGCCGGATCATCATTAGGTACGAGTACATAAATCTCTAGACAGGTACCTAACCTATCGAACCTACCTATAATCATTAGACTACATTTCAACGATGATCTTATTTACTTCTAATATGGAAACTGATCGAGGGCATTTATAAGGTTATCTTATATCGATTGTCACTTTATTTTCTTGACCATCTTTTGTGACGTGATCTGTACTCATTTCTAAGTGTGTACGCCCGTATTCTTAGTGCTAACTTTTGTTTGGAGGCCACTCGAGTGACACATGGTGGTACTTTCTTTTTAAAGTTATTTTTCAAGGAGTCAAAACCGTAATTTAGGAAATACTTAACTGTAGAAGATGCTTTGAATTACTCTCTATTTACAATTTCACTTATTGACTTTTAAAACTTTTTGTAATGCAACGTGATTTATAAGTTTAGACAATGACGTGAGACTATGTACATATGGGTAATTTCTATAACCTGCAACCAGAGGCGGCTCGTACTAAGGAGCGCTGGTGCAGTGCACTCCCAGCCCGTAATAGGCGATCTATATTTCTCTATATTTATAATTATTCTTCAATTCTACTACATTTATACAATAGTGTCTACGCGTTCGTCTCAAGTAAGTTGTAATCTTTATTGAGCGCTAGCGATCGCGCTCCAATGAAATGAAATTTGGTACGATTCCGAGTATTGTATTCATTGAGTGCGAAAGATAGATACCGACATAGGCTGACACGTGAAACAGAAGATTTCGTATGAAAAATTAGCCTAATCTGGAGCGCCGCTCATTTTTATTCGTAGTATGCGTTTACGGCCACTAGATGTTGCTAATTCTGAGTTAGAACTCGATATGGTTGTCCTTAATGTGTTTCATTAGATTTTTACGTAGGATCATTTCATTCGAGCTTCCTTTCCTTCCTTTTCTACTCTTTCCTCTTCTTTCGCAAACTGGCCGGCGGCAGTGGCAGCTCAAGTGGCCGGGTGCACACTGGTAATACCAGGGGCGACCAGCCCGACCCGCGTCCCCCCGGCTACCCGCATCTTTCCCTTCCCAAATGGGTCAGACTCTCTGACCCATGTGGCCCCTTTAAGGGTCACTTAAGTTACCGGCGCGTTGTCGCGCGCCGAGAATTTTACCCGGGCACGGGGGTTGCCCTAAGGCCCGCAACCCAAAGCGTATTTTTGCGCCAAGGACGATTACGTCCTTTACGTGGCGTAACGCTAGCGACTCGCTAACAAAACCTATGTGATTTGACAGTTTCATCATCATTCATTCAGTAAGGGAGTGAACACGCGCGGCGTTTCCAAAATGCAATTTTGCATGCACTCATATTTAAAAAAATGTAAACTCCTATCTAAAAATATCACGAGCCGGCCATAGACTGAGCGCCCTGCCTGCAACCACGCAGGATTTGATAATCAATATCATGTAAATAATTTTTACTATTTGACCAACTCTGAAGTACCCAGTTAAGACTAAGTGCAGATTTTTCTTTAGTGATAATTTTACAAAAAGTCTCGTACCTAGTTTGCTGTAGGTACTTCCTATTTTGACGTTAGTGATCTATTTCTGTGATGCAGTTTATATAATAATCCCGTACATTCATTTAATATCCCGGTTCAACACTCTAATGGTTCCAATAAAGATTTGCACTAAGACAATTAAGGTGTATTTCCACCTAACCATCAAATCATAGCATAGCATATGCTAGTGTATCAAGATTTTTATGAATTGGCTTGGTATTACCCGCGACTTCGTCCGTGTAGACTACATTATGTAGCCTATGTCCTACTTCCAACTATATGTATGAATAAATTCTAGAAGAGTGATTGATTTAAAAAAGGCAAAGATGTAACAAACTTATTTTTGCATTTATAATATTAGTTAGGATTACCTAGAGGGCAAAATTCTCATGACAGTGATGGATGAGCTAAGGATCTAAGCGCATATGAACTGCTGATAAGTTGGTCTCTGGAGTGCTTATTTGCAGGTACATTATATCTTACCTAGCTGCATACAGGAGACATATTAGATTTTTGATTGACTTTTTCCCTACCAATTAGCTTGCTGGAAATAACATCTATAAACTAAGCTTCCCTTTGTTTATTGGCAACGTAAATTAATTGTTCCACTTGTAGTAGCTTTTGTAGAACTAGAATAAGGATATTTCAATTGACTACCATAGCTTCGCATCTAACCTCTAGTAGAAACTATCCTAGTTTTGATGCTTAGCGACCTCGCACATCTAGTACTCGTATTAAAACTGCTCTACCATCTGTGAAGAACACAGAGAAGACGCGATGATAAATAAATATTTGCGCAAATGTGTGTAGGTATCAATAACAGGAGGGCAATCGCGCTATTGTTGAACGTCCGTCTGTCGTCAGCCTATTGCAGTCCACTGCTGAACGTAGGCCTCCCCCAGTGTACGCCACGTGGCTAGATCTCCCGTTTTTGCCATCCAGTCACTACCAGCCGTCCTTTGAACATAGGTACCTAAACTAAACCACAACCAAAAATTCAAGACATTTCGCCTCGCGTTAAGTTTTGAGATAGTTCAAAGCTATTAGATAAATGTTCAAAATGTCTAAAACGCTGTAAAATAAAGGAATAGTCAAAGCTGAGCCAAACTAAAACTAAACCATAACCAAAAACGTTCCGTTGAAAGGTAAAACGTTGTCATCTAACGCGATTGCCTTCCAGAGACTGCCATCACATTTCGCATAACGTTTCCGAAAAACAACATGCACAGCGCGATAACGCGGCAGAAACGTCGCGTTTTACCGACGTTCATAGCTGGCAGCGTAAAGTGCGTTTCACCAAACAATTAATTAGTTGTGGAGGTAATTGAGGTAACCTTTGTTCAGCAGGAGATCTTCATGACTGAAATGATCCGTCTGTCACCTGCGATGACTCTATTTTCCAACTACAATAGTTCTTTATGCCACCTCCTTTTTGTCCCACCTTCATGGCAGCTGATCCGTATTTACTACTTACCTTGATGTAAGACTCGACTAGAATTTCTGTTAACACACGATTCGAATTACTTCTACACTACAGATTTCAACTTGGATATGAAAGCTCGTATTACACTACTGACATGGAAAAAGATGGAAAAGGGTTGTGTTACACTAAGCAGGATTTTATAATAGGTACATCTTGTTGCTGGGCGATATGTATCACTTGCTATATGAGTATGAATAAATATTCAGGTATTAGGTCCTTAAGTAATAGGATGGAGATGGTTGATATGTGAACCATTGTCATCATAGAAGCTGTCTGCCCCTTTCAACGGAAAATCAAATAAACCTTGTGAAAGTGAAGACCAGTTCTCAACCAGTGGGGCGCGCCTCCCTTTTCCGTTTTCAATAGAACGGAAATCTTAATCCGTTATGTAAAACCCTCAATTTTTATAAGTAAAAAACATTTTCATTCGGACAAAATTTATTTTGTGCTTTTTGTAGGTACCAAAATCATTATATAGGTAAATATTTTTAAAATAGTGAGAGAAACAGAAAATTTAGGGCCATGAAAATACTATTTGTGATCTCTTGAGGTTCAATGGAAAAAAGGTTGGAAACCTTGGTTTGAACTATACCTTTTGAACTAGGTACGCCTTGTCAGCTACATAAGTAGTCGATTTAAATTTAAACATTTACTAACATAACTCCAGTTTATAATTTAAAATAAATCTATCTAGAATACATTCTATACATATAATAAAATTGTCACCGATCGATGTTTGGACACGCTAATCTCAGAAACGGCAGAACCGATTTCGATGCAGTTTTCATGAATATATTATGACAGGTCCCACTTAACATATAGGCTACGTTTATCTCGGGAAAATGTTTGTATCCCGAATTATTTCGACATTTTGTTTTTTCCACGTGGACGGAGTCACGGGCGTCCACTATAAATAATATGTTCAATATTATGTTCTCTAAAGCTCTCTTTCCTCTCTAACATTCTACATAGAGCTTACTGGGGGGAAAGAGACGGTAGACCGTAAGTATACAATGCAGTCCGTTTGAATGTATTAGATCCTCTTAGGACTGAAATGAGTGTATTAGATCCTCTTAGGACTGAACACAGAAAACAGATAGTTGTCTATGGGACTGAAATTAGGTACATGTTTATACAGGGTGTTTTTTTGTGGCCACCTTTAACGAAGGGTACGTATTCTATACATGAAATAAAGTAAGTTTATGCCACAAAAAATGCTGGGAAAAAAAATTTTTTTTTTGAAAAATTTTTTTAAATTCCTTGATCGTGCGAAATTTATAGTGTCTAGTGTTTATGTTAGTTTTTTTATAGACAGATATTAATTATTTTTCGTGAAAAAATCCTGCTACGCGCGTCTATGTGCATTTATGCAGAAAAACGCAGTGTATTTACTCAACTTTGGACCCTAATATTTTGGAAACCAGACACTTACCAGGTATGCTTCCATGGAGAAAAATGATCGTTATAATGAGGAGATTTCGTAGTTTTCGGGAACGTTAACGACCAAAAATCATCCTGTATAGTGCATGTAAAGTTTTCACCTTTGCTTTGTACTTTACTAATAGGTATTCACGCCCATTATCCCAAGAGGTGGGGCAGAAGTGTGCAATTTACACACCCACTTTTACCAGTTAGCTTATTAAGTCCCACGTGGTAAGGGCACAAATACAACAATCTAGCGACCGGTAACAAATCCAATAGGAAATGTTTAGGTGCCATTCTAAATACGTATTATAAGCTAAATAGCATCATAGCCTCGTCCGTTAAATAGCAGGGTGCACCAATGGCAGGTGAGGTTGACTTTGGGTCCTAAGGTTTAATCTAGCATTACCTATTACCTAAGTGAATTTTAGATTTACCTATTACACAGAAATCTGTTGGATAATACGTCCATCATCCGTTGGCCCTTAAGCTGGCTTCTCACGGCGCGAGATATCAGAAGTCGCGCCGTGTGGAGCCGATTTGACGAGCGAGAATGCGCCAACGGGCGAGCTACCGACTTCGAGCGGATTGGACGAGCTAGTACGCGCTAGCCCGCGTCGCCTCGAGCCATTACATTCACACGGCGCGTAGGTGCGAGCTGGCGCGGCGCGACTTGTGATATCTCGCGCCGTGAGAAGCCAGCATTACACCCAAATATATTTACATCAGCATACTCTGAAACGTTTATCAATTCAATTGTTAGGTGGCTAACTACATAAAACTCATTAAGCCATGATTTTTAGCGAGTCGAAGCATTAAAATATCTGTGTAGCAACAAAGACAAAACGACAATGCGTGGGACAGTTCTAAGAACTAATCAGGGAGCTTAGTTATTTATTTTACCTTTTATTACATTAAAGGCTTAAATAAACAAATGAACGTATTTTTAATTTACGGTTCTGAGAGGGAACGCATACGGAAATACTGCATTGAAGTAAACAGCAATAAATGTGTTATTAAATATTAGAAACCTACGGGCTTTCATTCTGTGCACAGTTCGTTTATTTCTGCAATAATGCTGATCGGGGGAACGGTTTTCTCGTCTGACTCTTAACCTATAAAACTACTGGACTATATTTATGATAATTTATTAATGAATCGTTTATTTTAGTTAGGATCGTTACTTTTACATTTATTAATATTTATTTCAATCTCTCTAAAATTTACTGTATTTTGACTGGACATTTTCGTATTTAGCCTCGCCATTGTTCGTATTTACCTCACCTGTCTACTTCAAATAACAAGAATTCCCAAAAGGTCTGCAGTTTTCTAGGTCCTGCTGCAGGATTCTGAGAGTGACGCCGGCGATGGGTGATCCATGATCACGTGCTGTGGCGTTCTTTCCGCCTCATTGCATCCTCTATAGAGGGGGCTGTTTGACACACCTATGGTATGTAGGTGTTATTACAGAGGACAGGGGCTCGTAAAGATGCCTATGGCCTTGAGGATACTGTCCCTTTTCAGACTGAACTACAGAGAATAGCGTGGATCGGCGTTAGGTTAATTAGGTCATAGTGCAAAAATAAGGCAAAAACGGTAACAAGAAAAATCAGTACAATTTCGTCACAATTGACAATACATGTTTGTAACAATTATTTATTTATTTTGCCATTATTATAATAGCGTCATTATATAATAGTGTCAAGCCTTTTTGTTTTGGCCTAAAAAAAATATAATTAGATGTGTTAGATGTGTTTTAGTTTTGGTATGATGTTTGTAGAGACATGTGACAGTTTTTCACCAAATTAATAGGGCAAGTTTGAACTTAACTTATAAACTTAACATGTGATCTTTTTTCACTGAATGTATGGAATACAAATTATGTGATTTTTTCAATGTAACCAACTTTTATACTAAAAGTGCATCGCGCTTAGCCAAAATGTAGAGGCCGTTTTAATAGAACGCTAAAGTATGCGGGATACACATGGCGGATACACTGTACTTTATTAATATAGTCATATACCTACATGTACTTACCTACTTAATATATTCCTACGTGTCTGCTATACACATACAAAGCTATATGAGTTCAACTTAAGTACTACGTGGGTACTGCCAATAACCATAAAAATGTTACTTTTATTCTCGTGGTATCTCATTGGTACTAAAATAATCATACCAAGTTATAGACCAGGAGATACTGTACGTTTGATAACCAACGCTTAATAGTTAGTAGGTAGGTAATAGGCCCTAGAATATGGTCGGAAGGACGATAGATCGGTCAAATGACCATAACACATCTGTAATACACTAATAAATAATCAATCAACCTTTCGAATTCTCAACGGACAGTCCAAATGCAAATTCTATAAATTAAACTGATGAGACCATCACAACAGCGTATAATTATGAATATACGTTAACTGTACCTGTACTAAACGTACACCTATAGTACATAAAACAATAACAAGTGAAGTTGGAGTAGGTGTTGACAAAGTGGTAGCACCGGCTGAGTGCCCCAGACCTCGCCGCCGCCTCGCCGGGCCTTACTAGGCGTTGGGATCACCGCACACTGGCTCCTGCACTATACTGGTTTTGTTATGGTCTTTAAAACATGCCATAATATTCAATTGATATTTTTCATAATATTATAAAGTGACTAATTCGATTATCTGACCCCGAGAGATACATAACGAATCATGAATTGGAATGCCATACAAAGCAACTTAGAGCCTTTGCGTGCTAACCACGTCAGAAACACATAGACTCATAGATCCTATGAGATGTCGCGGCAACAATTAATTTAGGAGTACATAAATATCATATCTCTACTATAAAATTAGACTTAATTACACCAAGACATCAAGATCAAATTGAAGTTTGCACTAATCAAAAAGAAACAAGTCATGTTCCTCAAGAAATTAAATCAGTAGGTATTCATTTATCACTCAATATTACATATAATATTATTGTATCTATTAACTTTTAATTTTCTTTGTTATGAAAATATAAACAATAAATAAATCAAGCGCAAAGATTTAATACTTACTTTGGCACAGATATTGGTGAATTGTTGAGTCTCTATACATACTCAGCGTACCTATAGAAATCCCTTTAGTTGCCCGAGTGCATCGTTGCATACAATGAAAAAGGCAGCCAACTGCCTATAGTTGACGATTGGCAGCTCCCCAGACTCGCAGTCGAAATAGATATAAATATGACGCTGACATTTACCAACCCGCAGAAAAAGTGCGCGATAACGACCTGTCTCAGGCTTCACACGGCCGATATGCGATAAGTGAGTTCTGGTGTGTCAGATCCTGTGGAAGGTGCTCCTAACGCTCGGTGCACGAAGCGGTCAGATAAAGGATTTGCAGTTTGTTTATATGCGTTGCACGGGTGCGGTGGAGGCGAGGGGCGTCAGTGCGCTCGCGATGCGACGCTCGGTGCACGCGTGCCTATCCCCCGCTGCGTAGTATTGGACTTCACCATGGACTGGTCACTGCTGGACGCCTATGACCCCTTCGCGTGCGGGCCCTACCCGGCCTACGATGATAAGACCCAACTGACAGATGAATACCTGAGCACGCTGTTACCGCCGCAGGCGCAGCCGATGGCGCCTCCGTCAAACCTGACTCTCATGATGGCGCCGATGCAGATTACTCGCGAAATATACACTCTAAACCCGAATCCAAGACCGAGGGCGATGCCGCTTCGAGAGCAGATCATGGTTCAGCACAGAGGGTAAGTTAGATTGAAAGTTTTGTTTAGATGTATTTCGGTAGAGCTGCATTCGCGGGATGCGTCATGCAGGGCCCCGCTGGATGGTCACGGTCAATGTCACGCGTATGAACTTTTACAGGGTGGTGCAATTAGTGCCAAATGTTAATACTGCAAAACGCTATTAGTTACATAACTCTGCTAATGCAAAATTATGAATATTCGTTTGCCTTTTTTTGAATAGCTGAGCGTTCATATATTTAACTTACACATTTATTGGTGAGTATCTATGATTATCTCCTGGTTCTTATTGTTACTTAGGTATAGATATATTACGATCTCGTCATTTTATTACCATAATTCTAAATCTATACCTATCTATACCATCTACACTAATCGAATCGTATTTATAATACTGCTGATTCCTCCTTTCGTAGGTAATTGGATATACATAATATCATACGTAAATATACTACCTATACATACAGCATTTATTAATAACAACATCAAGTTACAATCTGATATTGTCCTGTACCTATGCATATTGAAATCATAATAACGGTTAGTTATAGGCAGACCTGAGCCAGCAGTAAAAGCTAAAATAGGTAGAAAGACTAAACGAACCTAGAGCCAGTACAGTGTTGGCAACGCAGGCAATTTATCGCCACTTATTAGGGTACTTATGGGCACCCAAACAATTTTAATGACTGCTGATGCTAATTCAGCTACAAGGAAAAGATACGGTCACAAATTTCTCATAGCCGGTGCTATTCTAGTCGTGGCCAACTGAATTTTTAATCCATGAAAATTATAATTTGTATTCCATGTCAACATACATATACATACATATACTAGCCGCGTTTAACATAGCGGGGATAGATGTAAATGATCGTCGACAAGTTGCTAGCATATGGCCTGATATAATAGCTGAGTCGACTCTTACGACATGCGCGGAAGAAGATATAGCCGATGTAGCCGCCGGGTATCGATATGAAGTTCGTCAATCTTGGACGCAAGGTTCTACAAGAAATCGGATAAATAAAGAATTTAGGAATCAGTTCGTAAACCACGTAGTAGTAGTAGTACGAGTATGATTATTTCGGAAACGATTTTACGGATACGGAACCGAACAAATCGTACCTTCTGCTGTGCCAGATCGGATTCAACTATTATTTAATATTGAGCATGACATCGTTATGCTAGCGCATGACATGGCTAGCGTTATTTTATGTTTTGGAGAAATTATGGTGGACGGGTTACTTGACGTGTCGGCGTCAATTTTTTGTGGATTTACAGAGCCCAAAGGCTGTAACGGATTGGATATTGCTCACATCTAAGATTTCAAAGACTTCTGTATTTTTTATCAGAGGTCATCCATGTTGTTGTCAATTCCTCATTGTGATTATTCTTTTAATTCAGGCCACGTTGAAAGGCTCCAACTAAAATTATCGAACGGACTATCATTGGATTTAGAGAAAACTATGCTCATCACGATGAAAGCTGTATTTTATCTAGATACCAGAACCATGTTACTGCGCTGAGTAACTTTAAGTAAACTCACAGTTAGGACTTTGAAGAACTAATGTAGTCAAAAACTAAGTGCCTTCAAAGTTATTGTTCAAGCTACATTCACCTTTCACATAACTTAAACATTTTAAAGAAACCGAATAAAATATTTTCGTGAAAATTGCATGGCCCTCTGTAGAGACAAATTTCAAACTTTTAAATTATATTGCTCTTTTAGGTTACAGTTGAACTTTTTGAATTTATGGGCAACGGACCGCCTAGCGTCTATTCTAGTTATCCACAAAACTATATTCATATCTATGCAGATTTTCGGTCTACATTTGCACTACGTCTGATTTGAATGCTCTCAAAGGTTACAACTATTAACATTTAAACGTCGATAGCGTAGTGATATGATATTCAAATTCGTCCTCAAGACTGGCTTCTTCCGCAGTAGAGGAGCCATTTTGCTTTACTTGGACAAATCTTTATGACATTCAATGGTCTTGGGCCTCATGCCTGGTTTTTCTTAAAATAATTGGTCTATTTGGACTAAAATACACGGGGTTTCAATAAACGGGGAAATGAAAATGAAATATAAAAATCAGTAGAAGTTCATTATACTGATCGATTCTTCCAATACAACAACAAAGTAAAGCTTGCTTAACATTTAAAAAATCCGATGGAGACAACAGTGAACTCAGAATCTTACTTTGTACCCGCCACCAGGTAGTGTGTACCCAATTAATTAGCTTCATGCATAAACACTAGCGCTGCTACGTATAGGTAATTTAAGCTGGGTTAGTCCTACTGCACCTCCTAGGAAAGTTCCACGGAATTCGTCCAAGGCCTCGTGCACTGCAACTAAGATAGCAAATCTATAAACATACGAGTACCTGCATATACTACACCCACTTAGTATATGCTGCATTTAGTGAGAGTATCACGTACTATTTAGTTTATATTGTTTGTTTGTTATTTTAGCATTAATTTCATAATATACATTGACAAATCCATACTTGTTTGTTACTTACGTCTGTCAATCTGTCTTTATCTCTTAACAGGATACAATTAACTGAGCTATCCAAATGAATTCACAAAAGACATGAGATAAAAATAACAACTATACTTCGCCATGAGTGAACCGCTTATGTAAAGTAACGTTAAGGTGTCGTAACTCCTAACAGAACGTTAGACTTTAGATTAACATGGCAATATCCTGCACGTTTTTTTGGGATTCGTTTTTTTAACGGTTCTTTTTTGCAATCAGTCGGATATTTACATGGAAGATATTCATTCATGTAAAAACGAAAAACGTATCATCATAGTGCCGTATGAAGGAGCCAAAGCAAAATAAATCATTTTATTTAATTTAATATTTTTATTAAATCAAAGAAAGTGTATTCTTTTTAAATTCATGCCATTGCTGAAGTACTAAATATTACCTATTGAAGAATGAATTGAGAATTATACCAATATGAATACGATTCGCATTAATACTACGCAACGAAGATACACGTAATCCAAGCCTTGATCCGTCTTCACACGTTTCCTTCCGATACCTTTTAACAGATTAGTTCTTTATCACAATGTATTTTATCGCAGTATACCTAGTACCTATAATAATAATGTTAACTATATAGGTACTTCGGTTTCATACAACATGGTTACTAAAACTACATCGGTAGAGGTTAAACCTAGTGGTTTAAAAGCGCCTAAATACATGACGAGCTTGAATTTTTTTAATTAAGTAGACGAAAAAAGTCTGGCCTAGTCTCGTGTCAAAGGGAAATATTATTATTTAAATATTATTCTATTTCAATTAGACAATACAAAGTACACAATATATGTATATTTTTTATTATTAGTATCTATGTTGAAATTCACGGGACTACAGAATCCCGGTCCTTTGAGAGGCGTACCTATATCAGCGTTAAGCCAAGATGTAGAGTCCCTTTTAAGAGAAACTTAATGGTGTTAATATCATTTTTTTTAATGAGTCATATATGGGATCTGACATAATAAAGTGTTAACGGTATACTTAATGAAAATATCCTTGACGACGGATAAATGATAGTATAAAACTAATTTGCCATAGGTATAAAGAATAATAATAAAATAAAATAAAAGCCATTTATTCCCAATTAGTACAACACACACATAAATTATTATTAGGTATGTTTATTCAATTATATTAAAATTTGGATTATTAATTACATTTTAATTACATATTTTTCTTATTTAATTTAATTGGGCACCCATATTTGGGTAAAGGCCTCCTCAAGAATAGTTCAATTGAAAAAACAGATCAAAATCAACTATCATAATAATCACCTAATCAAATCAAATCAATTCTTTATTTGCAACAATATATATCTACATTATGACATTGCTGTAATAATGAAAACTGTTCTGTTTCCGATAATAAATATTTATAGTGCGTTGGATTGTTTGTTAAAACAATAGGCTAATTCTGAAATTATTTACGGAATTTACAATGTATTCAGTACTGTGTCGATTGGCGATTTGTAGGTAATTGAGTGCTTTGTATAACGTAGCTGTAAAATTATAATAATCATCGGGACATGATTTTAAAATACGCTAAGATAATATTGCACACAGGTAACATATCAACTCAAGATAACATTTTGAGTAATATCTCACCAACTATTACCATAAACGATTAAAAATCTTGCATTTGATTGAGATTCTTGCCTACAAATACTACAAATTCGATATTCAATCATTATCCGTTATTTAGAAATTAATTAAGTTTTCCTGATTATCGCTTGGTACATATTTATTACTAGTGGACGCCCGCGACTCCATCCGCGTGGACTACAGAAAAAAAAACAAAATATCGAATTTATCCGGGATAAAAACATTTTCCCGGGATAAAAAGTAGCCTATATGTTAAGTGGGACCTGTCACAATATATTCCTAAAAAGTGCATCGAAATCGGTTCAGCCGTTTCTGAGATTAGCGTGCATAAACGCACAGACAAACAGACAAAAATTCCAAAAATCATCGTTTTGGGTCCTGTTGCGTTGATAAAGGTCTCCTATAATATTTTTTCTCATATATCTTTCATGTACAGACAGCGATCCGTTACATTTTTATTATATGTATAGATTCATTAAAAAAAAAACACGCCCAAATACAAGTTCAGTTTTAGTTCTTTGAGATTTCGGAAACAGTTGGTACAATATGATGATGTAAGGCCCTTAGAAAGCAAACACTTCAGACTACCACAATGCAAATGATTTGAACGCCTGTTTTCTTGTTATAACAGTGGGAAAGAATGTTTATAAAGCGAATACGCTGTATCGTTTTGCATATCACACAGTTAGTGAAAATTTCTTCAATAGACTAAAACTGCAGACATAACGGCGTCTGCTTCGCGGCTGCATTTAGGCCATGTACAGATTTTTTATAAAAATACAATCATTATCTATTTCGGTATCATTTTTTTATTTGGAAACAAGCAGAGTAAGTATATACTATGAAACAAGCAGACACAGATGTTCATCAATCACATTGGACTAACACTTATATTATATCAAGTTTACATCAATTTGCATCATCTTCCTGAACTTATCCCATTACTAGCGGCCGCCCACAACTTCGTCCGCGTGGGGGGTAATTCACCCATAAAAAGCCAGGGCGAGTTGCTATATAGCCTTTCTCGATAAATGGGCTATCTAACTCTGACAGAATTTTTCAAATCGACCAGTAATTCCTGAGATTAGCGCGTTCAAACAAACAAACTTTTCAGCTTTATAATATTGGTAAAGAAAGATATATGGGGTCGGTGCAGATAGTAGAAGTTATAAGTGGTCGAATTGTTGCTTTTGAGGTAGAATTGTGTAATTTTTACCATAAATAGAATATACTAAGACAATTATTTTCAGATGTGGAGGGAAGTCAGATTCGTCCCCTGAGCGCCAGGGGAGGGGGTTGAAGGGGTAAAAATAGGTTCCATGGTAATTTTTTTTTTCTCACTAGATCATGCTGTTAGGATGTGTTTGGTATCATCCTCGAGTAAAACGGATACTGGGAATTCATTTTTGATACATTCAAAGTACCTATTCATACAAAATTTAAGATAATTTTGCAAAAATCTGAAAAAATATGTTAAAAAATTGCAAGTTTTTCAATTTATATCAATATAATCTTCCAAAAACTAAATAAAATGGCAGTAATAAAAATACCATGTATTAAAGGAAATTTAACGTAGTTTTTTTAAATATACACAATTTGTATACTTTTCATACAAAATCTATTAGCAAAAAAATCTTATGCCACTGCACCAATAGTATGCTGGCTATAGTAAAACGCAATTGGAAAATGTGCTGTAGAGGTAAGAAGCGATGATGTTTATTATTTGTTTTGTGTTTATTATATTGTTGTTTTTATAATATTATATTGATATAGTATTTAAGGTTCTGTAGTTAGCAAAAAACCCTTCTTTACCACAAAAGTATATCCATAAAGTACCACGAAGGAGACCCAAAACTATTATGCTAGTATAAAATATAGGATAATACAAATACTCTATAGTCTTCCCAAAAACCCTTATTTACCACAAAAGTATATACATAATGTACCATGAAAGAGATTCTATAAACACGTTTAGCATTGTTGAATCACATGTGATTAGTTTCTAGCTACTGTCTGCTTACTGGTAAAATATGTTAAGTGCACATTTTGTGGAAACGAGATAATAAGATTTGAAAGTTTAAATAGATTTTTGACTATCTCTTAATTCAATTATTGTAGAATATTATATGTGATATTATTGGTAATATATTAACCTTTCGTTGTGTATATTTGAAGCAGAATTTATTTAATGAGAACTAATAAAAAATATAATTATGTTGATCGAGGGAGTGCACTTAACTGGTTTTACCTGTAATTGAAAGATGTGAAATAAAACCTGTATTTGTCACTAGATTTATATAGTTTTCATGAAAAGTACATACGAATAATAAATGTTAGCCCTGGAATCAGAAAATAATTGAATATGGAATGAATTTATGGAGTTATCGAAAAAACGACTGCATTTACCTGATTTTACCTGTAAGTTTCTCAAGAAATCTAGTACTTACCATAATGATTTTCCATAGTAATAAATTCTGCCAACTTAAAAAGCTGTTGCAAATGAAATAAACGATTTTAAAGACATTATTTTAATGTCGCATCAATCAAAATATTGGAACAAACATAATAAAACGCTAAAACCAATCAAGAAAAATAATTAGGTTTAATATACCTCAGAAATAATAAAGTAAGTATGCGGTCTCACTCTTCAGAAGAATCTTTGTCAACTGCATGTTCTGGTAAACGGTCTGGCTCGTCGATGGCAGGCAAAGGCGAAAACTAGCCATGGAATTCTTCAGGGATAACGCCTTTATTAACACAACGCCAAGAGACCTTTTTTCTTGGTCTTTGTTATTGGCAAAGCAAGGCAAAGTCTTAGAATAAAGTTTTTTAAGAATAACTTGGCTTCCTTTATGCGGTTGCTCCTTATCCCTGCGCCTTTTTGGCCTGTGATTTTCAGCGTGGTGTCTTCCCGAAACATCGATGGAAATAAATTCTTCTGACATGTCATAGTTAAAAAATACTTTAGTTGGTTCTGACTATAAAGCACCGAATTAGTTCAGGATGGATGAAATGGCGACTGGTCACGGGAGTTACGTGTGATGCCCGGATGCCGTTAAAGCTAAAGGGTAAGGTGTACAATACCGTAATTCGACCTATCGTCTTGTATGAATCTGAATCTGAATGCTGGGCCGTAAAGAAGAAGGATGAAAATCGACTGCATGTAAGTGAGATGAGAATGTTGAGATGGATGTGTGGAGTTACAAGAATGGATAAAATAAGAAATGAGTATATAAGAGGAAGTCTGAAAGTTGCGCCGATCACAGACAAGTTACGAAGTAACCGTCTGTCTTGGTACGGGCATGTAAAGCGACGGGATGGAAGGCATATTTTATAGAGAGCGTTGTGCATGAATATGGATGGATATAAAGGAAGTGGTAGACCAAAGAAATGTTGGGTGGACTGTGTGAGTTCCCGTTAATTTCAGACCATGCAAAACAATAAGCATTGTTAGGCAGAGCAGTTTCATGAAAACAGAGATTGTAGACACATAATTTTCTCCTGGCCCACCAGGCCGCTAGGAATCTGTAATGCCGCTAGGAATCTGTAATACCGCTTGAAGATCAAAAGTAAGACAGTAAAAACTTTTCTTTTTTAAGGCTCTTTCTTCATCCTTTTTTTCAGCGTTGCAAGCTTCCTTCCGTGCCAAGTGATCATCATACTCTTTCTTTATTTTAAGTTGTTCTTCCATTCTTGCCTTCTTGTATTTAGAGCACGTCAAACATTGGTCTTTCTTTGGCATAGAAAAGCTACAGTTGTAATTGGTACAAAAAAATCTTCTGTATGTTATTTCCGAAACTGGGGTGAATTTTTCTTCATTGCATTTAGATCTGTTAAGCTGGTGCATTTTCGTAATAGAAAAGAGGCATCTAAGTACGAACGTCTCGATGTTTTTCGTATGTAATGTGGCTCCATAGTAGGAAAAGATTCGATAGGTATGCATCTTTACCAAATTTACAACAGATTCGCTGGTTTTGTTCGGAAGTTCTCCTCTTCGATCGTTAGTATCGTATAAACCACACTCATTACGTTTTTTAATGGCACCAACAATAACCGTGGGACATATCGCTAATTATTTTTGGCATACTTGTTGCCTAGATCCATCGTAAATGAAGAAACATACAGTGAATTTTCGTTGTTTTCTATTACCCCTCTTAGCAGCTAGAACTCTTTTTGGTGGCTCAATATATATATTGCTCAATATTATTTTTACAAGCTTTTATTTAACTTGCAATGTATGTTTGTTCGGGTGAAATCTTACAACTCAATTTTAAGGCACTTGCCCTCAACCGATTGGGCTGAAATTTGGTGAGCACGTTCAGTTCGGATGACAATGCATGATTAACAGTGTGACGTCATTCTAAATCCAACATGGCGGCATACCCACAATGGCGGACCAATTATTTTTAATGCATTCCTACAATATGGGTATCAAATTAAAGGGCTAGCTGAGAGTAACTCGAAAAAAATGTGACGTCACTCTTAATCCAATATGGCGGACTTCTAAAACTTGAAAATCTATTTTGAAACAGATATTTTTAAGCAATTGAGTTGAAATTTTGTATGCACGTTCATGCATGACAATGCGTGGTTAACTGTATGACGTTATTCCAAATCCACCATGGCGGAACACCCAAAATGGCGGATAATTTTCTTTTATTCGTGCCTATAATATAGGTATCAAATTATAGGTCTTGCTGAGAATAACTCTCGACGAGTATATTTTGAACAGACTTAGGAACTTACCAGGTGAAAACTAAAAAGTATAAAATAAAATTTAGGTAAAAAAACCTTTTTAAAAACAAGCTTTTATTTAAATGCGCTAAAAAGAAAAAATTAACTTTTACACTAAAACTTTTACTGTTAATTTATAACGTCATTTCAAATTTAACACATTTGACACAATTTATATGTTATAAAAGCTTGTCGCGACATTTAAGTACTCGTATTTACGTTCTTACTTTTAAATGTTTATTAGGCAGCATCTTTGTGTTGATGTTTCAGATTTTCCCATATTGTTCCCACGCATATCGAAGAAATATCCGTCGACCCTTCCAGAGCTTCGTGTAGAAGAGTAAGAGAGTAATATACAACAGGGTTCGCCCCGGTGCCCCGAGGTGGTATGTTCACGACATCATGTCATCATGCCACTCAGTCCTCGGCACGGCCTCACCTTGACTTATTAAAAATTTAAAACTAAGAAAGTAAAAACGAGTACTTAAATGTCGCGACAAGCTTTTATAACATATAAATTGTGTCAAATGTGTTAAATTTGAAATGACGTTATAAATTAACAGTAAAAGTTTTAGTGTAAAAGTTTATTTTTTCTTTTTAGCGCATTTAAATAAAAGCTTGTTTTTAAAAAGGTTTTTTTACCTAATTTTTTTTTCTTTTCTACGTAACTCAGATTCCAATAGTGTCTGCATAAAACCTCTGGCTGTTTTTGGTAAGTTACATTTATAAAAGCATTTGCTACAGTCCACATCTTTTAGAACCTTTGCCTTTTTCAAATAACAGATGTATTTAAATGTCTTTGCCTGTAGTTTTTTTTTGAAAAAAAAAAGTTAATAAATGCATTTAAACTATTTTACCCTATTTTACCACACTGTAAACGTCGAAAATTAAAATACAAAATATACAAAGAAAAAATAATAAAGCCTTATATCATCTTTTACATGTGTCTATTTAATTCTAACCCAGTAATAAGTAGATTTATGTCGTTTTTGTAGTAGAATTATAGAAATTCTTTCATTTATTTTCGGAAAGAATATTACAATCTATTTCTTAGTAAGTCCCTTAAATAAAACACCACTTAAGATCTATGTTAGTAAAACGCAATTTAAATAGTTCCAAACATGTACTTTTGTAATATTATTCAGATAAGAACAGTCCACCGTATTTGCTATCATGATCAGGATGCTGTTAGTGCTGCCACGCACTCTGCATTATTAAAAAGTAATTCAAACGAAAATAGATTGATAGATAGAATGTGAGTTGTTAGTTAGTTGGTTCGGTAGATAGAACTAACATGGAAAACTAAACCTGATGATCCGAGGGTCAGCGGAGGGTATAGGGCCCGGTGGTGGGCGATCCCTCAATAGAGAAAATAGATTATTTTAATTCTTATATAATAAGATCCCGTGACTTCACTAATAGGTAATATGTTTGGTATATTTTAAGTTTGAATCAGAGACCTACTCGTATAATAGTTATAGACCTATAACTATTATATTATACGTCGCTATTGCTACCTAATTCGATATTTATTTATTTTATCTTCTTATGCTGATGCGGTGCGTCACTAGTATACATCAGCTGCACCTCCCTCCGTGCATGTCGTCGCAAGAATCGACTAAAGAACTCGGGCATTCTCTCAGGCAACTTTTGTCACTCATCATTAACATCTGTGCCTGCTATGCGTAACGTATCTGGGATCCTTAAAGAGCCTGCAGTTCAGGCTACCCCATTTCCCAAACATACATGACACGGAAACTAACATCGATATTCATCATATCAATGTTTGCGACTACCGGTTTATTTGTTTGCATTTATGTGAGTATGTTGATAGAAATTACTCATATTCTGAGTTTGTAAGATCGGTACGAGGTCGGTTTATAATATATATACATTTAAGGTAGTAACATTTTAGGTAATCTTATTTACATTGTCAGTAGGTACACTCTTATGTATTATGTAGCTGCATCAACTTGGTAACGCTCGGCATATGAAGCTGGTACGAGTAGTTGCCTCATTCCGCTTCACTAACGGTTTAATTTAAACACAAATAGTAAGCAAATATTGTCGATTCTGACTCATTTAATATTAGTCCTATTTGTCCTTTTCTGTCGCAGCTATTTATGTTAAGAATGGAGAGGGACAGACTTGTCTAATTTTAAGCTTATGTTTAAGTGTGATAGTCAGAATCGACCATAATGTCTACCTATACTCGTACCCACATGTGGTTTCGTTTTAACTAATGTAGTAAAAGATTTCAACGGTCCAGAAAGATGTTAACTTGCTTTGAAGCAAAAATAAATTAAGCTCCTAATTTGCGAGAGTGGATAAGGAGCATAACAATGGGTATATCTAAAAGGTGTGATGAAAAAGTCGTTACCTATTTGCTGCCGACTCACTGTCGGGGAAGCTAATAAAGTTGAATAAGCCCCAACTATGACTAATTACAGAATTACAGCATAATTACAGAACATCGAGCAGTCACCAGTCCCTTGTGCAGAACCTGCATGTAGTACGCGGTTAGCCGCATTTGATGTTGCATTGCAGAGAGGTAGCCCTATTCCGGGCAGAATTTCGGCTCTCCAGTCTCAGTCAGTAAGACTCTGGACAGCATAAAAGCTATCTCGCTCTCACCAAATTCATCATACGCGTGCTGGAGTGGCTTCGCAAAATAGGTGCATAGTCGCCGAGATGCAGAAACCAGCCCATACATCAGTTGCCACTTGAGGTGTGAAGATGTGCTCAACTATAATAGACAAAGTAATATCGCACCTTAATCGGATCGATTGCTATTCAAATATCCTTCTAATATTATGGTAAAAATACTACCAAAACATTAGGTACATCATGGGAAAAATGCGAAAAGAGTCTCGTTGTCTTCAGCCCATTGCAGTCCAATGCTGGACGTAGGCCTCCACCAGGGCACAATGCTACTGCCACAGGGGGGTTTTGCCCATAGTCACCACGCTGGGCAGACGGGTTGGTGACCGCAGTGTGATTTTTGGACACGGGAGGCGCTGCAAATTGAAAATTTTGAAAAATTTGCTATTTTTCAACATGTTTTTTTTTCAGATTTTTGCAAAAATATCTTAAATTTTGTATGATTATACTTTAAACGTATCAAAAATGAATTCCCAGTATCCCCTTTTACTCGAGAACGATACCAAACACACCCTAACAGCATGATCTAGTGAGAAAAAAAATTATTACCAAGGTACCTATTTTTACCCCTTCCACCCCCTCCCATGGCGCTCAGGGGACGAATCTGACTTCCCTCCACATCTGAAAATAATTGTCTTAGTACACAATTCTACCTCAAAAGGAACAATTCAGGTCCCTTTTGTATGGGGCACAACTCCTACAAAGAATGCTTTCTTTCGAAATCCATTTACGGCTTGTCTCGAGTATGGCTAAGTGACAATTTTTAGAAAATCCGTACATGAAATAAATTAGTCTTTTTTGCATATTCTTATATTATAATAAATTAAATTTCCTTAACATTTCCTTCGAGGCCTGTTCCAATACACTTCTAAAAATATCTGGTGATTGATTAGTAACATTCATATGCTAATAATAATTATATTTTATACCTATAGACTATACCTATAGATGTCAAGGCCCAATTTTATTGTATGTTAGAAATAATTTTAAAAAAGCTTTATTGGTTTACACATGAATATAAAATAAATTTTCAATCTTATAGAAATAAGTATAAAAAGTATTTTGACGAACTTGCTATGAATACCATCATCATAATATTGCAAAGTATCTTACTCAATCATAGAAACATATCGGTCATGGTATTTTGTAAAAATTGTGCATTTGTATGTTACAAATCTGCACAGAGCCTTAGCGATCAACTTGCAGTTTAGTTCATGCTAACGGAATAATACCATGCATGGATTCACATAAACCATCCACGATTGAGGCATTCGCGGCATTAATTTAGTTAACCTCTGTTTAACTGTTCAACCTGATATGAACAACAATCATACAAAAACAACCAAACACAGATCAGTGATGAGTAGGTACAATTTATTTGGCAGTTAGAGAGTTGTAACTATTATGCGAAATAAACAGTTTAAAAAAAATATACGAAATAAAACTCAGTTAGTTTTTTGTATGAGAGCCCCCGTAAATATTTAATTTATTTTTATTTTATTTATTTAATTAAAAATACAACTGAGTATTTTGTTAATATTTTAAGTGCTTACCTAATGCCATTACTGATATCGACCAAAAAACGGCAAAGGGCAAAAAAGTTTGTTGTATGAGAGGCCCCCTTAAAAATTTATTTTATTTTGTTTTTAGTATTTGTTATTATAGCGGCAACAGACATACATAATTTGTGAAAATCTAAATGGTCTAGCTATAGCGGTTCTTGTAATACAGCCTGGTGACAGACAGACGGACGGACGTACGGATGGATAGACAGCAAAGTCTTGGTAATAGGGTACCGTTTTACCCTTTGGGTAAAAGTTTTCGGAAATATAAAAGGGAAAGAAGCGTGAAAATACTACAAAATTATAAAATTTTAAAGAAAAGGTGTTCTAAACAAAGTTAGATGATAAATTGGAAAAATTGTAAGTTTATGAAAGTTGTGTAAGTAATTTCATTCCTAAGTATTAAGGTAACTCGGAAAGTATGCAGGCGTGGCTTACTAGATATGAACACCAAGTTTTATAATCAGTGGGGTAAGCACAAACTCTCGATAGTCCGTAACGCATCTGTAACGCCATCGTCACACTGTCAAATCTAAAAGATTATTCTTGCGAGTCATAGCGTTTACAACTTTCAAGAATATAAATGGCTCTAGTAGTAATAAAAATAAGTATACCAAGTCAACCGCATCGCAGATTCTAAATCAAGAAATTTGTGATTTTTATTATAGGAAGACTTCCATTTCCATATGTCATCAAGACTTTTTCGGAAGAATACTGTAAAAAATTATTGTATGAATTATACCATAAAGCTGCATTTCTACCAGAAACATGCTGTGCTACACGAATACGTGTGATATCTACCATCATAATTATTGGTACATGATGTTACTGAATAATGGAAGGGCAGCCTAAGGATCCGAAGACAGCATCACCTGCCCAGTGCCCGTTGTTTCATACGAAGCTCGAATGCCTCCAAAACGAAAACATTTACTGGAAAGATTTTTTATTTGTGCTCAAAAAACAAAGTTGGGGGTAGGCTCTAAAATTATGTACAGATTTTAATGTTGCAAAATTGTCACTTAGCCCGTGCCTCGGAAAGCACGTAAAACCGTTGGTCCTGCGCCTGATCTCTCTCCGGTCGTGTCGGCTTGCGTCCCATCGGACTATGAGAGTAACGGAATAGAGAGTGCATCTGTGTTTGCGCACACACTTGTGCACTATAATATCTCCTGCGTACCTGGCCAATCTCCGTAGAGATTGGTCACCTTGGCCGAAATACGGTCGGAGATCATCATCTTATTATTTATTTAGCCTGTGTGTAATGTGTATGGAGAAATTAGGTCGTTCTACTACACTCATAAATTCCACGTAGTATTCTCGTATTTTCTATTCTCATGTTTTCCTGTGATTTTCATAGTCGATAATTATAATTTGTATACGCAAGATAATATACCAACAACACGGTATCTGTATCTGTGTATGTCTAATAGCTTTTGAAGAGCAATTAGTTTGTATTCTATTTTTAGTTCAATCTTATGTTCTTTTTGTCGACGTCGAAACGAGGAACGAATGAATAAATTAGAGTTCACTTTAGCGCTTTTGCGAATTCGTACGTGTTTTATTCTGAAGCTCAATATTTCTGCAATATAAGAAGGACTAAGGATAAATATTGACACACTTTACAACAGTTAAGTGAGATCTCTAAGGTCTGCTATCGCGGGTTTGAACCAAGATCCTTCGACATAGAATTGGTTACTCCGAACTATGCAAATCGGATCGCCTACTAAGTGTATAGTAAAAATAAATCTCATCAAAAACATAAATGTGAAAATGAGAGCCAAACACAAAAGAAGTGATATCTAAATGGGTGCCAAGTTGTATGGTCAGTCCTGAAATGTATTTATAACAACATAAAATATAATTTCTTCTTATAACTTAGGATTTGTATTATTGTATTTGGATTATTGTAGCCTGAGGTCTGATTTGGCTAGTTCTTATATTCGAATTAATAGTCATGGAAGAGAGAAATTTGCGGAATAATAAAATAATAACCGACAGGTAACAGTTTTAGAGCTAACGAAGGCGATAATATAATTCGTATATGAAAATCATGGTGAGATATGTCATCATGAGATATCATTACTTTTTGTACATACATACATAAATTATTAGTACCTAAGTAAATTATTCGTAATAAAAGAAGCCGCTAAATTGACGAAAGAATAGAATCAATCATGCATGCTCGCTCGATCTAGACTCTTCAGAGCGAGCAGTAAGAAAAGAACCCACTTTGGAGCGCTAGTGCCGCTAGTGAGTGTACGTATATACCTACATACATCATCCCAGCCACAACACAACATGCATGTAAGTACATACTCTATTAGTCTTGTCGAACGAATTAGGTCAAAAGAGCGCTCCTACAGGTGAACTACGCGAACTAGTTCCTTCACTCCCCCAATTCGTAGTTCGTTAGTTCGTGGCGAATGAACGAGATTGACGTCGACTGAACTAAGATCATCACGCACGGGAAGATAAACATAATATAAAAGGCGAAAAATATAGGGTTATTTTATTACACCTCATCATTTCATTAATTAAGAAGTTTTTAGAGGGTAAAATCATTCCATAAATATTATCGCATGTTGCAGGAACCGTATTAAAACGAGCGAACGATGTGATTGGATCGGTCTAATTCGAGCTAGGAACTGACGAACTAAAAGAACGACCTAGTTGTCGCATGTAGCAGGAACCGTATTAAATCGAGCGAACGATGTGATCGGATCGGTCTATATAGTTCAAGCTAGGAACTGATGAACTAACGAACTAGAAGAACGACCTAGTTCGTTTAAGAGCGGCGAACTAAACTGAGCACTCCCTGTTGCGAACTAGTATGCCCAAGACTATACTCTATGATAATCTCAAGCAATCCTGAATTAATACTGACTCGTCGAACGTGCTTAAAAGAAAATAGAACTGCATATCGCGTTCTAATTACTCCAGTAGCGCCATCTAGTTTACCAAGTAGTACTTAATTTTGTATGGGGAGAACAATTAAGTGAAAAATTATAATAAAATGATGAAAATATACCAGTTTCAGATTTTTCCCTTTGTATTCACGTAATTACCTATCGGTATGCCGAATTTGAACTTTCTAGGTCATCTGGAACTGGGTTAGAGTTTACATCTATAGATCAGTCAGTGATAAAATTTGTAATGTATGCGATTCCTATTTGTATTAAATAATTTCAATGTTAAAAAATGTGCTAATTGGTGATAAAAACTAAAATAAAACTGTAGGTGTACCTAATTGTATTAAAACATTCACATTTAACAGAATTGTTAATCATTGTCTAACCTAACCTTTTTATTTATGTACTGTATGATATTTCTACAAACAACATTATTTATCATAATTATTATACTAATTATTATATTATTTCTAATGAAAGGAGTTAGATCTTTCTTTAATAAGTTTCGGAAAATTTTCCAGAGCAGATTTTCAAAAAAAATCAGTCAATATCCAATTTTCAGAAAGTAAAATATCACAGTATACATCAGTTATACATACAATTTAATTATAAAAAAAATACAGTTCCCAAGCATAAAAAATATGTCGCAAAAAGCATTTACAACTTATTTTATTAAGTAAAAACCATGCTATCTCTGGAACTAATTAATGTGCGTTATTTTGAGTTTCTATCTAGTGTAGAATTCGAAAACCTTAGCTTAATTAGCTATGGTGTTTCATTATGGATATAGTATACCAGAATAACTATTGGTAGGAAATAAGCTTTTTAAATAAACTATTTTTGTATTTTGGCCGTACTGAAAAATAGCCTTTTAGCTTTTGCTACGTTTCATCCCAGAGGGATCGACTTATTATTTTTTTTAAAGTTTATTTACAGTACGAAATTTATAGTTACTGTCTCTTAGTACGTAAGTACTTTAAAACTGTACCATAAAATGGTACATATTTAAATAAATTGATTTAGAAAAAATCTTCATAATACTTTTATTTCACCATATTGTAAACAAAATAGGTAGTCGATAATAGTTTATCGATATACGTGTTGCCTCGGCCCCATCCCTATAATCCGCGATATTGTTTATTTCCTTGATTCACATCTACAATGTAGACAATCTCTCTTTGCTCATGTGTTGAATGATATATTGTTTACATTAACCAGTTCACAATTCATTTAATGTTGCAAAATAAACCTTAGGTATTTATTAATGCTATGAACTTATACACTGTATTTGCATTATTAGAAGTTATCGTTTAATTGAAACTTGTGACTGTTTTTAAAGGATGGATCAGAAGTTATAAATAATATACGCAAAATTAATTTGGACTGTAGCCAATTAGTTTTTGCATTTCTAGCTCACTATAAGCAATGATTTTATCTACAATGGGTTTTCTTCTGCGAAATCTTGTTTATGCGAGCATAAAATACTCATGTTATTAATACTTGGTAACTTGTTATCAATTAATTGTAATTTCTGAGAAATCTGAAAAAATATTCGTTAAATTTTATTATACCCAGTCACTAGATAAAGTGCTGAAAGTTTATCTAAAAAATAGTCAAACAAAGTTAGCGTTAGATCAGTGGGGTAAGCACGAACCATTTTTCGCGGCGTAACGCTAGCGACTCGCTAGCAAATTCTCAAGGCAGATTTGCTTGTCCTAAATTCTGACAAAACATTACTAAATTACTGCGACTCCGCTGTCATAGTTTCGTCTAAGGCCGCACTACGGCAAAACCGCCGCGGTTTTTAACCGCCTGAATTTGTGGCTAAAGGAAACCAATGGAAGCGGCCGCACTGACGGTTTCTTTCCGTGACTGATTTTAAAACCGAGTTTTGTTACATGACTAGCGGGTAAAAACTGCGCCAAAATTTGTTGTCCATAGAACTTATATTTGCGGTTTTTAACCGTAGTGTGTGCGTTTCGAGCGGGGTTACGGTTACGCAGTCAACCGCTTGCGGGAAAAACCGTAGTGCGGCCTGGCAGTGGCATGTTCAAACATCATTGACGCATGTTGAAATATTCATTGACAACATGGACGACTATATGATGGTCTCGACACCCCAAACACCCCATTTCCAATTATAGTCGAATACCGTCAGCATTGACGTATGATGCACTTATTTGACGACCGATTGGCGCTTTTCTGTAGTTGAATTATAGGATTTTTAAAACCTGCTAAGTGCGAATTGGACTCGCGCACGAAGGTTTTGTATCAAATAATATTATAGATGCGAAAGTAAGATTGTTTGTTACTTACCTCTTTACGCTAAAACAATTAAACCCATTTAAATAAAATGTAATAATACAATTTACCATTGTATTATTAGCCGTACTGAAAAATTGCCTTTTGGATTTTACAACTTCAAAACCTGAGAAATCACATGAGCTACTTTTTATCGCGGAAAAATATTGTCCGCTATAGTTATCTATACAAAAACACGTTTCTTGTATGGCAGTCTCGGTTAAATATTTATTACCCGACTGCGCCAGAAGGAGGGTTTTGTTTTCCGTGGTATGTATATTTCTTTGGCACGCTCTAAAGCAGAGGTTTGCAAACTTATTTCGTCTAACGCCCACTTTGAAAATCAGAAGCGCCACCCACTTTTATTTCACCTTAAAAATGTCAATAGCATGTTAGTTTCGCTATTTTTTTTGGGGACTTAACCCTCTCTAGGCCTCCAATGCCCACAGTGGAGCGTTATCGTCTACTTTGGGAAAGACTGTTCTAAAGCCTAAACGTCTTGTCGCATTTGGGCATAAAAAGTGTCATTAAATTCGCCTTAGTCGTGAGAGTAGGTGAGATTTTTACGCAGTCGGTTACGCTATGACGGTGACCTTTATTCGCCAAAGATAAGATAAGATAAAAGGAATTTATTCAACACACCAACTGTTTATGAAGGTACCTACACTTTATACAGGATAAAAAGCGGCCAAGTGCGAGACGGACTCGCCCATGAAGGGTTCCGTATGAAAGGTTAATTGCAGTTTACGATTTATGACGCATTAAAAAAAACTACTTGCTAGATCTCGTTCAAACCAATTTTCGTTGGTAGTTTGCATGGTAATGTACATCATATATATATTTAAGCTTCTGTCTCTCGCGTAAACTATTCAGTTCAGGAAAAAATGATGTTGAATGATGATGAAACCTCAATATCATTTTGAAGACTATCTGTAGATATCCCACACGCATGGGTTAGATGAAAAAAATAATTGTCATTTGGATACGGAACCCTAAAAAGGAGCACTAATACTTAAGGGTCTTATGGACTAACCGCCAATTTCTATAACTGATCCTGAGAGATTTTTTTGCATATCTCAGATTTAATCTTTCCTTTTTAAAATTTGTACTTTAATATTTATGTTTATGTACTTACCTATCCATAATTTTTATTTTCAATTTGTTTTTGCTCCATTGCACTACCTACATATTCTCGATAGAAATAGTGGTTAACTGGTAGAGAATGCTACATAGCATTAAGTTCGCCCATGTACACTGTTTAAATGTGCAATAAAGAATTTTATTATTATTATTATTTTGTATCTCTTTCGAAATTCACGGGACTACAGAGTCCCAGTCCTTTAAGAGGCGTGCATCGGGCCGTAGCCAAGATGTAGAGGCCCTTTTAAGAGAACTTTAATATGGTGTGGGATACACATGGCGGATACCATCACCGAGCGCACGATATAATACATCCGGTGATGGTCCCCGCTATGTGCAAAGACTATTGGAGTGCAGATCTACGTCGTGCGATGGAAAACTAAGGTCATGGGCTATGGGGTTGAATGTTGAGTGGCTGGATAAGGGCTATTTTATATAGGGAGACTATCGGACGCCTACCATAACAATCTAGTCCCAAAATTGTGAGGTGGCAGGCGGTGACTTGCCGCCCGTAATTTAAGGCCATGAGGTGGGCTTCCCATAAGTGGCGCATGCCGGGGAGGCAACACCGGCGCGGGCGGCTAAGGGTGCAGAGAGGTGAGACTGCGGGGCGTGAACGTCAGTTACCCCCGGCGTTATGACATTTTACACTTCCACCCTGGAGCAAAGGTTCCGCTCTTGCGCTGTTCCCTCTTAGCCAGCCAATGAAGGCAAGCTAAGAGTCGAGGACCAAAGATGGTAAAGTGGCCCTTTGAACTCGGGTCCGTGGTGACGACAATCACCAACAGCTTCGCCACAAAGCTGCCTGCGGGCTTATTATTATTATTATTAATCTTCAATTGTTTTCTTTCATACAAAATTTCAAATTAGGAATAAAAGTCCAAGATTCTTTTTGATCTCTTATATTGAAATTGGCCGCTAGTGATGTGTAATCTATCCACAAAATTTGAGACTCGAAATGACATATTTATTAACCGACTTCAAAAAGAGAGGTTATCAATTCGTCTCTATGTTTTTTTTAATGTGTGTTACCTCAGAAATCCGTTATTTATGAACCGATTTAAATTTTTTTTTATAGTTGGTCATGGTATACTTCCAGGTTGGTCCCATATTCACCACATCAGGATCTGATGATGGGATCTTGGAGAAATCGAGGGAAATCCTCGAATATTGTAGGCACATGTAGTCTGTTTTTACACTTTTACTGAGCGTTTTGGTCACCTACATATAAAACATAACATCTGATGATGGAATCTCTAAGGAATCTATGGATATCCTCAAGTATAATAGGCACGAGTAGTCCGTTTTTAGATTTTTTAGAGAATTTTGGTCAGCTACACATAATATAAAGGAAACAGATAGTGGAACCTTTTAGTAACAAAATCCCCCTATGGCAGGGGGAAGCCTACGTCCAGTAGTGGACTGCAATAGGCTTATGAAGTTATCTTCATTGTGTTAAGTGGTGAAATTATATGTTGCGTTAAGCCGTGTCCGAAGTAAGATGGTTATAGAGGAAGAGGTAGACATGAGAATAACGAGATGACGGATAATAGGGATGAATGAAAGAAGAGTACCTACATATTGTACCGACCCCAAATGATTGGGAACAGGGCAGGAAGAAGGAGTGTAATTATATGTTGCTTATATTGTCAGACGTAAAGTTTCGAAGCCTACACATTTCTCTCTTTTGTCATGTGGCCTATTTAATCATTTGCTGGCATATAAATCTGACAATATTATGCCTTCTAAACTTCGTACGCGGCTTAACGCAATATATATTTGCCCTTTAGTAAAATTTCACTTTAGTAAGCTCGAGTTTTGGGAGGAAGTCGGTTTTTCGTTAAAAAAATATTGTTCAATATGGCATGAACATTCCTGAGTTGTTTAGGTATTTCTCCATACTATCTCGAAAAATGAACATGTGATTTCAGGTCTCAAATTTTGTGGATAGATTACTCATAACTAGATCTATGAGACACTAATTTAAGTATTACTGCTCCTTTTTTATACCCTGTATGAGTACCTATACCTGTCTGAAAATCTATCACACCTTTTAAAATACGTAGGTAAGTACATAAGCATCCAAGAATTGGATCTGAAGATTGACTTGCTTATTTTAGCATTAATTTTACCTACTTACAATTTTAATTATTTAACTTAGTGTAGGTGTTAACTATTTATAATGAAACGCAATCAATAATCTTTTACTCACGTGCAGTGGCCTTCACGACACCTTGGTGTAAGGCCCGCTTCAGAAAATCATTTTTATCGGTCATCTAAAGATAACATTATTTATGTCTATCCCTCTCCATTCTTAGTGTAAATGGCTGATGAGAAAGAGTCAGGTAGAACAAATTTGAAGTTTTATTATAATCGTATATCGTCGAGCAGAGTGCAAATCCGCGTAACTAGCATTGGATAATTACGCGTATCTGACACCCGTGGCTAATTTAATCCGTAGGACTTGATTGGCTCCCACTGTGTTGAGGTAAATTTTTATAACAAGAGATAGAACACATTAGTAATTACTTAATGTGTAAAATTGAGCCCAAAATTAGTTGAAATAAGAAACTTATTAAGTTTTAACCTTCCCCTGTAAAACTAGATCTATTGCAGATACGCGGACTTTACGTAAGGTTGATTTGCGGATTTGGACTCCCCCCGACTATATGTATGTATAAATCTTACCTTACTAATTAATTTTACCTATACATATAAACACGAAAGTTTGAGGACATACACTAAAAAAATCATAAAAATCTGTTTTGCCGTTTTAGAAGAACTTCAATTACAAACACACGATCAGAAGATTTAATTAATTATATAAAGATAAAGGAAACATTTCCGATATATAACAACCCATCTACCGGGCGTAGATAACTGAAACTTTTATCTTGTGACTAACATCAACAACAATATAAATCTCCTGTTAGTGTGTTTGTGATTGAACTCTTAATCTTTCGTACCTGACATCGGGACAAAATTCTCTTAGTTTTTCGATGTTCTGTCTAGAATAATAGAAAAATGTAAAAAAAGTACGTAAAAAAATAATAAAATCCTACCTTCTATAATAGATACCTTTTTCATAAAATATACAGGGTGAAAGTGACAGCCTGGCAAACATTGATATGGCGACTTCAGCCCATGATTCTGAGGCGAAAACCACTGAAAATTCTCGCAAGGAAATTCCAAAGTTTTCCTACTTTTTATTTTTTAGAAAAAAAAAATACTAGGTATAGTTCGTTTAAGTAAGCCTTAGATAATGACTTAAAAACACAACTTTAACCTGATGATTTAAAACCGGATGATTTAAAAAAAGTTGCGCCCAAAAAAGGATAGTTACCTAATTAACTGATCAACTCCAATGGAGAGTCACAAATGATCCAAAAAACAGCAATGTATCATACAATAACCAATAAGCCTATTTAACTAATTACAGGATCGCCCGATACAATTGGCGCGAAAAGCAAATATTGCGTATCTAGGTACTAAAATCAAATTAAAAATGCATACTGTAGTATAACTTAAAACAATGGTAGGTACTTATTCTTATTCTTTATTGCACATACACAAAATATAGCATACAAGATAAAATAAGAGATGCATGAAGGTACCTACAAATGGCAAGCTTATCTCTACAAGATTCAGGTTTCAGGTTTCGGTTGTTCAGTATTCGCCTGGCTGACACACACACACACATTATATATGTATTTATTTAGGTGTATAATTTTTTTTTTGTTATTTTATTTTATTAATTTATTTATTTTGTTAAATATGTATATTGTTTACCTACATTGTTTTTTGTATGATTTGATTGTGCACGTGTGAATTCTTCTTTCTTTGCTAGTAACTTAATTTTAACTGATTGGCTGGAAGAAATCTCTGTTCAAGATAAGCTTGCCTTTGTACATTAGTATCTTTGTTAGTAAATTATCTTTTGTATTTTTCTGTGTGTACCTACGTACAACAAATAATGTGAATGTGAAAAGATTATTCTTAGGGTAACTTCGTCTGCTCATAGCTTAATTGATGGTAATTCGCCCTTACTTATCGGCGCATGTCCCTTAGAAGTCAGGCTTGTAACTCTGTTAAGATAATTATTTAATGATACAGTATCTCAACTGAGACCAAGCGAGACGGAATTAATAAAAAATATTCAATTTCTCCATGTTTCTTCAGTGGGCTAAACGTATTTGGCGCTGCTTTGTTTTGTTAATCAATGCTTTGATGCCTATTATGCCGTTCTATTTACTGCAATTCGCGACTCGTAGGTAAGTGAAAAAAAATATAAGAATTTATAAAATAAAAATAACGGTACACGCATCCACTCAACAATTATTATCAAAAAAGGCGATAAACAAAACTATTTCACGAGATTAAAATAAAGGTACATAATATATTTAATGTCTGTCACATTAAGTTATTGTAATGCGAAATAAGACTTGATCCCGCGGTCCTAATGGTCACCTTAGATCAGCAAGTATTGTTATTACCTAAATCAAAATAGTTTTCACCGTAGGGACTAGCTAGAGGCTCAATTAATTTTTGTACCAAGATAAATAGCCTCTTTTGCTTTACAAATGTAATCGAAAGCTACCCACACTTCTAAATTTGTAAAAAGAGGGATTTGCTATTAAAAGTTTTTAAGCTTTCACATAGTTTTGTGATAGTTTTTGTTGAATATACCTACCTACATACTGTACATACCACTTGTGTAAATATGATATTTATTTATTTTTATTTTAACCTATTTTTACTCCATAGTTTCGATGAGCGTTATAATTTTTGATAGATCGACGGAAGCTTAATTTGTGGGAAATACTTCATCATCAGTCATCATAAATCACTGGAGTATAATCTAGTTATCAAACTTGTCTCCAAACATTGCACATAATTTATTGGGTTTCAGTGAATATTCAATTTCGCCTCAGTAAAGGCTCTAGTTTTCGTTATCTATCTAGTTTTATCTAAAATAGAGAATTTGAAGTCATCATGTTCCTGCCCTTATCCCTTTATTCATGGAGTCGGCGCAATATGATTTCTTTTGAAACTCGCATTGCCAAAGATTTGGATTTTTTTTTACGGCCGGCTGCATGCCTAGCGCCAACCCTCCTCGAGTATAGTTTATTTGGATGAGGATTTGAAGTTTCCTAGGTTTTGTTTTCTATGATAGCATCTAGTTGCCTTAAAGGAACGTTGCACATGTGCAGCGTGGTTTTGTGCATGCACGGTCGCTATGTGATGGCACCGCTATCCTGAGAAACCAACGCTACCGGGGCTACTCGTATTAAATCCAGTTACAAGGTAGTAAAAATTGCGAATTTTTAGTTACATTTAATAGTAAAAATATGTATTTTTAATAGATTTAATTTACTACCCCTTTCCTCATAAACGCGTAGAGGTATTAAATTGAAATTCATATCAAATACTCAGGTCTATATATATATATATCGCTAGTGACTCTCCATTAGGGTTGATTAGTTATTTGAACTTTTTTCAGCGCAACTTTTTTTAAACTCATTTCTAGGTAAAAATTTAATTTTTAGGCCATTATCTAAGTAAATATAGGAATTTTCCTGCGAAAATTTTCAGTGGATTTCGCCTCAGAATCATAGTCTGAATTCAATTATTTGCCTAGCTGTCACTCGCACTTTATATGTATATGTCTAAATAATAAACCGTGTATGTTATACAACAATTGCACGTACCTACTTATGCCGGCCTTGAATTCAAAACGGCCATAGATAGGCCCATAAATATATTTATGCCAGTATTTACTTGGAAAACAATATAAATATTAGCAGTCTCCAGTTATCTTGAACAATAAAAGTTAAATTACTTGTGACACATTTATGTAGAACAGAGTTATTCTGCTCAACTGACCTATCACAACATTTATATATTTATTTACAAAATTCAATTTCAATAATTCGTATCCAACTAAGTACTCCGAGTTGTAAGACAGCGTGATGCCATAGTTATCCCCGAAACTCTTCACCAAGGCGATGGAGGACGTCTTCAAGACGCTATAGTGAGATGGACTAGGTATCAACGTCAATGGTAAATATCTCACGCATCCCCGCTTTGCCGACGATATAATCTTTATGGCTGAATCGTTGCAGGACCTTCAAAAAAGCAGTCTCAGTATTATCAATACTGCCTCGAGGCGTGTGGGACTCGGGATGAACCTGGACATGACCAAGGTCATGTTCAATCGGCACATAATTCCTGAGCCGCTGTCCGTCAAAGCCCTAAAAGTTGTCCAGAAGTATGTTTACCTTAAGCAAACATTGCAGTTGGGTAAAGACAACTTTGAGGGGGAAATCACCAAAAGAGTGCAGCTTGGCTGGACAGCGTTTGGGAAGTTGCGTCATATCTTGAAGTCATCAACTCTTTGCCACAATGCCCCAAGACCAAGATCAGTGTGTTATAACTAGTAATGACCTACGAAGCAGAAACGTGAAACCAGACCGTGGGGCTGACCCACTGATTGCATTTCACTCAGAGAGCTATGGATAGGGCAATTAAATACACGGAATCTCGCTAATGGACAAAGTCTAAAACAAGATTATCCAGCAGAAGACTAAAGTGACAGACGTGGTCTTGAAATGTAGCAAACTGAAGTGGCAGTGGGCTGGTCACATCTGTCGTAAAACCGATGGCGGTGGAGTAAGCGGGTTCTCGAATGGAGACCGCGCGCCTCGGCAAGCGTAGCGTTGAACGCCCTCATGACTTAAAGAAGGTGGCTAGTAGTGACTGAATGGCAAAATCAGGAGATCAAGCTTTGTGGCGTGGTCTGGGGTAGACCTACGTCCAGTAGTGGACTGCAATAAGTTGATGACGAATTCCAAAAGAGGAAAAATTACCATGATTGATTGATTTTATAATCGTATAGTATTGATTCTATATAAAGCTATAAAATTCATAAAATATTAAAAATACAAGTATCATAATCACCTCAGTATAAAATAACCGAACCTTAGATACTCACTCTGTATTCGAAACAGAGAATGAAACTGTGATATTATGAGACTATGATCACGTAGTATTGGGGGCAAACGAAGTATGTAACTTTCTAAATTTACAAAACAACGTAAGTCTAGCTGTCACAAGCTCTTAGAATAAAAATGAATTGTCTGTTATTTATTTCACGAAGTCGCCAACAGAAATACAGAATACACACATATTATAGGTATAGTAGGTAGATACTTCCTTCACCAATCATAATAAGACAGCATAACATAGCACTTGCAACTGGGACAATAGTAAAAGGCATAAACTCACTAATTATCGCCGCTAATAAAATAAAATTTAGTACCAATGTGACTTGGCTATCGGCGAACCAGCGTAGGGTACCTACAGGCGACTCTGAGCTAAATTTACATTTGGCAAGCACTTGTTGCGTGATCTACGAAAGTTTTCAGGTTCTCATTCCTTTTTGTGGCACAATAGCGATCTCTTTTTCAACCGGAAATCAGTTATTAACGACTTCTACTATACTTATAAACCGCGCATAAAATTATATCCTCGTTATACAATACGTGACTTTTGACAGCAAGATATCGGTCAAATGAATCTGTGTATAGAAGGTGTATAGTAGCTTATTATTCTAAAATCCCTGGGTGTTTAGCTTATTTATTATTCACCCTCAACTCTAAGCTTGCCTCCACTGATCGGCTAAGACTAAACAGCGAAAGAGCGACAGAGCTAACTGCGCCCGCAGTCGTTAAATTTTAAATAAGATAGCGTCGATAAAATGACCTTATTTTTCCATCACAGGCTTAGTTCTGCACATGGCGGGACCATATCGCCGGGTACATCGTATTCCTCGCCTGAAGTTTTCTTAAAAGGGTGTCTGCATCTCGGTAACGACCCGATGCTCTCAAAGGGGTGGGCTCCTACAGTCCATAAAGCGAAAAGAAAAACATATTTTTATAATCGTAACTATCGCTTACTCGTACTATAAGAGTTTCTTAAATATCAATAAATTAAATAAGTAAAGTTTTAAGAGAATTTGTTTTTGTTTGCTGGTTACGAGTACCTCATCGCGCTTTACTCGTATTTACATCACATACGAGTATAGTGGGGAGTGTGTAACAGAGAAGGACTATTCTTAAGTCCACGCGGACGAAATCGCGGGCATCAGCTAATAATTAATAATTTTCTGACAAGTTGCAGCAAAATTGTACAACACCAAACCCACAGTAACTATACTGCTAGGAATGCATTGTTGATATTTCTAATCAGCAGTACAAATTATAGGCCATATTTTGATGGCATAGCTTATTATGTCTGTCATCTAGGTGTTTTAACAAGGTATTTCTGTACATTACTATTACTGCGTATTATGTTATTCCGTAACTAATACAAATCTTAGTATTTGAGTTCATAATTTAGTAATATTTTTGATATGAAATTATAGGTAGAAAACGTCCTAAAACGACCGTATTGATTGGCTATAGGTAGACGACACAATCTTATTTTGTAAATTAGTGAGATTGGGGTACTAAAACTAGTTAATTACCTATTTCAGATATCTATATAAATAGCAGCGTCGTGGCAATGCTTGATTGTTCTCACTTCCGTTGATATGCGTCACCACGGATTATAATTCAGCTATACCTAAAATTAATAAATAATAAAATAAAATTTTTAATAAATCCTACAAATATTTCAAAAGTACCGTACCCGTAATGTGACTTTGGTAAGAGCTATACCTACTAGTATAATAACTTAAAATTATTCGGTCACCAACCCGCCTGCCCAGCGTGGTGACTAAGGGCAAACCCCCCCTGTGGCAGCAGCCTTGTGACGTGCCCTGGGGGAGGCCTACGTCCAGCAGTGGACTGCAATAGGCTGAAGAAGTAGATAATAACTTAGCAAAGTAATGAAATTGTATTAGGCGTTACAATTCGGAAGTAAAAATTTACTAATTACTTAAATTACTAATTTACTAATTTCTATAATCCTGAGGATGCCACGGTTGTTGGCGAAACATATGTAGATTATTAATCTTGTTTTTGATTTCGGAATAGTGCAATGTATTGTCTTGCATGCTAGGTGCTCGGGTCTGGTTTCTCGTGGCGATTGTAGTTAGTGCAAGTGCCAGTTGTCGCAGTTATGAGTTATCAGACCCGAGGGTCAGTGGAGGGTGTAGGGCCCGGTGGTGGGCGCACCCATAGTGAATTAACAAAGTAAGTTCATATGTATACAGGGTGATTTTTGGTTGTCAACGTTCCCGAAAACTTAGGAATCTCCGCGTCATCACGATCATTTTTCTCTATGGAAGCATACCTAGTGTCTAGTTTCCAAAATATTTGGGTCCAAAGTTGAGTAAATAGGCTGCGTTTTTCTGCATAAATGTACATTGACGCGTGTAGCAAGATTTTTTCACGAGAAATAATAAATATCTGTCTATGAAAAAACTAGCATAAACACTTGACACTTTTTGCCCGATTTTGCCCGATAAAATAAAAAAATATATATTTACATCATTTCCCACCATTTTTTTGATTACTTTAACTTACTTTATTTGATGTATAGAGTACGTACCCTTCGTTAAGGGTGGCCACCAAAAAACATCCTGTATGTATGTACTTGCGTGTAAAAAGGGATTGCAAAGCACTTCTTTCAGTGTTAATGAAATTGTACAATTTTCGCTGTCTCATTGCTATTGATTTGCTTGTGTTGCTGCGTTAACGCGGGAGGTGCTGCTGCCCACGTTCAGGAATCACTTATTTGCCTCTTACGATACCTACCGGTAGACATAGGGTTGTGTTATTCTACTCTGCTAACACCACACGGCACCATAGAGTTTTATGGCACTAAGTAGGTAACTAGTTCATTCATACATAACTCATAATAGGTAACTGATAAAGCTGTATATAAGCTTTGCAGTTTCCAAGTAAAATGTATTATTATATCATAGAATAAGGTATGTTAATATTTCATAATAGGTTTCATAATGGCTACAATAACATGGTGCACCTGACTACACCTGGTTGAGTGGCCTTGGGGGAATTACCAGAATGGAATATTATTTTAAACAACACTAGCAGTTTCTCGCGACTTCGTGGGTGTAAAAATTTTTATGACCTTTTCTGGAAGATTACTTGGAAAGGTTATCGTAAGCTCTAAAAGCAGGTTTGTGAAAGCGAGATAAGCAGTGTAGAGCGACATTTCAAATGTACAAGTACAACTGCAACGTAACTACAAAGGAAAAAACGTAGCCTGAAAAACAATATATAAATAATCTTGTGCATCTTTTTCCATAGTTATTTTATAGGGATCTGTGTATATTGTGTAAAGGTTTTATGCAATTTTAGGTACCTACATAAGTAAAAACCTGCTGAGCTCCGTTGAGATTTTGAGCTCTGCTCACCTCTTCGAGCGGTAGGTATGTTATGTAAGTCAGCTAATAAGCATGAATAATAATAATTCTCATGAAAAAACATTATACATAATTATTATGTTTCGAGGTTTTTAATTTCCGAAAAATCTATTCATTTATATGTTTTGTAGCAAAATGCTAAACTTGATAAATATAACTCCATACCTAGACGTCTAATGGAACTGCTATTCATAAATTAATTGAACTACCATTAGACTTCTAGGTATACAGAAAATACAAATAATTTAGTTAACTATGTTTTTGTGTAGGTGGAAAATTAACCCATGGCGTCTAGTCTAGACATATTGTTAGAGGTTAAATCGTATACCCATCTTAAGTTACCCTAAGGTGGGTGGAAGTAAGGAAATATTTACCCATCTCTTTTTCTATTGACAAAAATCGTATATTATGATAGCTTTGCTCTGTCATGACTTATAACCATCGCCCGTGTATTCAGAATGGGTACCTAAAGGTTTTAGGTGTCCTGTTTGGGTAAAAAGTTTAGAAGGAGTACTGCAGTTAGATCTATATTCTAAGTCTAAAGACCCTCAAGACAATCCACTTGAGTAAGGGTGCGGGCTCGTGTGAATAAATGCATCTGTACCATGTCTGTACCTAAATTACATAATTTGACAGTGGGTAAGACAGATGTGCGCGGACGGTTTTACCTACTCCGAAATCCTTTAAAATTGGTTTCTTTGAATTTTAGTACGTCGAAGGTACTACATCTTTATAGAGACAGTTTCTTATTATAGTATAGCTCGGGCCTCAGAATTCCTAATAGCACAAGACGGACTAAGAGGACTGCTTCATCATCATCATCAGCCTATTGCAGTCCACTGCTGGACGTAGGCCTCCCCCAGGGCACGCCACAAGACTGCCAGGGGAGGTATTTCCCATAGTCACCACGCTGGGCAGGCGGGTTTGTGACCGCAGTTTATTTTGGACCATGTTGTCAACACGGGAGGCGCTGCTGTCCACCTCCTGGAAACCCTTAATCACCTCGTACGATACTCACGGGCAGACATGGGGTGGTACGAATTCTACTCTGCCGGCTCCACGAGGCACATATGTATATGCAGGGTGATTTTTGGTCGTCAACGTTCCCGGAAACTACGGAATCTCCTCATCATCACGATCATTTTTCTCCGTGGAAGCATACCTGGATAGTGTCTGGTTTCCAAAATATTTGGGTCCAAAGTTGAGTAAATAGACTGCATTTTTCTGCATAAAAGCACATTGACGTGTGTAGCAAGATATTTTCTCGAGATATATTTAATATCTGACTATGAAAAAACTAGCATAAATACTGGACGCTATAAATCCCGATCAAGTTTTTTTTTTTTAATTTACATTGTTTCCCAGCATTCTTTTGGCATAAACTTACTTTATTTGATGTATAGAGTACGTACCCTACATTAAGGGTGGCAACGAAAAAACAACCTGTATGTATGTACTTGCCTGTAAAAAGGGATTGCAAAGCACTTCTTTCAGTATTAATGAAATTGTACAATTTTCGCTGTCTCATTGCTATATGTATGTAAAATTTCTAAATTATTAGTTGAGTAAATTAAGCGTGAATAGGTAACAGAAAAAGAAATTTACTTTCGCATAAATAAAAATATCGCGATCTATAGGTATGTAGGTAGATTTCAAGAAATCCGTGGGACTCCCGAATTACGTGAGAGTTTCGGGGTAGGTATATGCATTTTGGATTTATATTAGCAATGTGTCACTTTAATTAAACCAATACGGTATATGCATAGTTTTTTTTTTATTTCATTTTTATATTCTACGTAAAAAATGAAAAAGTTTGCCCTTGGAATGGCATATCTAACTTTAACCGTTTTGGATTTACAGCAATTCAAAAATACAAGCCGGCAAAATGTTTTTGAAATGCTCCGTTTGCTCTATACTAAAGTGCCAAAGACTGAAATCAAAATAGACAACTAATGGGGGAAAAATGCAATCTTATTTTATAAACGTAATATTTTATATTTTGTGTAATGTTGTCAATAAAAATTGTTTGTTGCAGATATCAATAAAGTATTTATGAAATCAATGAGATAATTGAAAATATGGGTAAAATTATATGTTTTGACCCTTTTATGTTGTAATTTTTTTTCGATAAATGTTTAATCTTCTGTAACTTTGGCATTTACTAAGTGATTGATGTTATTTTTGCAATATTCGGTTTGTATTTATAATATCTTTCGAATAAAATATAAAAAATCTATTTTCGTGTCAGACGCATATTGCAAGATGCCAAGTCTTTAGTATAAGAAATTGAATGTTTTTTTACTTCAAAGGTGCCAAATACGTAGAAAAAACCCAAATAATATGTATGTTTTACATGATGTATTAATTCATGAGCATTAAATCTTCCTCTGAACGTTGTGGACCAGAGACAGCTTTGCTCTCAACATCACCCGTATTCGTTTTAGATACTCCTCCTATTCTTGAAGTGGGTGACAGAATACCTAAAGTTACAGACTGCCCTTTAGTTAAGGAAGATTTTTAGCCAAAGCCCTCGTTAAAATACCTACTTCAACGTTTCACAGACGTTTTCAACTAAAATCTACTGATCAAACAAATGTAGAAGAACACATGAAATGAGGCTCAAATCTCGTATATTATCTCTGCCCCCAGCATATTATCTCAAAAACAAAATGGCAGACATCTGAAAAGTTGACGCCAATACTTTCTTACCTATTGGGCGTTTTTCCACTAGACGACACGGCCACGACACGCGGCATTTAAATAGCAATTAAAATAAACTTTCCTTTGGAGTTAACATGGCGGTGATCAAACTCTGTCGATTCAATCGAGAAATGTTACTTTGTCTAAGATAGTAAGTAGTAATTAAAACACCCTTATATCATTCATACATACTATACATATAATCACGCCTTTGTCCCTCACGGGGCAGGCAGAACACCAAGGGATAGAACCGCATGGTACCACTTCTGACTAATTTTGAGGGTATAGTTGAGATGTACAATTTCGGTTAGTAGTGACAGGTGGCCATCGCCTACAAGACCCTCTTGTCCCTCTACTGACTTGTACAGTATGCCCGGGAAAAGAAGCAGCTGTAGTATTATAGGTTTTTTTTTTCACTCCCAGATCAGCATAGAAGTTTTAAAAATCTATTTCTAAAAGACCTATTCATACACACCGCCACAATACTAACATTTACTTGCAATACCTTCTCCCAATACCTAATCGTTCAGACAAGCTCAACGAGCTGATAATCAGCAGCCTTTGAATATTCAAATTTTAATACGTAACACCTAAGATCTAAAAATACCTACCTCAACAAACAACATAACAAACATTAAATTATTCTAGGTATATTTACTCGCTACAATAGGCATACCTATTTATTCTCTCCTTTCCACATTGTGTTTTAGATAAATATTAAATTTTATTTTATGTTATAGGCAAATAGTAGGCAAATGATATATTTTGATGGCTGTATGGATTTATTGGCAGACTGTCTATTGTTCTCAATTATTATTGTTTTCATTCAAAATTATATACAATATTTCATCAAAAATCACGATGCAACTGCCATTAAATACTTTTATAGGTAGTAAAAAATATAAGAAAACAATTGTTTTTGCTGCCGACATTTGGCTAGTATTCGAGTATAAACATTAGACATCGCTCGCTAGTTGAACAATGTATTCCATTGGGGCTTCAAATCGCGTTCATCCATTTGAAACATAGAGCAAATACATAAAATAGGCGTTCTAAAACGGTTATTTTTATAAAACTGGCTGATGCCCAAAACCTTGTCTGTGTGACTGTAAATGGCATGGGTATAAGCTGTTGCTGCATTCAAGTTTAATCGCACATCCGTACAGTCCTTTTTTCATAGAAAAGTTACACCAACACCCAAATATATACTTGAATAAATTTAATTTTTTTACTTTAACATTTATTAAAACTGTAACAAACCGTATGTATTCGTTACTGAATAACGGGTACTGCATCAAGTACCGAGTAACGAAACGTTACCCAGGAATTCATCTCGTTACTCGCATGTTTCGTATCATGGTTATTTTTCGTATAATAGACTGTTTCGGATCGCAAGTGGTGTAGGTTTGTTTTTGATTGTATGTTCTACCAATGCGCGTGATGCGTTCTATTTAAATCGCTTATTTTAAAGAACGGTGATTAGTTTTATTTAAAGTACTTATATATATTTTTTTAATCGTCAACGTTTTTTACCTGTTTTGTACTATTCTTTCTAATATAATTTAAGTTTGTGGTTAAAATTTTCTAAATAGTAAATCCATTGCAAATTTGGTATAATACGTCGACAGTCCACGTCGATTCGACTCGTTACCATACTACATACTATAGTTATTTATATATCTATACTCATGGTCAAAGTAACGAATACATACGGGTACGCTTTTATTCGTTACTTTTACACCTCTAACATTTATAAAATTAGTGGAGGGATAGAGTCGTCGGGTCGTTGTGAGGGAAGTAAGATAGACCATTGCAGAGTAATATTATATTAACCAGTGTTACATACTAAATTAGGTAGCCGACACTGTATATCTCAACTCCTCTTTGCATGCGCTTCATGCGCAGAGCTGGACTGCAACACTAGTGTGAAATCCATTGGCACTAACCACAACGCTTCGGATCGACACTGGGTCAAATATTTCCATCTCGAAACTGTTATTTGGATTGAAATGTTTCTAACACTAGGATTATATACCATTCTTAAAAACATCGACTTATTTTTTAACTCGAATACCATATTCGTGCATATAAGATAGATACATATAGATACGGTTTTCTGAAATGGGGTACCAGAAATGCAGGATCTGAGAAGATCTCACATCCACGTTTAGTATAGCAGGGATAGAGGTCAGTAAAAAGTTTCTAGCGAATGCCAGAGTTCCTTGGTTGACTCTTACGATATGCACGGAAGGAAATGCAGCTGATGTTTTCTTGTGAATATAAGATATATAAAGACATATAATATGCTGAACAAAAATCAGTCAATAGTATTATTCACGGGTGTCTAATGTTTGCCCGAAAATTATATACGAATACTCGAATGCCAGAATTTTACTTGCCCGAATTTCATTTGCCCGAATTTTTATGTGTCATCCTCTTTATTTGCCCGAAAATTAGATTCTATGACAATACGAATGCCATACGCATTGTTTTACATATTTATTTTTAATACTTATTAGTTATCACTATAAACACTAAAAAGCCATTAGCATTCTGGCACTTCGCCGGGCGCTGCCGCGGCATGCTCGCTTCGCTCGCTCGGCTTGTGCGTTGTTTGTCATCATACTCTAACCTAACCTAACCTACCCAAACCAAAGCTAAACCTATTCATCGATTATTTTAAACCAATTTTATGATTCTTCTAGAATCAATTTCTATGGCAAATTATTTTATGGCATATGATAATTATGGATTACAATGATTATGACAAATGATGTTATGGAAATTGACTTTATGGAAAACAAAGTTTCTGGCATATGACTATTATAGTGTCATACTCACTTGTTTGCCATAATATTGTTACTCATGAAATTATGAGTAACAATATTATGTCTGTTGACCATTATGGCAAATGAAATTATGGCAAATGAAATTATGGCAAATGAAATTCTGGCAAGTGGAGGTATCCCATTTTTCACACCATCGCAGGCCGCTAAGTCACTTACTCGACATCATCTACTGGTCTCGACAATGATGGCTGCTCAAGATACTCGTAATGTCGATGGCTACACGAAAATGTTTGTTCATCTCAGGTGTGTTCATAATTTTGTTTACCAAAATATGAATGTGGACAAATAATTCGAGTTTGGAAAAATTTGAATGCAAAAATCGACGCCAAGCTAGTTACAGACCCATTCAATTGTAAATTCGTGAATGTCGAAATCATGATTCGCACAATTGAACGAACGAAATGAATAAAAACTTTTTATGGATAGCAAATGAACTCCATATTTTAAAACCTTTACTCCTTGCACATTCAACAGTAGTATCTTATTGGCGATCTATTGATTGTTTATGAAAATACCGTCTTCATTTTCGCCCCTTATTCTTTTGTATACCTAGGCTGCACTAAAAGTAACGGGAATGGAATATTTCCATTGTTGCTGGCATAGTAAAGTCTTATTAATCGAAAACTTCTTGGTTTTGTTTATCGAATATCGTTTGTTAAACTTGTTAAACTTATGAAGTCAGCGTGAAAATGGAATTGACTCGAGAAAATTCAAGAGCAATGATTTATTATGACTTTAGTAGTGGTTTAAAACAAAAACAGTGCGTTGATCGGACGCTTTCTGTGTTTGGTGATGAAGCCCCATCTCAAACCACAATTTATCGCTGGTTTGCGGAATTTTAATGTGGACGTGTCAAGCTCTGTGACGATCCCCGTCAAGGTCGCCCAAAAACTGCAGCAAAGAATATACTTACTCTCTAACGAACTGCAGTCACCCAAGATAACGTTGATGCCGTGCGTGAGCTGTTTGAGGAATATCGACATGTGACATATCGGGAAATTCCGGCAACTTTGAACATTGGCATGAGTCAAATACAAATAATCTTGCATAAACATTTAGGTGTAAAAAAAAACGTTTTCCCGATAGATCCCGCATTCACTCTGTGAGGAGCAAAAAGAGACTCGCGTCACTTGGTGCGTCAGAACTCTCGAGAGATTCCACGGAGGATCTTCAAATGCTGTATACAGCGTGGTATCAGGTGACGAATCCTGGATATATGCATACGAATCCGAAATAAAAAACAAATCTCGAGTATGGGTATTCGAAAATGAGTTGAAGCCAACAAAAGTTGTTGGTACACGGAGCGTTGCAAAAGAAATGATGGCCACGTTTGTCTCCAAAACCGGCCATGTTGCCACTATTCCTCTTGAGGGACAAAGAACGGTCAATTTAGAATGATAGTCTACCATTTGTTTCAGACCGCAGGTGGTCTCTGAATTTCGTAAAGAGAACTGCAACCGACGCATCATCGTCCATCACGACAATGCGAGCTCATACCGCCCACAGAACAAAAGAGTTTTTAGAGCAAGAAAACATTGAATTATTAGATCATGCGCCGTATACTTCTGACTTAAGCCCTAATGATTTTTATACTTTCCCCAAAATTAAGAACAAATTGCGTGGTCAAAGATTTTCGTCACCTGAAGAAGCTGTAGACGCCTACAAAACGGCCATTTTGGATATCCCAACTTCAGAATAGAATGAATGCTATAAAAATTGGTTTTATCGAATGGAAAAATATGTCAAGTTTCAGGGAGAATACTTCGAAAAACAATAAATATCTTTTACACTAAAAATGTTGTATCACTTCCCGAAACTTTCAGTGCCGCCCTCGTATTGATGATTTTAACATTTTCAAGTAGTAAAAATATAGAGCTTCTTCCCAATTTAGCTCGTGCCTCGGAAAGCATGTAAAACCCGTTGGTCCCCTTTGCGCCTGATCTCTCTCCGACCGTGTTGACTTTGGTCGGTCATTATAGCCGATATTAATAAAAGTACATACAGGGTGTTTGTGACAGTCCGGCAAATATTGATACCATGACTTTCCGATATTTTTTTTCATATTTTCAGGAAAAATTGGTTAGTTCGTTCAATTAGGCCTTTTTAATAATGACAAAAATAAAATTTTTATCAAAAGATGATTTTCAAATAAAAAGTAGACCTCAAAATTTTTTAAAAAACTGATCAACCCTAATGGAGAGTCACAATTGATTCAAAAAACAGAAATGGGTCACACAATAACTAATACGCCCATTTAATTAGTCACATAATCGCCCGATACAATTAGCGCGGAGAGCAAAGATTACTGAAAATCATATCAAAAATACATTTCCTGCGAGTAATAACACTGTCGTATAACTCAACAGAATGGTACTTGTTCAGCATTTCAGTATTTGCCTGGCTGTCACCTACACCCTGTATATTAGAGATAGAATATTTTTTATTCCCTGGTGGGATCCCTCGTAAAGTAGAATTTTGTATGGAAAAATATTGATTGAAATTCTTAATACGCTTAGACTAAGATAATAGAGCCTTCTCCTGTATCCTTAGTGGTAACCAAAGACCAGGTTCTGTGTTCTGTGGTGGTAACTATGCTCTGGAGAACACAACAGTTACAGATGGTAGTACTTTCTCTTCTCCGACATGAGAGCTTTATTTCAATGGTTGAGTGTGGTTAAATAAAAGTTTAATTATAGCAGAAATAAGTAAATTTTCTTGTTTCAGAGATAATCCCCGCGAAATCCGGAACAAGGCTGAGAAGCAGAGGCGAGACAAGTTGAATCAATCCATAGCTGAGTTGGCGGCCATGGTGCCTCCAGTGGTGTCCTCTAACAAGAAGATAGACAAGACGGGAGTGCTCAGGCTTACTGCACATTACTTGCGTGCTCACCAGTACGGTAAGTTTGTTTTATTATAATGATTTATTCTTGAGTAAAACGTAAATATAAACTAGAATGGACGCTATAAAACAAAATGTTCTTAAAAGTTGGATTCGAAAAGAGGTCCGAAAACCTGATAAGTTAGGTATATTCGTATCATCATCACCATCGTATCATCATCATCATCACCATCGTATCATCATCATCATCAGCCTATTGCAGTCCACTGCTGGATGTAGGCCTCCCCAAGAGCACGCCACAAGACTGCCATGGAGGGTATTTTTTCAATGATCAGGAAAAGTTAGTTAATCAATTCTGAAGTACGAGTGCTGTAGTCAGACCTTAACTTATCCCAGCTTTACATAGCTGCATAAAGAACAATATACTGGATTATAATATGAAGTTTCTAGTGTTTTTTGCTGATGTGCGGCTTCACTAGAGTCTCGTATCGTCAGCTAACGTTCCGTCGTGGCACGATGCAACGCCGTGTCGTGTTTATATGTAGAGCCCTGATACTCGGCGTAATTTACAACGTTAATTGCTAGTCGAATGGTGACCGTTTCAGCTGCACTCATGCAATGGAAACCTACAAAGAGAAACCATTTGCACGTCATCTACATACCTGGAATATCCACATAAGCTGCGCCAGTCATGTTCAGAGAATACTACTAAATACTAAGCAAGTACCTATACATCATCATCATCATTTACAGCCCTGAGAAGTCCACTGTTGGACATAGGCCTCCCCCAACAACCTCCATTCCGACCGGTCGGAAGCAGCCTGCATCCAACCGACGCCCGCAACCTATACATACTGAAACTTAAATAAATAGCGAATTTCGTGATGACGGAATAAAATGCACCTCCCTCCAAATATACACTATCAATTACATATAAATATATATCTTTTGGCTATTAATAAATGCGGCAACGATAGAAGATAATTTTTCCGTGCGTAAAGTTTTTTAAACATTTCTATGGAAAAGTCTGAATTTAAAGTTGGAGTCAGAGGACAAATTTATACAACGATCGTAACCATTATAGAAAGGCTTATGTAGGTATTCTTGGACTTTTTCTAGTTTTGCAGAATACTCGTAACGAGATGCTACACTGGCCCTCATCTAGGCCCAGACCTCAACCCTTTAGACTACAATTTATGGTCAGTTTTAGAGGACATGGCCTGCTCTAAACGACACGGCGACATTAAGTCTCTCAATCAAAAAATATTTGGAGCAAGCAGTGGCGAAATTTCCGTTTGAAACAGTGCGTAAATTCATAGATTCGTGGCGAAACAGATTAAAGGTCTGTATAAAAGCCAAAGGTGACCATTTCGAATAGAATATATTTTTATTTTTGCTGAGACTGTACTAAATATGTAAGTATAAATTTTAATAATATTACATTACTTTATTTTTCAAAAATGCATTTTCATATGTAACAGAACTTATAGCTGGACTATACCTAGTCCGCGTGGTGCCGGCAGAGTAGAATTCGTACCACCCCATGTCTGCCCGTGGGTATCGTACGAAGCGATTAAGGGTTCCCGGGAGGTGGGCAGCAGCGCCGCCCGTGTTGACAACATAGTCCAAAATACAAACTGCGGTCACCAACCCGTCTGCCCAGCGTGGTTACTATGGGCAAATACCCCTCATGGCAGTCTTGTGGCGTGCCCTGGGGGAGGCCTATGTCCTTGATGATGATACCTAGTCCAATAAAGCTATAGATAATTCGATAATGTTTGCATTACGAAGCGACCACTAGCAAAAAGCTCTCTATCGTAGAGATAAATGTACATACATACATACATACTAGTAGGTACAGGAGATGGCACATTTTCCGTATCCATCGCCGGCAAGGCTAATTCAATCATTGGTTGATAAAGGGAGCTATATCTAAAAGGAGTTAACTCAAAAATCGTGTAACTTTACCTATAATTACAAATACTGTCATACAATAAGTAGAAATAGGACGATTCGATGGTAAATTCATTTAATATTTAGATGTCCAAATGCCAGCTAGTTACCTGATTAGAACGGTCTGTACAAACGTGGCAAATATCTAGGTATTGTACATTGCTTTAAATTCATCTGCCATACTGTAGTAATAACCGAATCAGTGTCACGCAAAAAATGCAATTAAAATCTTGTAAAAAGATATCTTTGGGCCCTACTGTCGAATAAATGAGTTCTTCGTTTATTTTATGTATATCATTGTTTTACTAAACTGATAAATAGTGTGTGAAAACTTAGTCATTTTTGCGACGCAGACCAAGTTGATCTAGATTCTGCATTTAATTTCTAGTTTCACCACATTCCTGGATATAATTGTTATGTATAATGCAAACTCCACCCATACTTGTTAAGTAGGGTACACAATAGTGTAGGTACATTGTCAATACAATACATCATTTTCATCACTACATATTATTATAAGATAAAGTCGCTTCCCGTTGTCTATCCGTCCCTATGTATGCAGATCCTTAAAACCATGCAACGGATTTTGTAGCGGTTTTTTGTAAATAGATAGAATTAGTAATTCAAGAGGAAGGTTTATACCTATTTGTATAACTAGGTTTATACCTATATGTGTAATGCCCTTTCACGCGGACGAAGTCGTGAAAGATCATAAAATAAATTACCATTTGCGAAAGAAAAACTTCGCTAGCATGAAAACTTTTCAGAATATAACAATATCAAAATCACAATTTTAGACTTGCCAAAAAAACGCTCCATACAAACGACTACCACATTATGACGTCACGTTTTCAGTAACTTGTATGCGCGTAAACGAACTTTTGTTTGACAGTTATATTAAATGTTGAGTTTAAAAATATGGTCACAAAACAAAAGTTGCTGTAAATGATGCAGGTGGTCATGTGATGTTGTAATTTTCATTTAATTTCACATTTGAAAAATGGAGTTGCCCACTTAACTTTGAAGGCATATTATTTGAACACTTAATCATATTGTAATTTTACAGATAGGTATGATTTTGATTTTTTATTCTTATAAGCATAAAATGTCGTTAAAATTCAACCGTAGTCAACATCCCAATTGGTGGATATCATACGCATCCATAGTAAAGTAGCATAGCACATATCTAGTGAAAAAGGAGTACCAAATTTTTACCTAGTTACAGATACTAACAAATGGTAACAGAAGGAAGAAAATACTAGGATCCATCCAGACGTTGTTTTCATGATAGATACAGAGAGACACACAGACAAAATGTTTGTCGCAAGATATAGGTAACCATTTAAACTGACCGTTACCGAAGTAATCAGTTCTACCTTGTTTTTAATAATAGTAGAGACGTAGGTAAATATATTGTGTGTGGGTGGGTATATACCTATTATCATAGACCAAGTGAGTCAGAGTTTGAGAATAATAATTTTATTGGTATGTGCGGTATAGGTGCACGTATTAATTTATTGAGTATGTTAAATAAATAACACTGCAATTGATTTAACAAAGGTTAGTTTTTTCTACATACCTATATTATTTGAAACTCTATCATTTAAAACTAGTGGACTTCCGCAACTTTGTCCGCGTCTACTACACGAGGGCGTAGAGAAAGTAACATTATGTCTCGATCAAGTCGATAGACATTCGTCTTCGAAATATTTGCTCCAATAGAATCCTTTCGTAATTATGGGATGAAGTCACACGCTATTGGTAGTAATATGACAACAACGAACGACAATTCGAAAACGATGATAATTATCTACGCACCCAGGCATATGTGTTATTCTGATAAACCTACTGAAATTCGTAGATTTAAGTATTTTTATGTACTTTATGTTCATCTAATATTGTGTGCTCTTAGTGCAATTTCTTTATAAAAGGGGTACAAGATATTCGCTTTACGTATTATTAATAGGTACTTACAGAACAACTTATATCAAACTCCGTAGTTTATGTAAGAAAAACTGGCAAAATTGATATCAATTTCATTGTATTTTACAAAAATGCCATGTTGCTAAACAGGGTTCGAAATGATAATTATCATTGATAATTATCTTTGATAATTGTAAAAATCAAACACTAAAATAATCTAAGTTTATTTACATATCCAAACGCGCTAGACTTAGATTAAAGATTCGCTCCGCTAGATATAAAAAAAGCTTTGACTCACAAGAGAAGTGTGAATTTCAGGAATTTCTCTTTTGACGCCATAAAAACAAACTCTGAATTAAATTGTATTTTTCTTTGCTGTTCATTTAATAATACCAAAAAACTGAGACCTTCTTTGAGATAATTTGAGGGTGAGGATTTTTTTCCATTTCTTTATTAATAATTTTATAAATATTGTTATAATTAAAATAAAGAAAATTTCAAGAAATTAATTGACAAATCATCTAGGCTAATTATCAAGATAATAAAAAATATTTATCTTGATAATTTCGAACCCTGTTACTAAACGATATTGTTGCTTCAATACTGGTTTAATTAAAAAATTTGAATTATAAAAAATTATTCAGGGTGTAGATGATGACCGGCAGGCAAATATTGAAATGCCGACTTCAGACTATGATTCTGAGGACAAAACCACTGAAAATTTTCGCTGGAGAATTCCAAAATTTTCTGACTGTTGTTTCAAATTTCGGGAAGATAACAGTGTAATTAAGTCTTAGATAATGGCTTCAATATTAAATTTCAACTATAGGTGGTTTAAAAAAAAAGTTGTGATCTCATAAGTTCAAATAACTGATCAACACTAAAAAACCACAATGTATCACACAATAACCAATAAACCCATTCAACTAGTTCGCCCTCTAAAATTGGCACGCAAAGCAAACATTGCAGAAAATCTAATTAAAAATGCATTTCTTGCGAGTAATAACACTGTTTTACAACCGATTGGCCTTGTAGGTAGTGACCCCACCTGCGACGCCATAGGTCCTGGGTTCGAATCCCGATAGGTCGATAGGTGCAAACATTGATATGATGAATATCGATGTTTGTTTCCAAGTTATGGATGTTTCTATACCTATCTATGTATTTATATACCGTTGCTTAGTACCCACGAACCTTAGGGATCTTAATGTGGGACTAGGTTAATGTGTAGTGTGTAAAAAAATGGTTCTTGTTCAGCATTCAATATTTGCCTGGCTGTCACTCACACCCTGTATTTGTAGGGTCGAAGTCGAATTCGATTGAGATATCTCCTGTATTAATTAGTTTAAAAGGTTTTCAGGAAAAATCCATCTCAACTATTATAGAAGGGAAATGGAGAATTTTAACTCAGTCTTTGTTATGCAATACAGTATCTTTCTTTATGTCTCCTATATTTAGTGCTTTTAAAATTATTCTTCGTTTATTGATGATAGTATGTACTAACATTATACCATTCACCTTTTTTTTATAGAAAATAATCTTGTTATCTTTCATGTATGGATAGCAAAAAAGGTTTGTAGCAAAGTTGATTTTTTAATTAAAATCAACGGACTACACATATTAAAACCTATTAAGTAATCCCAAAAAAAACGATAAATGGTAATTATATCTGTTTCATTTTTTAACCATCCCCTGTTGGTATACGATAAAGTTATTAAAGTGTAGCGTAAATAGTGTCCTTAATTTGTCACGTCTAAAAAGTGACATACATCTCACAAAGAGCTACTCTCACATAAAAAATATTAGCACAAAAGTACGAATTTCAAATACAAAAAAACTGCATAAATGTATAGTTGGGAATGCACCCTACCTAGGTGGCAAGTAGGGGGTGAGTCTGCGCAGGGAGGACCTCACTCGGTCAGTGCAAGTTGCTGCAAGCCTCAGTGTTCCGGGCAGCTGCAGCCGCACCGTTACCTCTTACCTGCACCACTGCCAATATGTGTTCATCTAAGCAATCTATGGACTTAGCTCTGTCTGAAGTAAGAGGTAAGCGCCTACGTTGTATCGGCGGCAAATGCGGCAAAGCTAACTTTTTTAAAGGTGTTTTTAAAAGTTGTTTCAAACTTTTTTCTAAGTTTTATTAAATTTTAAAAAGTTTTGCGTTGTGATAGTTGTAAAGATCAATGAGCATAGTTAAAAAAGCGTTTCTTACTAAAAGTATTTTAAGTATAACATTAAAGTGAAAAAAATTTGACACGTAATTACTTAGATTACGTAGGTGACGTAGATTATTGGTAGTTAACTTTTTATAAATTATTTCGGTATCTTAAACTAAATGTTCCATTGTTTTCATACAAAATTTGATATAAATAAGCCGACATTCTTTATGATCTCTAGTATTAAAATTGGCCGTTCGTCGTAAGAGTGACACTGGGTAAAAAAAATTTACGCAGTCAGGTTTTTGGTTCATGTTATTAGGTGAACATAAATAAGTTAATAACCTATTCAGCTCGAGACTGGGTCGATTACATGGAGTCTATTACAGAAAGTGAGGGTAATTGAGGGTAATTCAATATCAATATTAAGAGTGAGGAATAATCAGATAAAATGTAGAAGCAATACCTACAAGATTCAAAAATAATTAGTATTCTGTTCAGTCACTAAAATAATTGAATTTGGTTTAACCGATTTCACCTTTTTGGATTTTTAACATGAGACTACACACGTCACAAAGAGTTAATAAAATAATAAAATATATGTTTTTCGCCAATTTAAATAATCTTGTATTTAAAACAAATATATTATACTTAGTTTATTTATCTTGTACACGGAAAGTTTAAATTAAGTAATCAACTTGTATCTGATAATGTATTTGCAAGGCTTCGCATGGAGTGCTTATACTATACAGAATGATTTTTGGTCGTCAACAATCCCGAAAACTACAGAATCTCCTCATCATCACGAACATTTTTCTCCATGGAAGCATACCTGGGAAGTGTCTGGTTTTTTTAAAACATTAGGGTCCAAAGTTGAGTAAATAGACTGCGTTTTTCTGCATAAATGCACATAGACACGCGTAGAAAATCGCCCGAACTACAAAAGTTTTATAATTAGGAATTGAATGGGTGTTGAACGCAAAGTCAGTTATTGATTTTGTTTATGACATGTAGCTACTTAAGTTGACTATTGTTTTAAGGCCGATTTTTCCGATTTGTCCATAGATTTATAGTATAATAAATCTATGGATTTGTCTATACTTTTCAATTGCAATACGAGTAACACTTTCGCGGAAATCTTTGATATATTTACATTATTTTCAATCAAATCGCTAGACTCACGAGATGAAACCGCCATTGGTCGTAGTGTTGCGACACAACGAACGTCGGTGCCAAACAATGTTAAATTTTCTAAGCACCTTAATAATTTTGTCGTCTCCGCCTCTGCCACAAATTACCCGGTCTGTCTATACATTTGCCAAAATCGGCTGAGTGTAGATTAGTCAAGATTGGCAGACTAGAGTAGAGAGAACGGTACGTAGGTATTGTGGTTCGTTCGGGGCATTCCGACATATTTTTAAGTAAACTTTGTTACCAATACTTATCTATAACTTTATTTTTCCGTAGCCGCCAAAATAAGAGAAATAGTTTATAAATAGTTTAGAAATACTTTTAACAACTAATCATAAAGTTTATTTAAACTAAGATAGGTACGTTCCATTGTTATGCGTACCTATGATGTATACGGCTCATGAAAAAAAATTACGACCGCACCCTTCAGCTTTTTCCATCGATTTTTTTTTCAACTAAAACTTATTTGAATTAGTCGTTAAGCTTATTATTTAATTAAGCAACGTATACAGGGTATTTGTGACAGTCAGACAAATATTGATATGCTGTTTTCAGACCTTCAGATTTTGAGTTGAAAACCACTGAAAATTAGTTCATTAGAATTAAATTAGAAAGTTGACTGTACTGTAAGTTAATAATAATTAAGTATGTAAATTACCATGCTAAGTAATCAGTTAAATTTCAGTTGAATACAAAAAAATAAGTGACATCAATTTTAATACCTATCGTTTGCGATCAAATGGAAATGCAATAGAAATATAACCTATAGAAGGTGAGTTCCAACTAAACGCAAAGCGAAAAAACATACCTAAAATATCGACTTGACGTATGCATGACAGAATATTAATGTTGCCATAAAAATATTTTTTCCCCAGATGTGGCGAAATAGTCGATAAATTTATTATTGATGCTGTGAAGTATAGTGATTTGCAAAATCTTATAGAATTATCGTAAAATTTAAATATAAAATATATTAAAAGGAGATGATAGGCCTTTTATATATTATTGGTCCTAAAGTGCTGGACAAAAAAGTACTATATTCTGTTTAAAATCTTCTGTCCCTCTGAATAATTTGTCATTATGTCAAGAAAGCTGTTCGCCCCCATTCTCCGTGGTTTTATTTCATTCAATACAGGAAAGGACGATGTCCATTTTTAAGATTTAATTTGAATAGAACATAATATTTATTGTAGTAACGGTAAACATCGTTTTAATTAATTCAGTGAGTGTGAGCATATACGTAATTCCACAATCAATCAATGAAATATAAAATAGGTCCATCTACTAGTTCCGCCACTGTTTCAAGTTTAGAGAATAATTAATACAAAAAGATTATTAATTTACCATAGTTAATATTAAAATATTTATTTAAATTTTTTATATTTATCTATGGGAGCTAAATGAACCGGAATTAAAAGGTTATTATTATCATTCTCCTTTTTTAATTTAGTTGTCAAAAATGTCATAATTTGATTATATTTCTTACTAGTAGACGCCCGCTACTCCGTCCGCGTGGACTACAGAAAAAACAAAATATCGAAATTATCCGGGATAAAAACATTTTCCCGGGATAAAAAGTAGCTTATATGTTAAGTGGGACCTGTCACAATATATTCGTGAAAACTGCATCGAAATCGGTTCAGCTGTTCCTGAGATTAGCGTGCACAAACGCACAGACTAACCGACAGACAAAAATTTCAAAAATCATTGTTTTGGTACTATTGCGTTGATAAAGGTCATCTATAATATTTTTTATCATATATCTTCCATGTACAGACTGCGACCCGTTACATTTTTATTACGAGTATATTTATTACATAACAAAAAGACTGTAGGTAAGTATAACCAGCTCCCTGATTACATAAAAGCAATAGCAAAACCGAAGCAAAGCGATAGCGAAAATTTTACAATATTCACCTTGAGATGTAAAAATTACTTTGAAATTAATTTTACGTAATACGAGTTTGATAAGCAATCAGCGATTTTTGTACAATTTTCGCTATCGCTATGCTTTTGCTAGTTAGGTAATAAGGGAGTGGAGTATTTATAGTTGCGATAGGTAGTTACCTCCATTTTTACCTACAATCTGCATGTTTAAAAATAGGGCAAATTTTCACACACATGGCAACATTTTGTTCTAAATGACAGAAAAAAAATATGAAAATTTTATTGTGTACTTATTGTTTCATTAATGAAATTACGTAAAAACATCAAATATTTATCAGTGAAATGTGATGTTGTTTATTTTATTATGTTTTTGAGTATAGTTTTGGCAGGATATCAGCACACATTTCGTCATGGTAAGTCCTTTACGTTAACATACACTCGTGGCCACTGACCGCTGAGCACTGATGACAGAGCCGCGATTAGCACCAAACGACACCCATAAATATTCCTCAAATTGGCCTTCGGGACTAACGTTCTATACGTTATATTTCTATTGGAAATGCATACGTTCTCACATCACAGCTCCCGTGACACACTTACAGCCTATCGGAGATAACTAATTACCACTTTCCATCCCCCTTTTACACACCCCTATTTCTAGAATACACAAAAGAAGATAGATTTAGAACGAGTTTAACTCATCAATTTATCCGAAGAATACTCTGTCTTGACGCACACAAAGGATAAGTGAAACTAGATATATGCGGTGTTATTACAAAAGAATCGCGAAGCAATGTCTAAACTCTCGTTTTGCGAGACAAGGCCTAACGTTTTAAGCATCGTCTAAACAACTTCTATAAAAAAAAAACATTTAAGAGCCATTACATTCTGACTGTAGCACTTAAACCTAAACATAAAATTTGTCCTACCTGTCCCTTTCTCTCTTAGCTATTTATGCTAAGAACGGAGAGAGATAGGTGTGAAGGTCAGAATTGACAGTATTGATATGACATTTGTTCAAAGGCCCAGTTGTTTAATCTGTAGTCAAGCTTATTATTGGTTAAAATTCGTCACAGATTCTGACTTTTTGTTAAATTTATATACAATTACCATCTTCACAAAATTTCGCGTTTGTAATATCAGTAGGATTGGTTGTATTTTACTATACTCAAATAATATTTCGAACAACGTGTTACTGTTACAACTATTAGTTTAACTGACAAATTGTTGAAATAATATTATATCACTCATGCCTGAAACCTTAGACTAAGTAATCTATAGACCGAGTGTGCCCATACAAACGCTGCAAGAAAAACGGTCCAACTTTTTTGATTTTAAAATTAGAATACAAGCGTGACGTCACAGAAGTTGTCATTGTATCGGTGCATAGGGATGCCGGCTTATGGTAATATCTTGTTAATTGGGAAAAAAAATTAAATATCTGTTCATGAAAATGAATTATAATACATAAAATTGTTATTTAGCACAAAGAAAAGTTTTTTATAACAATACCTAACTGTGATTTACTCATGGAATTTTAAAATATGTAGGTATAATAAAAGTGGCCGCCATTTTGAACTTTTTAGTTGAGAGCCGGATTGCTTCCAAAATCGATATCTGAGGTTCCTTGCAGTTCCCAAACACATTTTCGATGTCAAAAATATTAAAAGTGGCTGCCATTTTGAACTTTTAGTTAAGAGCCGGATTGCTTCCATAATCGATATCTTAGGTTCATTTCAGTTCTTTTTTATAATTAATAGGCTTTTGCTTGACCACAACGCGCCTGTGCATGGTAAGCACCGTTGCAGTCCAAGATAGAGCGCGCTTGCCTAAAAGAAACCGGTTCACTCTAGTAGCTGTTCCGGCGTGAAGTACCTTCGCATCTTCAAGAGAATACCCAGCTTTTGACAGCTAGTTGGGCCTTCGACTCAATGTAGGAGCCAAAGTCGAATAAGCTCACGCTAAGCAAGTCCAGAGCCATATTGCTTTCCCAAATATATATCGAGTTTGCCCACTTTATTTATATTTATATTAAAATGCCATGAGTAAATCACTGAATCAATTATTGCCAAAAGAAATATACAGAATCGGTATCTAACTTTCTTTGCAGTTCCCAAAAACATAGGTATCTGTTTCCCTGAAAAAATCCGGCTCTTAACTAAAAAGTTTACAATGGCGGTCACTTTTCAAAGTTTTGACACCGGAAATGTGTTTGGGAACTGCAAGGAACCTCAGATATCGTTTTTGGAAGCAATCCGGCTCTCAACTAAAAAGTTCAAAATGGCGGCCACTTTTATTATTTTTGACATCGGAAATGTGTTTGGGAACTGTAAGGAACCTCAGATATCGATTTTGAAAGCAATCCGGCTCTTAACTAAAGAAATCAAAATGGCGGTCACTTTTAATATTTTTGACATCGGAAATGCGTTTGGGAACTGCCAGGAATTTCAGATATCGAAATTGAAGCCAATCCAGCCCTTAACTAAAAAGTTCAAAATGGCGACTACTTTTATTATTTTTACATCGGAAATGTCTTTGGGAACTTAAAAGACCGTCAAATATAAAATAATGCGAAAAAATCGGAACATAGTCCGTTAATTATTTTTAAGAGCCTTTGAGGGGTATAAAATTTATAGTTGGCAACTCAATAGAACTGTCAATCTCAACTCGTTCGCGCTATTTTTAAATTGAAAATGGTAAATTATTTCTTTCATTATTTATTAAAAAATATGGATAATTCTGCGTTACTTACCGATGATAACTTATTTCCGCCGAAGATTTTAGGCGTCCTTTGTAATTACGATAAACTTTTTTATATTGAATATATTTGTCACACGACAAATTGACGTGTGCGTACCCTTGTCTAACACAACGGATACTGAGGAGCGAAAAAAGTTGTTATGATGAATAGTTCTCACTCCTGTTTAGGGGCGTATTGGTAGACATAAGCCTCAATCTGAGAATCTCATGTAAAAAAAGCCTGAAACACTGTTTTTTAACAGATCTTGCTTAGCTGTAAAGTGAAAACAGAGCGAATTTGTTCCTTTGCCAGCTAATAAAAAAAAACATATTTGACAATATTCTTTGTTATTCCCATGTAAACAAATATTCAAATATTTAGTATAAAGCTGCGTTTTAATTAGGCGACATGTCGCAGATTCTTATCGCTCGACATTCACGTATTAGTCGCTGTAAAATTTGAAGGAGATGGTGTTGTTCTGTGCCACCACCACACTACTGCGATTTTCAGATCACAAAGCGACATACGTTCTGACTGCTCAAAGCCTGTCTGGCGACTGTTAAGGGACACGATGGTCGCGTGTTTCGACATTCGCAGATCATCGACTAGCGACCAGTTGTGCAACCCGTAAGTAAATTGCCCGACGTCCGTCGACATCACGCTGGGCACGTTAATTTCGTGTCGAGCGACGAAGTCGCGGAACAAATGTCCCCTAGTGAAAACGCGACCTCATTACAAAAGAAACGCTAAGCAATATCACACAGATCTAACACGTGTTTTTCTAGATAATGCCTAACGTTTTAAGCACCGTATAAAGATCCTCTATTACAAAACATATTTAGGACCGTGCCTTGTTAAAATCATGTTTGGAAGATACATTCGTTAATCTGCGTTTCGTTCATTCCTGAACGTTCTTTCTATGCAAATCTTTTGTAAATATTTAAAAAATACTGAAAGAAAATTTGATTGTGTAATTTTTCTCTTAATGTAATACCAGTAATAATAACTAATAATTATTTAAATTACGTCACATATGTCTGAAACACCGTTTTTTTTTCAGAAACTGATTAACGATGAAGTGAAAAAAGTTCCTTTGTCAGCAATGAGGTTTTATTTTGTAATCATTGCTTGTCAGGTAATAAAAAAAAACATATTTGAAAATATTTGTCACATACTTAGTTGAAGATAGGTACCAGGCATGATTGTAACTAATCTATTTCAGGGTAAATTGTTTTGGGCAGGTATACTAATATCTGTATAACCGATATGCGTGTGTTAGATGTTATGAAACAAGAACATGACGTATAATAATATACAGGATGTAACAGAAAGGGTATGTTAAGCGAAAAGCTATGTAAATAGCCCACTATAGAGAACCTATTTCCAAAATTTCAGACTCAAATTCACATTTATATTTTTCCAGATAGTATGAAGAATTCCGAAACAACTCAGGAATGTCCATACAATCTTGAAAAATAAAAATATGATTTCGAGTCTCAAATTTTGGAAATAGGATCTCTATAGTGGGCTATTTACATAGCTTTTCGCTTAACATACCCTTTCTGTTACACCCTGTATATAAGAAGGGTTTTTTAATTGAAAAATGGGTGCAATACCTATAAATTCATCGCCGGGTTCGTCATACACTCGCAGAGTGACGGTGATACGTTAGCGTAATTTATTCTATGATATAGTAAAGGTACTAAATTTATAGTTCAGATATTCCAAAAGCTCTGCAAGATATTGCTACTATAATCCCTCGTTTCCCCTTTTTTTGTTATGGAAACCTTTTTGAAAAAAGTAAAACAAAATCTCAGAAATTTGACGTTAATCAGGCTTAAAACCACCCTTTTTATTTGACTATATTTAAACAATGTCTATACAGCGTCTCACTCTAGCTGACGCCTAAATACGTTTTAGTAATAGATTTTTTTTAAAACAAGCGTTCAATTGTATTCCAACTGTTTTGTAATGACAAAACTTAGGTTAAACAGGCTAAGCATTGTCGTGTGACAGTTTTTAAACAAAGTCTAAATGGCATATGATGGCTAAAAAAATTTTATAATAGAAATTTTTTAAGTCGCACATTCGACAGCCGTCTAATAGTTTTGTAATAACACCTATGGTGTTTATTACAAATTCCCTTTATATAGCATCAGCAGACATATTCTCGCTTCTTCTGTACATATACACAGAGACTGCTCAGATAAGCTCTTTTCCATAAAAGCTGAGCGTAGTGAGGAAAACTACGTTATGTTATTGGTGATTTTCTCGCAAAGCTTTTCCAAGTAAATACGCCCTTTGTCTTTAAGCGAAGTTGATGAGATGAGGTCTTGCGGCTTATTTATTAAGTTAATAGGTACTGTCAGACGCTCGGGACTTGTCCGCATAAACTGTATAGCTTATATGCTATTTAATAATTTTTTGCATTTAATAAACAATTTCTAAGTTGTTGCGGTGTTGTTGATTTAGGTCTTTTTTTAAATTATGCATTTGAAGATCCGGTGATCTAATAAAACTTGCTCTTTATATCACGAAGTACTATAAAAGCTCAAAACTCAGAACTAACATTTTTAAAATATCTGCGTCAAGTTTAAAATTCGTCAAACCGGATTAAGTTCGAAATCGTTTTGCGAAAAAATTCAACTGCACAATCCTATTTTTCGCTGAAATAAATAACGAATAAATATTCGAAAGCTTACGGTGCTTTGAAAACGAGTACTGAAAATCGTGCAAAACTTGACTTACAATATAAGTTTGTTGCGAGTTACATTTCAAATAAACATGCAGCTTCACCTAAGCTTAGCTGTTAGGCGAATAGTTTGAAAGTATCTGTTATCATTTTCACGGAATAGAGTTCAGTGCAAAAATAGCTCTGCCAAACTCAGAGACGTTTAATAGTTACTTAGCCACTCCTGAATAAATATTTAAACAGTTTACGCTCAGAATCACTAATCGGTCATTTTGATGTTTGATGACGACGAAGTTAAATTATCGATAACATTTTTTTTACAATTATCGATGTTTATTAATTAAATACTCATTAGGACTAATTTAAATGCACCTTTCCGAGTGCAGATATGTATAGTACCTACTTTATGGTCACTCAAAATGACCATCTGGAACCAAATGCCACTAGCTATTCTTCGAGTGCTCCATCCATCACGCGCGTTTACAAAATAAGGTAGGAACACACCTGTTATGTGTAACACGCTATCATCTTCCTCCATCACCCAATATTTTTCGGGCGTTTAGAACCGTGATTTCTAAAACCTGAAAGATAGCGGAAATGCGGAATTCTCGAAGCGATACCATTCTCAACGTATAAGACTATGGTAAAGGCAAAAGCCTGCTGACAAGTATGATGTTCTGAGCGGCAAAACACCATGAAAAGGCAAAAGCATGCTGACAGGTGTTGTCCAACCCTAACGTTATATAAATTAAGAAGCACCGCCCACGCTCCTATCGACATTGCGATGTATTCGGCGTTGTTTACTACATGCCGTTGATACGATTTGACATTTTATTAACTGTTGAAATGATTATGAGCACATTAGCCCTTAATTTGGCACAGGATTCAAATGTTGGTATTGGATAAAATTTATGCATTTTTGTGATCTTAGGGTATAATAAAATATAAAAAAAGTAATAAAAAAAATCTGATATATTCAGGTTTTCAGGAAACCAATGTTCATCACAGTGAACATTGCGAAAAAGGCAGAGAATTACCACCATTTTGTCATGTTTACTGTGGTGAACATTGTTAAATAGTGTTACAAATTAAAACAGCACCTTAAGTTATGGAACTATGTTCATTTTACATGAAAATTTAAAAAACAATTACGAGGGTTTTTACCAGTTACAAAACAAAGCCTTGTTTCACATTTTAAACAGTATACAGTAGTATTTTTCTGACAGAATTTACAGCGCCCCATGTCTTTCTTCGTACTGGGAAAGTGACCAACATTATCGTAACGTATGGGGCTCATAGGCCTGGCTGACTTTGGGTTTTTAATTTTACATTCAACCTTTTCACTGTAGTTATCTGTAGGCCTATTCTTTTTTATTAAACTCTGGTAAATATCGTAACGGAATATCTTCAACTGTTTTTTTTTAACCTCTCTTTGTGCATTTTTCTGTGTAATCCAAGCATTATTTAAACATATGTCCAATAACTGACAGAATATGGCAATATACCACCTCCTGGATTTAAATGGAATTTTGTACATGGATATAAGCATGTCAGCCAGGTCTACGCCCCCCATATGCTTATTGTATTCCCGCACTATCTCAGGACAATCAACATCAATCTTTCTCTTTTGTTCTTTGCAATATCTTTTTATTTTATGAATAGGTTCAGCTCCAACATATGAGCTTATAAGTGTCACAGGCTTGTTATCATTCCAGCGTACAACAGCTAGTTTAGTTTTGTCGCACACAGCTTGTGAATATGCGCCCCTCACCTTCTTTTTCATAACTTTTTCAGTTGGTAAACAATTCTCAGCACCTCTGATCCTATTATTACGAATCGTACCCAAACCAAATATGCCATAGCTATCTTTCAGGAGATAATACAGTTCAGGCGATGAAAAAAAATTGTCGCAAAATACAGTTGCCGGTTTCTTTTGAATAGTCTGGCAAAGGGCTATTACTACTTTTGCTCCAAATCCAAGTGTTTCTTCTTGAGCTGTAAACCTATGATTACGAAAAGTGTCATCTCCTCCATATAAAATCATATATCATGCCACTAACACCAGCACGCACGTAATTTTTAAATCCCCATTTGTTTTTATCTTTCATGTATTGTTTTCTGTTGCCTGCTTTTCTCCCCTTGTACGGGATCATCATTTCGTCTACGCTAAATTTAGTTTCGTTTTCTCTCTGCATGCAATTTCTTCTTACTTTTTCCACTAAAGGTCTTACTTTATAATAACGGTCTGAATCTTCTAGGCTATTATCTGCAAAATGAAGAAATCTGCGAATTTGCTGATAACGTTTCAAACTCATTACATCTGCAACCTGTGCGTAACGAAATTTATTACTCCAGTAATCTAAATAACTCGGCATTTCAACAATACCCATAAGAATGTGGATAGCTATGAAATCACGAATTTCGTCTTCACTAACTTGCACAGACCTACCAGTTATCTGTACGGAGTAAAGATTTGTATGTTCTGTAATATCTGTAATTATATCAGGCGATAAAAACATGTGGAAGAAGTCAAGGGAATCATTACCAGATAAATCCGTTAGGTTTTCGTAGTCGCCTTCTATTATGACTCGGTGGCGAAATGAAGCTCTTTTTTTCCATTTGTAGGTAAGGACGAATTTTGGGCCTTCCTTTGGTCTTTTAGCAACTGGCGCTAGTTGACGTCTGGCTCTGGTTTTTCTTGTAAATGAGGTTTTGGAAGTTGACAATGGTGGCTCAGAAGGAAGAGACGGTATAGAAGATATCGAGGGTATATTGTCATAATTAGGAGCTCTAGACGGTGTACTGGGGCAAATTTCTTGCAAAATTGGCGTTAACGGAATTGTGTCGGCTTGATATATATCAGGTTGCTGACTGTCTACACTATCAATATATTGAGAGTCATTAGGTTCAGGACTGCTTAAAATATGCATGCGGTATAAAGAAGAGTCAATGGATGGTGAAGAAGAAGAAGCAAAGCTTGGAGAAAAAGATACTGGTAATTCATTGTCACTGTTAGTATCTGACTTATCGCTAGCATCCGAGGGGGCGTGCTCTATAGGTACAAGTGCTAGTATTTTACCTATGCGCCCATGCTGTTAACAAGCAAAAAACACAAACGTAAGCAAAATAAAAATCATAACCTCCAAACATATAAAAAAATATGTATGCAAAAATAATAGCTCAAAACACCACCGGTTATTTAGCATTGTTCACCGAGATGAACATAACAATCTATAGGTACTTTGAAGCGTACTTGGCAACGTTCATCGCGGTGAACATGCAAGTCTATCAAAACGTAATGTCCAAATAATTACGGATAAGTATATATTTCATGCCCAAAACGATAGTAAGGATATTTACCTATACATTGAAAGTATAAAACCACTAAAATGTTTATGTAAATTAGTAGAATATTTATATTTACCTTGCGAAGAATATAATTTTTGCGAGTCGCCGACATTTTGTCTTGACACTGACAGATGCGAGTGTTGCCAGTAGTTAAAAATATTTTCTTCCAATAAAGCTACTATTTAACTTGATTATATAAATTATAAAATCCACATACTGTACCGAAATCACAAGATATATTTTTTTATTTTAAATGTTTATCACAGTGCACATATTGAAATTAAGGGTTAGTATTTAAATTGCGATTTGTATGCTTCATTTAGCTTATCATAGTTGGAGCAAATATTAGGCGCACCTTGACCTACAATGTCGTTGTTGGTAAATTCGGTATTATTAGTTATTTATTTGTTGTATTAGAGTTAGTTCCAATTCGTGAATTGTTGTTACAATGTTTAACTAAGCCAGTCCATTCAACATTTCATCGAAAATTGTACAGTAAGTTCATTGTAGCCATCCTGTGAACGGTACGTTTAGTTTTCGGACCATTTATAACAAACAGCATTTATTTGTTGTCGATTAGGTAAATACAGGATGTTTTTTTGTGGCCACCTTTAACGAAGGGTACGTATTCTATACACGAAATAAAGTAAGTTTATGCAAAAAAAAAATGCTGGGAAAAAAAAAATTTTTGAAAAAAATTTTTAAATTCCTTGATCGTGCGAAATTTATAGTGTCTAGTGTTTATGTTAGTTTTTTTATAGACAGATATTAATTATTTTTCGTAAAAAAATCCTGCTACGCGCGTCTATGTGCATTTATGCAGAAAAACGCTGTCTATTTACTCAACTTTGGACCCTAATATTTTGGAATCCAGACACTTCCCAGGTATGCTTCCATGGAGAAAAATGATCGTAATAATGAGGAGATTCCGTAGTTTTCGAGAACGTTGACGACCAAAAATCACCCTGTATACTTTATCCTTTAAATTTCTGAGTAAATTATGATAATAATAATATTACGGCCAATGGTCCAAGTAGGCCAAACTATGGCTTAAGTCTAACTAAGTTCAAAGCTCAACTAAGTTTAAGCGGCTAATCGGCCTACAGCCGCAACTGCAGGTACCTCTGCTATACCTCAACTTCTGATAAGGATTACCAACAATGAACTACATTTAGGTAGTTTAGATACTTAATGAAGATTTTTCGAGTATTGTTAAAACTTTACACTGGGTTTTTGTTATGCCCGACTACGGACGAACTAGGCTATTAATTTAAATTATACTTGGGGTACTTATGTACCTAATATACCATAATGAAACCGGCCAATAATAATATAAAAAGGTTTGAAGTTAATATAATGGCTGTAACAAATGAGTGATCCAACATTCTCTTTCCACCAGTATTTGGAGATGCCATCGACAACTCCCAACCCTCGAACAATTTCCATTCGGAGGCTATAAAGGGGCTGTTATCCATGCTGAACGGATTCCTTATGTCCGTGACGTATCGGGGTCTGATCGTGGTCGTCTCCCAAAATGTCAACCAGTACATCGGCCACTCGGAGGTAAGCATTTTTCGTAATATCTTCTGAATAAACTAGCAACCAAAACATTACGTTTTTCGCTGAACATCCCACGGAAAATATTACTGTCAAGCCCGCTTGTATTAAGATTTGCTAGCAGTTATCTCGGGAGCTGAAGCAGATTTATAGGTTTCTATCATCTTAGCCAGGTTGGCCATAACATCTCTGGAAGAAAGGCCATAAACCGAATCTCCAAATCTTTAACATTTCCAAACTTTGCTATCCTGATATTTTAGAATTTTCTTTCGTTTGTTTAGGCTGATCTACTAGGGCAGTCGATCTTCGCTATCACCCATCGGGACGACCATATCCTCCTTAGGGAACAACTGATGCCGAGAAGGAACTTACTGGGGCCGAATGGAGAACTACTCGTGCCTGAAGAAATCGATGGAACGGAGAAGGTGTCTGAAGCTTTGGTTAACGATAAACGACGGTTCATGATCAGGTGAGAAGCCGATGATGGTATTGACTACAGTTTTAATAACTTAAGAAGCGCCCAATATTTTTATTATAGCCCTCATAGTACAAATGTAGATTTCGGAATAATTCTGATGCGAAAATAATGGCTTCATAAGAATACGACAACCCATTAGCAGAATAGTGCTAATGGGTTGTCCTACAGGGTTGTGATACAGCCATTCTTGGAAGACGTTCAAATTAAAGCAATTTATACCGAATCTATTTACATACATCTGAATCCGTATATTATACAAAATCATCTTATTACAATAGAGTAAAGAAACTGACCCAGCGTTCGGAGCCAGCGAAGTACGTGACGTGCCACGTGGAAGGCTCATTCAGGCGCGCCGACCGGGCCTGCGGAGTCAGCTCGCGCTGCTGCCCGGTGGTGCGCCGAGCCCGGGCCCGCGGAGACAACCCGTGCTCAAGCGGCAATGATATTGTAAGTATTAGCATCTTTATTTCCGTACTAGTGGCCCGCCCTCGCTTCGCTTCGGTACATATCCTCTAAAATTTGGAATTCCCGTTTGTTCCGTTCCCGTGGGAATTTCGGAAAATCCGTTCTTAGTGCTTCCTCGCACCCCCTAACGAATATACATGCCCGATTTCTGATTCATATGTGTAGCGGTTTTCGTAAAAAAAATAGAATTCCCGTTTGTCCCGATCTGATGGAAATTTCGGTAAATATGTTCTCAGTGCCTCCTCACACTCCCTACCAAATTTCATCATTATATTGTGTCAAATGGTTTTCGTTAAAATTGGGTTTTACTGTTTGTCCAATTCCCGTTATTTTATTAATTACGGGAAATCCGTTCTTTGTGCTCCCTAGCAGTCCCTAATGAACAATTTTCGATCCCAACTTCATAGGTATAGCGGTTTTCTTACAAATTTTGAATTCCAGTTTGTTCCGTTCCGTTGGGAATTTCGGGAAATATGTTCCTTACACTCCCTACCGAATATACCTGTTTGTGCCGTTCCCATGGGAATTTTGGGAAACCCGTTCTTAATGGTCTTTAAGACCCCCTAACAAACGTGCACACCAAATTTCATCTGTATCCGGGAGGTAGCGTTGCATTTTACAAAATAATTTCGGTCGATTATTAATTTATACTTTTCATGGATGAATAAGCTCAGCAGCTCCAGTAAGGGTGGGGAGAGAATTCAAGTATGTCAAAAAAAATAAATCCAAAAATTATTTCTGTTCGTCCGAAAATTTGCACATCATCAGCAGATCTATCGAAGGGGTAATCGTCAGCAAGCGATTATATGGAGCAGGTTCAATCCGAGTATGCTTAACCTTGCTGACGATTTTACCCCTATCGTAGATCCTGAGGCTTTTTTTTATCATTTTTATAGCATAAAGAATAACCTGATCATTTCATTCGACCGAAATAAGAAAATAATTATTTTTAATATAGGTATATATAACTGCTAGTGCTCTCTGACGGTATAATTATTATTATTGTTACTACATAACGAACATACATACTCAAATTTCAATATCTTATTTGGCGGAAAAAGCAACGCTACCTCCCACTGGAAGGTTTATTTTTATACTTATTGAATAAGCTTTTGTTCCGGTAGTGGATGCATGGGAATTTCAGGAAATTTACTTGACCCCATAACGAACATAAATAAAAAATGGAAGGGAGTTATTTGTATAAAAAATTTATTTGTATCTGTCCGTTTCTTCGTGGGCTCATATAGGTATGTTGTTTTCGCAATTCTTTTTGATGTTGGCTAATTTTACACTCGTTTTAAGGATTTCCCCGACGTTTTCATTCATCATCATTATCATTCATCATAAATTCAGAAATCATCAGTATTGGCTGTATGGATGCTGTATTGCTTACGCCCTTTCTTCGGGATAAACAAAAAAAATCTGTCATGTTGAGGTCATGTCATCTGTACGTTACAGAATAATGAATACCCCAGAACCCGTGATCACGCACACTTTTGAAGCAACTTTTTACAACCTATTTACTGTATCTAAAAAACTGATAATGATTTATCGATTTGGCAATAATCGGCGGGTAAGAAGAGCGGAAAATGCGGGTTTTTTGACTCGTTTTTGCTTCACTACCCGGAATAAATCTGTCATTGAGGACTCCTTCTGGGGACTTGTTATTCTATGGTGTATGTCAAATATATACCTCCATGCGTCAAATGGTTTAAAAAAATGTATTTAATTCATATTTATTTCAGCCCAGTGGAAATTATGCGAAACCCTATAATCATCCAGGTCCAAAAAGGATTCTAACGGTGGAAGAAGTTTTGAAATCGGTCCAGTATTTTCGGAGCCTATTCGCTGCAAATAAACAAATAAACAATCAAAGTTTACCTCTTTATAATATCAGTATAGAAGTATAGATTGTAGAAGTATTTTGTATTACAATTCCCCACTCATTGCTCAACAAAACTGATCCGTCGAATAAGGTTCTGCCTCTACAAATTAATATTTAGCTAGAGCAGTTGGGGCTGTGTTATTAACTCTTATCAAGTCTACCTAAGCCACTTAATAGAGAGTAGCAATTTTGTGCTCATTGTGTGAAGTTGGGCAGAATGATGTATCAGTTGGCTGCCACTTACCTATTAAGAAAGTACAATCGAGTCTTAATCATTTCACAGCATTGCTTGTGTGTCTCACGCTACCCTTAATCCCTTCTAATTGTCATAATTATTTATAACATACATAAGAAGGGGTTTTACAAAATGGCAGGCATCCATCCAGTTAAAACTGTACGAATAATTTTGTAGGTGTTCATTGGAATCATTCGCCCGACCACCGAGACGTTCATGTCCGAGAGTGCCCTGGAGGCGTTCCGCATGGAGTACCGCACCAGGCACTCGGTAGACGGCGAGATCATCCAGTGTGAGCAGCGCATCGCTCTGGTCACCGGCTACATGACGCACGAGGTCAACGGCGTCAACGCGATGAACTTTATGCACAGGGACGACGTTAGATGGGTCATCATTGCACTGCGAGAAAGTGAGTATGGATACTTCAACTCTTGTACACATGATTGAAATAAATATACGAATTTGTTTTATTTTACATGTTACTATGTGTGGAGCGCAATTCTTAACTGCGGGGCTAGCGGAAGCGAACATTGCAAATTGCTAAGCGTTAAAAAAGACAACTCGAATGTCAGAACTCGGCTAATGTCAGAAAGTTATACCAATTTGTACACGACTCGATTAATATTTCAATTCATTAAAATCATACTAAGTATTTACCTATCTAAAATCATTATTATTTAATTTGGCTTTATTGTAGTCGGATAAAAATCAAGCACATAATACCTATATAAACACACTTTAATATCCTTTTGCAACGTGTATAGTAAAACATTGCAGTCATACTCATATTTGACTTGTTTCCATGCAGACTGCAGAAAATTAAAGTTCCGAGTAATACGAATACCCTAATTGCACTTTTTGCTAGCGATTTCATTTTATGTAGTATTTATGCGTTTGCCTAAGCGAATACCAACACGAAAAGTTGGTGCTTTTAGGCACATACATTTTATCTTGATCAAACCAATAAAAAAAATATGAAAATTTGTAAAAAAAAAAAGTCACAACCGGCCCCAGTCTCCCCTGCAGTATTTTTTTCTTTTCGCCTTAATAACTAAACCTAATATTTTAACAAGTGGTTATCATGTAAATTGTAAACGAAAACTACTAAGCGAAGTGAGATCGAATAATGTGATAATGAGTACTTGCTTGTTTACTGTGCATCTGGCGAATGTTATTATTTCTAATTATTGTGACTATTGATAACAACTTTCTACATATTGCAGTCTGCTTAGCAACTAAATTGTTTATCATTAATTTATAATTACACTTCGGGAAAGCGTTTAATACTGGGCTAATTTATAAAAATATCTATGTTATATTGGTATAGTACTTTTGTAACAAAAACATTTTTATCCTGAAAAAAACTTGCTTTTTTGTTTTTAAATGCGAAAGAACAAAATGATCATCTGAAACATTGTCATCTGAGCTCTACCTTGCGGTATTTGTATCTTCTTCTTCTTCTTCCGCCTATTGCAGTCCACTGCTGGACGTAGGCCTCACCCAGGGCAAGCCACAAGGCTACTGCCACAGGAGGGTTTTGCCCATAGTCACCACGCTGGGCAGACGGGTTGGTGATCGCAGTGTGATTTTCAGACTATGTTGTCAGTACGGGAGGCGCTGTTGCCCACCTCCCGAAAACCCTTAATCGCCTCGTACGATACCCACGGGCAGGCAGGGGTGGTACAAACTCTACTCTGTCGGCACCACGCGGTATTTGTATCACTATTGTTATATTAACGTAATATTTTACAGGTTAACCCTCTTCTTTGCAGTGTACGATCAGAGGCGACTGTTCGGCGAGTCATGCTACAGACTGATGACTAAGAATGGTCAGCTCATCTATTTGAGGACCCGAGGACGCCTGGATATAGAAAAGGGCTCCAAAATGGTCACCACCTTCGTTTGCACCAACACCGTGGTAGACGAAGAAGAGGGGAAACATCTGATCAAGATGATGAAAAAGAAGTTCATGATTCTGATTAATAATAACGAAGAAACGCCCACTTTGGAAGAAGAGCCAGCTGTTGCCGAGGTTGGTGATAAATCTTGTCCAAACTTATAAACGAAAAATAAAAATTATACCGGTTATAATCATCTTCCATTTTGTAATAAAATTCAAAAAATTTGACATTAGTTACCTACCAACATGATCTATTGCCACCAATGGATGAGGTTGGCGGAAGGGCATTGAAAGTAACGTACTGAAGACGAGGCCTATACTCAGTAGTGGATACAGGGGGTTCGATAGTGGTAGGCATTAATTAGGGAAAATCTAAATAGTTTGTAAAAATATTAGATACTAGTGGCCCGCCCTCCCGTGGGAATTTCGGCAAATATGTCCTCAGTGCTTCCTTACACTTCCTACCGAATATACCTGTCATATATCATCATTATGTGTCAAGTGGTTAGCGTAAACATTGGGAATTCCCGTTTGTCCCGTTCCCGTGGGATTTACGGGAATTCCGTTCTTAGTACTTCCTCGCATTCCCTAAAGAATATACATGCCCGATTTCTGCTTTATATTTATATCGGTTTTCGTAAAGAATGGAATTCCCGTTTGTCCTGTTCAGGTGGAAATTTCGAGAAATACGTTCTTAGTGCCTCCTCACACTCCCTACCAAATTTCATAATTATATTCTGTCAAATGGTTTTCGTTAAAATTGGGAATATCCGTTTGTCCAGTTCCCGTGGCAAATACGAGAAATCCGTTCTTTGTGCTTCTTAGCAGTCCCTAATGAATGGTTATACGGTATAACGGTTTTCTTAAAAAAAATTGTATTCCAATTTGTTCCGTACCCTGTGGGAATTTCGGGAAATATGTTCTCAGTTCTTTCTTACACTCCCTACCGAATAAACCTGTCATATTTCATCTCTATATGTCATGTGGTTTTCGTAAAAACTTGAAATTTCTGTTTGTGCCGTTCCCATGGGAATTTCGGGGAACCCTTAAAACGGGAAATTCTTAATGGTCTTTTACACCCCCTAACAAACATACACACCAAATTTCATCTGTGTATTTTAAACGGTTTATTTTTATACTTAATTGAATAAGCTTTTGTTCCGGTACAGTGGAAATTTCGGTAAGAATTTGGAATTTCTGTCTACCCCGTTCACATGGGAATTTTGGGAAATTCGTTCTTAGTACTCTCTTACAACCCCTAACGAACATAAACACCAAAAGGGAGTGCGTGTAATTTACTTGTGCAATTTAAAATTTATTTGTATGTGTCCGTTTCTTCGTGGTGTCATATAGGTATGTTGTTTTCGCAAGTCTTTTTGATTTTGACTAATTTTACACTCGTTTTTGAGGATTTTCCCGACGTTTCCATTCATCATAGTTATCATCCACCATAAATTCAGAAATCATCAGTACTAAAAACAATGGCTGTATGGATGCTGTATTCCTCATGCTCTTTCTTCGAGATAAACCATACAAAAAAAGGAAAGAATTTTTGAAATCGGTCCAGTAGTTTAGGAGCCTATTCGCTGCAAAAAAACAAACAAAAAAAATCAAACTCTTTATAATATTAGTATAGATATTGTATAGATATAGATTAAAGTTATTAACATAATGACTAACCCACTCAGCACAGCGCTATTTCATGTAATTCTTTATTTCCTTTGCAATATTTCAGAGCGACGAGAACGAGACTCTACCCGTCGAAGACCCACGTCAACTGGAAAAAGTGATACTACATCTCGTGACTAATCTGCCTTCCCCTGCCCCACAACTCGATGCAAACTCCCCGGTTCCCGAAGACATGCAAATAGCCATTGTACCTCCCCGCAAGGAAAGGATCGTGAGTGCCATAGAGAAAATGTATGGTGTGATTAAGACTTTTAAAAGACTCAGTGACAAACGCCTTCCCAGAATCCCAGAGTGCCCCATTACTAGTACAGCGCGCCTTTCTCCGTTGGATGAAGAAGTTTCCCCGACTTCAATTCAAGATTACTTCATGTGCAGAGACATGGAATCGGATAATCCAAATGGAAACTACATTGAACCCAACCGAGCATCCTCTTCTTCGATTATATCGCCACATCTGGGCGGAAGTAGCGGAGAGAGATTTGATAGATCTCTGCCATCTTGCAGCGGGCTAACTGGAACTAAGCGGCCCAACGAACGTAATATGGATTATATTTATGCAATAAAAAGAACAACTGATAAATCTAGAGATATAATGGATGATGTTTTAGAAACTATAGAGGAAATACCGGAGATTGACGATTTTATCGACGACACAATTCATATAATCGATGATACTGCAGAAACAGTTGATGCAGCTTTAGAAGTTGTCGACAATACAATAGAAACATTCGATACGAGCTCTAACTCTACTTTTGATACTGTATATGAACCCAGTAAGTAATTGATTATGTATATAGATAACCATTCCAAATGGTAAAAAAATAAACATTTACAAAGACGTACCTACCTACTAATCACGTCAACTTTTAGTTACTTACATTACTAACATTATTAAAATTTTAAAGTGAAATAGTTCGTGAGCTTCTACTAACTTTTTATATTTTAAAACCGACTTTATAATACGATTTGATGCTACAAGTGAGTATATGATTTTAACTTATGATAACGACGTGCTACCAAGGATTTTTTTATTATTAAATTTGTTGTCAAACTTTTTTTTCCCATTGCACCTTGCGTAATTTATGAATGAAACAGCTTGCAGTAATAGGTACGTGCGTACACACAGGACTGTTGGTGTACCGCATTGCTGTATTGTGTAGCTTATATCTATCTAAGACCCAGGGCCTACATTAAAAATATTTTTGTTATATAGGCAGTTATATAATATAGGTAGTAAATCTATAGATATTAATCTGTGGGGACACCTCTGAGGGTCTTAGGTAGTTTCTATGCATATATGTGTAGGTATCTGTTGTGGCCATTTCATGATACCCCTAGATTTACAGACTCTTTTTTATAAAACTCGGGAAACTGTAGGTAAGCATGAACCTTTTTACGCGGCGTAATGCTAGCGACTCGCTAGCAAAATCTATGTGATTTGACAGTTGGACGATAGCGTTACGGACTATCGAGAGGTTCGTGCTTGCCCCTCTGATTACCATATCCTTATCATTCACCATTTGAGAAATTCGACGAAGGAATATTTTAGAGTTTCTATCTAGCTGTGCGATATAATAAGTATCAAGAAATGATCAATTTGATGTAGCGAATGACATTATGGATGTTTCATGGCACTTTCAATTTCACGATATGACCACGACATATCTATATTTTTCAGATTATATATCGGAGCAGCCTCGTGTTGACAAATGCATTAATTATCTGGAGCTTGCCATTAATCCGACATTTCCGAACCTTTTGGTATGTATATATATCTAATTCTCTAATAAAATATCCTTTAGGTAAGCCTAACACGTCAAACTTTATGACCAAAAGAGTAAAAAAGTTGACACAAATAGCCAAATATTCATCAAAAAGTCGTGATAGTTTTCTTTAATAGTTTTAGTGAGACCAACGCAATTTACTTTTTTATATAGGTCCACTTAAGTCCTGTGCTGATGCAGGGCGTCACTAAGACATCAGCTACATCTCCTTCCGTGCATGTCGTAAGACTACTAAGGAAGTCGGACATTTTCTCAATTAGCTAGCAAATTGTCACTAATATGTGCATCTGTCCATAAACCTATCCTTTATGATCCTGTAATTCTTGCTACCCCATATCGGTAGGTAAGACCAGAGTGGACCGCCATGTCATACCATTTCATGGTCACCATCATAAAATGGCGACCGTGAAACATCTTTTTACATGTCCACACAGTAATAACGGCAGCCTCTTATGCAGTTGTAATAGCTTTACTACATGCAACTTAACGGCCTCACCAGATCGAGGTCTAACTTTATGTTTAAACTAGATAAAAATCTTCTCCTGGGGTAAAAAGTAGCCTATGTGTTAATCCAGGGTGTCCTCCATACTAAATTTTATGATAACTCCATACATTTTTTTTTTTTATTTAACATTTTCATTAGTACATTAATACTACAATTTGCCACTCACGTAGTCCTTATTGGTCTGTCTGGAGTGGCGAGATCGTTCCGTTTACATAATACTTTTTCATTAAATGTTTTTCATTGTGTTTGCTCTAGCCATTTTTACGTGAAAGAGTAACAAACATCCATCCATCCATCCATACTCACAAACTTTCGCGTTTATAATATAATAAAATATTAATATTAATTTAATATATAACTATTATCATCATCATCATTATCAGCCTATTGCAGTCCACTGCTTGACGTAGGCCTCCCCCACAAGACTGCCATGGAGGGTATTTGCCCATAGTCACCACGCTGAGCCGGCGGGTTGGTGACCCGCGAATATAACTATTATATTAATTATTATATAGTAGGATGGATGTCTATGGCAGAAAATCGAATATTTACCTAAATGTGAAAATATATTGAGTATGTAAATACTATACAATTATTTTTTCAGCATGATGACGTGCAAGAGGTGTTGAGAGAACTCGGAGATGATGAAAATGAGCTAAACAGAGAACAAGACGGCAATTTCTAATCACTTCGTCTGTTCTTTCGACCTAGTTTGGACTGATTTTTTATAATTTTAAGGTTTGATCTCCAAGACATGTACCTAAACCTAGCTGCTGACCATAAAAACTTCATCAGCTACTTTGTTTCAGTGTTATCTATTTTTATAGGTATAATAAATATCAATCAATATATATCTAGTTATATATTTTATTATTGCACATTAATTCTTACATTTATTTATATGTCTTATACTGATGCGAGGCTTCAGTATAATACTTCAGCTGCATCTCAGTGTGTATGTCGTAGTTGCTAATGACCTTTTGCATCTGAACGTGATTGTTGGATGTAGTCCACTGTCCTGAAGTTCAGGTCGACCCATTTTTAAGAACACAATCATATACAGGGTAAATTTTAAAACATCAATAACCTCGCAGGACTAGATAGCTAAAATCATAAACAATAACATTTGTTCTACGAGTTTTATCATAACTCAATACATTGATTTAAAATGATTTTCTAAGCTTTTATTATACTGTCGTGACATTTGTAAGTCTATGTTCCATTCGTAGGTATACGAAAAGGTTGACGCCTAGGTTGACATTCAATATTAAATTGATATTTATTTATGTGCTAGTGAACGCCCGCGACTCCGTCCGCGTGGACTACAGAAAAAACAAAATGTCGAAATTATCCGGGATAAAAACATTTTCCCGGGATAAATAGTACCCTATATGTTAAGTGGGACCTGTCACAATATATTCCTGAAAACTGCATCGAAATCGGTTCAGCCGTTTCTGAGATTAGCGTGCACAAACGCACAGACAAACCGACAAACAGACAAAAATTCCAAAAATCATCGTTTTGGGTTCTATTGCGTTGATAAAGGTCTCCTATAATATTTTTTCTCATATACTCGTATCTTCCATGTACAGACAGCGATCTGTTACATTTTTATTATATGTATAGATGAAAGTAAAATGTGACAAATTATCAAAACTCGTAGAACAAATGTTGTTGTTTATGATGGTAGCTACCTATTCTTGCGAAGTTATTGATGTTTAAAAATTAACCTTAACATTTATTTATAATTTAATATTATGTAATTGAATGTAGGCGATGGGCTGACCACCTGTCACTACTAACCGAACTTGTACATCTCAAGTATACCTCAAAATTGGTCAGAAATGGCACCATGTGGTTCTATCGGCCCTTGGTGCTTTGCCTACCCCGTAAGCGATAAAGGCGTAATTATATGTAGGTATGTATGTATGTATTTATGTAATTGAATACCAGTTATTATAATGATAATTAAATATTTTGATTATGGTCAGCAGATGCTGCTCGTCTCGGACGTTGTACCTTTTAAGTATTTAACCAAATTTAGACATTTAAGACTAATTTTTAAAAATGTTGCTCCATGTGCTAAAAAATATATTTGTAATAAAATAGATCTCTGGTTGACTTTATTTCGAATAAGTTTAATATAAGCTAGAATTGTGTTTTTTTATACCAAATTATATAACTTTTTAATATTGGTAGACTTTTAATAGTATATTTAGGTTTACCTAATACTCTATTTTCGAAAACCATATTTATATATTATTATATATTTTATACTAGGTACTTACATTGTTATTTTAGACTACCTATATCTTCATTCGCTATTTTTGCTAGAATAATCGTTTATTTAATGATGTGAAATAACCCTAATTGATATAATTACGGATTTTATGTAGTCAATGTTTTATGTCCATAATATGTGTTACTCAAACATTTATAACATGTATAAGGAATAGGGTAGGTAATAGTTAGTTATAGGTATAATCCGATTTTTAATTATGTAGAGTAAAATGAGAGTTACAATTGACTTTGTTTATTTTTAATGTTGTCAGCGCAGTGTCATTAATGTTGTAATATTTTATAGTGAGGGATTAATTGAATTGCGATATTATTTTCGATTTTGTGATTTCACTCGTTAATCTATTTAGTTATACACAAACAAACTTAATGTCTAAAACAGCTCTTTTATTTAATGAAATTAACAATAAAACACACAAATCGATAAAATATAGTTTGAAATATAGCTTTTTTTATCTAACACATTTTAGCCTCATGAAATTAATCGAAAAAATCAATCCATAATTTCGAGTAATTTTGGAGTAACACTATTTTTTTATTTCGTTAAAGTGGTAACCCTCGAAATGTCATTTTACTCTATACAGGGTGTAACAGAAAAGGTATGTTAAGCGAAAAGCTATGTAAATAGCTCACTATAGAGAACCGCTTAACATACCCCTTTTGTTATACCCTGTATAATTAAAAATCGTAGTATAGTTTTAGTGCTCATTTTAGCATTTGAATTCGTATTGCTAATGAAATAAAAAAATGCTGTTTCAGTGTGTTTTCCTTGAATCAGTAGGTAGCTATATTAATTATGATATTTTAAAACAAATATATGCATATTTTAAATCCGGTAATAATATTAACATAAAAAATGTAAATCGTTGTTTTACTGTTAAGTAAAGTCATAAAAACAACCATCTTGTTCATTTTGTGATTTCTTTACTGTTATAATTTTTGTAGATTATGTTTGGAGTGAGAAAAAGTAAGAAATTTCGTAATAATCATGAAGAAGGTATAAAAGAGGAGGTGGGACTATGAAATGAGTCGTGTGGCAATCGTGAGGCCATGACGTCATGATAGGGGCGGATCTTCAGCGCCAGTGTAACGTAGTAGCTGTAACCACACGCTTATACTCCGAAATGTAACCGTATTAAAATTACAAAGACACTTGCGCTTTTATCAGGGTACTTTATTACTAAAACGTAGTATAATATTGCCACCTAGTGATGAGTAATTGCACTAGTAAAACAATCTAGAACCATTTTGATAATGAGCAAGTAGTTTGACTACAATAGTCACTACAAGGTGGTTTCTATGTAAATGGGCAGGGCTACAGTGTCCAACGCTCCCCTCGTCCCATGCTTCACCCCCGCTCCGCAGCACACATTTTTGTATGAAAATATACTTAGCCGCTACTCCTTTTTTATTTCTTATCAAGGGTACTTACCTATATATTCGAATTTAAGTAAAATAAAGTTATCGACACCATCATTTTCAACATTAACGTAATATAAAAAGCGGAATTTGGCTATATATCTAATCTTTTTAACGATATAATTATTATCTTGGCAGACATATGAAACATTATACGACGACGTAAGTAAATTAAAACATGTTTTCGTTGTTTGGAGATATGTAATTGGGTCTGACCGGTGTAGCAAGCATGATGCTATTATACCTATATAGCATGAAAGCATGTAGCAAGTAGAATGTTATATCCTCGTAAGCCGATGTTACTGCCAGCTTCCTAAATCTCTAACTAGCTACCCTGGATTTTATTTCACTGGATTTTTTGTTATTAAATTGTAGTATAAGTGTACTAGATATTGAATGTATGTCATCTATATTTACTGTTGGTGTCTAGAATAACAAGATAATAATCAATAGGTTTATTTTTAAGTTTTATGTTTTTTTGTTAAATTGTTCACTATATCTGCGAAAGATGAAAATAATGGTCATGTGCAATGACCACTAAACAGTACATAAGAGCTAAGGCTACTTACCTACTTACCACTTTTAGTAGGGATTTTCCTATTCATATACTTTCAGTATCTTTATAGATAGGTCATACCTACCTACCTTCTCCAAAAATTTTATAATAAATTTGACTCGAGCTTCAAATAACTCTTGAGAGTATCATCATAAGGTCAATTGCTGATTTAGTTTACGACCATACAATAGTTAATAGTGACAATTGTCACACGATTATTTAAAATGACATTTCTAATACAAGCATTTTTCTAATTCTCAAACTAAACCCATAAGAAAAGATACAAACGAAAAGATATCTCCACTTTTTAGTACCTAAGTAACTTCAAATGCATAGATTGTCATTTTTCTCTGGTATTAATTGATGTTGACATTGAACAGCTAAAAATGTAATACAGGTGTGTTCTTTTACCTCTATTTATTTGCAGTTAAATATATGGATTAGGTTTGTTTTTTGGACTTCTAATACATTGGAACTTATAAATCTGATGATAAACTAAAACTATTCTATTCGAAAACTGGTGATATCAATATAGCGAACGCTAACACTCTACGAGTATTCTGTTTTTCTTTATTGATTAAATTTTTCATATTTTCATTGTCTTCGATCAATAAATAATTTAATATTGTCTTATTTTGTGTTTTCTCTACATATATTTTTAATCGGGCTTTGAGTAGGTAATATAATTTTTATTATTATAGACGTTTTAGATATTCTAAAATTATTTTTAGAAACAAAAGGAGAACGACTGATCAAAATAATTGTCTTTGGACTGATCCACTTACCTATTATTTATTTATACAGCGTGGTATAATATAGAGAACCAAGAAGAAATACAAGACTGAAATTTAAATTTACTTGTTAGCTAAAGTTTAACTTCATTTTTATTAACATTATTCTAGATTATGCCGACTAGCGATTACCAAAGCACATACGAGTAAGCACATCATTTATCGCACCAGAAACAATGCTTTATTTATTACACACTAACTAAAAGAAATATAAGAGCACCTAGTAGGATAAATGGACCCCAGTTTTTTTAATACTTATACAGGGTATTTGTGACAGCCAGGCAAATATTGATAAACCGACTTCGTGCTATGATTCTGAGGTGATTATCACTGAAAATTTTCTTAGAAAAATTCATTTTTTTTTTAATTTCAGAAAAAATATTGTGGATCTTTTAAGTAGGCTTTAGATAATAAGTTAAAACAACATTTTAACCTATGGATGATTTAAATAAAAAGTTCGCTAAAAAAGTTTTATTAACTGATCAACTCAATTCCAAAGGCTCTCCTTTGTTGAAGTTAATTGTTTTTTTTATCATAAGTGATCCAACATACAGCAATGTATCACACAATAACCAATAAGCCCATTTAACTAGTCACAGGATCGTCCGATACAATTGGTACGGAAAGCAAACATTGTAGATAATCAAATTTAAAATGCGTTTTCTGCGAGTAATAACTAACAGTGTCATATAACTCGAGATAATGGTACTTGTTCAGCATTTCAGTATTTGCCTGGCTGTCACACACAACCTGTATAAAAATATACATATGCCTACTACTGGAGATTGTGCTGAAAGAAACACTAGCTCCGGAATACGGCCATTTATATGAATTAAGGGTTGTTCTACCTGCTGTCGATAACACTAAAATATAGAACAGCTACATACAGTACCTACCTAACTACATAAAGTATAAAAATAGCAGAGACTAGTATCTAATTTTAACTGACAAGCCGTCAAGTACTGACAAGTCATTATAAAGTCGTAAAATGTAGTTCATGCATTGTATCCTGAATTTCTGGAGAGTTGCCGTGAATTCGTAAAGCAGGATTGTGGTGTTCTCCCAGTCAAACACAAAGTCAACTAAGTATTGCTTAGGTACTCAATGAGCAATTCTTTGATTACATAAATAGTCCGAAAATTTGTCATCTTGTATTAACAAGACGTATGGCGCAGAGTAAACTGGTTACTGAACATAGACCACTTTGTGTGTTACTGAGCGTGCACACAATAGTTACGGCCAGTGCATGGGCGCCTTTATGATGACACGTTTATTAAATGATTTACCTGCCGACATTCGGGATTCTATCAGCCGGAGTAATATTAAAAATAAACTTGAATCATTATATATCACAAAACTAGGTAATTGAATTCTTGAGATCTGCATGCCACTAACCTATTCGTAGCTATAACAATTTATTTTAAATAAATCAAATGTATTATGACCTATACTTATAGGTAGGTATACATAACAATGGCACCTAATTTTTAATTAGCAGACTGCGCCACAGACGTACCTCAATGGTTTAAGTGGTGTTCCTGTTTCATACATCTATGTAATGATTGATTTAAATTAATAAATAAATAAAATAAAAGAAAGTGGGACACCGATATAAACAGTGTAGAGCGACATCTCGCTTCCACTATGAAAACAGCAATGCTTTGACAATGCATGACTCCATCCACCGTGATAAATAGACCTGTGTGGTCATACACATAGCTAGTAGTAGCTAGCCTAGCGGGCATCATCCAAAGGAACTACCTATACAGTGAAACGCACTCTAGTATTGTGACCACCACGGAATGTAGTGACTGGTATAGTTTTAGTCTATGGTTTCGACTGTCGTAAATTTCAAATTTAGTCGCAGAAGGTCTAGTCGTTGCACTAGAAATTATGTCCTAAAAGTGTTGCTAATTAAGCCATCGCGTTACGATTATAGGTCGTTCAGTTCTGATCATGATAGCAACATCTTTACTGATTTCTCTGCATTCTTAGTCATAACAATATCTATTTCAATAGGAATTAGATAGAACTAAATAAAACAAATTAAACATTATTAGAAATACGAACACATTAGAGCCATCTGTAGAATCACTATAACGGCCCCCTTATTACCTAACTAGCAAAAGCAGAGCGATAGCGAAAATTGTACAAAAATCGCTGATTTCTTGTCAAATTCGTATTACGTAAAATGAATTTCAAAGGAACTTTGACATTTCAAGGCGAATATTGTACAATTTTCGCTATCGCTTTGCTTCGGCTTTGCTATTGCAAATTGGGTAATCAAGGGGCGGATGTTAAGTTAAGGGACATAGCTCCATAATGTATAACAAAATATTTCCGGACAAGTGATTGGTTTATTTAGGAGTACGGACGCCCGCGACTCCGTCCGCGTGGACTGCAGAAAAGACAGAAGAATTCAGAAGGCGCCATCTGTTGCAGACTTATGGAACGTACGATTAATAATAACAACCAACGTTGATGATCAGTTTTTTATTAATTATTAGTTATTAAGACCATTAATTTAAATAATAACTATCCTATCATCTAAGTTGGACCAAATTACATATATATGCCAATTTTCATGAATATCAGTTGACTCGTTTTTGAGTTTATTCGGAACATACACAGTGACACGGATTTTTTATATATAGATAGATAGATGTATTACGGTAACAGAATATTATGTTCAGATTCAAATAAGTAGCGGTAGCTGCCAATAGTAGTCGATATTATGATTACAACGAAATGGCTTCAGGAGTCATATCGTTGTGGAAGTCGTATACCAGTGTAATATATTATCTGTATTCTGTACTACTTATTTTTATTATGTACAAATCCATATTGTAATTTTTTCGTCTATGTATTGTTGTACGTAGATATATCGTCTAATGTCATTGTTATTATAACCTTCGGGATTGATTCTGTAATTTATCTATAATATGAGCCACATAAATTGATTAATGTTGTTAATGTAGATACTTACTTTTTATTGAGTACAACGTTAGCTGTGAATAGATTTCTAGACTCGGACATTTTGAAAGTCTACTGCTATTACCCAAGTACCTAATTGTACTGTCAAAATTATGAACATGTATTAAACGACAGGAACAGGTACTGACATTCAAGGGCGGATCAATCAAGTATTTTTTCAGCCACACAGTACAGATTTGACTTTAACTTCATAAAATAGGATGCTTTAACTCACCTACAGTTGACCTACAAATTGGCACAATACGACCGTGTTACGTGCCCCTAAATCCGTCTACCTATAGGATTAGTGTGTATTTGTCCGCCCTTACCCTTAATAATCCCCCCAATAAACCCCAGTAAGCTGGTTCTCGAATGAAACCGCGCCTCGGCAAGCGTAGCGTTGGACGCCCTCCGGCCAGCCCGGCTAGCACGGCCAACGATGAATGATAAGTCCGATGACTTAAAGTTGAGGACGACGCTGGTAGTATGACGAGCATGTAAATAGATATCGATAGCGCCGAAAACGTATTTTGGAGATCGAGCCATGTGTCGTACTCTGGGGAGGCCCCAATAATAGTATGTTTTTTATATGCATCAATATTTTAAATAAGTATAAAGTACTAAAAGAGGACGGCTGGACTGGATAGAAAACGGGAGATACCTGTGTCGTAAGGCCCCAATAATAGTATGTTTTTTATATGCTTTTTTTAAGTATAAAGTACTAATGAAATGCTTTTTTCTGATATTAATATTGACAATTTTTTGCCGTAGCACCACAGCTTATGATTGGATAAATAAAAACTATTTACAGTTCTAGTTTATGTATCTACTCTATGTAACATGGTTGTATAGTAATTAAAATAAATTAAAAAAGTAATTGTGTAGTTTTATTTTGCCATGAAATTGAACAAATACTAAATACTAAAACTAAAATGAAGCGTTTACAGACAGAATGTAACAGAAATGTATACCTTATCATACTTTAAACGAAATGCTATGAAAATAGCCTTTATCGAGACCTTTGAGAAATTGAAACTCAAAATCACATGTATTATTTTTTAAGATTATGTTTAGGGATTCTCCATATTATCTGAAAAAATAAACATGTCTCAAATTTTGAGGATATATTAGGTCAATTGTGGGCTATTTTTATAGCATTTCGCTTAACATACCCCTTCTGTTATAACCTGTATAGGTAGCTTATTGAAAACCGAAATACAAATAGAATTAGCCGCTGTCTGCCTACGCCTCACTCAAATAAATAAAACATACTTTCTTCGTGTTTTATTTTTCACATCAAAATACATAAGTAATAACTTAACATAATTAAGAACTATTAAACAAATTAATAAATTAAAATAATAACTATAACCTTCTTAAAACTAATTAAGTAAGCCGGTAAACAAACTCAGGCGGATCGGATACTTCATGCCTTCGTGGAGTTTTCTAATTCTGAAACAAGACAAAATCAAATCTTACTAATATTATAAACGCGAAAGTTTGTAAGTATGGATGGATGGATGTTTGTTACTCTTTCACGTAATAACTTGTTATTGAGTAAGCTGACACACTGGATTAACACATGCATAGGCTACATTTTATCCCGGGAAAATATTTTTATCCCGGATAATTCGAGATTTTGTTTTTCAGTTGTAAATAATCAGTGACAAGTTGCTAGCTTATGTTTATGAGCCTGAGAGAATGCCCGAGTTCCTTAGTCGACCTTTACGACTTGCACGGAAGGTGTATTCTAGTGAAGTCCCACATCACTACAGCACAGGAAAATAGTAAATAATAAACTAGGTAAATATGGTCATTCATTAATAAATGGTCATAAGGCCATATGAAATGTTGGATAGACCCCGGAAGGGACGAAGCGGAAGGGTTGTTCAAACAACGTTTGTACAGAAACTAAAATATTTACATGCCACATTTTGGTGAAACATACCTATCTCTGATCTAATAACTTTAATGGACCATGTTTTGAACAAATAAATAATCATTTCAAAAGTTTGTCGCAGTCGTGCGTGGTAATGTTAGCGACACAAAGCAACATCGTCGTTTAGTATCGACAATCGTTATCGTAATATTCAAAGCAGTTAGACTTCATCACGTGATTTATCGATGTGTAGCGGAGCCATCTACCGGATACAGGAGAGAACCACAATCGAATGCAAAAATTCTAGAACGCGATATCGAAGTATCTCACAATGATTGGAATATATACATAGGCCACAGAGCAACTAGTGGCCCGGTGGGGCCGGAAGCGCTTCCCTTTTCACCACCCTCACAGATGGATCGAAAATAAAGGCTACCTAATGTTACTTTATAATATAACAAATTCCCGAGTGCCAGCAACGTTCGCTAAGTTAACGAATATTTACTGCATTATGAAGCGATTGAGCGCGTTTGTTAAATGACGTGAGGATGTAACTGCCATTGTTGTAAATACTCGTATATCTATAACTTTACGAACTTTGCTGTCGCTCATAAAATTGTTATTGTTACATACCTAGTATATAAAAATGGTAATACTCGTACATGAGTAATTCGCTACATTGACGATCGCAGAGCATCATGGATAAACAATACATCTCCTACTTGCGTATACTCATAGCAATTAAAGTGGTGACGTCACGAAAGAAAAGGGGAAACTAAATAAAAAAGGGCAGTAGGTAACACAAGCATTCGTTAATTTGGCACAATATGATTAGACCACTGTCGATTGTTTATCCTATTCTCATTAAGGACAACGGTATCTGCACCTGTATACCTACTGTGCGACGAGCGCAATTATGACCATTTATGATACACACGACAATAGGTACATATACCGTAGGACGATGGTTCTATACACACGAATACACGGCTGTGTTTCTGAAATAAGGTAGCTAGAACTGCATGATCATAAAGGAGACCCCAGAGCCATGTTTAGCATAGCGGGGACAGATGTGAATGATCAGTGACAAGTTGCTAGCTCATCGTCTGATGAAATCCCTAACTTAGCCGACTTTTACGACATAGAGACGCAGCTGATGTGTTATACAAGGTATTTTTCGTTGCCACCCTTAACGAACGGTACGTACTCTATACATCAAATAAAGTAAGTGTATGGCAAAAAAATGGGTGAGCCGGCCGGCCACATCTGCCGTAGAACCGATGGACGGTGGAGTAAATGGGTTCTCGAATGGAGACAGCGCCTCGGCAAGCGTAGCGATGGGCGTCCTCCGGCCAGATGGACCGATGACTTAAGGAAGTCGACTGGTAGTGACTGGATGGCAAAAACGGGAGATCGAGCCATGTGGCGTACACTGGGGGAGGCCTACGTCCAGCAGTGGACTGCAATAGGCTGACGACTACGACGATCGGGCGAAATTTATTGTGTCCAGTGTTTATGCTAGTTTTTTCATAGACAGATATTAATTATTTCTCATGAAAAAAACTTGCTACGCGCGTCTATGTGCATTTATGCAGAAAAACGCAGTCTATTTACTCAACTTTGGACCCTAATATCTTGAGAATCAGACACTTCCCAGGTATGTTTCCATGGAGAAAAATGATCGTGATGATGAGGAGATTCCGTAGTTTTCGGGAACGTTGACGAACATAAATCACCCTGTATATCTATACTAATATTATAAAGCTGAAGAGTTTGTTTGTTTGTTTGATTGAACGCGCTAATCTCCGGAACTACTGGGTCGAATTAAAAAATTCTTTTTGTGTTGGATAGTCCATTTATCGAGGAAGGCTTTAGGCTATATATCATCACAGTGCGACCAATAGGGACGAAGAATAAGAGGAAAATGTGGAAAAAACGGGGAAAATTATTCAACTTTGGAGACTTCCGTTGCGTGCGCTGCGTAAACGGTTCAAGTTATCCAAAAAATATGTATGAAAGAATAAAATGACGTAGAAATGATATGAAAGAAAAAATTGAAGGTCTAGACATGCAGAACCCTTAGCAGCCCAGCTAAACTTTGAGAGATATGAAAATACCGTCTTAGGAAAAGTTATTCAACCACTTTCTAATTTATACTATTGACTCATTATTGTATATCAATATTTAATAGCTGTTGCCCGCGGCTCCGCTCGCGTGGATATCGCTTATTTCGTGGAAGGGTTAAAAAACAGATAGTAGCCGATTCTTAACCTACTGAATCCTACTAATATTATAAACGCGAAAGTTTGTGAGTATGGATGAATGGATGATGTTTGTTACTTGCACGTAAAAACAGCTGGAGCGATTTTAATAAAAATTGACAGGCTACTTTTTATGTAGGCTAAACCTATTTTATACTTTTTATAAAGATAAAAGTTTGTTTTTTTCTGCAGTCCACGCGGACGAAGTCGCGGGCGTCCACTAGTATACCTATATATATTGTGAATCCTCGCATCAGCATAGATTTCGTAGGTAAATTTAAACCTTTTTACTTACATTCACATAACAGCATTCGACTCCAAGATGACTCTGGTTAGGGCACAGGATACCCCGCACCTGCACCATGTTCCCTGGGTCGCAGTCTTCGATCCTCAGGCACAGGCCCCCTTGTCGGACGCAGGGCTCTTCTATATGTATTATGCTCATTACTGAAATTTTGTAAAATATATACATTAGGTTTAATTACCGATGCTCTAATAAAAATTTAAAGCCATAGACAAATTAATGGAAGTCTATTAGAATCTATCTGGTTGACTAGTTGTTAAATACTTTAAATTATACCCAGGCATATTTTGGTACGTCCTTTTTTGGCACGCTTTGGCACAATTCTCTAACAAGGTAGTAAATAGTTCATAAACCGTAACAACAATATCATTTTCGTTTACGTGGGAACGTGTGTGCCACGTGCCGTGTGTGAACGTAGGTACGAGAATAAACTATATTATAAAGATTACATCAAATGCTATAAAATGAGAAGTATTTACAGATACTTTAGGTAAGTATAGGTATATAGACATAGTGATGACTGGCAAACTTGAATGATCGAATTAAATGAAAGTTTAAAAACTAACATGGAAACTACTCTGCCTGTAGACATTGGTGAAGAATCCGGTGTATAGTGCTAGTGGTAACGGAGGCCCATGCTCCGTTACCACTAGCACTATGCACCGGGTTTTTTATCTCGCTTCCTCTTTACAAAAGTACGTAAATATGAGTGAGGCAGCATTAGAAGAAAGAAAGAAAGAAATTATATAATTATTTATTCAGCATTACGCCCTATGGCTCTTGTTTGTCGTTAATGCATGTAGAGCATGCTACTCTGTAGGTTCCTATTTCAAGATATCAGCCATAAGAGTAGAAAGCATATCTCTAATGAATGCACCTATCATGTTACCTAACAAGTTTGAGTCAGGAATATGGTGGGATTATTTATACAAGTAAGTATCTATGAAACAAATATCCCAGCAGGTCCTAATTAACTGGAATTTGTCGAAAATATTTCGCCAATCGAACGACATCGTATCACCTACGACGCAACGACATGTTTCATTGACGATTGAAATCTCGAAAAATTTATTCGCTGATGATCGCTTCCCCGAAATTACTTATAAGGTAATTCTCATGTTTGTCACACACTCCAAAGGAAAACAAAAATTTCAATAGGTTTGAAAACATTTTGTCAAAAGGATTTGGCTATTTTTATAATCAACTTTTGGGAACCAATTTATTCGCAAGCTCACCTATTGTACGTCGCATCTTACTCACTGATCCAGACTGTGATCCTGAGAAGCATAATTAATTGTAAACTGGCAGTGTCAAAACTGCGTAGCAAATTAAAGCAGTTCTAATAAATGGTACAGTTATTGGGGTTACCCCCGATATGGTCTTCATGAACTTCCGGGTCTAAATTATGAATTAATTTCAAAACCTCCATGATCCACCCAAACACATACCTACCAAAATTATCAATGACGCTAGTAGACTTTAATAGGTACCTCCCCATTAGCGTCTACCTACATTCTACTGAAGGCCGAAGAACGCACGACCAAACGGGTCAAATTAAAACATTTCTCGGATCCTGTCAAAATATGTATCAAAATTAGTGAAACATCTTCAAGATATTTGAAATATTTCAAAATTAACAATAATGCACAGGGCATACCAGCCTGTACCTAGGCTGATTATGACGTATCAAATCTGTAGCAATAAGAGGCGAAAATTTTACAATATTCGCGATAAAAATGAAAAATTCCTTTTAGATTGCTATTATGTAATACCAGTTTTACAAGCAAATTACAGAAAACTCCTATTGTATTTTGCCTGTCGCATTGCTTTTGCTAGTTAGATAATAAGGGGTCGCGGTAAGTTTTTAAAAAAAGCCCATAACAGAGTATATCCACGTGAGACTTAAAAACAAATAGGTACATTCCTTATAACAAATTTCTAAATTATTATGAATATACATTAGACAATTAGCTTAATTGAGCAGATTGATCGCAGTAGGAGGTGAGACGTTAGTAAGTATGATAACAACTCACATTGAAAAGGAGATGCAGCCCTCTTTTCCACGGGTCCCCCTTCCACAGTCACTAACACCAGCACAGCAAGTAGGACTACTTTGAACATCATTGTAGTTTAACGAGTTAGGAGATAGCGGCGCAATGTGTACTAGACGTATGACCACGCGGCTCAGGGACCTAGCCTTTATATAACTGCCGTATGCGCGTGCGCTGATAAACAACAAGCAATTCAGTAAAACCACTTGGTGCTAATTTTTTTATGTTAAAATTTGGGAAATTGATCAAACAGCTATTTATTCTGAAGGAGAGTTCAAGAGCTTATTTAATTCAGAACAATTCAAAATGCCTGGTCTGCTTACAACAGGAAGAGATCTTTAAATATAAACTAACAGCCTTAAAAACCAAAAATGCTTATCGGCTTTCAATAGGCACATTAATAAATCTAATAAATTAAGGCCTATCCCTAATACATAAATGTCCTGAAATAAACAAAAAAAAATGTTGAAGAAAATAAAAGTAGGTAAGATGCCAAAAACATGGGTATGTATATACCTATGTTCTTACCTAAATCGAAAGGCACCTACTTACCGAACTACTATCTAGTTACCGAATCATAAGTCAGATAAAACGAATGAAGTACCAAAAACAAAACAATAATTAATAACATTTGCATTTCGTTATGTTACTCTATAGCTATACCGACCAAAAGTCTGGTAGCTGCAGTTTGGCTGGCACGCGCGAAGTTTTAGAGATACCACGCTAAATACATTACTTCCTGTACCTACCAGTTATTTACCATCATTAAGAAATGTATTGCGCTAAATATAGAAATTATGTCAGGGAATATCGTGACCTCATCTTCATTTACAGCAGTAGACTCAAGACTACGGACGCACGTAGCAAACACGGCGTCGTAGTACATACTACGAATTTAGCGGTTAAGCTTTTGTATTTTATTAAATAGACCACGGTTTCGACCGCGTGAGAGTGCATCACTCCCGTGCGAAGCAGGGGCGGGTCCCTAGTTATACATTATAAACCTTCCTCGTGAATCACTCTATCTATCTGTTTAAAAAACCGCATCAAAATACGTTCCCTAGTTTGAAAGATCTAAGCATACATAGGGACGGATAAACTCTGCTTTGTAATATGTAGTGATATAAGTAGAAATAGTAGGTTCAATTTGCTAGACAAGTATATTTTTGTAAACTAGTCGCTCTACTTTCAAGTTGTCTGAAATAGCAGCTGGCTGACCAAATAGAGCGTAGAGAGCACGGAATTGTGGTTAAAAGCATGTCACGGGACAAAATTTGGGAGATACGGTCGAAAATTATATTTGGTGTTACATTACATATAAGTAGTTCTAGAACCAATTCCCGATTCGTACTTGACCTTGTACGAAATGATTGTTTGTCCGGCTGTGATTGACCCATAGACCCCGCGATACGCGTGACTGTGACGTGGCCAACCATTATATATTTATATTGGGCACGAAAATGTAAACAAATTAAGTCTTTTGCATTAAGTGAGAAGCTAATTAAAAAGTGGGGTACAAGAAACTTAAAACTAGCTATTCCCTGCAACCCCGTCCGCTCGAAAGGGTACCTACATCATCATCATTTACAGCCCCGAGAAGTCCACTGTTGGACATAGGCCTCCCCCAACAACCTCCACTCCGACCGGTATGTCATAATTTTTTGAGAAAGGGATAAAATTAGGCTAATAAAGCCAACCCTTCAAATCGTATTACAAAAGCAATACACGTTTTTGGAGACAAACTAACAAACTCTTCGGTTTTATTATGATAACAATAATTAATATAGATTATCAATTTCGGCAGAGTTCAAGTATTATCATAATATTTTTCCGAGTGAACATTCAAGGTTAAATTGAATGTGGCGTTATACTCATTCCTTGAAATGCGTGTTTTTCCTCTGCGCCTAATATAACATAGAAGCACTGAGGTAAACACGGATATATCCCGTGTTTACCTCAGTGCTTCTCTTTTAAAATTGTAGAGATATATCAGGTGCTGTTTTAAAAAGGTTTGTTTGCCCTGAATTACCAATAACTTGCTATTTAGCAGTCTAGTTATGTTCATTTCTCCTACATATACCTACTATGTAGTTGTTTAGAGCTAATAAAAGTGTCAATCAGACGCACTTGCGATGATATCATAGTAAATAATGTTGTATGCTTTAGTTGTAGGTACTCGTATGTCTACTTTCTCGGAGTCACGTGCTAGGCTTGTAGGTATACAATTTTATTGTTGACAGTTCGCTGCTTGTAAACCTACATTAAGCACCTAAACATATTATGTAGAGTACGTAAAGTTACTATTTACGTAGGTAATTACTAAGTAACGTAATTTTAAACTGGCTTCGAAGAGGTTCTTAATTTCGCTGTGTTTTATTACTATACTTGTACTTAAGTGGATGAGATCTTAACGCGTAACCGACTCACTCAGTCTGAGGCACAAAGAATATTATTTTCAAAACATGGGAGCACTATTCATAATTATTATAGATAGCTCACTAAAGATCTACAATCGATTAGTGTAATTATCACGATTTGTGGTTAGGTACGTGAATTAGTGTAGGTAGGTACTCTATATTGTAGTTTACATGACTCCGATTGACCACAACACGTTGTGGCTATGAATGTTCCTGGATTAATTAAAATTCAAATATTTTATTTCGGATATTACTCCATAGTGGTTAGTGTGAGATGACTTATATATTATTTATTTATTTATTATTACACTAGTTTACAACAAAAAATACCCACGCATGAAAGTGATATGTATCTTTAGAATAAACCATCTTTAGTTCGATACTGAAGTAAAAAAATAATAATCAGCTAACATATTTTTGTCCCAAAAACCTTGGTACCTCTCTTCAAATGACTTCAAATCTTGATGGAAACGTTCGCCATGCTCGTCACTTACGCTTCCTAGGTTTTCGGGAAAAAAATCCAAGTGTGAGTGCAAAAAGTGGATTTTAAGGCACATATGTACTCCCATTTTGTGGTAATTTTGTAATAAATTGGACACAATTTCTTTATAATTTTCTGCTTTGTGGTTACCTAAGAAATTTTTCACAACCGCTTTAAAAGAAAACCAAGCATCTTTTTCGACAGCGGTTAAGTGACTCTCAAAAATGTTATCCTTTAGGATTTTTCTGATTTGAGGTCTGCGTTAAGCAGATACTCGGGTGTTAGGAGCTAACAAATTCTATTGTTGAAGCCTTGAAGCAAGCAGTTCAGATTTAGCTTTTGAAAGCCGAAGGTCTCTCATTAGGTCATTTAATTCACTCTGCGTAATCATGCGAGGTTCATCTTTAGATTCATCTTCCATAAAATCATCATCATCATCACTGTCAAGATCGCACTGTTTCGAAGAAGATTCTTCAATTAAATTAATTGATTCTGAATCATTTTTTGAATTTGAACTACTGGGCAATGACGGATAAGGAACTCCATCAGAGTGAAGCACAGGTTTTGTGACCGATGGAACATCAGGATCAGGACATGTTTCTTGTTTTTGTTATTAAAACCAAAAGTTCTTGTTAGGCAAATGTAGCAGTCAGTTGCGTGGTTTGTTGGTTCTCTCCATTGCATTGATATGCCAAATATTAAGTATTTATTTTTTCCTGCAGCCCAGTTCGTAAGAACACTTCTGCAATTATCACACACTACTCCAGGTACCCATTTTTTATCAAGATTTTATACAGGTATTTGAAAGTATTGTAAGTAGGCTCGTTTTAACGCTTCTGTAATATTTCTCTTCTTTTTTGTTATGATAAATTTACCGCAAACATAACAAAAACTATTCGGGCTTAATTTACACTGTCTTGAAGACATATTTAAAAGGAAATCACTTTCAACAATTACTTTAATCTTACAATATTAAAGTAACAAACTAGACACGAAGTATAAATCCGTATAAAACAACTTTAGGGTATATTTAAAAAACGTGACGTGATAAAAATATATGGCTTAAGTTATAATGATATGAGGATCGACACAAATCAAATTTACTATAAATTGTCTATGGGTATTGAAAAATATAATAATTTGTAAACTAGTGTTATTAGAACGGCTGAAGTAGCCACTTACTCTAATATATATGTCACGTTATCAATTTATAAAATAATCAAAGATACAAGATACCCCGCGGTGCGCTTGTAGAGGTATCTTAGAAAGGCCTTTTGGACCTTTTCTAAGCGAAGTGCATAAGTTACCTCATGCGGGTTCCATACACAAGAGCTAGACTCGAGCTTAAATAAATAAATAAATTATTATATTGGACACGAAGGGCCTCATATGCCCGCTGCGTGTAGCTAACCCACAGACTGCACGTGTAGAGTGACTGGCAATAGGCTTTAACAAGCGTCAGTTTTACATCATCGCTACAGCGAGCGAATCGGCGAGCCAACATGTTACAGCGCACACACAGAGCCCTTCGCTCCCTCTCGACGTCCAGCTTACTGGTGACCCAATGCTCCAGATACTTAAATTTATCAACCATTTCTAACGGTTTGCCACAAAGTGTCACAGGAGGAAGTTTCTCATAAAACCTGCTTCCGGCTTTGAATACCATTAGCTGACTTTTTTGGGAATTGTATCTGAGTCCGTGGACCACCGCATAAGACTCATTCAAACATCTTTTCTCCACAATACGGCTACTCCACCATATGGCCTTCCCCGCCTCCATTTCATAGGAGGGGTCCATCGACGACTTGCCCGCGTAAGCAAAATTATTATCTATGCTGCCAAGAAATGATACGTTGTGTTGGTACAGCCAAGTTTCTTGAAGTACTATGTTCTAAAGACAGGATAGCCAGCACTACAGGATCATGAAGATCCTAGGGCCACATTTACCATAGTGAGGTCAGATGTAAAATACAGTGACAAGTATCCTTATCGCCTGAGAGAACGCCCCCGCCCCCTGGTTATGTAATTTGCAATAGCAAAGCCGAAGCAAGGCGATAGCGAAAATTGTATAATATTCGCCTTGAAATGTCCTTTGAAATTAATTTTACGTAATACGAATTTGACAAGCAATCAGCGATTTTTGTACAATTCTCGCTATCGCTTTGCTTTTGCTAGTTAGGTAATAAGGGGGCCGAGTTTCTTAGGCGACTCTTACTAATTTATGCACGAAATGAGATGCAGATGATGTATAGCCCCGTATTAGTAACACACAGAGCTAACTGCCGCATAGAAATTCACTGCGAATTTATTAGACGTGTTCAAATATAGGATGATTTGTCGTCTACTTTTTACCATGACGAAAGATTCTCATGAGTGTGAACCAAAGACCTTCCGTAACGCCTTTGCCTTAGTTTAGTGTGAGTGAACCAAGGCGTTAGCACGACAGTCGATACTATAAAATTACTACAATACAGAGTCGTTATAATAGGAAGAGCTAGAGAAGATAGACGTCCAACGATAAAATTACCCTTCTGACCCATGACACTACCAGACCACACTACCGTATAGTTGTACTCGTAACGACATAGTGCGAACTTTTAACTTTTGGACTTGGAATCACTATTAACCCTTATATAATATTACTCTTTGACTTTATACTCGCAGGCAGGCTGACATATAGCTCAGGCTGTCTGGACAAATCTTCAAAATAGCTCACATTTAACTAGGTCAATAGGGCACTTTATGTGATATTCCAGTTAATTTTAATTCAATTAGGTATGTCAAATTAGTAATATTGCGAAATAATAGATCAATAATGACTAATGGGTATGGTGAGAAAAAAATTTCATAATCCCTATTGACCCAATCAATTCATGGAGTATATTGATTGAGATAGTATAATGCACCTAAATACATAAAGGTATGTACAGTAGAAAATAAAAAATCTCATTTCAAAAACAGATTTATTCCTTCAAGTACAAGTTATTGCATTATCGCGTAAAAAGATTAATAGTATGTATTCCTTTAAAGCAATTCAAGTTACAAGTTTTGTACATGAAAAGGGCCATGCGAAACCTGATTTTTCCGTGTGGTGCGTACAATCATTAGTACCCTGTAGCGATAATCCGAGGTAGGAAGCATGCCTTTAATAGAAGTCCACTTATATACGTATAATTTTAAATATATAGAGTGCACAGCGGAATGTTTCCATCGTGGAAGCGAGACGCCACTATAAGCAGTGTAGAGACATCCCGCTTCGATGATGGAAATAATCCTGTTAATATGTTATTTAAATATTGACAATCAATATTGGATCGAACATAATCACCTATCTTAATCACTATTTTCGGTCTTGAAGTCCACTACTGGACATAGGCCTCTCCCACTGGTTGGAAGCGGCCTGCGTCCAGCAGATAGATACCTAAGACTAGGTCGTCAGTATATCAATTGACTGCCGCAAAGGTTTTACAAACGCTGATGGGTTCCACATAGCATCAAGTTCGCTCTATACATTTAAAACTAGTGTTGTTGCGATATTTATCGCCTCGAAAATCAGTCACACTATCCATAGTAAGAAAATAACGACAATTAGCACTACTATCGATAAGTCTTCCATTAATGGTCGATAGTTTTGATAGGACTATCGATAGTAGGTACGACTGATTCTCGTGGTCAACTAAAAATTATTATTATTCCAAAGCCCCACATGCACCAAGACTACATCTATGTCAAAAATATCAATACAGCATCTTATTAAGGACTAGTGGACGCCCGCGACTCCGTCCGCGTGGACTACAGAAAAAACAAAATGTCGAAATTATCCGGGATAAAAAGTAGCCTATATGTTAAGTGGGACCTGTCACAATATATTCCTGAAAACTGCATCAAAATCGGTTCAGCCGTTTCTGAGATTAGCGTGCACAAACGCACAAACAGACAATAATTCCAAAAATCATCGTTTTGGGTTCTATTGCGTTGATAAAGGTCTCCTATAATATTTTTTCTCATATATCTTCCATGTACAGACAGCGATCCGTTACATTTTTATTATATGTATAGATATGAATCCTGGCCTGGAGCACTTGGTGCAGGAGAAGCTATGAATTTATCACTCGTGCACATTTTTTGTCGTAGTCATTTTTCAATTTTTTTGTAATAAACTCAAGTTTAAAATACAAAAAAGTGCATGAAAGTGTCGTATATTGGTAGACTTCTGCGGCGCGCGTAAATACCATCCTATTGATTTATTTATGTGTACGACATGCGTTATGTACGTTACCATGACAAGGTGCTCTATTTACCTACATACTCCATTACAATAACGAGGTCTTACATATCTGATTTAGAATAAATATTTAATTTTTAATAAAATTTCATCGAATTCGTTCCCTCCTTAAACATTACAAACTAAGATGTGATCGTGGAAATTTCAATAGCAAATAGTATTTTACATTACATTGCATTCTGCCATACTCGAGTCTAATAATTGGGTATTTTTGAACATCAGTTAGCTGGTTCTTACTTAAGTTATAATAAAGCAGGCACGATACAGGACAGTGAAATAAAATTAAAATTCTCTCCAAACATGAAAGCAAAACAATTTAATTAATAAATAAAATAACTTATTTATCGGAAAAAATATATAGGGACCAGATTATATTATATTATACCTATTAATTAAAATGGCTCATCCGCCCAATGATTGAAATGATAGTATATACTTAAATATACAAATGATTCAAAGAAATATCATCTTATTTATAAAAAAAAAAAAACCTCGCTAGATAATACAAAATCTACTAGTCTTCAACTACATTGCCATTAGAATACAGCTTAGACTATGTACAAATAAAAACATTACTTTGTTTATTGCTCGCGGTAAATCTCATTGGCGTATGGGCGATGTGCACAATCAATATAAGTTTGGACACAAGCGACTCACACTGCATTTATGGTTCCAACTATGCATGGAAGAACTCAGTATTTAGTAGCGACACATGCAATGGCTTTATTTAGCTATTAATAACCAACGCAAATAAAAAATACTAATGATGAATTCGTAATATGTTGTAAAATTTGGCAACTGCCTGTAAATCGACATGCAAGTTCATCGGACTGGACAAACGGTTAGTTTGCAAAAAAATACCTCGCAGAGAAACCTTACTGAACAAGCATTACATAAATGCCGAAACTTATGACAGACACATGATCGAATATCACGCTTTGAGGCAGTACATTGTAGAATATAGATAGAACAATATGAATTTAATACGACGATCATTTGTGAAAAAAAAAACGAAACGAAAATCTACTCTACACCAATGGTAGTGTGGTCACAAGAAAAAAGATTTTATCACAGTCTACAAACAAAATTATAACAGTTCAAATCATAAGAAAATAGGTTAATTTAATGGCAATCAATGAGGATTTTACATTTATTGGACTTTAAATTAAACTCATTCTGTTATGATTTTAACTTATAGAATATCTCAGTTTGTTGCTTTTATGAGACAAAAGCCCGTTTATCTGGGCGGGCGCGCGTTCTTCATTCAGTCATCTTCGTTAAGTCATCTTTACCCTATTAGTTTTGTACTAGATTAAGTTCATTCAAAACTGGTATAACAGGCCACCCTATTGATTGTCACAATGTATTTATTTATATAACCTGTAGGCACTAACTATCCAGTCTATTATAAAATCGCCAATTTAATTATCTAACAGTTTAAAGAGTAGGAAGAATATTGGGGGGAAGACTCTGACAGAAACGATTTGATATGAACTATACAACATTAAAGATATGTTAGGTAATAATGCGATCGGCCCCAGTATTACCTAACTAGCAAAAGCAATGCGATAAGCAAACGTTGTACAACATTAATTGCTGATTGCTTGTAAAATTCGTATTACTTAAGGAATCTCGAAGGAATTTGACATTTCAACGCCAATATTGTACAATTTTCGCTGTCGAATTGCTTTGCTTGTGCAAGATACGTAATCAGAATACGGGGCTTGTAAATGTTGACGATTTATCCCAAAACGACAATACCTACAACTAAATACGGCTACCACAAGTCTTCAATACCTGTACTATATTTTAGAATACCTTTTTATTTTCTATTGTAATTATCTAATTAGCGGTAAGTAAGTAAATAATTAAGACTTGAGTTTAAAAAGACCAACGCTGGCTCATGATCCAACGGAAAATATCAAAATATTAAAATGCTTAATTAGGTTTCTGATGCAGTTTGAATGCAGTTGGCACGACTGCAATGAATTGAATTGCAGTCCGTGTGACGTTACCCGTAGGCAAGTTTTATACATACATACATATAATCACGCCTTTATCCCTTACGGGGTAGGCAGAGCACCAATGGCCGATAGAACCACATGGTGCCACTTCTGACCAATTATGAGGGTATAGTTAAGATGTACAAGTTCGGTTAGTACAAATTTTATGGAGGAACGAAATTAATTTATTATACTTGTAAGACCTTAAGCCCTGGTTGTTTTTTACTCGAAACCTCCTCGACTTGACTACTCACCGCAAGCTCACAATACCTAAAAGTTACACGCTCTTCTTTCCCCCATAGATTTGAACAAGAACTGTTAACGGTTGATCAACCGTTGTAAACCAAATAAAGGGTTATACGAAGTCTAACTCAACGCTAAACATACTTGAAAAATAATCCTAGACACAAATACTACTTACTTCCTCGAGTATGGGTGGTCTCAAGGGTAAAATGTGACAATAATTCCACCTTAAGCATAAGAAATGCAGTACAAATCTGCCAGTAGATGATAAATTAGATTATTGGTTTTAATTGTGGCCCTAAACTATAGATACAATCCCTGCTCAACGCAATACTGTGTCAGTTGCCAGAGGTATTTTATTAACTAGATCACTAAACTGTGTGATATACTTTAATTACTAGTATTAATCTATCTATACGAAGTTGTAACCCCATTCTGTATCCGAGGCGATTAAGGGTTCCCGGGAATTGTTGACAAAATAGTGCGGTCAAACCCGAGCGTGGTGACTATGGGCGGCAAGGCCTACGGTAGTGGACCAATAGGCTGATAATGACAAATTGTAAGTAGAAGACGAATAGCGGAAGAGGAGACCTTTTACAAATAAGTAGAAGACAATTTCCAAGTCGAACTTCGAAGAAATAATTTAGATTTGACAAATGGATATGAACTATAACTTGTAACATGTTAACAAATAATTTTAGCATACATAACATAATATATATATATATATATACGACGGAACCTTAAACCACTATAGGACGCAGCGCTAAAACTCTAACTTAAAATTGCGTTAAATTTATAAAATTAACAATTAAATAGGGTTACTTCACTCCACATTTGTGTCCGTTAATCAACAGATACGACACCGAACTGTAAAATATAGTATTAGAAATAATACTAAAAAAAAGGTATTTGCTTTGTAAACGTCGGGCAGCCGTAGCGTTTTGTTCACTCGTACACACATGTGAAGCGTTAAAGTATAATTTCCGACGGATTCACACAGTTAAATATGACACCTTTGCTATGACTGTCGCGGAGCACAGCTCTTTAAAACAGTACTGACTGCCACTGTCGCAATGAGGCGACCATTTACAAAGGTATACTATTGGGATAGATTATCCCAAAGCGCCAAAAAATAAGAAAACGATACAATTACTTCGGTGTATACGGAAAAGTATTTACTGAATTACTTAACAGTAATTACTGAATGTCCACTCGATACGGCCGCAGCTTGGAACATTCCTTCTACACTCGAATACTAGTAAATACTTTAGATTAACCCTATATTAATATACTAGGCCAGCCTTCAAATCAAACAAACCTTACAATAAATATACAAATATAAACAATAATAATTGACGAAGTAATCGCTGTAAATATAATGAAAAGGTCACTAACGCACACAATATTGAAATATCTGGAGATATAGTCAAATGTATAATAAAAATAAGGATATTATAATAATATAATATTTGTAATTAATGGGAATTAGCAATGACAATTTATATAACAGTTTTAGGAACTTACTTTAATTATAAATAATATTTTATCAGTAACAATATTATCGAGCACGGCTTAACGTCCTTATCTAGATAATATTACAACGATCTACAGTTTTAAGTATGAAGTACTCAATTGCTGCTCTAATCAAAGCTCAGCATAGATAACTATTATCAATAATAAACAATGCGTCCACTCCCCTAGGCATGGAACTGATTATTTGCCACATTATTGACTAGGTAAAGCGGAACGGCTGAAGTTAAATAACTTTTATAATAATCTATACAACTTAATATTATTATAATAATTTTGTTGCTTGCTAACGGTGATGAGTAGATTAGTACCAACATCAGAAAGTCAGGTCGATTCACCCAAACAATTGAGCAACCCAAGACGTCTTTTGTATGCACCCATACATAGTAGGTAGTTCTACGCCTAACTGTTCGTTTTTGGGCACATCGCATGACGCGAAAGAGCAACCTTTATGTGCCGCAATGCTAAAGCTCAAATACTTTCATGTACCATGATGCAAAACGAGCCTGGTGCTAACATAAACGGTTTAGATTACATACATTGTAGTATCTAGAAGTCACGACGAACTAGGTACCCGGAAAAAGGTTAGGGTACAGTTTATGCATAAATACAAATTAAAACAAATAAAACCGTCGCCTATACTAGAAAGTTTAAAATCATAAGATATCTCAACATACAGGGTGTTTTTTCGTTGCCACCCTTAACGAAGGGTACGTACTCTATACATCAAATAAAGTAAGTTTATGCCAAAAAAATGCTGGGAAACGATGTAAATTTTTTCGAAAAAAAAAATTATTTACTTGATCGAGCGAAATTTATAGTGACAAGTGTTTATGCTAGTTATTTCATAGACAGGTATGCTTCCATGGAGAAAAATGATCGCGATGATGAGGAGATTCCGTAGTTTTCGGGAACGTTAACGACCAAAAATCAAATTGTAGATTGAGATTGAAACCCGGTGAAAAGCATCACTACATATTATAAAACAAAGTCGCTTGCCGCTGTCTGTCCGTCCCTATGTATGCTTAGATCTTTCAAACTAGGGAACGAATTTTGATACGGTTTTTTTAATAGATAGAGTGATTCACGAGAAAGTTTATAATGTATAACTAAGGACCCGCCCGGCTTCGCACGGGAGTAATGCACACTCACGCGGGCCGCCGCTATAGTCTTCTGAAATTTTAGGGGACGGGGAGTTGAGATTATTCCTAATATAACCTATAAATAAGTATTGACTTGACGTCTTTTTGTACATTCATAGGTTTTGCTTAGGATCACTTTGCTCAAATTGATTTTTGTGTAACTTAAAGTTTACTACCGAAAGGGAGGGCGATAATAATTAAACAAATGTATGTATTAACAGCTTCACCACCATCATAGTTAAAAGGTAATTGAGTGATATACTTACACGGTATGGTGTGGTGATACTCGTACTAGTGTTCACCGTTAATTAATAATGTACAACTTTTCGAACCGATTGTTGCAGTGTCACTTCTAATTCGTATTTTGGTAAAATTTATGAGTGTTACAACAACTAAGGCCATTATCACTCTGCACCGCGCACCGTTGAGTAACGTGGGACAGTAGATTTTAAAATTGTATGAAAATGACGTAATTTGTATGGAAAACACACCGGGTACTACACACCTCTACGCGTGTAATCGCATCAAAATAGAAAATATCCGCAGCTCTATGCACACATGCGTTGGCTCTGTGCGTTATGTCTTACTTTTCCTAATCTGAATTACCGAAAGATATTGAGGCCGCGTTTTTACTACGAGACATATAGTCGTTGGAACTTAGTCCCTAGACACATGACTTGCTTGTTCACACGAACCCACGCAGTGCAGCGACTAGCGACATAATACCGTGTTTTCTTTAGGGTAAATTTGTCCCGCGACCTTGTGACATTCGCGGGTCGCAGTACAAATGTACTAGTGAAAACGCGTTTTTGTAACGGCAACAAAACATGCTTCGTTGCCTTATAAGTCAGTCTCTCTATGCTGATAAAAAATTGAATTACACACATAAGTTTGCAGTCACTGTAAGGCTAAAAAATTCAGTTCCTGAGTTGGTTACTGCTGCTTTCATATTGAATATGCCATTTCTGTATTTGATTTTAAGGAATTAATACATGCCTCGAAATACATACGTAGTTACCATGCATATTTTTCACAGACCCTAAGTTTGTTTCTGTCGTTCACTCATCAATAAAACTTGACTTACATTAAAGAATTCCAAACAAACCAAGCTATGGAATAACTATGTTAACATACCTTGCTTATTATAAGAAGTAACCTGAAAGATTCCACATTGATAAACTATTTACAAAATATACGGTTATAAAAAACACTATTAAATCTTAGGAAACATAGTCAGATCATATGCCTAAATATAATATCTCCAAGCTAAATGCATGATAAGAACAGACCCTCATTTCTAGTAAATTTTCTAACTAAAACGCAACCGAAACGGAACCTTTGTACAAGTGGATCAAAGCAATATTTACTTTACGCTTTAAAAATTAGGTAAATTAATATAGCACATATAATACCACAGCTGCTTCTCCTTCCAGGTATACTGTACAAGTCAGTAGAGGGACAAGAGGGTCTTGGTGTTTTGTAGGCGATGGGCTGACCTCCTGTTAGTATTAACCGAACTTGTACATCTCAACTATACCCTCATAATTGGTCAGAAGTGGCACCATGTGGTTCTTTGGCCCTTGGTGCTCTGCCTACTCCTTAAGGGATAAAGGCGTGATTATATGTATGTATTAATATAGCAGACAAGGTGACCAGTAAATTTCATTCAAATTCACCGTAAAGTAATTGTGCTTAGAAGCACGATTTTACATCTGCTTCGTTTCGGCTGCGATTTATAACAGAATTAGGGGGCTGACTACTTTCAGTTAAGCGCCGTGATGGCTGTATTTTTTGTGTAGTTTAATTATGTGAGTAGCTGTTAACACTCTGTAAGTTACCTAATTATTATCATTCATTACTGTCCACGTACAGGCACTTTGTCAATAAGTTGAATCTGGAAAACTTAGTAACATCAGTCCAACTATTCATTAACATAGGCATATTTTAATCTTGATTATAGATACTGATAACCACTTTTTTCAAGTCAGAGAATCGACTATTTTTTGCAGCTCCAACATTAAAAAACAAAGAACCTGCGGCAATTAAAATATGTTTATACTTTGCAACAAATATAGTTCAACAACTCTCCTTATTCACATTATTCAACAGCGTTTACTTTCTGAACGGAATAAGGCAACAAGTCACACCAAAATTGATAAATAAAAGTGTAATCAAGCTAGTTTGTTGTGTATATTGAAGTCACTAAACATTTGTATATTTATACTATTACAAATTAATAAATAATAATTTTAAATACATACAATAAATGAATAGATAATTTCGAGACACTACACATCTCATATATCGCCAAAGCCCTTGCATTAAATGGGCTTCACTGGCAACATACAAACCCATATTTAATTATACTGATTATATTTTACAATTCCTATTTAATCATATTCATAATTCATAAATTAAAAAATGAAAGTTATTTAAGTTCAATAAAATTCAAATTGAATTACTACATTAAATTTACTACATTAAAAAAAACACATTAATTTGTTCAAATTATGGAAAATTGTTATAATGTAAACTGATTATATGTCTGTAGATACATGTTCGAGACTGGTGATTTTTAAGGGACACGAGTCAGTCATAATTAAAAAAATCCACACATACTGAAGGAAAGTTATAAAAAGATATTTAGCAATAAAAAAGGATCTGCGGGTAACAGCTAGTACCCTTATATTATCTACAGACCATATCATCACTTACGAAACAACTAGATCTTTGGCTCGGTGCTTGCCAATGAGGTACTTTCCTAACCTATATTACACTCAATGTTTGAATCTCACACTAAGTAGTACATACAACTAAGACAATTTTGACTCATTGACTTGACTAAGTTTAGTGAAAACAATAGATTTGGATTGATGACCATTTTGGTAAAAAACACAAATAAAATCTTCTATCAAGAGTTTTTTTTAATCTGTGGCGTCTTACCTATGTTAGAGATAAATTAATCAGCATTAAAGTATGAATTGGATTTTATGTATTTTTTACATTTGTTGGGATAATTACTTGGCTCTGCCACATCTATTGCTTTCTCTAAGTTTATATTTGTGATGGAATTTAAGATCATATTGCTCTAATAAAACCTCGTATGAGGAATGATCACAAAAATCATTAAATAAAATTGAAGCATTGAATAAGCTAGTTACGAGCGAGGAATACAGTCAGTCTACAGTTTGTATATCTTCTATATTTTATTATCCAGAAAAATGCGATGGACAGACTATCTGTATTTTATTATCATAAAGATATCAAATAAATTAACATACTTGCGTAAATCAAAGTATAAAATGGTGTAGAGACACCCAATATAAGTAAAATAAGTATATTAGATGCAATTGTATACTACTAATTAAGTATGTTATATAATTTGTATACAACATCATAGTATACTATACCAAGGTTGAGATTAGCATTATATTTTTAAAAATTGGATATAATTTTTTATTGGAAAAACGTAATATCAATTATTTACAAATTATAGCATGAGTTTTTATTTTCTTTAGAGTAGCCTTCTTGAACACGGTTTTTGATCTTCAAATATATGAGCTTTGTCCGATATTTATTTAGTATGCGCCGAGCTCTTCATGACCATAGACGTGCTTATGTTTGAGTTTCAAAGAAGTTAAATAAATAAAATATGCCTCCATATGTCATACGAGATGTAAAAAATATTTTAAAATGTGTAATAAAAGCTTACGAATTACATTTCACCGGTAACTTATATTTATTTATTATTTAAATCATAATTCGAGTCCGACAAATGAGCTGTCAACATTACGGCCATCTTTCATCTTTCAGTTTTCATAATTTATGACAATGACGCGGCTACCACTCCCATGTGACAAGCGTGTTGTGCACTTCAGCGCGGTTGCTTATAAAGTATTGCTACTTCTTTTGCGCTCATGCTAACAGTATCTTTCTTTGTCACTCATTACTACATTTTAATAGTTATCTAAAAAAATATTGTAGCTATCGAAAAGCCGGGCGATGGTTTATCAATTTTTAACGAAATTTACTATAAACGTAACCTTAGATAGGTTATAATAAATCATAATAAAATATAAAACAAATTGTAGCCTTTCTTACACAACAGATATTCAATCCTCGCTCGCCAGCTAAAATTTATATGGGTAAATACAGAATACTATTTAGTAAAATTGTCAAAAACAAATAAATTCATTATCTATGTCAGCATTATTATTATAAGATATAAAAGGCAAAGTCAAGGCGTCGATGCCTCTCCACGCGGTAGCACCATCTTCTTAATCAATTCATGTATTGTAACAAAGGTACAAAACCGTTCACTAAGCCGAACAAAACCTACTTCGTACCTAAAAACCGCGGCTACTCGATAATAGATATTTGCGCGAAGCCTATTAACGCCTTGTCGTCAAATTGTTCGTTCGGGCCAGCCGAGTTCTGAAAAACATACAAAGAAATATAAAACGGATATTTTAATTGCACATCAAATAAATAATCTCCCATCAATATGATCTCACCTTTTATATACCTGTTTACATCAAATAAATTATTTTAGTACAAATAAACTAAATGTTTAACAAAACAACTACAGCAAATAATTCGAAAATAAACATCAGCCCAACATAACTGTTTTCCTCGAATGTAAGATAAATTAATACCTTTTGGTACAAAAATACTACAATCTCATCAAAAATACTGACTGCACAATTGCTAATGCTAATTAACCTTAGCGCAGAACTAATATATAAGACGAATGGCGTTTTCATTGATATAATGATAAAAATAATATGGTTAGGTTAGAGTATGACAAACAGTATAGTATTCCAGAATCGAATTGATGAAACATTTCGAAGTTACTATTTGTATCTGATTTAATATTTTAGTGTTGATGTCATATAACATAACTAGTGACCCGCCCTCGCTTCGCTTCGGTACATATCCTCCAAAATTTGGAATTTGGAAGTCCCGTTCCCGTGGGAATTTCGGGAAATAAGTCCTCAGTGCTTCCTTACACTCCCTACCGAATATACCTGTCATATTTCATCATTATGTGTCAAGTGGTTTGCGTAAAAATTGGGAATTCCCGTTTGTCCCGTTCCCGTGGAAATTTCGGGAAATCCGTTCTTTGTGCTTCCTCGCACTCCCTAACGATTAGACATGCCCGATTTCTGCTTTATATTTATAGCGGGTTTCGTAAAAAAAAATGGAATTCCCGTTTGTCCCGTTCAGGTGGAAATTTCGAGAAATACGTTATCAGTATCTCCTCACACTCCCTACCAAATTTTATCATTATATTGTGTCAAATGGTTTTCGTTAAAATTGGGAATTCCCGTTTTTCCAGTTCCCGTGGGAATTACGGGAAATCCGTTAGCAGTCCCTATTCGGGAAATACGTTCTCAGTTCTTTCTTACACTCCCTACCGAATATACCTGTCATATTTCATCTCTATATGTCATGTGGTTTTCGTAAAAACTTGAAATTCCTGTTTATGCCGTTCCCGTGGGAATAATTATCAAGATAAATATTTTTTTGGATAATTATCTTGATAATCTGATAATTATCTGATAATTATCCGATAATTATCCTAACTGATTTGTCAATTAACTTCTTGAGATTTTCTTTATTTAATTAATAATATTTATCTCAAAGAGGGTCTCAGTTTTTTGGAATTATTGAATGAACAGCAGAGAATTTAAATGAGAAAAATACAATTAAATTCAGAGTTTGTTTTTTTATATTAAAAAAAAAGTTATTACGTAAAAATAAGAGATCAATGATAATTATCACTTCGAACCCTGCCAATAACCCTTTTTGAATTTTGGATACTCTGACTATGCGCCGAACACAGTTTCTGTTTGGATAAGAGCTAGTTTATCGAAACACATTGCGCAGACTATAAATATTTCACGCAATTTATATACTATGAAAATAAGTCATAACCTGTCTTTGATTTATGTTATTGTTTGGGTGTAAAGGTTACCTCATACCGAAATGAGGCGTTTGTGTATTGTACTTACTAATATAATAAATGCGAAAGTAACTCTGTCTGCCTATCTTTCACGCCAAAACTACCGCACTGATTGAAATGGTACAGAGATAGTCTAGAGCCTGAGAAAGGACATAGGACATACTTTTTTTTATACAGGAAAAATATATTTAACCCAAATAATTTCGAGAATTTGGTTTTCTGAGGTACACGCGGCCGGAGTCGTGTGCGTCCATTTGTCTAGTAATAATAGGGTCGTTTACAGTTTTTTAATTTGTATTTATATCGAAAGATCATAAAATAAAAGAAATAATTTGCGAAAGAAAAACTTAGCTAGCGTGAAAACTTTCCGGGATAAAACGATTTCAAAATCACAATTTTAGACTTGTCAAAAAACGCTCCATACAAACGGCTACCACGACGTGACTTCACTCTTTAAGCAACTTGTATGCGCGTAAAATAACTTTTGTTCTACAGCTATATTAAATATTGCGTTTATAAATATGGTCACAAAACAAAAGTTGCTGTAAATGATTGTTGTAATTTTTAATTAATTTTACATTTGAAAAATGGACTTGCCCACTTGACTTTGAAGGCTTATTACAGAGGTCGGAATTAGGTAGAGTCATTTATATACTTGCATCGAAATGTTGATATTAATGTGGACTAATTTCTAATGGACATGTTGGCCAACAATCTTTAATATTAGACAAATAAAACAAAGATATGAAATCCTTCATATCCACTTTATTCTTTCGCTGTATGTCAGAAGTATAAATGAACCTAATAATTACTAGTAATTACGTCATGTTTCTTTTATTTTATAATCTATTTATAAATAAAATAACTGTCGTCATCTCTATTTCAACTAAGGTCGCTCTACAAAAACGTACTCGTCTCGTTCGGTCACATCTCAATGGGAGTAGTCAAAAACACGTACCAAATGGAATGTGACGGCCTGCGGCGGCGAGGGCGCGGCCTGCGAGTCCAGCAGTTTGGCCAGGTTCGCGGAGATGGGCACCGAGTCGTGCGGGTCCACCAGGCCGGCTCCCACCAGCTCCGCCGCGATGCCCTCCGCCGAATCCTTGCCCGTTATGAACTCGAAACGGATGTCGTTCAGCTCGCGGCGGGCATTCCTGGTAGAAAAATTTGAATATTCAATTTGAGAATACCCAATTTATCTGTAACTAGTGACCCGCCTTTGCTTCGCTTCGGTACATATCCTCTAAAATGTGGAATTCCCGTTTGTCCCGTTCCCGTGGGAATTTCGGGAAATGTTCTTAGTGCTTCCTTACACTCCCTACCGAATATACCTGTCATATTTTATCATTACCTATGTGTCAAGTGGTTTTCGTCAAAATTTTGGAATTCCCGTTTGTCCAGTTCCCGTGGGAATTACGGGAAATCCGTTCTTTGTGCTCCCTAGCAGTCCCTAATGAACATACATACTCGATTTCAACTTCATAGGTTTTCTTTAAAAAAATTGTATTCCAGTTTGTTCCGTTCCGGTGGGAATTTCGGGAAATATGTTCTCAGTTCTTTCTTACACTCCCTACCAAATATACCTATCATACTTCATCTCTATATGTCATGTGATTTTCGTAAAAACTTGAAATTCCTGTTTGTACCATTCCCATGGGAATTTCGGGAAACCCGTTCTTAATGGTCTTTTACACCCCCTAACAAACATACACGCCAAATTTCATGTGTACGTCAAACAGTTTATTTTTATACTTATTGAATAAGCTTTTGTTCCGGTACAGTGGAAATTTCGGTAAAAATTTGGAATTCCTGTCTGCCCCGTTCCCATGGGAATTTTGGGAAATCCGTCCGTACTCTCTTACACCCCCTAACGAACATAAACACCAAAAGGGAGTGGGTGTAATTTACTTGTGAAATGTAAAATTTATTTGTATGTGTGCGTTTCTTCGTGGGGTCATGTAGGTATGTTGTTTTTGCAATTCTTTTTGGTTTTGACTAATTTTACACTCGTTTTTGAGAATTTTCCCGACGTTTCCATTCATCATCGTTATCATCCATCATAAATTCAGAAATCATCAGTACTAAAAACAATGGCTGTATGGATGCTGTATTCCTCATGCTCTTTCTTCGGGATAAACCAAACAAAAAAAAACTGGGGATGTCATTTTCACAGAATATAAATTCCCAGAACCCGTATGCACACTTTTGTTTTTAGAATAAATTTTTACAACCTATTTACTGTCTAAAAACTTATATTTATCGATTTGGCAACAATCGGCGGGTAAGATGAGCGGAAGATGCGATTTTTGACTGTTTTTGCTTCAACCCGGAATACATCTGTCATTGATGACTCCTGGGGACTCTATGGTGTATGTCAAACTTATACCTCCGTGCGTCGAATCGTAAAGTTTTTTTCTATATAATTCATATGCATTCCAGCCCAGAGGAAATTATGCGAAACCCTATAGCCTATGTTCATCCGGGTCCAATAAGGATTCTAACGGTGAAAGAATTTTTGAAATCAGTCCAGTAGTTACGGAGCCTATTCGCTGCAAAAAAACAAACAAACATACAATCAAAGTTAACCTCTTCATAATATTAGTATAGATTACGGCGGCGCTGCGTGATTATGGCATTCGGCAGATACTCAGAGCCGACGACGAATTAATCTGGTCATTATCTGTATCGATACATCTGTCGTAGAACCGATGGACGATGTAGATTAAACGGGTTCTTGAATGGAGACCGCGCCTCGGCAAGCGTAGCGTTGGGCGCACTCCGGCCAGATGGACCGATGACTTAAAGATGGCGGCTGGTAGGGACTGGATGGCAAAAATGGGAGATCGAACCATGGCGTGGCGTGCTCTGGGGGAGGCCTACGTCCAGCAGTGGACTGCCATAGGCTGACGACGACAATTTATAAACCTAAATTTATTTCATGCTACAGATTTTCTAAAATTATCTTTAGCTATTCACCGAGGAGGGTTGGCTTCAGGCAGGCAGCCAGCCTTAAGAACAAATGCAAGATTTTTGGATTGCGAGTTTCGAAAGAAACCATATTGCCCCGACTCCATAATGGAATAAGGGTACAAAGATTTGAGAATATGTAAATGAGTTGAGAATTTGAGAATAATCATCTGAGCTTAGTTTTCCTCTAGTACCCAGTAGTAATAGTTCAGTTGTTAGTCTGGTTGGCCAAACTAGGATAACTACTCAAAGCAAAATTTCTGTGCTGATGCAGTGCTTCACCAAAATATATCGGCTGCAATCTTAGTTTGTGCATATCTTAAGTCGAGTGAGGATCTGGGGCATTCTCTCAGGCGATAAGCTAACAACTTGTCACTGATCATTCACATCTGTCCCCGCTCTGCTAAACGTGGCTGTGAGATCTCCTCTATACAGCAGTTTCGGCTAACCCAAGTCGGGAACCCAGCGGTGTGTTTTATGTATGTATGTATGTACTAACCTCAACCTTAACACTAAATTTAAGACAGGTGGATCTTCCTTTTCCTCTTTTTTTATTTCCACAGGTTCCTGAAAAATAAACATAATCAGTGTTATAGTAATAAGTATACACAGAGGTTGCGATGAGTGAGTTCAAGATAAGTACGATGATGTATATTTAAAACATGTAACACAAGTGGATGCCTGTGACTCCGTCTGGGTACACTGCAGAAAAAACAAAATGTCGAAATTATCCAAAGCAAAAATATTTTCTCGGGATAAAAAGTAGCCAATATTCGTGATCAGGCCCTAAACTATCTCTGTGCTAAATTTCATTCAAATCAGTTCAGTAGTTTCAGCGTGAAAGCCTGACAGGCGGGCAGAGTTACTTTCGCATCTATAATATTAGTAAAGAAGTAAGGGTTGTAGTCTACCTCATCGTTGTCACTGCCGCTGGAGTCAGCCCGCTGCAGCTGGTTCATGGGCCGCTTATCCTCACCCAGCGAGGCCTCGTCATCCGACTCCAGGTTTTCGTCCTCTTCCTCGCTCCACACCCACTCTCCGGTGACGGTGCGGTGAAGGCGGCCAGACGCTCCGGGCTGCCTTTTACTCGCCTAAAAGTATGGGTGATTGTTGGTGATACTGTGATAGTATTGTGATCTAGAATCTAGATCGATATATGTATATATTTAAAAGAGATGGTAAAATTCGTCATCCGAGTAATTGACCTGGTAGCTCAGTTGGTGAGAGCTATTTCTGTGCAGTGGTATATTATGCAAGAGTTAAAAGGTAAGCTACATTGTTTCATTGATAGGCTATTTAAAGGTATTAACCTAGAAACCAATTATTTTTTAATTAAAACTGCAGAATTTCTTACCTTGTGCACCCTAGTTTCCATACTAGGCCCTATAGCAACTAATGTCTGTGTCAGGTACTTTCTGTCTTTAGCTTTCTTGAAGAATGGATGTTTTAATAATTCTGTGGCAGTGGGCCTCTTCGATGGGTCTTTTTGTAAGCAATCTACTATCATTTTTCTAAATGTTTTGCCGTAAGCTTTATACTGGTCCTTTTCGTCAGCTCCTGGAACCATAAAATGTATGAAATTTGAGTAGTGTGTGATTAAGAAAATGGAGGACTACTTAGCTTTAGGTTTAAGACACTGCTAACAACATTCGTGACGATACTGTCCATACTTAATAATAATTTTCGGCGTGTAATCGCGTGGCGTGTTAAATGTGTGATTTGACCCCCACTTTGGTGAGCCTTAAGAAACATAGGTCATCATTTATTATTATTAGTAATCAACATACCAGTATCTAAATTAGGTGGGTCATTTTGCAGGGTCAACATGAGAACCTTCATCGGCGGGTACTTGTGGTAAGGAGCGGTACCAGTGGCCATTTCGATAGCTGTGATTCCGAACGACCAGATGTCAGCCTTGAAATCGTATCCATGATCCTGGAAAAAAATATTTGTGAATTAAACCCTGAAAATTACGTTACATGTCTGCCATTAAAATTAATGTTATACAGATACTTAACACAATTGCTATCAAATACTACTTATGGAACCTATTTAGGTTAAGTATAGTTTATTTAACCTCTGGCGCAAAACGACGGTATTGTCAGACTCCCTTATACTAAACAGTAGCGGCGGCGAATCCATGCGGAAGTATTAGTTCTTCTTCTTATACTTTATTGTATACAAGACACAACGTTCGTGCTGTAAACCTGAATATCTCCCGCAGTAGATATTTACGTGAGTTCGGGAGAAGGAAACGGAGGGACAGCACAAGATATGAGAAACTACACAACCGCGAAGAACTGTCCCCTTATTACTTAATTTGCAATAGCAAAGCCGAAGCAGCGTGAAAGCGAAAATTGTACAATATTCACCTTGAAATGTCAAAATATCTTAAAAAATTATTTTACGTAATACGAATTTGACAAATAGGTAACCAGCAAATTTTGTACAATTTTCGCTATCGCGTTGCTTCGGTTTTGCTATTGCAAATTAAGTAATAAGGGGACAGTTCTTCTGCACAACTATCTAACATATCTCCTAAATGATAATGAACCATATTGTAGGTATGCTAACCTGCTCCATAACCTCGGGTGCCATCCAGCAAGGTGTGCCGACAAAGGTGTGCCTCACTTTCTGCCGGGACAGGTCTCTGCCCGTAGCCAGCCAAGCGGACACACCAAAATCTGCAATCTGGACTGTGCCATCTTCACCCAGCAAAATGTTACCTGCCTTTATATCTCTGCAACGCAAGTTAAAAGTTGTATAGATTAATGGGTCATTATGATTTTATAATCATTACATTGGAGTGTTAACGGTAATGTCAGTTCTAGGTAAATTATTAGTACAATTTCAGAACAGGCTGTTTTATCATCTTAATTTTATCAACAATGCTATGTATAAAAGTGCTGCTTAAAAAAGTGGAAAAATCATTATTTATTACATGAAATTCAATTTTATATTCATTATCTTTCACAAGCCTTTTAAAATAAGTTCATATCAAAACAAGCAAATCAAACAAACGCAAATTCTTTAGAAGTTCAGATAAATCTAAAGCTTTTTCTTCCTTTTTGTAAGAATATCCGAAATCTAGCTTTTTAATAAAATTATATTATGTAATTGCAAAAAAAAAAAACTTGACCGCAAAAACCCTGGCAGACACTAAGTATAAAAAAATAAGTTTTATAATTTCGCCAAAAGCATATCAACATATAACTAAGTAAATGATTCTTAATTACAAAGAGCAGCCTCAATTAACATTATCATCTTCTTATAAAGAATAAGAGTGAAAACTGTTAAGATGGTCCAACAAAATTTTAAAGAAACTTTTCTCTATTCTCATTTCTCTTCAGCGCCTCAGTCAACGGTGGTTCCAGCAATGTCGCTTCCACACAAAAAGATGTATATTTTTAATGAATATTGATAATGACTTATCAAAAATAATAGGTAATCACAGGACTTTCTGTTATTTATTTTGCAAATGTAAAGGAAGGTAGGGCCTAGTAAAGTGTAAATCTCACAATCGCAAGTAATCAATACATAACAGTACATATAAATAGATAAAATTCGCATTGCAAATATAAATAGACAGTTATAAAATTATAAAAAAATATTGTGAAAAAAATTCGCCGCAAAAATTTGTTACTCATTTTCTATTCTATTGGTGATTGTAGTGACCAGTGTTAGACACAAGCAAACTTGCAGTGGTGTATTATTTTGGTGTATATTACTAATTTGAGCAGTAATTAGAGCCAGCTAAAACCTAATAGACCTACCAAGTGCGTAGAAAACATTTGTCATACATCTACAACCATATACTATACAAACATACATCTATTGAGCACAAAGCTGTAAGAGACATAAATTGAAAGAGTACTGAAAGAAACTGAATATCAGTATGAAGAAATAAGACTTTACTATTTATCCTGAATTTCAGAATTAGTGCAAGTGGTGTATTTCAGAAGTAGTGCTATAGGTTGAATTATCGAATATTTACCTGTGAATTTGGCCGTTGCTGTGAAAATACTCGAGGCCCTTCAAGACCTCTTTTAAAACGGTAGCAATAGTTGCTTCATCAAAGACTCCATGTTTGCAATTGGTTACTTTCATTTTATGTTTTATTACATCCAGCAAGCTTCCACCTAAAATAAGTAATTATAAGTATCAACATACCAACACATTAGCTGTTGACATTTCTCGTTACAAGTAGTCAAAACGGTGGATCCTTAAAGATATAAGTAGAATGCACCACTAATTCAAGTAGTCACAAAATTAACCTACTATCAAACACTTGAAGTAAACCAGTAACATCTAATATTGCATTTAATTGTTAACAAATCATACAAATGCAAGGTACACGAAACACTAAGGCTGATTTTAGAGTCACGCTGACGTGCGCTGACGGTCGGCGCTGATGGGTCAATTTGTATGGCCGTCAGCGCTGAGCAGTCCAGCGCGACTCAAAAACACTACCTGTAACTACATACAAATTGACTCCATCAGCGCCGACCGTCAGCGCACGTCAGCGTGACTCTAAAATCAGCCTAATACATAATGACCTAGATAGATAAATTATGCCAGCACACATCTCATTTACCATAATATAAGTAATAGTTAAATCATTTAAATAAAAGTTTAAATCCTCTGAGTTACACCACACACAATGCAATAAATAGGAAAAGTCAAACTTCTAATTGTGTGGAGTAATGTTGTTGCTCCTTTTATTTCTAATAAATCTCAAGACACAAAAACGAAAATACCAATACACTTTATACAATCTAAAACCACAATGTGTTTTTAGAAAAAAATCTACCAAGTTTAAATCAATAATGGTCATATTGTTGAAATCTTAATAAATTATGGTGGAGGTACCTAATTTAATATTGTTAGTAACTTACTTACACATTGGTATTATTTTTACATTATTTATCTTCACATTCAGGGTGTTTTATTTCAATAATTAGATTAGATAGATTATTACAAAAAACTAAAATTTAGATACAAAACAACTTTATAGAAGAACTTAACTGTTTGTACGAGGAAAAGACACTGTAGGTATATGTGCCACATAATGTGCAGGTATTAAGATGTTTGAAGTAAGTTATCATACCAGCACAAAGTAAATTCACATATCAAACATGTAGATAGATCTTATAGATAAAGATAAGGATAATTACAGTGTCCATTGAACTAAATCTTAGGATTAGTCACCCATTACAGTCTCAACTCAATGAACTGTAAAATTATTAAGGCTTAAGTATGGGTAAATTTACATGCAAGTCAATAAACATGTCAGACCTAATTTCAAGCACATATAAATTTGTATTTAGGACAAGTAAGCAAATTTATGCATTAGTATGTATTGATTCAAGACTGCCATTGTCTTAAAACATCTTTGTATGTAGTAGGTACCATGAACCATAATTGTTGACTGGTTATTTGGAATTCATGGACATAATACACTTACACATAATAATAAAATCTAGAATAGAGAATTTCTGCAAAATTATAATGTGGTTTTAATTGTTTCTTACCTTCAAGTAATCTCAAAACAAGCCATAGCTCGTCATTAACAACAAAACTTGTATAGTATGTTACAACATTCTCATGGTTGCAACTTGACATAGCCTGCAACGAGAAATAGATATATTGAGGATTTCTGTTCACTTTATAGTTTGGTAATAATATAAATTGTATTTTGCATCTGTGTATTGTTTATATTTATTTTGCACATTATAATTTTAAGTCATCATAGGTACACACACATACAAATTGTTATAAGTATGTTATATTTATTATTTATAGTGTGCTGTGTAAAAATTTTTTTGATTAGATTCTTGTCTGTTTTGAGTTCACTTTCACAATGTTATTAAATATTTAGTTACCTGAATTTCCTTCAGCAATTCGTCCATTGAAGTGTTCCATTTTTCTAAGTTGATCCTTTTGATCGCACACTTCTCGTTACGCGGTTTACAATAAGCCCCATATACCACTGCTGTTGCCCCAACACCTACAGCATAACATTTCTATTATTAAAAAATATTTATTTCATATTAAATGCCTTGATCTTAACAACGTCAAGGATTTATGCCTATGTTTGCAATGCAGAAATTCGTGACCAGATAAGTAGAGGTTATACCCGATTACAATTGATGATTACGTATACAAATTATCACAAATCCTTGGCACTGTAATTGCTACGAACGTTATCATAGATATACTTTAGAACCGGGGATTGTTGAGTCCACAAATAAGTAAATTCCTACTACATTTTTCATATTCAGGAATTTGACAGCCTTCTAATATGCCGCAGTAATATTGCAGTTATCAGTCCCTAGGTATATTTTAAGTGTTTTTTTTAAAGGGCATAAAGTCTATATGTAATTGCACTTAAATACATACCAATAACATCTCGTAAATCGTAATCTTCTTGACTATTTGGCCACGGACACGAAGCATTCGCACTGGCCGCCATTTTGCGTGTGAACAAATTTCCGATACCATAGGCAGCGGTACCGATTGATCGCGCGGCTCGCACGTATGCAGTTAATTGATTATCACACGCGCCAAATGATTTCTTAAAGAAAATTACTTTTAAACAACTTAAATTCCTATTAATCCAGTTTAAAATAATGTTCTTTAATGCTTTAAAAAATATTGTGAGACCTTGTTTAACAATACGATAATTAAAACTTAGTTCAAAACAAAAGAACAATATTTTCCACATGCGTAGAATAGAACGTTTTTATTACTCGTTCGAAAACTGATTACGCAGTAACTGTACATGATTCGGCGGGAATAGCAGGAAGGGAGCGGGTCTAATTTTCTTGTGAAAATCTTATTTGTAAATGGCTTGCATGTGTCCGTATAGTGGTGTTTTCTGGTAGATAACTTATATTTTGTTTTACTTGTGATGTGAATCTAGTGCGTGTGCATTGCATGGTTTTATATGCAGGTAATCTAAGTAAAACTTTAGTCGGAATACGATCTCCAATTCTTTTTGATCTTTACTAATTTTACATCCATTCTTCAGGATTTTTCCGACGTTTGCATTCATCATCATTATCATCCATCATAAATTCAGAAATCATTTTACTAAAGACAATGGCTGTATGGGCTTAGTACCCCTTGCCTTTCCTTCGGGATAAATAAAAAAAATGTACATACCTAAGCTTAGATTGAATAGATTAAGGCTTAGATAATTTACACTAAGAGTATATAATCTAAGATACTAAGGTAGGTATGTAGGTACCTAACTTTATTATTTTTGCAATAAATATGTATACAGAATGTTTGTGACAGCCAGCAAATACTGAGATACTGAACAAGTACCATTGTTTTGAGTTATTACAGTGTTATTATTACTCGCAGGAAATTATTTTTTATTTGAGTATACGCAATGTTTGCTTTACGCGCCAATTGTATCGGGCGATCCTGTGACTAGTCAAATAGGCTTTTTGGTTATTTTGTAATACATTGCTGTTTTTTGGATTACTTGAAACCTAAACTTGAGACTCTCGTTTGGGGTTGATTGATCAGTTAATTGAACTTTTTTGTAAGCAACTTTATTTTGTAAAACATCCAAACGTTAAAATTTTATTTTTATTTGTTTATTTAAGGCCCACTAAAAACGAACCTCACTATTTTTTCCAGAAAAAATGAAAAGAAGTCGGAAAATTATAGATTTTCCTGGGAAAATTTTCACTGGTTTTCATCTCAGAATCATGGTCTGAAGTCAGCTTATCAATATTTACCTGGCTGTCACTAACTTCCTGTAGGCATATGTGCCTACGTACATACCTAATGTACCTAGGTACAAAAATAAAGTTTATGAACAGTGACGTGATCATCTAAGTTTGTGTAGGTATTTTTCATAAACATAGGTACATGTTTTTTATATGAGTAGGTATTTATTGCTTAAAGTCTCTACTTGGCTACTTAAGCTACATATTGGAAAGAGTTTAAGTAAAGAAACCCGAATGTATTACTGGTAGTAACCTACATTCAGTAATTAATTTAATACCTACTATTTCTAACAAATCATAAGTAGGTAATATAATGGGAGAGACGGGGAATTTAGCCCTACTAGAGCGACGTCACCTTCCGGATAGGTATCTACATGGAAGGTAGGTACCTACCTACGAACTTATACATATACAGGGTGTAACAGAAAGGGTATGTTAAGCGAAAAGCTGTATAAATAGCCCACTATAGAGAACCTATTTCCAAAATTTGAAACTCAAAATCACATTTTTATTTTTCAAGATTGTATGAAAATTCCTGAGATATTTAAAAATTGTCCATACTATCGAGAAAAATAATAATGTGATTTCGGATCTCAAATTTTGTCGATAGGTTCTCTATAGTGGGCTATTTACATAGCTTATCGCTTAACATACCCTTTTTGTTACACCCTAAGCGTGCTCTGGAGGAGGCTTACGTCCAGTAGTGGACTGCAATAGGTTGAATAGTAATGCACCTATAGGTACCGTTAATTGAGTAGATACAAAACATTACAGCGATTGACTGCTACGTACCTGCCTAAAAACTCCTGAAACACCGCTATTAATAATATCACTGGAATTTCTGTAAAAAGTAAGTAAAAATTGTGTAAGTAGATAAGGTCTATACAAAATTAGTTACTTATAAAAAATGCTGGGAAATGATGTTTTTTTTCCAGTTAAGTACTTAATCGGGCGAAATTTATAGTGTCCAGTGTTTATGCTAGTTTTTTCATAGACAGATATTAATTCTTTCTCGTGAAAAAATCTTGCTACACGCGTCAATGTGCATTTATGCATAAAAACGCAGGCTATTTACTTAACTTTGGACCACTAATATTTTGGAAACCAGACACTTCCCAGGTATGCTTCCATGGAGAAAAATAATCGTGATGATGAGGAGATTCCGTAGTTGTCGGGAACGTTGTTGAACCAAAAATCATACTGTATATTCACAGTAGGTACATAGGTACTACCTACCTATAGGTAGATCTATAACTTTATAAGTACCTACAAAATAATGAAACCTACTTACATAGCTTTGATAAAATGGTTGATATATTAACTTAGACTTTAGTAGTAGGTACCTACCTAACAACCACTGGGTAGTCTACATTCTCCTACCTACTGTGGCAACTGTCTCCAATAGGTAGGTGCCATATATCTTAGGTACCTTCGTATTTCAATATCGCCCCCTATGCCAGTAGCCTTATGGCGTGCCCTGGGGGAGGCCTACGTCAAGCAGTGGACTGCAATAGGCTAAAGACTATAGGTAACGTAGGTAACTATCTTTGTTCTAACCTGATGTTTATGCCCCAACAACAATTCATTATTTGATTATTTCCTGTCATAAAATTAATGTCGAAGCCAAAACGCTCTATCAGCTTTGCCACTAGGACTTTGCGGCTGTAATACATTAATACAGTACCTACATACGTTAATTCTACGAGTATATTCAGCAATCTATCCATCGGCACTTGGCAGGTTGCCGTAGGAGAATCATCGGCCTGACTTCGTTGTTTATCCTAATCATGATTTCAGCGCAGGGCCGGACTTTTGCATAATCTAAGTAGTTAGGTTAGAAAAAAACATTGAACTACAACAAAAACGTGCTGTTATACGGTGCATCAGAAGTCCATTTGTGTCTAATCTATGCTACGGTAGGCTATCCGATATTTTTTATCAGAATTCTTTCGAGCAAACGTTAAACGAGCGACGTTAAGATCGAAATTGTGGTCGAGTAATAGGTAATAGCTACCTTTTTCATATTCACTTGTTTTTTATATCAGGCCCTCAATACTCAGTAGCTTGTGTTTACCAAACAGTTCCACTAAACGATGATGGCGTTAGGTAGTTGCTCTATGTAATCTATATTATTGTATACAAAATAAGTACATACTGCATATTAAATAATTTAGTTTCCAAACCATGCTCTGGAGTTATTCTACATAGATACGGACATTATAAATACCTACTAGAGACACAGTTAGGTAGAGTTCATGTTTATTGTCATTCCTAAATGAATTTTAATATGTACACGTAAGATTACGGTATATTAAAATTTCATATTATGAAATTGATTCAGAATAAAATTAAAGTAGGTACTACCTATGACGGTAGAGTCAATACAGCCGGTCGGGCACGAAGAGTGGTAAAATTTGAACAGTGCACGTAGTTACTATAGGTACTAAGACTGACTATCCCGGGACAACCTGTCGTCGGCTTTAGGTTTGCGTCATCGTCATCCGCCTCCGTATATTCTTTTGCCTCACACAGTTGTATATTTCAAATAAAACTTAAATAAATGAGTAACTTACCTAGAATTATTACTCCTTAGTACATCTTCCCCTTCATCCACTGGTTCCATCTTAAAAGTCCCACGATTCTTTCTTCTCAATTCTATGCTTCTGATCCTAAAAATTAAAATGATTTAGATAATTTATTAATTACCGCCATGCAAAGATTTAAGAATTTTTTTTTACCTCCGATCTATTTCGCAAGTAATTTAATTTGAATTTTTCCATTTTATTTGGGGAACTAGAATCCGGGCGCATTTGTTAAACGCGAAACTGGGAACCCAGCAAGGTCCAACCACGTCTATCCTGTGCACAGTGGAACACCCATTGGCCTATTTCTATATATAGCTAAGTGGTCTAATAGCTACTATTTGCAGGACGGCCGGTTCCTCTGGACTTGGGTAGGTGTACAACAATGAATGTAAATCATCACATAACTCTTTCAGGCCTCGTTGAGTTGAATGGCACAATCTCTGGAGAATGCGTAATGCTTAATAGAACTATACTTGTGTATAAAAATATATTATTTGCATGCCACATAGCTTTATTCTACTATGTCTCGAGCAAACACCCAAAGAACAATTTCATTTCAATCATAATAAGTATAACACAACTCGTACCTACTGGATATTGTAGTAGGTAGAAAACAAAAATGAATGACGAAAAGAAAAAACTAATGTACTTACTCCCAGCATTAATCAGAGTTAAAATCAGTGGTCGGAGTGAGTTAAAAAAGACACGACAGTTATCAACACTACCCCCTTACTTACATACCACCAGTAGTTATACACAATTAAAAACCTAACTTCTTATTAAAGATCACACATTGATGAGTAGAAGCACGACATAGCACCATCATCATTATCACAAACAAGTAAACAACTGCAAATTCAGTGCACGCATCATGCACGCACTGCAGTTCTTATCTTTTAACGACGTCCGACGTCAGATGGTGTCAAATGTATTGCTTTGGATGCATTTTCATAAAATAAACCTCACACACGCAAATCACTACATAAGTATTATAAAACAAAGGCGCTTGCCGCTGCTGTCTGTCCGTCCCTATGTATGCTTAGATCTTTCAAACTAGGGAACGGATTTTGATGCGGTTTTTAATAGATAGAGTGATTCACGAGGAAGGTTTATATGTATAGTATCAGCACTGCACCCGTGGGAAGGCAGGGCGGGTCGCTAGTTATTTATAAAACTGCATTGTGGTCACCTTGTGGTCGAAATTTGTCCATAATAGGATTAAATTATTTGTATTTTTAGTAAGTACTAGTATTTATAATACATCCTTACCTACGTACACAAGGTTCGTTCTTGAGGGCCTCGGTTCCTGAGGCACCCGTTCCAGATGAACCCGAATACATCCGGAACGGGTGCCCCAGAAGCCGGGGCCCTCAGGAACGAACCCCATACACACATACGCACACGGCTGTGTTCCCAAAAATGGAGTAGTCTGAACTGCAGAATCTCCAAGAAGATCCCGCCTCCAGATTACGTAAAAGCAATAGCAAAGCCTAAGCAAAGCGATAGCGAAAATTGTACAATATTCGCCTTGAAATGTCAAGTTCATTTGAAATTCATTTTACGTAATACGAATTTGTCAAGCAATGGACGATTTTTATAGAATTTTCGCTATCGCTTTGCTTTTGCTAGTTAGGTAATAATAGGACCGTTCTCTCAGGGCGGAGACCTATGTATTTAGGGATACAAATTTTTGTATTGAAATCAGGTATCTATAGGTAGATAAATTGTAATCTAGAATTGCTACGAGGAGGTACTAAGTACAGAACTTTTGATTTTTATACCCGAGTACACCAACAGATAACTAAATTTTAATCAGCTTTTTAAACCTCAAACAGTTGTTTTGCAATATTTGGCTATCATAAATCATAATAGAGTTACCATTTTATCGAAATCTTAACGCACGGTTGGCATAATTATGTTTGATATTGATAATAACATTTAATTGACCCGTAGGTACTTATTACTCGTATAAGACTAGTGTGTATTGCACCTAGTTTTGAAAGTTTATCTACTAGATGGTTTGGGTACATATTGGTTTCCTAGGATAGCCGAGTCATCATATAAGAGGGCGTAACGTAATAGAGCAGTGAAGCGACGTCACTAGAACTTTGTCTACGTACGAGTAATATAACTGGCGCAGTTTTAACACCGTTCTAGTCCGTCATCGCTGTATATTGGTCGTTATATTGCGCGACCGCTATTCTAGGATACCAATGCAAGGAGCCCATCCAGATACTCGTAATACCAGCATGGTTAATTTTTTGTCATTTTTTCTTAGTTCCCTCGCAGTCCCTAATGAACGTACAGGTTTGATTTCAAATTCATATTCATCGCGGTTGTTGTAAAAAAAATGAATTCCCGTTTGTCCCCTTCCCGTGGGAATTTCGGGAAATCCGTTCCTAGTGCTTCCTCGGGGTCCCTAATGAACATATATGCCCAATTTCAGATTCAAATGTGTAGCCGTTTTCTTTAAAAAAATATAATTCCTGTTGGTCCCCTTCCCGTGGGAATTTCGGAAAATCCGTTTTTAGTGCTTCTTTGTAATCCCTAATCCGAATTCAGCGTCATACAAATAGCAGTTTTCGTAAAAATTTTAAATTCCCGTTTGTCCCTTCCCATGGGAATTTCGGGAAATCCGTTCTTAGTGCTGCCCCGCAGTCCCCAATGAACATATACTTATGTCCGATTTTAGCTTTACATGTATAGGTACAGCAGTTTTTGTAAAAAAATTAAATTCCCCTTAGTCCTCTTCCCGTGGGAATTTTCGGAAATCCATTCTTAGTGCTTCCTCGTAGTCCCTAATCCGATTTCAGCTTCATACAAATAGCGGTGTTCGTAAAAATTTGGAATTCTCGTTTGTCCCTTCCCGTGGGAATTTCGGGAAATCCGTTCTTAGCGCTCCCTCGCAGTCCCTAATGACCATACAGGCCTGATTTCAAATTCATATGTATCGCGGTTGTCGTAAAAAAAGTATTCCTTCGTCTTTAAGGACTGGGGTATCTTGGACACAAATAAGCTTCGTAGTTTCCCGAATGCTGCCCAGCCGAGTTGTATTCGCCGTTTTACCTCCTTCTCAAAGTTGGACCTACCTAGTTTGATCGTCTGTCCCAGGTAAACATACTCGTCAACTACTTCGAGCATCGAGCTCCCAACCAGTACAGGAGTGGGCGGCACATGGACGTTCGACATGATCTTCGTCTTGTCCATGTTCATCTTCAGGCCCACCTGTTGGGAGACTCGATTGAGGCCATCGAGCATTGTGCTTAGATCCTTCAGCGATTCTGCCATGACCACGATGTCGTCTGCGAACCGAAGATGAGTGATGTATTCGCCATTGATATTAATGCCGAGTCCTTTCCATTCGAGAAGCTTAAAGGCGTCTTCCACCGCATTGGTGAAGAGCTTCGGAGAAATAACATCTTTTTGTCTCACTCCCCTCTGCAATGAAATCGGCTCAATGCTCCGCTCCTGTACTCGTACCGACATAGTGGCGTTACTGTATAAACACTTCAGCACTTCGATATATCGATGGTCAATATGGCACCGCTGGAGAGACTGCAGCACTGCCCATGTCTCGATCGAATCAAAGGCCTTCTCATAGTCCACGAACGCTAGGCATAGTGGCCGATTATACTCTTCCGTTTTTTGTATAATCTGCCGTAGCGTGTGGATATGGTCTATGGTACTAAACCCTTTTCGGAAACCGGCTTGTTCGGGAGGCTGGAAGTCATCAAACCTGCGAGCAAGACGATTCGTGATTACCCTTGAAAACAACTTGTAGACATGGCTCAGAAGCGAGTATTTTGATCCTATAAATACATATTTGGATGCAACATACATCTTGGCACTCATTTAGATCTCCATTCTTGTTGCGGCGAAGCCCACAGCCAAACATAATTTTTGTATTGAACTTGGCTCTCCTTTTTTACATTTATGTTTTTGGTGGTAAAGAAATTGCCATCAAAGTTATTAATTAATCTGTATTTTTAACGTTTCGACGTCAAATTACTCTGAATGGGGATTATGTATTCTATTTGCTGGAAAGGTTTCGAAAACATCTGTCAATTGTTGCCAACCAGCTGCGTAGATTGTAGCGACACTGAAGCAGACGTAGACGATTCATTCTGTTATTGACGGGCACAATCAAACAAAGTACCAGATAATTCCTAATCCCCGTGGCGTTAATATGGACACTAATATATATAATTGAATTTTTTTTCGTCAACGATATCTTTGTATGGATTGTGGATAGGCCTTTGTAGACGTAGTTCTTGATTTATCGTCATTTACCCAAGTCTGCCTCTTTATTATAGGTTCGCAGCTCGTCACGGCGACGGCGGGTGCAAGGTGCTATCATAGATACCTACTATCTAGATTTAATAGATTTTTTACATATCTAACACCTGCTAACACTGAAAGAGACCTATCACCCATGTAAGTAAAAGCGAATCTCCTCTGACCAAAAGTTGTCAACTTGTTCAGTGGAAAAGCACCTTTGTTCGGTAGAGACTAGCCTTTATAAAAACTTTTGTCACCAATATTAGGTAGCTAACGACACAAAAGTTGTCAACTTTCAGTTGGTGGAGACTCACACTTGTTATATCTAGTTCCGATGTCTCGATGCTGAATTTAAGTATATTTTATATGTTTCGTCAATTCCACTCTATTCCAACATAAGGACGAGATTAACTTTAGTAATTTTTATGAAAACACCTCGACAAATATAAAGGATTGCGACTACCACGATTTGGGATATAAAAAGAGATTCAGATGAAAAATAAATTCAGTGAATCATATTATTTTGAGTTGTTCAGTGTTAATTTCTGTCAAGTTTTCACCAAAATGTATTTGTACATGTTAATTAAGGTAAGCCAATGAAAATAACAATTTGACTAGTCGCCCGTAACTTCCTCTATATACCTACCTGGCCGAAGAAAACTTTTCTTATTGAAAACGGGCAGTAAGATAACGATATATTATTATGTAACGCGTGACACTAGAACATATCTTTTCTACCTTTCACTAACTGATTTTCTCACTGGTTTTTCCTAAATTTATACAGGGTGTAACAAAAAGGGTATGTTAAGCGAAAAGATATGTAAATAGCCCACTATAGAGAACCTACTTACAAAGTTTGAGACTCGAAATCATATGTTTATTTTTATAGATAGTATGGATAATTCTTAAACATCTCAGGAATATTTCATACAATCTTGAAAAATAGGTTCTCTATAGTGGGCTATTTACATAGCTTTCACTTAAAATACCCTTTTTGTTACACCCTGTATTTAATACCTAAATCTCTTCTCTTCCCAAGATAAATAGATAGCTATTACTAAAAATCATCACTATTGTTTTGGAAGAAAAAACTGTGTTTTTAATATTAACAGCTCTTATCGAATGGTGTCATCTCATACAAACTTGGTCACCTACCACAGTTTGGTGTCAGCAAATCACTTTTTGATAGCCTAAACCGTGTCCCACTGCTGGACAAAATGCCTCTCTGATTGAGTCCACACTTGTCTTTGTTCCCGCTATAGTGGCCCACAGGCCCACTCTGTCATATTGTTAGTAATTTTAATAACTCACCAAAGTATAGGTACCTAAAAGAGGCCCTATTCCTACGAGGTGACTAAATACCAGCGACCAATGGCGATGCTTCTTTTGTTTATTCGATAATAGCTATCTTGCTGTGCCATGGTCAGGCTTAAGTGATGACCAATGCAATCGTATCTCATTAAAGCGCTTCCTCTGTTTATTTTTCTCAGTTAGGCAGATAGATCATGATGTTGAATGAGCTAGACAGACCTACCTTACCTACCTATATCTGTACAATATTCGGCATATTTTTCAGTATAAATTTCATTTTGGGGTGCGAACGTAGAAAGAACGTAGAATATATGAAAAAAAAAATGACAATCGACAAATGAGTGCTCATGTCGAATTTGAATTCATTTCAAAATAACCACGTAAACTGATGTCAGTGCACTTAGGTACAATTTTACTTTTAGCGATTAGAAGCACAAATATACCTGCTGGATGTACTTCTCCATTCGTCCTTTTCTTCCAAAGGCTCCATTCTGAAAGTGCCTCTATTTTTACGGCCCAACTCTATGCTCCGTACCCTATGGAGGAAAGAAACATATGTATAAAATAATCAGCACTTGTCTGTGACTTCGTCTGCTTTGCTATACAAATGTAACCTATGTCCTTCCCCGTAGTCAAATAATATGTATGCAAAAGTTTCAAGATGATTGGTAAAGCGTGTAGAGGTAAAAAACAAACGTATGCCTGATTTCACTAATAAGATTCCTAACGCTTTAGAACTTCAAATATCCTAAAGTAAAGAGTTCGAATTTTACGATTTTCCGGCGTGATCGAGACTTGGTCGATATGATCTTTAATAGCCGTTTTCACTATACACTAACTCACTCGTGACAACCACTCTGATAGAGGTTATATCAGCATATTATTTTTATTCCAAATGAAAAAAAATATATATTTGAAAATGATGGTTTATGGTACGCATAATATATGCATCTCTAGTATTGCAATGGGGCGGAAATAATTTACAACAAATTGCGACTCTTTTTCTCTTTTTTCGTTTACAGAATTGGCGAGTCAATAATGTTCTTATCAAAAGATTTACAAAACTAGTAAAAACATTTTTATAAGTTTACTTATATATAAGTCATGCCACTTTTGAATAATAAGCTAGGTATTCTGATGATATTATGGTGGTATTTTAACATAGGACAAATAACTTACCCTTTGAGCAGCGCAGGCAAAACATTTCCCAGGTCAGACATAATATTCAGGTATTGTAAACACTAAAACTGCAACCAATTAAAACCAGGTGCCACCATATAAAATGCACATTAACAAGTGGTCCATCTAATCTAATGTGTTGCAAGTGAGCCAATGTGGGAGTCGCAAGAACTCACGGTGGAGTCACAGGCCATCGCGGTCACCACAGAGATCGTCAACTATTTAAACGTATAATTTGAGTATTAAGATATGTCATGTTTGAATCAATTATTTAATCCCATTCATACCACTAAGAGGGGTGTATTCTTCCGAAGATTTAAAAAATCGGGCTACTTATAGGATATATACCTACATATACCTACTTATAAGAAGACTTATCAAGGTCTTCCTTTTATTAAATGTACGAAACAGCCATCATCACACTTAGATCGTGGGTTATATTATATAAAAATGCTATAGTTGTATATATCTCCTTTGGATTGGATAACGGAGAAAGTTTCTAATTATCGCGAAGTTATAATACTTAAACAAGTGAGGTGAAATAGGTCCCTCTCCAACTTAATTTATTTCAATAGATAAAATGACAATAAAATTAAATTATATTATTATTTTTCAAACAAATGTGCGATGACTTTATATTTATACTTGAATAAAATTAAATCTATTCCGTGAAATACACTTTATTTTAATTGTTTTACAAATTATCTGATTAATAAACGTTACTATTGGAGAAAATATGCAAATGTCATCATTAGAAACGATTACCTGTGCCTATTTGTTAATTACCGGAAAAGAAAAAAAACGAATGAATATACCTTACCTACAATACAATTAGTTAAAAACATTGTTGTTATAATTTTATGTGTTATTTTCTTAAACATTATTTGCAATCTTCGAGCAAAATAAGTAATATATATGTAAATTGTCATTTCTTAATAGCGATGGCAAGAAATATGCGTTTTAAAAGAATAATATTATATGTATTTGGTGCAGACAGATATGCAATATATTGTAATTGCAATATATTATAATATGCATTAGCATAGCATGATTGCATAATAGGCGAGAGCGTGAAACATGATATGATTTATAAAATATTTTTTTATAATCTCATCGAAATTTGAATCATGATGCAGTTCTAAAACTTATACCTAAAAACTTTGTATGGCATTTATTTATTCCTTTGTCATTTTATAAAAATGTTTGTGACTCCCGTGTTCCTGTTGAGACCGTATTCTTCACGAGTGCCAATCAAAGCCGGGACTGCGAGCTGGGTTTAATCAACTGGGTAAAGGTCTAAACAATACCGTACTCGTATGGCTTACTAAGACTAAAATTGGCTTTATACGCCTCAAACTAGGATTTAAAATCGCTAAGTAACCATCCCGTTGGAACGTCGTTCGTCAGTTGCAGTGGCGTTACTCTTATTTTGAAGGTTAGGAAGTTTGTATTCTTTACGTATGCCCCATAGGTTCTATTTGGGTAACCTTAATGAGGTATGGTTTGGCTTAAAAGTGGATAATCATGGATAATGATAGATGTGCGTCATCTTATACAAGTACAAACCTGAAGTCTTACAAGTTCATTATTATTTTATATTACATTGCAGACATTCAGTTACAGAAAATTCATCATACTTTATCTAGTACGTATGATAAATAGCATCATATTAGCATTGCCAGGCAAGGCTGATTCAGTATTGGATAGAGGACTTATGACACTCTTGTATTGGCCCGATTGGCTGAGTGACGTATTGGCCTCACATTGCCCTCCATCTAAATGAGAATAACTACTAGCTATAACTGATTTAATTACCCCGTAGCAATCGTAGAGTTTTCTCTGGGTTCTCTTCAGTCCTAGTTTTCAGTAGGTGCCGGTAGAGTAGAATTCGTTCCAGATCATGCCTGCCCTTGGGTATCGTACGAGGCGATTAAGGGTTACCGGGAGATGGGCAGCAGCGCGTCCTGTGTTGACAACACAGTCCAAAAATCAGACTGCGGTCACCAACCAGCCAGCGTGGTGACTATGGGCCAAAAACCCGCCATGGCAGTAGCCTCGTAGCGTGCTCTGAGGGAGGCTTACGTCCAGCAGTGGACAGCAATAGGCTGATGACGACGATACCGCGACATTGCGTCATACTGTGTCTTTTATTTCCCAGGTGTTATGCATCTCATTCTGTCTCTCCTCAACTCTCTCGGGGACCAGAGAGGAGTCTGTTCGGGATTTCATAGAGCACGTGCTTAAAATTCCCAACCCCAACAAGGTCCTCAATTCTGTACTAAGCAGGCTGGAGCGCGGTCGCGAGGGAATCGTCGCGGCTATATCCAGTGAAACTGACTGCGAAGATGCCCTTGATGTAAGTTTAACACGATGCCCTGCCTTTATACCTTTTTAAGGCTGTTCTTAGGCGTAAGGCTTAGTTAGCATAAGCTTCGCCAAGTGCGTACATTCGGCCAGCTATATCGAGTGAAATAGGCTGCAAAGATGCTCCTGATATAAGTTATAGTACAATGCCTTCATACCTTTTTAAGGCTGTACTTAGACGTAAAGCTTAGCTAGCATAAGCTTAGAGCCAATTGCTAATTTAGAGATTCGTATGAATATGTTGTATTAAATGAGATTTTAGGCGTCTTATATAGGAATATTTGATATACACTCACAAGAGAGTACTAAAAAGTTGAAAACTGTAATTCATTGCAGTTAGTTCCTAATCGACTTGCTTTTCCTTTAGCTATAGGTTTTGTCCCATATTTAAGTAAGTAGGTACATCGATTACTATTACTATCAAGCGCACGTGTCCAGGTTCTCACCAGTTGCAGCTAGTGCATGCACCAGTTATGAAACTGATGGCGTGGTACAATGGATTAGATTGTGCGATTTATTAGCCTACCGGCAGCGTCATACGCATGGTCATACGTGTGTGCCGTAACAAATGTTGTTTAGTTGGTCTACCACATGTTTCATGTTATTGTTATATAAAAACTAGATAGGTACAGGTGGAGGTGATGTACCGCTCTGTACCTATTTGTTTTGTTGAAAATTATTGGCGAAGTAGCTCATAGTAAATGTAATATAGCTCTATTTCCTAAGCTGTCAGCCTGATCCCATGGTCACCCACTGTAAGTTTTGAAATAACTTATAAACTATGAATACTGTACTTAATGTTTCACCAGAATGACGATGTATAGGTATAGTGATAAGTTTCTGATTATTAGATAATTTACAGATTCTCCCAGAATATACGGAATCTCTTCAGGAGTCGACTGAACGTAGACTTCGGCACTTGGGTGCTCAGGTAATAGCGTATGAATTATGATATATTATTAAAAATAACTATGTTTTTAATTACATTACCTACTAGCTGACCCGACAAACATTGTACCGCCTTATTTTATTCATTAATATATTTTATTTTATTCAAACCTCAATAAGCACAAAAGAGAAAGAATCATCCAATTTGTTTCAGAAGTTATGCACGTAGTACTCGTACCTACATATCGGTAGTTAATTTATATTTATATTATAGGATGTAAATATATGTAGTTCTTCTTAAAACGGAAGCAATATATTTTATGGGAGTGATAAGATAAATCAACTCAAGGAGATCCCCACGATAATCTCTGAGATTCTCAATTGATTGTCTAAACAACAACATAATCATTATACATTGCAGAAACACTACCCGATTTGTCACATAGAGAAGAAGATTCGCAGACTAAACACTAACGAGTTCGAGTACCGACCTGCTTACTACGAGGAAATACGATGCACCTCCACCGACAACGAAGAAGCAGAAGAAACGAATGAGGTAAATGAGAAATGAAGTCACTGCTATAGAACGCCGATTAAAAGTGAAACGGATTTTTCGAAGTCGTTTCCAATTTACACCAATCATTCGCCAATCAACCGGCACCATCGAACGATTTTATCGAAACCCTTATACACCATTCGATAAGCAAAACTATATAAAATAGAATTATTAATAAAATAAAATAGGTTTGTTATTATCGTGAAAATAAGTTTGCGTTTACAGATGGTTGTAACCACCCTGTTGTCAATAGTAAGTGACGATAATCCATCGATTTTCGTGGTACGGTGGTAATAATGACGTAATTACGTAGTAATCCTTTATTAGGGTATAAAATCCGAACCCTGATTACGCATTTCGTAATAGATGTATTGCGCCTATTATAAAATCTAGACACGTAGGAGCTTATAATAGAATATCGAAGTAAAGCGCATATAATAGTATAAGTACTCCAGAAATGACCTGCTTCGCGCTGATTTACTGTAATAACATACAGGGACTTAGTGAATCGTACCTACAAATGTAAAGTAATCATAGTATCAAACAACCTATATTATATCCAGAGACGCTTGATAAAAATAAGACGACGATGTAGGATAGGATTTTGTAGTGCTCTTACCTAATTTGAAGACAAAAAACTTTAATAATAGGCATTTAAGAACGCAAGGAGGTACATGCTAAACTGAGACCTAAATGGAAGTTCGTAGTCTTGAAAACAAAATGGCAGCTGCCCAGCTACGAACTTACTACGATAGTGAATACTTACATTTTCTATAGTATGAGGAGAAAACTTTAGTCGTAGCATATTTTATAAAGCCTAGGTAACAAATATAAGAACACATTGGTGAAAAATGTTCTTAAACGAAACTGTTAATTTTTTAAATTATAATGATAATTTATGTTTTCAGATATGTTCCAGTTTAGGGTTCTCGTGTGTCCAATGGAACAAAACAATACATTTAACAAGAAGACGATATACCAGGTAATACTATCCTAAATAATACAAATAAAGTAAAAACTGGACAACTAAGGACTCCGTACACGTAGAATAGAACAAAATATCGATATACCTAGGTATTCATGTACGAGTACATAAAGTCTATGTTTATATCATTCTCTAGACTACCTGTATACCAAATTTTTTTTAAATAGGTTTAGTAGTTTTGGCGAAAAAGCGAAACAGGCAACAGACAGACAGAGTTAATTTCGCATTCATAATATAAAATATTAAGCCAAATATTACGATATTACACAAATTTTTTGCTACAGTTATTTATTATTTGGTTCGAGCGTATTATTGTATTTATTACTAGTGGACGCCCGCGACTCCGTCCGCGTCGACTACAGAAAAAACAAAATGTTGAAATTATCCGGGATAAAAAAAATTGCCGAGTTAAAAAGTAGCCTATATGTTAAATGGGACTTGTCACAATCATCATCATCATCATTTACAGCCCTGAGAAGTCCACTGCTGGACATAGGCCTCCCCCAACAACCTCCACTCCGACCGGTCGGAAGCAGCCTGCATCCAACCGACGCCCGCAACCTTGGCCAAGTCATCCGTCCACCTCGCGGGTGGCCTTCCCACGCTGCGCTTGCCGATACGTGGTATCCACTCTAGAACTTTCCGACTCCATCGGCCATCAATTCTTCGAGCTATGTGCCCTGCCCATTGCCACTTCAGCTTGCTGGACCGTTGAGCTATGTCGGTGATCTTTGTACGTCTGCGGATCTCCTCATTTCTTATTCGATCACGCAGAGAGATCCCAAGCATAGCTCTCTCCATCGCTCGCTGTGCGATCCTGAGCTTTTTTATGAGGCACATAGTTAGAGACCACGTCTCAGCACCGTAGGTCATCACCGGCAGCACGCACTGGTTGAATACCTTCGTCTTTAAGGACTGGGGTATCTTGGACACAAATAAGCTTCGTAGTTTCCCGAACGCTGCCCAGCCGAGTTGGATTCGCCGAGTTACCTCCTTCTCAAAGTTGGACTTACCTAGTTTGACCGTCTGTCCCAGGTAAACATACTCGTCAACAACTTCAAGCATCGAGCTCCCAACCAGTACAGGAGTGGGCGGCACATGGACGTTCGACATGATCTTCGTCTTGTCCATGTTCATCTTCAGGCCCACCTGTTGGGAGACTCGATTGAGGCCATCGAGCATTGTGCTTAGATCCTTCAGCGATTCTGCCATGACCACGATGTCGTCTGCGAACCGAAGGTGAGTGATGTATTCGCCATTGATATTGATGCCGAGTCCTTTCCATTCGAGAAGCTTAAAGGCGTCTTCCATTGCATTGGTGAAGAGCTTCGGAGAAATAACATCTCCTTGTCTCACTCCCCTCTGCAAAGAAATCGGCTCAGTGCTCCGCTCCTGTACTCGTACCGACATGGTGGCGTTGCTGTATAAACACTTCAGCACTTCGATATATCGATGGTCAATATGGCACCGCTGGAGAGACCGCAACACTGCCCATGTCTCGATCGAATCAAAGGCCTTCTCATAGTCCACGAACGCTAGGCATAGTGGCTGATTATACTCTTCCGTTTTTTGTATAATCTGCCGTAGCGTGTGGATATGGTCTATGGTACTAAACCCTTTTCGGAAACCGGCTTGTTCGGGAGGCTGGAAGTCATCAAACCTGCGAGCAAGACGATTCGTGATTACCCTTGAAAACAACTTGTAGACATGGCTCAGAAGCGAGATGGGTCTATAGTTCTTCAGCAAGGCTTTATCGCCTTTTTTAAAGAACAGCACCACCACACTTCTGTTCCATGCTTCCGGCGTTACGCCTTCGAGCAGGACGGAATTGAAGAGCCTTTGGAGGACCTTCAGTACCGGAGTTCCACCCGCTCTTAGAAGCTCTGATGTAATTCCATCGTCGCCCGGCGCTTTGTTGTTTTTGAGTTGTTTAAGGGCAGTCCTAATCTCGTACAGGCTGATTTCCGGGATGTCTTCAGTATAGTGTCGGGTGAGCTTGGCTCTTGGGTCTTTGCCTAATCTAACAGGTTTAGCGACCGAGGTATATAGCTGTCCATAGAACCTCTCAATCTCCCTGAGCACCTCTGGTATGGTAGACGCTACACTGCCGTCCTCTGTCTTCAGCTTCGTCAACTGGCTCTGCCCAATAGATAATTCTCTTGCGAACACTTTGGAGCCTTGGTTTCGCTCTATTGTCTCCTTAATGCAGCGAGTATTAAAGCTGCGGATGTCGTGTCGCAGAGACTTGGAGATACGTCTATTGAGCTGCCGATATGCTTCAGCGTCATCAGAGGACTGCAGAGACATTGCGCGCCTTTCCGCCATGAGGTTGAGGGTATGATCAGTTAGTTTCTGGGGTCTATTTCTACGGTTAGGTCTAAAGAATTTAGACCCCACCGTGTGGACAGTTTCTACCAGCCTGTTATTTATATCATCCACTGACATGCAATCCTCTAGGCAAGCAAAGCGGTTTGTCAGCTCGAGTTGAAAGCTCTCGGGGTTTTGAATGTGCACGGATGAAGGTCGGAGTGTAGACTTCACTAGTCGTGATCTCTCCCGTTTGACATTAATATTCAATGTGCCTCGAACCATTCGGTGATCGCTACCGGTTTTCACCCTGTTGATCACTGAGACATCATTGAATATCCGTCTATCGGTGGTCAATATGAAGTCTATCTCGTTCCTCGTGTGCTTGTTGGGATGGAGCCAGGTCCATTTCCTATGAGGCGGCTTCTTGAAGAAGGAGTTCATCATAAAGAGTCCCTCCATCTCTAGAAAATCGGCCAGCCTCTGGCCCCTGGGGTTCCTGTCGCCGGATCCAAATTGTCCCACTTTCAACTCATTCTCACCCCGCTTGCCCAGTTTCGCATTGAAGTCCCCCATAACAACACAGAAATGAGTTTTAGAGGTATGTATGGCTGTACTTATATCCTCATACATAACCTCCACCTCGTCATCCGGATGCGTCGAGGTCGGCGCGTATACCTGGATGACCTTCAACGAGTATCTTTTTGATACTCTGAGTATCAGGTATGCTACCCTGTTCGACACACTCGTGATGGATTCGATGCTATTTACGAGGGACTTGTGGACGATAAACCCAACACCACCCTGGGACTTATGATCACCTTCCCGGTGGTAGAGTAAGTTGCCAGATTTCAGGGTTATCGTATCCTCTCCCTGTCTTCGGACCTCAGATAACCCTACAATATCCCACCGCAACTTACTCATTTCCTCTTCCAGCTCATCGAGCTTTGTGTCCTCCCTCAGCGTGCGCGCATTGTACGTCACCAGCGATAACCCACGCTTATGGTCCATTTTCAAAGCATTTGTCGTCGTACAGTTGGAACCCGCCCGGGGATTCTTAGCACCCCTGGCTCCGGCACTTGACCGGCGCCTGTCGGACACGCCAGTGTCGCCTCCGGAGCCGCCGGGCACTTGGGGCCTTCCTAGATTACTACTCATGGGGGGGGGGGGTTTGGACCGTAACCCGCCACGCTGGTCCAATGCGTGTTGGCGGGTGGCCAGAGCCTCGTTCGTTGTTCTGCAGGGTGCACCGCGAGCAGGTGAGGATGGCTTGGGTCCCGTCAGAAGTTATATGGGACCCCATACACCCAAGGGACTTGTCACAATATATTCCTGTAAACTGCATCGAAATCGGTTCAGCCGTTTCTGAGATTAGCGTGCAAAAACGCACAGACAAACCGACAAATAGACAAAAATTGCAAAAATCTTTCTTTTGGGTACTTTGCTTTGCTAAAGATCTCCTATAATATTTTTTCTCATATATATTCCATGTACAGACAGCGATCCGTTACAATTTTATTATACAGAGTGATTTTTGGTCGTCAACGTTCCCGAAAACTACGGAATCTCCTCATCATCACGATCATTTTTCTCCATAAATGCACATAGACGCGCGTAGCAGGATTTTTTCACGAAAAATAATTAATATCTGTCTATAAAAAAACTAACATAAATACTAGACACTATAAATTTCGCACGATCAAGGAATTTAATTTTTTTTTTTTGCAATTAGACAGATATTAATTATTTTTCGTGAAAAAATCCTGCTACGCGCGTCTATGTGCATTTATGCAGAAAAACGCAGTCTATTTACTCAACTTTGGACCCTAAGACACTTCCCAGGTATGCTTCCATGGAGAAAAATGATCGTGATGATGAGGAGATTCCGTAGTTTTCGGGAACGTTGACGACCAAAAATCACCCTGTATAGGTAGATAGAAGATTACCATATTATACCAATATTACTCCAATTATAAAATGGCATATACCTTAGGTACAGATGCGCATGACATATTATATTAATTATAGAGGACGCCCGCGACTCCGTCCGCGTGGACTGCAGAAAAAACCAAATGTCGAAATTATCCGGGATAAAAACATTTTCCCGGGATAAAAAGTAGCCTATATGTTAAGTTGGACCTGTCACAATATATTCCTGAAAACTGCATCGAAATCGATTCTAAGATTAGCGTGCACAAACATCGATCCGTTACAATTTTATTATATGTATAGATATAGAAGAAGATAATAGATTACCCATGCACAGACATACCTACAGACGCTAGACGTCATAGGGAGTTTTTCCATTAGACGACCCGACCACGACACGGGCCCCATACTGAAAGACTAACCGTGTTATTACAAAAGAATTTAAAAAAAATAACTTAACGTGCCCTTAATTTGGCAGACATGCCATATTACATTTCGCTGTAAAATGTGACATTTAAATAGAGTCCAACTTTAGGCGCTCATTTTACCCGACTGCGCGATGCATAATACTAAAAATAATAAGAATATTGCTAAACAAACTGCAAGTTATATTTGTGGCATACCGCTATTTATCTTAAAGTAAAGCTTTTTATCCGACTGCGCGACGCAAAAGAGTGGTATTGTGTTTAACAGCCTATGTATGTATGTATGTTTGTATGTTCCTTTGAAGCACTACACAGACCAAACGCCTCGGCCGATTTTTATGATTCATACGTTAATCGATTCCTCTTAGTTCGGCGAGTGTCACTAAAGACATGACGTTAGTGAAAATCCAATATGGCGACTACTAGACACCATTTTGTGAAAATGAAAAAAATTTAAGTCGACAAACTATACCGAGTGGGGTATCGTTGAATAGGTATTTCAAAATTATTATCAGTTTTCTCACAACATTTTTCGATCTGACTGACCGTTTAGGATCTATATCGATTTAAAGTTGCGTAACAACCATTCTCGCATATAAGTTTTTAGACAGCAGCAAGACGAAAACTTCTTGCTACCGAACATGTTGAGCATGTTTATTTAAGGCTACCTATTAGTAGCTAATATTAACTAAAAAGTATAAAAAAATAAAAAAACATAATTTAAAAAATCCAAAAACCCGACTGCGTAATAAAGAACCAAACTATGTAATAATAAAAAAAACTGAAAAGATGAAAACAAGCACATACTCGTAGATGTCCGGTGGTCTAGAATTCTATTCAGTCTGTTTTCATCTTTTCAGTTTTTTTATTATTACATAGTTTGTTTCTTTTTTACGCAGTCGGGTTTTTGGATTTTGTAATAACACCGTGAATGTCGTGTCGTCTAGTGGGAAAACGCCCATACATGGAGAATCTACATGAATTTATATGGATCTAGTTTAGTTTTCACTGGAAGACCTTTCCCTATGCAACGCATGACGTCTATCCGCGTAAATAGGAATTTACTAGGTACTAAGCACTGGCGATCGGCGACGTAATCGCTAAAGTTCTAAAAAAACTTTTTTCATCCCATTTCATTTGATTACTTCAATTGTTATATAAGTTATAACGTTATAAGTAAAATAACACCCATCAAAGACGCAATGCAATGTTTTTGGGATGTACTTATTATAATTAGGGGAACTTGTGATTTTGATTATTATCCTTTATTGTACACAGAAAATACATTTCGAATAAACATTTGCAAAGATAATGTATATAATCGAACTTATCTCTAATAGAGATTTCTTCCAGCCAACCAGTTAAAACTATTGAGTTTTCCATTCAGTGCATGCAGAAAGACCAAAGTTAGATTAAAATGCAAAATATTTATCTAGAATACCTACATCTAATCTACAAACGACTATTATTGCACTTAATTATTATTTTAATATGTATGTTATTTTATTACTAATTACCTACTATCACCAACATATTATAAAACAAAGTCGCTTCCCGTTCTCTGTCCCTAAGTACCTAATACTTATACTATATTATATATATTATCTTTAAATCTACGCAACGGATTTTATTGCTGTTTTTTTAATAGATAGAGTGATTCAAGGATCCGCCTTGTCTTTGCACGGGTGTAGCTAATGCTCTTTCACGCGTACGAAGTCGTGGGCGGCTGCTAGTAAACTATAAAGCCCTAATTAAAATCCAGTACCTGCTTGCACATAATATACCTATACATTGTCAAGCATAAATAACTTCACGTTTGGTATAAAAGTAAATAGGTATCGAGTTTGGCATTGCTAGTTCCTTTTCTTATTATGATTTTGTAAGTTACCTACCTTGCATGGATAAAATTGTGCTTATTTTGCAATAAATGTAATTTTGCATGTAATCTATACATACAGGGTGTAAAAAGACAACGATGTTTTTTTAATACCTCGTATTCTTTGTAAGGTTACGGTAATTTTCTTCTATGGAACCAACCCTGGGAAACGACAAAAAAATTAAGAAAAAATACTGTCATTTTATTGGAAGCAATGTATTCGTTTGATGCTGAAAGTACAAATGTACCTACAAAATTAACATTATAACATTTTGACATGATATCTTTGAAAAAAATGTTTGTTAACCGATTTCAGATGGATTTATGTAAAAAAAATGATAATATTAATGTAACTTTGGACCTCGATATCTTGGAAACCCGTGGTTTCCCAGGGTTGCTTCCATAGAAAAAAATGATCTTGATGCTACAATGAATACGAGGTATTAAAAGAACAAAGTTGTCTTTTTACACCCAGTATATTAAAATTTTAACAGATCGATGTTTGTGCACGCTAATCTCAGAAACGGCTAGAACGATTTCGATGCAGTTTTCAGGAATATATTGTGACGGCTCCCACTTAACATATAGGCTTTTTATCCCGGGAAAATGTTTTTATCCCGGATAATTTCGACTTTTTACTGCAGTCCACGCTGACGGAGTCGCGGACGGAGTCGGAGTTAGTTTTAAATAATTTGTAATGATAATGTTTTGTTATGCATATTTAAATTTAAAAAAAAAAAAATAAAGACATTGCCCATTTTAATTTTTTAACAGACATCCTACTCGCTTACCTAACCGACAGATACATTTACTATGTAGCTGCATTATACTTATTAACTACACAGGTATTGGCTACATTGTCATTTCTAACCTAAAACAAAGTCAAAATGTGTTGGTATATAGGTAGTAATAAATTAAGAGTATGATAAAAATCCTCGAGAAGAAATTCTGAAACGACCAATACTGAAACGAAAAATTTCTAAGTACGTTATTTACTTTTCTTCACCTTTCCAAAACTTTAAAAAGTATATCATTTTTTTTGTTATATGTATGATGCATAGATAAATAGTAAACACCGTATAGTTAAGATGGATGATGGCGCTAGTTACTATGTGTATGACGACATTTTCTGTTTCACTGTTTCTGTTAAACGGACATATAATTAGAATATTATGATCAAAATAGCTATGATAAGAGGATTATTAAAATGTTGGAAAATATCCATTAAAATTAAATTAATATTTAAATTTCCATGTTGTTTAGCTTTATTTGAACTTTAAGAATATAGAGTCTATGCCCTTTCGCGGATTTTTAATTCGAGCCTCACATTTCGCTGATAGGTTATCTAGAGCGAACAATTTTTCCAGCATTTCGCTCAACATACTAACACAGTGAATAAAGACTAAAAAAGGGGGGGTTACCTTACACGTTTGTAAGTCCGGTAGTTCTGTATTTTTGATATGTTTGTTGTCTAGGATGGTTAGTGAGTGTTTCAAATGCAAAATGCACAATCCTCCCCCACCGCGCCCGCCGCCTTATTGAAAAAACCTGCAGCTTTTTTACATTTTTGCTGATAATTTTGCTTAGGTGCATTTTAGCTAGAAAGGAGTTGTGGACATGTTGTAGATTATGAAATTTCCTTTAACTTACTTTATTTTTCTTTCTAAATTTTATTTTCAGGACCAATATTTACAGAGATATAATAATAATATACATTTTAAAAAATAAATCGACGATTTTTTCAGAAATTTGTGAATCTTCAAATTTAGAGCGATGTAATTCAGTTGTGGCCTAATCTAGGAAAACAATTTATCATATTAAAATTTGTAGGGGCTTCTCCACATTAGCTATTCTATGCCTTAGCATCTCTACTTTGTGGCAATTCTCGTCCACTCACGAATGTTTCGTTACCTGTTATATAGCCAAGAAATAAGTTAATATATAATTGCAGTGACTGCTGGGAGACGAAGACCATGGTGATACCAGCCGGCTGCGAGTGCATGTGGCCGGTGCATCGGCTTGGAGACATGTCCCTTCACACCTAAACTGCAGCACGGTGCCCATCCAGCATTCCGAATCGATACGACAAAGTTACTCACGAATTATATTGTATTTTACTGAAAATGGAGAAATCACTTTCAATGTCCTCTAACATATGTAATAACTTACCTTTATAGAAAATAGTTAAACTGACTATACAGTTTTTAGGCAATTAGATTAAGTAAGTATTTATGTAAATATTGTAATTTTATGAATAAATGTTGACCTTACGAAGTTAATAAAAACGTGTTTATATTACAATGATGAGGGACTCGAGAAAACCCGAGAAGGATTGGCGTCAGGCAGGCAGACGGCCGTAAAGCAAGTTTTAGCCTCCATAAATATTGGGATAAGGGCAGGAAGATTATGAATAACAGAGGCATAGTTTTAAATTTAATTTTAGAACTTTTATGAAACAATGGGACTCCATTCATGTCGTTGGTAGGAGGGTGATTAGTACTCGTACCTACCTAATACCTAGCCGCGTGGTGCCGGCAGAGTAGAGTTTGTTCCACCCCATGCCTGCCCGTGGGTATCGTGGGCAGCAGCGCCTCCATTGCTGACAACATAGTCCAAAAATCAGACTGCGGTCACCAACCCGCCTGCCCAGCGTGTTGACTATTGGGCAAAAACCCCCATACTACTACCCCCAATGCTACTGCCATAGTAGCCCTATGGTGTGCCCTGGGGGAGACCTACGTCCAGAAGTGGACTGCAATAGGCTGAAGATAAACACATACCTATCTTATTCCTCAATGCTACTATCACAGAATGCCTAACTTATACCCACTAGACTTTTTTAAAGTAGTGTGCAACGTAAACAATAGTAAAGAGAGACTAATTACTCACTCATTTTTCAAATAGCCTCTCCGAAGGATAAAGATGATGGTGTCTCTATCTTGATCAAACTTTAGAGAAAAATAGCTACAAAGTCCTTCAGATAGGTGGCAAAATAGGCCTATACTTATTAGTTCGAAAGAAACATGAAAGTCTAAAAGTGTCACTTAGGTACTATGAGCTAATGTCTACTATCGACATAAAAGATCATAACACAATTTTTAAACTAGCATTTCGAATAGGGCGAAATTTGCGGTTCAAAGATCTAATTTAGACGCAACCTAAATGTATGCAGACTAAAGACATTAGAAACTTTTCCATTTCACAAACCGATCTAAGTCTAAAAAAATAGCGAAGCATGCGATGCGATCCATTCATTAAATCTAATCTGTGTTGTGGCTGTAACATGTCGTTATTCGGATTTCGAAGGCCCGCTGCGGAGGCTTTAGTTAGACCACTGCTAGTTGTTTTGATCAGTCGTTGTCCGAATTCCGCCGCGAGTGGCCGCTCTCTAGTCCACCTACGAAGGTTCTCCGCTCTACATCTTCACTAGCGAAACAAAAGCAGTAAGTTTTTTAGAAACCTTTACGTAACGGTTCTCGCAACAAATCACCAAAAACGCCGCGCACCGCCGCGTGCTCGGTTACGCGCCTTTTTGATAGTAAATGTTGTTATTTTAAGCTCGCTCTACTAACTATCGACTTTTATTATATATACCTATATCTTTACTAATCCTTACAAATAATGTATAATTAATATATTAAATAAGTAATATTATAAATGCGAAAGTAACTTCGCATGTCTGTCCTTTGATGCCAAAATGACTGAACCGATTTAAATTAGATTTGGTATTGGAGAGCCGTACTTGAAATAGGGGTGACACTTTATTATGACACTTTATTATATATATATATAACATTCAAAGTTTCTACAAATTTTGCTTAAAGGGCGTAAAATGAATAGGTGTGGATGTTCGTTCGTAATGTCACTGATGAAACTATTTAGCATATTAGGTATAGATACAGCCAGTTTAATCATAAAATTATTATTGGACCGGAACTGGTAAACCGACCTCCCATATGCACGCTAGACCTAAGTAGTTTTAAAGTTATGTATAGAAATCTGTAAAATAATTTTATTGAAGATAATAACAATATCACATTTAAAAAAAAACTTCAGTTCAGTATCTACCTACGAGTATATATTAGACACATTTCAGCACGAGACAGGTATTTATTTTTATTCTGTCATACTCGCGACCAATGCGTGCTAAAATATACCTTATTTACTCAAGCGGTAAGTATATTGCTTCGCACCGCGATTCGTTAGTGGTTGGGTTTCGGCTCAAAAAATTTCAAGAATTTCCCCCCAGTGCTATAACAGCTTCCCTCTTATGCTAAAGTTAGAGCTTCACTTGCACTAAAATGCGTAATACTAGATTATATTTTATCCGCTAAATTAAATAAATAATAATTAATATGCACCCAATTATTTTTAAAATATACAGGGTAAAGCAAAAGTAGTAAGGTATGTTAAGAGAAAAGCTATGAATGTAGCCCAGAGTTTCTAAATCACAATTCGTCAAGATAGTACGAATTTTTTTGTGTTTTTTAGGAATTCCATCAGCCAATTCAATAACCGATCTCGAGAGATTTTTTGCATATTTCAGATTAAATGTTTCATTGTTTTCATACAAAAATTCATTTAAAAAGTCCGAGATTCTTTATGATCTCTAGTATTGAAATTGGCCGTATATCTTCTATCTGAAAAAATAAATATGTCATTTTGAGTGTCAAATTTTGTGTACTTATGAGTTCTCTACATTGGCTACTTTTACATAATTTCGCTTAACATACTCTTTTTGTTACATCCTGTAGATAAACAGACATCGTCGTGCTATCACGTCATTAAAATAAATGAATATTTTGGCATTAGATACACATAACGTCGTCATCGTGTCCCCGCTATACAAGTTTAGCAACTAATTTTTAAATTGAACTAACACACATCTTATATTTTTAAGTAGGTATCTAATCAAAGTTTCACAAAAAAATTGCCAAGGACAAAAAATTTATTAACGACAAGCAAAATTAAGTATTTTAGTTATGTTTTTTGCGACTTTGCAGTAGGGGACTCAATCATATAAAATTTTTCGGTGTTATTACAAAACCGCGTCTAAAGTTACACACTGTTTATTTGCCGTTTGAGAGAAAAAAATATGGAATATCCGTCAAATATAGGCAGTGTTTTGCTTTAACAATGCTCAAACAACATAAAATAACACGTAAAATGTTTTAAAATTGGATGCAAATGTAACTGCAGCTGCCATTTATAACAAAATATTTTTTTACGTCTGGTCAAAGTCCGTGGTAAGATATACTTAGGTTAGATATACATCGTATTAACATTAATACGATTTCTTGAGTTAAAAAAAAATGCTTATACAATGTAACTACGAGCGAGATCGTAGTTCATGCCTAGCCGTTTTGTAATACAGCGTGTTTTACAATATGCCTTTGACATCGACAAAACAGAAGAAACTTTAAGTACTACAAAATACTCTTATTAACTCCCATATGTATTAGAATTATTACCTATTCAGATGGTGCACGCGAACAAAGAGATAATAATAGAATATTCGAGAACTCTTATTCAGTAGTAGCTTTTAATGTAGTCCTAGTAAAAACTATAAAATCAGAATGACAAATACATGCAGGTCGTCGAACCCAAAGTTTTTCAACACAAATTGTTTTCTAGTAGACAAAGGCATTTCGCATACAATTCATATTCATGCAAACGTTGATATCTATACCATACCCGTTACCCATATTTTTGTTTCATCGTAAGTTTCACTTTGCAAAATAATTGAAACATCGATTTTTACTTCAATAAATCAATGGAAATGGCAAAATACGATTTCATGCAGTTAATTAGTTCTTCTTTCTAAAGCATTAATCAAAACAAAAATTAGGATGAATGAAAAAAAAAGTATTTAAATCGGCTCAGTTTACTCCGACTCCACGCAGTCTTGTCTGCCCTACCCCTAGAGTGCAATGTAAAAGCGCGTAGGCGCGGAGGGGCGAGGCCGCCCGCGAGCTGAGGAGCAGGCGGATGCAACGATTATCATCTGCGACGATAAGCTCGCGTGGGACCGCCTGGGCCCCGCAGCGCCGGAGCCGTGACAGAAACCATGCCTGCTGCATGCTGTATGTTTGCTTGCATGCTGCATGTTTGCTGCAGTCTGCATGTTTGCTTGCATGCTGCATGCTTTCTTGCATGCTTGCTTGCATGCTGCATGCTTGCGTGCATGTTACATAGTTGATTAATACTAAAAAGTTGTTATTGAAAAAGTATTATGGGTTCCGATACACATTGTAACGTGTTTTTACGAATAGTTTCATCGATAACTTTTATGACATGTAAGTTCGATGTATCGTTTTTCTGGTAATCATAACAACTGTAAAAGATTTTTTTTAAGAAACGTTTTTCGATGATATGAAAAAAATCTGTATTACCTACCCAAAATACTGGCTGTATTACCTTGAGGGGTTTGTACTGTAAATATCGATAAATAAAATAGACCCGAAACATATTACTTCATTTTAAAATTCCACTGTTTCGAAAATAACTAAATACGACTTTTCATTCTATATGTATTTTTTTTTTTTGGTAAATGACGCGTTGAAATCTAACCGCTATTAGTGGAACCTGTTCGATAACTTTGCGAACTTCGCTGTCGCTCGTAAAATGATTTACATGGTCTGAGGCCCCTGTTTTATTTTTGTTACACCTACATAGTTCGTGAACTTTGCCTTAAGAGTTTTTTAATTATTTCTTGTCTCATTCGGAAAACAGGTGTTTCATTATTTGTTTGGGTTTCGTATCTACAGTTTGTAAATATGTAAATTAGACATAATAACGTCTTAAATACTGTGGCATCTCTATTTTCATGCAAAGTATTGCCTATTATAGATACAATTAGATTCAATTTATAAACAACGCAAACCATAAAAATGTAATTGATGTTTCATATGTCTAATTAAGATTTTGCATTTATATGGTAAAAAAAATTACCTACAAGATAATAAAATCTGACTTATGACACATAATTGAATACACTCGATATAATACTGTTTGTCTCGGAATAACAATCAACTAGGAACATTTCTTATCGCTGCACTGCAATGCTGTACAGTACACTTATAGTGGACGTGCAATAGGTACTTCGAAATATTGGATATCTGACATTAAGTATATAATTTAAATGGTTAATAATTAAACAAATCTTTTTTTTTACAAGTATTATAAAACTTAATAGAAATAATAACTACATTTTGTTTGTTTGTTTTGGTTGACATTAAAAGATACTATACAGGATCTAACAAAAGGGGTATGTTAAGCGAAAAGCTATGTAAATAGCCCACTATAGAGAACCTATTTCCAAAATTTCAGACTCAAATTCACATTTTTATTTTTCCAGATAGTATAAAGAATTCCAAAACAACTCAGGAATGTCCAAACAATCTTAAACAATAATAGTGGGCTATTTACATAGCTTTTCGCTTAACATACCCTTTCTGTTACACCCTGTATACGGCCGATTGGCCCTTAGGGATCTTATGTAATGTGGGACTAGGTTAATGTGTTGTGTAGTGTGTGAATATTTATTTATTACTAGTGGACTCCCGCGACTCCGTCCGCGTGGACTACAAAAAAAAAACAAAATGTCGAAATTATCCGGGATAAAAACATTTTCCCGGGATAAAAAGTAGCCTATATGTTAAGTAGGACCTGTCACAATATATTCCTGAAAACTGCATCGAAATCGGTTCAACCGTTTCTGAGATTAGCGTGCACAAACGCACAGACAAACCAACAAACAGACAAAAATTCCATAAATCATCGTTTTGGTTACTATTGCGTTGATAAAGGTCTCCTATAATATTTTTTCTCATATATCTTCCATGTACAGACAACCGTTACCTTTTTATGCCTGCGACGCCATAGGTCCTGGGTTCGAATCCCGGTAGGTGCAAACATTGATATGATGAATATCGATGTTTGTTTCCGAGTCATGGATGTTTCTATACTTATCTATGTATTTATATACCGTTGCTTAGTACCCACGACACAAGACCTTAGGGATCTTAATGTGGGACTCGGTTAATGTGTTGTGTAGTGTGTGAATATTTATTTATTTATTTATGTATAGATTATACTCTAGTAAATATCCGAAGACCTTATCCTGACCTTATTTAAAATAATTTTTAGCTTTTCCAAATACAAAGCATTAATTACTAAAACCAAAGTCAATAAAAAGTAACCTAACCTACTGGTCTTCTCGCAGATTTTTTGTTAAAGATGAAAGATGAAAGCTCGCCTTTGCATAACATCTTTTTACCCGACTGCGCGACGCAAAGGAGTGGTAATGTGTTTAACAGCCTATGTATGTATGTAAGTATGTATGTATGTATGTTTGTATGTTCCTTTGAAGCACTATACAGACCAAACGCCTGGGCCGATTTTTATGATTCACGTGTCAATATTGTGAAAATGAAAAAAATCTAAATCAACAAACTAAGTATATCAAGTGGGGTATCGTTGAATAGGTATTTAAAAATCGTTATCAGTTTTCTCTCAACATTTTTCGATCCCACTGACCGTTTAGGATCTATATCGATTTAAAGTTGCGTAACAACCATTCTCACATATAAGTTTTTAGACAGCAGCAAGACGAAAACTTCTTGCTGCCGAGCATGTTGAGCATGTTTCTTGAAGGTTACCTATTAGTAGCTATATTAACTAAAAAGTATAAAACAAAAAAAAACATAATTTAAAAAATCTAAAAACCCGACTGCGTAAAAAAGAACCAAACTATGTAATAATAAAGAAACTGAAAAGATGGATCCATTTAAATATTAGCTTGGGTGTCCGATAATGGATCCCGACTGTTCAGTTGTTATGTTACATCCAGTGTCCAGGCCCTGGGGCAAATAAAAAAATGGGGCCCCACTGCTATCTCAACTATCGATTTTGAGTAACTTTTGCTTACAATCTTCTCTTTATTGCACGTGACAAGAACTAAGTGCGTACTAAAATCTCGTACTTAATATCTAAAAAAAATTTTTCAAGATTATGAATGCGCATTTTTCGCAATTCACAAAAGTTTTAGTTAGGTACACAAACCATTATAATAAGTACACGTATTACACGGAGTTTCGAGTTTTGACGTCATAAGTTTACTTCAAGGTGTGAAGTAACATTTTATATCCATTAACGCAAGTGTTACGTTTCTTACGGCTTCTTCATAGGCGTCACAAAATGTCAAATTGTGGCAGCTACAGTATAGGTAGACACGTGTCGCGTCAGCTAGCTTTTTGGATCTTTAGAGGACATTTTTTTAAAGTTTTATTTTGCTAAATACATTAACCGTCTACGATAGAAAATGTAAATGACCCGCAACAAAATCTATGCGAATCCAATGTAAATATTATACAAAAAACCTTGCCACGTGGGTTTGTCAACATTTTTGAAAACAGTATTATTTATTAGACATGTGAAAGAAGTGCAATGAATACCGGAATGAATAATGAATAAATAGAGGTAGGTACTACATAAATAAAAAAGAACCAAACTATGTAATACTTAATAAAAAAAATGAAAAGATGAAAATAAGCACTTAGATGTCCGGTGGTCTAGAATTCTATAATATTATTATGGAATGAATATGTACTATTGAAGAAAATAAAATTCTAATGATGTAACCAGTGGCGTAGCTACCTAGGGACTAGGCGGGGCAGTGCACTGAGGCCCTCAAACTCAGGGGGCCCTCGAATCCTTACCGTGAATTCCTGGGTAGAGCTTGAATTTTCAAAAAGTAATACACTATTTACTTGAGTTATGTGGTAAGTACGAGAAAAAAATTCGCGTTAGCTCCGCTCGCGCATCTATTATGCTTCTTTCAGTTTTCAATTATGGGGCTCGTAAACTCTAAAAGTTTTTGGTAATGTCTATCCGATTGTAACCTATCTCATGTTTTATTTAGAAATGGCAAGTAATAAACAAGTTACATGATGAATACGAGAAAAAAATTCGCGCTCACTACGCTCGCGCATGTATTATCTAAGCAGTCTTTCAATTATGGGACTCATGATCATTTATCTTATAATTTATCCTTTTGTAATAGGAAAGGATAGAGTAGTTCATAAGATGAACTGTAAAATTAAAACAACCTGGGTACAATTAATCATATTTCAATTAAGGTTCCTGCTAGAAGGCGCCCACCACGTCCGCGTAAACTTAAATATTCCCATTTTCCTTATATTTTTAAATATACAATGTTCCCGTGGGTGTTTCGGTAAATCCACACCTTACGAAGAATACACTCTCTTAATTTCAGATCTCTAAGAATAGCGGGCTTTAGGCTATGCGCTGATTTTCAGTTAATCAGGTTTCGGCCGGCGAATGCTCGAAAACCAAAAAGTAACCAGTTATATTTTATTAGAATAAAATATAACTATATTTATATAACAATATAGATATATTTACTACCTAGTTAGATACATATGAAAAACATGCCAGTCCGCTTTAGTGTGTATGGAGCCTAACAAAATCCTACCCAAACAAGTTGGTAAGTACAGTGTATCTGATGGCCTGATTACTGGTTTAATTTAACTCGTTTACTATTTGGAGGTCAGCGAACTGCTGCCTAGAGCTGGAAACTTCCATTGACTGCGATCAAAGATAGAATGCATCTGAACCGATAATCATACATATTCTTTAAAGCTAACACTTTAAATTCAAAGCTAGTAACGTCGTTGAAATGGGCGCCATTTTGATTTTCAAATTAATCTTGTTTCATAATGAATTACTTACTTTCTTCACTTGAAATACAATCGCTTATGCAATTGTCATCTATTCGCAAAACTTATACGAACAAGCATCATTATTATTCTAACATCTTCTATAAAATATTATGGGCACGAGTTTGCACGAGTGATACACACGTTGAAATAGGCCTTCAGGGAATTCTAAACGGTTATTTTTCAATTCAAATCCAAAGAGTATGGTAAATGATTATAATCGTGTTTGTGTGTTCTACATTCTGAATTAACATTTGAAATAACTATAACGTTCAATGCACTGTACCCAAGGACTGTAACGTTGAGGCCGTAGACTCTATTATCTTTTGATGTGATTTTTTACAGGTGCATCTTATTATATGAATATTCCTAACTACTTTCATGGATTACAGAATTTTCATTTGCAGAGGACTGGAAAGTCAAATATTAAAATTTACTTATGCATGTGTTTATCAATTATTAATCAATTAATAATTACAAAACCTGGAGGAGTCTTAGTGGGGGATTTTCAAGGCTGGGATCTTGAGCTATCTTATAGATAAATATTTTACTACCTTTATCACAAGCAACTCATAGGCTAAGCTTCGATTTACCTAGGTACTAGAGAAGTAGAGACGTCGTAAAAAAAACTTCGAGGGGTGAAACTTTATTCTTTTTATACACATTACATTTATCTTAGACAGTATATCGGTAAAGAAAATGTACAAAGGCAAGCTTATCATTACGTACAGAGAAAATTTAATAGTAGGTTTATAAAAGGAACTTTGACTTTGAGGTATGAATTCAAGCGGAATATTATATGGACAAACGCGTCATGTTAAAATTTATGCACCCTACAGCATCATATAGATAAATTAAGTTTTTGGAATTTGTGTTGGCGCCACGTTGCCGGCGCATGTTCTAATGGGAGAATGGACAGTGAAGACAGTGAGTGCTTACGAGTACTACATACGGGTCAAAAGATAGAGTAGGTAATTATAATTACCAATTGTATCTGTATAGGGCCTATGATGATAAATAAATATCCTGGTAAAACATAACTATAATTTTTTATTTATAAAATATTAATATAGATCTAGGTTTAGAATATGTTTTTGTTTAACCTATAAAACTGAAGGTAACACCTATAATAATAACTTATACTAATAATGATAAAAACATTTTCCCGATAAAAAGTAGCCTATATGTTAAGTGGGACCGTCAAACTGAAAACTCTCGTTAAGCATTGCGTGCAATCCCTCGCGTGTGCGACGTAGTACCCGTTAGTCCCCTTCCCGTGGGAATTTCGGGAAATTCGTTCTTAGCGCTCCCTCGCATGTAGGGTTGCCATCTCACTTTGATAACTAGGATTTGAGGAATTTCTTCGTCCTTAGTGCTTACTTGAGTCCCTAATGAACATCTACCAGCTTAATATGTATAGACATCCGTTTTTACCTCCCTTGCTCTCCCCAATCATATATGCCCGATTTCAGCTTAAAAGTGGTTTTCGTAAAAAATATAGAATTCCAGGACTATACATGTTCATCCAGGTCCTATAAGGATTCGAGCGGTCCAGTAGTTTTTGAGCCTATTCATTACAACCAAACAAACAAAGTTTTCCTCTTTATAATATTAGTGACTATTGTAATTCGACGTAGTGTAGAGGGATTTGTTTTCAGGACTGGCGAGCCCAGTGACTATACGATTGGAGGGAGTTAGTGGCGTGCGAATTTCAAAACATAGGCCTTTAACACATTCAGTGCCGGTGACTACGTATTTGCTTCTCTTAGGCTTTCTAGAGGTGCCGCTAATGTTCATTTGCTCGATGTCGGCACCCTTAGAAAATGTGCCGACAGCGAATACTTAAAAACTATCCAGAACAGCCCAGGACACCCTAAAAAGCAGGACATGTCCTGGGAAAACAGGACGGTTAGCAACCCTACCAACATGTCCTATTTCACGTTGGTTGGGCGTCACTAACGTTACTACGTAGATATATTTGATTTTCGGTAAAGCCTTGATGATACCCTCAGGCACCCAGGCAGGCGACTTGCTAAAGCATGGCAAGCCACCTAGCGAGTAAGCTACATCGTCACAAGCAGGCGGCTTGCTTGCCTAGCTAGAACCAAACAAGTCACCTAACTAGTAGGTAGTTTAGTAAGCCAACGTCCTCACATACAGGCGGCTTATTTAGCACATAGCAAGAGCCTAGTAAGGCACCCAGCAAGTAGGTAGTTTAGTAAGCTACGTCCTCACAAGCAGGCGGCTTGCTTGCCTAGCTAGAACCTAGCAAGTCACCCAGCAAATAGGTACATAGTTTAGTAAGTTACATCCTCATAAGCAGGCGGCTTGCTTGCCTAGCTAGAACTAAACAATTCACCTAGCTAGTAGGTAGTTTAGTAAGCCACGTCCTCACAAACATGCGGCTTATTTAGCACCTAGCTAGAGCCTAGCAAGTCACCCAGCAAGTAGGTAGTTTAGTAAGCTACGTCCTCACAAGCAGGCGGCTTGCTTGCCTAGCTAAAACCAAACAAGTCACCTAGCTAGTAGGTAGTTTAGTAAGCCAACGTCCTCACAAACAGGCGGCTTATTTAGCACCTAGCTAGAGCCTAGCAAGCCACCCAGAAAGTACGTAGTTTAGTAAGCTACGTCCTCACAAGCAGGCGGTTTGCTTGCCGAACTAGAACCAAACAAGTCACCTAGCTAGTAGGTAGTTTAGTAAGCCAACGTCCTAACAAACAGACGGCTTATTTAGCACCTAGCTAGAGTCTAGCAAGTCACCTAGCAAGTAGGTAGTTTAGTAAGCTACGTCCTCACAAGCAGGCGGCTTGCTTGCCTAGCTAGAACCTAGCAAGTCACCCAGCAAATAGGTACATAGTTTAGTAAGTTACATCCTCATAAGCAGGCGGCTTGCTTGCCTAGCTAGAACCAAGTAAGTGACCTAGCTAGTAGGTAGTTTAGTAAGCCACGTCCTCACAAACATGCGGCTTATTTAGCACCTAGCTAGAGCCTAGCAAGTCACCCAGCAAGTAGGTAGTTTAGTAAGCTACGTCCTCACAAGCAGGCGGCTTGCTTGCCTAGCTAGAACCAAGTAAGTGACCTAGCTAGTAGGTAGTTTAGTAAGCCACGTCCTCACAAACAAGCAGCAAGTCACCCAGCAAGTAGGTAGTTTAGTAAGCTACATCCGCATAAGCGGGCGGCTTGCTTGCCTAGCTAGAACCTAACAAGTCACCTAGCTAGTAGGTAGTTTAGTAAGCTATGTATATCCTCACAAGCAGGCGGCTTATTTAGCACCAGCTGGCTAGTTTATATAGTAGGCTACGTCCACACCGCACACCGAGAGCTTAGTGGCTCACATTCGGGCTACTTGCTAGGTTACACACTGTGTGAGCACTCAGAGGTTTGTGACGTTGCAGCACTCGCTAGGTCGGCACGTTGATGAGATAAGTAGGTAACAGGTAACTTTACATAAGTCGTATAGGTATTAGTTAAGTTGGATCCTAGTAACTATTGGCCAATAGCACCTACCGGTGGACGTAGGTCATTGTTTTCAGCCATGAGAAGTCCACCCCCACGAGAACGTAATGTATCAACATTCTTCTTCTTCTTCAGCCTATTGCAGTCCACTGTTGGACGCAGACCTCCCCTAGAGCACGCCACATGGCTACTCCTAATATAATAGTGCGATCTTAGATTAATGGTAGGTCTTCGTAGTGCAAGTGCTTGTTTTCGTAGTTATGAGTTATCAGATCCGAGGGTCAGTGGAGGGTGTAGGGCCCGGTAGTGGGCGCACCCATAGTGAATGTTTGAACTTCCGAATTGTAACGCCTAATACAATTTCATTTATAAATTATTATTACCTAAAGGTGAGATGCTTTATATGGAAAATTCCTTAGCATTGCTATAAAATACATAAATCGAATAATCTGAATTGAAATATAAAAATAACTAGTAAATACAGGTCAAGTAAGGGTCAGGTTGTGGACATTCAAACAAATATTGACACTGACGTCCACAGCTGACGTCAGAACACTGCAGATAAAACAAAAAAATCTAAGTTTATTATCTTAGATGAATCACGTCACTGTTTATTATCTAGAAAAGCTTTGTAGGTAGATACCATAAAATTATCATGCGTTTCATAGCTGTTCGATCATTAGATTGTGACTTACACCTTGTACATTTGCGATAGATAAAGAAAAAAATCTAAGCAAACGTACGAGCAAAAAATCCAATACGACTTTGTTGTAGTGGTATAGGGGTGTGATCCAAATTATCCTATCCACGTAATCTTTCCCGTATAATAACAGACAAAACAGACCAAACTCTTTATTTGTCACGTTAAATTCTATTATCACGTTTTGTAAATCATGGTCATGTGCCATGGCAAAGATTCTCACAGTGTCGCACTATATTACGACAGATAGACCAGACAAGTTACGCACGTGGCCAACCGCGTGTTTATGCCCACCAAAAAGTGAAAGGTAAGTTATAAAAAGTAACAAAAAATGGTCAAGTGTTCATGGGGTCAAAGTAGGTTCATGTGGGTTCCGTAGCGATATAATACAACTATCTTTGTATATATAAATCTTCTGTTCGTGTGTTTGTAATTGAACTCCTCTAAACGGCTGGACCGATTTTGATGAAATTTTTTGTGTGTTCAAGTGGGTTCAAAAATGGTATAGATTCACAATTCGGTTAACTAGAACAAGTTTTTCTGCAGACCACGCGGACGGGCGGGCGGACTAGTTACCTACTACACAGGGTGTAACATTAAGGGATTCTCCTACTATACAGGATGTAACAAAAGAGGTATTTAAGCGAAAAGCTATGGAAATAGCCAAGTCTGGAGAACCTATTTCCAAAATTTGAGACTCGAAATCATATGTTTATTTTTAAAGATTGTATGAACATTCCTGAGTTGTGTAGGAATTCTCCATACTAACTGGAATAATTTTTTTAAAACGAAAAACCGACTTCCTCCCAAAACTCGAGCTTACTAAAGTAAAATTTAACTAAAGGGCAAATATATATTGCGTTAAGCCGTGTACGAAGTTTAGGAGGCATAATATTGTCAGATTTATATAATTTTTATATAAAATAGGCCACATGACAAAAGAGAAAAAGGACTAGGCTTCGAAACTTTACGTCTGACAATATGATGATTATGATAATGATGACCTCCGACCAATTTCGGTCATGGCGACCACTTCTACTCTAGATATTACTAAGTTGGCGTTCATGCGCTCGGAGATGGCTTACATTTACATAGCCAATCTTCGCCCTGAACGCCCGCGCACATAGAGGACAGGTTAGTGCGCCATTATTGTATTATAGATAATAGCAGCAGGAGGACGAGTCTTTAGTTCATCACGTTTAGCGTCAAGGTCAGCTTGACGCTGCTCCTCGAACTCGTGTACTTGCTTTATCACCGTCCTGCGCCACTCTGGTCGTTGTGCTGACAAAACTTCCCATTTAGATGGATCTATATTGCATCTCTTCATGTCTTTTCTGAACATCTTTGTATCTGAGGAGTTGCCCGCCGCGTTTCCGCTTGCCCTCCTCTAGTTCAGAAAAGAAGATGCTCTTAGCCAATCTCTCCTCCGCCATACGAGACACATGACCGCACCACCGAAGCTGCCGACGCATTAAGTAGGCCTCAATGGCACTTACATTAGCTCTTCGCAATACTTCGGTATTACGCACTCGGTTGGACCATCTGATTCTCATGATGGATCGGAGGCACTTGAGGTGGAATCGATCCAGAGTGCGTATGTGGCGACGGTACATGCACCACGCCTCGGAGGAATATAAGAGATTTGGCAGCACAACAGCCATGTACACTCTTATTTAAGCAACATATAATTACACTTGTGGGAAGCGAGATGGTATGCTTCGGTTCGAATGGGCGTGAACCTTCTTCAGCAAAAGAAACACTGGGTTTAACGTAGGAGTTATATTAAATTGACTGAACCAAACAATACATACAAATTAAGTAAAATATAACATAAATGCAAGAGAGCTCCTAGCGGTAGCGAGCGGGGCAACGGACTACGCGAGCAGGCCGCTCGCGAACGCGCTCGCTGTCAGATAGGTGGCGCGCTACACTCTCCTCCTCCAAGCCACGTCTTCGTCCCGAAGGTGACTTGGCACTGAGAACAGGGGCATTTTGTGTAGGTGCATTTATAGAAGGTGCGCGCGGACGACCACGTAGTTTACGTGGTTGCACAGGTTTTGTTTGTATATCGTGTCCTACACAAAGTGTTACATCGGATGTATGGAACCGACCTAACACCAAACCCTTAGAATCTGCTACTTCGACAGTGTTAGGACCAATGACACGCCGGACAACATAAGGACCGTCTCTTTGAGGCATAAACTTTCTTGTAAGTCCTTTCGGAGCATTGCTTAGAGCGTGTGTGGTCAGAAAAACGTGGTCGCCTTCATTGTAGATTGGAGAAGGGCGGCGACTTGCATCAGCTTCTAGCTTCCGAGTATCTTGTTGTTTTTCAACACGATCTCGAACTTCGTTTAAAGAGGCTACAAATTTCTTTAGATAAGGTGTTACCTGTGGAACAAAATTATCCTTATCGATTATAGCGCGAAGATCCATATGAGCGTCAAAAGGGGTTCGCATCTCTCGACCAAACATCATATAAGACGGTGTCATACCGGTAGTACTACAGGTAGCCGTATTTAGAGAGAAGCGTACCTGTGACAAAAAGTTAGGCCAAGTGCGGTGTTTATTTTTGACGAGCATAGCGAATTGTATCTTGATGTCTCGATTCTTCCGTTCAGCTGGGTTAGCCTCAGGATGATAGAAGGGAATGAGACTTGATTCCAAGAAGATACATACATTGCTGCATCACAGCTGAAACGAACTGTACTCCATTATCAGAGATTATGCGACGTGGGAACCCATAACGCGTGAAGTACTCTTCTAACATGATCTTTGCACAGACCTCAGACGTAGCATCTTTTAGTGCATATAACTCTACCCAACGAGTAGCGGTGTCTTCAATCAAAAGCACCCATTTTTCGCCTTGATCTCCTTCGGGTAGAGGACCAAACAAATCTACAGCTAGTACCTCACCTCTCTGGTTCAGTATAGGTGTCTGTAGCAACCCTGCAGGTTTTTGATTGGTGAACTTGTACCTTTGACACTCCAGGCAAGTTTTGAGATAGTCAATGACGTACTTACGCATGCCGGTGAAATAATACCGCTGACGGATGCGAGCTAGTGTACGATCGACGCCTTGGTGTCCTGCGGTAGGAGAATCGTGAAGTTCTTTCATCACGACGTTAATCATGGACTTGGGCAGTACGAGTTGTGGTTCCTCTGCATCAGACTCAGGTGCTAAGCGGTAAAGAACACCCTGGTTCATGAGGTAACCACGTTCAGACCAACGGGTTGAAGAAAGAATATCTGTATGCTCCAAGTCTTTCATAATTTTACATACCTCAGGGTCGTCAAGCTGAGCAGTTCGAAGTTCCTCAGGATTTATACGAGGAATATCGACGGTAACTGGACATACTTCACAGCCTTCTAAAAGCTCCTCGTCACAAACAGGGCGACTTAGAGTGTCTGCAATGACGTTAGTTTTACCTGGGGTATATTCATATTTAATGTCATATGACTGTAGTTTTAGTGCCCATCTCATCAAACGACCACTGGGAGATTTAAGAGTGAGAAGCCACTTTAGTGGTTGATGGTCACTTCTAACTATAACAGGATAACCATCTATATAGGGACGGAACTTTTCAACCGCCCAGATCACGGCTAATGCTTCCCGTTCGGTAGTACTATACTTCCTTTCCGCACAAATAAGCAAGCGACTGGCGTACTCGATAGGATGCTCATTGTAACCTTCGCCTTGCAAAAGTACAGCACCCAAGGCATAATTGCTAGCATCGGTACATATGACGAACGGTTTACTATGGTCAGGTTGGACTAGAACCGGTGCAGTGGTTAATCTTGTTTTTAATTCATTGAATGCAGAACGCTGTTCACTACCCCAAGACCATGGCTCGTTTTTCCTGGTAAGCTTGGTTAACGGCTGAGCAACCGCAGAAAAATTAGGGACAAACTTACGAAACCAAGAGCATGTTTGTAGGAACGTTCTGAGATGTTTGATGTTAGTTGGCTCTTTCATATTTAGTATCGCCTCTACTTTAGCGTCATCTGCTTTGATACCCTCCGGAGTAATGAGGTGTCCTAGGTACTTTACCTGATTACACGCGAAGATACACTTTTCACGGTTGGCTCGGAGCTGAAAATGACGTAGACGATCAAACACGGCCTCCAAATCCTGTAGATGTTTATCATAGCTATCAGACAGTATCATCAAATCATCTAAATATACTAGTAAAGTGACATCTTTAAGAGATGACCCTGAACGAAAACGGTCCATCAACCTCTGAAAGGTCGCCGGAGCGTTTTTTAGCCCAAAAGGCATCCTAAGAAAGCGGAACGTACCGAATGGAGTCACAAAAGCTGTTTTATCTCTGTCATTGGGGAACACACTCACCTGCCAATACGAGGAACGAAGGTCTATCGTGCTGATAAAACCCTCGCGTTTGGTAGCATGGAGTAGATCTTCAATGACAGGCAATGGATAAGTATCTGACTTAGTAACAGCGTTGAGACGTCGGTAGTCTACACAGAATCTACAAGTTCCATTTTTCTTAGGTATGAGGAGAGCGGGTGAAGACCAGGCAGACTCACACTCCTCTATGACACCGTCCTGTAACATCTTTTCGAGCTCAGCTTCCATCAGGGACTTCTTAGCCGGCGTAAGACGGTACGGTGGTACAGCAATAGGGGCATGATTCCCCGTATCTATTTTATGTTCGGTAAAAGGGGTATATCCTCCTCCTACCTTAAATATATCCTCGTGCTTATTAAGAAGCAGCGTAAGACGATCACGCTGGTCCACGGAGAGCATGTTGCCTTCATCCTCTCTAAGTGCTAAAGATGAAACCACTACGGGCGAAGTGGGAGATGGCGGAACCACGGCATCAATTTCATACTCTAAAGGAAAAGTTTGATTAGTACCGTGCAAATACCATGAGGATGTGCCAAAGTTTATAACTAAACCCGTAGCTTTTAAGAAATCTATACCTAACAGCGTGTCGTTGTTGGTCGCCTCGGGAAAAACGAAAAACTCGATGGAGACAACCATCTGTGGCGTTAGAGTGACGTCCACGGTGGTCAACAGAAGGGAACATGGACGGAGAACACCATCAGCAAGTCTGACATTTACCTGTTGTTTGGTAAAAGTTTGTCCCTTTCGATTTAAAAATTGATAGAGCTTATGACCAGCCACACTGCGTTTCGCCGCAGTATCTATAAGAGCAACGCCTTGTGCTCCTAGAATTTGAATACTGAGAGTGGGCCTGGATGTTTGAGACGTTGTTAAACTGGAAACACGAAATTCCTCCTCCTGGAAATCAAAATCAGAGTAAGAAAACGATCTATGTTGAATAGAGTTCGTATGTGAGATACTAGGTGTATCGTGTTTAACATTATCACTTTGGGCATTGGACGTCACGATTGTATCGTGTAAAGAATCCTTAAGAGAAAACGTGTGTGAGCGCTTTAAGTTTAAAGAACTATTGGAACTATTTACAACATTTACTTGGGAGTTCAAACTATTTCGTTTGTAATGACAACCCGAATGAAAAAAGAAATTATTGTCAGAGTCGTCAGTAATGTCAGTGATGTTTTCATGTCAGTAACAGTAACGTCAAATGTGGAAATGGGCAAGCGTGAGTTGCACTTGACGCACTGCGATCGCACGACACCTTTCTGACCACAACCATAACAACTTGGTTGCTGCGGCTTGACATTATTTACAATAGAACTAGTTTTATTTACAACTTTACGGCACTCTTCTCTTAAATGTCCATAAATCTTACAATATTTACAAAATTTAGTTGCACGATTAATTGAAACTGGTTGCAACACGGGCGAATTAACTTTATACTGAGACGCGCACGACACAGATTCACGGCGCGGTTGAGATAAAGAAGAAACAGGTTGCGGCGACAGTTCAGGCACTTGAACAGGATTCGGTTGGACTTGCTCTGCACTCTTTGCTGCGGTTTCCTTCACGGACTCTTCAATTAGACGTGCGGTGTGCAACAGGTCTGCGAAGTTGCTTACGTTCTCTCTGCTCAAGCGTTTCTTGATGCGACGATCAAGGAGACCGTACACCATGTCCACCTGGACTTTCTCAGACAGGTCACCTCGTGGTATCCTCGTCAGTAATGCTCTCGCCTGTGCGACAAAAACGTCAGTGTTGTATGACCCTTGTTTCATCGCGAACAGATCTTGATAAATCTGGTGAGGCGGTCGGGGGTCACCATACGCACCTCTTAAACGGTCAGTCACGTCGCTCCAGCATTGTACTTCGAACCGAACGCTTTGCCACCACACTGCTGCAGGGCCGATCAGGAGCATGGACATACCCCTGAGTGCGTTGGCATCGGAGACGTTGCAGCACTCCATGTAGGTTTCCACGGCGTCAATGAAGCTGTCAACGCAGCCGTCACCGGAAAAGCGGGATGTGCAGCACGATAGGTTTCCGGAATGTACATCTCTTTGTTTTTCGCCTAGGAGTCGTTCGATGATCGCATGGGATCTTTGCAATTCACCCAACATTGTCTCTATATTTAATTGGTTACCTCCTTCTTGGATATTATTAGTCGCGGTCGCGTCGGTGAAGTCGTCTGCGGACTGACGACGCGATCTCATCTTCTTGGGCATCACTCTTGTTAAATATCTTCTCAAGATAGACCGAAAAAAAATTTTTCACGCCCCCAGTTGGGACGCCATTTGTGGGAAGCGAGATGGTATGCTTCGGTTCGAATGGGCGTGAACCTTCTTCAGCAAAAGAAACACTGGGTTTAACGTAGGAGTTATATTAAATTGACTGAACCAAACAATACATACAAATTAAGTAAAATATAACATAAATGCAAGAGAGCTCCTAGCGGTAGCGAGCGGGGCAACGGACTACGCGAGCAGGCCGCTCGCGAACGCGCTCGCTGTCAGATAGGTGGCGCGCTACACACTCCTTCTTCCTGCCCTGTTCCCAATCATTTGGGGTCGGTGCAATATGTAGGTACTCTTTTTTCATTCATCCCTATTATCCGTCATCTCGTTATTCTCATGTCTACCTCTTCCTCTATAACCATCTTACTTCGGACACGGCTTAACGCAACATATAATTTAATGACTTAACACAATTATCTTCATCTTCATAAGCCTATTGCAGTCCATTACTGGACGTAGGCCCCCCCCTGCCATAGGGGGATTTTGTTACTAAAAAGTTTCACTATCTGTTTTTCGGCGGCTCCATCATCAGACCCTCGTTTCCTTTATATTATGTGTAGCTGACCAAAATTCTCTATAAAAATCTAAAAACGGACTACTCGTGCCTTTTATATTTGAGGATATCACTAGATTTCTTAGAGATTCCATCATCTGATGTTATGTTTTATATGTAGGTGACCAAAATGCTCAGTAAAAGTATAAAAACAAACTACATGTGCCTACAATATTTGAGGATAGCCCTCGATTTCTCCAAGATCCCATCATCAGATCCTGATATGGTGAATATGGGACCAACTTGGAAGCATACCATGACCAACTATAAAATTTTTATTTAAATCGGTTCATAAATGACGAAGTTCTGAGGTAACACACATAAAAAATAAAATAAAAAATAAAAACATACAGACGAATTGATAACCTCTCTTTTTGAAGTCGGTTAAAAATAAAGATGTGATTTCGAGTTTCAGACTCTTGTGTGGTTAGGTTCCATTTGGTGGGCTATTTACATAGCTTTTCGCTTAAATACCTCTTTTGTTACATCCTGTATAGTAGGAGAATCCTGTTAAAATTATAGAAATTGTAACTGGATTTGAAAAATAGATAGGTAGAAATTTGGCTAGTGAGAATATTGCTCTGCTTCGAGCCAATATTAACATCATTCCATCGATTCAACAAAAACCTTTTTAACTTACCTATGTATGTGTTAGTAATTAACTGACTTCAAAAAAGAGAGGTTATCAATTCGTCTGTATGTTTTATTTAACCGACTTCAAAAAGAGAGGTTATCAATTCGTCTGTAAGTTTTTTTTTTTTTTTTTTATGTGTGTTACCTCAGAACTCCGTCATTTATGATCCGATTTCAATTTTTTTTTATAATTTGTCATGGTATGCTTCCAAGTTGGTCCCATATTCACCATGTCAGGATCTGATGATGGGATCTTGGAGAAATCGAGGGCTATCCTCAAATATTGTAGGCACATGTAGTTTGTTTTTATACTTTTACTGAGCATTTTGGTCACCTACATATAAAACATAACATCAGATGATGGAATCTCTAAGAAATCTAGTGATATCCTCAAATATAAAAGGCACGAGTAGTCCGTTTTTAGATTTTTATAGAGAATTTTGGTCAGCTACACATAATATAGAGGAAACGAGGGTCTGATGATGGAGCCGCCGAAAAACAGATAGTGGAACATTTTAGTAACAAAATCCCCCTATGGCAGGGGGAGGCCAACGTCCAGTAGTGGACTGCAATAGGCTTATGAAGATGAAGATAATTGTGTTAAGTGGTGAAATTATATGTTGCGTTAAGCCGTGTCCGAAGTAAGATGGTTATAGAGGAAGAGGTAGACATGAGAATAACGAGAGGACGGATAATAGGGATGAATGAAAGAAGAGTACCTACGTATTGCACCGACCCCAAATGATTGGGAACAGGGCAAGAAGAAGGAGTGTAATTATATGTTGCTTATATTGTCAGACGTAAGGTTCGAAGCCTACTCATTTCTCTCTTTTGCCATGTGGCCTATTTAATCATTTGCTGGCATATAAATCTGACAATATTATGCCTTCTAAACTTTGTACACGGCTTAACGCAATATATATTTGCCTTTTAGTAAAATTTTACTTTAGTAAGCTCGAGTTTTGGGAGGAAGTCGGTTTTTCGTTTTAAAAAAATTATGTTATGTAGGTAATGTTTAGATTTTTATCAACTGAAAGAGGTTGAAATGAGAAAAGCTGTTATATTTTTGAATTATAGGTAGATATTATGATAAAACGTTAAAAAAAAATATTATGTGCTCATTTTTTAAAATCGAAAAATCATTTTCTCCTCTTTTAGGATAGGAACAAGTTTTACTTATATTAGATCGGAACAACTTTATAGATATTATGATAAAGTGAGTACTTAATCGTAAAATAAAAAAATAATTATGTGCTTAATTTAAAAAATCGAGAAATCATTTTCTTCTTCTCTTAAATATAAGCCCCTGTTAGGATATGAATAAATTTATTTTTGATATTTATTATATATGTATAAATTAAATCGTATCAAACCGTTGACTCCTAAATATACAAACCGCACCTCTCACGTATATCTTAAAATATTCTATGCAAACATCTTATCCGGCCATTCACTAGTGACGTAAATTATTCATATAATTTTGATCTGTTCGACTTTTTAAAATGCCAGGTCAGTATGTGGGTTAGTCAGAACCATGGCCGACCTGGTCCAGTGAAAATTTAAAAGTATAAGTCAGTTTGATCCTACAGGATGTTTTTTCGTTGCCACCCTTAACGAAGGGTACGTACTCTATACATCAAATAAAGTAAGTTTATGCTTAAAAAAATGCTGGGAAACAATGTAAATTTTTTGGAAACTTTCTTTTTTAATTACTTGACCGGGCTAAATTTATAGTGTCCAGTGTTTATGCTAGTTTTTTCATAGACAGATATTATTTATTTCTCGTGAAAAATCTTGCTACACGCGTCAATGTGCATTTATGCAGAAAAACGCAGTCTATTTACTCAACTTTGGACCCTAATATTTTGGAAACCAGACATGGTATGGTATGCTTCCATGGAGAAAAATGATCGTGATGATGAGGAGATTCCGTAGTTTTCGGGAACGTTGACGACCAAAAATCATCCTGTATAGATAGCGCTGAATTTGGGTTCCAGTAAGGACCTGACAAGTATAGTTATAGGAACCTAATAAGTAAGTATTAATTTTATTTCTGAAACTATGATACTTGGTACATTAAAGTTATTATTACATAATAGTTATTATAGATATTTTTAAAACCTGTATTTCAAATGATTCAATTATCAATTTAAATTTATCCCTGAATTCTGATCTCCGGAAGTATAAGTTCTATTATTGAGATGTATACAGGATGTAACAAGAAGGGTATGTTAAGCGAAAAGCTATGTAAAAGCCCACTGTAGAGAACCTATCTACAAAACTTGAGACCCGAAATCACATGTTTATTTTTCTCGATAGTATGGAGAATTTGTAAATATCTTAGGAATTTTCATACGATCTTAAAAAATAAAAATGTGATTTCGAGTCTCAAATTTTGTAGATAGGTTCTCTATAGTGGGCTATTTACATAGCTTTTCGCTTAACATACCCTTTTTGTTACATCCTGTATACTCGTATCTAATAATTAATTATAATTTTTGCTGGCATGTGCGTCTGCATTGATAAATACGTTAAATAAAATGTTTTCGTACTTAAATTATTCCGTAATTTTTTGCAAAAAGTTTTTTTTACCTCTCATGAAGTTTTTATTTTGTTTATTTAAAATTCACTTAGATGAAAAAAAAGCTTATAGGTACTCGTAGGTATTCTTTTAACTAAGTATATAAAAATAAATTCTATGGCTATAAAAATAAGATTTTCTTGTAAGATACGAGTAATAAATTTTTTTATTTGTTTTTATTTTTATTTATTTATTATTTTACAATCAATCATTACATAGATGTAAGAAACAGGAACACCAGTAATAAAAATAATAGTTTAGAATAGAATAGTTTTTTATTTGAAAATTACACATACCTACACGGACAGAAACAACATTGAACAAGACATTAGAAATAAGGTAGAAATAGTAATTTGTGTGTCTTGATAATAATATGTGTCTAGTGATTGATGGCTTAATTTTATATTTGGGCTTTTACTACTGAAATTTTTCTTTATATTATACGAACTTTACTGAAAATTTATTACAGCTGGAAAAAAGCGATATTTCACCGAGACGCAAAATTTACTTATCCACCAACCAGACCGTTTTTCCAATTCCGTATAGACTCCCAATTTTAATCATGCCTTGAAGTTATCGTACATGTATATAAATAATCTTTTGAAATATTTTTAAAAAATTATCATATTATATTTAACTCCATTTAATTTTTTTATAAATCCTGTTTGGAATTCAGGATAACCCCTAATTTAACTGAAATAACCTTTTTTATTTGTGAATAGTTTAAATATTTTAACAGCATATTATAAGTACATATAAGTACCTATTCAAATAATTATCCGGCCTTCAATCATGAACTCAACCTTCACAAAACATATTGTATGCGTATCTGCATTAACCAATAGATGTAGGTATGTATATAAACTATTGCATGACTATCGAGAATTGGTTGAATCGACATTTCAAAAGTATTGGTTAAGGTCATATACTCGTAGCAACATTCTACATACGCTAACGGGCCAAAGTCCACGAGTTAACATCCAATTACCTATATACTTCTAGGCTTTGAACAGCCAAATTGGATGTTAGGTGCGTGACCCTTGACTTTCGTGATATGCCTACACGTATTATGGAAACCTCAGTAAATATAATCATTACTGCACAGGTTGACACAGCGTCCTTGATCCTGAGATATTATATATGTCGCAGGCAATTTGTATGATTCGTCTTTATACAAAACGACTAGGCATTTTGAATAGTATGGGTTTTGGAGCGAGACAATTTGGCTTCTAGCAATTGGTCTGCTTAATTAATTAGGTTAGGTTATGTTAGACCTGTTAAAATAACAACGCACGAGTCGAGTGAGCGTAGCGAGCATGTCCCTGCAGCGACCGGCGAAGTGCTAAAAGGAATTTTTTCTCTCATACTATTCAAAATGCCTGGCGACCGTTTATAAACGGACGACGCCGTTTGTATAAAGACGTATCATACAAATTGCCTGCGACATATACATCAGCTGCATCTCTTTCCGTGTATGTCGTAAGTGGACTAAGAAAATTCAGGTATTCTCTCAGGCGCAGCGATAAAGCTAGCAAATTGTTAATTTATAATTGATCATGAACATTTGGGGACAAAATGCTAAAGGTGGATCTCCTCATGCAGTTCTGATCATGCATCAGGCTAGAAAGCTACCCTATTTTCGGTAACACAGGCATATTGTGTAATGTGTATTATTGTGTATAACTGTATACAGGGTGTAACAAAAGGGATATGTTAAGCGATAAGCTATATAAATAGCCCACTAAAAGGACCCTACCCAAAAAATTTGAGACTCGAAATCACATATTTATTTTTCCAGATAGTATGGAGAATTTTTAAATATCTCAGGAATTCACTATGGGTGCGCTCACCACCGGGCCCTACACCCTCCACTGACCCTCGGATCCGATAACTCATGACTGCGACAACAGGCACTTGCACTAACTACAATCGCCACGAGAAAGGTTCCCGGCGCACCCATAGTGAATGTTTGAACTTCCGAATTGTAATGCCTAATACAATTTCATTAATATCTCAGGAATGTTCATACAATCTTGAAAAATATACATTTGATTTCGAGTCTCAAATTTTGGAAATAGATTATCTATAGGGGGCTATTTAAATAGCTATTCGCTTAACATACCCTTTTGTTACATTCTGTATACGTTTGTATATTGATGCTATTCTGGTTAGAGCTGGACCCATATATTTTGTGTTTTAAGTGAGTCCCGCCAGAGTTTGCCGCGTTCCCGGGCGTCCCACTTGCGCACGACTCCGTGCGCGTGGACTGTAGAAAAAAAACAAAATGTCGAAATTATCCGGGACTAAATATTTTCCCGGGATAAAAAGTAGCCTGTGTGTTAATTCAGGGTGTCAGCTAACTCCATGCCACATTTTATTAAAATCGCTCCAGCCGTTTAGACGTGAAGAAGTAATAAAAATACATACTCACTAACTTACGCCTGTATAATATTAATTAGAGTGATTAAATCCGACAGTATGCCAGACGTGGGTATAGGTAGGCCAAACCATTCCGATGGAAGCTTAATATTATCATTGATTTTAAACAATAATATTCAATTTCCATTCGGCTACGATACGCATCCAATTTAATCATTTTGTTTTTTTTTAAAGGGATCACAAAAACCTCTAACATTAATCGGATATATATAGGTATATAAAAAGTATGTTTAAAATCATTTTAGCATCAACTTATATTAACTATATAAAATTACAATAGCCAAGGGTATTCTTACACGACATATAATTAATGTTTTTTATAATTACAGTCTACCTAACAATGCATAATTTGTAGGTATTTTTTTAGTGTCATTTAGTATAATTTAATATAACACCTGTACATACCAGTGTCCATCTGACCCAGTCCGACCTCTATTATAGGTCAACATAAAATAATTAATTTATACTACGAGCTATGCGAATTAACATATTCTTTAAAATGTTATTGTTGCGAATTGCAAAGCGAATCAATTAATTTTATTATTTATTAAAGTACCTAAGCATAGATAACTTCAGCTGGCGTCTAACGTTACCTATTAGGTACTCGTACGAGTACGTTTATCTTTATGTTTTTGTGTACTTGTGTATTGATATGTAATGTAATGATTGTTGTATAATTATTTTAAGTGATGATGACATCTCCATGTGACTTAGAAAATATAGAAATTAAAATGTGCGAAGTTCGCAAAGTACGAAATGTATAGGCTGCTTTTGTATATTATCTAATTACTAACTTCCTTTTACTAGGAGGCAGTTCACAAAATATAGACGAAAGTATTTTTTTCCGAAAATAAAATTCAGGCAAAATCCAAACGTTTTCTTCTCGAAATGTTTTTATTCCTGTGCTGATAGAATACATCAGCTGCATCTCGTGTCGTGCATGTCGTAGGAGTCGACTAAGAAACTCGGCGGTATTCTTCCAGGTGACAAGCTAGCAATTCGTCACTGATTATTACAACTATCTATCCCCCATATACTAAACGTGGCGGTAAGATCTTTTTTATGATCCTGTAGTTCCGAGTATGTACTCCATTTCGAAATTACAGCTGTGTTTATATGTATGTAAATGTTTTTATTTCAATCTTGTAGTAAAATAAAGACTATCGGTGTTATTACAAAAGCGCGCCTAAAGTTAGACTTGATTTAAATATGACGTTTGACAGCAAAACGTATGGAATATCTGCCAAATTTAGGGCACGTTTAGCTTAAACAATGATTAAATTCTTTTGTAATGACATGGTAATAGTCTCTAGGTAAATATATACCATAGTCCATGAACGTAAAGAACAACGGACGTAATGCTGTCACTGCACAGATTAAAGCACCGAAATGGCGGCGGCACGTTGGGTATGTGTGCATATTTTCCAGTAGGCGCCGAGCTTACTATGGTTTGTATGTGTGGGTGGATAACGCGTCAATACACATCCCTACTCCATGGAATATCGTTACCGAGCTTACTATGAATGCTTCACTCTGCAGTCACAACACTCTGTCCGTTATTCTTTTACGTTCATGCCATAGTCAAATATGTTACACAGCCATCCTCGATTATCACACATATGAATTTGACTTTGTGCCTGAATATAGGTATAGGTATAGCTTTTTACATAACTGAAAGACATATTCAGCCATCTACAGGTATGTTGGTTCCAAATTTAAATTACAAAGAGCAACTTATTCAAAATAAATACAAGTTTTTATCAAAAGACCCTTTGACATAGATAGGCATACCTATCTATGTCAAATGAATGAATGATATATCATTCATATAGGTTCGTTAAGATGGGTACCATGGCCTTAACCTATCCTTGACGTACCTAATCGACGTATTTTGATAAAACAAAATATATAAATCTTAAGTTACCGTATATGGTGTGTGTGACAGTCATAGAATAAAAAGTCTCCAGAAGGAGTCATCAATGACAAATGTATGCCGGGCAGTGAAGCAAAAAACGAGGCAAAAATCTCGCTTCTTCGGCACTTCTAACCCGAAAATTGTTGCCAAATCGATAAATATTATTACTTTTTAGAGTTTTAATATAGTAACTATGTAAGTATAGTAAAAAGTAAACTATGGTGACAGTAAACATAGACCATTATTTAAATAAATATCTGTTTTCTATCACCGACATACCGAATGCATGTAGTATTCAATTACCTCGTGATCTTAGCATAGAGAGCATTTTCATTAAACACTTTAAGTAATCTAAGGTATACTTATGATAATATTACAATGCTTGCAACCCATCTGAAGGGCCGCGCTATAATTGTGCACTGCATTGCTTGATTTTTAGCCGTGTTTACTGCAATTTTGAACTGCCCCATCATGATTGACAAATTCAATCCGCCCACTGCTGGGCCTTCTTTCCATCTTGTTGTGTCTTCATCATACTGGTATATGCTAGTGAAATTAAGATATTCCTCACGATGCTGGTCATAATTACCTATATATTCTTAACATCTACCCGCAGGTCGATCTTTAAGTTAAATACAGAACTTTGATAAAATCCCTTACAAGCTATAGGTACACAAGCCATTATTTATTACCATGAAACAGGTTTTACAAGCTTTACTTATTTAAAAAAGTCAGAGATGAACACTCGGCGATTGTTGGCGATATTAAAACGAAACTATAAACTACATACTTATAAACTTGTCTGGGAAAATCCCATTAAACTATTTTTTATAGAAGCTAATATTCATGTACCTATGTCGCGAAACTCGCGATATAAACATGTCAGTTTGAATATAACAAACATACAATATCTTTACAAAACCATTTTATGCCCAAACAATTTCATTTTGAGGTACCGGAAGGTCTAAAGGTGCATCGACGCAGTTAGTAGGACATTACCACTCTAATATGACATCTTATTCCGCTATGGCAGGATGTGGGTCAATTTTATATTTGGAGAGTAGGAAAATAATATTGGTGGCGGCACCCGCCGTGCGAGCTGAGCAAGGCAGAACAAATATCGGCTGAGAGTTTACTTTGTTGCGACACCGTGCACCCTTGCTAAGTTATTTTGTAGCCACGTCAATACCAGCCGTATGGGCTCGTGCGGCAGCCTCGATGTAGTGACTCGCGAGCCTGGCCTCGCGAGCCAGATTCGCGCATCACCCCGGAACACAGAGGCGAGCCTCGCGAGGTAGGCCGAGCTATCAGAAGTCCCCGAGGATCAAGTTCACGATAAACCTATAATAATAATAATAAGCCCGCAGGGCAGCTTGTGGCGAGCTGTTGGGAGGTAGCGTTCCCACGGACCTGAAGTGCTCCGGGGGAAGACCCTATTCCTCATCTCCGGCGCCAGAGTGAGGTCTGACGAGGAACAGTTCCCCCACCTCTGCCTTGCCTTCGCCGGCCGGGCAGAGTGGAGTCGCGAGAGCTATGACAGCTCGAGGGTGGACGGCCCGTCCGTGAGTGACGAGTTGGCTTCGGTAAAGTCCAGGGGCACTCCTCCACCCTAGCCGCTCACCAAATATTGCCCCCTTTGTTGCTCCGTGCGTGCGGCCGTTTCAGGGGCTCCATGAAATGAGTCGGCGAGTCACCGCCTGCCACCAAACAATTATGAGACTTGGTTGTAATGGCAGGTGTCCGTTAGTCTCCTTCAATAGCCCGATTATCCAATCCCACCAAAAATTCAGCCCCATAGCCCATGACCTTGTTTTCCATCGCATGAAATAGCTCTGCACTCCAATAGTCCTGCACATAGCGGGGACCATCGCCGGGTGTATCATATTGTGCGGTCGGCGATGGTATCAGCTATGTGTATCCCACACCATATTAAAGTTCTCTAAAAGGGCCTCTATATCTTGGCTACGGCCCGATGCACGCCTCTCAAAGGACCGGGACTCTGCAGTCCCGAGAATTTAAACAGAGATACAAATAATAATAATAAAATTCTTTATTGCACATCTAAACAGTGTACATGGGCGAACTTAATGCTGTGTTACTGATTGATTAACCTATAACAAGCGCTCGCGAACCAAATCAGACCGTCCACACCAAACGCACAGCGCACACTACTTATTCTCCTCTATTTAAATCAATCATAAGATAATCACTTGTATAAGATACCTACTTAGGTAGATGGACGTTTTTTTAAGTTAGGGAAATTAGGATACTGATTTGGTCAGATAGGTACCTTAGGGGGGTTGGGCATGGAATACCAACTTGGGCATTATAATATTTTAAACATTAAGGCAATTTTCAAACAATTAATTTAATTAGTAAATTGAGCCGTCGCGTCGGAGATACATAATATAATAGTTATCGTACGTTTATAACTTTCTAGAAAACATAAGGTAATACTTATTAAAATGGGGGTAATAAAAGAGACCTTGCAAGAGCTCATTTAGACTTGATAAAAAAATTATGTAATTATTATGACGATATATTGTTGAGCAATGACCTTTTTGGTTACGAAAACTGAGCAACGAAGTATTTATTATTAAGTTTCGAGGTTTCTTAGGAAAATCAATTATAATTTGTGTATTTAAGTGCATAATAAAATTAATAATATACCTATAATCACACTGTGCAATTATTTGCTTTTATTTTCTAATTTAATTACCTACACACACTACCGGACTACCTCTAGGTGCCGACATTTGTAGGTACCTACCTACTTACAGAGGAAGTCAACTGAGTAGGCTTAATAATTACCTAGAGTTTAGAAATAAGCAGACATATTTTGTGTACATAACATGTAAGCGCTCGCGTAGGTAGGACCTGAGGGTAGGACTATTTAAAATCTTACATTATAGATGACATTAGCACTCTATTACCAGTTATTCCTCTATGATTATAGTTATGTGTGTTAAAAAGTAGTTTATTTTTAAAATCCAAATTAATTAGGTTTATTGAAATTTAAAACTACCTTCCAAATACCATGTTACTTTTAAATAAAAATTCATGATTTCCAGGGTGCGAAAAAAGAATTAAGTACTTATAATAAACGAAATAAAATAAAAAAGGTCACTAAAGAAAATGGAAAACTATATGTACTACCCGTACACTACCCTCATTATATTATTCCCAACGCGTTTGCGTCTCGTTCAACATATCTATTTTTTAAGCAGTAGTAAATTGCTTGCTATTAGTTAATATAGGATATAGAAAAAAATATTCGTTCAAATTAACACAGGAATTATTAGTTACTAGTGGACGCCCGCGACTTCGTCCGCGTGGACTGCAGAAAAACAACATGTCGAAATCATACGGGATAAAAAGTAGCCTATGTGTTAATCTACGGTGTCAGCCACAGATGTCAGCTAACGCCATACCAAATTTTATTAAAATCGCTCCAGCTGTTTTTACGTGAAAGAGTTACAAACATCCATCCATCCATCCATCCATACTCACAAACAGCGTTTATAATATTAGTAGGATATCACTTATGAAACTTACTTTACTAAAACTGATTAAACATGTTTGTTCGCAGATATGGTGATGTCTGTGAGGGACTTCTACAAAGGCAGGAGTGTGTTGATGACGGGGGGCTCGGGCTTCATGGGCAAGGTGCTCATTGAGAAGCTGCTGTACTCCATACCTGATGTTGGAGCTATTTATATATTGATCCGGCCGAAGAGAGGCAAAGCTCCTAAGCAAAGGCTAGAGGATATGCTTAAATTGCCCGTAAGTACCTATCTGCATATAAACTGATGCAAGAATATCAATCGAAGTCGAATAGAGGATTGGTACCTATGCCGTAATAATTAAGTGGAAATATTAGTTTGTGTACTCGATTTTGCTTTAACTTCTGGGTCATTGTTCACTTATATGTACTGTGTACTACTTAGTGCTTACCTAAGTACTTATGGTTCATAAATATTAGGTACCATCGATTTGACTTGACACAGAAAGACATACTGTTCAGTACTAGGGCAAAAACTTATATCAAGTGTAAAACGCGCATCTAACTCACCAACTGAAAACAAATTCGCATTTCCGCATATTCGGTCGGTACCACAGAGTACTGAAAATCAGTATCGCGTCTTGTTGGATGTAAATTGAATCTATGAAAGAATAGAAGTCGTTATTTGACGGTAAATGTAGGGGAAGATAGGGTAATGGGGATCACGTAAGCAAGAATTAGAATACAAAAGCTAAAATTAACAAAAATTTTATTATAAAATTATTAATTTTTATTGCAACCGCCTCATAACAAAATTTACTTATTAATTAGCTATAATTTGAGATCAGTAATCATCACATTAATAATCATCTTTGGGAAATATAAAAGTACAAAAAAAAACTGATTTGACTCCTATTGCACTAAGTTACGGGTAATTGAGGTCACCTTGTGGGCAATGAGGATCATACAAAAATCTAACACAAATCGTGTCACGTCTGATACAGAGGTATCGTTTGATTCCTGGAGAACCTTCCTCTTTACTCTTTCGGTCCCCTTCTTCGGCACTTTCATATTCTTTCCTTGGCCCTTGCCCTTGCCTTTATGCAGAAAAACGCAATCTATTTACTCAACTTTGGACCCTAATATTTTGGAAACCAGACACTTCCCAGGTATGATTCCATGAAGAAAAATGATCATGATGATGAGATTCCGTAGATTACGGGAACGTTGACGACCAAAAATCATCCTGTATATTTTTCCTTTCCCTATCTTTTTCTTTGGGTAGCGGTCACTAGCGACTAGCGGGCAATGGGAATCACCCGATTCTCATTACCCACAAGTATTTTATGAAGAAAAAATAATAAACACAAAATATACATCAGAAAAACTCGGGATTTAAATAGGAAATCATTACACCAAATGTACAAGTAACGACGTCTGACAACATAAGTACCTAATTATGTTACAGTATCTCACCAAGCCTAGCGTAAAAATTGTACTAAGTACCATTTATTGTTACGATTTCTAACTTTGGTGAAATCCTTATCTTTTATTTCAGATCTTCGATCGAGTTAGAAATGAACGACCGACATTATTTAACAAAATAAAACCCTTGATGGGGGATGTTTTGCAGCCGGATCTAGGTCTCTCTAGTGCTGAAGTTGAAATGTTGTCTAGGGACATATCTGTGGTGTTTCACTTCGCAGCCACCTTGAGGCTAGAGGCTCCAATGAAGGACAATATCAACATGAATACCTATGGAACATATAGAACTTTGAATTTAGCGAGGAAGCTTAGAAACTTAGCGGTTTTTGTACATCTGTCGACGGCTTTCTGCTACCCAGATTACGAAGTTTTAGAAGAAAAGGTATGTGACTTTAAATATTTTTTACAAACTGTTATGATAGGCTTCTGTAGCAGCTTCGTTTTACTAAGCCCATCGCCACCGATTTGTTGGAAGAGGGGAGCGGCAGCAAACAGAAAGCTTTCAGTTTTGTTATTTGATAAATTTCATTTCATGATTCTCGATACTTACGACACAGTTGTTAGAATGCGGAAGTACGATTTACACTTTTTTTTCACACTATCCATAATCATTATCTAAAATTCGAAAGTTTGATGGACTAGTCATATTCTTCGGCTATTGTGATAAATTTCAAGGTTGTGGAGCATCGTTTTCTATATAAATTTATCAAAATTCCGACCCTCGTTTGTGATAGTCTTGTGGTCTGAATGACTGAGAATATACACAGCCCAAATAGCTGATCCTACGAGTAGACCTGGAAAGAGTTAATGGGTGTGTTCTTTGTATAACGTAGGCATCCGATAACAAAAGGATTTACTGAGATTCCCACGGGAATGAGAAATAACGGGAATTCTTTAATACACGCAGATGTCGTGGGCGACTTTTATATGTATAAAACTAGCGGGCCTCATGTTACGAGTTCATATGAACCTAGGTCGGTCAAGGTCTGAGCGACGACCTTTGAGTCCAAACTGAATATTATTAACAATCCAAGCTAAACTTGAATAAGACAGTGTATACCAGTTATTGCTTGAAAACCGGCCAAGCACGAGTTCGGTCATATCAAAAGATCCTGTAGAAAATGATTATTTTTAATAGGTTAAGGGCCCATCTTCCAATAGTCTTCCAAGGGCCGATCTTCCACTCATGTGAAGAATTTTTTCATTTTCTTATTAATATTTTATGATGAAAATTTTATTCTATCTTTCTCTAAAACTTGATCAAGATAAAGTCAGCATTTACTTTATCCTTCGGATAGGCTATCTGGCCATTGGAAAATCGGCCCTAAGGCGAATTAGTAGAAAAATAATTAGTCCCGTATAAGTATTCGTAATAAGTATTATAAGCTTTTATTTAGTTTGGGATATTGTTAATTGCACATCAAATAAATATCTCCCATCAATTTGATCTCATCTTTTATATACTCACCCTTTTACATCAAATAAATTATTATAGTACAAATTAAATATTTAACTAAACAACTACAGCAAATAATTCGAAAATAAACATCAGCCCAACATAACTGTTTGCCTCGAATATAAGATAAATTAATACCTTTTGGTACAAAAATACTACAATCTCATCAAAAATACTAACTGCACAGCTAATTAACCTTAGCGCAAAGCTACTCGTAATGTAAGATGAATGACGTTTTGTCGATGTAACAGTTTCCTTTTCATTGATATAATGATAAAAATAATAGGTTAAGTTAAAGTATGACAAACAACGCTCGAGCCGAGCGAGCGGAGCGGCCGGCGATGTGCCAGAATCGAATTGATGAAACATTTTGAAGTTGACTGTTTTAAGCAGTTGGGTTTTTGGATTTTTTTATTTTTTTATTTCATACTTTTTTGTTATAAGTACCTAGCCACTAATAGATACGCTTCAAGAAACATGCTCAACATGCTCGGTATCAAGAAGTTTTCGTCTTGCTGCTGTCTAAAAACTTATAGTGAGAATGGTTGTTACGCAACTTTCAATCGATATAGATCCTAAACGGTTAATCGAAACGAAAAATGTTGAGAGAAATCTAAAAATGATTTTGAAATACCTATTCAACGATACCCCACTCGATATAGTTTGTCGACTTAAATTTTTTTCATTTTCACAAAATGGCGTCCAGTAGTCGCCATATTGGATTATTTCTAACGTCATGTCTTTAGTGACACTCGCCGAACTAAGAGGAATCGATTGACGTATGAATTATAAAAATCGGCCGAGGCGTTTGGTCTGTGTAGTGCTTCAAAGGAACATACAAACATATACATACAATACATAGGCTGTTAAACACAATACCACTCTTTAGCGTCGCGCAGTCGGATAAAAAGCTTTACTTTAAGATAAATAGTGGTATGCCACAAATATAACTTGCAGCTTGTTTAGCAATATTCTTATTATTATTAGTATTTTGCTGTGTAATCAGTAATTTTGATATGAATTCCGATCATTTGTGACTAAAGATAACATTTTATTTGAGGTGCGTAATACTACCCTAATATTTAGTTTCACCTGTCCCGTTGTCTGTAACCAAAACTTGCAAGTTAAACTTCCACTTCCCGGTTTCCGATTGAGCCGAAATTTTGCATGCATGTGTAAATCGGATGATAATGCAATATTACTATGACATAATATGGCTGATCTGATGATGGAACTGGAATATGACCATAGGAACTCAGTAAATAAATGACGCAACCCCATCGAGTTTGGACTCGTTTGATTCCGTCTGTGACCAGTTTATTTTATTTACAAATAATAAGCTTAAAAGCTTGTGTTTTAAAAAGGTTTTTTAAAGTGAAGTTTTGTGAAGTTATTCTATGTAGGGTAAAAGTCATTTGATGATCTAATAAATACTCTTTTTCGTTCCAGCTTCACCCACCTCCAATCAAGCCGGAGGACATAATGCGCCTGATTGAATGGCTGGATGAGAAACAAATAGAGATGCTGACCCCATCCTTGCTTGGGCCACATCCTAACTGTTACACCTTCTCCAAACGTTTAGCTGAGAACCTCGCGGAGCAAGCATACCCTTCGTTGCCGGTTGTTATAGCTCGTCCTAGTATTGGTGCGTTGTATTGTATCTCATCTGAGGTTAGATGCGGCTTTTGATTTTGACTATGTGAATTGACGATGTCCGTTCTAAGTTCTGTTTTATTTTACAAGGATGTAATATGGACCGATTTTGTTCTAACATCTTGTCATAGAACCTACAATGTCAATAATGTCATAGTACAAATTATATTGAGTATAATGTGTTTAAGTAAACCTATACTCGAGTCAAGAAAATTAGCTTGAACCAAATTATAGTGTTCGCCCACCACTGGGCCTTACACCCTTCGCTGAACATTGAATCTGAGAACTTGGTAGCATATGTGACAATCGCATTGGTGATCATGATCAAGATGCTTTCACGAGGGTAGATGTCTGATGGTTGGCGGATTCCTTTAAAACTCACATATACTTATAGAAGTTTTTCATAATTATTATTATACCCTAAACAGTGTGCCCAGCCATCTTCCAGCCGATCCCAGGCTGGGTAGACAACCTGAATGGCCCAGTAGGTGTTATGCTCGGCGCAGGGAAGGGCGTCATCAGAACCATGTTGTGTGATGGAAGTCTGATGGCCCAAGTCATCCCAGTGGATATAGCGATCAACGCCATCATTTGCATTGGCATGCTCGAAGGACATAAAAAGGAGAGGCAAGTATAAATCTAGCAACTAACTAAGAAAAACTCGAATCAGCATAGCCATCCAAAGAGGCCAAATTCAATCCTTCAGATATATCTAGCAACACAATATTTTCGGACGATCAATCGTATACACGGAGATACAAACCTATCCATTTGTATCAAGACATCGTCATTTAAAATTAATTCGAAGATCTCTTGCTGCAAGTGGGGATTTTAGTGTCTGTAAATTCTCTCTATGAGGATGTTATACCTGAAGGAGGTATAATAAAAATAGTGTTCATGTGCCCTCCACTATGTAGGTAGACAATAGCATATACCACGTATATCTTTAAAGGTACTCGTACCTAGTCAAATCTGCCCGTTGTGCCCTTCCAGAAAAACACCTGGATCGCCCTTACTAATAGATATCTAATAGAATAATTATAGGTCTGTTCATACGGCAACGAAGCAGTAACTTTTTCATTACTTTCTAGGGCCGAACATATTCCAGTATACAACCTGAACATTGGTCACCAGAAACCCACCACTTGGTACGATGTTCTCACTGTTGCCAAGGACTACGGCCGGAAACGACCCCTGGAATGGCCTCTGTGGTACCCGAATGGTGATATCACCACAAACCAAACTTTACACGAGTTCCGCAGGATCTTTTACCATCTTGTCCCAGCCTATATCATAGATTTTCTGCTGTTGATATTAGGACAAAAAAGATTGTAAGTATATTACCTATTTAGAATGGCTCCTATATTATATTTCCATTATATTCGTTTGGTTAGTGGTCATTTGATTGCATTGTTCCCGAAAAGCACCGGTAGGCCTGTCCAGATTGGGGCTTTGAGGATAATGGCCATGGCTATATGTGATTTACCTACCTACGATCACTTTTTAAATAAGTAGGAACTAAGCAACTTTAATAATAGAATAACAAGCAAATGTGATACTGATAAATCCCGAAAGTTACGGCTATAATCCCAAAAGCTAAAAGCCAGAAAGTCAGCCGGGGTAGCCAGAACTGCTGGATTACGATGTCAGATGTACTAAAATGGTCAGTGACAAGTCGAAAGAACGTCCTTGTATTTCTTAATCGATTCTTACAAAATGCACAGAAGGAGTGTATTCATTCAGTATACACCATGCACAGGAAACTACCCAGAGGCATTTCTATTCCAGAGGCATAATACCTACCTACAGTCATAGTTATAATATACCTATCTTATAAACCCTTCGCTATGACTATGTTCCTGTTATTTCAGCATGCTCAGGATACAAAACAGGATAAGTCAAGGACTGGAAGTATTGCAGTACTTCACGATGCGTCCATGGAAGTTCCCCTGCCCCAACTACGATGGCATCCGGTCCAGGTTGAATAAGGAAGAGCAGACTATCTTTAAGACAGACATAACGAATGAGGACAGGGACGAATACATGCGTCAATGCGTCGAAGGTGGACGAGTGTTCTGCCTGAAGGAGAATCCGGACAAAGTCAATATCAACATTATTTATCATTCATTGTGAGTATACAAAGTACCTACCTCTTATCTGTAAGGTATCTCGTAGGTTACTATGTTATATCTTCAACCATATTATCTGGGAAACAATTCTTGAAAATTTTTGAGCCGAAACGCAAACACTAACGAACCGTTAACGAAACGCGGTGGAAAGCAATATATACTTACCGCTTGAGTAATAAGGTATATTTTAGCATGTATCGGTCGCGAGTATGACGGAATAAAAACAAGTATCTGTCTCGTTATGTGTCTACTAGTAATTACGTCACCGTAAAGTAATTATTGCATTGTTCTGAGCGTCTACAACGGTTCCGTTTCGGCTTCGTTCCAACTCGAGACTTTTCTAGAATTGGACCCCTGATCTTCTTACCCTATTCATTTTACAGTCGCGATTAATGTCAAATTCACAAATCGTAGATCACACATTCCATTGTTTTATAAAAAAAAATTGCTCGGGCGCGAAGTCACAAAACCTATTAAACTGCAGACTTATCTTGTCTGATCGGCTCAATATTATTTTTCATCCATTGATCACTATCATCCGCCATAACTTTTCTCTCGCTCAAGACTATCTCAATGATGTCATCATTCCAAAATCTGTCGAACTTGTTACAATGGCTATCTGCCTAATAATTACCTATGTATTGAGAATTAATTTAATTTTTATTATTTTCAGCCTGTACTTCCTCGACTTGGGCGTCAAGATATTCTTCTGGCTGTTCGTCCTGTCGCTGCTTGCGACGTGGTTTAAACCGTTCAAGTTAGTGCTATCTTATGGGGAACCAGTTATTAGGAACTTGCCTCTTCTGGGACCTGCAGTATTCGACGATAAGGAAGAGTAAACAAGGCAAAATCTATATCTACGCAAACTCCAAAAATGGTTATCTTTCAACTTCCTAAGTTCATTTAAGCAAACACTTGTATTTCAAATATGTAAGTTCGTAGTACCTATGTAAGGTTTAGATAATCTTTGGTTGTGGTTTTGGGATATTTTAAGACAATTCAAGCTCAAAAGACCAGGATTAAGATATCAGACCGTTTAGTACTAGCTGTATGTGAACGTAATTCCAATACTACATAACCTGTCCGACTATTAAGCATTAGGCCGCCTTTCCATTAGGGATGTGCTATGCTACTTTACTATGAATGAATGTGTTTGATATCAACCAGTTAAAATTAACATCATTAATCGTAACATAGCACATATCTATTGGATAGGTATCCACCAGTTTCCCGAAGGCCCTTCAACACTAACACAACAGGACTTCAGAAGTAAAATTAAATCAACAGTCAACTGGTTGATCAGTAGAGCAAGTACGAATTTTTAGACGGATAGTAACGTAGCCGTCACATTGTCATAGATTTTACTTCCGTAACTATAGCGTTACGTAGCGTAAAAAAGATTGTGCTTACCCTACTGAATACTAGACTTTGGCGGTAGGTTAAGTAGTGAAGTCGAGACTTTTAGAGACATACTATGCATAAATACAATATCTATTTTAATACATATTTTAATACAAATGGCACCGGGCAATATAATTTAGGTAAACGGTATGTATTATAATATAAATCACAGCAGACTAATATAAAGATACATATGAGTTTGTAGGACTTGCTTGAAACCACCTAAAGTAATACTGAATAGCAATGTAATACTTAGGTTCCGTCTATGTACGCCGCAAGTGACTCGTTTAATCAAGGATTTTGTATTACTTTGTGAGGCTTCGCGAACTAGTTCTACAGGCCCTGTCTATATTTTATTTTAGTCTATGAAGCAACGTTAAAGTTACATTTAGTTCCATTATTCAAAGCATACGGGGATAGCTTAGTTTATTTTTATAATTTTATGCCCATCCCTCATAATGATGGATCACAAATTGATTATCTTTGTTCAATATTTATAAACAAAACATTAAGGGCATATATGTTGTTAATTAACCCTATTAAGAAAAAATATGTTACAAGGAGAATACCTATAGGTAAAATGGAAAACAGGTAGTAATTAGTACAGTAAAGATTTTTAAAGAATACCATTGGATAGCATTTATGTACAGGGTGATTTTTGGTCGGCAACGTTCCCGAAAACTACAGAATCTCCTCATCATCACGATCATTTTTCTACATGGGAGCATACCTGGGAAGTGTCTGGTTCCCAAGATATTTAGGGTCCAAAATTGAGTAAATAGACTGCGTTTTTCTGCATAAATGCACATAGACGCGCGTAACAAGATTTTTTCACGAGGAATGATTAATATATGCCTATGAAAAATCTAGCACAAACACTGGACACTATAAATTTCGCCCGATCGAGTAATATTTTATTTTATTTTTTTCAAAAAAATTTACATCATTTCCCAGATTTTTTTTGGCATAAACTTACTTTATTTGATGTATAGAGTACGTACCCTTCGTTAAGGGTGGCAACGAAAAAACATACTGTATGTATACCGAGGAATGACTGAGTATGAATAACTTGAATAGGTATTGATCTGATGCGTTGAATATATTCTGTCGGTTACATATGATTACATGGAAAATAATGGACAAGACAATGAAACGAGCGACAGCGAATTTTGTAAAATTAACGAAACATTGGAATTATTTGGAATAGCCAATAATACTTCATGACATCATTTCACGATCGCGCTAAAACGCTTCCCATTGGAGGAAATGTTTCGGTAACTTTGCGAATTTCGATGTAACTTGAAAAATTGTAACATTGTCAAAGCCCCAAGAACTTTAAAACCTTACTTGGCGACGTCGGAGAATAATCAGAGTCATATGATACTACCAACTAGACCTAGCTAGACCATAATCACTAAGCATGAACCTTTTTACGCGAAGTAACGCTATCGACTCGCAATCTAAATCTATGAGATGACAGTTGGACGACAGCGTTACGGACTATCAAAAGGTTCGAGTTTGGAGTTTGCCCCAATGTTATGGATCTGACGAGTATGTAGAAGTTCCCATAGTAAAATTGTAATGAGATTTTATATCAAATTCCATGTAAACATATTTAAACGACAGCTTATTTTTCTTCTTTTTTATACTTATACAGGATGTAGAAAAAGGAGCACTAATACTAAAGGGTCTTATAGACCTAGTCATGGGTAATTTATCCACAAAATGTAAGACCTGAAATCACATGTTTATTTTCCAGATAGTATGGAGAAATACATAAACAACTAAGGAATGTTCGTTCATACAATGTTGAAAAATAAATATGTCATTTGAGTCTCAAATTTAGAGATACAAAATAAAAATAATAAAATTTATTTTAGAGCAGTACATTCCATAACAAAAAAATATCTAAAACTACGTAGGTACTAGTGTGGAGATGCATCCATTTTCGAAAAAGTGAAGTATTTGTGCTCCTTTTTTCTACATCCTGTATAGTAGGTAGGTACTTAATAAGTACCCCAAATAAAAGAGGAAAAATATTTTCAATGTTGATGGCATACAGTTTTCAGTGTTAATTATTTCTAAAAATAGGATACGAAACAGTTTCACACTTCAACTTCATGAAAACTTTCGATTTTTGTTAAAAATTTAATGCAATCTAATTGTAATAAGTTTCTCCATTTTAAGAGTTAGGTATGTACTTACTTTTATAATTTGTACTTTTTTATTATTGAAATACATAATTGGCGTAAATTGCGACTTTATTTTAACCCATCCCCATCACAATGTAGATGTTTAGCATCTGTGACCAATGTTTTTAAGACAGAAATGACATCAACACCTAAGTTTGTTTTAGGGTCGGTCACAGAAATGTACCAAATTTCTGAGGGTCGGTACAAGGTCGGTACATATCTGACGAAAAATGCGTCGCGTAACGTCAGAATAGACAAATGTATGACAAAACATTCATTCTTTCACACTCGACTCCACCTATGATGCGTTGGTACGTTTGTCTGTACCTGAAGATTCGGTCAACACATCGTCCGCCAAATATGTACCGACCCTAATAGTCTAAGAGACGTGGAAGATCGACCTTCACCGGTGATCGGAGATCGGTGAAGGTTGATCATCACGGTCTCCTCTACTATAAGGGTCTATAGTGTACCGACCCTATAGTGATATGTACTAACAGGCGTTTTTATCTGCATTAACTTTTCTACAGCCTGTGTTTTTTAAGAGTGTCCACAAGCTACGTATCTGCAAAGTTTCATCAAAATCTGTTCAGTACTATTTGCGTAAAAAAAAACAAGTTAAGCATCCAAACGTACCAACAACTGTCGATATCACCCCTATTTATTGTTTCGCTTGGGTTTTACTAGTGTGCGCCCGTGACTCTGTCCATTCGAACAGCAGAAAAACTTGTTCTAGTTGACTGAATTGTGAATCTAAACCATTATTATCATACCCACTTGAACACACACAATTTTTTTTATAAAATCGGTCCGGCCGTTTAAAAGAAGTTCAATTACAAACACACGAATAGAAGATTTATATATATTAAGATGTATAGAAGTATGAACGCACAGCTATATTCGCCAGAATTACATTAAATGAAAATAAAATAAATAAATCTAACAGCACATATACTTTATTGATATAGTTTAAGTGAGTAAAATATAGAAATATACAAATAAAGGTAACTTAATATAAAGAAAATATTTTAGCAAGAGCAAAAACTAGATGTTTACAATCTTTACATACTGGTCTAAAAACCGACAAATATTTTTTAATTGATCTTAATATCATCTTTATAAACTTGATAAAACTTACAAAAAATTTAAACTTATTTAACCCTTTATAAGGCAGAGGGAATATTTTTACCACCATACTATTGCCAATGTAAAAAATAAATAAAAGAAGCTATCGGATTTTGTCTACGGCAACAATTTCCGTATTCAAAATGGCAACATTTTTTTCTTATAGACAGTGACAGGTCGCCATATTACTTTTTTGATTTGCGATGTCAGCCAGTTGTAAAACAATAAAAAATCTGAACTTTTAACAAATCTTAATAAATCTTCGATTTTTGTGATTTTGAAACGGTAAGTTGTTCTAAATATTGTTTATTAGTGTTTATTCTATATAAAAAGATACATATTTTCATCCTGGGTCTTGGGATATTTTAGATACATGACTTAGTTGTGGTGGTAAATATATTCCCTTTGCCTGTTTGTTGCAGATTTTTTCAAATATGGTTAAGAGTAAAGTTCTCAACGATTTGCAAATAACCCACGCATTAGAAGAGATTTTTGGCCTTCCTGATGATCCTACTCAGTCAGACGATGATTTGCAGTCAGATGAAGAAGAAATACAGTACAGTACCGCGAAACTTCAAAGAATTCTAGAGGATATAGACAAACCTAGCCAAGGAATTCTACCACAATCGCCCGATCCACCAAGTAGTCCTGTTGAATGTCTCTCTCCCCAATCATTCCACAGCGAAAGTAGTGGTGCAGCAACTGTTGAACTCCCACGAAGTCCTCTTGATACAGGACTCCAAGTTTTACCTGTGTCTTCAAATCAACAGGCTGCAGAGCCTAGGACACAATCGCCACGTCCATCACCTCAGTTATCTCATACAGATCGCCCTAGAAGGGCAACAGGAGTCCAAGTTCTACCCGTGTCTCAACAGGCCGCAGAGCCTAGAACACAATCCCCACAGAATGTTTACGCAGATTCGGAAACAGATGATTCCGACGGAGAAGAAGAAGTATGGAAAAAAACCAAGTGGACAACATATCGACCCACTCCATCTGTTTATGATGAAATCCCAATGGGACCTCCACATATGTTTAGCAGCCGCATAAGGCCGGTAGTATTATTTGAAAAATTCTTTACGGACGATGTCTACGACTCGATCGTATTCCAAACAAATTTATACGCCGAGCAAAGCAATGCGGAAGGATGGACAGCCTTAGACAAAAAGGAACTAAAAGCCTTCTTAGGGATTATAATAATTATGGGATACAATATTCTTCCGTCCATTGATCTTTATTGGTCATCTGACCCTGGTTTCAGAGTTGATGAGATAGCTGAAGTCATGACTGTAAAGCGGTTCAAGAAAATATTACAATGTTTTCATCTCAATGACAATTTAGGACAACCAGCGAATATTACCGACAAACTTTATAAATTACGACCATTATTAGATTCCATCAATGAGGCTTGCCTGACGAATGCTAAGGCATCATCTTCGCAAAGCATTGACGAGTCCATGATCCTGTTTAAAGGCAGGTCTTCAATGAAACAATACATGCCACTAAAACCTATAAAGAGAGGCTACAAGGTGTGGTGCCGCTGCGATAGCTATACCGGATACCTATACGAGTTCTACCTTTACACAGGAAAATTAGAAACTGGAACAGAGGAAGGTTTAGGATATAAAGTTGTAAAGACATTGACAGAAAAGCTAATTGATAAAGCACTGGAAGAATATCACATTATTGTCACATTTGACAATTTCTTCTGCGACTATAATTTATTGCAATATCTGTATGAAAACGGCATTTATGCTACTGGAACCGTGAGAAGACATAGGAAAAATCTACCTGAACTAGTAAAACAGAAATTGAAACTTGCAAAAGGACAATATAAATGGAGAGTGAAAGGTAATGTAGCTTTCATAGTCTGGCAAGACAGCAAAGAAGTGTTGTTACTAACAAATGCATTCCACCCAAAAGTGGATAAAACCACAATAATGCGGACACAAAAAGATGGCTCGAAAATGGCAATTGAATGTCCATTAGCTGTAAAAGAGTACACGAAAAGGATGGGCGGTGTGGATCGCTTCGACCAAATCAAAAGCACCTATTCAGTTGGCAGGAGGAGTAAAAAATGGTGGCTGCGTATATTCTATTTTCTCCTTGACACGAGCATAACAAATTCATATTTGTTATATTGCCAAAATGAGAATGTGACTAAATTGAGTAACCTGGAATTCCGGGTCTCTATTGCTAGAGGTCTGATCAGTGGCTTTACAAGCAGAAAACGTCGATTTGGTCCTGTTAACTACGTATGCAAAAGAAAAGCAGTTTTGTCGGAGAATCGCCAAAAGGCTTTACATGTTATAGCTGAAGAAATTCGTTATACTAACGTTGGCGACCACATGCCCGCTGAATTACCTTCGTATAAACGATGCAGAATGTGCAGCACAAAGATAAAAGATAAACGATCAAAGATCATGTGCGAAAAATGTGGGGTTCCACTCTGCATTACACCGTGCTTTAGTGCATTCCACAAAAAATCTTGAATCTGCACAGGCAAAGGGAACATTTTTCCCACCACGTTTTTTTAATTTTTTTTCAAAAAAAATGTCATTTTTTAAAAACAATAAAAAACCCTTTCTGAATATATAAAAAGTTTTATTATATCATCTCTAGTTCCTTATGCCTTATAAAGGGTTAATTGACTAAAACATTCCTTCACTCAGATAAAATAAAATAAATAGTTTTACTAATAACCGAAATTCTTCGAAATATCGACAACAATATAAACTGTCTAAATTTTTAATATGCATTACCTTCAAAAAGCTTCATAGAGCTAATATAAAACTGGGGGACCTTTCCTCAAAATAACTGACTGACAATGATAAGGGATGCTCCTAACAGCAACATATGCCGCCATTTTTATTTTCAATGCAGCGTTAATATTGTATTAAATAACAATTCCATCCAATGCCAATTTGAACAAGTATATCTTGAGAAGGCTCAGTACCAATCAAACCTCTACTGAGTAGCGTTGACGATCTCAACGAACTCAGGCTTCAAGCTAGCGCCTCCGACCAGAAAGCCGTCAATGTCGGCACAAGCGGCCAACTCCTTGGCATTAGAGGCGGTGACTGAACCGCCATATTGGATGCGGACCGAGTTGGCCACATCGGGCGACACGTTGGCCGAAAGCCAGTTGCGAAGAGATGCGTGGACTTCTTGAGCCTGGAATTTCAAAACGAGTTATTTAGAGAGTTGAATGAATTACAGGTGAATTCAATCGTATCAAAGAATTTAAACATTGCCTAAATTTGACAAATAATCCGGGTATTTCGTCGGTTGACACCACGAGCCGTTGATACCATGGTGTCAACTGCACAAGGACCTTTTTTGAATTGCGCGATGGACACCGAGGTGTCATATAATAGTTTATGGTGGTATCAATCGACTAACTTTGTCGTTTGACACCATGGTCCTAAAAAAAGATTTTAAAGTAAAGATATGAAACCTTTTGTTTATTCAAACTTTTTCAATAAACCTCCTAAAATTTTCTACTGACCAGTACAGAAATAACATTCTTGCTTGTGGTCTTAATCATAAAAAAAATCTTTACTTTAGGACCATGGTGTCAAACGACAAAGTCCAAACGACTTATTGGTCGATTGACACCACGGTGTCCATCGCACAATTCAAAAAAGGTCCTTGTGCAGTTGACACCGCGGAGCCAACGACTCGTGGTGTAAACCGACGCAATACCAATCCACACATTTGGCTGTCAAATGTCATTGTTAAACAGTGTCTAACTTTTGACGTGGTGTTATAACACTGTAAAAGTCTAGCATTTTGGTGCTAAGCTCATACGCATGTGCGTCACTGTCCAGCTGTGTTCACAAAATGTCCTTTAAAGAGTGGAATAACCATAAATTACAGGTTTAGGTTATTGAAATATAGGTATTTTGGGTGTGGTTTAATACGTCATGGTCAACTCACACTATTCTGTCATGGTTTGGTAATAAAAAATCTGTATTTTGACAAAGGTAATGTAGCTCAGGCTGTCTGGACAAATCTTCAAAATAGCTCACATTTAACTAGGTCAATAGGGCACTTTATGTGACGGCTAAACACCCTTATTTCAGAATTTGTGACGCTACAGAATCTTAGGCTTGAAAAACCACTTTTCGCTGGTCTCTCAATCTCGGTAACGGAATTTAGACGACTTTTTGCATATCAACGGGCGTCACATAAATTTGTGACAGGCATCGAGATAAAAGTTTTGTGATACGTGCAGCGGTTTAGTAGAAAAATGCAAAAAAAACAGTGTCCAGCCGGCTTGAATTTACGTATAAAACTTCTGGCTGGCACTTCTGAAACTCAATAACGGGAGCGTTTTCGAATATGGTTCCTCTACTAACATTTAGTGACGCAATTTGTGACGGTAATAACGTTTGATTTATGGCGTCACATGTAAGGGTTTACGAGAAATCAATAAAAACTGAATGCCCTGCCCTGTCCAGCCAGAATGCGTTTAGGCTGGCTGGACACATGTATCTCCGCTACCTGATAGTCTACGGCCTTCGAAATATGTTCAAATTTTTGTGACGGGAGCGATAATGATAACCTGAATTTGTGACGAAGAAACTTTGCGTAGTTCCAGAAATATTGATCATTTAAGTTTTCCCATACAAAAATTGCAGTAGGGTAACCAATATTGTATGATTTTTAGGACCAAGTATATTTTAAGGTGTTTTCTTTAATGGGCGAAAATCCGTGTATTGGTGATACCTACTAAACGTTCAACTGTAGGTAGGTATTTAAATTGATAGAAGACAAAAGTGTAGACGTGGTGTGAAGTGTAGAGGGGGTGGGTCATTTTTAACCGACTTCAAAAAGAGAGGTTATCAATTCGTCTGTATGTTTTTTTTTTTTTTTTTTTTTTTTTTTTTTTTTTTTTATGTGTGTTACCTCAGAACTCCGTCATTTATGAACCGATTTCAATTTTTTTTAAATAGTTGGTCATGGTATACTTCCAGGTTGGTCCCATATTCACCACACCAGGATCTGATGATGGGATCTTGGAGAAATCGAGGGCAATCCTCGAATATTGTAGGGACATGTAGTCTGTTTTTATACTTTTACTGAGCGTTTTGATCACCTACATATAAAACATAACACCTGATGATGGAATTTCTAAGGAATCTAGGGATATCCTCAAATATAAAAGGCTCGAGTAGTCCGTTTTTAGATTTTTATAGAGAATTTTGGTCAGCTACACATAATATAAAGGAAACGAGGGTCTGATGATGGAGCCGCCGAAAAACAGATAGTGGAACTTTTTAGTAACAAAATACCCCTATGGCAGGGGGGGCCTACGTCCAGTAATGGACTGCAATAGGCTTATGAAGATGAAGATAATTGTGTTAAGTCATGAAATTATATGTTGCGTTAAGCCGTGTCCGAAGTAAGATGGCTATAGAGGAAGAGGTAGACATGAGAATAACGAGATGACGGATAATAGGGATGAATGAAAAAAGAGTACCTACATATTGCACCGACCCCAAATGATTGGGAACAGGGCAGGAAGAAGGAGTGTAATTATATGTTGCTTAAATAAGTGTGTACATGGCTGTTGTGCATCCAAATCTCTTATATTCCTCCGAGGCGTGGTGCATGTACCGTCGCCACATACGCACTCTAGTTCGATTCCACCTCAAGTGTCTCCGATCCATCATGAGAATCAGATGGTCCAACCGAGTGCTTAATACCGAAGTATTGCGAAGAGCCAATGTAAGTGGCATTGAGGCCTACTTAATGCGTCGGCAGCTTCGCTAGTGCGGTCATGTGTCTCGTATGGCGGAGGAGAGATTGGCTAAGCGCATCTTCTTTTCTGAACTGGAGGAGGGCAAGCGGAAACGCGGCGGGCAACTCCTCAGATACAAAGATGTTCAGAAAAGACATATGAAGAGATGCAATATAGATCCATCTAAATGGGAAGTATTGTCAGCACAACGACCAGAGTGGCGCAGGACGGTGATAAAGCAAGTACACGAGTTCGAGGAGCAGCGTCAAGCTGACCTTGACGCTAAACGTGATGAACTAAAGACTCGTCCTCCTGCTGCCATTATCTATAATACAATAATGGCGCACTAACCAACAATGGCGTTCAGGGCGAAGATTGGCTATGTAAATGTAAGCCATCTCCGAGCGCATGAACGCCAACTTAGTAATATCTAGGAGTAGAAGTGGTCGCCTTGATCGAAATTGGTCAGGGGTCATCATTATCATCATAATCATCATATTGTCAGACGTAAAGTTTCGAAGCCTAGTCCTTTTTCTCTTTTGTCATGTGGCCTATTTTATATAAAAAATATATAAATCTGACAATATTATGCCTCCTAAACTTCGTACACGGCTTAACGCAATATATATTTGCCCTTTAGTTAAATTTTACTTTGGTAAGCTCGAGTTTTGGGAGGAAGTCGGTTTTTCGTTTTAAAAAAATTATTTATTGTTATTTATTACTAGCGGACGCCCGCGACTTCAAGTACAAATTTAACGGTCACTTATTTATGTATACACAAAGCAAGTCTTATCATCATGGCCGTATGAAGTTGCAGCGTAAGCTTTTCTTTTAATAAGTTTATCCCGAAGGAAAGGCAAGGGAAACTTTGTCCATACAGCCATTTTCTTATGTAAAATGATTAGGTACTGTATTCGTGATTGATGATAATGATGATGATGAATGGAAATTTCGAGAAAATCTTCAAAAACGGATCCAATGTTCTGCTGCTATCAAAAGAAACCGTAAAGGAACTTGCATGGGCCCATGAAGAAATCGTAATCCGACTCAAGTTTATAAAACCATGTACAATAGTGCACATAAAAAATGTAATAATGTAAGTTTTTATGCAATAAAAGTTTGAATATTTTTTCACCGCACTGTGACTTGTTTAACCCTGACGTTGGCAGAATCGTCGATAGTCGACGGAGCCATTTATATTTTAAAAAGTTGAAGTTGAAAATAATAGGCAATAAATTCAATGGAATATAATTTATTTCAATCAAACTGGAATCAATGTACCTATTTAGATACTGGTATGGAATCTGATCCCAATTTTTCGGTTATCCGAATAACCGGGTTGAATGCTCTAGTGTGGCCACTTCCAGCCGATTAGTCGATTAAAAACAAACCCTTTAATTTCTATAAAATTATGGTCACCTCGCAATATTAATGGATGTTTGTATGGGAAAACTTAAATGATCTATATTTCTGAAACTACGCAAAGTTTCTCCGTCACAAATTCAGGTTATCATTATCGCTCCCGTCACAAAAATTTGAACATATTTCGAAGGCCGTAGACCATCAGGTAGCGGAGATACATGTGTCCAGCCAGCCTGAACGCATTCTGGCTGGACAGGGCAGGACATTAAGTTTTTATTGATTTCTCGTAAACCCTTACTTGACGCCATAAATCAAACGTTATTACCGTCACAAATTGCGTCACTAAATGTTAGTAGAGGAACCATATTCGAAAACGCTCTCGTTATTGAGTTTCAGAAGTGCCAGCCAGAAGTTTTATACGTAAATTCAAGCCGGCTGGACACTGTTTTTTTGCATTTTTCTACTAAACCGCTGCACGTATCACAAAACTTTTAGCTCGATGCCTGTCACAAATTTATGTGACGCCCGTTGATATGCAAGTCGTCTAAATCACTTACGTTACCGAGATTGAGAGACCAGCAAAAAGTGGTTTTTCAAGCCGTCTGGACACCTTTTTGATCGAATATCTAAGATTCTGTAGCGTCACAAATTCTGAAATAAGGGTGTTTAGCCGTTACATAAAGTGCCCTATTGACCTAGTTAAATGTGAGCTATTTTGAAGATTTGTCCAGACAGCCTGAGCTACATCAAAGGCATAGTATACAAAAAAACCACATGTAACATTATTATTTTTTATCTCTACATTAACGACCTTGGTTGTTTATCTATTAACGGATGGACATCTGATGCAATATTTACAATTTTCGTAGAATGATAAGAATTATCGATAAAGATTTACCTTAGGGTCAATGTTGCAATATATCTTTACCTATATTATGTATATAACTACTACAAAGGACATTATTATTATATTTAATTCTTGATGAAATTGATACCCGTTATTTGCAGATTGATTGCCTTACTGATTGCAAGCTGTATCCTATAGATAGAGATAATAAACATAAATGCACAGCATTCTATAAACAAGAGTGCAATTTTTTTAAAAGTATTTGTTACATAGAATTAATTTATGTACCTATTACTGATAAATGTAAAGTATTACGAGGCATGCCTTTTTAGTTTTGTCGTTTGAAGAAAAAAACACAACTAGAACCCTATAGTACTTTTATGGTTTTTCAAAGTATTCACCATGTAGCTTAATACACTTTTCCATTCGCTCAAACCAGTTATTATAACATTTATTCCACTCTAAAGTGAGGGTGTTCAAAGTGGCTGACTTGAAAGATACAAATTGAACTTTTTATAGGCTATATAGGTACAACGTTTTAATTATAAAGTCCTTTGACAGGTGCTAGTTTATTTACAAAGTTTCATTAATTTTATTTAGTTCAATGTAAACCCGAGGAACTTTGACATATGAATAAACATTAGTAGCAAAGCCAGTATGTGCATTTTACTACATGTAATTTTAAAGGGATGTGTGAAATCGGAATTCTCCTGACATGACCAATGGCGTGGACTAAAAGGCTCGTTCACTAGGCTATCAAAGCTCTATTACTAGTGGGTACACAATAGGTAGGTTGCGCTGCGATCGCATCAAAGGCATACTCGTATCAATGCTCACTAGCTAGCTACATAGGCTCATTTGCTGCCAATAGCTGGCACCAAGATCATCTAAAACACACTACAAACTACGCCAATCGCTCGTCAAACACACGCTGCTATAGCCCTGTGTGGGCTACACTCCATATGAGCTTATAGGCCAGCCAGCAACATTGGCCTATTTACTGCCAATATCTGGCACCACTTAAACACACTACCAATTTGCCAAATTCACGCTAGAGCCGATAAACCAAGGCTTACCTGTTGAGGGCTAGCTGTTTTCCCAGTGCCAATAGCCCACACCGGCTCGTAGGCCAGCACAACGTTGGCCCAGTTGCTGCCAATAGCTGGCACCAACGCCTTGGTCTGCCTGAAGATAACCTCCTCGGTCTTGCCGGCCTCCCTCTCTTCAAGAGTCTCCCCGATGCAGGCGATGACTTTCAAGCCAGATTCCAGAGCGTGCTTTACCTATGAATATTGATACAGTACATATAATGGTTTTAAAGTTAAAAAAAAATGCTTTAATGCTGTATGCTGAATGAATATGCATTCGAACTCGATCGTGTAAAGCAGACAACCAATCATATCATAACTAGCGTAAGTGATGTAATAGAAGTGAGAACAATAGCACTACGTGATTTGGAGTAAAAACCCAGATTAACTCTTTAGATTCACTATGGGTGCGCCCACCACCGGGCCCTACACCCTCCACTGACCCTCGGATCTGATAACTCATAATTGCGACAACAGGCACTTGCACTAACTACAATCGCCACGAGAAACCAGACCCGAGCACCTAGCATGCAAGACGATACATTGCACCATTCCGAAATCAAAAACTAGATAAATAATCTACATATGTTTCGCCAACAACCGTGGCATCCTCAGGATTATAGAAATTAGTAAATTAGTAAACCACTAATTATTATTACCGGTGGTGGGCGCACCCATAGTGAATGTTTGAACTTCCGAATTGTAACGCCTAATACAATTTCATTTAACTCTTTAGAGTTAAAGTAGAGAGCAGTCTGATACGTGCACTGAAATCCTTGTATGAGAGTTCCAGCGCGTGTGTCAGAGTAAACGGGGTATACACTGACTGGTTTGACATCCAAAAGGGAATCAGACAGGGATGTGTAGCTTCGCCATGGCTCTTTAGTCGGTTTATGGATAGTGGTCTGAATGATTTGAAAGAAAGTGAATGTGGATTACGATTGGGCGAGTTACTAATCAAATGCCTCATACACGCCGATGACCAAGAAAGTAATCCTTGCATTATCGGAGTATGAGCTGCAAAAGATGGTAACAATTATGGATAATTCGTTTCGAAAGAAAGGAATAAAAATAAATGTTAGTAAAACGAAAGTGATGGTGATTGAAAGGGATGAAACAATGACCGAATGTAAAATAATATTTGGAAATGAGAGAGTGGAATAGGTGAAAGAATTTGTATATCTGGGAAGTATGTTTACTTATTCTTATTCTTTATTGTACACATACAATTACATACAGACAGAAATTATGAAAGAAAATGTACAAAGGCGTGCTTATCTCTGAAAGAGATTTCTTCCAGCAAACCATCTGGGAAAGTGATAATTAAATATAAAAGGTAGATATGCGTGTACACAGAATATATGTACAAAATTTGAATTTAACAAATAGATACCCTAATGTAATCAATATAATAAATAAAATATACCTACATAAACATACATAAATATCTATTAATTAAATATATAATAGACAGACTCATTTCTATTGAAGCGAGAGGTAGTGGTTCTTTAACCTTTTCTTAAATGCAGCAACAGTTTGGCAATCTCTCACGGTGTGAGGCAGAGAGTTCCACAATTTGACTGCATACACGGTATATGAGTAATTATAAGCGATAGAATTATGCCGAGGAGTTTTAAGTAGAGTAGCAGTTGATGAGCGCAAGGGGCGGTCTCGTGGAAAGAGATAGTCGAAACGTTCTCGCAGATATACTGGAGAGGATGTGTTATATAAATTTTAAACAGAAGAGTTAATATGTGAACATTACGGCGAAGTCTAATAGGTAGCCATTTCAGCTCTTTTCGAAATTGAGTGACATGATCATATTTGCGTAGTCCGTATATGAAGCGGATACCCAGGTTTTGAAGTCGTTCGAGTTTATTGAGCAGCTCCTCGTTGGCATCAAGATAGCAAACATCAGCATAGTCCAGCAGTGGAAGAAGAAGAGATTGAGCTAAGGTAACTTTTGTTTTGTATGGGAGAAAATTCTGAAGGCGCTTAAGTGAGTGGAAAGATGAATGCACCCTTCTGCTCACCTCATTGACCTGTGGCGACCAAGAAAAAATATTATCAAAGATAACCCCAAGATTCTTAGCCTTTTCGGTATAAGGTATAACAATCCCATTATAGAAAAGCTGTGGTATGTCTGATTGGTTCAGTATGTTATGCATATACCTACTGCCCACTATCATGGCCTGAGATTTTTTTGGGTTAACAAGGAGGCCAAACGACTGTGCCCAGGTCTGAATCCTAGATAAATCTGTATTCATACGAACTGTAGCAGACTCTATATCCCTAACATCGAAGTGACTATATATCTGCAAGTCGTCTGCATAGAGATGGAAGCAAGAGGAAATCACATCAGTAACTGAATTAATAAAGATTGAGAAAAGGAGTGGCGAGAGAACACCACCCTGAGGTACACCTGCAGCAAGCTCGCACCAGTCAGATGATAACTCATCCGAGCGTATACACTGCAGACGACCTCTAAGATAGGTATCAAACCAGTCTACAACCTGAGATGTAACATTAAGAGAGCCAAGTATACCTAGTAAAATATCAAAGTCTACAGAGTTGAAAGCACTGCTGAAGTCCAATAGAGCCATGATAGTTTACAAGAGATGGCAAGTGTGAAAGTGATATAGAGAAGAGAGTAAAAGCGTAAAAGTGGGAAATCAGGTAAATGGGGCAGTGCACTCTTTTGTGAGCAGCCAGAAAATCTCTAAAATGGCTCGTCTGGCTGTTCACAGAGCGGAGCTCACCCCTACACTGATGTATGGCAGCGAATCTTGGGTGTGGGAAAAGATGCATAAAAGTAGAATAAATGCTGTTGAGATGCGATCGTTACGAAGTGTAAGTGGCGTGACTTTGTGAGATAGAATGAGAAATAGTGTGATAAGAGAATTATGCGGTGTGAAAGAGGACGCAGTGACAAGGATAGAGAAAGGTATGCTTCGATGGTTTGGACACGTGGAAAGGATGGATGGAAGACGATTAACGAAAGAGATATATATGGCAGAAGTGAATGGTAATGCTGGGAGAGGTCGCCCTAGACGAACCTACATAGACCAAATTGAGATGTGCTAAAAAAAGGGCTAGTCAAGAGCACCCGAAACCGGCGAGCATGTATGAAGATGTTAATGAATGTGGATGAGGCGAAAGAGGTATGTTTGGAACGTACTAAATGGAGATCTGTAGTCTCTGCCTACCCCTATGGGATACAGGCGTGAGGTTATGTATGTATGTATGTAACTCTTCAGATCGTAAATTGCTTAGACCAAGTTCTTAGCACCAGCTCCTTAGGTAATATTAAATATTTAATCAGATTTATTTTAAACTAGTGGACTACAGAAAAAAACAAAATGTCGAAATTATCCGGGATAAAAACATTTTCCCGGGATAAAAAGTAGCCTATATGTTAAGTGGGATCTGTCACAACATATTCCTGAAAACTGCATCGAAATCTGTTCAGCCGTTTCTGAGATTAACGTGCACAAACGCACAGACAAACTGACAGACAAAATTTTCAAAAATCATTATTTTGTGTACTATTGCGTTGATAAAGGTCTCTCATATATTTTCTTATATATCTTCAATGTACAGACAGCGATCCGTTATGTTTTTATCATATGTATAGATATAGATTAAGCCTATGAGGAAGGACGCAACATCAGTTTCCGTTTTTAATTACGAAATTAAAGATCACGCTTTTGGCGCTAATGGCTTAGAGGTTAGTAAAAGGTATAGTGTAACAAAGAAAACATTGGTAACCAATTTAAGTAAGGACATAAAGGGTTTACAAGGAAAGAAGAAACTACAAGAACAGGTACTTACTTTTTCTGCGATAAGGTCATCTTTTTCTCCAAAGATGGTTCTTCTCTCAGAGTGACCGAGGATGACCCAGTCAACACCAATATCTTTGATCATAGCAGGAGAGATTTCACCTAAAACCCGTAGACAATATCACTCAATCAATCGTACGTAGACAAGAACTGTGTTCCCGAAATAGAATAGCCTTCCGGCTGCTTCAGTTCTCTGCAGGATAATAAAAAAAGATACACAGCCCGTTTAGCATAACGGCCCCCTGATTACGTAACTAGCAAAAGCAAAGCGATAGCGAAAATTGTACAAAAATCGCTGATCGTTTGTCAAATTCGTATTACGTGAAATGAATTTCAAAGTAACTTTGCCGTTTCAAGGCGAATATTGTACAATTTTCGCTATCGCTTTGCTTCGACTTTGCCATTGCTTTTACGTAATCTGGGGCGGGTACAGATATAAAGTATGGCGTATTCTATACGTGATAAGTTGTTAGCTTATCGCCTGAGAGAATACCTGAGTTCCTTATTCGACTCTCACGACACGCAAGCCTCGCCTAAAATTAGACATCACTTCATCATTATCTCTCTGAATTGATAGCTCGACCTATTTTATTTGAGGAAATTTTCTGTATGCAACTGGTTAGAAGTGACAACTGGTTAGAAGTGGCAACAGTCTCAGTGGAGGTTATTAGAGGAGACTTATATCATGCTTCTCATGGCTAAAAGTAATGATGATGATGATTTGGTCCATGGCAGGTTTAAAAGTAGGACTCAGTAGAGAGAGCTGCATCACTTTCCGCATCCAATGAAACTGCTTGGGAACATTCTAGACTAGCAATAATTTACATGTGTAGGGAAAAAAACTACCTGTGAAAGCTCCTTTAGGTACCTTCCAGCTATTTTGGGCTGCAACGGAGATGTTATCAGGGATGATGCTCTTCACATATTCAAGGTAGATGGCTGGGATTCCTACAACCACCTGTGGAAATATGGTCCACAATCAGTACATAGGCCAGGCCTATTTAGCAACTTCCAACAAAAACAACATTAAATAAGGACATGCTAACTTTTGCACTCTTGGACAGAATAAGATTAAAGCTCCGATGGGCAAAGCTGATTTCCTTAGTTAATTTTAACATTAGTTTTACCTCAACAGTAGGGTCCAGCGGTCCTTTCTTAAGGTTTTCAACAATCTCAGCAATTTGTTTCTTGTCTCCATTCATCTTCCAGTTTCCTCCAACCACAAATTTGCGACCCATCTTGAAGTCTAGATAATTTAAAATAGTCAGAATTATTAAACATAGATATGTACATACAGGACTGCAGAATCATAAAGAATATACCACAACCACATTAAGTACAACAGAGCCAGTTGGCAAGTCGCTAGCTTATTGCTTGAGAGAATGCCTGAGTTCCTTAGTCCACTCTTACTATATGCACAGAATGAGATGCAGCTGATGTTCTTATTGAAGCTTTGCATCAGCACAAGACTCATGAACATACATGTTGGAATATCCAAAACTCTCGGGCCAAGTCCACATAGGCAGAAGCAGAGGCAGCTACTGATATACGACATTTGTAGTTGGGTGTTCCCTCCCTTAATGAAACTTAAAAATTGAGATGACCTAATGAAACACATTAAAGACAACCATATCGCATTCTAACTCAGACTAAGCGACCGCTAGTGGCCGCATACGCGACTTAAAGTGAGCGGCGCTCCAGATAAGGTTAATTTTTCATACGAAATCTTCTATTTTACACACCAGCCTATGTCAGTATGTCTCTTTCGCACTCATTGAATATAGTACTGGGAATCATACGAAATTTTGTTTCATTGGAGCTTGATCGCTAGAGCTCCACTTGATACATAAGATTACAACTTACTCGAGACGAACGGGTAGACACTATTGTATAAACATAGTAGAATTGAAAGATAATTATAAATATATAGATTGCCTATGTAATCTTCGTGGGAGTGCACCGCACCAGCTTCTCCTCTCCTCCAGATCCTTAAGATAAGCCGCCAGTGGGCAGGAGGTTCATTGCCATTCTTAAAGGAGCTACATTACAGGTACAACCAATGTTAAACCTTAATTTATTGATTAACTTATAGATAACTAGCAGCCACCAACAACTTGGTCTACGGTCAATGCACCCAACCCAAGAAGCTGGCTGATACCCATAGCTATTTTTTACATATAAACCTTCCTTTTAAATTGCACTACCTATTTTAAAAAGCCGCATCAAAATCCGTTGCGCATTTCAAGATCTAACCATATACAGGGACAGACAGTGGGACAACTTATTTTATAATAATTATGCAGTAGTGATACTAAAGATAGAGCATACAACTATATAATTAGAAGCTAAATCTAACTTATATCTATAAGGTAAAACGAATACTGTAAGTATGCACAGAACATGCTTTTTAAGAAAATCTACCGGAAGGAGGGTGGAGTGACAAAATATTGCACCTACCGACTAAGAGAAACTTGATGAAAACAAAACATTATCGACTAATGTACTATTATAACTTTAGAGATGCATATTAACTAGGATATATAGTAGATAAAAATCATAATTACAAGTAAAATCATGGGTTAATACAGTTACTTATTATACCGACTATTCATTAGTCAACTGAGTAGAACTTAAATGAAGTGTCTGTCAAGAAAATATGGACTGCAATACTTACAATTTATTTTACGCTGCAGAGGATACAATTAACCAAATTTCTATACACCGGGCACCTCTGTACGTACTATGACCTATTTGACATTGAAGAACATATTGGTGTTGCCATAAGGACTAACATCGTTTCCCTTATAGTGTGGTCAAAATCCTATCTTTTCTCAAAAATGTTAATCCGTCAAAGAGTTTGAAAGGAAAGTTTAATCTTTTATTAGGCAGATAATTATTGTTAAAGTTTGCTGAGCTGGACACAAGTCCTTAGGCCGTTAGGAAGATAATGATAATAAATATTACGAGTGTAGTAGAAAAAAATTGGTCACCAACCCGCCTGCCCAGCGTGGTGACTATGGGCAAAACCCTCTTGTGGCAGTAGCCTTTTGGCATGTCCTGGGGGAGGCCTACGTCTAGCAGTGGACTGCAATAGGCTGATGAAGAAGAAGAAAAAAATTGCTTTTTTTTTATATTTTTGTTCCTTTGAAAATTTTGAATCGTGGTAGGCGCAGTGGCGTAGCTAGGTAACTAGGGGCCCTGGCGCAAATAAAAAAAATCGGGCCCTTCTGCTATCTCAATTGAGTCATCTAGTTTCAAAAGCCACTAAAATAAGTTTTGCTTATTTTCCACAAATTAGTAAAAACTTCTCGTTGTCAATAAAATGTTGTAGACAATAATCTTTTTTGTATTTTATGAAGCCACAGAATATGGCAACACTTTAAAATCTCTTTTCATTAACAAATCAGTAAAATAAACTAAAATATGGAGGTTTTTTCTTTTATTTTAGCGGGTTATGAAACTCACTCCTGGATTAAGAGGAATTTGATAGTAACATGTCACTTATTAGTGGGTTTTGCAACTTACAAAATTTTAACAAAGGATGGTGTTATACAAAATATCAACAACCACCAAGATCAAAAAAAGTAAGGAAGTAGGTGAATGTAGCTTTCATTTATCTCATCAAAATCCAGAGTCAAGTAGGTAAATCTTTTTATTCATAATATTAAAAAAAATAGCTGAATCTGTTATAGGCATAAAATAAAAAGTTTTAATGTGTTTTATAATTTAATTTAAGTACCAATTAAAAAATATAATAAAAATGAAAGAGTTTAAACGTGACAAATATCATCCGTAAATCCTGCTTCACACAAATCAGTCTCTTCTGACAATCTCAGAAAGTCTCGCGTTTCAGCGGTACTCATTCTCTCCATTACAGTTTTAAAAAAACAATTCTTCCAAATTTCTCCACTCATCTCCGTAGTGTTTCTTCAAAAGTCTATCAACATCTTGAATTTTTGCTTCTTTTATGTAAACACGATTTGGCTGGATTACTTGAGGAGATATCATAGTGATTTTTTTATTTTTTTTAGTGATAGTCTTTTTTTCGCGTATTTCGTTTCTATACGTCTCTTCACCCTGTACTAAAATATTTTCTGTTTTAGTCCTTGTAATAAAAAATCTTTTTGTTTTCATAAACTGAAAATGCCAAGACGTAGTTGGTTTAATTATGGACTCGTAACTTTTTTTCCAATCAAATACAGGAATTGATGCTAGATCTTTGCACATACCATTTTGTTCTAAGACAGCTGCGTATTCGGATGGAGAGGTAATTACTTCTTTAGTTTTTAATGATTTCTCAATTCTGGCAAACAACCTGTCTGGAGGTATAAATGAGTGACCTACAACAGGGAAGATCAGCTCTATTTTCTTTATATTTGTTGGGGCTTCTGTGTACAGCCATTTACCGAGCATAGCTATCATGCCTGTATTTTTGTTTTGACCGGCACAACCGTCAGACACTATTCGTAGAATTTTTATTCTATCTCCAAATTCAAAGTTTTTTAAGAAATCGTAAACTGCGCTAATTATCTCATTACTTCCTTTGCAGTGTGAAGTTTCATCCCAATAGTAGGAATGAATATTATTTTTGTCCATTTTAGCCTTTGAATTTCCCACAACAATGGCAAAGTGGTAAAAGTTGATTTGACGACTGTAGTAGGCAGATTGATCCGGAACTTTGGGCATGGCCTGGTTTTTTGACAATCGAAAGTTATGGTTTGAAGAACTTCATTTTCTTCCTGCAATATTGCATAGAAGGCTTTGTATTTAAGGCGATGAATTCTTTTTTCGACCATAAGTAAATTTTTCTTCGAAGCGTCTTTCTCCGTTTTTACGCGTTCTGACAATTCAATGCACGTTGAACACACGTCTGTCCTAGGATTTCCAAAGCCTATATTATACTTGGTATTAAAAACATGTCTGAAAAAACTTTGTTTTACTCTCAAATCCTCGTCACGGGCTGCGTTATACATATGCCACATTTTACGTATTGTCAAGCCTGAAGCAAGATATATTCTAGATACTTTTCGAACGACAATAGTGACTCTCTTGTCCTTGAAAGGTTTCGATGAACCATTCAACGGATAGTCTTTTTGCTTCGTATTTTTCGCTCTTCCTGTCACCTCCGCGCTTTTCTTCTGGCATTTCACCTCCGCTACATAAAAATCTGTTCATTACGCCCTGTATTCGATCTTTCTTTATTATTAGTGCTCTCATGAAAGTTTTTTGACATACCGGTATTTTGGTCCCATTTTTACTATGTATAGTATACTTAATAGCAATTTTTCTTTTACTGTTGGGTTTTAATGACTTAGCTTCTGATATATTACAATATTTCAGTATAAAACAGTCTTGCTTCACTTTCGTAGCACACTTATAGAAATTCTTGTGAAATTTTCTTATATCTTGACATGATAGTTCACTACATCGAAACGCCTTTTGCTTGTGTCCACACTGCGGAAACTGCGGCAAGCTTGAAGGTTTGTACCTAAAACCGAAATAACAATTTGAAATTAAAAGTTCAGAAAGAAACGTTGCTAATAAAATATTATAATCCAAAGAATAAATACTAAGAGCCATTTTTTTCAGACAGTCTCAGGCTTAAAGAATAGCGATTTTGAACTCAAAATAATCAACATAAACAAAAGTAAATGTAGGTAATAACAATAGGTAAATAATTTTTTTGGTTTTAGCTTCTGTGTTACCACATATCTACCAAATTCACGTATCTTTTTTAAATTTATTAAAATTACTACATTCCAAATTATGCATAACAAATTATCATACATACAAAAGATATATGAAAGTAAACGTACATATTTACATGAATAATAAAAAAATATTAAAAAGAACATGCTGCAGTTTTATATTCCATAGGTTATATAGGTTCCTACCTACTGCATAACATCATTCTTGCTACTATCGATGCTGATTTTATAGGATGAATCACGTACCGTTTTTCTCGTAGAATCTCACGTTTCCAGGTTGCTTTATTCACAGATCGTTTCCTTGTCTTTTTTGGATCACATTTTCTCACAAATTTCATTAAGTCTTCCATTTTGTACGCATAAAATTATTAAATTACCAAACACAGATCTACACTACACAACAAAAATCGCCATCTTGTTTGCATAGTTAAAGTAAGTCACGTGTTAGAAATGACGCGCTACTATTGGTCAGTCAGTTTATAGGGGCTTTTGAAAGCCACATGCAATGTTTTAGTGGCTTCTGATCCCAATTGTTAACTTTACAACTATTTTTGTTAGTGTTTTAGAGCGATTTGGCACTAACTGAATAGCTAAACTTGAAGTACTAATAAAACGCTTTCAAATAATAACATAAGGTTGGTTTTAGGAAAAAATCGTTTTAGCGGGTTTTGAAACTAGATGACTCAATTATTAGATTTTGACAATCTTCTCTTTATTGCACGTAACTAGATATTACCAAGAATTTTTGAATAATAAATGCACGAGCGTAGCGATCGCGAATTTTTTTCTCGTATTTACTACATAACTTGTCTATTACCTTCTTGAAAATTCAAGCTCTACCGAGAATTTCTGACCATTGCTAAAACATGAGATAGGTTACAATCGGGTAGACATTACCAAGAATTTTTGGAGTTTACCTACGAGCCCCCTAATTATTGAAAAGTGAAAGACTGCTTAGCCATATAATATGCGTGAGCGGAGCGAGCGCGAAATTTTTCCTCATATTTACCACATAACTCAAATAAGTCGTCTATTAATTTTTGAAAATTCAAGATCTACCCGAGAATTTACGGTAAGGATTCAAGGGCCTCCTGAACTTGAGGGCCCCGGTGCACTACCCTGCCTAGCCCCTAGGTAGCTACGCCACTGCGGCACACAATTTTTTTACTTTTTTATTACAAGGTTTATAGAAAAATACCCACACCAGCGGGAATACTCATTAAATGGTAACACAGAACATATAATTTTTTTACTTCGGCTTAAGGACTTGGTTCCAGGCATAGAAATGTATACAAGCTGGAAACAGCGCTTCTTACTAAAAACTGCCTCCCGAAAATTTGACCAATTTGACCTTGAAAAACTAGACGGGGAAAAAATAGAGTGTACTCACAATTTGATTTTAATGGACATTTCATTCAATGACATTTCTACCACGAACAACCCAAGTAACACAGGAAGCATTTTAACAAACGGATAATTAACTTATGTAGAACTTAAGGTTCGTAGAAACTCTTATATGAGTTTACCGAGCATCTTGATGCTTTATATGAGCATTTTCAAACCATTATGATGCTTTACACTTTATAAGGGGTGGATAATGGCATATCAAAATGATTTTGTAATGCCTGTAGTTTTAGTGCATCAATACACAAAGCAGCTTTCAGCTGTTTTTAGTACATTTGGCTCTACAATTGCATTTTTAAGTAGGATATAAATGCTCAATGCTGTTTAGTAACATAAACATAAACCATTATGTCATGTAAATGCCATACAGCTTTTAGCTGTTTTTTATGTCTAAGGGTCTACAATAGCATTTTTAAATAGTAAGATAATGCCTAATGCTGCATAATAGCATAAACTTGTGCTATTATAATGCAGCGTAATTCCATTCTACAGCTTTGGGCTGTTTTAGTGCCCTTCGTTATTTAATAGCACTTTTAACTAGTAAGGAAATGCCTAGTATTGCTAAGTAGCATAAACGTGAATCAATGTAATGCTTGCATTTTTGAAGGTCAACTGAGTTCTTTTAAACAGCTAATTTTTATGGTGGATACATAATAATTAATAAGTAAAGATTAGATTATCCGTTTCTAAAGAAAAGTAGGAATAATTGCAGAGAACCCAATGGAATTTGTATTGGCCTAAATATAGGTAACATAAAATTTGCACAATTTACATTACACATTTACAAAATATAAAAGGATGGTCTTAGCCATTGTGATATTGTCCGTGATCCTAAAGACCTGGAATGTAAATTGGTATATTTACGAGTACATAATTATGAATACTTATATTTCGTACCACTATTGCATACGTACAAATAAGAAACGTTGTTTTAAGTGCTTTAGTGTCTTATTTAGATTAAAGGGATTTAACAACTATTAAATAAATAACCATTAAATATCTTTTATTTTATTTGCACAAGTTTTTCCATCGTTCTTTGAAGCTGAGCATAAGAACGATAAATGTTTTTGTAATGAACGACAAATGTTTTGTGCTCTATCTGCCAGTAATTGATCCAGTGATATAATATTTCGGTAGCTGTAACGTTACTATAATCCATACGTGGGTTTCCTTGATTATCTGAAAATTTAAATTTTAGCACCTATACTAACTAGTGATTACAAAATGTTACAGTGACAGGCGCCACCAAGCTAGGCGTTTAAACCTTTTCTGGGTCCACCCAAAGCTACGCAGAGAAAATTATCACTAAAATTAATCCGCTCAGTAAATGGCGGCAGTAGGCGTAAAAGCGAGACAGACAGAGTTACTTTCACATTTATAATGTTATATATGATAATAAAAAGTATAACATTTCAAAATAAATTCATTGTAGGGTCGGTCTCTTGTTATGGAAAAGTATGTGCACCCTACTCAAAAATATACAATACACAGAAAATGTTTAAAAAGTAGCTTCACAAGCAAATATTGGGATTATGAGGATAAGCAACTAACTAAATAAATTTTTGTGACAAATATTTAAAAAAGCAAGAGTGAATATTGCCTAAAATTTGCCGTTTAAGTTTTTGCCTAGGACCATAGTTTGGAAATTCAATTTTGTACTTACGAGTGATATAATAAGTTGGATCCTGGATGCTACTCGCTTCTGCAACCACGAACAATACATTTCACTACTGTATTTATATCAATACCACCAAAATATCTTATTTAGTCCACACAAATATGCGAAGCGATTCAAACAAATCGACTTGACATGATTTGACAAAATTGTCATGTGCTACCCAGGGATACCATTACATAGCAACAGAACATTCCTTAAAATACAGAATTTTTGCTACCGCGAAGGTTTGTTTTACTATATTATGTACACTTTATTTATAATACAAATTACATTAAATACATTTCATTACTCTATTAAATATGTAAACATTTTCAAAACGAATCCAAGTTTTTCATGATAATATTATATTTATGCCTTTTTCAACGTCTTTACTTACATTATAGGGTATTTTTTGCTGTGTAAGGGATCCCTTGTGGGAAAACAAGGCGGGGAGGCTGTCATTTTTTCATGTTTCAATTTCTTGTTCAGAGCTTGGAATCCATCCTAAGAGGAGATACCAAATCCCTGGTTCCAGGCCAGTAACATTTAATAAAAAAAAAATAAAAAAAAATTTTTTTACTTTATGGTATTGTGTGATTATGATCGTGGGATTCGGCGGGAAAAGGATTCGGCGGGAAAAGCTGAAAGGGTGCAGGTGTAATTTTCTTGTGAAAATCAAAAATTATTTGTAAATGGCTTGCATGTGTCCGTAAAGTGATGTTTCTGGTAGATAAGTTATATTTTGATTACTTGTGATGTGAATCTAGTGCGTGTGCATGGTTTTATACGCAGGTAATCCGAGTGAAACTTTAGCCGGATTACGATCTCTTCATGGGCACATGTAAGTTGTTTCTGCAATAATTTTTCATTTTAACTAACTTTACACTTGTTCTTGAGGATTTTCCCGACGTTTCCATTCATCATCATTGTCATTCATCATAAATTCAGAATACATTTTACTAAACAATGATTAGGCTGTATGGGCTTAGTTCTCCTTTCCTTCGGGATAAAGTAAAAAAAAAAATCGGCGGGAAAAACTGGAAGGGTGCAGCTGTAATTTTCTTGTGAAAATCAAAAATTATTTGTAAATGGCTTGCATGTGTCCGTAAAGTGATGTTTTCTGGTAGATAAGTTATATATTTTGATTACTTGTGATGTGAATCTAATGCTTGTGCATGGTTTTATACGCAGGTAAGCCGAGTAAAACTTTAGCCGGAATACGATCTCGTCATGGGCCCATGTAAGTTGTTTCTGTAATTATTTTTCATTTTGACTAACTTTACACTTGTTCTTGAGGATTTTCCCGACGTTTCCATTCATAATCATCATTATCATCCATCATAAATTCAGAAATCATTAGATCACTAAAGACAATGGCTGTATGGGCTTAGTTCCCCTTGCCTTTCCTTCGGGATAAAGTAAACAAAATAATTTATGGTTTTGTTACTAGTGTTGGGCATATGACTGTTTCTGTTTAATATCGATAATAAGTAATGACAATTATAACGATTAATTTTATAACTGATAAAAAATAAAATGTGAACGATTCTGACCGTCACACCTAAACATTAACTTAATCCTACTAACATATTAAACGCAAAAATTTGCGCGGATGTATGTATGTTTGTTGCTTTTTCACGTAAAAACTACTGAATGGATTGCGATGAAACATCATAATTATAGAGAATGTTTTTTGGTCGTCAACGTTTTCGAATACTACGGAATCTCCACATCATAATGATAATTTTTCTCTATAGAAGCATATCTGGGAAGTGTCTGGTTCCCGAGATATAAGGGTCCAAAGTTCAGTAAATATACTTTTTTCATTTTCCTGGTTTGAGGATGTATATGTTTGGATGCGTTGATAACGCCGTCAAAAGAACGAGGAGATCTACATCTTCACCGACAACTACTACTAGCCCGACGATCACGGAAAAATGCTTCAGTAGACATACTTTTTGACGAAACTATGACGCCAACTGTGTCACAAAGTAAATTCTTGGGTAATGATGCAAACAAGAACTTCTCCCCGTTCTTTTGACGGCGTTATCAACGCATACAAACATATACATTCTCAAACCAGGAAATGGAAAAATTTCACGACAAATATACTCCATAAATAGTATAAAAGATAAAACAGCCGCAAATCATATTTTATTTTTGCATGCCTTTAGTGGTTGTGATACCACATCAGCATTATTTTATCAAGGAAAAATGAAATTTATTAAAGTACTCCGAAAAAACCCATATTTAAACGAGGTTATCGAAGTATTTAAAAATCCAAATGCTGATCCAGAAGTCATTGCTAAAGCTGGAGAACGTTTCATCGTCGAATTATACAGCTACAGCGGTGTGAAAAATCGGAAAAGTACGTCTTTAAATAATCACAGATATGCATGCTTCACAGCGTCAGCGTATAAGAGAAAATTTAATATTGCGTCGCTACCACCAACAGAAGCCGCAGCACGACAACATTCGTTTCGAACTTATCACCAGATTCAGCAGTGGTATGGAAACGAACATAATGTAGAACAATGTGGATGGAAAAAAGACAAGAACGGGCTCATTCCTGTTACTACAGTCGAGCCCCCTGCTCCGGACAGCTTGCTAAAACTTATTTCTTGCAAATGCAAGAAAGGTTGTCACAAAGCTTGCGGCTGCAGAAAGGCAGGGCTTAAGTGTTCCGTTGTGTGCACGAACTGTGGTGGTTCTTGTGATAATTCGCAATTTCCATCACAAGATAGCAGTGAAGATGAAGAAAGGGACACTATTCTCGAGCAAATAAACGACGAAATCGAGAACGAAGAGGACCGCGATGAAACTGATGACCCCATCGCCGATGATGCAGAAGAAACATCCGTCTTTGATATTCCAATCAGTGGTGAAGACGATGAGAACACAACACCTGGTCCGTCAATAAGAATGAAGCGACGGAGATTGAACTAAATTTTGAAATAGTGAGTCAGATGTGGATTAGGCCTACTGGGGATACCACGATAAAAAAAACGCGCCGCTTGGAAATGAGTATTTCTGCCGAAACGTGTGTTGAACTACACTTTACGGCGCTCGTACGCCGAAACTATTGCTTTTAGAAAAAAAAAGGTTATGACATAAATTGTAGGAAATTTTCTCTTCTATTGTTTTATATAGATATGTTTTTCTTGTAAAATGCGTCGGAAAAGAGTTATTATCAAAAAACTGCTTTTAGGCGCCATTTTTGCAATATGGCGGCGCGAGCGGCAAAGATACGAGGTGGCAAAGGAAAAATTCGGTAAGAGCACGTCAAAATATATAAAATTACCAATTTTCAAAACTCCCGGAAAACTTTCCAGGTAACCTCTATTCTTTCGACCAAATGACTGTACTATGAGAATAATTTTTAAGTTTATCTGGTGGTAAGAATCGTCCTTAATGTACCTAAATTAATCTGATAATATACCTACCTACACTAAGCTTTCAAGCCAGTGTAATCTGAGGGAAAACGTAGGTTAGGGACCTAAAGTAGCATTTGTCCGCTTAAGCAAAATCAAAACATTTGTCGATCTAACTTCTTTAAAGGAAACACACATTCATGACTTATGCTACATCCATTTGTTAAGTTTCAATAAGTGATCATCACATGAACTGTCAAAAAAAGTAAGCGATATGGTGGCCTTTTATAGTTAATATAATTTTTTCTGAGAATAACATTTGTAAAATACGTTTTCATACGTCTACCTAAGTAAATGCAAGAAAATACGGATTTAAAGAACATAACCAATTATACTCATCATCTTAATGCGCATCTTATTCTCTACCTGTCCCACGTCACCAGCAGTTGCCTGTGACTCGTCCAAAATCCTTCATCCAGGTCGACGCAACCACATCATTCTCCCCACACCCAATTTCCATGTGGTGGTTAAGTTCACCACAGCCATCACTAATGGGGACGAATTCTCCAGATCCTCCATCCACCTTGCTATACTTTACCTCCTCAATCTCAACCCATTTTCCTCCTCAGCCCCCTCACTCTTCTCCCACCTTGCTATACTTCACCTCCTCAATCTTAACCCTTTTCCTCCCTCATTCACTCAGCCCAAGTGCGGCTCCTGGTGAACGTGCTCCACAACCGGTTTTTCGCTAACGTCTGTCGTCATCCAGCGTGCCCACCCGTTTATCGACGTTTCTGACATCTGACGCCAGCGGCCCTTGAAGCTAGCTTGTGGGTCTGTTCCGACAAGTCTTTCACAGTTCACTACTACATCGTCGCTTTACACCCGTGCAACGGCCGAGGAGGATCCCTAGTAATAATAATAATTCTGCTAGCTAAATCATGATAATACATTACGTTATGAATCAATGAGTTTTTTTTGTGATTGTTATGAATATAAACAACTAGTGGACGCCCGCGTCTTCGTCCGCGTGGACTGCAGAAAAAACAAAAATGTCGGAATTATCCGCTATAAACATATTTTCCCGTGATAAAAAGTATCCTATGTGTTAATCCGGAGTTACCGTACCAAATTTTATTAAAATGCTCCAGTCATTCTTATGTGAAAGAGTAACAATCATTCATCCATCCATCCATACTCACAAACGTTCGTGTTTATAATATAAGTAGGAAGTACCTAGGATGAGAGATTTTCTGACAACTATTTAAAGTAAATTGTACCAATCACATGGGTAGATGTCGTGAGCTCAGTCGTGAGCGAATCTCTATCCCGAAACTTTGTTTTGTCATTCCAAGCTAGGTAGGAGATTCTCTTACTCATCTATTTTTGACAGTTATTTTAACTGGTCAGAAAATCCCTCATTCATAAAATTGAAAATGATAATTGATTAGAAAATGATGTGGTGACGATATAATAAACATATTGTTACGTACTGGGTACGGGTGATTCGGAGCTGCCGATTAAAAGGTAGGCGTAGGTTTAAAACACTTTATTTGGTGGAGCAGGTTACAAAATTCCAGCACTAATCACTATAACTCTAAACACAGCACTAAACTATCACTTCCTTTACTATCGTTTTCCTTCGCTTGTTTAGCTTTCAATCTTATAACAAGACTGAACTAAGACTGACTCCGTCGGCCGAGATCCGCCGTATTTATACGGCTCGACGTTCGGTCCCGTTCGGGAATATGCCCGAGCGACCCATCTACAAAAACCCCGTAGGTGTTATCCGGGCAAGCCTGGAACGTTCTAGGGCGTTCATTCAACAATTCATATACCAAACACGCTGAGATTACAATGGAACATGCTAGTAAACGATATCGCGTTCTACTCTGCTACTAGCGACATCTAGTGAGTCAATAGGTAAACTGCCCGATCGTAACAATATCGATAGCAAATAATCTGCTATCGATCCACCAACTAATTGAATAATATCGATACGAAAGTTACAAGCATCGGATTTAGATGTAGGGTACAATTCTACCGTGTGCTCTATGGGCTGCAGGGCTTATACTAGGGAATTCGGCGGGAAAAGCTGGAAGGGTGCAGGTGTAATTTTCTTGTGAAAATCAAAAATTATTTTTTTAAATGGCTTGCATGTGTCCGTAAGGTGATGTTTTCTGGTAGATAAGTTATATTTTGATTACTTGTGGTGTGAATCTAGTGCGTGTGCATGGTTTTATACGCAGGTAAGCTGAGTAAAAGTTTAGCCGAAATACGATCTCTTCATGGGCCGATGTAAGTTGTTTCTGCAATTATTTTTAATTTTGACTAACTTTACACTTGTTCTTGAGGATTTTCCCGACGTTTCCATTCATCTCCATCATCATTATCATCCCATAAATTCAGAAATCATTTACTAAAGACAATGGCTGTATGGGCTTAGTTCCCCTTGCCTTTCCTTCGGGATAAACTAAACAAAAAAAAAAAAATAATAAATTTTCTGTTGAAAAGCGCGGGAAACTTGTTTCGTGGCGGGTGTCTTTTTTATTAAAAATTCATTTTAATCGCATTTTATAGGATAAGTATTGTAGTTTTATATCATTTGTATATATTTTTATGTAAATTTTGTATAAATTCAGTTTATTCTTCGTAGTTGGTAAGTTTTTTATCTACACTAATATTATAAAGAGGAAAACTTTGTTTGTTTGGTTGTAATGAATAGGCTCAAAAACTACTGGACCGATTTCAAAAATTCTTTCACCGTTAGAATCCTTATTGGACCTGGATGAACATAGGCTATAAGAATTTCCCGATATTCCCACGGGAAGGCGACCAACGGGAATTCTATATTTTTTTACGAAAACCGCTATACATATGAAGCTGAAATCGGGCATATATGTTCATTGGGGACAGCGAGGGAGGACTAAAAACGGATTTCCCGAAATTCCCACGGGAAGGGGACAAACGGGAATTCATAGTTTTTACGAAAACCGCTATACATATGAAGCTGAAATCGGGCATATATGTTCATTGGGGACAGCGAGGGAGGACTAAAAACGGATTTCCCGAAATTCCCACGGGAAGGGGACAAACGGGAATTCATAGTTTTTACGAAAACCGCTATACATATGAAGCTGAAATTGGGCATATATGTTCATTAGGGACTGCGAGGAAACACTAGAACGGATTTCCCGAAATTCCCACGGGAAGGAGACCAACGGGAATTATTTATTTTTTACGAAAACGGTTAAACATGTGAATCTGAAGTTGAGCATATATGTTTATTTGGGACCCCGAGGAAGCACTGGGAACGGATTTCCCGAAATTCCCACGGGAAGGGGACAAACGTGAATTAATTTTTTACGACAACCGCGATAACATATAGGCTACTTTTTACACTTAACATATAGGCTACTTTTTATTTTTTCTGTAGTCCACGCGGACGGAGTCGCGGGCGTCCACTAGTCCATCATAAATTCAGAAATCATTTACTAATGACAATGGCTGTATGGGCTTAGTTCCCCTTGCCTTTCCTTCGGGATAAACTAAACAAACAAAAAAATGACAAAATTTTTAGTTAGGTACTTGATCGGGCATTTATAGTATTCAGTGTTTTTTATAGACATATATTGATTATTTCTCGAGAAAAAATCTTGCTACACGCGTCAATGTGCATTTATGCATAGAAACGCAGTCTATTTACTCAACTTTGGACCCTAATATTTTGGAAACCAGACACTTCCCAGGGATGCTTCCATGGAGAAAAATGATCGTGATGATGAGGAGATTCCGTACTTTTCGGGATGTATAGACTACTTTTTATCCCGGTTAATTTCGACATTTTGTTTTTTCTGTAGTCCACGCGGACGGAGTCGCGGGCGTCCACTAGTATTTAATATTTTTTGGCAATTCATGCCATGAATCGACCTCCGGATTTAGATCCAGATCCTGGAGGATCTCAAGCTCCAGATGTGGGTCAAAATATTATTTTACCATACGACTCCAGCATGGATACTGATGGTTCTTTGCCTAGCCGACCTGACCGTAAGCGTCGCACTGTAAGGACTGTGGCAAGCGCCAACGTAAAAATCTCAAACATATCTGATTGTCATTGTTCCTCCGCCACGTTAGTCGAAAATGATAAAGTCCTGACTCCTACTTCACCTACACTTGTCCCTTCGGTATCCTCTATTATCCCTATAACTCCACCTCAAATTGGTCGTTCCCTTTATACCTCTACTGATGTTTCTCCTTTTGTCGTACAGGTCCAAAAACTTCAAACCTCCCCCAATGATAGCACCTCCCTCCACCCTGTAGAGTTTGGCAAATTTCTTAGGAATAAGTCAATTAAAAACGTTATTAATGGTAGTATTAAGAGATTGGGAAGAAATAAAATTACAATTTCATTTTCGGAGTACAACGATGCTAATTCATTTATTAACAGCAATACACTATCTGAAAACAATTATAGAGCCTTCATTCCTTCTTACTCTGTTACAAGAATGGGTTTGGTGCGAGGAGTTCCTGCGGATTGGTCTGATGAAGATGTAATGGCAAACATCAGTGTCCCAGTAGGTTGTGGTAATGTTGTCAAAATTAGGCGCTTGAATTTTAAAGTAATTGTTGACGGTGCTCCTTCATGGAAGCCATCTCAATCTGTGGTTGTTACTTTTGATGGTCAAATTCTCCCTAAAAGAATATTTATGTGTTATAATGCTTTGCCAGTTGAACTTTACACATTCCCTACAATCCAGTGCTATAATTGCTGTAGATATGGTCACACAAAGTTACAATGTAGATCACAACCCAGATGTTACAAATGTGGTGACTCTCATGATGGAAATTCATGTACTATTCATGATGAATGCTCTGTTTGTTGTTTATGCAATGGGTCTCACTTTGCCATTAGCAAAGTATGTCCAGAGTTGCAGAGACAACGTAACATTAAAAAATATATGGCACAGAACTGTACTTCTTATGCTGAGGCTTCAAAATTACATCCCCCCATAACAAAATCTTTTGCTGATGTATTAGGTTCTGCCCCTATTCAAAAATCTGTTCCATCTCATCATAATGTCATATCACCCAACTCTTCTCCTTCAAAACATTATAAAAAAACTGTATTTAGTAAACCAAGAACTCCTTTTAATCCGGGAAAATCTTATGATAGGTCCTTCCACAAAAATCTAGTTAATGACTTTCATAATTTTACATCCCCCAATGGTGTTGCTCTGAAAAGTAACACTTCTGATCCCCGTAATGATACAGTGCCTGTAATAGATATGATAATAAATTTAATAAACATCCTAACTGAAAGTAACTATTTGGAACCGTACCACGCAGCTTATCTCACTAACTCTATTTCAAAAAATCAACACAACAATGGACAACATAATCCAATGGAACTGCAGAAGTGTAATTAGTAAAAAAGTTGATCTAATATATTTAATCAATAAATTTGAACCATACATACTATCCATATCAGAGACCTGGCCTTTACCACATCAATTCTTTAAAATACCTGGCTATTCATGCCACAGGAGTGATAGGTCTGATGGATATGGTGGAGTAGCCATCCTCATAAAAAATAATTTATGCTACTCAATTCTGGATCTTCCATCAAACAGTGATAGTTTCTCTACAACAGCTATAATCCATAATAACATATGTTATATGTCAGTTTATGTTCCACATCCTAGTGCTTCAATTTTTAGGGAAATTGACCAGATCATTTCAAATCTTCCAAAACCCTTTATTGTTTTGGGAGATTTTAATGCAAGACATGAAGTATGGGGAAACTCCATTACAAATAATTTTGGTATCAAGATGTTGGACATTTTAGAATCAAATAACCTTTGTCTACTAAATGATGGTTCGCCTACACGTCTTATGGAATCCGGTTGTAGTGCTGTTGATCTTTCCTTTTGCACACCATCTCTTGCCTCATCCTTAGATTGGTCTACATATTCTTCCACATTCGGCAGTGATCATTACCCGATTATTATAAAATTTCCTTTCAAAAAACATCAATCATCTAAAAGGTCACCATTTTTGCGTCATATTTTAATTGAATCCAATTGGAATCAATATAGGGATACTGTAAAGCAAAAGATATCCAGTTTGCCACACATAAGCTTAGATGATCAAACGGCATGTGCTGAAGCATTTTCTCATATACTACTGGAAGCGGCTAATGAAGTGTTCCCTTGTAAATCTTTCAGATCTTCTAAAATTCCTTCTCCTCCTTGGTGGGATAGTGAATGTACGGTAGCAGTAAGGGAGCGAAAAGTAGCAGAAAAAAAATATTGTGATGATATGTCACCTGAAAATTTTAGGTTACTTTGGTTGATTTTTTTTTTTTTTTTTTTTAGTTTATCCCGAAGGAAAGGCAAGGGGAACTACGCCCATACAGCCTAATCATTGTTTCGTAAAATGTATTCTGAATTTATGATGGATGACAATGATGATGAGTGGAAACGTCGGGAAAATCCTCAAGAACAAGTGTAAAGTTAGTCAAAATGTAAAATTATTGCAGAAACAACTTACATGCGCCCATGAAGAAATCGTAATCCGGCTAAAGTTTTACTCGGCTTACCTGCATATAAAACCATGCACACGCACTAGATTCACATCACAAGTAATCAAAATATAACTTATCTACCAGAAAACATCACTTTACGGACACATGCAAGCCATTTACAAATAATTTTTCATTTTCACAAGAAAATTACACCTGCACCCTTCCAGTTTTTCCCGCCGAATTTACTTTGGTTGATGTTGTTTTTCTTTTTTTTTTTTTTTTTTTTTTTTAGTTTATCCCGAAGGAAAGGCAAGGGGAACTAAGCCCATACAGCCTAATCATTGTTTAGTAAAATGTATTCTGAATTTATGATGGATGACAATGATGATGAGTGGAAACGTCGGGAAAATCCTCAAGAACAAGTAAAGTTAGTCAAAATGGAAAATTAGAATGCAGAAACAACTTACATGCGCCCATGAAGAAATCGTAATCCGGCTAAAGTTTTACTCGGCTTACCTGCATATAAAACCATGCACACGCACTAGATTCACATCACAAGTAATCAAAATATAACTTATCTACCAGAAAACATCACTTTACGGACACATGCAAGCCATTTACAAATAATTTTTCATTTTCACAAGAAAATTACACCTGCACCCTTCCAGCTTTTCCCGCCGAATCTGGTTGTTGTTGTTGTTGTTTTTTGTTTGTTAAGTTTATCCCGAAGGAAAGGCAAGGGGAACTAAGCCCATACAGCCATTTTCTTTAGTAAATGATTTATGATGGATGATAATGTTGATGATGAATGGAAACGTCGGGAAAATCCTCAAGAACAAGTGTAAAGTTAGTCAAAATTAAAAATAATTGCAGAAACAACTTACATGGGCCCATGAAGAGATCGTATTCCGGCTAAAGTTTTACTCAGCTTACCTGCGTATAAAACCATGCACACGTACTAGATTCACATCACAAGTAATCCAAATACAACTTATCCACCAGAAAACATTACTTTACGGACACATGCAAGCCATTTACAAATACTTTTGATTTTCACAAGACAATTACACCCGCTCCCTTCCAGCTTTTCCCGTCGAATCCATTTTAGGTTACTTTCAGCTGTCATAGCATCAACAAAAAAAAAAAAAAAAAAAAAAAACTTTTAAAAAGAAAAAGTATGACGGGTGGAGGAAGTTTTGTTTGTCTGTTTCTCCAAATACTCATCCCTCTGAAGTTTGGAAAAACATTAAAAGATTTAGATTAGGTATTACAGATTCATCTAAAGTTATTCCGCCTAACTTAATTGATCCATTTTTGGATAACATAGCTCCTCCCTCTGTACCATCAAGATATATTTGTCCATTTCAATCATCTCAGATATCCGAAGTTGATCATGAATTAAATTCTGAATTCACTATTGAAGAACTTAAAGGTGTACTGTCCCATGTAAGAGATTCTTCGCCTGGTAATGATGGCATACCATATTCATTCCTAGTCAACTTGTGTGATGATTCTTTGCTATATTACTTAAAACTAATAAATCATATAGTTTCTTCATCCAATATCCCTCCTGCCTGGAAATGTCAAATTCTAATTCCCATTTTGAAACCAGGCAAACGATCTGATGATTTTCGTTCCTACAGACCTATTGCTCTTTCACCAGTTTTATTCAAAATTTCTGAACACCTAATTAAGAATCGATTGGAGTGGTATATTGAGAGAAATTGTCTATTATCTGATAGTCAATTTGGCTTTAGGAAGGGTAGAAGTACAATTGATAATATAAGTATTATTTCCACAGATGTTCGTATAGCTTTTGCTAACAACGAATCTATTATAGCTTGTTTTCTGGACATAAATTCCGCGTATGATAATGTTCTAATAGATGTATTAATAAATAAACTCTGCAAGTTAAACGTCCCTCCTCTCTTGGTCAATTACATATACAACAGCCTATATGAAAGACAAATAAGCGTAGTTATAGATGATTCTACTAAATATAGCAGACTTGTCTGGAAAGGTCTCCCTCAAGGTTCTGTATTGAGTCCCTTATTGTATAACATTTATACCAATGATTTACCACTATCTTTTGGCAATGTAGGTGTTCAAGTTTTACAATATGCTGATGACTTATTAGTTTATATTAACGCTAAAGGAAAAGATCTTATTGAACAATCATGTCGTATATTATCTTCTTCTTTAGTTCTGTTTCAAACGTGGTTGGATGATCATGGATTCTCTATCTCTGTATCCAAATCTTCTACAATGCTGTTTTCTAGAATTCGCTCTCCACCTGCTATCACAGTCACAATGAATAACTCCCAAATTCCTTGTAAATCTAATATAAAATTTTTGGGATTTATTCTAGATTCTAAATTGACGGGTCTTGCTCATTGTGAATACATTGTTGCAAAGTGTGAACGCAACTTGAATATACTTAGGTGTCTCTCGGGTGTTTGGTGGGGTGCCCATCCTTTCTCTTTAAAGTTGCTCTATAATGCTCTCGTAAGAAGTGTTTTGGACTATGGAACCTTCCTATTGGAGCCAGGTAGTGCAGCTGGCCTTAAGAGTTTGGATGGCATTCAATCTAAGGCCCTCAGAATTGTAAGTGGTGCCATGAAATCAAGTCCAATTAACGCATTGCAGGTTGAATGTGATGACCCCCCTTTACAACTACGTCGACAATATTTGTGCGACAGGTTTATTTTTAAATGTATTCAAATTGATCGTCACCCTGTACTTTCAAAAGTAGAATGGCTTAACAATCTTACTCACATATCACCTTACTTTTTAAAGAGAGGACTACCATTATTAGTCATTAGCTTCAGGAAATATTTAGACATGAAGGCTCCTGTAACTAAATCGAATTGTCATCCTCTCTTTCAGTCAACATTTACTTCACTGATATTGAACCCGAACATTATTTATAACTTGAACATTGGTAAAGGTAGCATTCATCATAATTCACAATTCAACTATGAAATTAACACACATTGGCAGGGTTGGAATCTTTTATATACAGACGCTTCAAAACATAATAACAATAGTTGTGTTGGCGTAGGTATGTATCACCAACAATACAATATCGTACAAAAAGTTAAACTTCCCCCAGAGACATCTGTTTATACTGGTGAATGTTTTGGTCTCTTGAAAGCAGTAGAATATATTATCATGCTTAAACTTAATAAATCTTTAATAATTACAGATTCCAAAAGTGCTCTTCAAGCCTTAGAAGCTTTTCCTTTTAAGTCTAAATCATCCTTACCTGTAATATTTGAAATTAGAGATAGGCTTGCTACTTGTTCGACAATGAACCTTGTAGTTAATTTTGTTTGGATTCCAAGTCATCGCGGAATAAGAGGGAATGAAAAGGCCGATACGTTGGCAAATGAAGCTATTCACTGTGGTGATGTAGATAGATATTCAAACTTTTCGATAGACCTTATTTCACTAGCCAAGAAATTTTTGAATGAATCGTGGATGGATAAATGGATTTTAAGCAGTAAGACTAAAGGGAATCATTACTATCAAATTCAACCAATTATACCTGTTAAACCTTGGTTTTACAGGTATAAATTTGGTAAGACCGCTACGTCTGTACTGATTCGCTTGCGTTTAGGACATGTCACTTCCCCTGCTCATCTTTATAAGCTCAAGATTCTAAATTCCCCTTCTTGTCTTTGTGGAGAGGAATTTGCAGATGTCAACCATATTTTCTTTTCTTGTCTTCTGAATGATTGTTTTACTTTAATTGAAGAACTTCGTCGTCTTAAAGTGCCTTTTCCAATCAACATGTCCTCACTCCTTCATGATATATCTATATATAGTGTCCTTGCAAAATTTATTATTGTAAATAATGTTAAAATATAATTGTACATATTATAAGTATTATAAGCTAAAATAAATTGACAACCTGCTGCAACTCGCAATAACTACCCTCCAACCTATAAATACACGCGGTTGTTACACTGACGGGGCATTTCTTTTCGGTCTTTCACGGAGTAAGGTTGTTGTGTGAGTGGTTGGTGCGATTTGCAGTAAGTTCTATCTTTAATGTTTATCTCTTTATCTTTATGTTTATTTGCTTTATTTAATGTTGTTAAAATTAACGACTGTTTAAAATGATTTTGTAAAGTAGGTATGTGAAATTGTTTTATGAAGTAAATCTTTTTTTTTGTTGTTGTGTTCTACAAATAGTTCTTTTTTTTTAAATAACTTTTCTTTATTTCCCAAAATCAGAACAGGGATAAGTAAACCTGTGCCCAATATACGCCTTTTGTTAACAAAAAAAAAAAAAACAGCCGTTAAATTTTAAAAAGAAAAACAATCATGCCGCGAGTGTCTCGTTCGCGTAGTAGATCTAAAGAGATTCGTCGCCGAAAGGCCAAGCGATCTCGTAGTAAATCGCACCACCACAGTCATAAACCTCGCTCACGATCCCGTCGCACTCGTGAAAGTCGTTCTCGTTCACGCGATAGTTCTTTGAAAGAAGTGTTAGGTTCGATAATGTCGCGGTTACATGCTATCGAGGGTAGTACTGCTAGTGAAGTTGAATCCCGTTTACCGCCCACTGATCGTACCAGCACGCCTCCTCCTCGTACCGACGATGTATCATCTGCTACTCGTGCTCTTACAAGCGCACTCTTGGCAATAGACAGGGCTAAACCGAAACATTATTATGTGTCAAACTTTGATCCCGCGGTTAATAACTTTGAAGTATGGTGTACCGAAGTGGAGCGTGCTAGGTTAGCAAATCAATGGGAGGATTCGGAGTGCTTATCACGGGTTGCAAACTGTCTTAAAGGGAATGCAAAAACATGGCTCGATGAGTGGGTAACTAGTGACCGCACATGGTCTAACTTTTCCAAAGAATTTGCTTGTCTCTGTCCTCAAAAAATCGATTTCGCTCAAACACTTTTTGACGTGATGAACACCAACTCGGATAAGTTTCCTACATACGCCGAATATGCGCGGCGTGCATTATTACGCTTACGCATCATACAAGGGCTTAGTGAGGAACTCATGGTGGTTGCAATAGTGATACGCGGCATTACGGATGCACAAGTTCGCGCGGCAGCCGTCAACGGCAACTTAACTGTAAATAACTTAGTTTCATTCTTAGCAATTTATGTTAAGCCTGGCAGCAGCAATAGTAAAAATCATACAGCAACCAATAAAGTAAATTCAAATCGCCCGGAAGCAAGATGCTTCAACTGCCGCCAGACTGGACATAAATATGTCAATTGTCCAAAGAAACGAAAGACCGATGAAGTTAAACATAAAGTCACGTGTACGTTTTGTAAGAAGGAAGGACACAAAGAAAGCGTTTGTTTTGCCAAAATCCGGTCTCAAGGTCAGGTACAAAGAGATATGCTTGGTAAACAAAAAAGTGTCAATCTGTGTAACGAATTAACTACTAAAACGCGTAACAATGATATCAGCACTGCTGTCATCCAAGGGGTGCCTGTAGACGTTTTGATAGACAGCGGAGCACTTGATATCTCTTTGATTTCGTCTGCGGTTCTCAAATATTTTACTTGCCAGCCAAAACCTACACTCCGTGTTTTGAAGGGTATCAGTGACAGCGAAATTGTTGCTCGCGAAATTGTCACACTCACTGTGGAGTTTAGCAAAATTTCAATTGAGGTAGATTTTGTCGTAGTACCCGCATCATGTATGAATACCCCCATAATTATCGGAACTGATGTTCTCAACAGAGACGGTGTGACATTTGTCCGCACAAAGCACAGTCAATATCTCACGCACCAACCTGACACTGTTTCTAAGGTAAATTCGATTGATAACGTTAGTTCCGATGATCTAAAAGTAAACACGCCTGTCCTAGGTGATGAATTAAACTCGTTGATGTCCATTATAAATGAATTTTCGCCATTCTTAATATCGGGTACTGCCACTACCACGGTCAAAACTGGTTCAATGCAGATAAATTTGACTAGTGATGTCCCGGTAGCTTACCATCCGTACCGCTTATCTTACCAGGAAAAACTTAAAGTACGAGACATAGTTAAAGATTTACTTGATAAACAAATAATCAGGGAATCAAACTCTGAATACGCGAGCCCTATTATCTTAGTAAAAAAGAAAGACGGTACGGATAGAATGTGCGTGGACTTCCGGGCACTCAATCGGATCACCGTCAAAGACAGATATCCGTTACCGTTAATAGAAGATCACATTGATCGTTTGGGAGCCTCAAAGTATTTTTCCAGCTTAGACATGGCATCGGGTTTTCATCAAATCCCAATTGATGAGAGTTCGATTCATAAAACTGGATTTGTTACTCCAGAATCTCACTATGAGTATGTAAAGATGCCTTTTGGATTATGCAATTCGCCAGTAGTTTACCAGCGTATTATCAATAATACTCTCCGAAGATTAATCGAATCAGGAAAGGTCCTTGTATACATAGACGACGTTTTGATACTGAGCATGACAGTTGGTGAGGGCTTAAGTATTTTGAAAGAGGTGCTGAGAACCCTTACTACCGCAGGTTTCTCGATTAATCTTCGAAAATGTACGTTCCTTAGTACCGAGGTGGAGTACTTAGGGCGAGTAATTAGCCATGGTCAGGTGAGACCGAGCCCGCGGAAGATCGAAGCATTGGTGGACACTCCACCTCCCGGTAACGTAAAACAGGTGCGTCAATTGCTAGGTCTTGGTGGGTACTTTCGTCGATACATAGAGAATTATGCGACGAAAACTGCAAGTATCTCGCGACTCACGAAGAAAAATGTTAAGTTCCATTGGGGACATGAACAAGAACAGGCCCGTAGATATTTAATAGAACGTTTAACCAGTGAACCAATACTTGCAATTTTCGACCCATCTCTCTCTACGGAGCTCCACACTGATGCTAGCAGTGCTGGATATGGAGCCGTTCTCATGCAAACCCATACAAATGGCAGCAAACGCGTGGTAGCCTACTTTAGTAAAGTAACATTAGGTGCGGAAAGTAGATACCATTCGTATGAATTGGAAACGCTAGCGGTCGTCAGGGCATTACAACATTTCCGGCATTACTTGGTTGGTTTAGAATTTAAAATAGTAACCGATTGTAATGCCCTGAAGGCCACTGAGCGCAAGAAGGACCTGCTGCCAAGAGTTGCACGCTGGTGGATTTATTTGCAAGATTTCCAATTTACAATAGAATACAGAAAAGGTGTAATGATGAGCCATGCAGACTATCTGAGCAGAAATCCACCAGCGGCACAAGTCAATCACATTGATAGACCTCTTAACTGGGCACAAATTGCGCAATCTGCTGATAACGAGACACAGGACCTAATTCAAAAATTACGAGATGGTCAGTTAGATTCGAGGAGATATATTTGTCAAAATGACATACTATATTACCGATATACTCCAGTAGGTGAGGGTTCACGATTATTATGCTATGTCCCTAAAGGTCATCGGCTTAGCTTATTGCGAATCTTCCACGATGAGCATAACCATATCGGGGCGGACAAGACGTTAGACTTAATTATAAAACATTTTTGGTTTCCTGGCCTTAAGTCTTTCGTTCAGAAGTATACTTCGCACTGTCTCATATGCATTTCAAAAAAACGGGTGCCTAGAGCCCCTCATCAACCGATTACTTCTTGGCAAAAGTCTGATGTACCCTTCGTTACAGTTCATGCGGACGCTTTAGGACCTTTGCCTGAATCAGAGGGTTACAAGTTTGTATTTGTACTGGTGGATTCATTTACGAAATTCTGTTTGCTATACCCAATGTATAGACAAGACTCGAGTGAACTAAGACGTGTATTTGAAAATTCCATATCCTTATTTGGTACTCCTAAGTTGTTAATTTGTGACAGAGGTCGTATGTTCGAAGCCTCTAGTTTTACAAACTGGATACGCGAACTGGGTTGCGACATCCATTACATAACGCCTGAGATGCATCATTCAAACGGCCAGGCAGAACGTTATGTACGGACAGTTCTCAACCTTATTCGCGTTGAAAGTTACAATAGTAATACGTCATGGTCCAATGTTTTGTGTAAGATTCAGTTAGTACTTAATATAACAAAACAAAAAACCACGCAACATTCTGCCTTACAATTGCTAACTGGTACTGAAGCAACCACCCCTGTCATACGTGCACTAATCCGAGACGTAGCCATTGAAACTACAAGCCCTAATCGTGAGGCTATGAGGGAAATCTCCAGGAGTCGCGCTAGAGACTTGCTTAAGAGAAACGAAGGCCACCAAAACTCTTACGTGAATCGTCATCGACACCCTCCTCGAATTTTTAAAGTTAACGACCTATCATTTGTGATAAAATATTCGCAATCGATGGGAAAATTGGACCCTGGTATGAGAGGCCCTTATCGTGTGACCAAGGTTCTGCCTAGCGACCGATATGAGCTTAAGCTGCTTAGTGGAGCCCGTGGAAAAACAACACAGGCTGCAGCACAGTATATGGTGCCTTGGAAGGGAGAATGGTGTCCCGAGAGTTGTGCAGCATTTTTCGAAAGTAAGCATAACAGACCTTTTATGTTGCAGTTACAATTTCGTCCTTTGGCCCTGGTGTGACCGTTCGTGAATGAATGTTAAGGCTGATTTTGTCGCTACAGTGACTGGCCATGAGGATCTGTGTAACTATGGGGCCTGGCCTTGCAGACGTATTTTTTTTTAATACGTAAGGGCTTTTGCCCTGCAGACGCATTTTTATAAATGCGTGAGGGCTTTCGCCCTGCAGACGTATTTTCAAGACATAAGGGCTTTGCCCTGCAGACGTATTTTTCAATACGTAAGGGCTTTGCCCTGCAGACGTATTTTTCAATACGTAAGGGCTTTGCCCTGCAGACGTATTTTTCAATACGTAAGGGCATTGCCCTGCAGACGTATTTTTTTTAATACGTTAGGGCTTTGCCCTGCAGACGTATTTTTCAATACGTAAGGGCTTTGCCCTGCAGACGTATTTTGTAATACGTTAGGGCTTTGCCCTGCAGACACATTTTCAATGAGTAAGGGATGCCCTGCTCACGCATTGCCAATGCGTGAGGGCCCAGCCCTGCAGACGTGTTTCACAATACGTAGAATAGACCTTCCTAAGTTGCTGGGAGGCTTGAATTTTCCAGACGTGTTTCTAGTAGCCACAGTATGCAAAGGAAATCGCGTTTGATGAAGGATGTCACTGTGAGATATGTGTGTATGGAAATTAGGAAATTAGTTATGTGTGTCTGTCAATGAATGAGGGCCTTGACTCTGTGATGAATGAATGTTTAGGGCGTAGCCTTTGGACTGGTATTAACATAATTATTTTCTACGTAGATTCTGATGATGACGACGAAGATAGACCTGGACCCTCATCTGCCTTTATTCAATCAGAGGCTTCTGAACAATGCGCCTCTAGTGGTGGCTCCGGGGACGTAGCAACGTCAGGAGAAGCCGTATAAGCTAAAATAAATTGACAACCTGCTGCAACTCGCAATAACTACCCTCCAACCTATAAATACACGCGGTTGTTACACTGACGGGGCATTTCTTTTCGGTCTTTCACGGAGTAAGGTTGTTGTGTGAGTGGTTGGTGCGATTTGCAGTAAGTTCTATCTTTAATGTTTATCTCTTTATCTTTATGTTTATTTGCTTTATTTAATGTTGTTAAAATTAACGACTGTTTAAAATGATTTTGTAAAGTATGTGAAATTGTTTTATGAAGTAAATCTTTTTTTTTGTTCTTGTGTTCTACAAATAGCTCTTTTTTTTTAAATAACTTTTCTTTATTTCCCAAAAGTATATATTTATTGAGTATGTGTACCTAAGTATGTAATATCTAATTTGTGTCTTTTTTCTTTATTTATTGGTACCTTCAGCCTTTTATTTTCTACATTATAATTTACTTATCCTATTCCATTCCTTATCCAAATTACTCGCTACTAAAAAAAAAAAAAATCTGTTTATTATTGATTAAAAATGAGATTCGGCGGGAAAAGCTGGAAGGGTGCAGGTGTAATTTTCTTGTGAAAATGAAAAATTATTTGTAAATGGCTTGCATGTGTCCTTAAGGTGATGTTTTCTGGTAGATAAGTTATATTTTGATTACTTGTGGTGTGAATCTAGTGCGTGTGCATGGTTTTATACGCAGGTAAGCCGAGTAAAACTTTAGCCGGATTACGATCTCTTCATGGGCGCATGTAAGTTGTTTCTGCAATAATTTTTCATTTTGACTAACTTTACACTTGTTCTTGAGGATTTTCCCGACGTTTCCATTCATCATCATTGTCATTCATAATAAATTCAGAATACATTTTACTAAACAATGATTAGGCTGTATGGGCTTAGTTCCCCTTTCCTTTCCTTCGGGACAAATTAAAAAAAAAAATTCAAAATGAGTGTTTTTGTACATAACAGACTTATGTACCTACTTTTATTTTATTAAAGATACCTGATAAATGTAGAAAAACTTCGTCTCAATAATAGAAATTGATTATTGCTCAGATTATTTGAACTTACTCAACTTAGTTTGTTTTCGTAAGAAACTACCTGCGTATTTTTTCTTGGTTTTCACTGTGTAGTCAGGCAAAGCTATATTTTTTTCTAATAGATATGTAATGCACCTTTTAGGCTATGCCTACAAGACGTTTAGTCTGGTAATATTATATTTTCTTTTTTAAGTTGCTAGTCCCATAAGTAATATTGTTCTGTGGTTTGTAGGTATCTCTATATTTTCCATACTTTTTCTACTGTTAACAGCATAATTTTCATTGGTCACCAGATAGGAAGAATAGCGTCCATAAGGCAGAAAACACATAGAATCCATTTATGGCGGTAAGTTGGCGGTGTGGGGGTATTTAAAATGCTTGTGTATCAATCTACATACTTGCATGTTTAGTAATACAGTATTCAATAATTCATCCAAACCTTTAAAATTATCAGAAAATTTCATATATATCACTCTTTTCTGTTAGCAAAATTATGGCAAGCCATCTTGGCTTCGCTGGTGTGGATTTTTTAAAAGTGTATGTTTTTCAGCCTCCTGTGTCCACTTTAACTACCCTCTTGTACAGCCAAGTGCAAAAAGGCCTGGTGCTAAACATATACATCTAGTAATAAAATGATGCCACTAATAATTTGGGTAAGTTCTCATTTAATACATTTTAAGCTAATAATATCAGTTCATGTTACTAAATACATGTATGTATTAATAATTATAAATGTTAACATTTTTGCTGTCGGCTGATTTTCTTAGCATTCTAACATCTGGTTATATGCCTATAATGCATAGTACCAGGAGCACAAAAAATTGTGGCACCTCTACAAAACCAAGGAAACACAAATATGTAATTGGTGGCAGTGTTGTAAGTATGAGAGAGAGTACATGTCCACAAAAAACTGCACAATGGATTGATATGAAACTGCAGTTGCTTATTTTACCCCAGAGTAAAACAGGCTTTGATTTATAGCCACAAGGACATAGTTGCGGTTATCAGCAATTTCAGAATAATGCAGGGTACCTACAATGTAAATGATATTGACAAGTTCCTCCCCTCACCCTGATAAAGCTGAGTCCTTTAGGCTGGTTTTAGTGTCCCACGGACTGTCAGCACAGACCCGCTCCGCACAGACTGATCTGTATTCAGCTTAGGGAGTGTTTTAGAGTAATGGGGATGGGTCCGCACGGACGACAGTGAAACGCTTCCTAAGTTTAATGACTGACGGTCCGCCTGACACTAAAACCAGCCTTAGTGAACTCTCAGCACACATCACTGCATATTATAAAATAAAGTCGCTTGCCGCTGTCTGTCCATCCCTATGTATGCTTAGATCTATCAAACTAGGGAACGGATTTTGATACGGTTTTTTTAATAGATGGAGTGATTCACAAGGATGGTTTATAATGTATAACTAGGGACCCGCCCCAGCTTCGCACGGGAGTAATGCACACTCACGCGGGCGAAGCTGTGGGCGGCCGCTAGTGAGAAATATAAAGCACATAAGAGATGCAGCTGATACAAAGCCCTCACTTCACCACATAAGTATCTATTGCTTAAACAATGTTTGTCATCCCAAACACTATAGTTATTGTTAAGTATTCTTTTAGTTTGGCAGAAGGGCATGATCTTTTTCAGGTATCCTCAAAAATATTAGAACTGTCATCACATAAAAAACTTAATACCCAAAAAGCTGACCAAACCCATTAGATCAAAAACCTACCATTCAAAGCAATTTGTTTGTTTAAAATTTTTCACAAGTTAAGAATAAACATTACCTTTCAAGTCTTTCTCAAATGAAGCACATGCAATACCTGAGGTATGTACCTGAAAATAAATGTTTATCTAAATTATTGTGTTACTGTTTCGATTAAGCTTAATTAATTGTGCATACACGCGTCACTAAGTTAGGGCATAAACTGTACTGTTCTGAGATGTTAAATATTTTTACTTTGTGTCTGTTGTGTTGCCTTAATAAATAAATAAATTTCAAATTAATTACAATTTACATGTTTACCTTCAAATTGATTAATAGTTTATCATCTGTGGTTTATTTTATTTTTATTTATTGACAAAACCAATAGTTTAAAATTATGGTATTTTTTACAAGCGAATACATATACCTTGTTATTACAAAAGAATTTAAACATTTTTTAAACTAAACATGCTCTAAATTTGGCAGATATGCCATATATTTTGCTGTCAAATGTCATATTTAAATCGAGTCTAACTTTAGGCGCTCTTTTGTAATAATACCGATAGTGTTTATTTATGTGTTTGGATGTCAAATAAAGAGATAAAATGTTATTTCTAGGGTCCAGTTTGTGTTCTGTCAGCCATTCGACAGTTGCTGTTTTTTGCAGGTTAGTTTTAAATGATTAGCATTTAATCCATTATCTATTCCTTTCTAATACTAATACTAATGGTAAGTATAGGCTTATTAAATTAATTGAATCGGTCATTTCAAAAACCTCTTAAGTCACATTTTTTTCCAACAAGCTTTTTTTGCTGAAAATGGTTCCTTAAAGGGAGATACATATTCTGGGTAAAAACCACGTAAGTTAGTACATTCCTTTCTCCTTAAATAATACCGCGCGAAAGACGTTCATTGCATAAACAACATTAGTCAGTGACTTAACTTTTTTTCACAGCTCTAAAGGACAGTAGACCTGAGTATTTGATATAAATTTTAGCTTGATACCTCCACGCGTTCCTGAAGAAAAAGGGTCTTGACAGCTAAGTGATTCTATAAGGGTTTCGTTTTTTCCTTTTGAGGCACGGAACCCTAAAAATAGACGATTTAAAACAAGTTCAAGATAGCATTCTGGAAGAGCATATTATTATGCCATTAGGCCATTTTATAACAACATTTTTAGCTGGCCAACTGAAAATGCTAAAGATAATTTCGATGAAAATGATGGAGAATATGACTATGGACCATAAAGTTACTAAAACATGACAAATTAATACATTTAAAATGTTATAATAACACAATTTTTAAATGTAATTCTTAATTATAAGCAATAAAAATATGATTGCTACGATTGCTTTGGTAAATTATATACCACTAACCCTATTTCATGCTAAAACAACATAAGTCAAGAACTGTATTTCAGGTTTTTATCATTATTTCTATTAAGAAACTGCAATGGTTAATACACTATTTTAATTTTTTACCACTCAAGTACTAAATTAAACAAAAAAAATTCGCTTAAAACTCATTTGTTTGAGTATGAAACAGTTTTTATTGATTTCTGAAAAATTCTAATTCAGTGACTTAAGAGGTTTTTGAAATGACCGATTCAATTGGTTATTGATTAATAAAAATAAAAAAAAGCAACAGTGAATTTAATAAATTGGTAATATTATTATTTTTGGTATTAGAATGTATTAGATTTGGTATTAGAATGAATAGATAAAATTTGTGCAATTAATTATGGATATGTAATAGATGATTTCATATGAGCTCTACAAATTTATGTGCATGCGGATTGAGGGCCCGTGTACTAAAAGGGTTTGAAACTATGCTTAGGATTTAGTAAAACAATTGTACAGTTAGTTTAGGAATTTGCACTTCTCAATTAAGCGAGTTATAATAATAATAATAAAGCCCGCAGGGCAGCTTGTGGCGAGCTTTTGGGAGGTAGCGTTCCCACGGACCTGAAGTACTCCCGGGGGAAGACCCTGTTCCTCATCTCCGGCGCCGGAGTGAGGTCTGACGAGGAACAGTTTCCCCACCTCTGCCTTGCTTTCGCCGGCCGGGCAGAGTGGAGTCGCGAGAGCTATAACAGCTCGAGAGTGGACGTGCCCGTCAGTAAATGGCGAGTTGGCTTTGGTTTAAAGTCCAGGGGCACCCCTCTACCCTAGCCGCTCACCAAATGTTGCCCCCTTTGTTGCTCCATGCGTGCGGCCGTTTCAGGGGGCCCATGAAATGATTCGGCTAGTCACCGCCTGCCACCAAACAATTATGAGACTTGGTTTTAATGGCAGGCGTCCGTTAGTCTCCTTCAATAGCCCAGTTACCCAACCCCACCCAACATTCAGCCCCATAGCCCATGACCTTTGGTTCCATTGCATGACAGATCTGCACTCCAATAGTTTTGCACATGCCGGGGACCATCGCCGGGTGTATCATATTGTGCGGTCGGCGATGGTATCCGCCATGTGTATCCCACAACATATGAAAAGTTCTCTAGAAAGGGCCTCTACATCTTGGCCACGGCCCGATGCACGCCTCTCAAAGGACCGGGTCTCTAGTCCCAAGAATTTAAACAGAGATACAATAATAATAATAATTTATTTCGTTTAAATGTACGTACATGTCTATATGAACAAGGTTGAGGTATATATATATATATATATATACAGGGTGTAACAGAAAAGGTATGTTAAGCGAAAAGCTATGTAAATAGCCCACTATATAGGTAGAGAACCTATTTCCAAAATTTCAGACTCAAATTCACATTTATATTTTTCCAGATAGTATGAAGAATTCCGAAACAACTCAGGAATGTCTATACAATCTTGAAAAATAAAAATATGATTTTGAGTCTCAAATTTTGGAAATAGGATCTCTACAGTGGGCTATTTACATAGCTTTTCGCTTAACATACCCTTTCTGTTACACCCTGTATATATGTATTTTTTTAATGTATGTTCACCGATATTTCCGTCAATTATAGACGGATTTCAAAAATTTTTTTTGTTGATAGAGTTCACTTCGGAGGTGGTCCCATTTTCACCAGGTCAGGATCTGATGATGGGATCCAGGAGAAATCTAGGGCAACCACCGAAAATTTTATGCTCGTATGGTGCTTTTGTTACGTAATCATGTCTTACTCAGGTATATGCTTGGGTGTCAACATCTAATGCTGCTGTGCTGATGATGAAGCTACAGAACTCCTTAACGGTTAGGAGTTGGGAGACAGTACTGCAATTGGTCCATGGAAACTATTTAGTAGTATGTAGGGCTAACGTGTTACTTGAATCAACATCTGATGCTGCTGTGCTGATGATGAAGCTACAGAACTCCTTAACCATTAGGAGTTGGGAGACAGTACTGCAATTGGTCGATGAAAACTATTTAGTAATATGTAGAGCTTACGTGTTACTTGAATCAACATCTGATGCTGCTGTGCTGATGATAAAGCTACAGAACTCCTTAACGGCTAGGAGTCGGGAGACAGTACTGCAATTAGTCGATGAAAACTATTTAGTAGTATGTAGGGCTAACGTGTTACTTGAATCAACATCTGATGCTGCTGTGCTGATGATGAAGCTACAGAACTCCTTAACGGTTAGGAGTTGGGAGACAGTATTGCAATTGGTCGATGGAAACTATACAGGGTGTAAAAAGACAACGATGTTTTTTTAATACCTCGTATTCTTTGTAAGGTTACGATCATTTTCTTCTATGGAACCAAGCCTGGGAAACGACAAAAAAAAATACTGTCATTTTATTGCAAGCAATGTATTCGTTTGATACTAAAAGTACAAATGTACCTACAAAACTAATATTGTAACATTTTGACATGGTATCTTTCAAAAAAATGTTTGTTAACCGATTTTAGATGGATTTATGTAAAAAAAAAGATAATATTTATGTCACTTTGGACCTCAATATCTTGGAAACCCGTGGTTTCCCAGGGGTGCCTCCATAGAAAAAAATGATCGTGATGTTACAAAGAATACGAGGTATTAAAAGAACAAAGTTGTTTTTTTACACCCAGTATATGTAGGGCTAACGTGATACTTATACGGGTAGGTACTACTCCTGAGATGGTAACGATGAAATCCTTAAGTATACAGGATGTTTTTTCGTTGCCACCCTTAACTAAGGGTACGTACTCTATACATCAAATAAAGTAAATTTATGCCAAAAAAAATGCTGAGAAACTTTATAAATTTTTTTGAAACAATTTTTTTATTACTTGATCGGGCGAAATTTATAGTGTCCAGTGTTTATGCTAGTTTTTTCAAAGACAGATATTAATTATTTCTCGTGAAAAATCTTGCTACGCGCGTCTATGTGCATTTATGCAGAAAAACGCAGTCTATTTAGTCAACTTTGGACCCTAATATTTTGGAAACCAGACACTTCACATGTATGCTTCCAAGGAGAAATGATCGTGATGATGAGGAGATTACGTAGTTTTCGGGAACGTTGACGACCAAAAATCACCATGTATAAACTAGCATCTATTTAAGTCCACAACGCATTAACACAACTAAAAATCGAGAAATAAACTGACTTAAAAAAAAAATAAATAACCGACTTCAAACTTTAACTAAAAAGCGACAAATAACGTAACTAATTTATCTACTTAATACATATTAAATATCTAAAATTATTTAAATATTTACAACTTAATACCTAATACTTTAACAAAGTCATCTTTAACTATTTATATATTTACTAGCGGTCGCCCACGACTTCGTCCGCGAAAGGGGGCATTGCACCCGTGCGAAGCCGGGGCGGATTGCTATATACCCTATAGACTTACTCGATAAACGGGCTATCTTACACTGAAAGAATTTTTCAAATCAGACCAGTAGTTCCTGAGATTAGCGCGTTCAAACAAACAAACAAACAAACTCTTCAGCTTTATAATATTAATATATATAATATATATATAGATAATTATCACTTATTTTTTATAAGTATTATACTTATTTATATGTAATTAAGAAAACTGATCGACACTAAAATTCATAGTAAAAATATAGGAAGATGAAATAAGAGTCCAAGAATAGGAAATTGCATTACCGCGTGCCCTGCCTACAACACCGTATTGTATTTTGCCGTGTGTGTAGCTTTGCCAGCCGCGCGCGTCCATCAACACAACAGACTACGTTACCTAGGCTGGCACCGTCTCCAAAAAATAAGTGATAATTATAAATATTTAAATAGTTAAAGATGACTAAGTTGTAAATATTTAAATATTTTTAGTTATTTAATATGTATTAAGTAGATAAATTAGTTACGTTATTTGTCGCTTTTTAGTTAAAGTTTGAAGTCGGTTAATTTTTTTTTAAATCAGTTTATCTCTTCTTTAAAAGTTATTACGATTTTAAAATCCAGGCCCTCAGTTCGCCATTGTTGTTGTATTTTTCTTGCATTATGCTTAATTTCGAAGGTTATGGAGAGCGAAACATTGACTGTCTGTGTGAAAAATTTTGTACTATAAATTGGTGTACTTCTTAGAACTTAAAATGGTGATATAAACTACAAAAATACGAAATAAATAAATGTATGTACCTATCAATTTTCGATTGCATGTTTTTTCTTTAGGTTTACTTTATCTCAAAGGTATAGGCATAAATATATCCTCGCTTAATTGAGAAGTACAAATTCCTAAACTAACTGTACAATTGTTTTAGAATTAGTACTAAATCCTAAGCATAGTTTCAAACCCATTTAGTACACGGGCCCTTAATCCGCATGCACATAAATTTTTCAGATCATTTTTGAAAGCATCTTCCCATCTATCTTTAATGTGTCTTTTTTTACCTTTCTGTGTACACCAATTACATACAACACTAAATAGCGAAAGATATAAACTTGTATTGTTATAAAAAATCTAAAGAGGTAAACCTTTAGATCTCACTATCGTAGTAAATAATACTTAGTACGAGTATGTTAGGTATCTTCTGGAAGAAAACTGGCTTACTAATAATAATAGTCCCATACCATATTAAAGTTATCTTAAAAGGGCCTTTACATCTTGGCTACGGCCCGATGTTCGCTTCTCAAAGGACCCGTGAATCTCGTGTAGTCCCGTGGATTTCGAAAGAGATACAAATAATAATAATAAACCTTTTAATTCCAAATGCGAAATACAGAAATTATCATAATAAACTTTATAAAAACTTAGCTGCAGCTGATGTAATCTATTGAAGCCCCGCATTTCAAACCAGAGCTTGTGATTCCACTATTCCCTACTTACTAATATCGGTCGACCCTTATGGTAAGACCAACTAGAAATAGATACCTATTGGCCAAATTGGAACTCGATTTCCTTCGTGATTGACCACCAAGCGGTGGTGGGCAAATAACAGCCGCGATTTTGTGGTTCCGCACCGTGATTGGCTCCCATAACCAGCCTTAAGTTCGTGTTTCATGACTGAAAGCCTTATATTACCCGTTTACTAATTGAGGATCTTTTTTGGCATTATATGTACCTACTACTACTACTACTTACTACTAAACAAAAAAGATTTTGTAAGTTTGAGTGTGCATCACTCCAAAGCTACTCGTATTGATTGAATTCGGTTTTCACTGTTTTGTTGTAGGTACCTAGGAATTCTAACTAAAAACTGATGTATGTTTTACTGCAGTCAACGCGGACGGAGTCGCGGCATCTAGGTACTAGCTATTTGAGTAGTAACTGATTATTAGGTATTCATGACGTTTTTGATTAAAACTCCCAAACTGTCCAAGGAATCGGGTACTCTAACGAAGTACTTAAGAAAATCTGTTTAACGCAGTTTCTCGCGGGCTAACGCTTTATACCTACGTTCATACATATAGACACGGCTGTGTGTGTACCCGAATTAGGTAGCCTCATAAGGATCATATGGGAGATCCCACAGGCACTTTTAGCATAGCGGGGACAGATGTTAATACTTAGTGATAAGTTGCAAGCTTAATGCCTGAGAGAATACCCGATTTCGAGTACGTTAATCGACTCCTACGACATGCACGGAAGATGTAGCTGATGTATTCTAGTGAATTTACGGAAAGCGCACTATGACGTAAGTTTAACACAGACGGCACTTAGAATTAACGGGCTTAGAATAGTGTTGCCATCATTAATATGGCTTATTGCTTTGACAATTGTTCAGGCACCTGTTGATGTCCAGTCATAGCGCAGAATCGTTGCGTAGGCACGCCACGCAATTTGTACACGCTGCGAAAATCGACACAGTGCCGCGTTTACTAGCCAAAGTTTTTCAATGCTCATTGGAAACTTTTCACGTTAAGGTGACTCAGTGCTAAAAAAAAATTCAAAACGCATATGCCTCGAAACTTTACGCAATTCACGAGTCCCATGGATTTCTTCTAATCTAACTTAGATTACGAAAATAATGTATCAAAGCTTCAACGTAACAGCAATTTCAAATTCAAATTGAATAGTTCATCGTTCACACTTCGCCTATACAGGGTGTAACAAAAAGGGTATGTTAAGCGAAAAGCTATGTAAATAGCCCATTATAGAGAACCTATCTACAAAATTTAATAGTCGAAATCACATTTTTATTTTTCAAGATTGTATGAAAATTCCTGAGATATTCAAATTCTCCATACTATCCGGAAAAATAAACATGTGATTTCGGGTCTCAAATTTTGTGGATAGGTTCTCTACAGTGGGCTGTTCATGTAGCTTTTCGCTTAACATACTCTTTTTGTTACACCCTGTATATTTGACACTAGTGGACACTCGCAACTCCGTCCGCGTCTGAGTGGACTAGCATATTTTATGCTAAAAAAGCGTAAGCGACAAAACATATTTTTGCGTTTTATTTGAAAACCACACAATTTTAAAAAAGTGCAACCACATGTTTTTAGAGTTTGTTTGGACAAGTCTATTGATACAAAATTGTGGATTAAATCGCTTTAGTTTGCCTGTAAAATGAACAAATTTGATTTAAAAGAGGTAAGTATCTTTGACGTGTTTTTTTTTATCGTAAAAAGTATATGATTCGTGTTTCTGCAACTACAAAAAGTAAGATATTATAATGAAGAATTCGATTGTTAAATATCGGTTTCCTATGTTTTGTGTAGAGGTGTAAAAGTAACGAATAAAAGCGTACCCGTATTTATTCGTTACATTGACCATGAGTACTCGTTACTATCGTATCGTAACCGAACTCGTTACTTCTGATACCGCATATGGTATAGTAACTGTATTATGTAGTATGGTAACGAGTCGAATCGACGTGAACTGTCGACGTAATATACCAAATTTGCAATGGATTTAGTATTTATAAAATTTTAACCACAAACTTAAATGATATTATAAAGAGTAATACAAAACAGTAAAAAACTGTATTGATTTTAAAAAAATATATAAGTACTTTAAACAAACCTAATCCCCGTTCTTTGAAATAACCGCATCACGCGCATTGGTAGAACATACGATCAAAAACAAACGTATCAATACACCACTTGCGATCCGAAACAGTGTACGAGTATTATACGAAAAATACCCATGATACCATGACACGAAACATACGAGTAACGAGACGAATTCCTGGGTAACGCTTCGTTACTCGGTACTTGATGCAGTGCCCGTTACTCAGTAACGAATACATACGGTTTGTTACAGCTTTAGTTAGTGAAAATCCAATATGGCGACTACTGGACGCCATATTGTGAAAATGAAAAAAATTAAGTCAACAAACTATATCAAGTGCGGTATCGTTGAATAGGTATTTAAAAATCATTTTTAGGTTTCTATCAACATTTATCGATTCGACCAACCGTTTAGGATCTATATCGATTGAAAGTTGCGTAACAACCACTTGCATATTCGTATAAGTTTGACAGCAGTAAGACAAAAACTTCTTGCTCCCGAGCATGTTGAGCATGTTTCTTGAAGGCTACCTATTAGTAGCCATATTAACTAAAAAGTATAAAATAAAAAAACAATTTAAAAGATCGAAGAACCCGACTGCCTAAATAGGAACCAACTAAACCAAGTAAATAGTTCGGTTCTTTTTTACTCAGTTGGGTTTTTGGATTTTTTAAATGCTGTTTTTTTTCTTTAAATTAATTGATAACCGAAGTCATTAGAGATTTCATTATTCCATTGTCAATCTGTATGGTTTCTGTGAAGTTAGGTCAGAAAAAAGTCAACCAAGACTCAAAGTTCATTGTAGGTAATGCATGTTTACAATGACCTAGATTAGATTAGATTCATTTATTGCATGTCACAGGTTATATAGGTGTTACATGTAATTAAATATAGTAGGTATTATGGCAGTTGCAATATTAATGTTGACGTAGACCAAGTTACTTTGCAAATTACAGGATAACTATAGGAACTCGGGCTTGGCAAAACATAAGGTTCCCTATCTCCAATGATGTTATTGATGTCAACAGTGAAGGTAATGCTTGTATTTTAATTCAGGGTCAGGTATTAAATATAAACAGAAGCTTTATCTTACAGATATTGCATAAATAAATATACATGATTTATCGATAGATAGATTATTTCCTGTTTAATTAATAAACCGGAAAATAAAACGAAAATGAAAGGTAATTTCTTACAACTTAAGTATAAAGGTATAAATTAGCCAAATGACATTTCGTCTAAAGTTCCATAATGAATGAGTCAAAAGCTTAAGAGCTATCCTTTTAAATTGTAACGAAGGACAATAATGAAGATAAAACATAACCTTGATGTTATACTGGGTGTAAAAAGATAACTTTGTTCTTTTAATACCTCGTATTCTTTGTACCACCGCGATCAAAATTTTTCTATGGAAGCACCCCTGGGAAACCACGGGTTTCCAAGATATTGAGGTCCAAAGTTACATTGATATTATAATTTTTTTTTACATAAATCCATCTGTAATCGGTTAACAAATATTTTTTTCAAAGATACCATGTCAAAATGTTATAATGTTAGTTTTGTAGATACATTTGTACTTTGCGCATCAAACGAATACATTGCTTGCAATAAAATGGCAGTATTTTTTCATAATTTTTTTGTCGTTTCTCAGGGTTGGTTCCATAGAAGAAAATGATTGTAACCTTACAAAGAATACGAGGTATTAAAAAAACATTGTTGTCTTTTTACACCCTGTACTATGTATACGAAAATAAATCGGCCGTATCCAACGTATGGGATGATAATTTACAACAAACGCCTAATAATTATGTTATGAAGCCCGCGAATCGATGTGAGCGTCGCGGAGGGGCCCCGTTGAAGACGGGGGCGGCCGCGGGGTGATGCGCGCTGCGCAAGTCCCCGTATCGACCCGCACAGATGTGCATCGCAATGCTGAAGAGATCAGCCGATCAAAGGACCAGATACAGGCAGGTGTTCCTTATTAGAACGGTCCATCCGACGACAGTGGGAACACTATTTGCTTGGGGTTTTTCTTTCGTTCACCCCTGTGGGCGTTTCGTTACATGTCATCTTTCATTCATCAAATAATTTATTGGTCTTCTTCTTCGAGTACGAATCCACATTTAGGCAGTAATATGTCTTCAAACGACGTAAACGATATAATCGCCGCCGTTGTGAATATGGTAGCCAGTTGCGGAAGACTGCAGTGTCTATCAGCTCCCCTCTGCATCTGCTCCAGTATCCACGTACTCGGACAACCTCTCCTCCCAATCATCGGTACCGTGGCCCCGGGCGGTGCCGCTATGGCCCCATTCCTCGGCATTTCTCTCGAGACTTAAATTAATGTCAACCTTATGGAATTCTTCTTGAAGCGCATTATCGTCAGTCTTTATGTTGTTTACTTTCAGGTAATTAAAATTACCTTGGAATAGGATGATTTAAGACCCCGTTATTAAATTACGCACTGTTTTTAAGCTGTAATGTATTGCCACGGCTATCATCATGGCTATCATAGATACCGGTACGTGCTTCAGATGAAATTATTTTAAACTAGTGGCCCGCCCTCGCTTCGCTTCGGTACATATCCTCTAAAATTTGGAATTCCCGTTTGTTCCGTTTCGGAAAATCCGTTTCTTACTCGCACTCCCTAACGAATAAACATGCCCGATTTCTGATTTATATGTATAGCGGTTTTCGTAAAAAAAAAATACAACTACCGTTTGTCCCGCTCTGGTGGAAATTTCAATAAATATGTTCTCAGTGCCTCCTCACACTCCCTACCAAATTTCATCATTATATTGTGTATAATGGTTTTCGTTAAAATTGGGTTTTACTGTTTGTCCAGTTCCCGTGGGAATCACGGGAAATCCGTTCTTTGTGCTCCCTAGCAGTCCCTAATGAACAATTTTCCATTTCAACTTCATAGGTATAGCGGTTTTCTTACAAATTTTGAATTCCAGTTTGTTCCGTTCCGTTGGGAAATTCGGGAAATATGTTCCTTACACTCCCTACCGAATATACCTGTCATATTTCATCTCTATGTGTCATGTGGTTTTTGTAAAAACTTGAATTTCCTGTTTGTGCCGCTCCCATGGGAATTTCGGGAAACCCGTTCTTAAGGGTCTTTAACACCCCCTAACAAACGTGCACACCAAATTTCATCTGTGTACGTCAAACGGTTTATTTTTATACTTATTGAAAAGCTTTTGTTCCGGTACAGTGAAAATTTCGGTAAAAATTTTGAATTCCCGTCTGCACGTTCCCATGGGAATTTCGGGAAATACGTTCTTAGTGCTCTCTTAGACCCCTAAAGGAACATACATACCAAATTTTATATTATTTGGCGGAAAAAACTGGAAGGGAGTGGATGCATTTTACTTCTTAAATAAAAAATTTATTTGTATCTGTCCGTTTCTTCGTGGGCTCATATAGGTATGTTGTTTTTGCAATTCTTTTTGATTATGACTAATTTTGAGGATTTTCCTGACGTTTCCATTCATCATCATTATCATTCATCATAAATTCAGAAATCATCAGTATTGGCTGTATGGATGCTGTATTCCTTATGCCCTTTCTTCGGGATAAACATAAAAAATCTGTCATGTTGAGGTCATGTCATCTGTACGTTACAGAATAATGAATACCCCAGAACCCGTGATCACGCACACTTTTGAAGCAACTTTTAGTAGGTCAAATTTTTACAACCTATTTACTGTATCTAAAAATCTGATGATATTTTATCGATTTGGCAATAATTGGCGGGTAAGAGCGGAAGATGCGGCTTTTTTGACTCGTTTTTTTCTTCACTACCCGGAATAAATCTGTCATTGAGGACTCCTTCTGGGGATTTGTTATTCTATGGTGTATGTCAAATATATACCTCCATGCGTCAAATTGTTTAAAAAAATAGTATTTAATTCATATTTATTTCAGCCCAGTGGAAATTATGTGAAACCCTATAGCCTATAATCATCCAGGTCCAAAAAGGATTCTAACGGTGGAAGAATTTTTTAAATCAGTCCACTAGTTTCGGAGCTTATTCGCTGCAAATAAACAAACAAACATACAAACAAACAAATAATCAAAGTTTACCTCTTTATAATATTAGTATAGATAATTATAGGTTAGAAAAGAAAACAGAAATGCGCAAATAAATAATGTATATTATGATTAATAAAATCTAAACTGTGATTAGGCATAATAATATAATCTAGCTAAACCCTGAGCAGAAGGATAGTCTAAGTAATAATATTCCAATCACGATAAAGATCATGAATGCATAATAACATATAATTAAATTGACTATCCTACATATTTAATGCGTGCTGTTTATATAGTAATGGCTACATTTACAAAACCATGTTATTGTCTGTTTTCTTAGATATTCGTCTTCCCGGTTGCTTGCTCTAACGATCCATTTAGTAAATATTATTAAATTAATGCATAGAGTGCTCCCCGCCGGAACTGCTACAGGGAGTATCTATTTCCGACGTCGTTCGGTCAATGACACCGATGCGGAACCATAGTTGAGCGATTGTGGGGTGCGCCTTTACAATTGGCACTTATCTTCACTGAAACAACTTCGCAGCATGTAAATCTTTGCGACGTTTTTAGGTTCTTTAGGTTTTTTAGGTTCCGAGTGGGATCTACGAGTTGCTTTTTGTGACCTCAATTTTGACGTATACATAGCTCTGGAAGTCATCTCAAAATTCAAAGATTTTCTAAATATGTATTGCCGTTTGCTTTGTAAAATTTCAAAGCCCTCGTCGACTACAATGTCTGTGCGAATCATAAAGCAAATGAAATTGATTGATAGAAAACATTTACTCTGCAGCTATGGCTGGCAATACAACATTATAAATGGATTGAGTCCGATACAAACGGACCGTAGTATCGGATCTATCCATGATCTATGGAGTAAACACTCGAGTTGCAGTTCAGCCAGCGCTGTTGACCCTTTAGAGATGCATGCGGGCTGAATTTCAGTATTAGGGGCAAGGTATCCAAGTATATTATTATGCTATCGGATACTATTGTATTTCTAAGTATTGATAGATAATATGGATCTCTCTTCTGGCATTTTGCTCATCCCGAAGGAAGAAACTTCGTAAGATCTAGTTTAGACGATTTAATTTTATTTGACATAACCCTTATTCAAAATTATACTCGCTGTGCTTGTTCTTGAAGGTATCTTCAATATCTGTCCCAGTTTACTTTCAGACTGTCTCATTAAAATTTATATCATTACTATATTATAAATAAATCATTAACTACATCTCGAAGGGAAATTGAATAAGCATTCGCACGAGCACCGTAAAATAGTGGAATTAAAAAATAATTAGTAAGATTTCCGTGTCACGAATCACTGTCGGCAGGGCTCTTTTTCACGGAATGTTCTGTAGCATCCGCAGTCCTTTCTACCTTACAGTATCAAGAATTTGGCCCGTAAAAAGCTTGCCCACTTTTCTGAGAAATTGGCGGGCTTCTAAAAATTCCCTGAAAGGCCTCATGGCACCGGGTGAGGTGTCTTGTTGATGACGGGGCTTTTACTACCAGATAACTCATATTCCGTTATTAAGGCAAATCTGCAACATAACATGACCAGTTATTTATCCCTGTAATTATTTACGATCATATATAATTCCTGTTGGGAAATATTCCGATTAGGAATAATGTCACGTACACCGCTATTATCTGTGCTCGAATCGTTCGCCGGATGTTTTGCTTGAGATTATGATACGACCGATTCTGGAAGCTAGGCTGTTTGAAAAAATAATATGTCGATGTGTCAGCGAAGTCATCGCGCGTCGGCGACAGCTATGTGGCCGTGTGCCGTTGTTTAGTAGTCGAGAAGCGAGCTCGGCGGGCGGCACGGGCACTTTGCTTTTTTGTCCCCGCGGATTCCATTGCCCCATGTCCAACCTGTAAGTCCGGCCGGCAGTTTGCCGTGCGTTGACCGCGCGTCTTGCCACGAAGCGCAAAGTTGTTGGACCTTTAAATGAAATTACTGGCGGCACTTTCAACTAACTTTATTTTATGGTTTCAGCTCGTTTATTGCAATTTCATCAACGATGTGTTAAATATCTTGGTGTGAATAATATTTATAGCTTCTCTTCCACACCCATCAAAAGTTTGACATCACCGTTTCTAAATTTAAACTCCACACTACTTAAGTAGACCATAGTTAGTTGGGAAAATGTTGGTAGATACTATTAAAGATATTATAATGATTAAAGCGAGCTTTAAGTAGAGTAATAAAACTGAAGTGGCGAGTTCATTGATCTTCGCCGCTTTAGCTTGGCAAACTTTCATTTTTGTCTATCGTACTTTAGGTAGGAATCCTAATAGGTACTCGTAACATTAGTGGTAAAGCGGCTTAACTAAAGCAAATACATTAATGATTTGGAGTGGATGATGAGCATTCTTCACCTGGATGCCATCCGCAGGGGGTGCCTCTCAGGTTTATGATTTATTAATAATTTGAAGAATTTCATAATATTTAATGAATTAATTTAGTATAATTGGTAATTTAAATGTACTAACCATTTTATTTTACTGTCACTTAACTAACCCATGGATCTTTGTTGTCCGTAATAAAAAAAATTGAATTGAATTAAAGAATTTAATTCACTATGGGTGCGCACACCACCGGGCCCTACACCCTCCACTGACCCTCGGATCTGATCACTCATTCATAACTGCGAAAACAGGCATTTGCACTAACTACAATCGCCACGAGAAACCAGATCCGAGCACCTAGCATGCAAGACAATACCTATACATTGCACTATTCCGAAATCAAAAACTAGATAAATAATCTACATATGTTTCGCCAACAACCGTGGCATCCTCAGGATTATAGAAATTAGTAAATTAGTAAACCACTAATTATTATGAACCTCAAAAAACCCAACACATTACTTACACCACGACATATGTAGATTATTTATCTAGTTTTATCTAGTTTTTTATTTCGGAATAGTGCAATGTATTGTCTTGCATGCTAGGTGCTCAGATCTGGTTTCTCATGGCGATTGTAGTTAGTGCAAGTGCCTGTTTTCGCAGTTATGAGTTATCAGATCCGATATCCGATGATCCGAGGATCAGTGGAGGGTGTAGGGCCCGGTGGTGGGCGCACCCATAGTGAATGTTTGAACTTCCGAATTGTAACGCCTAATACAATTTCATTTATAAAGAATTTAAATTAAATTAATCTGTGTTAATAACCGCGGGTAATCGATAAATTATCTGCTCAGTCAATCACAAAACAAAACAAATTGTTTCTCTTTAACGGTATTTATACTATTGGTTTTTGCTATATTACAGATTTTTATGTCTAGCATCGAGTCTTTACCTCTTTGTTCATTTGCGCTTGCTATCCTTTGACGAGCGTAAAGCAAGTTTCGCTCATCATTGGTTGTGCCCTCAAAGTTTTAATTTTTTGCTCTTAATTTATCGTTTCTCGCTAAAGGCATTTTTGTGCCTTTTGTTACCAGGTGAATTAATGCCAAGAGCGGTAAACATTATAAAATTAAGATAAGCAAGCATTTGCCCATTGTCGGACATGGTGGAAGTTTCACTTGATTTTTTGTTTGTACATTTGTACTTAAATGCATCTGAAAAGGCAGACGCAGTATTAACCGTACCATCGCATATACAGGGTGTAAAAAGACAACAATGTTTTTTAATATCTCTTATTCTTTGTAAGGTTACGATCATTTTCTTCTATGGAACCAAACCTGGGAAACGACAAAACATTATGAAAAAATACTGTCATTTTATTGCAAGCAATGTATTCGTTTGATGCGCAAAGTAGGTACAAAGTACCGGCAAAACTAACATCATAACGTTTTGACATGGTATCTTTGAAAAAAAAAAAAGTTTGTTAACCGAGTTCAGATGGATTTATGTAAAAAAATGATAATATTAATGTAACTTTGGACCTCAATATCTTGAAAATCCGTGGTGGTGGGGTGCTTCCATAAAAAAAAATGATCGCGATGTTTTAAAGAATACGGGGTATTAAAAGAACAAAGTTGTCTTTAAACAACCAGTATGTTAAACAGTCCAGTTATCATTTACATCTTTCAAGTAGGTTATAGACTATGCTAATGTAATTGTTCATTATTAAAGAAAAATTATTGAAGGGTAGAAATAAGGAGGAAGGCCCCCATCTATAAGATATTCTCTTGTAGGTGGGCTTAACATTTCTAAGTATAGGTAGATAGCAAGTAATTGATCGTGAAAACATAGAATATTCACTAGACCTTACGTGAAATTGTCTACTTGTACATCTGTACATATCGACTTGAAGTGGAAGTCTCGACTCGTGATCGGAAATAACAAACGCCGGTAACTAAATAACTACGTTCTTTAAATTTTCGTTTAATATTGCTAGACGTATAAGGTATTTAGTGGGCACTGACCTGCCACGTTGTTTTATTAAGTCAAAATATGTGCAGTATAGTTTTTGCTGCGTTTGATTTTTATTTTGGGTCAGCCGGTAGCCTTAATTTCTCCTTACAAAGTCCTCTATGTAGATATTACAATAAAACCTTTTAGTCGTTAGTAATTTGCAACATTATTAATATACACTGGCTTACTTTCCCTGTGAACCCTTCTGAAATCTGGTGTAGAAACTGTCAAGAGCCATTTTCAAACCTCTTGGATCTACCTTCATCCGAGTGTCACTGTCAGGCAAAACACTGACGGCGTCTTATTGTTTGCTTGTGTCCTTTAAGAGAGCTTTCCCAGTAATTGTTCCCATTTTTAAGCTCTTTCTTGAACTGAGGATGCATGTGGGTACATAATATATCGAATCAAATATCTCGAGAAGTGGGAGAGCTTTAAAACTTAAAATATGATGTCAATTCTTTTGATTATAAATAACAATCAAAGTTCGCACCACACCCCAGCTTCGGCCTGATTTCGCGTAACTTGTTTATATTTTTTTGCTGCTACATAAGAAAACAACTTGCTCTTGCAAGTCACGACTGAGGTTTAAAAACGTTAATTTATAAAATGTTTTCCCACGGATTCCTATCCTACCCATTTAGGGCTATTTGAACTTTAACCTTAATGCCACTAAAAGTAAAATGAAAGGGTAGAATAATAGCAATGATTATGCAGAAATTATGCATGAGCTAGGTTTCAAAATTACCAACCTTTCTTGAGTGGTAAACTTACAACGTGTTGGCGCCAACTTCATATTTGCTGACAAGGATGCAAAACATACTAGGACACTAGGACGTTCTCGAGCCAGTCACTCTCCTTCTAGTAATATTCCAATCTGTACGTGTCGGTTTCTGCTCTTGACATTGCTTATAACCTTGTACATAATTATTAAAAAGTCATAGAAAGACTGCACAATTCTTCATTGACAGTTTGTGCCCATCCATAATATGAATAGGTCGGCATGATCCTCCGATAATATGGTGATAGAGTGAGATGGGCATATGCTTTGTGGGGAATAAGTGAGATAGTGCTAGTTGAGACCGCAGTTGCGCGCGCGCCGTTCATTGATGGCTGGGCGCTGCGGGGAGGTGCGGAGCGAGCGCGGGAAAGAGGAATGCGGCCGCGGCGAGCAATGACCGCGCCAGGGTCGCTTCCTTTACGAGAAGCACGGGCCGTCGTACTACAGCCGCTGCCCCTCCCCCCGGCCCGCGACCTGTACTACATGACTACATGGAGCCCTGGCAAAGCGACGCGACGACGCGCGCTTTTCGACCCGCAGTCCGTTAGAAAAATTAAGCGCGCCGCATTCCGTGACCATTATGTCATCTCTGTCTCGCATGCACAAAAACACACTTTCGGTCTTCTTCGGAGCGCAAATATTGCGCCTGATCGGGCACGCATTTTTGGCTTTTGGGAATTCTGTTTTTGTGTTGAAATAAAAATTCTGTCAGGTGTTTTCTGTCATAGTTGACTCAATTGAAATAGATTTTCGTACCTGTAATACAGAAATGTACAGTATCTAAAAGAACCCAATCCCATTATTAAATATCGATCGATGGTATTATGGTTGCTTTAGGGACAAAATAACATCTATCTAGGTTTGACCACCTGATGGACGATGACCGCGCGAATCTCAGGTTGAATAATATTGATTGCGAAAATCAGACACTGACCAACAGTTTCACACAGTCGTTTACACTAAGAACTATTTACAAGAAACGTTTAAGCTGTTCTGTTACTTTAAAACATTGTGTAGTTGGAGAATAGGGTATATGCATATTTTTTTTACCTCATTTTTATACCTATATTCTACGTAAAAAATTGGAATGGCACATCTAACTTTAACCGTTTTTGATTTACATCAATACAAAAATACGAGCCGGCAAAATATTTTTTGGCAAATGGCAAAGACTAGACAACCGTCTCAATTTTTTTTTTTAATAGGTGCAGATATTAATAAAGTATTTATTAAATCAATTGGATAGTTCAAAATATGGGTAAAATTGTATGTTTTGACTCCTTTTATGTTGTAATTTTTTTTCATTAAATTTTTCAAACTTTTAAACTCCTGTAACTTTGGTATTTACTAACCGATTGATGTTATTTTTGCACTAATCGGTTTGTATTTGTAATATCTTTCGAATAAAATATAAAAAATATATTTTCTTGTCAGACGCATATTTCCTGTTGTCTTTATGACTGCTTAACACATAATAACTGAAATGGAAATTATACAAACGTATCGGCGTGATCTTAATGTACTTACATTACTGATTTCGATTTGTGATTAAATTTTCTCAATTTTTCCAAAGCAACTATAAGTTGCGCAAATGGCACATCTACGAAGTATCAAAGATGAAGTAGAAAAAAGAAGAAATAAGAAAAAATACTAGATTTTTCTAGTTACTTAAGTAAGAGCCCTTTTCGTTAACCATCACAAAAAAAACTGATTTAGTATTTGAGTGGATAGGATGCGCAATTAGATTCCTAGATACTTTTTAGACCGCATGCCGGCAGACCATCACCGTCTATCCAGAAGAATCCTTGACTATATCAGTCTAGTATAGGAACGTCTTCAAACTACTCGTCCGGTTTCGAAATTCCTGTACCTATGCAAAGCTACAATATCGCTGAGGATATGCTACTTTCTATTCTGGGACATATTAGGATTTTCCCGGGAATTAACAATCTATCTACCTATCTATCTGTACATACAGCCTCCTGCACCCACTTCTGAGTAAAGTAGGGTTGCCATCTCAAAACTTTGAAAACCAGGATTTGAAGAAGAAATATCAGGACATTTCGATTAAAAGCCAGGACTATACATGAGCGGCCCCCTGATTACGTAAAAGCAATAGCAAAGCCGAAGCAAAGCGATATAACAAAAATCGCTGATTGCTTGTCAAATTCGTATTACGTAAAATGAATTTCAAAGGAACTTTGACGTTTCAAGGCGAATATTGTACAATTTTCACTATCGCTTTGCTTTTGCTAGTTAGGTAATAAGGGGGCGGGCCCAGTGACAATACGATTAGAGAGAGTTAGTGGCGTGCGAATTTCAAAACACAGTTCTTAAACACATTAAGTGCCGGCGACTACGTATTTGCTTTTTTTAGGATTTCTAGAGGTGCCGCTGGCGCTTATTTGCGTCGTCGCTTTAGGCGTTGACCTGATATCGGCACCCTTAAGAAATCTTCCGATAGCGAATATGTCAGGGCTCCAAAACTCAGGACGATGCTTAAAAACTATCCAGGACAGCCCAGGACGCACCACAAAAGCAGGACATGTCCTGGGAAAACAGGACGGTTGGCAAACCTAGAGTACCTAAAGGCCTCTTCTTCATCCAACTGCCAAGGCCAACCTATTTCACTGGTGGTCAAGTGCTTTTTGGATATCATCAGACCATCGGCGTCGTGGCCCCTCGGTCTTAAAGCTTAAAGAATTAACAATAACCATAAAAAATATCGAATAAATGTTTTTTTTTTATACAGGGTGTAACAGAAAGGGTATGTTAAGCGAAAAGCTGTATAAATAGCCCACTATAGAGAACCTATTTCCAAAATTTGAGACTTGAAATCACATTTTTATTTTTCAAGATTGTATGAAAATTCATTAAACTATATTAAGTGGGCTGTCATTGAATAGGTATTTAAAAATCATTATCAGTTTTCTCTCAACATTTTCGATCCGACTGACCATTTAAGATCTATATCGATTTAAATTTGCGTAACAACCATTCTCGCATATACTCGTAAGTATTTAGACAGCAGCAGGACGAAAACTTCTTGCTGCCAAGCATGTCGAGCATGTTTCTTAAAGGCTACCTATTAGTAGCTATATTAACTAAAAAATATAATATAAGAAAACATAATTTAAAAAATCCAAAAACCCGATAGCGTAAAAAAGAACCAAACTATGTAGGTAATAATTAAAAAACTGAAAAGATGAATTGTACAATATTATTATGGAACTAATGGACGCCCGCGACTCCGTCCGCGTGGACGACAGAAAAAAAACAAAATATCGAAATTTTCCGGGATAAAACATTTTCCCGGTATAAAAAGTAGCCTATATGTTAAATGGGACCTGTCACAATATATTCCTGAAAACTACATCGAAATCGGTTCGGCCGTTTCTGAGATTAGTGTGCACAAACGCACAGACAAACAGACAAAAATTCCAAAAATCATTGTTTTGGGTACTATTGCCTTGATAAAGGTATTCTATAATATTTTTCTTATATATCTTCCATGTACAGACAGCGATCCGTTATATTTTTATTATATGTATAGATGAATACTATTGAAGACAATAAAATATTTTCTAATGATGTAACATAAAAACTGAACAGTCGGGATCCATTATCCGACAGCCAAGCTAATATTTCAAAGGATCCTGGCTGTTTAGTTGTTAATATATTACATTATTAGAAAATATTTTATTTTCTTCAATAGTATTCATTCCATAGTAATATAGAATTCTAGACCACCGGACATCTAAGTGCTTGTTTTCATCTTTTCAGTTTTTTATTATTATTACCTACATAGTTTGATTCTTTTTTACGCTGTCGGGTTTTTTGATTTTTTTTAATTATGTTTTTTTTTCTATTTCTATTCTGAAACAATTGAATTACAATTAAATATATTTCAGTGCTTATCTCTCCCTGTTACAGAACTACTTATGCTTTTATTGAAAAAGATAAGAGTCCAAAGAATAATGGAATAGCAGCGACTATAATAATAAAAGAAGAAGAAAATTCAGATTCAATTGGAATAACATGTTGTGTATCGTAAAGAGCTTTTCGATTTTGAGCTTTGAATATAACAAAACCAATGAGTCTAAATTCAATTTCCTCAGTATTTTTGCTCATTAAAATCTGATGAGTGCACATCTTACCTATTTCATATATTTCAAAACTAGTGGACGCCCGCGACTCCGTCCGCGTGGACTACAGAAAAAACAAAAAGTCGAAATTATCCGGGATAAAAACATTTGGATAAAAAAGCATAAAAAGTACCCTATATGTTAAGTGGGACCTGTCACAATATATTCCTGAAAACTGCATCGAATGCGTGCACAAACGCATAGACAAACAGACAAAAATTCCAAAAATCATCGTTTTGGGTTCTATTGCGTTGACAAAGGTCTTATATAATATTTTTATCTCACATATCTTCCATGTACAGACAGCGATCCGTTACATTTTTATTATATGTACCTATAGATTGTATTTTGCAAATAATTCTTTTATAACATTGTTTTACTCAAGGCTTTGTAAAATGTTATTTATTCTGGAGATTTAGGTATTGTCAATATTCGGGTAATAGGCCAACCGACGGAGAATCTTCTGTAAAGCTTTAGTTTTTGATAATGGGTATATTACTAATCTTGCTGTGGTCAATCAGGGCTAAACACAATTTTAAAGAAAAATTTAAAAACTGATAAATTCTGTACGTTTTTGAAGGTATAACTTCTTCGTCATGAGAAATCTGTTCGATAGTCGTAGCTTTCCCATAAACATTGCTCTAGCTTTGGCGCGTTGGTCAATTTTCCTATTTTCTCGCGACATGGTTGGTTCCACCGTTATAAATTCGAAAAGGTATTGGGCGTAACCAATTCTTGCCGGATTTTGTCTTTTAGCGACAAGATTACCTTATATGGTAACGAATTTAAACAAATTCGCGTATAGGCGGGGTGAAGAGGGAATTGCAATGTCATTGGACAAAACTTATTCGTCCCGCCTATGCGCAAATTTTTTCAAATTCGCCACGATACAAGGTAATCTTGCCGCTAAAAGACAGAATCTGGCAAGAATAATGGCTACGCCCAAAACCTTTTCGATTTTATAACGGTGAAACAATGTCGCGGTAAAAGTATCAACAGTTGTAATTTTTATCTACTTCCCTGATAAGCTTGTATATTCTTCTGCCTGACTTGATTATATTTCTTTGGGCTAGATTCTAATCATATTGGGATTCTCATTGCATCTTCTTCCTAATCCTATGTGCTAAGATGGCATCTTTAATCATCTTATCGCCCTGCTTAAATTTACAAGGACTCATTACAATAACAAGGAGCTTCTTTATGGCTGATTAATGGCTGTGTTTTTCTCAATCTATATTTGTTGTGCGCTTTTGTGATATTGTAAAATTAAAATTTACAGTCGTTGGCCCGCGGTTGAGTTCGTTCTCTTTGCTCATTTGCGCGCCTATAAATACCGCGTCTAGACACTTGTTGTCATCCGCATTGTGTTACTCGTCATCACTATTGAATGCAATTTTTTGTAAGCATACAAAATACTGCGTAAACACACATTTTCTTTATTTTCGATCAATATAATGTAGATGCCCAAAAGCTTAAGTTACAAGGGAAGACTACGAACTAGTTGCACCACATTGGGGGATGATATTTGAAGGGTCCACTGCAATAAAGATGAATGTCCAAAAATATTTAATTCTTAACCAGTAATGCCGTTCGGTCACTTGACTATGTAGTTAAGAAATCTCGTTTACAAACTTAGCAATATCGCTTGCAGTCTCGAGATAAAATGTTTTTAACATATTGGCTACACGTCTAGAACACTCAACGTCACAGGTGTTCACGGCAATAACGATAAATGTCCAGCGCGGGCGCCTCGCACTGACCGCCATCTTGCTGTCAAATCAGCGGCGATCCCGCCATTTCTTTTGTCAGTCTTTGTGAGTCTGGCGTTCTGTGAGGTTATGTCATACGGATTTTAGTGTTTTCTTTCTTAATGTAATGACTGAAAACAACGAAATGATTCGAAATACGAAAAAAAGAAAACAGACAGGAAGAATGAGTGATGTTTTAAAGAAACTTCGACTCCAAGGACATAAAATTGGCGATGACTGTAAGTGTAATCGTTTTAAATGTTTTGAAATGATATGTGAAGAGCAGAGGACAAGAATAATAAGACAATTTAATAGTTTTGCGAACAGGTATGATCAAGATAATTATTTAAGCGGGCTTATAACCGTATCTAATGTACAACGTCGTCGTCCACGAGTAGGTGAAGAAAATGCGAAATTACATAATAAATCGTACTCCTACAAGATTCGTATGATTGGGGATGAAACTTATGAGTTACCGGTGTGTAGAAAAGCTTTTATACCCTTACATGGCATCACTGGAAGAAGACTTCAATTTCTTCAGAAATCACTGACTCAGTATGGCATTGTCCAAAAAGATAAACGGGGGATACATGTTAAAACAAAGCTTTCTAAACAAACTACTGATTTGATGTACAAGCAAATCGACACTCTAAAAACAATTCATGGTAAACAAGGCCACTATAATTTACGAGAAAGTCAAAAAATATATCTGTCGGATGAGTTAAACTTGTCTAAGATTCACAAAATGTATAATGAAAAGAATCAAAATAACAAAGTATCATACGAAACATATCGCAACTTTTTCAACAAAAATTTCAACATATCATTCGGTTATCCCAGGATGGATACATGTTCGACTTGCGATGAATTTCAGGCTGAGAAAAAACATTTTGAAATTAAGATTGCTTCTCTTCCTGATGGCCAAGAAAAATCTCAGATTTTGTCTCAACTTCGAAGGCTCGAAATTGAAAACTTAGCACACAAAAAGAGAGCTGAAGTTTTTTATGATAAAAAAAGAAAAGCTCGTTTGAGAGCTAGGCAAGATGTCACAACAATAGCGATTGCAATGGATTTCTCAAAAAATCTTCCTGTACCGAACATAACTACAAACGATGTATATTACAAAAGACAGCTGAGTTATTACATGTTTAATGTTCATGTGCTTGCTGATTCCTCATCTTATTTTTTCGCTTACGATGAGAGTATTGGAAAAAAAGGATCAGACGATGTGGCCTCTCATCTGTTTCATTTCATATTTAATGAAATGGAGGTACAGGTCAAGACTCTTATAATTTTTTGTGACTCGTGTGGTGGTCAAAATAAAAATTATACCATCTTTAGAATGTTACACTACATAGTTCACTGCTGCAATCGCTTAGAATCTGTCACAGTTATCTTCCCGATAAGAGGGCACTCTTACATGGAGTGCGATCGTAACATGGCCTACTTAAATCAAAAGGCTAGGATTGAACTTCCTAAAGAATGGGCTGAACATTTGCGTGGAGCTCGACAGAGACCGAAACCTTTCAATGTCATCGAATGCTCACAAGATGCATTCAAGGACTGGACTGCATTTCTGAAACCATTTTACAAAAAAACTTGTCCATTTCCCATAAGACCTGTGCGTGAATTTAGAGTCCAGGAAGAACACCCACGGCTCATGTTTCACAGAAATTTTAATAATAGTCCATGGGAATCAAGTGTGGTCAATACACCAGTTTCTTTTCGGTCTATGAAGGCAGATAATGAGGGCGAATTCAAATTACCTGGTTTGGCTTATAAAGAGAAGGTGCCCATATCAACAGCAAAATATAACGACCTGCAGTTCCTGAAAAAGTTCTGTAGGCCTGAAACGAGACGTTATTTCGATGAACTTCCTCATGCTGCAAATATTAAAGAATCAGAAGTTAATTAAAACAGTCATTTGGACACCTATCATTATTGACTGTCAACGCAGTGTGGACAGTGCTCATTATAGTCCAGAGTTTTAAAGACTTACTTAAGATTACATTATTTTTAGTTAGTTTATAATACTCTAAGAATGATTATTTTCCAAAGAAACAATACATGATACATATACTTTAACTTTAATAAACAATAATTTTATTATCTTCAGGTCTGAGTTTTTTTACACCGTTTATAAATTTAAAACCCAATTATCTTAAAACGAAATACAAAGGACATTCATCATTATTGCAGTGGACCCTTCATTTGTAAATATGACACCTTAGGCGCTTTGCCATTATTTTGACATTGCAAGTACCTACACCTATATTAGTATAGTCAATATCAGTGAGGGTTGCGTTCATCTAAGTTGCGAACCGACAGCATTTTTTAAATTAGTACACTAGACTCTGCTCTGTCAATTTCAAATTGAAGCGTATACAACACCTATTTTAATACACAGGAGTTGTATACACGCCTATGTTAACGGCACAAGTACCTTCGCTGGGTCCGAGTTCAGTGCCTCGGCATGTTTTTTACGTTGGGCTCGACTACAACAAATTCGTGCATGGAAGAAAACTAGTCTTTACAGCCTAGATGATATGGCGGTCTTAGCAGTTGAATGCGTGAATATCAAGGTTATGTATATTGTGGCAAGTTCAGGGGTACAGTACCATCCTTGTTAGCGGTTGGAACGCGACACGTCTAACCGGACGCAGACGCGCAGAGTCCGTGGAGTCCACTCTTTCTGTCGCGGGATGGCGCGGAATCAAAAACTTCCCAATTGATCTGGGGCTTTTCAGTATTGATCGGTCGCATGGGTTAGTAGTCGATTCGTGCGAATCGACTACTAAGCCGGTCGCATAGTTATTAATCATGTTTATTTATAGGGTTTTCTGTCAGAAATGCATGAAGTCTCTCCATTTTACACCTTAGCTTTTTATCTTTTCTCGGTCTGTAGGCAGGTACCACTAATATTTTGTCGGTAAGTTTATTATGCTGGAGTGGAAATCCTCAATTCCGAATTCAAAATATTCTTTAACTCTTATTAAGTTATAAATTATTTATGTTGTTTTTAACCCCCGACGCAAAAACGACGGGGTGTTATAAGTTTAACGTGTCTCTCTCTCTCTGTGTGTATGTAAATGTGTATGTGTCTGTCTGTGGCATCGTAGCTCCCAAACGGATGATCTGATTTTAATGCGGTTTTTTTTGTTTGAAAAGTATATCAGTCGAGAGTGTTCTTCAGTTCAGGTCTTCAAGGTCATCAGGTCGTTTATTAGGTGTGATAGGAATGTTACACGCTCAGTTTGCTTGCAAGCATATGTGGGATCTGACATTTGAAACACTAATGTCTTCTGGAATCACTGAGCTGGTCTGCTGTTAGGGCTCGAAGATAGGAGACGTAACCCTGGTCTACCTTTTAGTAAACCCATCGAGTTTTGGGCTCGTTTAATTTGTCTTGACTGGTTCTCTTCATGTTTCTAATTGACGAGGACCTGATGCTGGAAATAGGATGTGGCGGATGAAACCCTGGAATGCCGGAATGAAACGGATAAACCGATTTATATTTTTGCTGAAAATCTAGAATGACCAAAGTTTAATCTTTATTGTTTCTTAATCTCTGCAATTCTCCCAGAGCCAGTTTGTCATAAGGATTGTTAAACAGCTTCCTTTGGTCGAGATCGCATATAGCGACCCCATCTAAACTTTTTACGCGGCGAAAAATAAAAGAAATTAAATGAAAGAATGAAAAATTAAGGAGCTTCTTCAAAAAGCATGAAATAAAAAATTAAATAAAAAATTTAAAAAACCCCCGACCCAAAAAAAACGTAACGGGTCGATGTTTGTGCACCCTAATCTCAGAAATGACTCAACCGATTTCGATGAAGTTTTCAGGAATATGTTGTGGCAGGTTCCACTTAACATTTAGGATACTTTTTATCCCGGGAAACTCCACGCGGGTGGAGTCGCGGGCGTCCACTAGTTAAGAATAAGTGCTCATGCTGGAACCCAAATACTGTTGTACGAATTGCAAAAACGTTCCGTAAAAGTGATGCTAATAAATAATATTACGCACGCCAAAAAAAAAAACAACCATTTTTAAAATTTGTATTGTAATATTATACCTCGCACTGTAAATAAATTAACAATTGAATTGTATCAGGCGTCACTATTCAGAAGTTCAAATCTCTATTGAGGGATCGCCCGCCACAGAACTAACATAGATAGAACTAACATGGAAAACTAATACTGATGATGCCACGGGTGTTGGCGAAACATATGTCGATTAAAGTTTTAATTGGTTTTCGGATTAGCAGCTATGTATTTATGGTTGCATGCTAGGTGCTTGGATCTGGCTTCTCGTTGCGACTGTAGTGTCTTGTGTTCGTGATCATGAGTAGGCAGATCCGAGGGTCAGCGGAGGGTATAGGGCCCGGTAGCTCAAAAGAGAAATAAATTAACAGTTTGATTGTTTGAATAAGTTCAATCTGTATTTTTAAAATATCGATACGAACAGCATTGGCCCGACCATGGCAAAACTTGTGCAAATATATACGTAAAATACCAATCTGTATTTAAAAAAAAATATCGATACGAACAGCATTGGCCCGACCATGGCAAAACTTGTGCAAAATGAACTGTCAAACTAGTCTCTCGATTTATGGTTTCGAGTATATAGGTAGTTAAAACATATTTTTCACATCGGTGACGGTGAATGCTAGAAGATGGGCGTTTTCCACTAGACGACACGACATTTCGTCATCTGGGAGGCCGTGTCGTAGGTCGTGTCGTCTAGTAGGAAAACGAGCCATACTATTTAATACATTTTTACTTCCAAAAAAGCCGTGGTCGTCTAGTGGAAAAACGCCCGATCACGATCTAATGCTCATATGTACCTCAGATTTATTGTTTAATATTTTTTATAAGGACATATCTCTAATCACAATTAGCGTAGCGTATTATAATAATTATAGCGTAGTGGTATAATTATCATACCATATAATTATTAGATTTTAATCACTCCATTACTCCATTTCTGGCTACTCCATACATATGAAAACGTGACAACGACAAGAAGCTTATAGGTACTATTTCCGTAAACTCGACAAAGGGATGAGAATGCTATTTTCTCGGTGGCATATAGTCAGCAGAACTGCATTAAACATCATCTTTCGTGTGTAGTTTTGGTTGTTTGTGTATGTTTGTCGATCGCGGAGCAACGCGCGGCCGTGACGCGCGGCGCTGCTGCACCCTGGCCGTACACCGAGCAAGGTCGACCGCCTCTATCCATCCTTGCCTCTACTTTACTGGCGACTTTAAACGTATGTGCACAAAGCTAAAGTTACAAGACAAGAAATTATAAACGATCGACAACCCAAGGAATCTTTAATGAATCCTATTTATAAAGATGCCATGGTAAAGGTCCAAAATGGGATAAACGTCGGCGTTTCGCTTTATTCATTTTATTTTCATACTTGTTTATAAGAAAAATATGCATTAATACGAGTACCTATGGTTTGTAAAAGAAAAGGTTATAATGAATGCATGTTTGTGATGAAGTAAATTTATAACGGACTTGTCGTTTAAAATCGGATTAGGTGCGTTTGCAACAACGAAGCGACCATAAAATGTTCGTATGAAATATGCGACTCTAACTTGCAATAAAAAACTCGAAAATTCGAATACTAATGAATCGAGTGAAATTAGTTTCACGTATCCTCGATTCGAGAGAAAACGAAAATGAAGTTCAGGCTTTTAGCTGTAGCTTTATTATTAAAAGTGGCATTCGCTTCTTTTTTATCTCGGCAACAGAGTTTTCCAGGAAAATCATAACAGACGCGAAACTGACTTAGCGTTCCTAAAAAGTTCTCGAAAGGTCTCAAAAAAAAAGAAATCATTATGATAATTGTTATAACTAGCTTGATAGCTCGTTTCACGAGGAAGTGGACGAAAGTTTTTGAAATATAAAGATAAGTTGCGGAAAATAACGAATTATCATCGTAAATATCCAGATGTATGACGTTGATTTTAAATTCTCACCCAAAGGGGTATTTGACTTTTACTTGTTTTAAGACTTTTAACCCAAAAGAGCCGGATATGGGCATTCCGTGTCAGTATCTACCTATAATGAAGTCTCCTGACAGAGGCGTGTCAAGCCTTTATAACATCAGAATTCAAACACCAACAGTATTACACTCGTATTTTTTGGATGGTAACCTTTGCGGGCACTTGGTTGAGGTTGTAGTACTTTTTCTATGACATAAGAGTTCTGTTATTATAGAGTTTCAAGAGATTGTATTTCATTTCATTTATTCACCAGTTTGTTACACCTTGGTAAGTCATAATATACAATCATTATTCCATAATATGTCATACAATCTATCTTTGACTACTACTCCTGATTACAAATCATAAAACGACCATTTCATATATTCATCTATGTTATAGAATGAAGTTAGAGAATTTTTTAAATTTTATATTTGAAAGTATTAAAGGGGAGTTGTGAAATTTTTGCAGTTAGTTCGTTGTACATGGCAATCTTTAAACAAATACCCTGTTTATAAGGTTTAACGAGTCGGGTTCCTGGTATATACAGCTTATGGTATATAGTATAATATAAAAGTAGATGGCAGTGTCCGTGACATTGACCGTCCGTTTGTATTTGTGAAAATCCATTTTCCTCGTGTAGTCATTCTTGTTCAGATGAATTTCCAGAAGAGAGTTCAATATAAACAGTGATACAACAGTCAATATTTTTGTTTTCTTAAAATCGCTCTAACTGAAGTTAATCATTGCAGTCCATGTATACCTATATATAATTCTTATTGACCTCTTCTGACAGATGCGAACTTTCTCAAGTATGTATAGGATTTGATAGGGATTGAGATGAAAGTATATGTTAGATGATATAAAGGTTAGAGTAAAAATTAAGGATATTTGAAAATGGCACATTATTTAACCTCACAGGATTTACTACTAAAACGTTTCAGTAAGGAGAAAAGTTAAGTAAATGAAACAGTTTTATTAACGTGGTTTACTCCAGAAATACGAGGAACTACGTGATTAAAACACAGTGTAGATAGTAAATTGTTTCCCTTTAAGCCGAACTTGCGGTTGCAAATATCTAGCGGGGAATGCAAATTTTATTTCTTATTTGAAAGATGCCGTCGTTAAAGCTGCCTGGATTCCACAACCTCCACCAAAGCGTTGAGGATAAACGATTTGCTTATAATGCTTTACTAGTAATTATATATGCGTCATTGTCCTTTTGGTTTCGGCAAAATGGAATGGCTCCACCCCATGTCTATCATATGGGTATCGTAAGAGACGAATAAGGGTTTCCAGGAGATGGGCAGCAGCGCCTCCCGTGTTTACAACATAGTCTGAAAATCACACTGCGGTCATCAACCACCCGCCTGCCCAGAGCATGGTGACTATGGGTAAAAACATCTCTATGGCAGTAACCTTGTGGCGTGCCCAGGGGAGGCCTATATCCAGTAGTGTACTGCAATAGGCTGATGTGGTATCTATGTGTAGGCCATGCTTGAAATAATTCTTACTTTGCTGGTGCAATGTATTCTGTTCTAAGATAGATTAGATGTGTTAGTTAAAATAATGGAAATACATCATCAATGTACGACAAAATACGAGTATGCTTATGCTTGATTTTGACGTCCATTTTTAATCCTGTATCTTCGCACATATTTATTCATAATCATAACTTCGTCCTTTCTTTCTTAAAATCTCCGCTTTAGTGAAGACTACTTTATATTTCCTCAATTATCTTCAGTTCTGAACGCTCTCTGTCAATATTGTACAGGTTTACTGAAATCTTGAAGATCGGTACAGAAGAACTGCTTCGGGTTGAGCCCGAGGCTGACTCAAGTACTTTCCTTTACATCCGTGAAGATTAAAACGTGCGCTTGGGGGTGTATTTAAAGCAGAGCTTGTAGTTCTTTAACACAAAACAACGGAGCGCTTCATTGCGCCTAATGTGCACAACTCTTACTGAAAACATAATTCACCGCAATAGTGAGCAGTATTGGCATGACCATTATTAATGCATTGATCGGTCGAGCGAGCCGACGGCCTGCGCTATCTGTACCGTCTGATAACGGTGATTTTTGTCTGTGCGTGCGTTTCCTCGCAACGCCGAATGTGTGCTCATGCATGCAAATTAAAAATTTATATCAAAATTAGTTTTATGTTTTAAAGTCAAAGGCCCAAATTCAGACACCCTGGAGTTAATCCGATCTCTATATGAAGAAAATAACTTTATCTTTAAAAAATCACAAATGTCTGCTTCTCGCTATCTTAATTTTTTGATCTCGTCCCTAAATTGTAGTAGGTACCTTAGGCTATTATCGGCATATCCTCGAAATTATTAATATTGATTACATTAAAGGTGTATTGCTGATAAAATCTATAAAAGCACTTCGTGCAGTGGTCCTTATTTTTGAAAAAATATTTGAATCACTCAATACTGTCTGGTTTTACTCACAATAAAGTTTTGCCTGTTATAGATGTAAAGCTAAGACGTGAAATTTTGCGTCAGGCACGCTTCAAGATATATCAACACCCATGGCAATGATTGACGCTGGCATGGCATTGGTATGGATTTTTAATATTTTGGAACATTGTAATTATGAATATTTCTAAATGATGGAAGTATGTACGGCGAAAATATTTAAAATTTTTGGAGAACACAATTACTTGTTTAGTTAAATCTCAAATAATAAGTCGGACCTTTAATTCATATTTATGTTTTATCACATCCTTTTTATATATAGTGCAGATCAATAAAATGTATCTGTCTAGGTAAAGATCATTTTAGACTTTTTGTTTAATTAACTTCCACGAGGTAAAAATCTTGCCACATTAATAAGTTAACAATCAATTTAGGTCATCCTCTGAATTATCAATGTCTGGATTATCAATACTGGCTCGGTTGAAAATTATTGTAGATAATGTAATTTTGTCTAGAACACGTACCGCTACGGACACGGACTGATTGTCCGTATATTGGCGCAGTGCCATACTCGCAAATAGAAGAGTAAGCGTCGACGTTGTACTAGGTACCTATAATAGGTTGTAACGTAATTTTCTCAGTAGTGTGTTATTTTTAATTGTTAATTTTTTGTTTTTCTTGTGTAAATAAGCATTTCATCACCTGAAACATAGGCTCAGCCTAGTTCAGGAATCTTATTACTATATACCTATACATAGCGTAAGATATTTAAATTTATGTTCAGAAAATGTGTATTGAATAAATATTATTATTATTATTTTGTATCGCTTGAGAAATTCTCGGGACTACAGAGTCCCGGTCCTTTGAGAGGCGTGCATCGAGCCGTAGCCAAGCTGTAGAGGCCCTTTTAAGAGAGCTTTAATATGGTGTGGGATACACATGTCGGATACCATCACCGACCGCACAATATGATACACCCGGCGATGGTCGTCGCCATGTGCGAGGGGTGTATCCCATCTGGCCCGGTGCCTGGCCAGGCGCCGGGCCAAATGGGAAAAAAGTTTCATCTGGTCCGGTGATATGTTTACCGGGCCAGATGACACTGCCATCGTCCTCGGTAATGGGAGAAAAGAGGATCCGCTCCGTAATTTGTGAAATTCTCACTACATGCATCTATAACAGGGATTGAACTTATAAATCAAACTGCTTAGTATATAGGTACAATAATCAGTTTTTATTGTGAGTGACGCGATATCAAATTGTGTCATTAAACTCAACCTGAAATAGACTTCTTATAAGTAGATCTTTTAGAATTTGAACATAATAAACGAAGCCAAAATGCTATAAAACAAACAAAAATATTAATAAGTACTTATAGCATACAAACAGTCTACGACATGATTTTTTTATAAACAATAAACAATATACGTACTATAAAATGATCTAAAATAATAATCTTTTAAATGATAGTAATACCTAATCAACGAAGCCAAAATGCTATGAACCAAACAAAATTATTTATAGATACTTATTGTAACATACAAACAATCTTCAATAAGGAATTTTTTGTAATCAACAATTTACATGATCAAAAATTTGAACATAATAATAATCATTTAGTATACTAGTTATCACAAATGTTAATAATCACAGATTGTAGTTAAGTATAATCAATAACAATTTATAAAACTTTTATAAATCACAGTTTCGAACATTGATAAGTCTTTTGAATAAAATAAATAATTTCCGAATTCTCTATTGCATTTTTTCTAAAAAATGACCGACGATTATTTGACCGGTCACTAGCTCCGTGGTTGTCTCTCGAATAAAGTCTTTTCGAAGCATGGCCTCCCTTGATTTGCGTCGAGTACTAGGTATCTTATTTTCAATTTGTACTGATCTTGTATTGTAATAAGACGCGTCGGTATAAAGTGCTTTTAACATGTCGATCATATTGGGCTGTTTTTTTATTGTCTTGTTAAGCTTGTTGTGCCACGCTTCCAGTGCATTTGTCGTACGGTAGCGTTGTCCGAAAACGCACCACACGTTTATAAACTTATCACGCAACCACTGCTTTAACATGTAATCACGAAATATCTTGCTATTTTTATCATCGAGACTTTAAGCAGCTACATATCACCAGCCATTAAACAAACATTAAACTAAATATATAACGGATTATATTATGGAGAAGTGTTTTTATAAATTTATCTTAGGCAAGATATTATATATTATAAAATCATTAATAAAGAAAATGGAAAAAATACTTCACCCGAGTGGGAATCGAACCCACGACCACTGCAAACCGTGCCAGCCGCTATAACCACTAAGCTACCGGGTCAATTAATCGGATGACGAATTTTACCATCTCTTTTCTAAATTATATATTGGCAACGTTATTCTTCATCCCGATAGCTATACAGTAGCTAAATCTCGGCAAACAAAGCTGAATCCCTCAGCACAATGTTTAAAGATGAAACGATCAACCATATCCTAACGGATTATATTAATGGAGAAGTGTTTTTATAAATTTATCTTAGGCAAGATATTATATATTATAAAATTATTAATAAAGAAAATGGAAAAAATTCTTCACCCGAGTGGGAATCGAACCCACGACCACTGCAAACCGTGCCAGCCGCTATAACCACTAAGCCATATAATCAAGGATCTGGATCTGGCTTGTCCTTGCGACTGCGTTGTATCTGTTTGTGAATATGAGTCGGCAGATCCGAGGGTTAACGGAGGGTGTAGGGCCCGGTGGTGGGCAAACCCATGATGGAAATCGTTCATTTTAGTTTCTATCATTATTATAAAAATATTTTTATGTTCAAATTCAAATACTTATATCTACTTTTGAGAAGTGTATTTAATTTTCAGGTTGAGTTTTACGGCACAAGTTGATAACGCGTCATTCGCTATAAAAAATGATTACTGTATAATAAGCAGTTTGATTTATTCGTTCAATTCGTTTCATAGATGAATGTAGATAGTATATCATAAATTAGGAGGCGTATCCTCTTTTCTCCCCTCAACGGAGACGATGGCACTTGATTTGTGTCATCTGGCCCGGTAAGCATATCACCGGGCCAGATGAAACTTTTTTTCCCATTTGGCCCGGCGCCTGCCAGGCACCGGGCCAGATGGGATACACCCTGTGCGAGACTATTGGAGTGCAGAGCTATGTCATGCGATGGAAACATGGGCTATGGGGCTGAATGTTGGGTGGCTTTGGGTAACCGGGTTATTGTAGGAGACAAACCGACGCCTGCCAAATACAACCAAGGCTCATAATTGTTTGGTGTCAGGCGGTGACTCGCCGACTCATTTCATGGGCCCCCTGAAACGGCCGCATGCACGGAGCGACAAAAGGGGCAACATTTGGTGAGCGGCTAGGGTGGAGGGGTGGCCCTGGACTTTAAAACTAAGCCAACTTGCCACTTACGGACGGACACGTCCATCCTCGAGCTGTCATAGCTCTCGCGACTCTACTCTGCCCGGCCGGCGAAGGCAAGGCAGAGGTGGGGGAACTATTCCTTGTCAGACCTCACTCCGGCGCCGGAGATGAGGAACAGGGTCTTCCCCCGGGATATTATTATTATATAACGAATACTTACTAGGATTTCGGGCGAAGGGAGGCTGCGCTTTAGTATTAAAGTTGTTACAAATTGCAAACTAGGTATACATGATTCCAATATTTTGTTTTAGCAACGCTCACAAGATACAAAATCGTTTTGCCTATAACCTAGAGTGAACATTATGGTAACCGTGCCTTCTATAGGTATTTATTTGTCTAAATAATATAGCAGTGTTCTAGGCATTATTTGTAGGTAGACTTTAATGGTGTCATTACAAAATCTAGTTACCCCACTGCGTAAAAATGACATTTGACAGCAAAATGTATGGAATATCTGTCAAAGTTAGATAATGTTTAGCTTAAACAAGGTAAGTACCTATCTGATTCTTGTCAGATTCAGCACATTTGAACAGAGAAATTGAAAGCTTCTCAAAAATCTTCATAATATACAAAATGTCTCATAGGGTACCTACTGGTGATGTTTTTTCAAACCCGATGCTCTTTATTAAAACATACGCGATCCTGTTTTTGTGGACCCAACGCTGGCGAACGCAGCGTCCACAGTTAATATTGTTTTTGTTGCCTTCCAATGATTACATTGAACCCATAGAGCGGACCCGATCCGCCTTGAATGCATAAATGTTGACGCGTTTGTCCACAAATATATTATCCGGCTATTTATAGACATTATTAGACATATATAGGTATATGGGAATATTATTTATTAAATCGTCTTATATATGATAGAGAACCACCGATGCATATCCTAATTCGTGGGATCAAACATAAACTTTTCCTTAGAGATCTTATTGTTCTTTGTTATAAGGGTAGATTTTTCGTAAAGGGTCTTTATGAATTATCCTTTGAAGTTCGACCTTTTGTTAACTAAATCTTATTTTTAGTATTGTGATAGAGTTTCCAATGGGATTAAGTTCAAATCTGTAGGAAAGTATCTGTTTGATCTTAATCAATCGATGCCGAACCCTCTACGCAAAACACATTTGCTGGTCATTTTCCCCTGTAACTTGTTGCCTGGGTAGCCGTAGGCTCAATTGCAGTCATACTCCACGTTCCCACGCTCGACTAGTCTGTCCCTCTCTCACGGTGGCCTCACTCTCACATGTCTCCTTGTGTTGTAAACACTCGCAGCATCCCAGAGCACTGCCCTTTACTTGAGAGGACCTTATCATTTATCATGTGATGCGATGGCCGAATACAAGGAAAATTTGTTTTTTTTTAGTTGAATTTTCCGTTGTTTTTTTATGTATGCACTGGTTTCGCTTGAAACGGTGTAGCTTCATTATGTGCTCTCTTTTAATGAATAGAGAAGAATATTGGTATGTCAAAAGAAAGACTAATGTTTTGGTATATGAATTAGCTTGAATTCATGAATGTAATTAATTTGTAACTAATAATTTTACACACCTATTTTTGATATATACCCGCGTTCTGAAGTTTTTATTTAAATAGTTTTAAATGCAGGTTATGGTAAAAGCGTACATTGTCGTTGGGTTGTGTGGTAGCGGTCGGGAATGCTGTAAGACCAGTCCGCTCAACGCGCTGCAAAAATATTCACGGGGCCGCGTATTCCCGTAATGCTGGGCGCATTCGTCCGGCTCGTTACAGTCAGCTTAATGTGACTTACAATGTTGCAAGATCGAAAATTATTACTCGATTTGGAAGGTAGTTGTGATAGAGTGTGATAAGTTTGTTGTGTTTAACTGTAATTTACTTTGGTTAAGTTTTTACGGACTTTCTGTACCCATTTTCCGTTCCTATAAATATATGTTGTAGTCGTTGTAGATGTTTGTAAAAGGCCAGCTATTCCGAAGATGAATTTGATGAATACTTTCGTTATAGTTTGGTCCTTAACTTTAGGTATATACCGACTTGCTTTTTTGGCATACGTACGACTGAGCGTTATCGCATAAGTCCGCGACTTTGTTTGAAAAGGAGTCAACTTACAATGTCAAAGTTGGTCGCAAGACACGTAGGTTAGGTCCGCGACGTTGGCTTCCTTTCCTCAAAGACCTAGACCGTTACTGATACTGATTGGCGGCCTCTGTCGTTCCGTGCTAAAATGCCGTACTGAAATTAATATGTGTCCGGCGTAATCATTAGCATCACATTAGTATGTGCCACTGAACATGTTTGCCGGTTTATCGACTCGAGAAATGTTTGAGTAACCGCGCTTGGACGCGCTTAAATACTTGTTGGCTGGAATCTATTTTGACTTGAAAGAACATTAAAAAACGGCTTTTCAGGATGCAGTAAGGGACTCGGAGAAAATTAATTAGTATGCGAATTGAAATTCAGAATCCGATTGACACGCGCAAAATGTATACCAGAATATAAAAAATCGAATTGTTATCAGAAGTGGGTTTGTTAACCTTTAAACGTCTTAAGATGTCCACCATTTAAGAAGTCGGTGTACTCGATGAGTTCCCATGTATTTTTCTGAAAAATCCACCTTATGCTATGGGCATTGGTACTGGTTTATATTGTCTACGAGACCTAACTAAGTTTGGTTAACTTGAATACTGGTTGTCTTAAATTTCCATATAAATGTGTTAGGTTGGAAGAGTCAGACCGGTCTTTGTTTATTAAAATTTTTCGTTCCCGCAAATGAGCAGCGTCCGAGAATTATGCTCTACTAGTTTCTGTAAATAATTTACAAATACAATTAGGTTATGCCCTAACAATTACTTAGTATTAGAGTAATACAGATTCATTACGAGTACAGACAGATCTATAGATATAATACAATATTTTTGTGGATCCTCTCAAGCATAAAATGCAAGGCATAATTTTCATGAAAAAGAAAACCGTGCTGAGAGAAACAAGGAAGATCACAACCACTAGGACTTAATTTCCGATGAAGAGCATGAGTAAGCTGAGTAAGATGGAAAATTGGTTTTGTTAACGTGAAATCTTATTGATTTATACTGAAGATTTGTAACCAATTTGATGACTCATTGCAAAAATGTTTTAAAGTTTATCAATGTAGACTGACGAGAATAAATCAATAATCTTCTGTGACCAACATGTTCTCGATGAGACGAAGATGTCTTTCTAAAGATATTTTAATATTTTCTCCGTCGTTATCTCTCAAACTAGGCGGCGTATACAAAGTAGTTGCAATGAGGGTGTTGGCGAAAGCTGTCGCAGGCGGGCCTCCCGGGCTATTGTCTGAGCTGAGTCAGAGGCGGCGCGTTATTCTGAGCCGGGCGTGGGTGCGCCTAGGCTCTCGCATCTCTAGACCGCCGCGACTTTTGTCTACTGACGTACCGCTTTCCTCAAATGTGAATTTAATTCTTCTGCCAACTTCTGACAATGCTAAAATATCTCTTTTAACTGCACCACTTCAATGAATGAATGCGAGCAATTAATGTCGGCTACAAACGTTTGGAGCATTGAACAATGGGGGTTATTGCATCACTGAGCCAACGAGCTGCTTCCGATGACGTTCTCATCTGACGGAACAAAAATAAAGAGGCTAGTCACCTGTGCACTTTTGATTTCGTACGCGCGGTGCACTGCTAAATTCCTTCAAATGACTACTAACCGTTAGAGGCACCACAATTGCGCGTTTCAATTCTTATTCGGGGGCATACTTACTCAAGCGGTTAGCGAGTAAAAAAACTAGTTCATTGAATGCTGCAGATAAAGCGGAGGCGGCTTGTATCTAGAAATTGGCTATGGATGAGGAAGGCATATTAATAGTAATGGATGGTATATTGTAAACTTTGCAGTTATCAAGTTAGGTATAAATTGGACATTCTTTAGTTTTATCTGGAATACGCTCCAGCAACACGGTAAGCCACACGGTGTAAAACATTGTTAATCATTGATTTTTGCGCGACACGGGGTGTCGTTATGCTAGCTAATATAGGTCAATCATAAATTTAGCGAATTGTTTCGATGCCTCATTAATCAAATTATATGTCGCTGTGTCGATATGGCGTCGTAGCACCGTGGACCGTGACTCAAACGTACGCGTGGTTGTTGACGTCGCTCGCCCCGTTACTGCGACGACCAGAGTGTCTCGCGTTTGGCGAAGGCATTTCAACCGATTGGTGAGGGCGTTTTAAAATTTTTCTGATGTAGAACCACAATTTTTCAATGATCTCCATTGATCAGCTTCTTCATCGGATATTGCACCGTTTTGAGATAATCACTGCGCATACAGGTGTGTCAGTTACATTCAATACTGCTCGATTCTATCTAACATTGCGACTAGCGGTTGCAGAAAGTGTGTTGTTTACATTGTGAGCGCGTCGCGGCATGTAAACCATGTGCTTAATGTACGGCTTTCCATCAGTGAAATGAAGCCAGTAGTGGTCACCTGTTCGCAGTTTAACGGCGCTGTTATGGCGCAGTTTAGAGTATGATTGGGTGGGTTGGTCGGGATATGTGGGCGCAGTGAACTGAGTCGGCAGGAACGCGGCGGGTTGCGGTACAGTGAGAGTGGCTCGGCGCGGCGGGCGAGGGCGCGCGCGGTCGATGAGCCCGGCGACGCAGAGGGCAGCAAGGCGCTGCGGGGGGGCGCTCCCCCCGCGCCGTTGCTTGCGCACTCGGTGGAGCCGCGCCGCGCGGTCACTAATGCGTCATATCGCCTCTGAACCTGACGCGCACTGCGTCGCTCCGGAACGACAGTTCGCGCGCGCCATGTGAACTTATGTGTTAACTTATGTAAAGACCTAACACAAGCGGGCGTGAAACAATCATTTTGACAATACACTACAAAATAATAATTATGAACTGTGCAAATGGTGCTGGTGCCCCTGAGAGTGCTGCACGCGGTTGGCGCAAGCACGTGTCCGCCGGTCGTTCCAGAAAAACGAGTAAGTTCTGAGATAGTTTATTTTAAAGTGTGACTTCTGCAAACATTCGGGCGGGCCGGCGTGCGTTATTTTCGCAGAGCGTGGCGCTGGCCGAGGCGCCGCCGGCCGCCCGGAATGCGGCCTCCGCCCCGCGGTGCCGGTGCCGCGCGTAGCGTAATAAATAAAGGCGGGGCGCGGCTGCGTGCGCGCGCACCCTCCCGCGCCCTCGGCCCTCGGGTCATTGACTCGCGCCCGAGCGCGCCGCTCCACTGACGCTGCTGAAGACAACAATTCTCAGAAGCGCGCGACGATATGCCGCGCTCTTGGCCCCGCAGCAATGACGGCCCGCATGCCAATGTCAATGCCGATCCTCACTTATTTTATTACGAGGTGACATGCATCTAGTTCAATTTACTATGAGGCTGTTGACCTCAACGTCTATCAAAGGTTGTTTCATCCTTCTATGGCGTTGGTACAACTACTCGTAGTATTGGTAATTTACTGTTTTCTACGTTTTCACGTGAGCTTACTAGGTTCCTACCAAACCAAGCAGCACTATCCGCTAATTTAATGTTACCTTATGTGACGGATAGTCAGATCTCATCAGATTCCATTACAGAAAAAGGCAGGATTTTTTAAAAAGAAAACGGAAACAAACGTCAAGAACCCAAATTATTATTGTGGCACTCTTACTACAATTAGTTAATATACTTATAGGGTTTATTGTAAACTCCGTTATATTTTACAATGCAGCATTTGCTTGTTTCGTGGAACGCTAAAAATAAAGCGTGAACTTCCCGGTTGAATGGCGTCGTCGTCGGCGCGGCGAGCGCGGGGAGTGGCAGGCAGCCATTGCCCTCTCCCGGTTTGTTTACAACTCAGGTTTGAGCTTCGAAGCGATCCAATTTGTGCTCTCTGCGAAGGATGTATAGTGCACAAGCATATCTGCAAGGTGTTGCGCGACCCCTGCGCTCGCGCCATCTGCGCGCGCACGATTAAAATAAACTGCCACCGACAGATAGAACAAAAACGAGCGCGACTCAGGCGCCAGGTGCAATGCGACCCTCGGAAATACAAATGTGCGCCTAGGTCAGTTATTGCCAAGAAGCACGAGTATCGGCGGACCCCACGGCCGTGCCAATGACCAGCGCGCCCCTATGGGCCTCTAGACTCTATGTACCTTTATTACGAAGGCTTACTTGACAAGGCATGTGTTTAAACGGAAAGGGCGATTTGATTTGGTGTAAATTTGCGTTGCTTTTTATCTCGCTTATCTGTGGCGTATATGCTGTGCAAATATCATAGTAGGTAGGACAACTCGACAACTCAATCACCTTCGTCACTGCGCAGTTTACACAGTTCGCAACGTGCAAATTAAATCATTTACGTCATGTCAGATTACGGTAAACTGTTTGAGTTAGGAAAACGTTAAAACCCTTCCCATCAGCAACAAGAACAAGTAGGTACAACTTGTCTATTGACACACTTATCACTTGTGGCAGAGGCAGACATCGCGAACACCATCATCTCTGAATCCCACTCTGAGAAGGTATCCAATTCAACTCCATAGACATCATTACTTTGTGATGTGGCTATGGTTGTCTGTGGCCTATACCGCTTATACTATAAGTATAGTGATTTCTTAATAAAAGTAGTGAGATAAGGTAGACTTAAAGCGAGGAACAGTAAAATACAATGCATAACAACGAACCATATTATTGAAGCTCAAAAGATATCCAAGTCTAAAATGTTGAAATTGCTTAAAGATTTATTCTAAATACGGAAGAGTTACGAGAAATGGAGTGCGACGGAGCACAGATAGAACATTGTGCGCTGATCACGCGATGCCGGAATGCGAAGAAAGTCCGTGTTTCTACTCTATATGCATCTGTAGTCAAAGCCAATTCAAGACCGATGATGGGGACATTGACAGCCAGTTGATACCGTTTCTCAAATATATCACATTGTTGCTAAAATATACATGGTTAAATTCAGTATGTACGTTTACCGAAATATGCTAAATGCCGTCGTGAAGTCGAGTACCGATACCGACACTAACGGGTATATTAGCTTATGTTATCGTCAAAGGAATGTCATGGATAGAAAATTGAGCTTCTTTGTAGAACTAGCAGTTGTTTTATTTTGTGATTGTCTCTTTTATCTCAAACATAAAGTTTTGGCGGAACCACTTCGGTGTTAGATAAGTGGTTAGGACTCCCACATCAAACCCACTCAGAATGTTCAGAACCTTATTCCATCGTATTTATTTAGGCAAATAAACCATACACATCAATTTCCGGTTCCAATAGTTCAATGCAACTAATTTTGCCCCTATTTTAAGTGTGTTAAAAAGGCGACATTGAATTAATTATAATAGATAATGCTTTAGGTAACGGCAAGAGGTGTGGCCATGTAGCACTCGATTGCTGCAGCTCAGCGCGACACTACCGCTCATTTAGTCGCTTCTGCCTGAGTGGCAGCGACGTATTGCGTTTCAAGTTCAAAACCAACGCTCGCGATCATGACATTTCTTATGCCGCTATTCGGAATACAACGGATACACCAGACTCATTTGATTTCAGTCGAGCATGTAACGGATGTTAACTTCTCATTTTGCTCTCTCCCTATCAAATACTTTATAAAATTGAGAAATGAAAGTAAGTTACTCATGCATTGTCGTATTTTACTTTAAAAGTAAAAACTCGCTAAAACTGCAAAACGATGCGATTGATTTTGATTAACGTTTTGGGCATTTGAGTTACATTGACATTATATGATCAAAATGGACCCAGAGATGCACGAGTTGACGAAATCGCGCGCAGTCGGCTTGCTATTAGGATATCTCGGCATAGCGTCGGTTAATATGGTTATGATTATTATTATGCAGTATCGCACGTCGTCACAGTTGATAGAACTGACAAACAGAGGAAGTGACGTCACCGGTCGTATTTGCTGCCAACATACGAATCTAATCTTGGCTGATGTTAACTTTGCCACAATCAATTTATTTGGTATGTAGAATATCTTTTAAAACAAACTTTTCCATTAATGAGGGTCAGTGGAGGGTGTAGGGCCCGGTGGTGGGCGCACCCATAGTGAATTTTCCATGAAATAAAAAGGCAGGCAGAACTAAGAAAATTCTAAAAACCATTGACTTTTAAGTATGATGGACGATAGATTTAACCCTGGCAATCACCTCAATGCCTGGTAATACTTTAATACGTGACTCGCAATCATATCGATTTCATTAGGCGTATTTGCATGCCATCATTGTTACATTTAAGTATACCATATTCGCCTTCCTTTTATGAAAATGCGTCTGGCATTGAGAATATTAAATGACATACCTGGTATCGATCCCTTGGGAGTTTGGATATCATTGTTACCATTGCATTTTGCAAGTCGATGCTATAAATAAGTCTTTAGACTAACAAGAGAGATGTTAGTTAAATAATAAATTGTCTGGCAGTAAGGTCTCAAAAAAGTGCTAAGTTAGCCACGCGACGCGTCGCGTGGAACGTCGCGACGCGACGTTCCGTTACACGAAGTAGAGCGTCGCCGCACGCTAATTAACATTAACATTGCAAACGTAACCACGAACGCGCTTCAAGTCCAATGTCTAAACGGATATTAATGGGGCCTCCATACGACACTTTCACGAATAAGCCGGTAACACGCAGAGTCTAGACTTAATTCGTTGACACGACCTCTACAGACGGCTCCTAGACGTTCCGGTGTTATTTCCGGTCTTGGAACCTCCTTTTTTATTTGTCCCTCTTCAGTATACATATATTTACTTGGGACATTCATGCTGTCTGCCTCTGGATTGAATGTTTTTTTTTGCGTTGACGGTTTCCCTTATTCGATGTCTTATATGTACTTACATAGTTTCCGTTGATCCCATTGTTTAAATTTCGATGTAATTATTTGTTACCTATATTTTTTCATTTTGGAAATATTAATGCACTATGATTACCTAGTGGAACCTTAAGCTTCCGAAAAAAAAATGTAACCTATGTTTGAATATTTTTTTAATTACTTTTAATGGCAATCAGTATGTTATATGAATAGGATGTAGAATTACGCTGACCGACATCCTACATTGTACTTATTAGTTTTAACATCAACTTCCTTTTTAAATGAATTGTTATTCTTTTTACCTACCAGTAGGCACTTTGCGGTTTTTATTTAAATTATTTTATCTATAAATATAGACATGATATCACCGACTATGTCATCCAAGTTTCTAATATTTTCAGTTAGATTTTGTAAACAAGTATTCCTTGAACATATAATAATAATCTTAAAGTCAACGGAAAGAATAGCATTTTTGGCGGGATAGTTTGGTGGGCCTTTTGTCAGCCACCAAGACGCAGGTAGTCGTCTGCTATTCAGGATTCACACCCCTCTGCTCGGTGGCTACAAAAAACGGGTCATGGATTGTGCAATGTTCACATTTTTTCGCTTTCGACAGTTAGGTGAAACCGTTATAACTTTGGCTTGTTTTGTCTTGAACAGTTCGGAAGATGCAACCAACTTTCATATTGGGTAATAGTCTTTTATATGGGGTTGTTTTTTGAAAAATCTTAATGCGAAGGGTGCATGGACGATTCCTGTTTAGTGGGGAGGGTGCGTCTGCAGTGCTTGGGTGCGAGGCATAAAGAAACATGTGGCGCGGTCGACGACCGATCGCCTTTCAAGGACACGAGGAGGCATGCCATGGAAGCGTCGGGTCAGGGAATTTAAAGGAATAAAGTATTTTTCTCTACCTGGACTTAGTAAACAAAGCCAAAACTAAGTTAATCAATAACTGTTTATTTGGAAATTAGGACATGAAAGTTAGGTTAGGTAACTATTTGGATATACAGCATAATACATATATTATAGGAATGTTTACCCCTTTAGGCCGATTTTGAAATACACATGTAATTTGATTGTTAAGGGATATTTTTGCGTCAGCAAAATTTTTTGTATATGAAGCATAACTTAAAATATATCACTAGTTCATAATGATCTTAGTAATATCAAAACTCACACCACATACCAGAGTTATAACGAGAGTGGATTAAATGATCTCGTAGCTATATGTACTTAAATACTGCATTATTTATTCTAACATCTCTCACTTAAAATTCCTGGGTTATAAGTAGATTCTGTTATTGGAGTTTAACCAAATGTATCTTTTACTCAGGTTGTTCGTGGGTACAGGTGATGGCAGAAATGGCGCAATTTACGAGAAAAAGACCCGTTTTGAAATTTCTAGAAGTCAAAGGTAAGGATATTGATAATAACTCCAATTTCGGTCTGGTCAGCTTGCAGCAATTGGCACGCTCTGAGTCACAAGCAGATAACAAATTACAATTGTACCTGGCTTCAGTTTTGTGCAATGTGACTAGTGAGTTACGCACTGAGTGAATGTTAAAGAAGTAATTATCTATAATTAGAAAAATATTTATTTAAAAAAATTCAGAGTACAGCCATATCGTTAAAAGTAGATTTCTTATTGGATTCAAGTAGGTATAGAAATCTACAAGATTACTTATGAAATGATGGAAAGCGGAAAGGCCGGATGCGAACCAGACTGCACGTGGCGTTTGGCAAGGAAATGACACAATTTCATTCACTTATTATTATTTTATCAAAATAATAACCATTTTGAGAATATGTTTTGTTAAAACCGTTTAAAAAAAGTACATAATTTTATCAGTACAATCAATGTAACTTATTTTTATTAACCGACTTCAAAAAGAGAGGTTATCAATTCGTCTGTATGTCCCATATTCACCACATCAGGATCTGATGATGGGATCTTGGAGAAATTGAGGGCAATCCTCGAATATTGTAGGCACATGTAGTCTGTTTTTACACTTTTACTGAGCGTTTTAGTCACCTACATATAAAACATAACATATGATGATGGAATCTCTAAGGAATCTAGGGATATCCTCAAATATAATAGGCACGAGTAGTCCGTTTTTAGATTTTTATAGAGAATTTTAATCAGCTACACATATTATAAAGGAAACGAGGGTCTGATGATGGAGCCGCCGAAAAACATATAGTGTAACTTTTTAGTAACAAAATCCCCCTATGGCAGGGGAAGCCTACGTCCAATAGTGGACTGCAATAGGCTTATGAAGATGAAGATAATTGTGTTAAGTCGTGTAATTATATGTTGCGTTAAGCCGTGTCCGAAGTAAGATGGTTATAGAGGAAGAGGTAGACATGAGAATAACGAGATGACGGATAATAGGGATGACTGAAAGAAGAGTACCTACATATTGCACCGACCCCAAATGATTGGGAACAGGGCGGGAAGAAGGAGTGTAATTATATGTTGCTTATATAGGTATATTGTCAGACGTAAAGTTTCGAAGCCTAGTCATTTCTCTCTTTTGTCATGTGGCCTATTTAATCATTTGCTGGCATATAAATCTGACAATATTATGCCTTCTAAACGTCGTACACGGCTCAACGATTTTCCCTTTAGTAAGCTCGAGTTTTGGGAGGAAGTCGGTTTTTCGTTTAAAAAAAAAAATTTTCTTTCAAATCGCATATCAGTGTTAAATAATAGATACAGTAGTAGGTGTCACTCATCCATCAGCACGAGGTACGGTGCTTCGTTATTTGTTTGTCATTCCGCAGAGCGTATCAACGTTTGTTTGCTGTAAATTGTAAGCGGAAACTATATTTTAAAAAATATAAGAGATGTCCAGCCTTTTTACATGTGTTTAAACTAAAACAATACACAGAAATACTTTTTCTCCTTTACACGCACTTTGGAGCGAAGGTTGTTGCCCCGTTTCATTTTTGCCGACCAAGTTTGGAAAGCTTAGTGTCGATGACCAAAGAATGTCAAGATAGTCCGACCTCCGAAATTCTGGACCATAGTGAACAGCTTCGCCAAACACAATTTCTGTTTTTCTGCTACAGCCGACATTTTGATTTGTAACCGTCACAAAATCCTTTCAGAGAAAGGAATTTTGATTACATGTACGGAACTGCTCAAAAGGACGTCAACGTAGTATGTTACTCGTAGAGCAATGTACTCTTTGCAAGTGACAGTAAGCCTGGCTCAGACACTGTAATGTTTCTTCTACAAATCTCCTTGTTTTATTTGTCTCTATTCGATAACCAGTTGTACATCTTTGCACAAAGAAATACTGTAAAATCTTGAAATATGTAAACTTATTTTTCCTTTGTGTGTAATTTTCTTTGCGTCTCAAATAGGTACAATTTCCTAGAAGAGAATAATATTATTGTTTCCCTTTCCTTTTTTATATAAAACTAGTGAACCGCCCCCGCTGCGATTCTGTACATATACTCTAAAATTAGGAATTCCCGTTTGTCCCGTTCCCGTGGGAATTTCGGGAAATGTATCCTCAGTGCTTCCTTACACTCCCTACTGAATATACCTGTCATATTTAATGATTATGTTATAAAATTATTAATAAAGAAATGGAAAAAATTCTTCTTGTGTGAAGTGGTTTGCGTAAAAATTGGGAATTCCCGTTTGTCCCGTTCGCGTGGGAATTTCGAGAAATCCGTTATTAGTGCCTCCTCGCACTCCCTAACGAATATACATGCCCTATTTCTGCTTTATATTTATAGCGGTTTTCGTAAAAAATGGAATTCCCATTTGTCCCATTCAGGTGGAAATTTCGATAAATACGTTCTCAGTGCCTCCTCACACTCCCTACCAAATTTCATCATTATATTGTGTCAAATGGTTTTCGTTAAAATTGGGAATTCCCGTTTGTCCAGTTCCCGTGGGAATTACGGGAAATCCGTTCTTTGTGCTCCCTAGCAGTCACTATACTTATTGAATAAGCTTTTGTTCCGGTACAGTGGAAATATCGATAAAAATTTGGAATTCCTGTCTGCCCCGTTCCCATGGGAATTTTGGGAAATCCGTCCGTACTCTCTTACACCCCCTAACGAACATAAACACCAAAAAGTAATTTACTTGTGAAATTTAAAATTTATTTGTATGTGTCCGTTTCTTCGTGGGGTCATGTAGGTATGTTATTTATAATATGAGTTATATGATTTTGACAAATTTTACACTCGTTTTTGAGGATTTTCCCGCCGTTACCATTCATCATCGTTATCATCAATCATAAATTCAGAAATCATCAGTACTAAAAACAATGGCTGTATGGATGCTGTATTCCTCGTGCTCTTTCTTCGGGATAAACCAAACAAAAAAAAAAACAAATTTCATCTGTCATGTTGTGTCATGTCATCTCTACGTCACAGAATAATAAATTCCCAGAACCCATGATCGTGCACACTTTTGAAGCAACTTTTTAGTATGTAAAATTTTTACAACCTATTTACTGTATCTAAAAAACTGATAATATTTATCGATTTGGCAACAATCGGCGAGTAAGATGAGCGGAAGATGCGGGATTTTTGACTCGTTTTTGCTTCACTACACGGAATACATCTGTCATTGATGACTCCTTCTGGGGACTTGTTATTCTATGGTGTATGTCAAACGTATACCTTCATGCGTCAAATGGTATTTTTTTTATTTATTCCAGCCCAGAGGAAATTATGCGAAACCCTATAGCCTATGTTCATCCGGGTCCAATAAGGATTCTCGCGGTGAAAGAATTTTTGAAATCGGTCCAGTAGTTTCGGAGCCTATTCGCTGGAAAAAAACAAACATACAAACAAACAAACAATCAAAGTTTACCTCTTTATAATATTAGTATAGATAAACTCTATTTTTCTACAGTTTTACAATCTCTTTGTTACTTGAATTACGATTTTTTTTGCAAGCGGGAATTTTTAATATAAGCTGGCATAACCTTACTAGAAATTATAAAAGCTCAATGTTGCAACTGTCGAGCATACATTCTTTATTCGTCAGAACAAGTTACTATACTTGTTTAAATCTTGTACGTCTCAGAGCTGTACAAATCGCTCAGTTTAAATTTCGGATATTTAGGTTATTTTATTTTGAAATACTACTATACCTTCTTCACTTGCTCGGTCGCTAATGTTTATGACAAGATTAAATGCCAAAGATTTTCTAACTCTTTGGGAAATTATACTAAAAATATTAAAGGTAAACTAATTTCTTTGTATATCGTCTGCCTATTTTATACTCACTTAGACGAGTATCCCAATAGACATATCTTCAATGTAATTAGTGAAGTCAATTATGAGTTACACGTGGTTCAATGGTGCACGTGTATCCCAGTTTTCGTAATAAGACAAGGTGAGGTAATGTTAAAGTAGGTACCTACTTTAGATTTTTTAAATAAGATATTCAATCAACTTACTAATTTAATTAATTGCCTTGATGACAGTTTGAGTAAATGAATTACAAATATAAAAACTGCTTGCCTATCTTCGAAGTAACTGACATTTTGTCATATCATCCTAAAATAGAAAAATAGACTGTAAAGTATTATACATTTCATGATTTGGTTATAGTTCTTGTTATTAGAAAAAATATTAAATGCAATAATAACGATATAGCAACGACATTTTACACGAAATGTATGAAGAAGTGTCTTATCACCCACCGTCCATCATAGCGTTCCTACCGCTACTATACATTCTTGTAACGTTCGTAGTAAGTAGTGGCTACTAACCTGTAAGTCGATTCCGTGTCATCGGTCCGTCGCCGTTCTTTCTGCGCCACGTAATCGCCTTGTTGATCCATGTTTCCACCTGCCGCCTACTTGAAATGGTTGTCTCACGGCCGCTGGTGAGCGCCGTACTCTTTTTATACTCTTGGACAGTTGCCAACCTCGTTAGGTAGCACAGCGATGTACTGCATTGTATTCGTGATTCTAATAAACAGAGCAATCTAGTTGGTGCTTTGCGGCGTCGTACAAAATGTTTCAAATTTCACACGTCTTTTTTATTGCCTTTTGTCAGGAAGGGTCTGTTTTGGAGCTACTGTCTAAACTCATCTAGCCAGAGCCTGGGCTCTGACTAATCTACTTACACAGTTTATTACTATGTATATTCATACAACTGAATAGCCTGTAATAATAAATATAAAATGCTATAAGCAACATAACTACATACTTATTTATATTTTCATCCTGTGAAAATGTTCCTTTTCAAATTATTTCAAATTAATTCTGAAATCTGAAGTTCTTAAGTCTAGGTCAAACCTATCACCAAGCCCATAACTAAATTCCTGGGGCCGGGTCGGTCAAAACGATTATACGGCAGAACAGTTAACATTACCTACGCAATTTCAATGCTCCGTCAATTGTGATCCTACCGATTTCATACAGCTAGCCTAATTGAATTGGGTCCATTCGCTCAATGCGTGTTACGTTCCGCGTCACATTTTGTCTACTAGAACATTGAACGCGATGATGGTTGGTAATTATAACGTTGATAGGTACTGAAGCTGATAACGATACGAAAAATTTCTGTATAAAAGAATAAGAAGTAAATTACGTCTACGAAAACATTATCTGTATAGCATCAAGCACCATCTGCTAAGTAAAGGTCTACCTAACCTAACCTCATCCACTGATTTCCAGTAGTTTTTCTGGAAATTTCTTTAGCTGACAATAAGACATGTACGGAATTGTCTGTTTTAGCCGCTGCTGCGTTTAATATGCTTTCACTTTATCTTTGTCTTTAACTCTTAAGGTATAATTCCTCTCAATTCTAATATAATAATCTCGCACTGAGGCCTCGTCCCTATCATTCCCTAATATTCTCACTGATTCGGCCGATGGAGTGCTAGAATTGCTCGAGGTACCTGAATTGATTGCAAAGCTTTGTAGTGGTTCTACACTATTAACTACACAGATCCTGTGGTAATTCACGTTATTACTAGTCCATTGATTGCTTTTCCTTTGTCCTGTCCATGTCCTAGGATTTCTGTTAATTGATTTTGTGTTTATCAATAGAGACCCACTGAAATGTTATTATGTGGTCGTCGTCGTCAGCCTATTGCAGTCCACTGCTGGACTGCTTCCTCCAGTGTACGCCACATGGCTCGATCTTCCGTTTTTGCCATCCAGTCACTACCAGCCGCCCTCTTAATAATCGGTCCATGTGGCTGGAGGGCATCCAACGCTACGCTTGCCGAGACGCGGTCTCCATTCGAGAGAACCCACTTACTCCACCGTCCATCGGTTCTACGACAGACGACAGCCCACTGCCACTTCAATTTACAACATTTCCAGACTGCCTCTGTCACTTTGGTCTTCAGCCGAATAATCTCATTTCGGTTTTTGTCCATTAGCGAGACAAACAATCAGTAGGCCAGCCCCACCGCCAGGTTCCACGTCTCGGCTTCGTAAGTCATGACTGGTAGAACTTAGTACTTCTGGACAACATCTAGGGTTACCTTCGACAGAGACCGGCTCAGGGATGATGTGCCGTTTGAACATTACCTCGGTCTTGTCCAGGTTCATACTGAATGCCATATGCCTCGAGGCAGCATTGACACTAGGCAGCATTTTTTTGCAGGTCTTGCAATGATTCAGCTATTAAGATTATACCGTCGGCAAAGTGAGATATTCACCATTGACGTTGATGACAGTGAGATGGACTAGGCATCTCACTGTAGCGTCTTGAAGACGTCCTCCATTGCGTTTGTGAAAAATTTCGGGGATATGACATCACCATGCGTCTTACACCTGGGAGTAGTTGGATCGTCCTGTTCGGTAGATATTTCTCAGCACCATATCGTCAATCGATTTGGATTCACTGCAAGGATTCCGAAACGGCCCAGGTTTCCATGGAGTCGAAGGCTTTCTCATAGTCCACAAGCCATACACAGCGGTTGGTAACTCCTCTGTCTTCTGCATAACCTGCTACAGTATGTACGCTGTAGTGTGTTGTAGCCTTTGCGAAACCCGGCCTGTTCCGGTGGAAGGCGTCATATTTTAATGCCAGACGTTTTTTAACGACTCTCGAGAACAGCTTATAGACGTATTGTCTCCCTTCTTGAAAATAATGTCACTGCACCTCTGCTCCACGCCTTTAGAGTAGTCCCATCGGCCAATTCGGAGTTAAATTACCTTTTAACTCTTCAAGGACATCGAGGTTTTCCCCCAGCCTTAAGGAGCTCAGAGCTCATTTCGTTCTCCTCGGGAGCCTTCCCATTCTTAAGTTGTGAGAGCCGCCCCGATTTCGTCTATGTCGACGTCCGAAAGATCGTCCGTAAAGTGGCGGAAGAGTGGAGCTCTGGGGTCGCCCGCGTCGGATGGAGGCTTCGGTGTATGCGAGGCGTACAGATTCCCATAGAAGTCCTCAATTTCGGCGAGAATCCCTGGAACTGAAGCGACGATTTGGCGATTATGTGGGTATTAATTTGTAATTAATTGCTTACAAAGTAACTGTAAACTAACGGCTACTTAACGTAACTACGTATTTATGGCTTGTCACGTCGCGTGCATAATGCGCGCAAACATAAAATGGTTAAACCCCATATTAAATAGTTTATTTATTTATTGAGAAAGTCGAGTTTATTTATTTATTTATTGAGAAAACCAACAGTGTTACATATAGTACATATTTTAAGATATTATCTAAAAATGAGGCCAATAACAGGTTTTCCTAATAAAGCTAATAATAGACAAGCAGAAAGTGGTCGGTCACATACTGCATACATAAGGTTATACAAAATGAAATAATTGTAATGCTGGTAAATAACTCTGCCTGTGTAGGTCTCTGAACCTACACAGGCACACGTCTCCCACGAATGACAACTGTTCATATTATATTATGTATCATATTGTAAAAAGAAAAACAAAAAAAAACAAAGACTGCCACATTATGTCAAGTATAACCGACACAGGTACAACTTATAAGTTACCAATTAGTAATATATATAGGTAGTTCAGATTAAGTAGCTCTTTATGAGTTTAGGTCTTTACTATTCATAGTTATATATATATAAATATATACTAATCTGTCTGTCTAAACATATAATTTGGCCGCGTGGTGCCGGTAGAGTAGAATTAGTGGGTCCCCCCCATGTCTGCCCGTGGGTATCGTACGAGGCGGTTAAGGGTTTCCGGGAGATGGCCAGCAGCTCGTCCCGTGTTGAACTGCGGTCACCAACCCGCCTGCCCAGCGTGGTGACTATGGGCAAATACCCCCATGGCATGCTCTGGGGGAGGCCTACGTCCAGCAGTGGACTGCAATAGGCTGATGATGATGATGATACATATAATAAAATTGTAACGGATCGATGTTTGTGCACGCTAATCTCAGAAACGGATGAACCGATTTCAAAGCAGTTTTCAGGAATATGTTGTGACAGGTCCCACTTATAGGCTACAACATATAGGCTACTATTTTTTCCTGGTTTTTTTTTTTATCCTGGATAATTTCGACATTTTGTTTTTTCTGCAGTCCACGCGGACGGAGTCGCGAAGATAAAAATTAAATAATATTACAGTAACTATAAACTATAAATAACAATAAATTAATTTACTTTACTTTATAAAATTTTAAAAAGTAAATAAATAAAACTGCAATAAAGAAAACGGTACGCCAAGGATGTGTAAAGCAAAAATAAAAGAGAAACGAAACGGGCCGCTAACCAAATAAAAGACGAACGAAACGGGGAACTGTCTTCCGTAAATAATAAAGCAGGTCTTAATTCGCTGCATGAGTGGCAGCCGGCGCGGCACGGCTTCAGTTAGCACATTTATCGCAACGAAACACCCAAGATCCAACTCCAATCCATACTGGAATTCAGCATTAAATAGCCTGCAACACGGTGCAGACTTGTTTACAAACGACGCAACTCCAGGTTCAGCGCTACTAGAAACATGCACTTTATTGCTTCACAACTTAAAGCTTGATTGCCGGGGCGATAATTTATGTGTGCTAACCTTTATTTGAATGACGTCCGCCTGGCGAAAAAAACACGAGACGTTGAACCCGCAGCGAATGCACCGCGGCCGTTAACATTGGTCGAGGTCAGGGAGCTTGCTGCCAATGTGTTGCGGAGAGCTGCCCGGCCAAATCTGGTGCCGGAATATGTGTAATACCTATAATTATGGATGTCTAGTTCGCTAAATCTAACGTGATTTAATCTTTACTGTACAATGAATGACATTGAAACAATAGAGTTAACATGTAAGGACTGGTAAACGCCCTCGACTACATCCGTGTGGACCGCAGAAACTGTTTGTTGACTTTTTCAATGGATAAAATACCTACCAAATGTAATTTTATTTAAATCTTGTGTCGCAAAAACGCGACAGACGAATAGAGTTAAGTTCACATTTATACGAGGAATGATAGTAAGGATTGCTAAGACATCTTTGAAACTATTTAGGTATTTATTTTGTTGCAAGTAAATACTCAAACGATTTCCGGTTCTGTGGTAACATGATATTAGCCTAGTAAAAACACTAAAGGCGATGCGCCGCGTAACTTAAATGTCTTAAAGCGATTCTTCTAAAGGAGAAGATTAAATTTTCTGTGCGAATTTTAATACGAGTAAAGTCTTGATGTCAGAAAAATGCACTTCCTTTGAACTATCTACTTAGTTAAATAAATGAACGAATAAATGGGTAGGTGCCCGAGGGGAAATATAAACCTGTTAGATTTATGCTCGCAGCTGAGAAGCTCTCCTTTTCGCTCATCTTTTTAATATACGTTAATGTACGTTACTCTATTTAACTTTGTTGTAATTAAAACGAAATAACTCACTTTATATTTTAGAATTAATGTAAATTTAATTGTAACATTTTTTCCGTATAAATACAAATTCCTAACTTTATATTTAAAGTTATGCCGGTTTGATAAAACTTGAGAGAGTTATTTTATAGTAATGAATTTATGTTGTACTCTAGTGTTGTAAACGACTGTGTCCACGTGGACTGCTTTAAAATGCTTTCTCCGGTTCAGATCTAGAGTCTAGACTACCTGTGTAACCAAATTTCATTTATATCGGTTCAGAGTTTTGATGTGAAAGCCGTACAGAGACAGACAGAATTAATTACATTTATAGTATTAGTAAGGATTAATTGACACCGGCTTGGTTGCACAATATTAACGTTGATTGAGATTGATTAATACTAGGACGATATGAGGTTTCATATCAAAATGTTTTCTAGCATCCGCGCCTGTCAACTCGAAGCTACCTACCGCCAAAATATTTCAAATTAACGTAAAGAACAAATAGAAAAAAAATTAAGAATTTTAACAGAATAAAAATAAGTATTTTTCCTCCTAAGCTTTTAATCAGCGTTACGGAATAATAAACACAAAACTTTTTAAAAAATATACATTTTCTCGAGATTTCCTTAAATTGGTATTACGAATAATAATGACTAAAAATATAAAACGTTAAGAAATTCGGGACCGGTCTCATTTTTTCTCTCTCTCTTAAATCCCCCTTATCCAATTCGAGACACGTTTACGGAAAGCGGTGTTCACGGAGAACCTGTATTTATTTCCATTTGCGAAGGGTAGCAATTCGTTTGGCAGTGCGCCATTAGTTTGTACGGGACGTGAAGGAAGCCTGAAGACGAGGTGGCTTAACAACATTAGGTCCACGATAAAGTGGGTTTTCCGCTACCGGGCGGAGCGAGTTTATTCTTGAGTCATAAATAGGCTTGTTTACTTCGCAACACGAAATACGAAAATGCAACAATCTGACTCCACCGAGAAGCAATCAATTAAAATAACAAAATGTGCAAAAATAATAACAATCGGTTCATTTTGCTCATTTCTTTTCGGCAGTGAAAAACAAACTCCCGAACTCTTACTCGGTGAAGTCTTCCTTAGTTAATTCCTCTATGCTTAAAAGTGTCGCATCAGGGACCTCTTTCCTACTACGCCATCCACACCATTGCTTGGTGACGGGTTATGTTGGAAGGCAATTATTAGCCGATGATTGGTTGATACTGCACTGGGTTGGCTATATTGGCTGTAGTAGGTTTAATTGGTAATTGTATCGGGATCGACGTGATACAGATTAAAATGACTGTGGCAGGTAAGCCTTCTTGCCCTTCATTCGTGGTAGGGATAAGGCAGCTACGCCTCATTTGGTAAACGTGGACAGTGCGCCTGCGCTATACCATCGATTTGGGAATACAAAGCTTTTCCTATATTCGCGACGTACATAAATTTATGCCGTATATGTGTTACGTTATAATATGGTTAAACGTTCCAAAAAAAATTAGTACTAATTCGCTCTTCGTATCTGATCATAAAATCTTCATTATTGCACAACAATTTTATTGTATAGATATACAGGGTTGTTTAGGAAATCTCAAAACATGAGATTTGGAGCCTCACATTTCGGGGATAGGTTCTCTTTATTAGGCTATTTTCATTTCGCTTAACATACCCCTTCTGTTACACCTTGTATAGTATGTATACATATCAATTCATGTTTCATAATTTCGCTCAAACTCCAAACCTTGGAGTCTAGGTTTAATTAAATTCATAATTGGACCTAGTAGATGGCGCTGCGATCGGGTTCCATTAAATGAATCTGTAGGGGGAGCTAGTATGCAGTCCTCTCTGTCAGTATCAAACTACGAGTATATTAATTGAATACCGTAGGATATAAAGTTTTACGTCGAAGTAATTAAGCATGCGCCTATTGGTATTCAGATGGGGCTACACCGTAGTTAATTATCTGGGGAGATGGAAATAAATGCACTTATAATTTTATCTGATGCCCGCAGCCCATCCGTACTACAAAAACATCTAAGACATTGTCGGGACTTCCGTACAAAATTAAATCTCTTATTCCTACCATCAAAAGGTTACACATGTCCTTTCCTAGTGTCAACTATATTCCTGTACAGAATAGGGATGTTTAGGTACGGTTTTTTTATTTGTATTTATATCGAAAGATCATAAAATAAAAGAAACATTTGCGAAAGAAAAACTTCGCTAGTGTGAAAACTTTCCGGGATATAACGATTTCAAAATCACAATTTTAGACTTGTCAAAAAACGCTCCTAAAAAGGCTATCACAATTATGACGTCACTCTTTCGTAACTTGTATGCGCGTAAAAGAACTTTTGTTCTGCAGCTATTTTAAATATTGCGTTTATAAATATGGTCACAAAGCAAAAGTTGCTGTAAATGATGCAGGTGGATATGTGATATTGTAATTTTCAATTAATTTTACATTTGAAAAATGGACTTGCCCACTTAACTATGAAGGCTTATTACTACCTCATTTGGACATTTAATCAAATTGTAATTTTACAGATAGGTATGATTTGATAATTTATTCTGATAAGTATAAAATGTAATTAAAATTCAACCATAGTAAACATCCCTATTTAAATTAAATCGGTTCCGTTGTTGAGCGATTATGCAACAAAGGGGACATCATAAGCCACTTATAAAATGCCTACTACGCTCTGTTGTAGCACTTCAACAGCACAGTGACCCAATGACATAATCATATCAATCGTGTCAAGATCTGCACACAGAACGATAACTTAAGCGTAGAAGTAACTGAATTTGAACAGGTATTGTCCTCTCTGTTTTTTTATACACTCATAACAGCATTAGAAAGAATGTACTCGTAGGTTGCTCAAAATGCTAAACATCACACAAAGCAAACGTCAATTTGGTTACCTTTGCTTTGCTCCTTGACTACCTTTCCTTTGCTCCTTGGCTTGGCTTGATCATGATACTAAGTTAAAAAGCTGTATAATGTGTAAATTTATGTCTATGGCTTTGTTCATCACATTTTTTCGTATAATGTCTAAGACAGGTTACGCTGTTAATGTCACAAAGTGCCTCCTGCGCTTTAGTTATTGTTCTGTGGATCTGCCGCTGTAATCGGAACAGCATTATGTCATTATTTCGGTAGGTCAGTAACATGATACATAACAATGTTGTTTCACATTTACAATAAACACTTTAGTGTACACGGATAATAAACTTTATTTTGTAAAGCGCGTAATTGCTGATGATTTACTATCGGAGAATACTAAAATTATGTGGAATATTCGATATTGATAAAGCAGATTTTGACGCTATTTTGCACATACTCATATATAGGTAGATTGACCGTTTGGATTTAGCACATAGACGTATATACGATCTGAATGTTTTGACGCTAAAGTTTATAATAGTACTTTTTTTTATATATATTAGCTTTACTGGTATTTAAGTTAGAAAAAGAATAAGTACTTGAAATCTTACTTATTTGCGCAGCAAAAACATTTTTCTTAACCAACTTAAAAAAAAGAGGAGGTTCTCAATTCTTCTGTATGTATATTTTTTTTTATGTATGTTCACCGATATTTCCGTCAATTATAGACGGATTTCAATTTTTTTTTTTGTAGGATAGAGTTCACTTCTGAGGTGGTCCCATTTTCACCAGGTCAGGATCTGATCATGGGATCTAGGAGAAATCTAGGGCAACCACCGAAAATTGTATGCTGGTATGGTGGTTTTGTTACGTAATAATGTCTTACTCAGGTATATGCATCAGGGTGTCAACATCTAATGCTGTTGTGCTGATGATGAAGCTACAGAACTCCTTAACGGTTAGGAGTTGGGAGACAGTACTGCAATTGGTTGATGAAAACTGTTTAGTAGTATATAGGGCAAACGTGTTACTTGAATCAACATCTGATGCTGCTGTGCTGATGATGAAGCTACAGAACTCCACAGTACTGCAACTGGTCGATGGAAACTATATATGTAGTATTATGTAGGGCTAACTTGTTGCTTGTGAGGTATACTTGAATCAACATCTGATGCTGCTGTACTGATGATGAAGCTATAGAACTCCTTAACGGTTAGGAGTTGGGAGACAGTACAACAATTAGTCGATGAAAACTATTTAGTAGTATGTAGGGCTGACGTGTTATTTGAATCAACATTTGATGCTGCTGTGCTGATGATGAAGCTACAGAACTCCACAGTACTGCAATTGGTCGATGGAAACTATTTATTAGTATGTAGGGCAAACGTGTAACTCGAATCAACATCTGATTCTGCTGTGCTGATGATGAAGCTACAGAACTCCTTAACGGTTAGGAGTTGGGAGACAGTACTGCAATTGGTCGATGAGAACTATTTAGTAGTATGTAGGGCTAACGTGTTACTTGAATCAACATCTGATGCTGCTGTGCTGATGATGAAGCTACAGAACTCTTTAACGGTTAGGAGTTAGGAGACAGTACTGCAATTGGTCGATGGAAATTATATAGTATTATGTAGGGCTAACTTGTTGCTTGTGAGGTATACTTGAATCAACATCTGATGCTGCTGTGCTGATGGTCAAGCTACAGAACTCCTTAACGGTTAGGAGTTAGGAGACAGTACTGCAATTGGTCGATGGAAATTATATATGTAGGGCTAACGTACGTACGGGTAGGTACTACTCCTGACATGGTAACGATAAAATCCTTAAGTATACAGGGTGTTTTTTCGTTGCCACCCTTAACTAAGGGTACGTACTCTATACATCAAATAAAGTATGTTTATGCCAAAAAAAATGCTGAGAAACGATGTAAATTTTTTTGAAACAATTTTTTTATAACTTGATCGGGCGAAATTTATAGTGTCCAGTGTTTATGCTACTTTTTCATAGACAGATATTAATTATTTCTCGTGAAAAAATCTTGCTACGCGCGTCTATGTGCATTTATGCAGAAAAACGCAGTCTATTTACTCAAATGTGGACTCTAATATTTTGGAAACCAGACACTTCCCAGGTATGCTTCCAAGGAGAAAAATGATCGTGATGATGAGGAGATTACGTAGTTTTCGGGAACGTTGACGACCAAAAATCACCTGTATAAACTAGCATCTATTTAAGTCCACAACGCATTAACACAACTAAAAATCGAGAAATAAACTGACTTTAAAAAAAAATTACCGACTTCAAACTTTAACTAAAAAGCGATAAATAACGTAACTAATTTATCTACTTAATACATATTAAATATCTAAAATTATTTAAATATTTACAACTTAATACCTAGTACTTTAACAAAGTCATCTTTAACTATTTAAATATTTATAATTATAACTTATTTTTTGGAGTCGGTGCCAGCCAAACAAATGAATGTAATTAAGAAAACTGACTGACACTAAAATTCATAGTAAAACCAAGAATAGGAAATTGCATTACCGCGTGCCCTGCCTACTACACCGTATTATATTTTGCCATGTGTGTGGTTTTGCCAGCCGCGCGCGTCCATCAACAATGATCAACACAACAGCACCGACTCCAAAAAATAAGTGATAATTATAAATATTTTGATAGTTAAAGATGACTTTGTTAAAATATTAGGTATTAAGTTGTAAATATTTAAATAATTTTAGATATTTAATATGTATTAAGTAGATAAATTAGTTACGTTATTTATCGCTTTTTAGTTAAAATTTGAAGTCGGTTAATTTTTTTTTAAAGTCAGTTTATTTCTCGATTTTTAGTTGTGTTAATTTAATAGCGTTTTCCGAGAAGCCTTCACATTTATAAATTCCCATTCCTTTTTATACAAGTATCTTGTAAGATGGATTTACAATTTCATTGTGTTTCAACAAGCTAGCTCGTGAATTCAACATGAGAAACATAAGTAGGTATTTGATCCTATAACGGGGTAAACAAACAGGCTCCTTTATATAATATTTTTAGTTAGTTTAGAGTTATATAGGTATTTTTTGCAGTACAATACAAACACAAGTAAACACTGAATTGATCCAAAAAATTGCTAAAATATTAATTTAAATTTACATCAGAAAATCCATGATATGAATTAATAATTTACACATACCCCATCGTCGCTTTATTTGGAGCGTTATTAGGGTGCCGGGGGCGGGCGGGGTGGGATAGTAGAATGAGCCCGCCCACGTGTTTATACTATAATCTAATGTAAGCTATGGTGCCATACTAAACTATAAAAGAATTTTCTTTTTGTTAGCAGGTACTGGACGAAGACGATAATGACATTTGCGGCATAAATATCACACAAATTCATCCAAACTGTGCATCATCGGTGAGTAACATCTGTGTCTTCTTCTAATCTCGTCGAGAACTCTCGGGAACGCTCGAGAACGTCGAGAAAGACGGATTTCTTGCCGAGATTTCTTACTGCGAACCTGTATCATTACATTAACCTCCTTTTTTATGTTAATCGGTTGTTAAATTTTTTTATGTTGCTCCATGCGATTTCTTACTATAATGCTGTGCTTTAATGTTACTTTTATTGTGAAAAGCTGTGCGTTTCTATTAGTATTAGAATTTGTCATCGATTTGAGTAAATTTTTTGTTTACTTTAATTAACAATGGGCTTTTCCTTGTTACAGATTGTTGCTACGGTTACAGACTAGGGCTCTTTGTAAATAACTGAATGTCGTTGCGAGGGACGCCTACACTTGGATTTATTTTACAGGTAAATTTTATTTATTTCACTGTATTATTTATTTAAGATCTCTGTTGTTTGTAAGTAGATTTAAGTACTGGCCTGGCGAACTCTTTAGCATAGCGTTGTTTTTTTTCATGCGATTATTATGTACGGTTGCGATTTGTAATGGTGATTGTTTTTCGTGTTTTCAGGTTATTTACTATATTTTTGTTTTACTGTTGATAACATTTTAGCTACCATTGATGGTTTTCCATTATTTATATTTTATATAATCGCTATTAGGTCATGTTCTTATCGTATGCGATAACCTAACACGCTGTTGTTAAATTACCTTCATTGCAAACAAATGGCGTGGTCCGTAGGTATGATGATAATATCTATCTTGTACACCTGTGGGGCATAGTGCTGTTTCTGTACAGTTTACTGTACTGGAAGGCATAACACACAGTAACACAATAACACACTGGAATAATTGTAAAGGTGAGTGTATACTGGGTTAGGAAATAAATTAAAACTAGGTAGATAGGTAATCTGTACTTTTCTAATAAAATTCTATAAATAAATAGAGTAGCTTAAAACAATTCTAGGTAAAAAAAAGTCCTGCTTGTTCTTTCCGTATTTTTCTTCTTAAAATATTTCTCGGGGTTTTGTTGTTTCAAACGCTCTCTGTAAATTTTTTGCCTTTTGGCCGGAGTAGGCATCTGAAGCACTTAAATGAAAATAATCTCAAATAAACACTTATAAAGAAAAGCCACAATATTTTTGCTTTTTCTTTTAAATTTCAATTAGTAGCCAAGTCATTATTTTAGCTGCCTGATTAATTATTTGCCTACATTATAACTCTACAGAATACAGGTTAAAATAATGGTAGCTACACAATCTGAAAGACATCGCACATAGGTACCATTATAATAATTAAACTATATTAGAATAATTACACCATACGAGACATTACCCTCCTTTTGATTTCGTCAAAGTCGGTTAACTTTTGTGTACAACCACCTTTACAATCTTCTAGTGTATGACATAACATACCATCATAACACACATAACGAACTGGAACATACTGGAAAATTCTAAATTTAACAACAAATAACGGCCACAAATTTAGTTAGAAATCTATTTCAAGAGACGATTTACTCTGTAAATTGCCTGTACTTTAATTATAATAAGCCTAATAAGCAATATTTTTGTACTTACCACGTACACCAAAAAAAATTAACTCACAAGCGAAGACGTCACGACTACAATATGGCGGAATGACAGGTGTCACTTTGACAGTTGTCGTAAGGTGTTGCCTCATGAAAATTTGTCAAATTGTGATGCCTACTATTGCAAACAAAAAATCTACATAAAAAATAAATTGGAATAACACTAGAAAAAAGACACATATTAAATAATGTTTAAAGTTCATAAATACTTGGTTTATTTCAAAAATTTATACATTATTACATGGTATTTTTATCACTAATAAGTAAACCGGGCATTTAGAGCCAATACACAATTTTCTTTTTGTAATTTTTTTTTCTACATCAGTGTAGTTAGGAGACAAATAATTTAGTACTAGGTTTTATTTTGTTGATTTATAAGATAAATATAAGTGTATTTTTTTAAATTGCAGCTACAAGTAAGTTCTGGCCATTTCTTTGATAATATAAACATTATTACCACCTCATTGTAAAAAATAAAGAAGTTAAAGTGAAGAATAAAACAATTAAATTCCCAAGGAAACATAGGCCCACTTAAAACTTTCAAATAGTACAATATTTTTTTACCATACCCAGAATAGTTCAATCAAAGAAAACTGTACTTGTACGTAGCACTCTATATACGCGAGTTAATGATAGTGCTTATAATAAAATACTATTAAAGTTTTTTTATTTAAATAAATTTGTTGTCTGTCACCTACCGTTACGTGTTAATAGATATTTAATTAAAAGCACCTCATAATAATATAGTATGGGAATGCCGGCAGAGTAGAATTCGTACCACCCCATGTCTGCCCGTGGGTATAGTACGAGGCGATTAAGGGTTTCCGGGAGGTGGGCAGCAGCGCCTCCCGTGTTGACAACATAGTCCGAAATACAAATTGCGGTCACCAACCCGCCTGCCCAGCGTGGTGACTATGGGCAAATACCCCCCATGGCAGTCTTGTGGCGTGCCATGGGGGAGGCCTACGTCCAGCAGTGGACTGCAATAGGCTGATGATGATGATGGGAATAGCACTAGTGAACGTAGTAGTGGAACTAAAACTATCGAAATGCGATATACTGAGACGCGCGTGTTACGCGGAGTGTGTTAGACAAAAATCACATTATAAGTATTAGAACTTTGGAAGATATTTCTGTGCTAAATAACCAAAACTGTATTATAAAATTATTTATTGGTATCTATATTAACTTGATTACCCCTGATGAGTATGTCGTTAAGTACATTATCATACTTTTTGAGCCCGTCAAAAATTAAGTTCTTATTTCTATCTTCTTTATCATTTTCATATGAAAAGTATTTTGTAAGATAATACGCGCTTTTCTTTTACCATTTCACCATTATTTCCATTTTCTATATAACAAAGCCCCTAGTCTAGGTAACACAATACATCAATATAAACAGAATATTAGGACTAACCTATTATTCCATCAATAGTGCCTACGTCCTAGAAAATTATATCAAATAACATAGGTAACAAAAGTAAAATACATATTAGATATTTCTTATTTACTGTAGGTACTTATTATTTACTGTAATGGCGGCACGCTGTGTATATCGACAATTGGCGTATTTGATTGTTTGTAAGAAGTACATATTTTATATTGCCTCAGAGCCATCCCACTCTCAAAGGAGTTAGACATTTTTGTGAAAATTTTCGCTCTTGCATTGCTTCTGTCTTGCTTTTCCAAAATACGTAATCAGCCTACAGAGTAGTCGGCAACGAAAGCCCGTACATAAACCTCAGGGCCGTCGCTAGCGCCTACTCCATGGCAACGAACATTGTGGATGAAGTGTAGAGTTTTCTGAAAGGCGTGGATCTAAACACCGCTCTAAGCAGGTCACGTGGAGTGTCGCCGTAAAACATTTCACGAGGACTGTATCTTTCAACAACCGCCCACGGGGGCACCTCAGACCTTTGGCACCCCTCATTTTGGGTACCACCGTCATTGCGTCATTCACACCCACGCCGTCCGCGCGGAACACTTATTGATGGACAGGGACCTAGGAATTGAGAGGTTTTCTTGTGTATCTTATCTGAGACGGTTATGTATGTAGAGATAGACATACCAGTCTTAGCAACCGTTACACAGAGGATCAAACAATACTCGGACAAGTTTCTAGAGACTTTAGACCAGGGCTTCCCAAACGTTTTTCTCATAGACCCCTTTCAAAAGTCAACTGGTTCTGGTGGACCCCTACAGGCCTACACCACATACGAATTCATTGTGAACCCCCATTTTTTCACGTCAACGTAGACCTCCATCGAGACTCCTGTGGACCCCTGGGGGTCCACCTGGACCACTTTGGGAACCACTGCTTTAGACGGACAGGACCGTAACATGTTATAAAAGTACCTACGTGTATTTCTGAATATTAAACGTTGAATATCAGATTTGAATAGAGAAATAATGGTGGAGATTTACGTTACCTATTTTATGCCAGTCTACGTTTATGAAAATTCACTGAACACGCACGTCAGCATAATAATGAACTCTCTCGAATTGATGAGTTTACACGCGCAACAATATAAGGTGTGAATTAGCATTTATTTATAGACTTTACGGTAGCATTTATTCATGTCTTACAAGTACATACAAAATATATTTTTCTGAACAAAAAAGCGCCATAAATAGTTTTCATTTCACTTGGTCCAGTTGAGCCCTCAGAAAGCTCAATCAAAGCATATAGACAATGATTAAACCATGCCAAATCACCTGTGAACACTATTACACAAAGGCACTTGCGAATAACACCATCCCTAACACCCCGCTGCGATTGGGCGTTAGCGGGGTAATAGACAATACTCGTATTTCGGAGACAATATGTAGACTCGGTACAGGCCCGAAATATACTTGTTGCTATATAACATTACGGTATCAACCGCCAGCCTGTTTCAATAGTTACAATGTTCGACACTAGCCGTTCCACCCCTTTGATCAATGTTGCTTGTTGCAAATCAAGGTATCCTCTGCCTGGCAGCTATGGAAGCTAGGTAGTGGAAAGGGTTGTAGCCCCTTCCCTTGCATCTCCGGGTAGGTGCATCCCTGCCTTACGCCCCCCGCGTCGGCCGGGGCGCTCCCGAGTCCTGTTCAATCAGTAGCTGCCTGGGACTCGCGGGTGTCGGTTGTCTAGCAAATGGCAGCTCTCAGTTAAAAAAACTGTCACTGTAATTTCACTTTTCTCTCACAAACCATTTTGATTTTTTTTACTATTCATTCGATCGTGTCTTAGTTTAATTTGCATATAATAAAAACAATTTGCATTCGAAATCGCAACCGTACTAAAAATCAAGCTCGGCGAGATCGGTATTCAAGTGTCATTGATAGCTGGCGATCAAAATTTTTATGCACTGTAATTCATTTGGGGTATACTAAATTTCGACAGCTCCCAATACGGTCGAGCCGCGGAGTGCGCTGCTGGGCTGGTGATGCAGACTGCGGGCCATCAACAGGTAGGTTCGATGTCTGTTAAATGTCGCAAAGGGCCCGGTCTCGATACAGCCAATAAAATACAGATTTCATTGTCATGACTCTTGAACAATTTAATAAAATTCATCTTCAAAAGATGAGAGCCCCCTTTGCGAGAAATGCTTCAAATAAATAAGTTAAGAGAAAAAAAGATGAACCCTAATAACGACGTTAATATTAAATAACACGTAAAGACGTTACTGTTACTTAGGTAGAAGTTTTACATTTACAGAAAACCATTTTTCAATTACTTAGTTTTGCCTGATACGCAGTTTTTAAGCTTTTTTGTTGCGCATTTTCATGCTATGCGATTTTGCCAGCGCTCTATTGTTGTTTAATTTTATATATGAACGTTATAAATACTTTATGAACTGATTGAAAATTTAGTCGGAATGTTTTATTAATATAAACGGATACCTTTTTCTAGATAATTGTAACAAATACATTCATAACGTGATATTTATAGACAAAGGTATTTGAATATATAGGTATATGAATTATGACCATTATTTGTGTATGACATGTTTTTATATCACTGATTTTTTAAAAAGATAAAACTATATTTTCTGTTTACCCCAAAAATAGGGTAAATGGAAAATATGGTCGGTACCTAATGTCTGACTGAATTTTTATGGATAAGTAATATTACCTACATACTTATTATATAATTTTTGACTCTGAGGAATACTTTATTATGTAAACGATCTTGTATGTATTTATATTTGCTCTACTCTGCGTCAGTGTATCTTAAAGCTCAGGCGAATTATTTTGAATTCAATAGTTTATTTTTTTACCTGTTTAAAGAAATGTTATAGCAAAAAAACAACAAAATAATCATTTATTATATGTTTTTGATCGTATCATTGATATCTACGGAAAAAGCGATATAGGTAGATATGTGGCACGGAATCTAGAACACGTAAATAGGGCGCCCCGATTCCGCAAATGTCAGGCCTACGGCCTACCTTAATAATGTTATCGATAAATATATTAAATTCCATACTGGAATTGAGAAGCCATTTGAAAAATATTTATATGATATTACAGTCGTACAACGTGCTTTATTTAAACTTCCTTTACCACAAGACAATTCAATGTAGGTAAATACAGAGTCTGTTAAGATAACATTAAGATTGACACTTTGTTTTTAGAGGTCTAGGTTTCTTTTAAATTTTTGTTACAGTTCTCAGGTAAAAAAAAACATTATTTCATTTTAAAAATTTGAAAATTCGCGATAAACGAAGATACACTGCACCCAGAGCAACTCGCAATCAAAACGAAGACTATTGGTTACAGATTACCGAATATGCACTTGATCTAATTAAAGTTAGACTACACGCTCGTGTAATAAATTATGTAACCGGAATCCGAAACGCGGCTCCGGTTTGATCCGTATCACTAAAGTTCGGTTCGAGTAACCGGTGTTCTTCGGGTCGGTTGTATGATTTTCCAAGCCTTTACCCCTGGATGTCTGCGTGCGTCGATACGTTGCTCTTTGCTACGTGAAAGACATGGGTAGTGAGATGTCCTGTACATCACCAATTCTCACTACCTTGTCTTTCATGCGGACTGGGCATGATACTCCAACAGCAGGAAGATTTTGCATGCCAGCCAATATTTTTTATCGAATACCTATTATTCGATTCTACTTACATATGAAATTTTATTTTATGTACCTACGCTTCTATTGAAAAAAAAACATGTATCAGATTGGTTCGTGTTATTTGGAATTTGGTTGAATATTTTTGTGGACATAAATATTTAATTCACGCAAACGTAACACTGGTTTTTGCTGTTATGATATATGAGTATTGGATTTGATTTATCTCTTGTTTCAATGTTTTCTCTCATTCTGGTTCTCACACGATGTTTCTCAGAACGTTTAATCTCGATAATCTGTTATTAAAATTGCATTACCTGTTAATCTTAATTGGTTTTATAATTAAATGCGTAGTTCGCAATAAAAACGTACATGTTCTATTAATCTCTTTGTTATTCGATAACTTATGTAGGTAATATGAGAATAAATACATAGTAAAACCTAAAATACTTTGATGCGAAAATAATATAACCGGTCTATCAATTTTACATTAGATTGAGTTTTTCAAAATAGAGTTAGGTCTGTTATTGCTGATTTTCGCGGTAAAATCTACGGTTGATTCGCCGTACGCAATGCGTACGCAGGATAGGTACGGTTGTCAGTGTTGTATGGATCACCGTCGGTGCTTGTTGACGTAACGGCGGCAAAACCCAACAAGACCACCGTCGCCGTGTACACCATTTATGTCCACAAGCTCCCGGCTCCAGTGGTCTCTGCAATATTAAAACGTGCATACTTATGACGAATTTACCGTAGATTTTCGCGGCAAAAAACGTATGTGTACAACAAACTTTGTGGACTCTTTCACGCCCCGCGATCGCTCTACAGTGAGGTTACTTAGACAAAGTAATATTATTTATTCGAATCAATAGAGGTACGTCATCAAGGGCAACAAGAGGGCATTTCCACAAATTTTGAACGTATTTACCAAAGCTAAACCACAACCAAAAACGTTATGTTATGCACATTTTTATCGAGCAAAATTTTGACAACGTCTAAAGATATCAGAAACGCTGTCAAATAAACGGCCAAACCAAAGCTTAACCAAAACTAAACCATAGCCAAATCGTCATTTTGTGCCATTGCCCTCCAGGAAAGCCTTCGTTTTTGCGCACTCGTCAAGTCACGTGATAAAGACTGCTATTGGTGGGCGTGCTACGACAACAAACGTCGGTTCGTAACTATGTTACATTGTGTTTAGCCCCCTGGCTACTTAGCCGATGTGACATTGTTGGTTTCGTATTGACTTCGTTACCGCGACATGTTCCCAATGCGGCATGCGGCATGCGGCTATACGAGTACTTGATCGCTAATTTTGACGAATGCACAGAATGAACGCTTCCTATTGGTGGAGATATTAGGTACGATGACGAATAAAATTTCGATACGATATAATTTTACTTTGGTACTACCTGGATTTTAGAGCTTTTATCGCGATTTTATTAAAATTATACAGGCTGTAACAAAAGGATTATGTTAAGTGAGATACTATAAACATAGCCCACTATTAGAGAACTTGCCTACAAAGTTTGAAACTCAGAATCACTAATTTTTGTTTACAAGATTTTATGAACATTCCTGAGTAGGTAATTTAGGAATATACCTAAATATGATTTTGAGTCACAAATTTGGTGGGTAGATCTCCTACAGTGGGCATTTTTCATAGTTTCTGGTTTGTTACACCGTGTCTACATCGACTATATTATTAGAGAAACCTACTACTACTTATCCTATCAAAGAAAACCCCATACCACTAACAAACGGATATAAAAATATCTATTCTGAGATTTATTTGAACGCAGTCGACTGTACTCGTATTATTAAGAAAACGTACAACTAGCTGCTTTAAAATATTGATATCGAGCAGATAAATCGCTCGAGCTCTTCTAAGAATATCTCAACAATAGTCCTCCTAGGTTTATTGAAGTCCCTTCAGTGAAATTTATAAAGGAATTGTTGTGAAATCGTCGAGATATTATATTTCCGAGAAGTATTTTCCTTATTAGACGTAATATATAGGTAGTTCCGATGATAGTTAAAGTTCTTCATTAATTTTAAAACTCAATTTTTATAACATTTATTTGTCGTTTCTCAGGTTACACCCTTGCATTTCTAAGTTTAACTATTTCGGTTATTTGTTAGAGATAACAATAATTTAAAAAATTATGATTGCTTTAATGGCATTAACGGCACATATGAATAGCGCTATTAGTTGATATTATCTTAAGTGCCGATTTTTCCAAACGTCAGATAGCCTAACAGAAGAATAAAGTTGATACTGTCTTTCTCCAAAACGCTTGATCATGATAGAGACAGCATCAACACTATTCTTCAGATTTAGGCTATCTGACGTTTTGAAAAATCGGCCCTAAAGCTAGTATTTTTTTTTACACTTCGTATTCGATGTTCTATCATTTGTAGTATTTACGAGTACAACTTAAGAAAACTGCTTATAAACTATACCTAGCTAACTATAAAATTATTATTATTAATATTTAAAATCTCTGACCTTTTGGCGAAACCTTATTTCTTTCAACGAACTTCAAGGCCAAAAGTTTCTTTCATAGTCCGGAGCACATTATCATTCATGTATCATGTCTAAATTAGTACCAGCATTACATAATTAGAAAAACATTCATTCAACATATTTATTTACTTGGTAAGGATACGTAGACACACCTGGCGAAGTATTTTACCTACTGGCGGTGGCACTTTAATCATTTAATGTAGATGACGTTAGTGTAATTCTTTTAAGTCACGTAGTCTGCTTGAATGGAACAACGTTTTTCCATTACACGACACGACAACGACACGACCACTAAATTTCGTCATCTAGTATGAGAGCCGTGTCGTGGATGTGTCGTCGAAAAACAAGCTATACTATTTAATTCATTTTTGCTTGTGACCGTGGCCGTGACGTTGTCGTGTCGTTTAGTGGAAAAACGCCCAATTACGTACATAAGCTACAAAAAGATCGGCACGATGTCGCTGTGAACTTGGTCGCATTCGTCCCGGTTCGTTCGCACGTCACTAGCTAATCAATATTGGCCGAGGGTGTGCCGGGCGCCCCAATTTACGGATGGCGGTATATCTCCCAATATACGGACACGTTAATACAATTCACGTTGCTTTCAACTTTTGTACTAAACTTTATATTCGCTTGTGCTGCAGTTTCCAGGAATACAAAATTAATTACGCCCAGTAACATTTTGTAAAGTTTGAGTACGTTATTGAAAGCATTGCATCGTACGTAGGATTCTAACAACAAACAACAGGCTAACTCGTTAGTTAGTATCCAACTTTTCTGCAACCGTGTATTTTACTCTGGAAACAAGTAAAGCCACTCGCTAACGAGTCTGCCACACGCAAGCATTTCAATAGACAGGCCTCGAAAAGTCCCCGTATGTGCTAATCAAGTTTGTTTTGGAAAACATACGGCTCGAGTTTGCCAATTATTTTTTCCTAAACGAGTTTTCCTCTTACATATAATTGCATCTGAGTGTTGTGTCTCCGGACAGGTATCGGGGTGATGCTCAGAAATAATAAATTCAGTTTCCCGGATATTGTTCTTGCAGACAACTATTAATGAAGTCTTCGAAGATAAAGGCACTGACTTTGAATAGAAAATGTAGTTGTTTTAAAACAATTCTAAGAAGAAAGTTTCAGTAACGTTAAAATTAAAACTTGGTTACAGTTATATTATCCACGGCGTATGCAATAGAAGTATGGATTGTCGGTAGTGCTGCAAAGGACTTTAGGCTTTTAGCCCTTTTTTTTAGGACTAGCCTATTAAATGAAAGCCTAGTGGGCTAAAAACCTAAAAGCCATTTAGTTTTTGAGGTTAGCCTAGGATTAAGCCTATTGAAGCCTCTTGGTTATAAGCCGAAAGCCTAACCTTTTTTTAAGACTAATTTAATAAAATAAGACGCTCAAAAAGCTACAGGAGCTCTTAGGCCTTAAGGCTATTTAGGCTACATCTATAACCATTCAATCAAGTCTATATTATTTAAGTCCATTTCCGTCGTTTTTTACTTAAAACATATTAAAATAAATAGTAAATTAACAAGTTTGTTGTTTAAATATTTCATACTTTTCAGTCTAAAGTGAAAACGCCCCATTCCCGCTGGTGATTGAAAGTAAGAGGTGACTATGGGAGAGACTACAGTGAAACACAATTTCAGACAGTCCTTCAATATTTGTCAAACGTGGCGAAAACCCGTTTTTCAAGCTCCTATGCAGTTCCAATAGTTTCGAATTGATAACCTCCCATTTTTGCAGTCGGTAAAAAGGCTTTTACAAAAAAAATAAGACCATACGTATTACTACCAAGCTCCTGATAAAGACTCCAGTCCCAAAAACCCTTCTACTTTATAAAAGGCTTTTTTAAAGCCTACTACTTTAAAAAAGGCTATACGGTTTTTATAATGACAAGGCCTATTTTACTGGTCTAGTCCTAAAAATGACTCGATAGGCTGAAATTTAAGCCTAAAAGCCTAAAGTCCTTTGCAGCACTAATTTTCGGTGAATAATGTAAAACGGTGATTGCTAATATTATAATTGAGGGGAAAACGACAAAGTGAATGCTCATATTAATCTAATGCGGTCGGAATTGTGAATGTGAAGAGGAATTGATTTAATATTATTGAATACTTATCTGAACTCTACACATTCTTGTAACAAAACACTCGTATCTGGCGAAATTAGAATTCGCGTTCATAATGTTGGAAACACGAACGCGCTTATTTGAAAATGTTTTCATAGGAGTAGTTAATTGAAGTTTATTGTTCAAGGGTATTTATACCTCGTACATGCAGGTGTGCACAGTGAAGCAGTAAGCCGGGCTTTTGTCGTGTATAAGCATTTAGTTTGTGATACTTCACATTGTTCACTATTAACTTGTGTACGATGCAACGTTAAGCTTATCATATCGTCATCATATTTACAATGCTGCATTTTTATAATTCACAATTTTACAAAATATGCGCAATTACGGCGAGTGGTACAATGTGCATAATTATGTAGATAGACTGTGGGTTAAATTAAATACATATGTTACGATTAAGGTAAGTATTAGATGGGGGACACTTGATGCTAACCTCTTAATTTATATAGTTAATTAATTTGCAATTTTAAAAAGGGTAATATTTAAACGTACATCAAATAAAATGTTTTCTTTAGTCACAAATAATCGGAGTTCATTACTGATTGCACAGCAAAATACTCAAATGAGAATATTGCCAAACATACTGCAATTTATATTTGTGGCATACCGCTATTTATCTTAAAGTAAAGCTTTTTTAATGCACATTATACTTGTTAACTCTTTTTTTTAAATAGCTTCTATTTTTATTAATCATACAGCAATTAACCTAAATAAAACATAATTTTATTTAACATAATCATCTTAATATTTGTTATGTTACTATTTGTAACACTCCAACATTTTAAAGTTACTATTTGTATCTGAATTCATATTTTAGTATTGAACTCATTATGTTATATGACATCAATACTAAAATATTAAATCAGATACTTACAAATAGTAATTTCGAAATGTTTCATCAATTCGATTCTGGCATACTATACTGTTTGTCATACTCTAACTTAACCTATTATTTTTATCATTATATCAATGAAAAGGAAACTGTTACATCGACAAAACGTCATTCGTCTTATATTACGAGTAGCTTTGCTCTAAGGTTAATTAGCTGTGCAATCAGTATTTTTGTTGAGATTGTAGTATTTTTGTACCAAAAGGTATTAATTTATCTTACATTCGAGGAAAACAGTTATGTTGGGCTGATGTTTATTTTCTAATTAGTTGCTGTAGTTGTTTTGTTAAACATTTAATTTATTTGTACTAAAATAATTTATTTGATTAAAAAGGTATATAAAAGGTGAGATCAAATTGATGGGAGATTATTTATTTGATGTGCAATTAAAAATATCCCTTTTAAAAATCAACATTCGGCCCGCTCAAACCATGTACGAACGAATATGCTGTTACAATATTGGATATTGTGAATTAATTTCGACATGGTGCCTGGCTAATAAATTTTAACTGAAACTGAATTATACGCGAATGCAATACAATTACCTATGCTTTTAATTAAGCGTTTAGAAACGGAAAATTCACACTTCATGTGTATTCACAAATTTTTCGCGTACATTCGGAATACACTGCTTTGGTGCAAATTAATTTCTGGTAATTCGTACGGACAACTCTATTACGTTATTTTGCGCATTCATCACCTGACCGTACCTTCATTTGGCGTTTGCAAATCCGCACTGCAATGTAGTTTTGCGTATTAATCTCTCGTTTCATGTGTAATAATTACACTGGATTTTTCTTGTATTCTTTATTGTACACACAAACATTAGACAATATAGTGACTTAACATAGTTACACAGAAAGTGCACAAAGGCGAGCTTATCTCCTTAAGAGATTTCTTCCAGCAAACAGAAGCAAAGAATCCCGAAGGAAAGGCAAGGAACTTTCCTGCGATTTAAGCCGTGCAACTTTTTTATTCCGGCTATGCCGAATTGCAGCACTAGAATGGTCAGTTATAAATTTTTGAGCGCTTTGGCCGAATGTTATTTAGTCTTTTTTACGCTATGCCGAATTGGGAAAATGGTAGTTATTTTAGCGTCTTATTAAATTTTTAATTAAGTCTAGAATTTAAGTTGTATTTTGTGCGTACGTTCGCTTTTAAATATACAGTTCTATGTTTGATGAAATATACCTATCACTACATGTTATAAAATAAAGTCGCTTCCCGTTGTATGTCTGTCTGTCCCAATGTATGCTTATACCTTTAAAACTGCGCAACGGATTTTTCAAATGGCAAAGTGATTCTAGAGGAAGGTTTATATGTATAACTAGGGACCCACCCCGGCTTGGGTGTAATGTCCTTTCACGCGGACGAATAGTATAAAATCGATGATGCTGTCTCTATCTTCATAATTTTAAAATAGGCTATCTGACCACTGGAAACATCGGTCCTTAGAATAAATATTACATTATTTTCACCGGTTCATTACGTCTTTGTAAAAATTTATAAATACGTATGTTACTATTATTTCGTTTTTCCTCAACCGTGGTTAAGTTTCCCAGTTTTTCCCTTTTCAAATAAGCGCAGTTAGTACATTATGTAAATCAACAAATTCTACAATACTCGTTAACATAATGTAAATCTCTGTCATTATGTCACGCGCACCTGAAGCGTTTAAAAAGATCGTGCATACTTCGCAAAGGTCTAAACAAGACAAATGTGTTATTGTTTTCATTGAACAAATGTGATAGTACGCCTACATATTGGCAATGACCTTCCTTCCAATGCAGTTGATAAGCCAAGTCAACAGTCTGCTATCGGTGCCGGGCACGACTTGTATTTCACTTGACTAAACATTATCTACTCGCGGTAATTTGTGTATTACTTTGATTACCGAATAACTACGTAGTATCAATATTTGATTTATCCAATGTAATGGTTGAAGTGACGATTATTTTGCATACATTGTTTGTTATTTATCTAGGTAAGAAATTTGAGAATGCTTTTAATATTATGTTGTTTCTTGATAATAATTTGCGACTCTGTAAAGTTTTACGAAAATTATATTATTTATATATTATTATATTATGTGTCATTGGAATTTCTGACAGTAATAACTGGTATCTTTGGTTGTAACAAAAGCCCCGAGAGAGTTTTAAATTTTATAGTTACTCTATAAAAAACCAAGTGAAATACCTGATATTTCGGTACTGAGACCGTGAAAAAATCCAGTTCGCTAGTTTTGGCTAGGTTTTGTATAGGTTACTATTGATAAACCTGCATCCACTGTAAAAAAACATGTATCACGCGCGTTCGTAGAAAAATATGCTCGATTCAAATCATATAGGTCCTTTATGCCTTTGCGTTAAAGTTCAAAGTCCAACAACAACGTATACATAAATGTTATTACTTTTGACTGTATCTAATCTACCGACCAGACGGATTTTTGACATATTTGAACCCTTCGGTGTACACATTCTTCAAAATGAACCTATTCACATTCAATGCCTTTAGCAATTTGTACATACTAGTGGGCGCGTAAAATCGTAATAAAAGTTATGGATATTGGAATGGTGAGCACACCAATAATAAGTACAAATTAAATCATCTTATCAACCAAGCTTATAATAACAGCATTCATACTGAATAATGTGTAATTTTCTTATAACTACCCGCGAGCGATGTGCCATTACATATTTAAAATGTTCACACCCGATGCGCCTGTCATTTCTGTCATTTTACCCTCTCTTTATCAAAGTTGTTTTATGATTTTGCTTTTAATATTTGCTGTATGCCAGATACATTTTAATTTAAATATAATTGTGGATTTTCAATTATTTTATTGCGAGCGATGTTTACAGAAAGCTTTTTCAATTTATACATTCCAATAATAATTTTCAGTAATTTGTAAAATGCTATTGCATATTTCTCTCCTTTAGTTATTGTGATAAATAACATATTCATAATTTTGCCAACGTAGGTACTTATCAAATGCAAAATGCATGTATTTTTCGTGGAATACATTAACGTCTGTCAGAAAATGTTTTGCGATATTGTAGACAAAACCCGGTCTGAATTGTGTTGAGCGAGCACAGATGTCGGCTTATGATATAAAGCTTAAGCTGAGTTTAAACCCTCGTGGGTCGACTAGCCGAAATGCCTTCAGCCATCCAATTTTAACCGAAGAGATTTATCTATGCTCTCTTTATGCTCATTAGAAAATACTTTAACCTCTTATCGATAGACGTGTTTTATTTTAGGAAATGCGAATAAATATTTCCAGTATGTTGCTGTTGTTGTCAGCTTTAAGAGGTACTCGGTAATACTTATAGGAATTTATAACGGGAATGTCGAAATAAATTGTCTATCAAATAAAATTCCAATATATTTTCATTCTCTAGTGGCTTAGTTTATGTGGAGTGGGCTCGGTCGTTCAATGCTTTCACTTGACTACATCTTTACGGGGTACATGTGTAGCGTGGACGCGAACCCCGATATAAGTGAGTTAACATAGTTCCGGTCCGTCGCTTCTAACGCTGTATGATGTCTGCATATGATATGAGGGTGTCGTCTCTACCGGTCTAGTCATTTTCCGATTAATGCAGTTTGGCTGGTGTACATCGAGTGACTTTACAAGGAACAATTTTAAAGGACCTCTACTTATACGTCTCTTTCAATTTGTCTATAGTAGTGAATGCGGCGTTAACGGTCGTATTAACTTAATTTATTATGCCAAGATTTATGCCTGATGATAAGGCTACCGGGATCGCTTAAAAAGTTTTGATCCGATAAATGCCGGTTAGCCCTCTGGTTAGTCATATGAAGTACCTGTTTATTTATTATGTTTCCCTGTTTTCCTATATAAAGTAAACACACTCTTCCGTACGCGCAACGTGATAAACTTATTTATAGAAAACAGTAGCAAAAGTTTTATTATGTCCGTCATCTCCGAGACTGCCAACACAAATTCCGATTATATGCCTATCTTTTATAACATCCGCTGATAACAGGAAGGTACTCGTAGCTATGTGATTACTATGAAGGCTATGCAAGCGCTTTGTTCAAAATAAACCTAGATTATTTACTTTACGACTTCATATGCCTTTGATGCGATCGCAGCGCAACCTACCGTGTGTGTACCCACTAGTAATAGATCTTTGATAGCCTAGTGAACGAGCCTTTTAGTCTACGCCATTGGTCATGTCAGGAGAATTCCGATTTCACACATCCCTTTAAAATTACATGTAGTAAAATGCACATTCTGGATTTGCTACTAATGTCTATTCATATGTCAAAGTCCCTCGGGTTTACATTAAACTAAATAAAATTAATCAAACTTTGTAAATAAACTAGTACCTGTCAAAGGACTTTATAATTGAAACGTTGTACCTATATAGCCTATAAAACGTTCAATTTGTATCGTAGAACCTAAAAATCATTAGCTTAGGATTGAGAGTATACTCTGGCGACCGTTTCGCGTGATCATTTTCAACTGCCAGTTATTTAAGAATGACATCCTCAGAAGAGAAACGTTTATTTTGTTTTCTTACATTCCTGAATCGATCGTCATAGGTTCATGTACTGTACTACGATCCCATGAGAGTGGGATAACTAAGCAAGCGTCGTAAAAAGAACCGGTTTGTCGAGCGGGTAATAACCCAAGTCCTGGTTGCTTTCCGATTTCTATATGTGAAACATAACGTTTTTCAAATCCGGTGCACCTTTTAAATTCCTTAGAATTGTTTATAGTATAGTTTTTAAGAGTGTTGAGCTTAAATTATTTAGATAATAAATGCTGTCTGCATTGTCTATGTGTACCTTCATACTATTGCGTTTTTCACCGATTTCACGGTGATTTAAAATTACACGCTAAATACTCGTAATCAAATCACACCCGGAATTGCTAGTTCGGCCATTATATCAGTGCAGAAGCGTGATACCGGCCGGCAACTTTATTAAAACTGCTCCCGTCCCGTTCCGTCCTGCGTGCACTTTTGCATTTTTAATATCGGCAAACGACGTCAAAGGCTGCTACGGCAATCGAGTAACCTTTCACAGTATGCATGGAAATATCACACTAATCTAATAACTGACTTTTGCTACGTAATAAATATTACCGAAACGCTATGCAGTGTGAGCTAACTAAATTATGCTTGCATTGGTGTGTATACGGTGCCCTGCTCGATTATTGTGCATTTACGTTACGTTAATACAGTCTAGGTATGCCGCTTCATTAGCCATTCTATTGTAAATTTTCATGCTGAAAGCAGCCAATACGGCACCGTTGATGAAGTGCAGTGCGAAACAATATTTACTACTTAGTCTTAAATTAGTATTAGGTATATTTCATACGCAGCGGTTGCCAGCATTACAGAATACTCTAAACCTATCTATAAAATAATCACTTGAACTTTAAGTAACTAATAGCTGTTTCGTCTGCGTTTCATTTAAACTGTAAATTTTAATAGAATTGAGGGGCAGGACATTGATGGGGAATGACCGCATAATCTAATATACCTATATACCCATTATTGCCCATCGTGGTTCATGTGCAACGTCTTGCTGGCAGCTAATTATGTCCTGAAAGCACTCCGCTCTAATTAGACTAATGGTACCTACGTTGGTGGTGACCTATATTGGTAAAGACTAATTATACTAACGTTTTTAAGCTAATAGGGAATACGAATTAGTGCAAAAACTTTGAAAATCATCAGGAGAATTGAATTTTCTAACGTTTCGCGAGCTCGAGCGCTGTAATATGATAGGTTTGTCAATTTTTTCTTGTAACAAAGTTTGATAATGAACTTTAAATTTTCTGTAGAGACTTAAACATAATTGGGAACATTATTTTTCTACAAAGGGTCTGATTGAGGTTGTTGTAAATTTTATTCTTCCGCTTTGCGTCCGGCTCAGATATATTAATCAAATTCAAACACGTTGAATCAAAGTAATTGATGATATATCGTTGTAGATAGCGAGGAATATTAATATTTATTGCTTGAAAATACCTACTAGTTGTTACTAAAATACGTAGCAAACTATACCTACAGCCTACAACAATAAAAATAAACTAGCTTTAGGGTCGCCTGCAGTGAAATATGTTCGTTCGCTTATGTATATAATACAATCGTTTTATGTTGTTTAAACTTCAATCGATATCTCATCCTTGTCAAAGAAAACAAAGGTAGGTAACCAACTGTCATCTCTCTGGGAATGGTCACTACCGCAAAAAATATAGGTGTGTTATTCCTTACCCCGCGGAAGGTCCTGTAGACTTTCCAACCTATAAGGCTTTTGGGGCTGTAGCGTCCTGGAGCCTAGTCTAGTCTTATGCTAACGTCGAAACTTAAAGTTACAATTTTCTTTCAATCCAACAAAAAATCTGTCCAGATACCCATGTTTCCGTTCTAGGACAGGGACCGTCCAATGATTAAATAAGCATTTGCTCGCATCTATCTATCTAGTCTAGATTCTGTATGGAAAGATACAGGAGCTGACCGCTGTCAATATAATTAATAAGCTATAAATTACCCTTTTGTTTGCGATATTATCTTAGTACTTCATTCAAGCCTGAGCTTAAAGCATATTTGCTTTATCGTACCCATGGCGCCATTATGCGGTGGTTAAAGAACTTGCTTTTAATTTTACTGTGCTCTCTTGTTTTTTCTATTTCGTACTTTGACTATGTTAGGCTAGATATAATAAAAGCAAGTGACTACTCATTTTCTGTTTGACTAGTTTTACCCATTTTATATTTTAAAAAATAGATTGTACTACCTATGATGAAATGAACACATATCCATTAGCTTAATAATGATATTTTAGTACAGATGAAATCATAAGCTGCTATTAACTAATTGGAGCTTATAGTAAAATTTCTAGACGTAGCCGCCACAATTTCATTCGATCTATTTCCAAATAATCATCTGAATCCAATCATATGCTACAACGATCATGATTTAATCATTAATGTATGTATTACGTTTTAAAATATATTCGGATTAAAATGATGTATTATTTTATGCCTCAATATTGTGTTATTTCAATATTATATATTTAGCCACTTAAACCAAGTACCTAATTCTAGATTTAATGTTAATAAATAATTATTTTGTCTTTATCACATGACGTCTCTTACAGTACACATTGTGAATGATCAGTAGGGTAAGCACGAACATTTTTACGCGCCGTAACGCTATCCGACTCGCAATCTATGAGATTTGACAGTTTGAAGATATCATAAGGTTCGTGCTTGCTCCACTGCTCATTTTGAAATATAATAAAGGATTAGGAACTTGGTACGAGCGGATCATATAGTAATTCTATGTGATGCTTAACTGTGCATTTACAGAGTATAAAAGCGATGTGGCCCTGCCATCAAAGTCGGCGTGTCATAGTTCAGTGTGCAGCTATCACAGCCAGCTTTGATGAGCATGGCCTCATTAGTGACAGCTCACAGCGTCGCTACTCTCAGAACCAAGAAATGACGAAGACTTACGTTGCTCGGGCCTCGCCTGTCAAAGCGGCAGTGAAATGTGTTCGCTTTCATATCACAGCCACTTTGATGTGGTCGGTTTACGGGACTCTTCGACAGTTAACACAATCAAGTCCAGTCCATGGCCCATTCGTAAAAATGGCCGTGCAATGTTGCCCACTCATATCACAGCCATTTTTGACGAGTTGGGCTGTGTGACTTCTCAGGCGGGATTATCTTTGTGATGGTTAGGTGTATTTGTCACTCTCAAAGTGGCTGTAGTGTGCTCGGTGAGGTCATATCACAGCCAGCTTTGATGAGTGACAAGTGACCGGACACCGCGTCGGGGGCGGAAAGGTCGCGAATCGCAGCAGGCAGCAGGGGGCCAACAAAGGGGCTGTTGATGTGATGCCCCTATACATATCACAGCCAGCTTTGTTGACTTCAAAGTTGCTGATGTTGATGAGAAAGACGGTTATTTTACTACTATTTAACAATATTCTAAGTTTCTTCTAACAGTATTGTGTAAAAATGTGTTGGGAGCCACCTTGTGTTAGTAGTAACTTTGTAAGTAGTTTTATTTACTTTGATGTGTGTAAATTGAAGCGCTTACAATTCTCTGCTGCTATTTTACTAATTTTATCATATATAACGTTCCAGGGCAAACCGGCTACGCTGATGAAGAGGAGACAGCAGTGTTTACGGGTGATCCCGTTTATTTTACCTAAAGCATACACCTTAGGATTAACTGGAATTACACTAATTTTTATTAACGCAAATGTGCGTGTATATATAGTCATGTACACGCACATATGTCAACATATAGACGTTCAAGAAGTCTTTAGCGGGTAACGATGAGGACACTGGAAAAGCTGACAGGAAATCTGTCACATAAAATAAAAGTCTTAAATTTTCCTTTCATTGGATTATCTGTTATTGTACCAAATATTTTGTAATGGAAAATTATCTAATTTTTAAATGAGATTTTTTTCCCGTTTAGTGCGGCGAACTCACCAACTGAGTATAGTATGATGCATCTAGTCATTACATTTTAATTGTTACGCTATACTAGTTTCGGTAGGACACTTCTCTCAGCTTGCAGCGGCTGCATACTGCATACGATCCTTATTCGAAATTTGCTAGGCATATATCTATTATAATATAAACTGAAAAAAGCGCACCGACATTGAATTTTGCCAGTTTCTACTTCATTTTGCTTCGATTAACTGACGCCACCTCATCTCTCTTACCATTCAACCCGCGGATTACTTAAAGATAACATAATCTGAATTCACCATATCTGATACGGTGAATAACGGTAAATGTGTGTAAAGTTCCTAATTTCCTATGTTTTAACTTTAGTACACTTACAAAAGGAATAGTTGTGACCTAAACAATTACAAAATTAACGAAAAAAATATAACGTACTTTTGAGCTCTTAAGCTTTTTTCCAAAAAAAGGGCTGCTGCGAATAGATCCCACAGCCACGTAATAAGAATGAAAAAAGCACGTAATAACTTCATTTTGAATGGCCACCTCATCTCTCTTACCATTCAACCCGCGGATTACTTAAAGGAATCTGAATTCACCATATCTGATACGGTGAATAACCCTAATTTCCTATGTTTTAGATTACAAAAGGAATAGTTGTGACCTAAACAATTACAAAATTAACGGCTTCTGGTTCTCCGAAGCACTATTAAGCCTGGAAGCAGCCTTGTTTAGCAACATGGTTGCATAAACATGTTGCCGAGTTGCTGTCAACATATTGCGGGCAACATTTGTGTTGCGGAGTTGATCACGCCATGGTGACGCCATGTTGAAGAGTTAACTCCCGGCGAGCGGTACACATTTGTTGCTAAACAAATGTTTACCATGAATACACATCAGCTTCTCCACTTCGTTACTCTTCGTTTCATCTGCTTAAGTAAATTTTCGATGCAAGAACGTGTTATATGTGACAATCTGCAGGTAAAGCATTTTGCTGCCCTTCCAACATTGCCTTACATTTTACAGATACAATGAAGATATTCCTAACAGCAGCAGTATTAAAAATACTCTTACTAGGACTTCCCAATAACAGCAAAATCTTACAAAGATCGCCAAGTTCATATGTAGAATCAAAATATTTTATTCTACATGAAAGCAGCATCTTATATTTATTGTCGATTGTAATTTTTATGTGTCACTTTATTTGTTACGCTTTGGCAAGCATAAGTTGGCGTTTTTAGAGTGAAACTAACAATAGTTTTAATAGAAGTGAAGTGAAACTAATAGGACAATGTCACAAATATATTAATGAAAGTAGTTGCAAAGATATTGCTATATTATTTAATGCCTTCTCTGCACATAGGCCGATACATCCGAACATATATAAGACATATAATTTTAATGTTAAGGCCGCGTCCCCATTAGGCAAACAGTGAGCGGCTGTCAGTTTGCTTCCAGTTTCCCTATACATTTTAAATGGAGTGTCCATACAGCGCGTAATGTCCGTTTGTCTAGTTTACTTTCCCCCGCAAGCGCTTTGCGGCTAATGCGCTCTAGTTCGCCGCTCAGTTGATATTTAAGTTAGCGACCGATACGCTACTCAGAGTTAGTTGGCAACAGTCAGCCGCTCACTGTTCGCCTAATGGGACGCGGCCTAATAGAACAGACATAGATCCAGACGTCATATACCTATACTTACCGCAGACGACCAAATTACGTGGACTACTAATCTGCGTATGGCAACCTACCTATGCGTGGAGCAGGCATAATATATGTGTTACTGGCGTAATGCTAGAAGTATAGGTAAAAATCTAGATATTATACAGGGTGTTTTTTTGTGGCCACCTTTAACGAAGGGTACGTATTCTATACATGAAATAAAGTAAGTTTATGCCAAAAAAAATGCTGGGAAAAAAAATTTTTTTTTTGAAAAAAATTTTTAAATTCCTTGATCGTGCGAAAATAGTGTCTAGTGTTTATGTTAGTTTTTTTATAGACAGATATTAATTATTTTTCGTGAAAAAATCCTGCTACGCGCGTCTATGTGCATTTATGCAGAAAAACGCAGTCTATTTACTCAACTTTGGACCCTAATATTTTGGAAACCAGACACTTCCCAGGTATGCTTCCATGGAGAAAAATGATCGTGATGATGAGGAGATTCCGTAGTTTTCGGGAACGTTGACGACCAAAAATCACCCTGTATACATATAATAAAATTGTAACGGATTGACGTTTGTGCACGCTAATCTCAGAAACGGCTGAACCGATTTGATACAGTTTTCATAAATATATTGTGACAGGTCCCACTTAACATATAGGCTACTCTTTATCCCGGATAATTTAGATATTTTGTTTTTTCTGCAGTCCACGCGGACGTAGTCGCGGGCGTCCACTAGTATGGAATATTTGGTTAGATGTGGCCCTCCGGTAGGGGAATTACGTTACTTGCAACAGCATAGCTAAAAACAATGGGCTCCTCGAAAATTGTGTGCGAGTGCGCGTGGCAAGTGGGAGGCGTGGGAGGACGCCACACACACTCACATTTTGCTATCGTATTGCTTTGCTTTTGTAATTTGCGTAATCAGCTAATCTATGGGTATAATTTAGTAATAGTCAAATTATACCCGAGTACCTGGAACATTATGCAAATATAGTTTTGTTTTCACACTTTTACAGGACAGTAACGTCTCCATACAACTGTCACCAATAGGATTTAGTTCGACCTGTCCCTTCTTTCTCGGCCATTTACGTTAATAAATGTCTAGGGACAGACAATTTATGTATGTCTGTTCTTAGACATTTATTAACGTAAAGGTCAAAATCGATCACAATATGAACTACAACATTGAGCTGGTCTTTTACTCGTAGTTACAAAATTGAATACTCTTGCCTTTATTATATTAAACTAAAAAATAAATAAATAAAATAACCTTTATTGCTGTTTCTTACCTTATAATTTCATAATACTTGCCTAATTACTAAAACTTAGTCATCATCATCATTTACAGCCCTGAGAAGTCCACTGTTGGACATAGGCCTCCCCCAATAACCTCCACTCCGACCGGTCGGAAGCCGCCTGCATCCAACCGACGCCCGCGACCTTGGCCAAGTCGTCCGCCCACCTCGCGGATGGCCTTCCCACGCTGCGCTTGCCTATACGTGGTATCCACTCTAGAACTTTCCGACTCCATCGGCCATCAGTTCTTCGAGCTATGTGCCCTGCCCATTGCCACTTCAGCTTGCTTGACCGTTGAGCTATGTCGGTGATCTTTGTACGTCTGCGGATCTCCTCATTTCTGATTCGATCATACAGAGAGATCCCAAGCATAACTCTCTCCATCGCTCGCTGTGCGATCCTGAGCTTCTTTATAAGGCACATAGTTAGAGACCACGTCTCGGCACCGTAGGTCATCACCGGCAGCACGCACTGGTTGAATACCTTCGTCTTTAAGGACTGGGGTATCTTGGACACAAATAAGCTTCGTAGTTTCCCGAACGCTGCCCAGCCGAATTGGATTCGCCGATCTACCTCCTTCTCAAAGTTGGACCTACCTAGTTTGACCGTCTGTCCCAGGTAAACATACTCGTCAACTACTTCTACAATCAAGCTCCCAACCAGTACAGGAGTGGGCGGCACATGGACGTTCGACATGATCTTCGTCTTGTCCATGTTCATCTTCAGGCTCACCTATTGGGAGACTCGATTGAGGCCATAGAGCATTGTGCTTAGATCCTTCAGCGATTCTGCCATGACCGCGATGTCGTCTGCGAACCGAAGGTGAGTGATGTATTCGCCACTAAAACTTAGTACTTATTCTAATTTTCGTTATTTAGAATGATCGGCAACCGGGTGTTTATGTGAAACAGCTTGTCTGTCGACAAAGGTCTCCTCTAAAGATTTCCACGTAAACCTGTCTCTTGATAAAGGGGTCCAAATCGGACCAGCTATTTTCCTAAGGTCATCTTCCCATCTGTTGGTTTGTCTTCCTCTTTTTCTTTTGCTATCTCTTGGATACCATTCTGTTACTAACTTGGTCCACTTCTCTTTACTTTCTCGTAACATATGTGCCGTCCAACGCCATTTTAGCTGTCTGAAGGTTGTGTGTACATTTTTAAAGTTAGTTTTCTTTTTAATATCTTCTAATTTCACTCTATTCTTTTTATACCTAAAATACACACTTCTATTGAATTTTGGACTTTTAATTTTCTTTCGTGTGTGTCTGTCGCCCATGTCTGGCACCCGTATAGTAAATATAGCATAATACATGTTTCGTATACTTTCTTTTTTCCTATCATTAGCATATCTTTATTATTAGTTGGCCCACATATTCAATTTGTTCGTTATTTACTATTATTTGTTTGTTGGTTACTGTTTGTTGGAAATTTGTCATAATTTTGGTTTTACTTAGGTTCATTGTCAATCCGGCTTTTACACTTTCGTCGGCTAGTTGCTGCAACATTAGTTGCAAAGTTACCGCATCCTCTGAGAACAAAATCAGATCATCTGCGAATCGTAGATGTTGAGATTTTCGCCATTTATATTGAGGCCAATTTCACTCCAGTTAAGATTCCTGAAAATCATCCAATACTGCTGAAAATAATTTTGGTGATATAGGATCTCCTTGGCATACACCTCTTTTAATAGAAAATTTGTACCCGTAGATTCTAGTTTAACTTGTGCTGTGCTCATTGCGTATACGTTTTTAATTATTCTTATGTATTTTGCTTGTACCCCTTGTCTTTTTAGAGCTTCCCATATATACTGATGTTCCAATGTATCGAACGCTTTGTTAAAGTTAACGAAACTGGTAATATGTTTTATTATATTATCTATATTTCTGTAGAATTTGTCTTAGAGTGTGTATGTGATCTATAGTTGAAAAATTGCTTCGGAAACCAGCTTGTTGGTTTTCATCTATACTAATATTATAAAGAGGTAAAGTTTGTGTGTTTGTATATTTGTTAAATTGTAAGGGGTAATCTCGGGATCTACTGAACCGATTTAAAAAATTCTTTCACCGTAAGAATCCTTATTGGACCTGGATGAACATAGGCTATAAGAATTTCCCGATATTCCCACGGGAAGGCGACCAACGGGAATTAATTTTTTTTACGAAAACTGCTATACATATGAAGCTGAAATCGGGCATATATGTTCATTGCGGACAACAAGGAAGGACTAAAAACGGATTTCCCGAAATTCCCACGGGAAGGGGACAAACGGGAATTCATTTTTTTACGACAACTGTGATACATATGAATTTTAAATTGGACCTGTATGTTCATTGGGGACTGCGAGGGAGCACTAAGAAGGGATTTCCCGAAATTCCCATGGGAAGGGGAGTTACGGGAATTACAAATTATTACGAAAACCGCTTTTGTGCCCGGTAAGTAATTTTTTTCAATTTTAGATATTTCATTGCTGTTGCTTACTGTTTATAGATTCCAGCATATCATGAATATATATTTTTAGTGTAATTATCCTTGTATCCTTTACGACAGACAGTTTTTACCTTAATATTATAGTTTTTTTGTAAATTGAATAACGGACAGCTTGACGTGGGGTGGGAGACATTACCGTGGCGACGGAAGGAGACTTTACTCAGGGTAATCTCTTCCTCTATTTCTCTTTGCAATAATATTTTTTGTTTTATTTCAGATAAATATCCACTATGCCCTTCAAATATAAAAAAAGAAACTACAAAAAAATAAGGTTTAACTATTTGTAAGTTTGTTATCTAGTTATCACATAGATATAATAGGTTCAGACTGTTATGTTTGCTATAAAGATTTGGTCCTGCTGTTTGACCAAAAGTCATTTAGCAAAATTACACTTGACAAACAACGTTTGGCAAAAATATGGTTTCGCCGATTGATGATTTTACTACTAATCATTTTACAAATAACTCACTTTACCAAATGATCAACACTTAAATTTACATTTTATAAATAATCATTTAACACAATGATCAACTAGCAACTGAGTTATTAGAAAACTACTATTGGCCTAAAAACGTTTGATAAAATTGTGTTTCGTTTATTAATAAATCTAATAATAGATAATTAATTATGGTATGTGTCAAATTAACCGGATATATTATATCTAGACAGAATGGAAAAAACAGGTATACTATGTGTCGTACTATGGTCATATATGTATGTATGGTTATACCTTAGGTTAGCGAGGAGCGAAGCGACGATGCGAGTTAGGTTGATGTAAATACAGAAGCGACTTTAGGGCGTTTTTCTTTCTCTTGCATTTATCCTCAAATGTTCAATGAAACAAATTCATTCTCACGGCGATAAGAGGGCAGCGGAAGAAATTACCCAACAGGCTAAATCGTAATGTTTGAAAAAATTAGTACTTTTTATGAAATAACATTTTTTTAAATGACATTTGGACAAATGCTTAATTTGCGAAACATATTATTTAGTGGAATGAAAAAGTTCAATTGACATTTTAATATTTAACACATTTAACAAGTGTAGTGTTTGCTAATGGATTATTTGTTAAGTGAGTTTTTGTAAGATGATACTTTTATCAAATGTCTCATTTGCCAAATGAACATTTGGTGAAACGTTGTTTGTCGAATGACCATTTGTCAATATTTTTTGGTCAAACATTAATTAACCATAAAGATACCTAAGTTACCTTTGATTTTTCTCCATTTTGATAAGATATTATTAAATGTCTAAGATATTTTGCTGTAGACAGACTGAATTTTTTATAAAATAACTGTTGGTTGTGAAAGTTCTTATTAATATTGTTATAAAGAGTTTCTAATGATAAAAGTTTATAAACACTCACTGTTATAAACGCAACTATTTATTTTAAGAAATTTAATATCTGGTCGTCTACAAAATTACTGGAAGACAGACATTTTTGATTACCGATATACACTCGCGAGCAAAAATATGGAATCACTTACCTGAAATTGATTCCGCGCAGTCTTGAGTACTAAAAAAATAGTTAATAATAATAAATAAGTGAGTGTCTGAGATACTGTGAGATGGTGAATGAGTGAGCATGAATGCCTATTTTTTTATCTGATATTTTAATGCACATTATACCTATAATTGTTAAAGTTATCATGATATCTACATTTCAAGGCGCATTGGCGCAAGCTGTAATGCTTTGTAATATGGTTATAAATAAATAAATAAAAATAAATAAATAAAAGTGGCACCGTTTTAAAGGTTAAACTGTTAGCTTTAAATTGATATGAAATTCATTTAAATCACACCAATAGTTCAGGTGCTATTGGGAATTAAGTGAAGGAGGTAGGAAAACAAGAAATATGGAAAAAATATGAATGAAGAAAACTTAATCTCAAAATTGAAATTCAATATTTTGTATTCCCTCCCCTAGCCCTAACAACGGCTCGAAGACGGTTCTTCATTGACCTGATCAGCTTCTGTATGGATTCTTGTGGAATACCTTCCCACTCCTCTATCAAAGCTGATTTCAAGCCATTTAGACTTGAAGGAGCAGGATTGTTCTTCAGTTCGTCCCACACGTGCTCATTATGGGCTGAGCGCTAGTCTAATGTGGCGATACCGACTTCTTCGAGGTATTGAGTTGTAGCACGGGAAGTACAACGAGCGTTATCTTGCATAAGGAGGAAGTCATCACCGATATATTCCGCATAGGGAACGACATGTTCCAGCAGAATATCGGTGATGTATAGGTCTGAAGTTAGACCGCCTCCAAGGCATGATCCGTTTTACCGTCGAAAGAAATGCCGGCCCACATCATACAAGAACCGCCCCTATAAGCCACTGTTTCAGCGAAACAGCACTGCGCAAATCGCTCTCCAGGGCGCCTATACACCCGACCTCTTCGATCGCTTCCGTGCAAACACATTCTGCACTCGTCAGAGAACAGAACTCGCCTCCATTGCTCGACTTCCCAATCAAGATGGTTGCGAGCAAATTGAAGACGTGCTTGTCGGTGAGCTGCCGTCAGATGGCTGGCCTGACTCAAATTCGCTTGCTTGAGCACCGGCGACGTCCATCTTGGTCTCGGGATAAAGCCACCAGTCTCCCGAAAGCGTTTATAAACTTTCGAAACACAGGACTGGCTTATGTGGAGCTGACGAGCGACAGCCCGCTGGCTAAGCCCTTGTTGCAATAGGGCGACGATTTGGGCTGCTTCTGATAGTATCTTAAAAGTAGCGGAGATGTGTACCGGTAACGTAAAGCCAACTGATGCGAAAATTAACACGTGCTTTTATAGGGGGTCAATAGGCCGAACTCGCGACTTGCCTTTTTCCTTACTTCTTCACGAAATCCGGGATAGCTTCTTAAATATTGGCGTGATTTGAATTAATTTGGTATCAATTTAAAGCTAACAGTATAACCTTTAAAATGGTTATTAATTTTTTTATTATAAACTAGTTATTTAACCCTCAAGATCGCGCGGAACCAATTTCAGGTGGGTATACCTATTATAGTAGAACTTTTTAAGTAATAATTTTATATTGCATAACAACTAATAGCATAAACCTCTTTTCGCAGAATATCGTTTGGCATTAACTCATTTAGCATACATTGAAACCCATATTTCTGTAAGTCAGAATTATCTGTACGCATAATTTTGGTATCCATAATAATCACAATGTATAATCATCACATCGCAGAAAGTTCAAAACCAGATTCATCTTTTGGCATATATTTCTTATCCATAACTATTTAAAAGTAGAACCATCATTTCGAACCATGGCCATCTTTTATGATTATTGCAACACTTTTCTAATCAGGCGTTATCATTTTTACTATTGCTATTTGTTGGAGGTAGTAATCACATGAATCATTATTAGTTGTCGGGTACCCTTAGTTGTCATATCGATATTGTGTTATTGTGTTGATCAAAACAAGTTAAAGTATGATTAATTTAATTGTTTTTTTTCTAATAATTGTAATAAATAAAAGTTGATTTAATGATAATTATTTGGTTTTTATATCCTTGCCCATGAGAGCATGTTCGTTTCTGGCAACGCTCGCTTCGCTCGCTCGGCTCGTGCACACAGTTCTAACCTAACCTAACCTACGCATTTTTAAAGAAGAAAGTGAAATTCTAGGTATGCCTAAATTATGCCAAATAATCTGTACTCTAAATGAACGTTATGCTAAATGATATTATACAAAATTATAACTATGCCAAAGGTAAATATGCCAATAAAAATTCTACTATCTTAAATGTATGCCATTCTAAATTCGGTCATAAGCACATTATACCTAAAAATATTTATGCCCTAATAAATGATCGACTAAAGAAGTTTCTGCGATCAGTTATCCCAAATAGGTTTCGGAGTATCAAGTTTCTACCAAATAGACCGCCCCCATTTCAGGTAAGTGATTCCATACTTTTGCTCGCGAGTGTAGTTCCGAGAACAAATGGAACGAAACAAGTTCCTACTTAGGTACGTATTAGTTGTTGTTGCTTGTTGCATTTCACTTCGCAGATAGAGAGCGATTAAGCTTATCCAATTCGTCGTATTCACTCATTCCATCTACTGATACGAGTTGTTTCCGGTATTATGGCCTACTTGGCCAATATGGCCTACCTTAATTTCTCCGAAACCAAACAACACAAGCGATGTAGGTACCTGCCATAACATCGCGCTCCTCCCCTTGCAGCCTTCAGTCGATCCCCGAATTGCAAGGAGTGAAGGTATGTCCTGTGAGGGTGACAATCGAAAATTTGCTTATTTGATGTTACTCATTCTTATTCTATAAATATGAATTATTTTCATAATATTGCTAGTATGCTGTGTGTAGTGAAACTTTCGACGAATAGTGTGGCGATATTTTTAAACATACATACATATAATCACGGCGGTATCCCTTACGGGGTAGGCAGAGCACCAAGGGCCGATAGAACCACATGGTGCCACTTCTGACCAATTTTGAGGGTATAGTTGAGATGTAAGTACAAGTAGTAGTGACAGGTGGTCAGCCCATCGCCCACAAGACATATTTTTAAAGCCCATTGTTTATTATTTTTTAGGTGTGAAGAGTATTTGTCATTCATTACTACGACCATTATGGCACACTACGTAGTATGCCAATATCCTGCTATAGAAAATGAATATTTTGACATGACATCCACTATAAATGAACGATGAGTAATGTAATGGCTGATGTAACGTTTGTTTCAAGAGAGGAGACAAAAACACTGCCTGTATTTTTTTTTTACAAGTTGCAACCCATCACGAGGTCACCACATCCATCGACTTCAAGAGACCCCGATACCACAATCAGGCCCGCCGCTAGCTGTTAAGTCGCCCGTGTGCAATATCGGCTATGCCGCCCCCTACCACTACTAACTCTGAATATTTTCACACAAAGGATAAACGGACCACCGGATATTTGGGCCAGAGCATTTTTCCATTTTCTAGGAAATAATTTACAATTTTCGCTATCGCTTTGCTTCGGCTTTGCTATTGCTTTTACGTAATGTTTCGCTCTTCATAACCTTCGAAATTAATCATAATTTTAAAAAAACACAACAACAATGGCGAACTGAGGGCTTGAATGTTAAATCGTTATAACTTTTAAAGAAAAGTACACATTAATTAGCAGCAGATAGCATTTCAAACATTATCTGAAGGCTTGTTATTTTATTGTAATGGTGTTAAACATGGGTGCGGCTGAGGGCCCGTTTTGAACGAATATTCACAAGAGATGACAGCGTTTTGAAATAAAACCATTGTAGTACAAATTTAAATTTATCATTGACTTAGATTTTGGCGTAAATACTTTAGCTCTAGTGTCCATAGTTTGTCCGATACGCAGACGGCATATGCGGTCTGAGGGCCCGATATTTTAGACTATAACTCGCTTAATTGATAAGTACAAATTCCTAAACTAACTACAATTATTTTAGAATTAGTACTAAATTCTAAGCATAGTTTCAAACCCTTTTAGTACACGGGCCCTCATGCACATTGACTTAGGCCTCCAGTCTAAATAAAATGCGAGTCGCCGCGCCTTGCATAAAGACCATGCGATATTTCGTCTCTGCACCACTGTAAGTCAGCTTCTTTCCCACGGGAATTGGACAAACGGGAATTCCCAATTTTAATGAAAACCATTTGACACGATATAATTATGAAATTTGGTAGGGAGTGTGAGGAAGCACTGGGAACGTATTTCTCGAAATTTCCACCTGAACGGGACAAACGGGAATTCCATTTTTACGAAACCGCTATAAATATAAAGCAGAAATCGGGCATGTTTATTCGTTAGGGAGTGCGAGGAAGCACTAAGAAAGGATTTCTCGAAATTCCCACGGGAACGGGACAAACGGGAATTCCCAATTTTCGGTTCCTCATACTCCCTATGAGGAAGCACGACATATTTCCCGAAATTCCCACGGGAAAGGGCAAACCGGAATTCCAAATGTTAGAGGATATGTACTGAAGCGAAGCGAGCGCGGGTTACTAACAGGGAGTGGGTGTAATTTACTTGTGAAATTTAAAATTTATTTGTATGTGTCCGTTTCTTCGTGAGGTCATGTAGGTATGTTGTTTTCGCAATTCTTTTTGATTTTGACCAATTTACATCTGTCATTGATGACTCCTTCTGGGGACTTGTTATTCTATGGTGTATGTCAAACTTATACCTCCATGCGTCAAATGGTTTTTTTTTTGTATTTAATTCGTATTTATTCCAGCCCAGAGGAAATTATGCGAAAGTCTATAGCCTATGTTCATCCGGGTCCAATAAGGATTCCTACGCTGAAAGAATTTTTGAAATCGGTCCAGTAGTTTCGGAGCCTATTCGTTGCAAAAAAAACAAACAAAGATACAAATAAACAAACAATCAAAGTTTACCTCTTTATAATTTTAGTATCGATATAGACAACGTCCATGCACGACTCGTTCTGTACGTGTCGGCAATACATCAGTCTCCCTGCGCCGTATTGCGAGAGGTGAGGTGACGGAGGCGCGTGCGTGCGCATTACTTTACATTATGGTTGGGAATAATTATTATTGTATTTTTAGGCTTGTTATTGTTAAATATTTTTTATAAAATTAGAAAGTATTCTTGTAATTCCGTACATGATTATAATCACGATTATTATAATTACTTGAAAAGTTCGTGGTTGTAGTATTTCCGAAGTAAAAATTAACGTCAATGTAATGTTTTTCATTTATAATTCATTAAAGATCAGAGAAATATTCATGTTCCCAAAGTTTTATCAAAAAAATACATTTCGACTCATATTGTCCATTGAGGTTGCTGCTGAAATTAGTAATAACGTATACACAACATGTACACTGGACAGAAAATAAACCGAGCCACCCGTCACCTTGGAACTCTTAATTCGATTTTCTCAAAAAGTATCAAACTTATACCTACAGAAAGTGCATTTAATTGACGAATAAAATTAATTGAAAATCAATTAAAAGTATCGTTAACCCACGTTGTAATCAAGCAACAAACTCAATGCTAACAGTTCCCGTTTAGCGTTTTTATCTTTTACAGTGAGGGTAGTGAGATATTTCTTATCATTTCTTTAGTTTCTGTGCATCGTTACACGCATGTATTTTTGACACTTTTCTAAAAAAAATTGATACGACACCTCAGGAAGCTGCTTATGCTGTAGCACTACTTCAAACTGGCCTTAGTCAACGTGAAGTCACTCGAAGACTTTAAATCAGTAGATCTTCGGTGCAACGAGTTTACAAGCATTACTTAGAGACAGGCGCATTCCATCGCCGTCCAGGTACAGGCAGACCTAGGGCTACATCAGCAGCAGATGATCGTTTTATCCAATTAACAGTTTTACGAAATTGCTGCCTCAATGCAGTTCAAGTCCAATAAAGTCTGCGTGACCATCGCCAAGTGGTCATGAGTTCAGATAGCGTCAGAAGGAGACTTGCTGAACGGAACCTGACTCCAAGGAGATCTGAAGATCCAGCATTGACTAGCCCACCGTCGAGCACAACTTGAATTTGCTCGAGCGCATAGGGACTTTAGGACTTTGGAGCAGGTTAGTGATATACTGTTTACTGATGAGACCAGGGTGAGTCTACATGAAAGTGATCGACGTGAGAGAGAATATCGTCGTCCTGGAAAATAGGAAACTGTTGCTTATGGAGGAGGATCTGTAATGGTCTGGGGCGGCATGTCGTTAACCGCATATACAGCTTTAGTTTTCATCGAACCAACGGGCTGTACACGTGGTTTGACTTCTCATCGCTATATCACTGAAATCCTCGCAGAACATGTGATAACGCAGGTTTTATCGGGCAGGACATGCAATTAATGCATGATAATGTACGGCCTCATGTTGCTTATGTAGTGGCGCAGTATCTACACGACGTCGGCATTCGCACGATGGACTGGCCTGCTCGAAGCCCGGACTTGAATCCTATAGAACATTTATGGGATGAACTGAATCGACGGGTTCGAGCCCGGGTACCTGCACCAAATAGGCATACAGAGCTGAGAATCGCAATTGAAGAAGAGTGGAACGCGATTCCTCAAGATTTCATCGTCAGGCTCGTAAGGTCTATGAATACGAGGATGCTGGCAGTTATTCGAGCAAGGGGATGGAACACTGAATACTAAGCATTAACTTTTTTTTTTGTTTTGTTCTCTGCTTAATTTTTTGCTTAACTTGATGATTATTAAGGCTAAACCAGACTAGGAAACAACTCCTTTTTGTAAACTCCTTAATAAACGCTTAAAAATTCGTAAATCTCAATGTGTTTCTATTCATTTTATTCCTCATTAAATACACTTTCTGTAGGCATAAGTTTGATAGCTGTAGGTTTGATACTTTTTGAGAAAATCGAATTAGAGTTCCAAGGTGACGGGTGGCTCGGTTTATTTGCTGTCCAGTTTATTAAAGAACATTGATAGGCAGTGACAGTAGATGTTCTTATTTAAACTGATTAATTTGTATTTTATATTAATACAACATGTACTGACGAAGACGTTGTAGTAAGCTGTTGCAATTAAATGTAACTGTTTATCCATATTTGGCGACGCATCGTTATTGAACGTTGACGTTAAAATACCGTCTTGAATCAGTATATTATTTATATTGATAGTCTACGAAGCAGAGTGATAAAACGTCAACGTCTTACAACGTTGCTTTTCATTAATTGTACATTGTAAATTTGAGCAGAATGTTACTATACGTCGACATAATTAGACGTTGTGCTAAATCACAGGTAGACACTAAACATCACCGGAAGCAGTACGAATATCAACGTTAACGTGACTGAACGTCATTGCTCTGGATAGGAGTTAAAAGTATTTGCTTGATGAATGATGACACATCGATTTGCAGGCTTGTTCCTAAAGGTCCACGACTCTATTGTTTAAAAAAAATGTAAGTTCATATTTTAATTCCCAACAGGTCCACGATATTAAAAAATAATAAACATTTTCTTTCTCAACGGATATATGAGAATATTTGGTACAAGCAGTAGGAAAACCTGGGTCAATTTTATTTATTTATTTATTACAGCTCTGTGGACAACCAACAGCTTATAAAACAATATAATATATTCTATAGCAACAAAGAAGCCAATTACAGGTTATCACATGTAACAATAACATACGTAGTTTTTAGAAGTTTCATAATTTCAATCATTACCTAATTTATTATGAAATAAAAGACAGATAACAAGAAGTCGTTATCGTATCAGACTGTCTCTTTAAAAACTAACTACTAAAATAGGCACATAATTAAAGGCATTAAAATCACAGTTTCGGAATATCACAAAAATCATCTCAATCTTACACTGACCGTCCATGGTCCTTGTCGTCTGCTGACTGACCTAAGCATTAAAAAAACACAGTTTTAGTATATTCATAGGTAGTAAATCATCTCAATCTTACAGTAAAATATATTTAATATACAAATAGCACAAACTATCTTGTATCGTTTTTGCTGATTGTACTTTGGATAAATATCGTGGATCCGTTGAAATTTCGTATATGAAAAATTTAAAATATATTTTACAAATTTCATGGACCCGGTAGGAAAAGAGGAACAATAGAGTCGTGGACCTTTGGGAACAAGCCGTTTATAAACGTAGACGTGCGTATACGTTCATGCCTAATCATGTCTTCTGAAGTAATTAAATTTTAACAGAACGTACTAACGCGTTCGGAAATTTGTATGGGTAAATCATGCGCCACGGCACGGTGTCCGGCAATAGTCGCTGCTCACGCGAACGTGTTAATGCTCATAATCCTGTTAATATCAATCAGATGATAATCGATTAAATGCGTGTATTAGCTGGGTGCGCGATGAGAGCGCCAACTAACAGTCAACTTGGGCGGACTTTGAAATGTTAAATGGCTGGCTGTCGTTAAGAAAAGTTAGTAAACAAACAATTAATTTCAATTAAACGGTGTAATTTACGTTTTTTTTTTATATCAATCATGTAATTCTGTAGCGTAGATACATAATAACGTTGACCTTTTTTATTTCCCGTCTGAAAGGGCACTATCAATAAATTTCGGGTAGTACACGCGGACTTTTGCATAGCTGTCATCACGAAAAATAAGTAAAGAAATAAAATAAATTTTATCGAATAACGCTTTTCATACATATTGCAGACGATTGCTTATGACTGTGGTATCAACAAATACGCAGACTTTTGTTTCTTTTCAGTAAAACATGGCCAAATTAACTATCAAAACTGGATTTCGAGTATTCACACACGACATCAGTTTCCAACCACAAACGATACTAAAAAGAATACAATTAGTTCTGGCTTAACATGTGCATGATGTAAAAGAAATAAAATTAATATTAGGTTAATTAGGTATATTTATTTTTTTCTTTCTTATTTCTGCGTCCCATGTATCTTGTACCTTGACATAGCTAAATTTGCATTAAGTCTTGTAGAGGTGTGAGGAAATGAAAGCAAGATCAATTATAACAGGTTTTTTTTTTACAATTAGATAGACAAACATTTGACCACCATCGTGCCTCATGTTAAGCAAGATGCGGCCTAAGGTGGTACATGTTTGCCTAGAAAGTGCCTATTCACTCTAACATCGGCAGAAAGTGCATTCCACTCCTTAGCCGTTCGCATTACAAACGAGTTAGTATAACGTTTGGTGCGGTAACTGTTTATTTTAATATAACTATTTAGACAATACAAATGACATACAAGTGAATGGGTGAGAGACGCGAGCAGACCGGCATCTATATACGGGAGTGTTAGATGAACTGCTTTTATATTTAGCGCAGGCGTTCATACTTCCATCAAGGTGTATGCAGTTGAAATATTCTTGGGACGTAACTAGGTGTCCTTGTCATTAGCTTTCTCGCCTCCAATGAAGTGCGCGCTCCATTATAACGTTCTCCTTCCTACAAAATACAAAATATAACTACGATCCTGATTCCAAACAACAATCTACAATCTGGGTCTTTCAAGACGAGCTAAAGCCGACTAAATATATTCGTTCTCGATGCACTTCAAAGAATATTGTGTGCACGTTCGTTGGAAAAACCGGCCAATTTGCGACTATTGCACTTGAAGATCGTAGAACGGTTAACGCAGAGTGGTATACCACAGTTTGTTTACCACAAGACATCGCCGAACTTCGAAAATCTAACTCAAAGCGACGCATCATCCTGCACCACGACAACGCAAGCTCACACAGCGCTCGTCAAACGATTGAGTATTTTAAGCAGGAAAAAGTAGAAATTCTTGACCATCCTCCATACAGTCCTGACGATTTCTTTACATTCCTAAAATTAAGATGTCTTCGTGGTCAAAGGTTCTAGTCCGGTGAAGAAGCAGTCGACGCTTTCAAGTCAACCATTTTGAACACCCCACTTTAGAGTGGAATAAATGTTATAATAACTAGTTTGAGTAAATGGAAAAGTGTATTAAGCTACGTGGTGAATACTTTGAAAAACAATAAAAAGTTCTATAAGGTTCTAGTTGTGTTTTTTTCTTCAAACTACAAAACTTAAAAGGATGCCTCGTATGTACCCTTTTTTTACACACCCATATTGAAGGTATCTGACCCGTATCTGTCTTAGCGCTACAAAATTTCTTCTTAAAAAGTGGTTATTTATCGGTGAGCTAAAACAAAAGGGTGTGGTAGACAGCATCAATGTGGAGCATACTGACCAAAACCGTAGGTAACTAAGTCATTTCCAACATTTAAGCATATTCTTAAAATATCAAGAAAGGCACTGAACAAAAATTCCATAATCCTATGAAAAAACTAACAATTTCTTTGATAGATAAGTAACTCACAATTTATTTATACTCGTACATCAGAAAATAACCCATGTTTAAAAAACATACGCTTGGTATTTTTTCAATATTTTGTATATACAAATAAGGTATTGTGGGTATCACAATTCAGTAGGCAATCAATGTACGGAATAGGTACCTACATTATTTTTCTTCATTTTAAAATTTTGCATTTTCACTAACTAGACAACACTCTTAACATCTTTTATATATATTGGGGTATGGCTTTTACAAAACAAGATAGTATCTGCTATAATTTTTGTCGTCAATCGGTTTCTTATCGTCTGCATTCTTATCCTTCTTCTCTTCGCGGGGGTCTGCGTCTTTTTTGGGTTTAACATTTTTCGTAATCTCGTTCTTTGGTATCTCACTCTTACTACATCTCCCCTTCGGTTTCACTGGACGCCGGCATCTAGATCGTCTCGACACTCTCGATCTGCATCTCCTCCTTCTTCTCCTACTACATCTCCTTCTACGTCTTCTCCTACAACAACCCCTCTCGACCACACCATCAGTTTTCATCGCGGTTGACTACCTAAATTTTCTCTGATGATGCCACTAATACTTATTGATTCATGATAGTTTATTGAATTTAGATCCGTTATATTCAATAATTAAGATAACTGGTAGGTACTAAGAATTTGATTTTATTTTGCAACAAAATTTTGTAAATATGGTTTTGTAAAGAACGTTGTCAAATGTCAAATTAGGATTTTTCTTTCTTAGGCATAGAGAGTACACAGAGTACATCATAGAGAAGAAAAACGAAACACCATAGAAAGAATAAGTGCTATAAGTACATATCATAGAGATACCAAATCCCTGGTACATATCAGGGATTTGGTATCTCCTCTTAGGATGGATTCCAAGCTCTGAACAAGAAATTGAAACATGAAAAAATGACAGCCTCCCCCCCTTGTTTTCCCACAAGGGATCCCTTACACAGCAAAAAAATACCCTATAATGTAAGTAAAGACGTTGAAAAAGGCATAAATATAATATTATCATGAAAAACTTGGATTCGTTTTGAAAATGTTTACATATTTAATAGAGTAATGAAATGTATTTAATGTAATTTGTATTATAAATAAAGTGTACATAATATAGTAAAACAAACCTTCGCGGTTTCTGTATTTTAAGGAATGTTCTGTTGCTATGTAATGGTATCCCTGGGTAGCACATGACAATTTTGTCAAATCGTGTCAAGTCGATTTGTTTGAATCGCTTCGCATATTTGTGTGGACTAAATAAGATATTTTGGTGGTATTGATATAAATACAGTAGTGAAATGTATTGTTCGTGGTTGCAGAAGCGAGTGGCATCCAGGATCCAACTTATTATATCACTCGTAAGTACAAAATTGAATTTCCAAACTATGGCCCTAGGCAAAAACTTAAACGGCAAATTTTAGGCAATATTCACTCTTGCTTTTTTAAATATTTGTCACAAAACTTTATTTAGTTAGTTGCTTATCCTCATAATCCCAATATTTGCTTGTGAAGCTACTTTTTAAACATTTTCTGTGTATTGTATGAGTAGGGTGCACATACTTTTCCATAACAAGAGACCGACCCTAAGAATTTATTTTGAAATGTTATACATTTTATTATCATATATAACATTATAAATGTGAAAGTAACTCTGTCTGTCTCGCTTTTACGCCTACTGCCGCCATTTACTAAGCGGATTAATTTTAGTGATAATTTTCTCTGCGTAGCTTTGGGTGGACCCAGAAAAGGTTTAAACGCCTAGCTTGGTGGCGCCTGTCACTGTAACATTTTGTAATCACTCTAAAATTTAAATTTTCAGATAATCAAGGAAACCCACGTATGGATTATAGTAACGTTACAGCTACCGAAATATTATATCACTGGATCAATTACTGGCAGATAGAGCACAAAACATTTGTCGTTCATTACAAAAACATTTATCGTTCTTATGCTCAGCTTCAAAGAACGATGGAAAAACTTGTGCAAATAAAATAAAAGATATTTATTGGTTATTTATTTAATAGTTGTTAAATCCCTTTAATCTAAATAAGACACTAAAGCACTTAAAACAACGTTTCTTATTTGTACGTATGCAATAGTGGTATGAAATATAAGTATTCATAATTATGTACTCGTAAATATACCTTTACATTCTAGGTCTTTAGGATCACGGACAATGGCTAAGACCATCGCTGCGGATTTATATTTTGTAAATGTGTAATGTAAATTGTGCAAATCTTATGTTACCTATATTTAGGCCAATACAAATTCCATTGGGTTCTCTGCAATTATTCCTACTTTTCTTTAGAAACGAATAATCTAATCTTTACTTATTAATTATTATGTATCCACCATCAAAATTTGCTGTTTAAAAGAACTCAGTTGACCTTCAAAAATGCAAGCATTACATTGATTCACGTTTATGCTACTTAGCAATACTAGGCATTTCCTTACTAGTTAAAAGTGCTATTAAATAACGAAGGGCACTAAAACAGCCCAAAGCTGTAGAATGGAATTACGCTGCATTATAATAGCACAAGTTTATGCTATTATGCAGCATTAGGCATTATCTTACTATTTAAAAATGCTATTGTAGACCCTTAGACATAAAAAACAGCTAAAAGCTGTATGGCATTTACATGACATAATGGTTTATGTTTATGTTACTAAACAGCATTGAGCATTTATATCCTAATTAAAAATGCAATTGTAGAGCCAAATGTACTAAAAACAGCTGAAAGCTGCTTTGTGTATTGATACACTAAAACTACAGGCATTACAAACTCATTTTGATATGCCATTATCCACCCCTTATAAAGTGTAAAGCATCATAATGGTTTCAAAATGCTCATATAAAGCATCAAGATGCTCGGTAAACTCATATAAGAGTTTCTACGAACCTTAAGTTCTACATAAGTTAATTATCCGTTTGTTAAAATGCTTCCTGTGTCACTTGGGTTGTTCGTGGTAGAAATGTCATTGAATGAAATGTCCATTAAAATTAAATTTTGAGTACACTCTATTTTTTCCCCGTCTAGTTTTTCAAGGTCAAATTGGTCAAATTTTCGGGAGGCAGTTTTTAGTAAGAAGCGCTGTTTCCAGCTTGTATACATTTCTATGGTACATATAATATTCTGTGGCATAGAGAATAACTATAGGTTTTTGAAATCTTCTAGGCAAAGGTTGGCCGTGGTTATAGTATTGGCTTTGCATAAGGTTAGAGGCCGAAAATATTAGGCACCTTGAGTGAGAACGAATATCTCGGAACCAGAATGCTGATAAGAGTAGGAACCTATTCATACATAAGTTGGAAAATCGCGTCATCGATCTCGCTGTTAAACCGTAGGTACCTAAGTAACGAAAATTAGCAACCCTATACCCTATCTCATTCCTCATACCTGTCATCCCTGCTGCGATCGCTGCGGATTTATTTTTGTTTTTGTATTTATGGATGGAGAATAATTACCATCATTCTTCACTTATACACACACGGCTTTATTCCCGTGGCCAGAAATGCAGGATTTAAAGACCTCAGAGACACGTTTAGCATAGCAGACATATGTAAGTTATCGTCACAAGTTGCTACCTTGTCGCCTAAGAGAATGCCCGAATTCCTTAGTCGACTCTTACGACATGCAACGCATGTAGCTGACGTATACCGGTATACCCCGCATTAGCATAAGAATTCTTGACAATTGGCGTAAAAACATTTACAGAACAGTTCTACCTACTTACAGATATCACAGAGGTAACGTAATATGGTCGATTCCGAACATCACACTATGTAAATGTCTAAGACAGAAAGGGACAGGTAGAAATAATTTTTAGATGGCGGTCAGAATCGAACACAACCTCTATCAAATAACTACACCTAAGACTAAAACCAGCCTGTATTGAAATTATTCATATACCTATAGTCATATGCGATTGTATGCGATTGACAAAGTAAGAATAAAACCCGTAAACCCAATAGAATCAAGGCAATAGTAATTTGGAAGATCATTTATTTGCGTCTTCAATAATACACATCAATTTGTTTTACATTAAACTCATTGAATCGAGAACACTTTGAAAAGATGCAAATTTGTGAACACCACCATTCTCAATGGCAAAATTATTAATGTTAGACATAAAATTACGTAGGTACTTTAGAAGAACACGTCTTATTAATACGATCTTAAAGCTACTGTAATTAGCTGTTCGAAGTCGATAATAAATGCTTCAGGAGCCACATACATATTTATATCCACCGCTTATCGGATTATGTATTAGGTACAGTCAGCATCAAAAGTCGATGAACACATTCAGATTTTCAAAATCGCTGAGAACTATACAGGGTATAACAAAAAGGGTATGTTAAGCGAAAAGCTATGTAAAAAGCCCACTATAGAAAACCTATCTAGAAAATTTGAGACTCGAAATCACATTTTTATTTTTCAAGATTGTATGAAAATTCCTGAGATATTTAAAAATTCTCCAAATTCTCAATATCGGGAAAAATAAACATGTGATTTCAGGTCTCAAATTTTGTGGATAGGTTCTCTACAGTGGGCTGTTCACACAGGTTTTCGCTTAACATACCTTTTTTGTTACATCCTGTATAACACATAAATCGCTTAACAAAATAGGCGCCAGTATTGAATGAACATCATTCACCAAGTCACTGAACACCATTTTGTCAAAAATTGCTGATCGTTATAATATCTGAAAACATCATAACATTCAGTTTATCAAGTCACTGAACAATATAAAATGCTTGTTTTGGTTATCTAGTGCAATCACGGCTATGTCCAAAAATAATTTGATATCATAAATGACAAAAGTTTGTGAAAATTATTGTTTCTTTGGAGGTTTAACGCGGCTCCGTTGCTGTCAGCTGTCAACAGCAGCATGCACAGCACATCATAAATGTGGTCATCAACTTTTGATGCTGACTGTACGCATTGTCAAAATGACATTTGAAGATATCAAATTCGACATTTAACCGACCATTACGCAGACTGATTAAAATATCGTAATAATACGAAATTACAATAATTGAAATCATAAATAGGGCTATGAATTTTCTTCAAATTGTGCGATAGAGATTGTCTATTAACGTTTGACTTATTTACGGAAACCTGTACTTAAGAATGTGTATAGTACCCAGAGTAGACATTATGTGAGAATAATAGTGATATGATAATCTTGTAATTTTTAATTCACTTGTACTGAAAACTGTTACCTGGTCACATACATCCAACCCACAGTAATATTTCGACACTTTCAAATGTTATACGCGGCACACATAGATATATAATAGTAATAGGTACAAAATAAGTATTGGGGTTGTTACAGATGCACTATTATGTTTTAGTCTTAACAGCAAATCAAGATTTAATATTAGGTTCTTCACAAATAATCACGCTTGCCGTCTTGCTCTCTTTGATATTAACAGAGAAATGTGTGTGATAAAAACTTAGAATTTAGAATCAAATTTAGATTTTTTCATTTCCTGCGAGTGGCGCTAAATATAGCGTATTTATCAGAAAGTCAATTTTATGAGCGATTATAAGAGCGATGGTATCAACAAAGAACACGGGACGGTATATAACAGGGCTGTTTGAATGCCCGGCCTCGCTACATAGTGGCAATACAAGAAACTCTGTGAACTGCTACTGGCCTGCATCCGTATCGGTTATTATTTTTAACAGTTTAGTATGTTTTCTCATTAAAACTTAATAAATAGAAGTTGCGAGACAAACATACATGCCATGTTTCTTCATGCAAGGCAATATGCCACTTCCATTTGATTAAGTTTCAATAAGCTAGCAATGAACTGTCAAAAAAGATAGCAGATACGAGGGCTACTCTGCTTCTAAGCCGCGTTTCAGTGTGCAGAAGCCATACCGAAATATATAGGTACATCTGTCATTTCCGGAATTCGTCTTAAACTAACATTGTTAAGTTAATGTAATCATTAAGATTGATTATGGTGGATGCTGGACATAGGTAGTTTACAGATATATATATATGGCAATTAATCAATGTTTTCTTCAGTAGGCCAGTATAGCTCAACTATCTTACACTAACTCAAATAACATATTTAAAAAATCTTAAAGTAACCAGTAGACATACAGATTAACTCTAGAATTTGTAAGAAAATAGAATTGTTTAGTACCTACACAAGAGTTTTAAAGTTAGGAATCTTCAGACAGTATTCTAATTATAAATTTATATCTAAGTAAGTAGTTACAATAAAGTTACATACATTTTTATTATTTACACATGATATCATGACTCAAAATCCTCTAATCACTGGATATAATATATATAACATATAATATATTATAATTAATATTATATATAAATATACACACATTAACGTAAAGCCAACGTGTAAACTAAGAGCTTGCAAGCGAGCTATACCTACATTTACAAATGCTACATGCTACAGCTGGACATCGCTTGTACCATGATATGCAACAATTTTAACCACTAAACTATTTCAAACTGGGGGAAATTACTCAGCAAAAGTAACATTATTTCTCGATAGACGCTCATTATCGAAACATTTCCTACAATAGTATCTCTTTCCGATGTCAGCTTTCCGTCACAGTACGGTCACGGTAGTCCGATAGTAGAGGCTGATAGAATAGCGATTGCACCTGTGTTTGTGCATATACTTGTACACTATAATATCGCTTGTACTGTTGGCTAATCTCCGTTAAGATTGGCCGCCATGACCGAAATATGGTTGGAGACATTACAATAGCAAACCGTCATTTATCTCATTCGTTAAATGACGTGATAATTTTAATCCGATTTTAGTGGAAATGTGACAACGAACGTCAATGCGAAATGATCTTGCTTTCTCCAAGCAACCTGCAATTTTACAAAGGACAGAATTTTATCGTATTTTTACAGATAAACGCTCAAACAAATGTACAGATGTCGTCACAACTACGAAAAGGGAGTCTACGGATCGTACCATATTGTTTTGGTTGAGTATAACTAACTATGTTGTGTAAACACATAATCCTATGTACCTACAGTATGAATACGATCCTGAGAGTTCTTGCAAAAGATCTGATATCTAAGAGATGCAAGTTGATAGTTCCTTTGCAGGAGCTCCAATGATGGAGGTTCGTTAATACTAACATGAGTGCTCCCTTATATCAGTACTGAGGTTCTAAACGGTTGCATTGTTCTAAGATCTCGCTCATCTCTAATATAGATAAACGAGTCGTAATACCATTTATGTGACCATCATGGACTAAAAGTTCAAAGTTGTTCTATAGTGGAACTCTGTGAACATATTAAGGATAACCATGGTTACATAATATGAATGATATGACCTGTAGGGGTAACATAATTTGGGTGATAGCGACATATGTATTGCACATCTTAACCGTTAAAACCACAAAGTCTGTATGAAAATCGCGTGTAAAAAGGAGTGCAGAGCACTTCTTTTAGGAAGATGAAACCACTTTTTAAAAGAGTAATAAATACTTGGTCGGTCGATTTTACCGTTTAGTAGTGCGATGTGTCACCCTCACCATCACATGCTACGCCTACAATTGAAGAAAGTGACAAATTATGGATGCCGTATTCTAATCTAACACAATAAAACCAATGTCCCTCTTCATGGTCCTATAATATCAAAAAAATGAATCAAATCATTCGTCACAATGTTCCACGGTAGGTCATTTAGTCAATTTATATCTTCTGTGAGTGAGTGGAGGTTGTTGGGGGAGGCCTATGTCCAACAGTGGACTTCTCAGGGCTGTAAATGATATCTTCTGTAGAAAAGTTAAGTGAAGTAAAAAAACAGCTGTGCAGGGAGCACATCAAGGCGGTGTTTTAGCGCCAGACCCAGGTAATAACATATACATAATAAATCGTTATGTACAATTATAAGAGCTCTTAAAAATATCTCGACGATTTCCAACAGACACTTGCCTAGTACTTACGGAAATGCTGAAACAAGCCGCAATTTTACAACGAAACTATTGATGTATTGATTTTTACTTTGGGTATTCAATGTGCCAATATCTTAAAACAGCAATATCATATAACTCAAAACATAAAGCAGCAATGTACTGCAAAATGACTGCACACCGCAAGTGGAATGACAATAGTCACGAGCTCTGAAAGCATATACATTACGGGGTCATCAAATTATAAATGCATTTCCTTAATTTATTTAAGATCTGTAAATAAAGCAGGAAGCATTTCGGTATTTACCCTGCCCTGTATAATAAAAGCTAGAGAGACTACCCAGATCTGACGCCAGGTCATCAATGGCTATATCCCCAACAGAGAACCTTTGAAAACCATTATAAGCACGTTTCGGGTGAACGCCAAAGCAATAAAATCTCGGTAAAATAACGTCGGTGTATACAGACGTTTATTTCTTGTATATCTAGTCCTCTATTTCAACCTTGACAGCAGACAACCTGTGCACGAAATTTTGGATAGTCTGTATCTTATTAGAGCTTTGTTAGATTTACCAGAATTTAATCGAGTTTAATTGAATGAACTAATCATAAAACAACTTGTTCCTTTGATAGATCAAATGTTCGATCGATGATATACGAGAAATATTCATCTGTACAAAATGTCGAACAAGAAAAATTTGCATGCTCCATTAATAGGAGGTAGTACCCTGGCATGCATATTGTATTATCCATTTATATATTACGTTTGTAACACTATTGTTATTTTCTACTATATGTTTAAAACGATATGTATGACAGACAAAGTGTGTACGTTTTTAATCGTGAGTGATTTAAACAAAATGAATGAATTATGATTGCTCAGTAGAGCCCTAGGCCAAGTTCAAACAAGCATATCTTTATGACACTCCACAAAGTTGCAATTTTGCATGGAGTAGATTTTCATACAATGCTCTAAGAATTCCCAGCAAGTTACAATGTGCTGTAGTCGGCATCACGTAAAAACAAGCTCCGAAAATTCTGGCATCTCACTGTCCCAAAGTATACGTATAATACGTAGATACATGCTGTGCGTAAGAGATAACGTGACTATGCGTTCTTTTTATGAGCCACAAACTCAAATTGTAAAGTGTTCTGTTCAAAGTTATTAAAAAAAATACTGAAATCTGTAGAGCACCTCAATATATAAAATGTGCATCTGGATTGAGAGCCATTTTTTTCAAATAATTGCGAAACGAAATAAAACTTTCAGGGGATTTAGTTAAAAATTAGTAAAACCTAAAGCAAAGATTCTTAAATTTCTTAAACTTGAAACAAAACTGTTATAGTATATAGGTATTTATAAATATTAACTTCAATAGACTTAATATAAAATAAAACAAAGTAATCGGCCAGTAGTATGTAATATAAGTAGTATACAGGATGTTTGTGACAGCTTATATTACATGCTACTGTCCGATTACTTTGATTTATTTTATATTAAGTCTATTGAAGTTAATATTTATAAATACCTATGTTAAAAATTCAAAATCATTTATTCGACATGAAAGTATTAACAACTTGTTTGTCGATGGTCTTTTTATATGTTACTTTCTAAATAATAACCTAAAAAAATTAATCGCAAAGCTTTTGCTTTGGCAACGGTCACCACCCCAAGGTGCGATTTGTTACGGTCTGTCAGGCATAAGTTGGCGATTCGTGGCTTAATAGCCACCAACATGGAGCTAATGAGAGTTAAGGTCGCCTAAAGACGAAATCCAGGAGAGCTGCTAGACAGTTCTCCTTTATGGCAAAAGAAAACATTAGGTCTGACACATCGCATGATTCTACTATTACTGTTACACTATTTCAGTAAAGTGTCATTGCTTGGAAGAAGAAATAGCAAGAAAGCTCCCAGCGACACAGTAACGTATTAACAAAAGAATCTTAGATTGGATTAGATATCAGATAATCATAGTAACACTTAACTCACTTAGTGTGTATAAATTCAATTATCATAACACAATTTGGAGAAAAATTAAATTCATATACATACATTACATACCCACTTACACAATGTAAGTACAGGTCCATGTTAAATTAAAACTCTATAAAAATAAAAAAATGTATACACAGAGTACAAGTCAATGTCAAATAAGTATCTACTAAACTAAACAAAATAAATAGGTATAGTCATGGTTCAACTGTAGGTACTTTACGAAATACTACAAGAACACATCGAACACTACGGTACACCGGTACGGTTTGTATAGGTACCTACTTACGTCGAAAATTATGGTCACCCTACTCTTGAAGTAAGATATTTAGATAAATGGACGCATTGTGAGCATTTAGTAAAAAAATTGTTAAAAAAAACTTACCCTAATGTGCGGCACTGTAGAACGCTTAACCAAGTCAATATTACCGAAAATATTGGGCTCTCAGTTCAGATATTCATGAACTGAGAGCCCAAGCAAAACCGCTATAAATCTGTATTATTAGCATTTTGAAGATTTGGGTATACCTTAATTTCTTTAAGAAATTCTTAACTAAATCCTCAAATAAACATTATTATCCCACGAATCATACTTTCTGAGATTTAGACAATGCGACTTTATGCAGGCGTCTGGATTGAGGGCCCAAGTTATTTAACTATAACAGTTTTGTTTCAAGTTTAAGAAATTTAAGAATCTTTGCTTTAGGTTTTACTAATTTTTAACAAAAATTTTATTATACTCTGCTGGATTATTTGCAGGAAACTATAATTTTTTATGATGTCAGGTAGGCCCTTGATTGTATTGTCAGGCCATGTCAATTGAATGACGGTTCTGTTAATTCTTATTTTGCTTAGGATAGATTTTTCTAATGCCTGAATAGCCTATATGAAGTATAAAATTGATGCTCTCTTGATAAAATTTTAGAGAAACACATCAACATTTGACCACTGGTAAAATCGGAGTTTATTTAAATACAGGGTGTTTTTTTGTGGCCACCTTTAACGAAGGGTACGTATTCTATACATGAAATAAAGTAAGTTTATGCCAAAAAAAAGATGGGAATTTTTTTTTTTTTTTTATTTAAATTCCTTGATCGTGCGAAATTTATAGTGTCTAGTGTTTATTTTAGTTTTTTTATAGACAGATATTAATTATTTTTCGTGAAAAAATCCTGCTACGCGCGTCTATGTGCATTTATGCAGAAAAACGCAGTCTATTTACTCAACTTTGGACCCTAATATTTTGGAAACCAGACACTTCCCAGGTATGCTTCCATGGAGAAAAATTATCGTGATGATGAGGAGATTCCGTAGTTTTCGGGAACGTTGACGACCAAAAATCACCCTGTATATCCAACATGAGTAAAAATATTTTAACAATACAAAGGAGGTACTATACATACATACATATAATCACGCCTTTATCCCTTACGGGGTAGGCAGAGCACCAAGGGCTGATAGGTGCCACTTCTCACCAATTTTGAGGGTATAGTTGAGATGTACAAGTTCGGTTAGTAGTGACAGGTGGTCAGCCCATCGCCTACAAAACACCAAGACCCTCTTGTCCCTCTACTGACTTGTAGAGTATGCCCGGGAAGAGAAGCAGCTGTAGTATTGTACGTTTTTTTTTTCATTCCCAGAGCAGCATAGAAGAAAGGTATTATGCATAAGACATTAACCAACCTGTAAAAATGTAATCAAGATGCCAAAAAATGACATTAGTTGTAGCAACGTTGTCATTCGTTTTATTAAATGCAGGTGTGTTCTATAAAATAAAATGTAATGTATTTCTTATCCTGAAATGCATACCAGGGTACGTGAATAAGTAACTTGATGCACACGGTGAATGCCAGTCATTGTTATCAATGACAATATAAATTACATTTGCGGATAGAAAAATCACCTTATTCATACATAAACTTAGATAAAAAAAAGAAATGTAATTCACATTAAAATAAAAGAGAGTGAAATGTTTAACACACCACCAGTTTCTCTAACCACATTTAACTAGTTTTAGACAGTAATTTAACTGGAGACTCGTACCATAGGTTAGCTAAAATAATTATAGCAAAACACTGGTTTATTAAGCACATGCGTTGTCTTAATTTTTACACAAACGAGACATCAAATAAATGTGATTAAAACTGTTCTAAAAATTAAGTTTTTACGTACTTGGCGCATCATACTTTAAGACCACAAAGTTCTATTAATATAAAAGGTTCACGCATGGACCACCGATTCGTAGAATTAATTTAAAGTTATATCTATAAATGTTGTCTCTGTGTTTATGTGAAAAAATTAACACGACATCCGTACACATGTAAGATATCCTTAGATAAACAGATATTCGTGCCCTAAGAAGATATCTGCCATGAATTAACTTTTATACTATGACATTATTTTAAGCGTCACAAGTATTGCGACAATTGAATCAATATTATTAAAACAAAAAACCTAAAACTGCACAAGATTTCTTTTAACTAATACTATAGAAGGGAGTGTAAAGGATTTTTCTACCCGCATTTGTAAATAGGTGTTCAAAACGGACTAATCTGTCTTGGACATAGTTGCCTGAATGTACTATTACTATAGCTAACATATATAATTGGTAAGAGCCGTAACACGTTGCATATTAAAATGTAATTATGACCAAATGCACAATTAATAACTCGAGTCGGGGTATGGAAAGGTATTATTTAGGATTCAGATCGTATGTATGATGAATTCTTTAAATAAGTTCTAGAAAACAGCTCTATTCCGTAAATTATCTCTTAAATCTCGACCGCCCAAACGTATCGCCGACAGTCAATCGCATTAAGCCTGCGGACACTAAAGCAGAACCCGATAGGCGGTGCGGCGGCGATGCATACAACCACATGAACAGTGTAGGTGACGCACGTGAAACGGGCGGTGGCGGAGCGGCGCGGTCGAAACACTAACTTCTCATCGCCGCCGCTCCGCCATCGCTCGGCAGTCGCCGTAATCCGTATCCATGCCCGCAGGCTTAAGGTCAGTTGTTTGATAAGTTGCTTAGCCATGTTTATGAAATCTAACCAATGAGTAAATAAAATAAAAAAAAATTTGAAGTCACAGCATAAAATATTAATAATCAATAAGGAAAAACATTTGCTGCAGTCACGTGGTGTAAATCATGAAAAGTTATCACAACACTACTACGTGATTCGTTCACTTCACGCGAATTCACGCGATCGAATGCGAATGAAATAATACCGATAACTAGTGGCAACAGCAGTGGAGACAGATTAGTGCGGTTTAAAATGTTCATATGTTAAGTGATGCACACGGTGAACGCCTAAAACAATAACAATCTTAACTACTTAATAATCTCTGTTATTTACAGGGGACAAGTTTAACGTACTGGGGCGGAACAAATAGTTCGTGGTACTATATCTACTAATAACGTCGGACGCCCTCCGGACAGATGGACCGATGACTTGAAGACCGCGGCTGTTAGTTACTGGATGGCAAAAACGGGAAATCGAGCCTTGAGATAGTGCATTAGAATAACAACCTAAGTATAATAGAATACTATATTACTTACACATTATTAAGACGAAAATACCATGAACTTTTCAAACCACCCTTATATCCTGTGCAGGGATTATTATACATAGTTAATAATAACATTCAGATCAGTTGCGGAACACTAAAGAAATACCTTATTCAATAACTACTTAAACGTTGTATGTCACAAGTTATTCCAGTCAGCGCTACGTAGTTTTATACTATAATTCTACAGTAAATAACCAAATTTTAATTACCTTAGTCATAAAAATATTGTAGTATAGCACAATTTTTTTTTTACAATATTAATTTTGATAAGTATGATAAATTTTCTGTCATTTTATGCATCACAACATAAAGTAGACTAAAATTTTGACGCGTTTTATCGAATCTCATAAACATATAAGTGTCATTTTGTGATGCATATATGTACCTGCTACTTATACAACAAGCCCATAAGTTTCATCTAAATGTTTTACAACCGTTCGGATTATAAGTAGTGTGGATTACAAAATACATAACTTAGATCAAAATTTAGTTATCACAACTCTGAAATTATATTAATATGAGTAAATTAATAATGTGATAGTAGTACAATCCTATAGGACATTTGTGATAGAAACGTGATATACAGTGTGTATAAGTCAGGCAAATACTGAACAAGTACATACCATTGTTGTATTGTAATTACTCGCAGGAAATGCATTTTTAATTTGATTATACGCAATGTTTACTTTCCGCGCCAACTGTATCGGGCGATCCTTTAGACCACTTGTGACTCTCCATTGGGGTTGATACAGATTTTGAACATTATGGGACCAACTTTAAATAAAAATTCATTCATAGGATAAAATTTTGTTTTTAAGTCATTATCTAAGGCCTACTTAAACCAACTACACAATTTTTAACTGAAAAAATGAAAAAAATGACGAAAAATTTAGGATTTTTCCTTCGAAAATTTTCTGCGGTTTTCCCTCAGAATCATGCTCTGAAGTCGCCATATCAATATTTGCCTGGCTCTTACTTCCACCCTGTATGTAACACCCTACCTAATAACAATATATACTAACTAACTAACTAACATAACACCCTAGCAAGTGAGAAGCTGACTGTAACCAGTCAGTATTAAGTAAATACAAATTGGGACATGCATTCTAATAATCCTCGAATATAGAATACCTAACTTAGATATTACCAAACATAACTTTAACGCAGAGTATAGGTACAACCAAAATTCACGTGGATTATTTATTACCATTTATTTAAAGTTATAACTAGGTATGTATCGATGTATGAAAAAACCGCCAAAGTTTAAATAAACCTACTTCGTTGCATAATACGAGTAATTGGTAAACATAACAAAATTTGAAGTTGGTACAAAGGCCACGCCCCCTTTTAAGAGCGTATTCAAACAAGTCAATAAATATGTAAATTTTGCATAGATCACTAAAACAAATAGACAATACAAATCGATAGATGAGTATATCATAACGCTGAAATGAAACTTCAAACATAAAAGCAATACATAAATAAATAAAACTAGAAAGGATTTATTTTAGAGCGTTGTGCATGATTGAGCGTATGGATAACAGATTGATCGCAATAGGAGTGGGTATATCATGGCAGATTTGATTTCTATGAAACGCATCCTTATTTCAAGGTATAAGGTAAGCATTTTAGAAGCTGATGTGTCTCGTAGCATAATTAATTTAGCCGATATTCATTCCAATCGCGATCATTCACATATTACCTGAATAGACTATTTTCCTAATTTGCGAAAGTGCTTAATTTAGTTAAAAAAATATACATCTGAACTAATTAGTAGAATTTTTAGTTGTAGTTCCAGAGAACAATTCGAGATTTTAATGCTCTTATTTTGCGATTTTACTTAAGTATATGTTGATTTACAATTTATAACAAAGGAAACTTGTCCATTAAATGTGAGGATTCCGTAGTATGAAAATACAAGTCCTAATACTTTTTACCTTACCTATATATTACAAATGTACAACTTTTTTCGTGTCAAAAATAGTTTATGAGTGAAAATTAAAGTTAGTCTGAGAATATATATTTGTTTCGGTATACTATATGAAATGGACGTGATTTTATGTACTATAATTTGTATACAGACAGAAATTATTATGAAATATCAGGGTCCGAAAGAGGTAGTAGTATGATTCCGAAATTATGTTTAGGTAAATATACTTAGATCAAATATAGAGACATAGGAAAATAAATATAGTTCACTGAAGTAACAACATACTTGTCAAGGTTACTATGCCGTTGCTGATACGCTGCGTGCTTGAAACTCAATGTGCCTGACACGTTCCTATTAAGGTTATGGTACGGTACGATATGTACACAGTAAATTAATTTTATGAGATATTTCATCCTAGTAACAGATCACGTCACAATCAATTTCGCAAGAATAATTGACCGATTCAACCTCACAGAAAATAATATTTATATATTTTCAGAAGTAACAACAATAAACTACATAATATAACATTGTTAAATTTAGCGTTTCAACAGTTTTTATATAACAGCTACATAAAGCTAATATGGTAGGTATAAACTCTGTACTTTAAGGCTGAAATATATAGTTAATGTACTTAAATTTTCCTCTAATTTAGTTGACACTTCTAAACGATTGTATATAAAACCTATTTGTTTCCTCATGACATACCTCACATATATACATTTCAGAACGCTGATCCAAGTTGTCAATGCGTACGGTCTCAAATAGATTTTATGGATTAATAGCACGTACACATTTTATAATTTGCAGCCTTTGGGTAATACTTTTGCAAAACTCAAGCTTTCTTTGTAACTTCATGAAACATCATGAAACTTTATAAAGGACATGCTGGCTTGATCATAACTTGTATACCAATAACGATAAGCATATAACATAAGCATGCGGCTAAGCAAAAAAGCAGGGGGATAAGCACGAACTTTTTTCCGTTGCGTAAAGCTATCGACTCGCCAGCAAAAATGAGATTTGACAGTGTGTCGATGGCATTAAGGTGAGTATAGACTAGAGCATTTCTGAGCATTTCTGCAATGTAACGTTCTTATGAATGATCATATTGATAATGAGCCTATTGCAGTCCACTGCTGGACGTAGGCCTCCTCCAGGGCACGCCATAAGACTGCCATGGGGGGGTATTTGCCCATAGTCACCACGCTGGGCAGGCGGGTTGGTGACCCGCTATGAATGATACAATACAGATAAAAGCTCAATTCCCAAAGCATTTCCATGTAATGTAACATTCCTGCGAATGCTCAGCGAGTGTGCGCATTTACCCGTAACATTTCGTTGTAACTTGTGTTCATTCTTCCTTAAAATGTGGGACCTACAAATTGCGTGCAAAGGTTCGACAAAATGTTACACCAATACGCTCCTTGGTTTCTACAATTGTTGTTCTAACAAAATACATTATAACACATCATAGAGCGGCTCGTTTATCTGTTACAAGTAAATGATCTAGTCTATACTCACGTTTACGGACATTCGATAGGTTCGTGCTTGTCCTACGGATTGTAATGATGCTATTCCACTATCAGGGACTTGATTCACGTATGGCAAGACTTGCAGTCTTCACGCCACATTAATGGAAACAGTACTTCAATACTTTGCTTAGCAAAATACAGAGACACTGGTTCAATGTGATACTAGCTTCCACAAATTTAATTACAGGCACACTTGAAGGTTCAGTCACGTTTCCGTTGTGACAAGTGTTTTAGCTGGAAAATTTACTGGAATGAACGGGTGGCGTATTGTAAAAATATAACCTAAATTCGACCCAAAAGTGATGTAAAAAGTAAGAACTGTAGCTACCTAGTAGATTATTTACATCGTGTATATGTGTTAACTAGACCTTGTTTACAAGCAAATAATATGTTAGTTTTTGTTAAATTGGGCTGAAGCAGTAGACTAACCATGCTATATGGACGGTCATGCGTTTCGTGTTTTATAATAATACACAATCTACGAACGCTTATAAATGTATCACTACATATTATAAAACAAAGTCGCTTCCCGCTGTCTGTCCGTCCCTATGTATGCTTAGATCTTTCAAACTAGGGAACGGATTTTGATGCGGTTTTTTAAATAACTAGAGTGATTCACGAGGAAGGTTTATATGTATAGTATCAGCACTGCAACCGTGCGAAGTCGGGGCGGTTCGCTAGTGTATGTATATATTAATTTAAAAGTCATTGGTATTCACTCAGATTCGAAATTAAAAGTAGGTAAAAGGATTTAGTTACTCACAATATAAGTAGGTAAAAATATAATATATGGTAGAGTTTGTCTATAAAATACCATATTCTTAAAGCTCTCTCAATAAAATCTAATAAATTTAAAGTGATTTATGTCTTAGATGCAGGTGATTGATGATTGAAGACCAAGTTTTTGAGTCTGTATGAAAGCATGCTTGATTGTGAAAATAATGTGAGAGTAGGACAGGATGATGGAGCTGAACTACTCTGTCTACTTCCATATTCAATTTTTCTATTTAAAATTAGTAAGTTTAATTTTTATGATTTAAAAGCAAAGCATATTTCTTTGAAAATAAAAAAGAATCATTTTGTGATATTTAGCCAAATGACATCTCATATTTGAACAAAAATATTAAATACACAAATATAATTTATATTAACTTTTATTTACTAAAGATACTACTTAAACTAAAAATGCCAAATTGTGCTTTACGTATGAGAACTTTTAAAAATAAATCCATATAAAATACGATAAAACATACATATAATAACAAATACATGTAAATATAAAAAATAATTTTGTTGTCAAATCAACTAAGCCAATTCATTAAACGTACAGTCTTAATACATAGCCGCAACAACCTACAAAACGTAGGGAATAGGGAATATGCACTTATTTTTTAATGATTTTAAATGATTATTAACATGACTACAAACATAGTATGTGTAGTGTAGTCAAACACTGTGATCAAACATCCATCAAGTAAGTATAGCTGGCTACTCACGATCCAATTTCGTATCCAACTTATCGCGCAGTTGGCACAGAAAACGGTCAAGACACACTGTTAACACGCGACGTGACGCGACACGCGATCCCCACTCTCCATACATTTTCGGTGTGTTACCGTGTGGCGTGTTAACAGTGTGTCTTGACTCTTACTGGCACAGGCTATATAATATTTATTAGTTTGACCGATTTGATGAGAGAAAGATCAACATGTTCAAACATTGTTTGGTGGACACAGATTTTGACGTCACATTTCATTCATTATTATTCCGACCAATAGTGTTGCGTTTTAAGTGATTTGAATTTCCGTCTTATTTAATGCACTTTTCAATACACAATGAATTTCTTATATAAAAACACAATTAAATAAAATAAAATTAATATGTCCGTAAATCTCAATACAAAAATATTATATGTATATATAAAAATACCGTTATTTGAATCACATGCATATTCCCTATTGTCTACTTCAGAAGTCGATCAAGAACTAACGAATTTGAAATAACTTTCAGGGTAGATTGTAAAATATAATCAACAGATCACAAAGTCCGGTGGCTACCGAAACACTAAAATATTACACATAATATAATTCGTTTTCTTCCAATAAGCAGTCATTTTTATCATTAACCTCATATAACACCATATCACCTTGATATCACGATATTCGAATATGTGATCAGTTATTTTAAACTAAAAGTACGTTTAGTATAATCAACAACCCGAGAGGGTACTAAATGAACGTGGCAGAGCAAAACTAGCGCCGCCATTTGTCTCAAAGTGTCACTTATGGAACTAGAAAAACACGAATTTGTGAACTCAGTCAATGCCCTGTTTACACGGACTCAGCACTTGTCACTTGTGGCGAAGTACCTAAATAGAAATGTATTGTCACGCGCGTAAATTGTGCTCCTTTAACTAACTAACTAACAGTTAAGTGGGATAGTACTAAGAGAAGATTTTACCTTATATCGTGGGGACTAAGCAACAGAAATTTAGAGAATGATATGAGATTGGTTAATCTAATAGTCCAATTAAGTTGGTCTAATTTCTTCTGAGATGCAAAGTATAAGTGCAAGTGACAAGTAGCATTTATAAGCTCGTGTAAACCCGGTACCATACCGCCGTGTTGTTAAGTTTTAGACGAGAACTTCGATCTTGTAATAAGTCCCTGCGTCGGACGGGACTCACGCGTCCGTTGTCGGTTGTCATGTGTCGTCCGGACGGATGTTCATGATGGCCGCTCGACAAAGCGGACATTCCTTCAGTTGCGCGGTGCAAAGAGAGCAGAAACCTCTGGAAAAGTTAAAGGTCTCATCATGAACGTATAAAGAACAACGGACGGAATGCTGTCACTGCATAGATTGAAGCACGAGAGGCGTCAAGCAAGCGCAGCCGGCCGTAAAACATACGCCAATTCCTTGGCAATATGAGTTTAGAAAGAAATCATATTGCGCCGACTCAATAAATAAAGGCATAAAGGCAGGAAGTTGATGATAACTGACGGCTAAAAACGAGTACAGATTCAGAAGCTTCGTTTTCATACAAAATTTATATGGAATCAATGAGTTTTTATTTTCTTTAGAGTAGCCTTCTCGAAACCAGTTTTGATCTTTAAATATATGAGCTTTGTCCGATATTTATTTAGTATGCGCCGAGCTCTTCATGACCATAGACGTGCTTATGTTTGAGTTTCAAAGAAGTTAAATAAATAAAATATGCCTCCGTATGTCATACGAGATGTAAAAAATATTTTAAAATGTGTAATAAAAGCTTAGGAATTACATTTCACCGGTAACTTTTATTTATTTATTATTTAAATCATAATTCGAGTCCGACAAATGAGCTGTCAACATTACGGCCATCTTTCAGTTTTCATAATTTATGACAATGACGCGGCTACCACTCCCATGTGACAAGCGTGTTGTGCACTTCAGCGCGGTTGCTTATAAAGTATTGCTACTTCTTTTGCGCTCATGCTAACAGTATCTTTATTTGTCACTCATTACTACATTTTAATAATTATCTAAAAAAATATTGTAGCATCATATGAACACAACTATCTATTGTTGTAATAAATCATAGTATGGAATTATAAGATTTGCTGGAAGAGACGTCAAAAGAAATCTTCAACGATAAAAATGTGCTTTATGTGATTGCTGTTTTAAAAGACCTTATCTATTAAACACTTGACAAACAATAAACAGGCCGCTTCCCATAGGTCGCAGTGGAGATTATTGACAGTGGCCTATGTTGAGCAGTAGACTTAAAGGCTGAAATGATGATGATGAAACACATTTAACAGATAGACGTTAGCCATTTCACTTACCGATGCCCGCACGGTTCTAGCACGCAGCAGGCAGTGTCGTCGAAGCAGAGTGTGCAGGTACACGCGTCCTCCTTCACGCTGGAGCTGCGTAACTGTTCCAGATATAATCGTCGAGGCACCACCTGGTGGTCAATATAAAGTATAATCTATACTAATATTATAAAGCTGACAACTTTGTTTGTTTGGTTGTAATGATTAGGCTCAAAAACTACTGGACCGTTTTTAAAAATTCCTTCACCGTTAGAATCCTTATTGGATCTAAATGAACATAGGCTATAAGAATTTCCCGATAAGCCCATGGGAAGGCGACCAACGAGAATTCTAATTTTTTTTACGAAAACTGCTATACATATGAAGCTGAAATCGGGCATATATGTTAATTGGGGACAGCGAGGGAGGCCTAAAAACGGATTTCCCGAAATTCCCACGGGAAGGGGACCAACGGGAATTCATTTTTTTTGTTACAAAAACAGCTGTACATGTGAAGCTACAATTGGGCATATATGTTCATTAGGGACTGCAAGGGAGCACTAAGAAAGGATTTCCCGAAATTCCCACGGGAAGGGGACTTACGAGAAATTAATTTTTTTTACGAAAACCGCTATTTTTACGAAGCTGAAATCGGATTAGGGACTACGAGGAAGCTCTAATAACGGATTTCCCGAAATTCCCACGGGAAGGGGACCAACGGGAGGACGTATAGCTACGTACCGAAGCGAAGCGAGGGCGGGCCACTAGTTAATTATACAGTTAAAATGGCAATGTTGTAGTAGTACTGACCTTCTTCTGTTCATCGCTAAGAGATCCATGCTGGTTGAAGGACGAGAAGGGTCTGTCTGTGGGAGGGAACTGGTACGGCTCGTGACCGAAGTTGAACCGGCACTGCTGGAACGACATGAAACTCGCCGCCGCGAAGAATCCGTACCTACCGCCATTTTGTAAATATTTAATATGGACTCTTATATACCTTGATAAAATAGAAAGCAGAGGAAAAACTTGTCTTTAGTGATATTTTAACCCGTACCGTAAAAATCTCATGAAAATTTAATGCCTTTCGAGTCAATGTGCGTTTTGATGTTTAAGCTATATTATATGGATAGAGGCAAACTTTATGAACATTGACCTTGAATGCGCAGAAACAAAATATAAGGTCTATTTGGTGGTAAGGTGCGGGCGGGGAGGCGCATGATTGGTTGAGCTGTCACCTTCTCCCCGCGCGCTGCGCCTACGCCCCGCTTACTCCTGAATACACTCGCGAGCAGTAAAAGTTGATTATTATTTTGGTTGCTTCGTAAAAAAATATTGTTGACTTTTTACATAAGAAATATCGTATTTACCTAAAATAAAAATAAGTTTATACTTACCTTATTATTATTTTTTAAAGTTATTATACCTACCTTCAGTGCTTTTAAAACACAGCACATTTTTTTTGTTAATTAACGTAAAATATGGAAATTATAAAAATATATTTTTTCAGAAAAAATTACTTACTGAAAACCTAATAAAAAATGATACCCGATTATCGATGCTCGTAAGTACACATGCGCGAACTTTCCCCTTCCATGTCACTCGATGTTCATAAAGTTTGCCTCTATCTGTACCTGGCAAGTGTCATCAAAATCCGTTCAGAAGTTTTTACGTGAAAGCAAGCAAACAAACATACATACACTCACACACACTCCACAAATATTGTGTATCGATAATTGTTTCCAAAACATGAATCATCGGCGTTTGTTGGTTGGTTGCCAGCTGCCAACCCTCCTCAGGTACAGCTAAGTGGCAATTCAGAGACATGGATGTTTCCACAATTATCTATGTATTTATACACCGTTGATTAGTACCTGCGATACAAGACCTTAGGAATCTTAGAGTGTAAAGTATGTGAATATTTATACGTATTCAACCCACCTGGTAGTGTCAAAGATGTCCTTACAAGGCGGCAACCGTTGTCCGTTGAGAGAGAACACGACCTCCTTCTTATCGATATCGATGAGACATCCGAGCACATCACCGGCCCTCCACGGCGGTATTCGGTCCACTGACGTAGGCTTCGCTTTGTACCAGATCAGTTTACGGCAACCGTCGTACGATAGTGAGTACAGGTCGTCGCCTATACCGTAGCCCTCCTAAAATGTTGATATGGAAACTTTAGCAATGTAGTAAACAGGTACTTGGCTCTTTGTCTCAAAGCCTTGGATTTTTCGAAGGCGTGCCTGTAATGCTGTCAAATGGACACAGCCAAACCAAAACTAAGACCTGACCTAACCAACTACGTTCCGTAGAATGGTAAATACGTTTTCATTTAGCGTGATAGCCCATTTGATCAGTAATACGCTTACAAGTACTATCTTACTGATCAAACAATTAGTCTTTAGTGTCACTTGTTTTACTCAAGGAATATTTTGGAAATGGTATTTTGTAAGATAACCAGATTTTGCTTACAAATCACGGTATAGTTACATACTTTTAGATACATTTGGGTCTTTGACTCGGTAAGTATTTTTTTTTTAAATTCAATTCAAGTGTGATTCACGGTTTCAGAAAAAATAATGGGTTAAAATTAGTTAGTAATAAAAAACACTCACATGATTCAAAAAGTGACTGTTCTTAGTGGCAACACCAATCTGCATCACTCCGGGGGTTACCAACACACACTCGTAATACCAACAACCTGAGTCGACTTGAAAGGTGCACCGAACGCTCTCGAACGAGTACGAGTCGCATCGCGCCTCGAGACCGTTGCTCGATATCTTCAGGTATTCGCTAACGTCGTGCGAGTTTAGTATCGCGTTGATGCCCGTCATGTTTTCCGTTTCGTACGATAGCTTCCGGTTTTCTACTACGACTGTTGAGAAATTGATTTAAATTAGTTAACTGGTGGACGCCCGCGACTTGGTCCGCGTGGACTGCAGAAAAAACAAATGTCGAAATTATCCGGAATATATTGCCGGTGAAAACCACCAATCACAATCAGTGGCCTCTGATGTCAATGAGTTTGACTGGTGGTTATTGAATTCATCCGCAGCAACATATTCGTATGATAATGGTAAGGCAGCCTTAATGATTGTATGAATGTTTCCATCGTGAATTCAAGTTGACCCTCAAAGATGTTAAAGCGGCCTCCCACTACCACAAATGCCCTTAGTCAAAAACGTAAGACAAACAATAAAATTTATACTTATTATAACGTAATAGTGAACTTAACGACCGATGAAATAAAATGCCCTTAGCTTTATTTGACACTAATGAGCCTAATGGTGGGGTTACTTTTTAAAATCCTTACTTCAATGAGGGATTTTCTGACAAGTTAAAATATCAGTCAAAAATAGATGGCGTGAGCGCATCACCTGCCCTAATCCCCCCACCTCACCTCTCCCAGCTTGAAGAATAGTAATAGTTCCGTCAATAGACTGTGCACTGATGACTAAAGCTGGCTACACACCCAGACTGTGTACAGCCGACAACAAATCATCCGGTCGGTTTTCTAAAGACAATGTAGCATAGCATACGAGTAGGAGACATAGCAAGTAACAAGTTGGATTTTGCTACATGGGGTTAATAATATCAGATTATAATCTTAATACGAGATGATACCTACCTAATTTTTTTTATGAATGACTACTGTTGCCCGTGACTTCATATGCGTGAACTACAGAATGTAGTCTATGTCCTTCTCCGTACTTCTGTATATGCCTTTATTAAATGCTACAGATATTTATAACTATTAACCCTCGTGTAGTAGAGTATATACCTTTAATTTAGCAGAGATGCAAGCAATGCATCAATCATCAGCAATGCAGGTAGGTAACTGCTATATCTTTGTTTTTCCTAGCGGACCGATTTAGTCAAACGTGTACAGCACACTATAGTCTGCTTCGTCTATCTATAGTGCTTAGGAACTATTGATGTCTTTGGTTGAGGGGTGAGGTGGGGGGGGGATTAGGGTAGGTGATGCGCTCTAGCCATTTATCCAGGTGATTTGAACTATTTTTTTTACTCTTAATAGTTGTTAAGTAAGGACTGATTTTTCCAACGTCAGATAGCGTATCAGAAGTTGATGCTGTGTCTATCATGTGCAAGTTTTAGAGAAAGGCAGGATCAACTTTATTCTTCTGATAGACTATGTCAGTTTGGAAAAATCGGCCCTAAGTGAATATATTATACTTACATAGGTTATCCAAGGCCCATTTAGCGCAGAAGCCGACTTGTCTCCAAACGTAGTCAGTGTGGTCATAAAGCCTCTCCAACACTAGTAAACAATGTTCCTTGCTCTTCTCCATTTGACACTTGATCGTTAATTTATTTTCTGTCGTGTGAGCGAACTTCTCAAGAGCGATTAGAGCAAACAGAACTATGTACGCTTCGCGAGGCGTCGTCTGTGGAACATATCGCATATTCAGGACCCTTATCGGGAACAAAAAGAAACAACTTTCACTATGGGACCAACTCCGAAATATTTAAAAAAAAGATCAGCCGCTCCATACATTTCAGTGCAGTAATTATTCGAGATTGTATGGAACAGCTGTTTGTTTTTTCAATATTTCGGAGTTGGTCCCATAGTGAAAGTTGTTTCTATTTACCTATCTAGTTTTGTGTCAAAAGATAATCACTAATTTTTGATATTATTTATATATACATAGATAAGTATAAAAACATCCATGACTCGGAAACAAACATCAATATTCATCATATCAATGTTTGCACCTACCGGGATTCGAACCCAGGACCTATGGCGTCGCAGGCAGGGCCACTACGCCAATCGGCCGTCTGATTGACTTACCAAGAAAGCGAGTAGATAGTCGAGAGTGCGTTTAGTGAGCACTGCTATACTGTTGGGGCCGGCTAACTTCTCCGCTATGCAGCCGAGCACGACGCAAATGTTGCGTTCCACTCGCACATTGAGGTCCCCTGTGGTTGCGCGTTGGGAGGATAGACCCAGGAGTTGAGTTAGCTGTGCAATAAAAAAAATATTATACAGAATGTTTTCTCGTTGCCACCTTTAACTAATGCTGGGAAACGATATAATATTTTTTCACAAAATTACTTGATTGGGCGAAATTTATAGTGTTCGGTGTTTATGCTAGTTTTTTCATAGACAGATAATTATTATTTCTCGTGAAAAAATCTTTCTACGCGCGTCTATGTGCATTTATGCAAAAAAACGCAGTCTAATTACTTAACTTTGGACCCCAATATCTTGGAAACCAAACAGTTCCCAGGTATGCTTCCATGGAGAAAAATGATCGTGATGATGAGATTCCGTAGTTTTCGGGAACGTTTACGACCAAAAATCATCCTGTATACTTTATTATATTTTAATATTTCACGCGTGTTTGTGCAGTAAAAAGTAATTAAGCTATGGTATAAAAAACGTTTGATTTATCGTTTGTAACTTAGTTCAAGAAGCTTAACATATTCAGCCAAGCAAGGCTGACGAACACTTTTCTGCCGCCCCGAATATATAGCAGAAACTACTAGTGCTAGTATTGGGCAGAGAATCATTAAGGAGGTTTTCTATATGACGATAATTCTAAAGGTTATACGGAGACGTGAGTTGTGGGCGGCAGCTGACTATTACAATAAAAGTGAATACCATCAATATCACGTGCGGTGATAGCCCATTGGTTATGACATGCTCCTTCCAATCAGGGGGCGTAGGTTCTATGCCAGTATTCCCATTCACGTACCTGTATTTTATGTAGAGATTTCAATATTGTAAAAAGCAATTTAGCTCGTGCCTCGAAAAGCACAAAAAGCCAAAGGTCTTGCGCCTGATCTCTCACCGGTCATGTCGTCTTTCCGCCTATGGGAAAGAGGGAATAGAGAATGCACCTGATGTCCGACATGAACCAAACTCGGTGGAAGACATTATACCTGTACCACTAACATACCCTATTAACCGAGTCCTTCGACGGCAGCGGACACTCGTCTAGCAGTATTGTGATGGCTGACGGTCCGAATGGGTCCTCTAGAGGTATCACGTTCACCATAGACGACACCACCTGTATCCAGCCCTCCTCCTTGTCGGCGATCATGTGCAGCTTCATCAGAGACATTGGCGACTCCTCGTCACTGAAATGAAGGGTTTTAGCGTGAAATTTTGGGACATATACGAACTCTATACTTCTCATAAATGTACTTTTTTAACCAATAATAAAAGAGAATCTGCGAACTTCATATCTAAGGTGCCTTCGGCAGAATATAGCTTTTAATAAATGATGATGATCTCCGACCGTTTTTCGGTCAAGGCGACCAATCTCTGCGGAGATTGGCCAGGTGCGCAGGAGATATTATAGTGCACAACCGTGTGCGCAAACACAGATGCACTCTCTATTCCGTTACTCTTATAGTTTAATAAATAGGTCGCATCACAAAAGTAGGATCTCGCTTAAAAATCCTAAGCTTAATAACATTATTCTTTTGTGATAGTTTTAAGCTTGGCTGATCGACCAGTCATATTCATTGGTCTATTTGGTAAATTAATTTGATTGGTGGAAATCAAACGCAGCTACGCACATCCCTGGTGTAAAAATAACTTAAATTACTATTTGTGACGTAGGTCATTTCAGAAAATATTATAACCTCATATTATAACCTCATATTATAACAAGCACAGCATTAAATACAATACCTATAACTATTATCATTGATGTCGCCCTGTTAGGAACTATGAAACCAAGAATGTGTACACAGAGATCTTTAAGGCCGATTTTTCCAAACGTCAGACAGTTTATCAAAAGAATAAAGATGATGCTGTCTTTCTCTAAAACTTGATCATGATAGAGACAGCATCAACTTTATTCTTCTGATAGGCTATCTGACGTTTGGAAAACCCACTAGAATTAAAAGATTAGTGCTAGGTGGTGCTAGGTCATCGTATGAGTGAACGCCCCTGAGTTCCTTAGTGTAAGGAAGGAGATGCACTCCAGTGGAGTCGCATCAGCACAGGACCAGAGGATAGGACAGGAGGATTATTTATAGATAACTATTCGAAAGCTGTTTTAGATTTAAGAAAAATCCAGTAGCATAGCGCTTAGCAATGATTAGCAAATGCCTAGTGCGAGTAGGTTTGTTATTTGTATAGTACCATACCTTACCATACTCCTATATCTCTAAAAGATAGGTTTTTACTTTTTTTACATTTATATTATACAAGTACTATAAAGTTAACAAATACTGAAGTGTGTAACCTGTTAGGCGAATACTTCGCAGTAATACATATTCATAAGAAACAATAAATAAGCATGTAGTAACAATTAGCTGTGTATTCATTAGTGCGTGATATTTCCACATGAACACAAATGCACTCGAGTTTGCATAACATTTTAAAGATGGTACTCCAATCCCGATCCCAGCTGCAGCTGTAGGCAGGACAAGCAGCGGCTGCGGTAATGAATGGCATTATGTCATAAAATAATGGAATAATTATTCTATCTTTTGGTTATTGGTCATTATCAACCTATTGCAGTCTATTGCTGGACGTAGGCCTCCCCCAGAGCACGCCACAAGACCCGATCTCCCGTTTTTGCCATCCAGTTACTACCATCGCCCTCTTCAAGTGATCGGTCCATCGGTATACCAAGATTTTTATTTATATGGAATATAACGCAAAGCTTTATACCTATACCTAATAATTAATTACAAAGACATTCGTACAAATAAGTGCAAAAACTATTTTTAAATAAATATTCACACACTACACAACACATTAACCTAGTCCCACATTAAGATCCCTAAGGTCTTGTGTCGTGGGTACTAAGCAACGGTATATAAATACATAGATAAGTATAGAAACATCCATGACTCGGAAACAAACATCAATATTCATCATATCAATGATTGCACCTACCGGGATTCGAACCCAGGACCTATGGCGTCGCAGGCAGGGTCACTACCTACTAGACCAATCGGCCGTCAATATATTGAAGTACGAGTATAAATCGGTCTGAGTGTAGTATTACTCGTAAATGAATGCATTGAGAATGGAAATGTTAGCAACTACAGCTTAAAAATGCGGTGAAAAAATTTCATTAAGGGTTTATTAGGAATTGCATACATTTTAAAATCTCTATGTCTATTATAACCGGCTAGACTACTGTAGTTTCTATTTATATTATCCTCATTATTTATAACTATATTTAGGTCGTTCAGGTTAAAGTTGCCGCATCATATTGTTACTGCACTTGTCGAGTAACATCCTGAATTGATTTATATCAAGCAGTTGTTATCACGACAGAAAGTTCTTTAACCGTGTTGAAGATAAATATATGATAACTAATATGTGGAATTGTTATACTAGTTTCATCCCCATATCATGAATGGCTGACTCAAACTTCGATCGTACTAAGTCATTGAAGAATGACTTTGCTTATGCCACTTTGCTCATATTCAGGTCTTTATTTCAGATTTATTTCTAACACCATAAGGGTTCCTCAAAATAGACAGTACTTACTTATTTTTGATCAAAATTAACGTTTTAACATTTTTTCCCTACCGTAATAACAATCGAACGGTAGATTTATTTTCCGTATAGGTATAGTTATTTATTACGTATATGTAAGTACGTTATTACGTATTTTTCTTTTAGTTCTAGACACGCCAAAGTTACAGCTAGCAGAACTGGCGAGCAGCACCGTGTGTAATTTTACACGAACCATTTGGAGCCACTTTTGACACCCTCATAATTCAAAAACTGTTTCACGTAAACTTGTCAAATTGGGCTCACATATTGAGGCTTGCGAAATCGATCCAAATTTTATAAACACTTCTCTAACGGTTAGTTAGATATTAATTATCGTCCAAAAATCGTCAATTTTATCACTGACTGATCTATAGATCAAAACTCTAACCCAGTTCCAGATGACCTAGAAAGTTCAAATTTGGCATACAGATAGGTAATTACGTAAATACAAAGGGAAAAATCTGAAACTGGTATATTTTCATCATTTTATTATAATTTTGTACTTAATTGTTTTCCCTATACAAAATTAAGTACTACTTGGTAAACTAGATGGCGCTACTGGAGTAATTAGAACGCGATATCAAGTTCTATTTTCATTTAAGTACGTTCAACGAGTTAGTATAAATTCAGGGTTGCGTGAGATTAGCGTGTTGTGTTTTGGCTGGGCTGGGATGTATAGATGGGTAACGCGTCATGTCAAAACGAGGATGAGGGAGTACCTCAATTCTCCTCGCGAGGTACACCTTAGAGATGGGTCGTCGACGATTTTTTCATAAACGAAAAGAGACCGTTCATCGTCGATCGTCGACTAGTCGAATTCGTCGACTAGTTCATTACGTGTCTAACAGTCTATTTAGAGTCGAAATTAACTAGTAGTCTATATTTTAGACGATGATGCGTGCGTAGCGTTATAATTAAACGTAATCGTAACGTAAGAGCCGGATTGCTTTCAATTTCGATATCTGAGTGTCCTGGCAGTTCCCAAACATATTTCCGGGATAAAAAATAGTATAAGTGGCTGCCATTTTGAACTTTTTAGTTGAGGGCCGGATTGCCTTCAATTTTGATATCTGGGGTTCCTGGCAGTTCCCAAACACATTTCCGCTGTCAAAAGTAATAAAAGTGGCCGCCATTTTGAAGTTTTTAGTTAAGAGCCGGATTGCTTCCAAAATCGATATCTGAGGTTCCTGGCAGTTCCCAAACACAATCGGCCCTTGACAAAAAAGTTCAAAATGGCGGCCAATTTTATTATTTTTGACATCGGAAATATGTTTGGGAACTGCCAGGAACCTCAGATATCGATTTTGGAAGCAATCCGGCACTTAACTAAAAAGTTCAAAATGACGGCTACTTTTACAGTTTTTGACACCGAAAATGGGTTTAGGAACTGCCAGCAACCTCAGATATCGATTTTGGAAGCAATCCGAAACTTAACTAAAAAGTTCAAAATGACGGCCACTTTTACAGTTTTTGACACCAAAAATGGGTTTGGGAACTGCCAGCAACCTCAGATACCGATTTTGGAAGCAATCCCGCACTGAACTAAAAAGTTCAAAGTGGCGGCCACTTTTACTATTTTTGACATCGAAAATGTGTTTGGGAGCTGCCAGGAACCTCAGATATCGATTTTGGAAGCTATCCGGCTCTTAACCAAAGAGTTCAAAATGGCGGACACTTTTATTAGTTTTGACAGCGGAAATGTGTTTGGGAACTGCCACGAACCTCAGATATCGAAATTGAAGGCAATCCGACCTTTAAAAAGTTCAAAATGGCGGCCATTTTCACTATTTTTGACAACTTTTTTGGAACTGCTAGGAACCTTAGATATCGATATTGGTAGCAATCCGACACTTAACTAAAAAGTTCAATATGGCGGCCACTTTTACTATTTTTAGACCTGAGGTCTGATTTGGCTAGTTCTTATATTCGAATTATTATTAAGTACTTGCTATTAAATAGTCATGGAAGAGAGAAATTTGCGGAATCATAAAAGAATAACCGACAGGTAACAGTTTTAGAGCTTACGAAGGCGATAATTCGTATATGAAAACTAGCCAAAACAGACCTTAGAAGAAGAAATTATATTTTATGTTGTTATAAATACATTTCAGGAGTGAACTTGGCACCCATTTAGATATCACTTATTTTGTCTTTGGCTCTCATTTTCACATTATGTTTTTGATGAGATACCAATTTTAACTGGTTGCAATAAAACGATCAAAATTAAAACCAGTTTCATCTAACTCTTTATTAACATTTCTACGTACAATCGATCACAACACGATTACGTACGTAACAAAGAGGCTCTAACAATACTTATAGTAGGGGAGCAACGACCTGATTGGCACACCGATACACCAGATGTGGCAAATAATGCTAACATCGTAATGTGGTGCGAGATGATTCACAAATTGCCTGACATCACAAATTGAGGGTAATCTTTTCATATTCATAGTATTGATCAATTGCGCCGACTCTTTATTGAATAAGTATAGTTGGAAGTATAATAAATAAAGTACAACACATGCAGATGCACAGATTCGCCTTATGACCTGTGACCTTTAAAAATCCTATTAACTACTGAAGGTTTGGGTACATATTTATTTTATTAGTCTTAACAATCTGCTTGACGCCAATAAATACGTAGGCCACAATGCATAATATTTATTATTAAAAAGAAGTTACTTTTTCGAAAGAAGAAGTAAGGAAAGAAGTAATTTCACTATTGCTGAACTGCAACTTCAAATCTCTTATAACCAAAATAAAGTTTTTTTTTTGCATTTTATAAAACGTACGTAGGTACAGTAATAATAAGACAACACCTTATACCTATACATGCAAGAACATAAGAAATGCATCACAGAATTAATGAAATAGCCCCCACTTCCCCGTAGCTGAAACAAGCTTCCAGAAGGAATGCAATGCAAATGTCACCAAAAAGTATTCATATCCGGGGCCCAATCATAGTTTGCTCCCCGCGGAGGGCCAAATATGACGCTCTAACAATGTCTATTATTAGAACAGTGTCGCCACTCAACGGATGGTAGGGTACACTAAGGTGGGAACATGTGAGCAAGTGATTGATTTCTACATTGACGGTCACCCTTGCAGGTACATTTTCGTCAAAGCTTGTCGTGTTCTGTATGAATCATAAAATAAATGTAATCTATGTTCAATAATTTGGACAAATTCTAGAGAAAGGTCTGGTCAAGAGTAGTATGCAGACTATCATCAAAGTTGATGTAATTATAGGTGTGTGTGGACCGATATCTCTGCCTATCTCTCCAGGAAAACGGCGTAATTTTATGTATGTATGTATCACAGACCACAAGCTAAAGACCAAGCTTAGACGAACTTTAAAACAAAACAAATCGCCATCAGATGAGATTGGCTAGTTCTTATTAATACATTCAAGGATACCTCAACTTAGTGATAGGTCAGATATGGGGGAGGGAGGTTGGCAATCACAACCTTGGCGAATGCATGTCACTAGCAAAACCAGGTTTAGTTTTTTCTATGATACGAGTATGTATGTATGGCCAAGTTCAACTTACTTATCAACAAAAGAAGTAATCAGCGAGAGCATCTCGAGGACTAGCTGGTCGATAATGTTGTTGTCGACAATGGCACATGGCTGGGAAGGGGGAAGGGGGGCTGCGTATACCTCCAGTTCCTCCGAGGTCTTCTCCTTGCACCAACACACTCCCATCTCTTATCTGAAAGAAGGAAAAAATAGCTTAGTAAGAATACCTTTGAAAAAGCAAATATCCTTGCTGAGTGACAGAAAAATGAAGTAAAAAAAAATGTGTAACTTTTTGTATAAATTATTTTAACATAAATGTAGTATGTATGTCAAATGGTATTAGTTATTAAAGAACTTAGACACATATATGAGTTAAGTTGCAATTATCAAATCACAGAAATATAGAGATAAGCACACATTTGTGCTGTTACTTCTGATAATTTTCTTTCCTGTAGTTATGTACTTACTGGATTGTGTTTATTTATTTATTTGGGACAGTTAAGAACTGTATACAAAAATACATAGTTAAGATACCTTAACCTTATAGAGTATAAATAAGTACAGTCCACTACACTATCCACAAGTAAAAGAAAGTTACACTAGACTATATTTCACTGAGTTAATTAATATGACATACAAATGAGATAACATCATCATGGATGCTGCAAAACAAAAAAAATTATACATTTATACATATAGGTGAATGATATAATAATACTTCAACTTCTCATAAACTTAAAATTAATAACATTGATACTTATGCTTTTATTATGTCTTTGACTTAGATACGAATTCTCCAACTGCTAAATTTCTGAATTCATTATGCATATAATAATAATCTATACATATAATAAAAATGTAACGGATCACTGTCTGTACATGGAAGATATATGAGAAAAAATATTATATGAGACCTTTATCAACGCAATAGAACCTAAATGAATTACACACCTACTCATCTAGCCTACTCCCAGATATGTTGTAAGTCAAAGCCTACCACCGCTTTTTAGGCACAAGTTCAACAATCAATGCAATGGTAACAAATACAACAAATGTTTCTGAGTCATTTCAAAGAGGAATTACAAGCTAGCAACACCACAGTTTTGTCTGTTATAAAGCAGAGTATAGCCCACACAGTGGAGTGGTAGCCTTGTCTTGCCCATGGAAATGAGGTAGACTGCCAACTATACTTGTGTGTTTCCATGGTTTTGTAAAGGTGCCCCAACACTTATTTGTATTATTAGCATTAGGTGTCAACTGATGCTGACATGCTTAGAAAATCAGCAGACAGCAAACATGAAGGTACTTCACAAACTCTCAACTGACCAATCAAGAATAAGAATGACACAAACTGACAATCCTCACCATAAAAACCAATGTGTACAACTTTATAGATTTGTTAAATGAATAAGAGGGTAAGAGTAATTATTATCTATAAAAGGGTAAGCAAAATGTAGCTATAAGATCTCATTTGTGTCAATTTGTACCACATTTTGAAACACAGCCACTTCTTTGTACCTTTTAGGACCCATCTTTAACACAGCAAATAAATAACAACAGTAGACAGCTTTTGTATAATGTACAATGAAATTTTGACTACCATACCATCCATATCTAAAAGGGAAATACTTAAAAAATGGAAGTACCAAATAACATGTAGAAAAAAATGTTCATGTTTCATTACAATCACAACAGCTCTTACAGTTTTCTTTGATTTTTTTTTGTTTAGTTTATCCCGAAGGAAAGACAAGGGGAACTAAGCCATTGACGTTAATGAATGACTTCTGAATTCATGATGGATGATAATGATGATGATGAATGGAAACATTGAGAAAATCCTAGTAAAATTAGTCAAAATCTAAATGAATTGCAGAAACAACTTACATGAGCCCATGAAGAGATTGTGTTCTGACAATTTTTTTACTTAGCTTACATGTATATAAAACCATACACACGCACTAGGTTCACATCACAAGTAAACAAAATATAACTTATAACATCACTTTATGGACACATGCAAGCCATTTACAAATAAATTTTGATTTTCACAAGAAAATCACCCTTCCAGCTTTTCCCGCCAAATCCAGGTCTCTTGATTATGGCTTCTTGCCATACTATTATAAGTACCTAATTCAGGCATAAATATATATATGAATTTTGTAAAAAAAAGAATTTAAGAAAAACCTAATCATACATACCAATACACTACTACATTGTGTTAATATGCACTTTTTTACCACATTTCAAACTACTTTAATGCTAAAATAATCATGGCTAAACAAAATCAAATAATTACAAATTTATTGAGGATTCACTGAGCTTTCATGGCTATCACTTCTGCAGTGCTATTAATCCGTCTGATTCGCACGCACTGCATTTGCATTGGAGCAATCCCAACGCAGGATCCACAGATTTAGGGGCACCGTCATGACCCCCAACCCACTTAATATCAGCTTCCGTTCTCACTAATTTGAACATTGAACAAAGCCCCAGACAGAAATATTGATTAATAAACTTATATGTAGGTGTATATTTTATCCAGCAGCTAAAATCGGATGCACTCTTCGTGCAACTGAATTTCGACATCTGGTGAGTAACAAATAGCAATGAATAAAACTGGCTTACCTCTTTATATCCCCGCATAAATTAAAATAACACTAATTGATTGGTTTTGAAGAACTGAAACATTAAATTAATTGTAACTGAGGGTAATAAAACACAAAAAACTTCTTTTTGTAAACACTTCTTTTTTTTTTGTTTAGTTTATCCCGAAGGAAAGGCAAGGGGAACTAAGCCCATACAGCCATTGTCTTTAGTAAATGATTTCTGAATTTACGATGGATGATAATGATGATGATGAATGGAAACATCGGGAAAATCCTCAAAAACAAGTGTAAAGTTAGTAAAAATGAAAAATAATTGCAGAAACAAGATACATGGGCCCATGAAGAGATCGTACTCCGGCTAAAGTTTTACTCAGCTTATCTGCGTATAAAACCATGCACACGCACTAGATTCATATCACAAGTAATCAAAATATAACTCATCTACCAGAAAACATCACTTTAAGGACACATACAAGCCATTTACAAATATTTTTTGATTTTCACAAGAAAATTACACCTGCACCATTAACTGAAACATTAAATTAATTGTAACTGAGGGTAATAGGTAAAACACAAAAAACTTATTTTTGTAAACACTTCTTTTTTTTTGTTGTTTAGTTTATCCCGAAGGAAAGGCAAGGGGAACTAAGCCCATACAGCCATTGTCTTTAGTAAATTATTTCTGAATTTATAATGGATGATAATGATGATGATGAATGGAATCGTCAGGAAAATCCTCAAGAACAAGTGTAAAGTTAGTCAAAATAATTTGCAGAAACAACTTACATGGGCCCATTAAGAGATCGTATTCCGGCTAAAGTTTTACTCAGCTTACCTGAGTATTAAACCATGCACATGCCTGCTGCATATAGGGTTGCCAGGCATCCGAATAAAGCCGGATAGAGTCAGGCTTTTTGGTCGTGTATCCGGCTAAAATTAACGTTGTCCGGCCTGTCCGGCTTTTGTTAGGCTTTTCGCCAAGCGTGGATTCATGGCGTCATGGGGCTTATGATCCCACTCTGGGGCTAGCTAAGACCAGCTTAGGCAATGCAATAATTTTACAAACGACCGCGAAGATCGTAAAGTTATCTTAACATTTCCGCCAACAGCGGTCACATCATTTAGTGAACGCGTCAAATTAAGGCTTCGTATTTGAAGAAATGTTCTCATAACCTTGCGAACTTCGTAGTCGCTCATCACAACGTCTAAACCCCCTGGACGACCATGTTTCTAGTCTTAACTCTAAAAAGTCTAATAGCAATGTCAAAATTTTTTGTAAAAACTTTTAATACTATACTTTATATTACAAAATTTTACGCTCGCGCTGCTGTTAATTCAGTTATCTGATTGATATAGCCTCTCGCTTACACGAAGATTTTGCCAATGTTGTAAAGTTAAATATACGATTATGTTTAGATGCCTACCCGCTTGTAACCCATCTCATGTTTTAGCAATGGTTACAAATTCTCGGTAGACCTAAAATTTTCAAAAAGTAATAGGCAATTTAGGTACGTGAGTTACGTGTACACGAGAAAAATTTCGCGCTCGCTTCGCTCGCGCATTTATTATGTATTTAAGCTCATATTTAGTCGCATGCAAGAGACGGTCGCTAGTAGTCTCTCAGACTCAACTGTCGATCAAAACTCTGTCAAAAGTAGGTTGCGTTATCAGCTTTCTTATTCAGCGACAATGATTTTCGTACCTATTAATACTGAGACACCAAATTCTAAATAATATGGGGCGTCCGGCTTTTTTACCGAAATGTCCGGCTAAACTGGCTGGTCTGTCCGGCTTTTTGTCTTTTCGATCTGGCAACCCTAGCTGCATATAAAACCTTGCACACGCACTAGATTCACGTCACAAGTAAACAAAATATAACTTATCGACCAGAAAACATCACTTTACGGACACATGCAAGTCATTTGCAAATAAATTTTGATTTTCACAAGAAAATTACACCTGCTCCATTCCTTTTAGTCCAGTCAAATTAATCCTTAAAATAGACGTAAGGATACAAAAATTCCCATAGAGCTGAAAATTGGTATGAATGTTCAGAATACTATTATAAAATAATTGTGAAAAGTCCCCATCAATCAATCCCCCTTGTGCAATTTTTTTTATTGATGGTGAAAGTTTTCAAAAATAGGTTTTTCGCGTTTTTCAGCTAAACGGTGAGTTTTACAGCAAAAATAGTTCAGACAAAAAATGTAGATCATACGATTCTCTACAAAAAATGTCTACACTATTTTTCATAACTATTGCCATTTCCGTGATGTAGCGGTTCAAAGAATTGAAAAAAATATTTTATGCCTGATACGCACGTTAATGTACATTTTTGAACCGTTATACGAGTAAAAATATGAGTCCCTATGTTTGTATAACACATAGGGACTCATATTTTATACAAATGATAAAATTCTTAGAATATAAACGAACGTCAAAAACTCCGCCCCTATTTTCATTTAGTCGCATGTATATATATCGAGTTTGAAGGCAATCCGGCTCTTAACTAAAAAGTTCAAAATGGCGGCCATTTTTATTATTTTTGACATCGGAAATATGTTTGGGAACTGCAAGGAACCTCAGATATCGATTTTGGAAGCAATCCGTCTCTTAAGTAAAAAGTTCAAAATGGAGGCCACTTTTAATATTTTTGACATCGGAAATGTGTTTGGGAACTGCCAGAAATCCCGGGTATCGAAATTGAAGGCAATACGGCCCTTAACTAAAAAGTTCAAAATGGCGGCCACTTTTAATATTTTTGACATCGGAAATGTGTTTTGGAACTGCCAGGAACCCCGGGTGTCGAATTTGAAGGTAAACCGGCCCTTAACTAAAAAGTGTTTAGGAACTTAAAAGAACGTCAGATATCGATTTTCACGGCAATTCGACCATTATCTAAAAAGTTCAAAATGGCGGCGACTTTGATTGATTTTGAGATTAGACAATAGAAATATATTTCTATTGATTAGATATTATTTTTTAGCAATACAAAACGCGTTGTAATAATCGCAATTATTTTCAAGAATCATTGTGGGCTATTATTACAATCTAAAGGAAAATATAAAATAATGCCAAAAAATCGGATCATAGTCCGTTCATTATTTTTAAGAGTCTTTGAGGGGTATAAAATTTAAAGCTGGTAACTCAATAGAACTGTCAATCTCACCTCGTTCGCGCTATTTTTAAATTGAAAATGGTAAATTATTTCTTTCATTATTTATTAAAATATGGATAATTCTGCGTTACTTACCGATGATAACTTATTTCCGCCGAATATTTTAGGTGTCCTTTGTAATTACGACAAACTTTTACTGCGCAACACGCCATTTTATATTTAATATATTTGTCACGTGACGTGTGCGTACCCTTGCCTAACACAACGGATAGGAGCGTAAAAAGTTGTTAGGGTGAATTGTTCTCACTCCTGTTTAGGGACGTATTGGTAGACGTAAGCCTCAATCTGATAATTTTATATAATCAAAGAGTAATGTCTTATTTTATTTTCCTTTTTAGCTAAGTATATTGGTAAGTTTTTTAAGCTGACGGGTTTGTTAATTACTAAATGTAATTTTTATCGGACGCCATAACTGTTTTAATTAAAATAAAATTTGTGATATCATATTTAGCAGAAAACGACTACAGATTTGGTCGTTTTCATTTGGTCATGGTATTATACCTAAGTATGTTATATTCTGCAAGAAATGACTACTTGTTTTTAAACCAAGATTATTACATGAAAAATAACTGTAATCTCCGTAAAACCTATTTAATATTCTGCACGAAGTTTATTTCTATCAAATGACATACAGACACAGAAAACAAAATATCGAAATTATCCGGGATAAAAATTGCCTATATGTTAAGTGGGACCTGTCACAATATATTCCTGAAAACTGCATCGAAATCGGTTCAGCCTTTTCTGAGATTAGCGTGCACAAACGCACAGACAAACAGACAAACCGACGAACAGACAAAAATTCCAAAAATCATTGTTTTGAGTAGGTACTATTGCGTTGATAAAGGTATATATAAATAGATAAATATAAACATCCATGACTCGGAAACAAACATCGATATTCATCATATCAATGTTTGCACCTAGCAGAATTCGAACCCAGGACCTATGGCGTCGCAGGCCCTGCCCAGGGTGCAGGGCCACTACCAACTATACCCATCGGTTGTCAAATGTATCTCTGTTTATGGAATGCGACGTGTCTATTAAAAAAAAACGCCTATTTAATTGGCGGGAAATTCAACTGTTTCTACGTTTTAAAACTAATTATTATGTACGAACAATAAACTCATTGAAACAAAAGCAAAATATTCGACGGGCGGAATGCAAACCTAACTGGTGATATAAATAATATAAATAATTGCAGGTGATTAAAGAACGTACGATGAGTGTTATTGAAACTAAATAACACATTATCTATCTGTGATACAATACAATACACCACACCATTCTTGAGAGTTTCGGCGGGAAAAGCTGGAAGGGTGCAGGTGTAATTTTCTTGTGAAAATCAAAAATTATTTGTAAATGGCTTGCATGTGTCTGTAAAGTGATGTTTTCTGGTAGATAAGTTATATTTTGATTACTTGTGATGTGAATCTAGTGCGTGTGCATGGTTTTATACGCAGGTAAGCCGAGTAAAACTTTAACCGGATTACTATCTCTTCATGGGCGCATGTAAGTTGTTTCTGCAATAATTTTTCATTTTGACTAACTTTACACTTGTTCTTGAGGATTTTCCCGTCGTTTCCATTCATCATCATCATTATCATCCCTCATAAATTCTGAAATCATTTACTAAAGACAATGGCTGTATGGGCTTAGTTCCCCTTGCCTTTCCTTCGGGATAAACTAAACCATTCTTGAGAAGAATCGAGTAAAAGGTACTCGTAGTTACCGTAGTTACCTAACTATTTTTGTTTTGGTGGTTTGTGTAAATAAAGGATAAATAAAGGTTTCTTCATAATTTGTAGGAATACCTACACAAGCGAAGAGTGGAGTAAAAAGTTAGAAGTTGAAGAGAAGACCTCCTCATGCCTTGAAATTGTAGTTACCTAGGTACTACATAAACATAAAAACCGTCGAGCTTAAAAGCGAAGTAAATGAGGTAGGATGGTTGCTAGGCCTAGAACAAAACGTACCTAAGTCTTAATAACCGTTTATGTACCTATATATCTACCTCGCTGGAGACAGGACTTACTTATTAGATACATATAGGCATGGGCGGCTAGTGATATTTTTAGATGGGGGTTCACATTTTTTTAATATGAGCGAGCGCATGCAAAATTACAGTTTGGAAATGCCGCGCGCGTTCACTCCCTTACTGGATGAAATGATGCAACCTCACTCATATTAAATTTCAGATGACCTAATGAAACACATTAAGGACAACCATTTCGCGTTCTAACTCGGACTAAGCGACATCTAGTGGCCGCAAAGGCACACTACGAATTAATGTGTAACTCCAGATTAGACTAATTTTTCATACGAAATGTTCTGTTTCACGCGCCGGCCTATGTCGGCATTCCCCACTCTCGCTGCAGGGTTACAGCGCAACGAGCAAGTGCTACGTTATTTATCTATCCCTAGCTAGTTGCCGCGCATGGTTCGTTATATTTATAGCACTACAGCGCGTACCTACAGGGTGTTTTTTTGTGGCCACCATTAACGAAGGGTACGTACTCTATACATCAAATAAAGTAAGTTTATGCCAAAAAAATGTTTTTTTTTTTTTTTGTTTTTTTTTATTACTTGATCAGGCGAAATTTGTAGTGTCTAGTGTTTATGTTAGTTTTTTTATAGACAGATAATAATTATTTCTCGTGAAAAATCTTGCTACGCGCGTCTATGTGCATTTATGCAGAAAAACGCAGTCTATTTACTCAAAGGACCATGGGGGATTTTGTATGGACCCCGTCCCCACCCTACAACAGTCATAGGACACGTGTCAATTTGTTCATTGCGACCCAAAAAAGGATAAAGTACCTGTTTTAGTAGCAAAAACTATTGGGTTTATTTATAATAAAAAAAAACTTTTCGGTAAAAATATATTTATTTTTAAACCAAAATAATTTTTTTCACAAACAAATATGCTTATTTCACATAAACAAGGACGATTCTATATAATAAAAAAAAATACTTGGTTCTCAAACTGAAAATCATTGAGTAGTAATAATAATGCTTAAATAATATAGGTAACTATTAACTCATTATTACAGCCAAATCTAAAGTGTCAAGCTTGATGTGCTCTTGACTGCACTAATAATTACATTAAGTCGTCTATTACAATATTATCAAGCATTTGTGCTGGTGCATTAAAGTCAATATGACGCCCTAACCCCATGTACCATACAATGGATATTATGTGCGCACAACTTCCCACAGTGCGATTGCCTGTAAGGCAAGTGCAGTACCAATGAGCAATAGCATGTCTGTCAGTCAAATCCCGGTCTATTAAAATATAACTATAATAAATACGGGAACGGACATGGCGCGACTGAATCCGTACTCTGACTAGCCAAACATTATTTAGCAGGATATTGCATCGCGGTAAATTGTTTAACTCGTTATCACGGTATAATTCTATATTATAAAGGCCATCGCGAAGGTGCTCGGCGCAGTAAGACTTGGCAAGCTTAATGTGATAGCTCCCTAGCGCGAAAAGAAACACTTAATCTTCAGATAAACGTGGGAAGTCTTCGAAGTTAGGAATATTTGCTTGCATGGCTTCAAAAGGCACTCTCTGTCTGTTAAGATTTTTCATATGCACATAATCATGCAAGTGATTGGACATGTTAATTCTAGAATGAATTATATTTACAATCTCGGCGGCGAATCTGTCGTCAACAGCGACTCGATAATAAGCGTTTATTATGGCCGCTGCAATTTTAAAGTCACAGAACATATGACTTAATGCACGATTAAAATACGTTTGACGCAACAACCTGAACCTATTCTTAAACTTGCCGTTGACCGCCTCAACAACCCATCTGCAAATCGTAACCAATCGGGACTTATTTGCCTGTTCTGTTGTCAGTTGACTAGCGGTCCGGTCTTTTGTAGGTGGCATGTGGACTTCATAGCCACAAGACTGGATTACACCAATGCTGTCTCTAAAGCCCCTATCAACTATAAAAACATCGCCACTGTTTAAAAACCAATGCAATGGATTTTCTTCATTCATTATTGACTGCATAATGGTAGCATCAGATGTTGTAGCCCGGAATGGACCAAGTACGTCTATTATGTAGCCATCACTGCTCACAATTATAAAAGGTTTTAAAAGATTTCGAAACTTGTGATGGCTGTAAGATTGGCGCTGAAATAAAAAATTGGAGCTTTTTTCAATATATATGTACGTTCCATCTAATATCAAAATAGCTTTAGTATTTTGCTCATCACCAAAAAACTCTTTAGGAATCAGTAAGTTTCTTTCTAGAACATTTTCTCTAGACAGATGATCTAGACCAAGATGTCTATTAACGAAATCTTGTGTCAAACATTCTCTCGCTATTTTTAAATGGTCTTCAAATGTTCGACGTGACATCCCAAACAATGTTGCTAACCTTTCATTGCTTTCACCAGTCCTTAATTTCGTCATATAGGCCCCAAGAACTCTCCGCGGATGTCTGTGTCTCTCAGCTAAGCTGGGTGTTTCCAATAGCATACTATTAAATTGCTCAATAGTTAGTCCAGTCCAAAAATGAAGCTCATGGGCATCCAATCCAGTCACGGAATCAAAGCTTAATCTAGGAGCATTCATGCCGCGAATTAACATTGTTGTCATGTCCGAAACAAGCTCAGCGTTGAAATAATTCGTCACGTTTACATTATCCAGTAATTCGTCCCAAATAATATTGGACAAATGATCTTGACACAGTCGTGTACTGGGTGGAAAATATAAGCTGTAGTTACAAATGGCGAACAGTCTTATAGACGCGGGGATTCGCCTCAGATCCAGATTTCTGCAATGCCTATATAAACAGGTTCGCGAAGAATTAGGAGCTCTTACATACTCAGGGACGAAGATTTCATTTGGTTGGGCGCCTTCAGCTGGATTGTTGACATCGACAACAACATTTTCGTCAGGAAGGTCTTGTCGATTGACATCATTGTTGGCTCTTTGCCAGCATCTGTGACATACAGCCATGATGTTATTGAAAATAACCTGGAATAAAAAAAAATACATTTAATATCCTATCACAATAAATAAAGATATCGTAGGACTAGGTTGCAGTGCACACAGAATATCTACTTTCTTACGACGATGATATAATGCACACCCTACGTTATATTATTTTTACAATGATTATTGTAACTCATCGTAAGCACTGTTAGACAAAGAAAAAAATAACATTACTTACTAACCTCTATTAGTCCATTTTGATAAATATAGTCAGCCACCGCTGGTGAACTTTGTGGCAAAGTATCTTCCAAAATGTGTCTTCTCTGCCTTAGGACAGAACGCGGACACATAACACATCGGCGTCCTGTATCCATAATTGTGCCAAAATGTTCTCAAAATCAAAGTCCTTTAACGTGCCAAGGTCAATCACAAAGATATTCTCACAGTCCGGTAAACAAGCAAGGGTCGTTGTGCGTCGTAAACAAGCCGATAATGATAACCACGTGCGTAGCGAATAACAAACGAGTGACGACTGCGACTACCTGGCTGGTCGGTGCGTGTGCGGCGATACCTGAGGGTTGAGGGAGGCAGGGGAGGGGTAGGAGACGCAGGACCTCTGTGCATGTCTCGACAAGCCCAAATCGGTTTCCTGTACCTACGCTATTAGCGTAGGTATAATTATTTTATGCGCAATCTAATTAAAAAGGAAAAAAAAATATAAAACAACAATGTATCATTAAACCTAAACCCCACGTATTTGAAGTACGTCGCCATAATAAAAAAATGTCTATCCTACTAGATGCTTCAAATGACACTTATTTCAAATCTGTTGGATGGTGGGGACATTTCTTCCCAAAGTCCTTTGGATCTAAGATTTTGGAAACCAGACACTTCCCAGCTATGCTTCCATAGAGGAAAATGATCGTGATGATGAGGAGATTCCGTAGTTTTCGGGAACGTTGACGACCAAAAATTATCCTGTATATAGAACGCGATTTTTGCTATTGTAAAATAGCTAGATGCTATATTAACCACCTCTAGTCGGTATGTCTCTTTCGCACTCATTGAATACAGTACTAGGAATCGTACCAAATTTCGTTTCATTGAAGTGCGATCGCTAGCGCTCCACTCGATACATAAGATTACAACTTACTTGAGATGAACGCGTAGACACTATTGTATAAACATAGTAGAATTTAAAGATAATTATAAATATAGTAGAGAAATAAAGCTTGCCTATGTAATCTTCGTGGGTGAGAGTGCACTGCTCCTTATGACGAGCCGCCTCTGTCTATAGGTATTCAATTCAATTCTTTATTTGTAGTCATTATAAGATATAGGTATAACATATTATGCCTATACTGTAAATGATAATGATGATGCCTATATACATTCACACTTACCTACATCTCATATTTTTACTTACGTTGATGTATTTTTTTTAAAAACTTTGGTAGGTATCATATTTAGGAACATATAGGTATGTCTTTAATCAAAAGCCTAAAAAGTAAGTTAGTAAAGAAAATTACGTAATACCCATATAAACTTTCATCCCCTATTTCAACCCCGTCCTCAGGCCCTATTAAGTATCTAGTACCAAACACGTTCAAATAGTTTTGGCGAGAAAGACAGAGTTACTTTGGCATTTACAATGTTAGTAAACACCTAACTATACCTATTTATACGAGATGTCCTAAAAAAACAAAGGGTGTCTTTCTGTTTTTCTTGCCAAAATTACTTTCGTAGCATGTAGATACATTGTACACCGTAGGTACAGTGACATTTGACAGCAAAATATATGGAATATCTGTTAAAATATTTGAATTATTGTCTGTTTATATAGGTAGTATACCTACTAGCGGCCGCCCACAACTTCGTACGCGAGAAAGAGCATTACACCCGTGCGAAGCCAGGGCGGGTCACTAGTTATATACATGTACTTAAATCTTCCTTTTGAATCGCCCCTTATATACAGTAGAGTGTAACAAAAAGGGTATGTTAAGCGAAAAGCTATGTAAATAGCCCACTATAGAGAACCTATCTACAAAATTTGAGACTCGAAATCACATTTTTATTTTTCAAGATTGTATGAAAATTCCTGAGATATTTAAAAATTCTCCATACTATCGGGAAAAATAAACATGTGATTTCGGGTCTCAAATTTTGTAGATAGGTTCTCTACAGTGGGCTATTTACATAGCTTTTCGCTTAACATACCCTTTTTGTTACATCCTGTAAAAAAAAACCGCTTAAATTCGGTGCATAGTTTTAAAGATTTAAGCATACATAAGGACGGACAGACAGCGACTTTGTTTTATACTATGCAGTGAAAGGTAAGGTGTGGGTAGGGTAGTTAAGTATCTTTGTTTTTAATGTGTTCCAAGCCACGTCAATGTCTACAATGGAGTTTTGAAATATGGCCTCCCTGGATTCCTATTGGTGGTACCTTTAGGTTCACGAACTATCGTAATTAGTTAATCTTAGTATATTCGATTAAGGTACCTACATACCTAAGTGCTAGGTAGGTATAGAATAGAATAGAATAGGTATGTAGTTATATATAAAAAGGGTATGTTAAGCGAAAACCTACGTAAATAGCCCACTGTAGAGAACCTATCCACAAAATTTGAGACTCGATACACATGTTTATTTTTCCTGATAGTATGGAGAATTTTTAAATATATCAGAAATTTTCATACAATCTTGAAAAATAAACATGTAATTTCGAGTCTCAAATTTTGTGGATAGGTTCTCTAGAGTGGGCTATTTACATAACCTTTCGCTTAACATACCCTTTGTATTACACCCTGTATAGTTAGGTACCTATTAATATTTTTATTAAATCTACCACCGCCCACGACTTTGCGTAAACTTTATAATTCCCGTTATTTCCAGTGCCCGTGGAAATTTCGGGAAGTCCTTTCTTAGTGGACCTATTTAAGAAAAGAAAGCCACGGTCTAGTTTCCACCATTTAAGGTTACGACTGTGCCTGTACCTACCTATGCTGTGCTATGCGTCTAATATCTGTCAGTGATTACTTCTCCTTTTGTCTTCAGCCTATTGCAGTCCACTGCTGGACGTAGGCCTCCCTCAGGGCACGCCACAAGGCTACTGCCATTGGGGGGGAGGGTCACATTAATTCGTAAGTATGTATAGGTAGATAGGTACAAAAAAGCAGGTATTCATGAATTATTTTATTTATTACCGATCTACATTGTACATGGGTAAGTCAAACATTTTTGGCAATTTTTTTGCCCTAACACTCATTATATAATTTCAATTTTAGGTATATATAGCTATCACACTAATAAAATGACCGATAAAATAAATTAAATAATAACAAAGTGTGCGGTATTCGATACCACAGATAAATATCTATTTAAAATTAGGTTTTTCATTAAACTAGTTTTTGGTAACCATACATTTGTAGAGATCAATAAATAAACGATAAAATAAATTAACGATATCGATATATTAATGTAAATTATTGTTACGAACAATAAGAGATGAAGCTTTTCATTATTTTATTTATTAAGTAGGTAATTTTATATTTCCCAAAAATAGTCTTTAATTAATTTTTATTTGAGTCATTAGTTCGGTTATAGTCAGATATTCATCACTCGGGTAAATTTCCTTTAATTTATCGTGTAACATTTCGCTTACTTATTAACGGGTTGTAAATGCATTCTTTTGACAATATTAATTTATTTTAATACTTCTGAAGCAACAAAGAAAATATTTCCCCTAAATAAAGTAGGTAACATTGACTAGCAGACAAACATCATTGCTTAAAAAAATCAAAGCCAAAGATAAATTTTATGGCCGGTGGAAATAAGTTTTATTCACAGATTACCTATTTAGGCGTAAAGGAAAATTTTTAAGAAATATTTAAGCTGGTACCTACTAATTAGTCGTTTAATTGTTATTTATGCTGGGAATAAATTAGAGACTAAGATCGAATACTTATAGCAGAGCTTTAAACGTTGTCAAGACGGCAATCACGTACTTAACAAACGTTTTACCTTCCAACGGAACGTTTTTGGTTATGGTTTAGCCCTAGCTTGACTGTTTATTTTACAGGTAAAGATATTTGTAATAAATAAATAAATAAAATTATTTATTTCAGACCGAAGATCCATATTGGGGTTAGTGAAAGTACATTCACGTTGGTGTTAGTAATAATAATAATAATATGGCACAGCTATACAACATAGGAAGACTACTAATGCCACTTTTAGACTATAAACGCTGTCAAAATTTAGTTCGATACAAAATGTGCATAACTTTAGTTGTGGTGTAGTTTTGCTAAATACGTTCAACAATAGAGCGATTGCCTTCCTGCTACCACTAGAGGTTTGTCAAAATCCAGTCTTAACAATTATTAATAGTGATAAAATGAATTATTAAAATTATTGCATTTGATTATAGTAGGTATAACCCAACCAAATTATTTCTGAAATCTCAACCAGGTGAATATTTTCCATTGTGAACAATAAATATTTCTATAGGTATATGTACCTACCAAAACTTTTTGAAAGTTTAAATTTTTTAATGGATGTCCATTTGATAGGTAAATAAGTACCTAAGTACGTACCTATTTGTATTGTTACATTTATGTATAGTACCTAAGACCAACATCACTAGAACATCTTTAATCAATTTCTGATTTACCATTTTATATCTCTAGGTAAGTAGATATAATATCAACATATTTAGCTGTATATTCCTTAGATCATTATCATCATTTTCGCCATAGGGAGTCTACTGCTGAATGTAGGTCTCCCTTGATACGAACTGTTGGCAGAAGCCTACGCCCTCAGTCCTGACTAGGCCATCCGTCTATTTCAGGGGTGGCCTTCCCACGCTACGTATTCTGTAGTCTTTAAAGGCTTAGATCCTATCTGCCATTGTTTCTCCGAGCAGTGTGGCCTACTGCCACTTTAGCTTGCTGTTAACTTTATTCGTCTACGAATCTCTTCATTCGATCATGCAGAAAAACCCCATGCATAGCCCTCGCAATTACTCGCTGCGTAAACTAGAGCTTCTTTATGACGACCACGTATTTAAAGATCACGTCTCGGCATTCATCTATCATTTAGTAAAATACATAGGTATTTTTTATTAACTATGAGTTAGTAACAATGACTTAGGTAAGTATACTACTAAGTACAAAAATTTTACTGACAACTTTCGTCAAACATTCATCATCATTTCATCATTTACAGCCCTGAGATCCACTGTTGGACATAGGCCTCCCCCAACAACCTCCACTCCGACCGGTCGGAAGCAGCCTGCATCCAACCGACGCCCGCAACCTTGGCCAGGTCATCCGTCCACCTCGCGGGTGGCCTTCCCACGCTGCGCTTGCCGAAACGTGGTATCCACTCTAGAACTTTCAGACTCAAACATTCATCATCAGAAATAAATTTCTTTAAGAGGTTGTTAAAGACTTTGCGAAATAACTACAATTATCCAGGATAAAAAAAAATTCCCGGGAAAATGTAATCTATGTGTTAATCCTGGGTGTTAGCTAACTCTATACCAAATTTTATTGAAATCGCTCCAGCCTATAATATTAGTAGGAAGTGGTTGGTACAGTGTTCAATTATCTTTAACAAACTCTTAAAACATTTTCATATAAATACTTACTATACATAATTAATAATAATTATAAAACATCGATATATTTTTAAAAAGCTACATCTATCTAGAAAGTTGAACGTAGGTACATGTACGAGTATAATTATTAAAATTCTGAACCTATCACACTCTTAGACCAGAAAAAATATATTAATATTATTATTATTATATAATATTATTTTAATACTCGAATTTTAATTTTAATTTCTATATTAATATTGTTTGGAAAAGAAATAATAATAAATTCAGATTTTCTACCTTAACCAGCTTGTCAGTAGAGAAGGTAGGTAAGTAGGTACCTAACGTAACAATTCAACATAACATTTGTATAAAGTCAATAGGGTATATGCATGATTTTTTTATTTCATTTTTATATTCCACGTAAAAAAATAATAAATATTGCCCTTGGAATGGCATATCTAACTTTAACCGTTTTGGATTTACAGCAATTCAAAAATACAAGCCGGCAAAATGTTTTTGAAACGCTCCGTTTGCTCCATACTAAAATGGCCTTTGCCATAGTATGACGTCAAAGTCTTTACTTTGACGTCATAATAGACAACCGTCTCAAATTAGTATGCGGAAAAAATGCAATCTTATTTTTTAAACGAATTATTTTATATTTTGTGTATTGTTGTCAATAAAAATTGTTTATTAATAGGTGCAGATATTAATAAAGTATTTATTAAATCAATGAGATCATTCAAAATATGGCTAAAATTGCATGTTTTTACTCCTTTAATGTTGTAATTTTTTTTGTAATTTTTTTCAAACTATGTATTTGTAATATCTTTCGAATAAAATATAAAAAATCTATTTTCATGTCAGACGCATATTCCCTATTGTTATACATGACGTCTATAACGACACATTCGTTTATTAAATTCCAATAAGTACATCTAAAACAATCCTACCAAAATTAATCAACCAACATTAAAAAAATCAACAAATAAGTACGAGTAAATTAAAAATATGTAGATACCTACCTACTCAAAATAGATACAATAATGTACCTGTGTATATCATTTGCACATAAACATAATTTATTGCTTTATGAACGAACAACTTACGCCTAAAACAGCTTTCGGGAGTACATACTTACTCGCAAAGTTTGTCAGTACATTATAATGAGAGTAGATAGAGAAATGCGCTAAATGACAACGTATGTACCTACTTACTTATCTTTCAACGGAACGTTTTTGGTTACGGTTTTGTTTTGGTTCAACTGTGTCCACTTGAAGGGGTTTCAGACATTTTCAACGTATTTCTTTAATTTCACGTTGTCAATATTTTACGGGATACGAAATGTGCATAGCATAACGTTTTTGGTCTAGTGTTTGTAAATATTATATTCAACAATAGCGCGATTTCTCTTCTGGTTAAACAGAGAGCATATGTTTCAGCCTATCGCCGCATATTGCCAAGGATTTCCAATAATCCAGTTTTCTAATAAGCAGGTTTAAATTTATAGTTGTCTCATTTACAGAGGCCCCCGCTAACAGAGGTCGAAATGTGCCGTTATTCCATTAAATGTATGTAAACAAACACGTCAAAACGTGTTGAAACCTGATTAATATGTCTCACTTATACAGGTAATTGAGCTACATAGTCTCAATTATAGAGGTAAACATCGAAAAAGTCTTAGAATTCAAATCTTATTTAACCAGGTTCAAAAAGTCCCATTAACAAAGGTAATTTAATGAAAAAGAACCGGGACTTCGTTGCAACTCTCAATAATAGAGGTTTCTCATTTATCCAGATCCCACTTAACCAGGTTTCACTGTATATTCGGTATTACGAGTAATGGTAGGTAGGTACATTTTTATTGGTAGGTATAAAACAGACAATACAAAAAAGACAGCTGGCTTAGTTTATTTTAGTATCCCTGTTCTCTTAACCATGTAGGCCATTAAAGCCGTAGAAACAAGAAAACTTTATGAAAATATTTTTGAGACAATATTTTTCGAACAGCTATACCTGTTTTAGGCTAGTTTGATGTATGAGGTCAAATTGGTCTCCATTATGTTTTCAAATTGTGCGATTATTTTTGTTTTAAACTACGAAATTTCAATGTTCTTTGACATACTTTCAGTCGGTATCTAAATTAAGCCGACCCTCAGGTCTGTAATATGGGTCTAACGATCACCATGATTCTACTACTAACATAATAATACTCATAACGCCAATCTAACGAGGCATTTCTAAATTAATATTCAGTTTAAACAATAACTCCTACTATAATTCTGTAGCAACATATCGACTGACCTTCTTAAACCTAGTTTGAATGACTATGTTAACTATGTTACATATTATTTATGTATATTAGACACCTAAATCTTATTTACAAGCTTAGTCATATACAATATAGTCTAGTCTTCTGGGTGATTCACCCGTGCCCAGAAATATTTTACCATCACTGGCTATCGATGCAAATCACCACGTTGTGGTTTTTCTTCATAAAATTTAGTTTTATCTTTAAGAATTGTAACATTTTCGAAGCTACTCAATTATAATAATGGACTCTATAATGCGAATGTTGATCTTAACACAGAAAAGACAGTAGATCATACTCACTTAAAAACTGTCTAACCATTAAAAAGCATCTTGAACGTGGTAAATATATTCATTGGCGCAATGGAACTGATGAATTAATTAAGATCCTAAAAAAATCAATATTAAGTAATATAAAGTAACTCGCTAAACTATTTGCTAATTAACTCTTATCTAGGCCGATACGAATAAATCGTATTACTACATTTGGCACTCATCCCGAAGTGATTAGATTAGCTCATAAAATGGTCCTTTAGTAGCTAGAAATTGATTGATCTAGATTTTCCTATCTAATCTAATATTTATAGAGATAGATAGGCCCTTAGTGACTCTACCTCTTTAGAAATATGGATATCTCATTGAAACTTTCATTGGGATCAAGTTAGGAGAGAACGGACAAGCCAATTCCTAAGTCCAAGATATAATAATATCTATATGTACTCTCGATAAGGTTTCAGATTCGTATCTGAATCTGAAACGTATTTTACGTAAAAATCTGTGTCTACACAAATTTATAATTGAAAAATCACTTTTTATGCATTTTGGTATGGATAGTTTTGTGGAAGTCAGTTGAGACGGTGCCATTTGGGAAAATGCTTTACAAGTACATAGATTATGAAAGGTTTTTAATAAAGTATTAAAAAGTGGTAAAATGCAGAAAAAACAGTTTCGTTAAGTATTAGGATTGTTATCTGTTTAGAAACATGGTTACACCAGAAACTTTCTGATATCCCACAATTTACTTAGAAGTTCAAGGAGAAGATTTCTTTCATGAACGTATAAAGAACAACGGACGTAATACTATCACTGCACAGATTGAAGCACCGAAATGGGGGCGCGTTGGGCATGTGTGCGTATTTTCCAGTAGGCGCCGAACTTACTATGGTTTGTATGTGTCGGTGAATCCCTACTCCATTGAATATCGTTGTCGAGCTTACTATGAATGCTTCACTCTGTGTAGTCGCAACTCTCAGTCCGTTATTCTTTATACGTTTATGATTTCATTACAATGACTATGATAATATTGTCTGCATCATCGATTGAGCACATGCACTCATACCAATTATCGTCTCACCGCATAACTCAGCAATCACTATGTCTTTATATTTAAAATTAACGATGAAAACTAATTATACTTTGTCGTTCTATACGAGAGCCAATAAAATTTAGTTCTTCATGTGAACATTTTTATTAATTTGACTCTTAAATTTCTTATTAAAATAACAAGCTGTAACTACCCGCAAACTTACCTAACAACATAATATATAATATATTTATCTTTATATTACATAACATTAAATTGAATTATGAAAACAACACTTTTCTAATAGTAATTCTCTCTAGTTTAATTAAAAATGGCAGTAAAGGCTACGTTTTAACTTATTAGAGTTTAAAAAAATTGTATCTTAAATATAGAGTTTATTATAATTTTGCTGTTATTTATAGGTATATCTCATTCAATTTCTTTGGTATTGTTGTTCAGAGGATCATTTACCTTTTACACTTTTTCAAATCAATAAAAATAATATCTATTATGAAACAATGTTTAAAATTACATCGTAGTAACATAGCCGAAATGTCAGGATAAGCATATGATAAATATGCTAACTGTGTCGAATAGACGTAAGCTTAGATGAATATATAGTTAGGACATAAAGTTTCCCAAAATAAAGACATTTCCCATATTAACAGTACGGTATGCACATTTGAATGCAAGATAGGACAACGCGAGACGTGTTAACAAATATGTCCCCAGTAACTGCTAATCACGAAACACATTTTAATAATAATAAGTAGAAACACAGAGTAGAATGCTCAGTTTGAGTCAAATTAAATAAATACACACAATAAAATGATGTTGCTACTGCCACTGCCAGTTTAACTGTCGCAATAGCAACAGCAGCACCAACGACTGAAAGACGAATATACTGCGGACGTTATTGTGATCAATGCAGATGCACAGCTTGAGTTCAGAGACATATAAGACTCATTCTGAAAGGAAGTCGTGTTCGGAAGTGAGGACTCAAACTGTCCAGTCTCGAGACTATCGCTCGGACTATTTATAGGAGAGCTATAAACTTCAATCTCATCCAAATTACGGTTCATACGAGGTTGGTAATTAATAACTATTTCATTATTATAAGCAGTTATGTCACTACTGTCCGCTGATATGTCGTCGTTGGCATCATTGGGATTATTGGTGTATTCTGGATTATAATTTTTAGATAGACTGTACAGGGGCGAGTGGTTTGCTATGTCCAAACTAGCGCTAGGCTTCATCCATGGTGTATCGTTGATACGAATAGGAACAGCGTCACTCTGTGGAATGTATGTTGGAATATCTGGCAAAGTCACACTTGCTCCATTCCTCTGAAAGCGTCGTAAAATAATTGGAGAGATGCTATGGAGTTGACCCTCCGGGGGAGATTCCTTCTGTTTTTCCATATCCATTTGTCTTAGATCTTCAAAAGGGTTTAGAGTACTTATCGAAGCACAAACTTCTTAATCAATGCTTTTCACTGAACCATTAGGCAATACAATTTGTTATGCAGTTTCTTTGGTTGAACTATAAGTACCTATTTCTATTTAGTCGTGTTTGATGTGTCTTCAGTTGTACGAATATTGTCTTATTTGGTACACGCAGTGCCAATACTTTGAATTGCACTGTTCAGGAGTACTTCGATTGGAGAATCGTTGTATTTGGAAGTAGGGCCGATCTGGACTGTAACCTGAAATAAAAAAATATCATTTAATAATAATTCAACATAAGGGAACTCCACTCGGTTCACCATTGCAGTGCAATTTACTAAAAGAGAACTTATTTCGTGGATAAATGAGAAATTTCGGTCTATTACCACAGACAATTACCTAAGCTCCACGTCAGACGTTCATAGCATAATACACGGGATTAGGAGGTGGAGTCATAGGTGAAGTTGCCGCAGGAGGTCCAGCTGAAGCCGCTCCTTCGGGAGCTCCTCTGGCGGCTCTTGACGGAGATCCAGGTGCGGGCTGGTATAGGGGTGCGGCTACCTGGTAGATTGATTTAGGTTATAATAGTAGAAGCGAAAAGCACACATAAGTACACAGAAGAAATATGTAAAATTTTGAGTTTCAACGAGATTTATTTTGATGTGTTTATTAATAGAAATAAAGAATGTTGCCCAAGAATACTAAATTTAAATATTGCCACATAAATACTTGTAAGTATTCCACTTTTTATACAAACTTCGTAAGAGAATATTAGTTAAGTTAAAATTAGTACTGCTTCTCGGTGACTTATTTTTAGTTACTCTAGGGATCTCAGCTTTTAGCTTGTATTACGAGTATACTGTTTGGTTTCCTAAATAAAGAAAATAAAATAAAAGAAACTTCGTCTAATTTCTAAATCGCAAAATCTATTCTCAGAGTACCTAATCTAAACTTATAGATCCCAAGAAACACGAACATTGCTAAAAGGTTACACAATTTGCGAGATACTTTGTGAGAGAATTCAATAGAGTTTAAGAGATGAAGTCCTTTTCACGCTTTGTAGAAAAAAGATCCAACAACGAGTTCCTGATGAAGGCAAATGCTGAACCAGAAACCTGAACGTGAATCCAGTGCGACCAGACCAGCTACCAAATCGTGGTTTGTGATGTCACCTAACGAGAATCAACGTCCGCAGGAAAAGCTTCTGTCCCTAGCGGAAATTAGATTAGAATATATCACATTTTTGAACAGTTTTATAACATTGCTTCCATTGAATGGCACTATACCTTATGATAAGACCACACACAGCCTGCTGTAAGTTACCTTTTCCGAATAGCAAATCATTTGCTTCCCTCCTCCCGGCTGAGGAGCTGGCACTGGCCGATACCGGGCCGGCACCGGACAAAGCGTCTGAGAATGTCAGAAAAGAACCTTCTTAGAATTACGCTAGATTGTTTTATAATACGTCATTATTTACAATAACACTAAAAAATTATATTCGCAAGCTAGGCTAGGCAAAACATGTCAGGCTACTTTAACTAAATTATACGATTAAACGTAAAGTTATATATTTTGGTGTATGAAGCGTATTCTTTTTTAATTTCTTTTCTTACTTTCTTTCTTCCTCTTCTGTGATGCATCACTGATTTTCTTACTTGAATTTCACCAGCCTAGTGATTGTGATGTTAGTTTCACTATTTATTACAAAATTATAGGTAATATGAACAAAAATAACGATGACATTTTTTTTTGTAAATTCTCATTTCTTTGGGAGTTAATGGTTTAGAAATACTTGCACAGAATAATTCAAATCATATCAATGAAAGGAAGAAATGTAAATTAAAAAGTTCTAAGAGAATTAAAAAGAAAGTGATCAGATTTTAATAACAGCAAATAGAGATAATCAACACATGCAGCACACGCAACAATATTTCATTCTACATGCTACGAGTACATTGCAGAACTATACAGAATTTCGGATTTTTAAAGTTGCGATGAAAGGTATAGATACATTCCGTTGTATGCTTAATTCTATTCTCCTCAACCTCTGGTTGACGAACATTTGGAAGGATTTCTTGAAAACATAGAAGAGGTCACATCGACATGCCAAATTTGCTTCTTTTGTTTATAATAATCTATGCTAATATTATAAAGAGGTAAACTTTGATTGTTTGTTTTTTTTTCACGAAAACCGCTATACTCGTACATAATATGAAGCTGAAATCGGGCATACCTATATGTATAGCGGTTTTTGTAAAAAATATTGAATTCCCGTTGGTCGCTTTCCCGTGGGAATATCGGGAATTAGGGACAGCGCCTACTGACGGAAACCGGCGTAGGGGAAGACCTAGGAGAAGATGGAGGGACGATCTGGATAAGTTTCTGCCAGATTAGGCCACTATAGCGGGAACAAGACAAGTGTGAGCTCAAATGGGGGAGGCCTTTACCCAGCAGTGGGATACGGAATAGGCTATTAAAAAAGGGACAGTGAGGAAGAACTAAGAACGGATTTCCTGAAATTCCCACGGGAAGGGGACAAACGGGGATTCAAAATTTTATGAAAACCACTATTTGTATGAAGTTGAAATCGGATTAGGAATTACGAGGAAGCACTAAGAACGGATTCCCCAAAATTCCCACGGGAAGGGGACCAACGGGAAATAAATTTTTTTACGAAAACCACCGTACATGTGAAGCTAAAATCGTGCATATATGTTCATTAAGGACTGCGGGGAAGCACTATGAACGGATTTCCCAAAATTCCCACGGGAAGGGGACAAATTTTACGAAAACCGCTATTTGTATGAAGCTGAAATCGGATTAGGGACTACAAGGAAGTACTAAGAACGGATTCCCAAAATTCCCACGGGAAAGGGACCAACGGGAATTTAATTTTTTACGAAAACCATCGTACATGTGAAGCTAAATAGTCCATATATGTTCATTAAGGACTGCGGGGAAGCACTATGAACGGATTTCCCATAATTCCCACGGGAAGGGGACAAATTTTACGAAAACCGCTATTTGTATGAAGCTGAAATCGGATTAGGGACTACGAGGAAGCACTAAGAACGGATTCCCTAAAATTCCCACGGGAAGGGGACCAACGGTAATTAATTTTTTTACAAAAACCGCGGAACATGTGAAGCTAAAATCGTGCATATATGTTCATTAAGGACTGCGGGGAAGCACTATGAACGGATTTCCCAAAAGTCCCACGGGAAGGGGACAAACGGGAATTCAAAATTTTTACGAAAACCGCTATACACATGAAGCTGAAATCAGACCTGTATGTTTATAAGGGACTGCGAGGGAGTACTAAGAACGGATCTCCCGAAATTCCCATGGGAAGGGGACAAACGGGAATTTTTACGAAAACCGCTATACATATGAAGCTGAAATTGGGCATATATGTTAATAAGGGATTGCGAGAACAATAAGAACGGATTTCCTGAAATTCCCACGGGAAGGGTACCTAAGTAGTACAGGACCTTGAAAATGTTGAGCAGTCGAAACTAAATTCATTCAAAGGTATACAATAGGCATTTAAACCAATCGGATAGATCACCTTAAGAGCGGAGGTGGGTAAGAAATAGGAAATATGTTTAGCTGAGTCGTTTTACAATATTGTAATGGGAGACATTCCAAAAATTCTATATAGGTTCTTCTACTCATATCACAAACAATAGCTGATGCAACTAAAATAAACTAAAAACATACTACCTACCTATATATTCTACAACTACCAAGATTCAAGGCAAACTTCAGGAAAACAAATAAATATTTAAGAAATAATTACAAATGGACAGTGTTCTTTCCCAAACTAAGCAAGCAATAATTTCAACAAGCAAGGGATTACAAAGATTGGCATTTTTTATAAATAAACATTCATAGTTTGGATTTTATTGTCAAAATCTACAAACATTTAGAGTAAGTAGTTGGCTACAGCAAAATAATAATACATAATCGTAAAGTCAGAAAGGAGAATAATGGATTGGGACCTAATTAATATTTTTTTACTAATCTAATAATTCACAGTTTTTCAAAATGGTTCAAATTTATTATCTTTATGCGGAATACTTTGAACTCCAAAGTAAACCATAAAAATAACAATTCATCTACGTTATTACAAGTATAAATCGACTTTAAATGCCATAAACTACGATAGTTAAGTATAGGTATACTATACGAGTATGATTAATTACGTACGGATGCTCATTTAAATACGGGTATACTCTGTTAATAAAAATAAAGCTAAGTAAATGCTTATATATATTTATTTCGGTTACTTTTATACTAAGTGCAGGTAGCGTAGACTAGGCTCCAGGCTATTCCGGATCATATGGGTTACCTGAATCTGTAACGCGTGTGAGTAATGAGCCCTTTGCGGCACGGAAGGTAGTTGAGGGGTCGAAGCGCCACTGCGGCTCTGTTGTTGATAATACTGCTGCATTCTACTGTCTGAAATTATTTTTGCATTTTTTATTTCCCCAACTGGAAGATCTACCGTATTTTTATGCTCTGCGACCACTGGCCTTACAAGTCGGTTTACCCATTATTTTCCCCCATTTTTATTCAGGTTAAGTTAAGGGTAACGTGTAAATATTATTAAACTATTTATAACCACAATATGGTCGATTCCGGCAGTCACACTTAAACCTAAACGTAAATTTAGTCCAACCTGTCGGAGAGAGATAGACTTGACTAAGATTAGATTTAGGTTTAAGAGTGACTGCCGGAATCGACCCTAATGTTAGGTTAGTAAACTTTTAAGACGAGTCAAAGGAATAGAGAGTTAGTAAAATAATAATAAAAGCAAATATTAAATCAAGAACATGTTTAACATAAATAGGTACAGTTTGAAATATTAGACTAGGTAAATTGCTAAAAACACTTATAGAAAACTACACAAAAGTGACATTCTTCACAGTGAAAATAAAAAGTGAAGTCTACAACAGTGATGGGATATTGATATGAATGTTTGTTTGACCTAAATGTACGGTGAGTTAACTTCATAGCAGATATATTATTAATTCTTAATCATTAGCTTTGGTTATTAATCCTCTTTCTGCATGATGAAAAGACATAAAATAATTAAATCCCGAGCACAATGAGAAACGCAACTGTGCGATGCAGGCGGGTGCCACAAACAGACACTTTGAAATGGATAAAACCGCACATAGGTAACGCCCGTAAAATCGGCGTATTGCTATTATGAATTTCCGCAAATAGGAATTGTAGAATCCCCACCTTTAGGTAAACTTAAACATTGATACTGCATATGTTGCAATGATAATATTAGTCATGGCAACAGAATTGCATCAAATACCAGTTTTTTTACAGCCACACTAAATGGTAAATTAATGGCGGCATGCAAGTCTTGACTTGGCAAAACAATAGATTGTTGAGCCTCTTCTTTTTTTATAAATATTCACTCACACTAATATATTTTAGCTCTTGAATGCATCCCGCGAACAGTGTCACATTCAAGGCTCGAGCAGACCGGATGCACGTACCGCTGAGTTGTATGACACTGTATTAGACAGGGTACACCGAATGCGTGTGCGTAGACGTAAGCGTATACGTATGCGTAACCCCATGCAAGGGTTGGTCGCCTCGCCGCACTTTCACCGATCAAATTGGTGAAATTCTAGATAAAGGTCAGGTCAAGAGTACCCTAAACCGACGAACGTGCATGAAGAATATCATGAAAGTAGATGAACCGAAAGAGGTGTGTCAGGATCGTAGCAAATGGAGATCTGTGATCTCTGCCTACCTCTCCGGGTAAGAGGCGTGATTTTTATGTACATATGTATAATAACGCAGAGCCTGCGTTGCGTACCTAGCTAACTGCGTATGCGTGAGCGTGTGCGTAGACGTATGCGTTACCCGGTGTGACATCGGGGTACGCCGTAACCACGCGCGTGACTACGACGTGGTTACGTTATGCATCTGGTGTGCTCGAGGCATCAATCATCGCCCGATTTAGATCAGACAAGACAATTGACTTGTATCTTTATTATTCAAAATTTAATTATAGGTACTTAGAGCCGATTTCTCCTATCTGAAGAATGAATTTGATGATGTCTCTATCTTGGTTAAGTATTTAAGATAAATAATATGAAATTTATCCTTCAGGTAGGCTATTTGACCATTGAGAATATCGGCCCTTCAAGTAAGGATTAATTTGAAAACCTTTACGTTTATATTTATCAGGTTTATAACTGATTAAATTTGCGTAACTGCTACATGTTCGGGCTATGTATCGTAAATTGATACATAGCCCGAACAGCTAGCAAATTTCTAAGACCATGATAATAATATCTTGTTCGATCCTAACGGGGCGTCGCTAGGGTATTTATTGAAATATATATTGGTACAAAAATAATACCCCAAACTTATCAGATACAGTCGATTATTAAATTATTAATATTTATAGAACTTTGATGATAATTGGGGCGTTGACTATGGTTCAATTTTCATGACATTTTATGCATGTCAGAATAAATTATCTAAATCATACCTATCTGTATAATTACAATTTAATTAAATTACGACAAGTGTCCAAATGAGGTAGTCTTCAAATTTAAGTGGGTAAGTCCATTTTGCAATTGTGAAATTAATGGAAATTACAAAATCGCATGACCACCTGCATCATTTGCAGCAACTTTTGTTTTCTGACCATATTTTATAAACGCAACATTTAATATAGCTGTAGAACAAAAGTTCTTTTACGCGCATACGAGTACAAGTTACTGACAATGTGACGTCATAATGTGGTAGCCGTTTGTATGGAGCGTTTTTTGGCAATTCTTTATATTGTGATTGTTTGAAATTGTTATATTCCGAAACGTTTTCACACTAGAGAAGTTTTTCTTTCGCAAATGTTTCTTTTATTATATGATCTTTCGATATAAACACAAATAAAATAACTGTCAACATCCCTATTATAGAGTATTTAAGTTTCTTCAGAACAATTTAATTCAATAATGGATAATAATTTCTCCATTGTCTAAATACGAGTACAATGAACTTCTAATGGGGGTTGTGCTGTGCTGTGCCTACGCTTTAATAAGAGATTACTAATATACAGTAGGTATAATAGGCACAGATTTAGACCTAATCTATCTATTCAGTAACGTAAGCTCCTTCCATACACCTGCTGCACTCCCTAGATTGGTTATTGCTTATAACATCATCAACAATCTGCCTCTTGTCTATCCGTTGCGAATTAGCAGCTCAAGCAGTTTTACTCAATTATGTTCAATTACAACCAACACAATATTCTGATATCTGTAACATAATCCTTGATACGATTAAACGGCTAATTTCATTACACTGAATGTATGTCCTACGTGTATTTCTCCTGTATTACCTCGGACTATCGTCATCAAATAGAGTGGTAGAGTATTTTGCAATCTGCATCATAATTAATATTATTTCGTTAACGAAAACCTCGAAACTGCCTTGAGCGAGACCGACTTGTCTTACAGTGGGTTCTGTTACAGGGCGCGTCAGGACTTTGTTTTTAAAAAAGGAAATAGTTAATTTTATGACACCACTTTTATTTAGAAAAATAGAACTATGTACTAATAGACAAGACGTGTCTATCGCGCGGAAGTCCAAACCAATCTAAATGTAAAAACAATAATATTATGTTACCGAAATCAGATTGCATTTACCTACGGAAATGAATCTATGTCAGCAATTTTCGCTCCATAAGCTAACCCTGTATTTTAAGATATAACAGTTCCCACGGTGCGTGATACTACGGACGGACGCGCACCAGCCCGCACCACGGATCGTGGGAAACGGAGCGTCCGTGGTAATATAGACGCGACCGTGGTGCGCGTCCGTCCGTAGCCGTCGGTGCGTCCGCCTCCGTCCGCGAAATCACGCACCGTGGGAACCCACCTTTAGGTGCCCCGCCGATATCGCCGCTGATCATACTAGAAATTGTTTCTTAGAATAACTGCTGTCACTTGTTTTTGAAATAAAATTTTTGTATGCAGTAACACAGAAAGTTTTGTCATACATATAGTAACCAGTGGTATCATTTAAATGAACTATTTGGTGAAACAAACAACCAACACTCTACACTACTAAGTGACACGCCTCTGTCTAGCTATACCAAAGACCAGTACCAGACTGATTGTAAACCGCTACACGGTGAAACGCACTCTAGATTTTTTGTACCCATGGATCAGCAGTTTGATGAAGCAGTTTTGTAGGACGTTATACCTAGTTTTAAGTTTTTTGTAATGAATAAAGAATAATAATAAAGAATGATAACGGTAGTTTCAAACAGTGCGAGAACTTGTTTGAAAGCTCCAACGTGCGCTATTGTGTAAATCTGAATTAGCACACATAATATATTTTTCTGCTTATGTTAAAAAAGCATGAACGTGTGGAAAATTCAAACCACGACTTAAGTTAATTCAAATTCAAAGTCTTTTATTCGACATGAAAGCTTGTTTGTCGATGATCTTTTTATGTGCTACTTTCTATGTTCGCACGCCAAAATGAAACCTCTACCAAACAAAAAAGGGAAGTTACCTTATTTCAGTGAAGTGTCATTGCTTGGAAGAAGAAAAAGCAAGAAAGCTCCCAGCGACACAGTCAAAACTAAGTAACATAATATTAACAAAAGAATCTTACATTGGATTAGATAGCAGATAATCATAGTTACACTATACTTACTTAGTGTGTATTGTAATCTAGATCTACACATTTGCCGAAAGTGGGGTTTAAATTTTAAATAAGTAACTAGAGGTAGAAGGGTCTTTCGATTAAAACCCAGGGCATACCGGATACGTGCGTATGCTTGAACGTAAGGGTAGACGTGCACGTACCACGAGTTGTAATGTATGGAACTGTATAAGACAGGACACACTGTTTGCCGCCACGCTTGCATCTACGCTTACGTTTATGATTGCGTCTACGCATGCGCATCCGGTCTGTCAGAGCCTATACAGTTCCATACATTACAACTCGTGGTACGTACTATTCCTTAAGTGTACGCTCAAGGCTTAAATTTTGACTATTTTCTTTTATATCGAAACAATATAGGCACCTCATAAGTACAAATTTGAAGGATTAAGACGGTGATAAATACAATATTTAGCCAGAGTAATTTCAAAAACTTGAGGTTGATCTCTGGATGAGGTTATATTTCTATTTCTGGGTGTAATATTTTTTTTTTAATTTATTAATTCTTGGACCACTTATATTTGGCTGTTTGAATGCTCAATGCAATTAATTAAATTTAATTATTATACCGAAATCGTACATGTTTATAAATTTTGGGTTAAACGGGAATAACCACATATTTATATAAAGTTTTGCATGTAACATGTATTTTTACCAAACCACAAAATACCTATATATCATATTAATACAACTGATATTAAAAGTGGTTAGAAATCGTTTTGAAATCGTGACCATACAATTATGAAAACGTTTGGTACCTCAAAGCAGGACGCAATAAACGCAACAAATCGGTTTGGCTGTACCCACGCAAAATATAATAATATTAAAAGCATCATAGATAGCCAATCGATAGAGCGGTAAATTCTTAACAAGACTGCATTCTCATTTACCCCAAAAATGGTTTGGGTTTGAAATACCTTTCTATCCCATGGTGACGACATGCCTAAAATGCGTTTGCATTTTCACAACTGCAGCGATCCTTTGTCACGTCTATTTTATATTGAGTAATTAATATCATAGAACTGGTTTATTAATTTTCTTCCTCAACATTATTCAGACTGAAGACAATACAAAAGACAAGATGTCATTATTAGGATGAGGTGAGACAAGCGGAATTTTTTGTGAGACAAGGCTTCTGCCATAGTTTGTGACAGCAGTATGTTGTTCTGTATACTGGGTGTAAAAAGACAACGTTGTTCTTTTACTAATAAGTAATACCTCGTATTCTTTGTAACATCACGATCATTTTTTTTAATGGAAGTACCCCTGGGAAACCACGGGTTCCCAAGATATTGAGGTCCAAAGTTACATAAATATTTTCTTTTTTTTTTACATAAATTCATCTGGAATTGATTAACAAACATTTTTTTCAAAGATACCATATTATAACGTTAAAATGTTAGTTTTGTAGTTACATTTGTAGTTTGCGCATCAAGCGAATACATAGCTTGCAATATTTTTTTTTTCATAATTTTTTTGCTTTTCCTCAGGGTTGGTTCCATAGGAAAAAAGGTCGTAACCTTACAAAGAATACAAGGTATTAAAAAAAAACGTTGTCTTTTTACACCCTGTATGCCTTCACCACGGGAGGCGCTGCCGCCCACCTCCTTGAAATCCTTAGTCGTCTCTTACTATACCCACGGGCGGACATGGGATGGTGTTATTATATTCTACGTTAGTATTACGACCGCTTTGTCGGCTCTAGCGGCGACGCTATTCCTAGGGCTATACCAAAGCTTTAGTGGTAACTTTATCTTTGAATCGTGTAATCGTGTTACAGTTGGCAGTACTTTGTTTTCCTTGACATAGGTGTCAAGTTTCTGGCGTTCACATAAAAATACAATGAATTTATTTTCAGTCGAGTGTCTAACTATTAATATGGGGCTAATGTACCCGTGTGGTAGTTTACTTACAATCGTTAGCGGTCCATTGGGTGCCGTATTCCGGTTGGTAGTGGTAATGCGCGTTGTATGGCACGTAGAGGAGTTGGTGGTGGCTCCGGATCGGCGGGGGAGACTCCGGCCGTCGGTACCGTGTGGCCGACCGGACCGGCGACGTCTGCTCGGAACTAGTTTGCGAACTATACAGCTCTTGATTGCTATCTGAACACCTAAGGGAGAGTAAGTAATTGCATGTAGTCTTTGTCATAATTTTTCCTTTAACACGTTTGAGAGGTCGTAGTAATTTGTGTTTTAATTTGCGTTCGCACTATGTCGCTACGTACCTAAGAGTTATTTTTTATTACTTGAATATGATCGAAGATTTAGTTAATTATTAATGATATTAGAGAACGTCTTAAATATACGAATATCTATGGAATATAGACTAAGACTGTTTCAATAATAAACAAATAAATACTTAACAGATTTAGAAAACCTAACAAAAAATTGCATAAAATATAAATACCTACTCGTAGTTATAAACATTAAAAAAAGACTAGCGGCCAATCGAGATCAGATTAACCGATTGATAACTCTATATACCTGTAACTGGACGTAACATACAATACACTCCAGTGTCCAGTAGAAGATACTCGCGTTCACAAAGACACTCGATGGTGTAGTCTATTTTTATCTTGTAAACTACAAAGACTTTGTATCCACCTGATAGTACTTTATCCCAGTTGTTACATGCTCACGCTTTATATACTCAACCTATCTTTGCATGCATACGAGTATACATACATAGTTAGCAGTACTCAGAAGGACATAGGACGTTTTTTCACTAGACGACACGGCCACGACACGACCACGGCTTTTTGTCATCTAGTATGGAGGGCCTTGTCGTGGTCGTGTTGTCCAGTGGAAAAACGAGCCATAATATATATATAGTATGGAGAATTTTTAAATACGGGTATCTTAGGAATTTTCAAACAATCTTGAAAAATAAAAATGTGATTTCGAGTCTCAAATTTTGGAAATAGGTTCTCTATAGTGGGCTATTTATACAGCTTTTCGCTTAACATACCCTTTCTGTTACACCCTGTATATATCATCATCATCATCATCATCAGCCCATTACAGTCCACTGCTGGACGTAGGCCTCCCCCAGGGCACGCCACAAGACGGGGGGTATTTGCCCATAGTCACCACGCTGGGCAGGCGGGTTGGTGACCGCAGTTTGTATTTTGGACTATGTTGTCAACACGGGAGGCACTGCTGCCCACCTCCTGGAAACCCTTAATCGCCTCGTACGATACCCACGGGCGGACAAGGGGTGGTACGAATTCTACTCTGCCGGCACCACGCGGCAATGAAATATTTTGAGTATATAATATTATACTCGCTCATAAGCCTATCAAAACAAACTCCCATTCTTTTACTGATATGGTAATGTGGAATAACTGATTTTAACACAACACGTATGCGCAGTCGCTGAATTGAATGGCCTTAATACAATTTTCAAAATCCGTCGTCGTGTCGTGGCCGCATCGTCTAGTGGAAACACGTTATTTTCTGTATAGTACATAGGCTACTTTCTGTAGTTCACGCGGTCGAAGTCGCGGGCAACAGCTATTTACAAATAAATTATAGCCCAACTTACCCTATGTTAGCGTAGAGTGCACAATTTTTATATGTGCTTTCTTGTCGATGCTGGTTATAATGCGCGTACGTCGCAGCTAAGCTCTGCGTGTGCGCAAAACAGGCTTCCGTGTGCTGTTGTTGTTGCGCCGGGGTACTACACTGTCGACCTGACACGTAGTCTGACGATTTATTTGACCTAATTGACAATGATAATGGTACTTCAATCTAGCGGTGTTTGCCCAATGGTTAAAATGTGCATCTTTTAGTTGGTAGGAGTGGATTCGATCCCAATCACAGGCCTGTACCATTGAATTTATTTCATGTACCTACGGATTTTTCAAAAAATTTACACTTAGCTATACCCGAGAAGGGTACAGGGAGAAGGGGTAAAAACTAATGCCAACTTTGGCAATAAGAGTTTCGAAAAGAAACCATATTGCGCCGACCACATTAATAATGGCTTAATGGCGGGAAGATGATGATGAACGATATTTCAATCTAAGGTTAACCTATTTCATAGACCGTATGCCATTAAAAAACATCAACATCTACTACAGCTACGAACAGTGTAGTAAGACTACGAAATTGTAGTAGGAATCATTCGTAGTAGTTAAAACTTATTAGGCTATCGTATAATGAAAGTAAGTATAAGTCGATACTGGGGACCAATTCTCGAAAAGTCATACTCGTGACCGATGCGTGTTAAAATACACCTTATTTCTTGAGCGGTAAGTATATATTCCTTCGCACCGCGTTTCGTTAACGGTTCGTTAGTGGTTGCGTTTCGGCTCAACAATTTTCAAGAATTGCCCCCTGAACTATATGTGACAAGTATAGGTTAAAAGCAATTATAGTAAATTTTTTTATTATGATAACTTCCCACTAAATGTATTTTTATTCGTTCATATTATATTATCTAGGAATAGTATGATAATAATACAACATTGTGTGTTTTTATTGGCCAGCTAAATCTGGTTATAGCCGCAATAAAACAAAGGAAAATATCAAGTTATAATAGCATAGGTACATACTAAACTGGGGGTCAATTCTCGACTTGGAACGAAGCCGAAATGGAACCGTTGTAGACGCTCAGAACAAAACAATAATTACTTTATGGTGACGTAATTAGACACATTTCAGCATGAGACAGATATTTGTTTTTATTCAGTCATACACGCGACCGATGCGTGCTAAAATATACCTTATTACTCAAGCAGTAAGTATATAAGGTGTTTTCAAAATTAGTGATTTGCTTTTGACACGAAACTAAAAAAATCAACTTTCACTATAGGACCAACTCCGAAATAGTGAAAAAAAAAATCAACTGTTCCATACAATCTATCTTGAATACTTGCACTGAAACAGCATAGCAATTTATTTTTTCACTACTCGTATTTATCAGTTTTTGAAAGCCCGTTAAAAACTCATTCACAGCGAGCAAACATTGCTTATAACGTTGAAAAAGAATATTGACTTCCATATGATTGCTTTATAAACTATTCAGAAGTTACATCGAGAAAAAATATATTATAAAACCTAATATGGAACCGTTATATACCTAAATTATACTCGTAACTCTTTGGTAAGTAATACATGGTAATACAGACCCGGAACTGCTGGACATCACTATCTTCCTGGCATTATCTCTAATATTGTATCTCTAAAATTATATTCTTTCGAAACTCATGTTGCTAAGGATTTCCTATTATCAGTCGTTAATTTTACGGCCGAATGCCTGCTTGACGCCAATCTTCCGCGGGCACTAAGAACTCTAGGGATAGCTAAGTAGGCACCAATTTAAGAAAACGAAAATCCGTACATGGAATAAATTCAGTGGTACAGGCGAGTGCCTAAGATAAAACTTTCCTTTGGGCTATCACCGCGAATTTCCCAATGTTGGACCAAGGCCTCTATCGCTATCCCACATACTATCATAAGAGGGGGGATATTGGTCCTAACATAGTAATAGATTACACACGAGCATACGATTTGCCAGAACTCCCACGGGAACCGTAAAAAAATGGCATCTCCAAAACGAAGTTTTAGTCAGGTGCCAGGTATTTAATGTAACGAGCATATAAATTATATTAGGGTGATGTTACCAACTTACCAACTAGAACTTGCACTGGCCCTGCTCTGCGGCCGGGAATTCAAGTTGGCTTCGGAGTAGTACGGCCAGGAGTAATTGCCGTTCGCCCGTTGGCAGGCGTGGGTGGACTGACTTTGGGTGGATACTGATGTCGGTTGTAGGTCGTTTTGCATCTGCTGTAAGATATCTTCGGAAGCACCTAGCTGCTGCTTTACGGCAATACCGCGGACGGCCGGCCGCCGGTGGAAACCTGGAGATTAGAGTCAAGTATTAACTAATATTACCTAAGGGGTTACGACATAAATATGCTAAGATTACACTTCTATCTAGCTATACCATTATTTAAAATTAAGAAATCGTCAGAATAAGTTAAGTGCAGATAGTTTAATTTAGTAGTCCAGTGTTTATGTTAGTTTTTTCATAGACATATATTAATTATTTTTCGTGAGAAAATCTTGTTACGCGTGTCTATGTGCATTTATGCAGAAAAACGCAGTCTATTTACTCAACTTTGGACCCTAATATTTTGGAAACCAGACACTTCCCAGGTATGCTTCCAAGGAAAAAAATGATCGTGATGATGAGGAGATTACGTAGTTTTCGGGAACGTAGACGACCAAAAATCAGTCTGTATAAACTAGCATCTATTTAAGTCCACAACACAACTAAAAATCGAGAAATAAACTGACTTAAAAAAAATTAACCGACTTCAAACTTTAACTAAAAAGCGATAAATAGCGTAACTAATTTATCTACTTAATACATATTAAATATCTAAAATTATTTAAATATCAAGTCACCTTTAACTATTTAAATATTTATAATTATCACTTATTTTTTGGAGTCGGTGCCAGCCAAACAAATAAATGTAATTAAGAAAACCGACCGACACTAAAGTTCATAGTAAAGCCAAGAATAGGAAATTGCATTACCGCGTGCCCTGCCTACTACACCGTATTGTATTTTGCCGTGTGTGTGGCTTTGCCAGCCGCGCGCGTCCATCAACACAACAGACTACGTTACCTAGGCTGGCACAGACTCAAAAAAATAAGTGATAATTATAAATATTCAAATAGTTAAAGATGACTTTGTTAAAGTATTAGGTATTAAGTTGTAAAAATTTAAATAATTTTAGATATTTAATATGTATTAAGTAGATAAATTAGTTACGTTATTTATCGATTTTAGTTAAAGTTTGAAGTCGGTTAATTTTTTTAAAGTCAGTTTATTTTAATTGTCATTTCATGAAATGGTCAGTTGGGTTAGGTTAGTATAATGAAATGATCAATTCATTATCATGATTATAAGTAGTTAATAGCATTTTGACCATTTCATGATATAAATAATTCTATGATATGGCCACGACATAATTATATAGGGTGTTTTTTCATTACCGAAGGGTACGTACTCTATACATCAAATAAAGTAAGCTTATGCCAAAAAATGCTGGGAAACTATTTTTTTTTTAATCGGACCAAATTTATAGTGACCAGTGTTTATGCTAGTTTTTTCATAGACAGATATTAATTATTTCTCGTGAAATAATTAATATCTATCTATCTGTAGAATTTTGCTACTCGCGTCAATGTACATTTATGCAGAAAAACGCAGTCTATTTACTCAACTTTGGACCCTAATATTTTGGAAACCAGACACTTCCCAGGTATGCTTGCATGGAGAAAAACGATCGTGATGATGAGGAGATTCCGTAGTTTTCGGTAACATTGACGACCTAAAAATCATCCTATATACACGTGAGACCTATCCATAAATCTAAGACTGTATGATAGGAGATTTGACTGCGGTACACCACACCCGTGCGGTATTTGTTTAGTCACTGTCACACTGCAATTAGTTAGTGTTATGTGGCGCTACTGTTTATCCAATATCCGTATTTCTGGCTAGGTTTAATCGTATAGGTAGGTTTAAACCTTTGTATTGACAGGTTCTTTTGAATGAAATGGAAACACATTGGTTTTAGTTGTTAGTTAGTTGGTTCGGTAGATAGAACTAACATGGAAAACTAATCCTGATGATGCCACGGGTGTTGGCGAAACATATGTCGATTAAAATTTTAATTGGTTTTCGGATTAGCAGCTATGTAATTATGGTTGCATGCCAGGTGCTTGGATCTGGCTTCTCGTTGCGACTGTAGTGTCTTGTGTTCGTGATCATGAGTGGGCAGATCCGAGGGTCAGCGGAGGGTATAGGGCCTGGTGGCGGGCGATCCCTCAATAGAAATGGAAACGTTTAAATGCAAATTGTTTGATTACTAAGGTAAACTTAGTATTAGTTAAAAAGTCTTTCAAGTCATTTTTGACATATTTTGTCTATCAGTATAAACTTGATTGCTGATAATTATGAAGAGATATGTCGACAAAAACTAAAACGCATTTTGGAGCGATGTTTTTATAAAACGTATTAGTTAGACGTATTAAGTATAACTTTGCTAACCTTGTTAGAAATGTTTTAAGTGAGACCCATTAGCTTGAATGCTGGCCGCTAAATGAAATAACCGAAGTTCCTAACTCTATTTTACTATTATGGTTTCTATTTGCAGGCATGCTGCATTTATGTTTGGCTAAACTTGAAATATAGAAAATCCGTACTTTTCTATATTTTAATTTCTAGTAAGTAATAATTAATAAATTAATTTATAACTTCTAGTAAGTAACCTCAGTGGTAATTGAAAGAAATTCAATATTATGCTATACTATTAGTAGATATGTAGATACTAATTAGTGACAATTGAGAAAATTTGTTATACAGGCTGTAACAAAAAGGGTATGTTAAGCGAAAAGATATATTAATAGCCCACTATAGAGAACCTACTCACAAAGTTTGAGACTCGGAATCACATGTTTATTTTTCTAGATAGTATGGAGAATTCTTAATATCACAGGATTTTTCATATAATATTGAAAAATAAACTTGTGATTTAGAGTCTCAAATTTCGTGGATAGGTTCTCTATAGTGGGCTATTTACATAGCTTTTCGCTTAACATACCATATCTGTTACACCCTGTATAATCGTATTTTTGGCAAACATTATTCATTTTTTACAACATTGTACATACTTTGTATACTTTTAAACGCCTAATTACGCCAAAGATTGTGAGTACAAATGATTGTAATCAGGTTTTTTTTTTACCATGATATATATCTTCCCAAGTGAAGCAAATAAAATCTGATTGACGCAGGTACTGATAATATAATTTCAACGGGAACTGTAAACTGAGCGGGCGGATGAGGCTGTCGAGCATGACAGTACCTAGGTATGCGTATGCTTGACCTGATCAAACAATTAAATTTATTGATATAATACCGACATTTATCTTTGGATAGAGAATTTACAATCTATAGACTATAATCTACACCTACAGTAATGATATAAAGAGTAAAGATTTGATTGCTTATTTCTTTGAATAATAGGCTTTGAAACTAGAGCAATTCAAAAAGATACAGTATCACATTACTTTTGATGAACACAGGCTACTTTTTCGAAAATCTACGACGGTAAATTGATTGGAGTTTTTGATAGGATTATTACATAGTCCAGGGGACATTGATGTTACATGGATGACTTTATATCCTACTACGCTAAATTTACCGAAAATGAGATGTGCATTTTTGTGAAATTGCAATAATTTTAACTGAACAATGGAAAGATCGGCAATTGACATAATACCCAAGCAAAGCAGGTGTAAGCACGAACCTCTCGATAGTCCGTAACGCTATCGTCAAACTGTCAAATCACATAGATTTTGCTAGCGAGTCGCTAGCGTTACGCCGCGTAAAAAGCTTCGTGCTTACCCCACTTATAAGCTATAGTATAGAATGTACAGTTCCTTAAGTTAACCATTTCGTCTAATAGGGAGTGTTTAATTAGCGCATTTTTTGCTTTTGTTAGAGAAGAGCGTGCATGAAGAATATCATGAAAGTAGATGAAGCGCAAGAGGTGTGTCAGGATCGTAGCAAATAGAGATCCGTGATCTCTGCCTACACCACCGGGAAAGATACGTGTTTTTTTATGTATGTAGTCGCTATTAATATTAATAATCGCTATTATTATAGTGGCTATTTTTCGATAACATTTCGCGATCTTGGAAGCCCCCTAGTCCTTTAAATACTCATCTCTTTAACAATATACGTATGGACCACAGTTTGTACCAAGGAAACTAAAAGAAACTCGGGTAAAGTCGACATAGACAGGGCTGTAAAACCTGTGAATAGGACACTAAGGAATATGGAAATATAGGTACGATATTTTTCTAAGAAGAAATCGGATATTGAATATCCGGATGCAATGCGTAGCAAACATAGGCTGGTACTTGAGAGAAATAAAGTGAAAATCGACATATCTATTGTCAAATCTACTGACTATCAAAAGAATTTAAACATTGTTTTAGAGTTTTAGCTAAACATTTCCTATATTTGACTTATATAAGGTAAAGTACCTGTCAAATATAATTTTTAAACAGTATCTTACTTAAGAAGCAGTCTGTAATAAATATCACCGAAATTTAGGCTGCATATTTAGGGTTTAATTTATCATTTTTATTTAGAGTGATCCCTTTGGGATCTATAGTGGCTTTTAAATTGGTTTACAATCCCACTCACCACTCACTTAACTTTCGTATACTTAACTAAAGAGTATGAAAAAAATTATGATTATGTCTATTTGATATCTTACGGGCCCTCACCGTTTAAGGGCTCGAGCACACCGAATGCGTGTGCGTGCACATAAGCGTAGACGTATACGTACCTCTGAGTTGTAATGTATGGAACTGTATAGGCACGGGCAGACCAGATGCGTAAGCGTAGACGTAAGCATAGACGTCAAGCGGTGACAGTTCTATACATTAAACTCAGAGGTACGTGTACGTCTAAGCTCTACTGTGTCTCGTCTACGTGCACGCATACGCATTCGGTGTGCTCGAGCCCTAAAATGGCTAAATTTGAACAAACAGAACTGTTATAAATATTTCAGTAAAACATTGAGACAGGTAGGTACATGATACAATCAATGGCGAGGTCAGGGATGAACTGAGGTTATTTTAATTTCGGAGTAATAATATTTTCTTCCCATAAATTGGATATTGAACAGCTTGCTTTTCAGAAAAATAACAGGTCAAAAATAAAAGCTTTCCTCTTTCATATTTTCGAATGATACTCAAAAACCTTCTATGTGTTTCTGATTAAAGTTATTATTTTAATTATTAATAGCAATGTGCATTCAAATAATATAATATTAACACATAATATAATATTAACGTATTACAAATTTTTATTTTCATTTGTGGTGAGAAATAAATGAATTTATTATTATTACAAACGCAACTCTAACCCGACCTAAATTTCCAGTAATATAATTATCTAGTGTGGAATCTGTATTTATTGTACCTATATATTCAGTTAATTCATAAATTAAATTACCCATGATAGTCATTTATTGCTTTTGATTATGATATCACCTCAAAGCCTAACGGCTATATAAGTCAAATTAGTCAACATATGGAAACTAAAAATTACTATACTCAAAATCAAATGCTATTTCGGTCAAAATAGTCACTTTAGGTCTTGTGGAAGATGATGACGGCTAATTCCGAATAATTATAGTAGATACTCGTAGTTCCCTAATATACCTTTGTGAGTTGTACAGTTTCGTATATATTATTTAAATGAGTTAAAATATCTATCAGAAGACATCGCGTAGTTTATATATTTTTTCCCAATTCGCATATTGTCCATAATTTAATGTCTTGCTTATGTATTTTTTAAGGCCATCTTACAATATAGGTAAGTAAATAATCAATTGGAGACCGAACCCTCAAAAAGTGGAGACCGAACCCTTAAAAGGCGCCTACCATACCTTAAAAACGCGCTGCCACCGGAACCACAGGATCTTTAAATAAAGATTCGCTCCTATCATTAATCTAAGTACAGGATATAAAAAGAAAAAAAACAATATAAAATTAAGCTATAAAAGCATGATATTGATCTAATATAAGAATTATTTATTATAACCAATAATAATTAAACTTGAAGATAAACCATGAAAATGGTTTAGCAAAAACGTCTGTATTTTCTTGAATAAATGAAAAATTACTTTTTTTTTGTGACATTAAAATAAGGGAGAGTTTAATTTAAGATCCTGTATTTTCTCAATAAATGAAAATACTTAATTAAAATTTTAATTTAGATCCTACCAAATTACGAGTATTTCAATTACAACATTAATAGAGAAATTACTCTGGAACCAAAAAATCTTTAGTAATACCAACCTTAATATCCCAGACTGCAACACCACCTAATTCAATAAAAAGTCCGACACCTCGAAAAAAGTTCGACAACTAAGTTAAAAACCGCAAGCACTTTTTAACTTCACAAGTGAAGCTAAGTGATAAAGTTTCAGAGGGAGGCAGTAGCCGGAACTGCACATGCACGAGTGTACTATCCGAGCGCAAAGACCGAAGTGTCCCATCGCAGTCCGGACCTGACCTATCTCACCTGCCTCTAGTAAATAGGTTACGCACAACGCAAACAGCCATACCAACTCAAATTGCACTCTCCAGATAGGGCATACGGGCGTGTGTACTTTGCATCCGCTTTGTTGGTGGTTTCCTTGAAAAATCCCGCTGCAATTAATAAGACTATATTGAGATTTATTATTTTGTTAGTACTATATTAATCTCACAGGATTTTTCTAGAAGGTACCTATGATTGATTAATTGAAGGCAAATTAGCAGTATTGATTCAATTTGAAAATTCTCAATGCGCAAACATTTTTAAAGAGTACATTCATATGTAGTCTGCTCGTCGCTGTTGTATGTTTTCAAAACTAATTTTTATTTCATTAAACTCATGTCCTATTTAAAGCTTTCTCGCTATGCCTTTGACAGATTCGAAGTATTGGGTAATCCAATCGGTGGACATATGGATTTTTTGTAAAAAAAAAATATTGGAACCTAATACCCTTGTGACGTAAAATACGATGAGTATTGACATTTTGAGTACATCCAATATGAGCATGGAAATAAAGTGCACCCGTAATTTTTTTTGATAGTTTTGATTGCGTTTCCATAGATTTAGCAGGCTGCTATAAATTAATTCTTACTAGTGGTCGCCATGTTTCTCTTAATTAATTATTGAATTTCAAATGCATTTTGTAAAAAAAAAGATAAAGGCACTTCTCCTTTATATTGACCCTAACTGTGTAAATTTTCACGTCTATCCGTTCGCGTGATCCTTAATAAGAATACACACTACTACAGAGTTTTAGATTCACGCATTAACATACAGATATAAAAAACACTTCTCCATTAATATAATCCGTTAGGATATGGTTGATCGTTTCATCTTTAAACATTGTGCTGAGGGATTCAGCTTTGTTTGCCGAGATTTGGCTAGTGTATAGCTATCGGGATGAAAAATAACGTTGCCAATATGTAATTTAGAAAAGAGATGGTAAAATTCGTCATCCGAGTAATTGACCCGGTGGCTCAGTGGTTAGAGCACTGACACGCGGAATGCAGAGGTCGTGGGTTCGATTCCCACCCGGGTGAGGAATTTTTTCCATTTCTTTATTAATAATTTTATAATATATAATATCTTGACTAAGATAAATTTATAAAAACACTTCTCCATTAATATAATCCGTTAGGATATGGTTGATCGTTTCATCTTTAAACATCGTGCTGAGGGATTCAGCTTTGTTTGCCGAATTTGGCTAGTGTTTAGCTATCGGGATGAAGAATAATAACGTTGCCAATATGTAATTTATAAAAGAGATGGTAAAATTCGTCATCCGATTAATTGACCCGGTGCCAGCCGTTATAACCACTAATATAGCGGCTGGCACGGTTTGCAGTGGTCGTGGGATCGATTCCCACTCGGGCGAAGATTTTTTTTCCATTTTCTTTATTAATAATACAGATATTTAAGTTATCCACGTAATAGTATCATCTTAGTGTTCAGCCTATTGCAGTCCACTGCTGGACGTAGGCCTCCCCCAGGGCACGCCACAAAGCTATTGCCATGGGGGGTTTTGCCCATAGTCACCATGCTGGTCAGGCGGGTTGGTGATCTACGTAATACAGTTAAAGTTAAAGTGAAAACATAAAAAAACGTGCGTCCTTTCAAAGTGCAAATTCCATAAAATTTTTCAATCCGGCCGAATTTTTATATCAAAAGTAAAGCTTCGGGATCCATCCAAAATGAACAAGACTATATCCCTGGTCGATTGTCATCACATTTTTTCATACCCTGGTAAGGCATAACTTGAGTTTGAAAAAAGAACGATTTTTTTTATTTATTTTGATTTTTAAAGAATTACAATTAGATTCAGGGTGCCATTATCCAAGTTTGAAGTCGTTTGAGGCAATAAATAGAAATGCCAAATGATAAATTGCTAATAACTGTATTTCTGTTCTTCACTGATTACAATGCCATTATTTGTCATGATTTCGGATTTAAGTCAGATATGCGGTAAGGCTACCCAGTCACTTACCATAATCATCATGCTCGTCATCACTGCTGACTGGCTGCGACTCCTGGCTGTACCGCTGCCGTATCCGCTCCGTCCTCGGAGCACTGGCTCTGGCGAATGCCGCCAGACCGTCATCTCCTTCACCAGCTCCTTATAAGTTAATATTATATATACTGGTAAGAAAAGAGCGGTCAGCCCCTCAATTGGATTTAGAGACGCATCGATTGTAAAAAATACGGGATAGACTTGTACTGTACAGTATACCTATAGGTACATACATAAAATCACCCGCTGTTCGTTGAGAGGTAGGAAGGGATCACAGACCTCTATTTGTTCGGTTCTTGGGTATTCCTGACCTAATCTTTATCTGGAATCGTTTAAAAAAATAACTGGCATTTACCAGGTGTGCCCGCTACTACATCTGGTGCCGGGGATTCTAAGTGGTCTTGCAGGTCTTGGATACTCGTTGCTGATGAGCCTTGTGACTTGTCTCCTTGAGGTACGTAGTAGAAGCCTTCGTGATGCGCTGTGCTGCCTACGCAGGCTGTCAGCGGAGCCAAGGTCGAGAGGAACTGGCGACGAGGCTCTGGTCTCGGCTAAGTGGAAAACATTTATAAGACGTGGGACATTTGTACACTTCTCAGATGCGTTATCGCATACAAATACAAAATAACGAATTAGAAATGTCAAATTGAGGATGCATTTTTAATCATTTACATAATGCAGACCCAAAATACAAATTATTCTTGCAATTTTCTAAACCTCGATTTGTTCTCTAAAGAACAAGGAATATATGTACCTTCGTATTCTCAGGGTGCACATCAGCCAAGTCAGGAGGTTGCTGCCTCGTTAGAACAGGAGCAGTCGACAGCGTAGATGAGGATGAACTAGATGAAGCGCTCCCGAACGCCTTCTCATTATTCTTGTCTATGCTCGCGTATGTCTTGTCAACCTTTTCGGACGGGAACTTATCTCCATGAGTCCGCTCATCGTGCTCGTCTTCCACGTCGCATGTCAGTAGCCGTATACGTTCGGCTAGGGAGGTCGTCTCCTGCTGCAAGATAATTGGATATTATAGTGATGGCCAGCAGTTCATTATTTGGGAAACCACAGGATTAACAGGATTGCTTAGTTATCGTAACTTAACCGCAATATCTGGTTATTATGGTGAAATGAACAACATGGATATGTTATCGGCAATCTGTATAATTCCGGTATTGTATAAAATACCTAGGCAATGTATGGAATACCTGTTCAATTCAACCTTTCTTATTTTACCTCAGCCCTCTTCACTAAGAATGGAGAGGGACAGACATAACAAATTTTAAGTTTATGTTTAAGTGTCATGATCAGAACCGCTCTAATTTATTAGCCTAACGTTAGAAGCACACATTAAGAAGTCCTCAATCCCATTGTTATACAAATATAATTGTAATAGCTTACTTCACTTTAATTCCGAATACCTACTTACTTTAAAACATTATATCAGTAATTAATTATAAACATAATTTTGTTTAGATAGGTGATTTTTTTTATACGAATGTTGTGATTAGGTAGGAATCATTTGATTTAGGTAAGTGTTTTGAAGGTAAAAAGCGGTCCCCCGACGCGACAAAATTTAATCAAAAATTTCATACGTACGGTCAACAGCAGGCCAAGATAACTATTTGCAGTTCAAAATTAGCGGTTATAGGTACCTCCGACATAAAGGTGGCACAAAGTCCCGAGTAGATAGTCTGACATGCTTTAGTTGGTAATTACTTATGTAGGGTTAAATATTTTTTGCTTTTTATAGGGTTTAGCATTTTAAACCTTTGTCATAATGATTGCGTACTTTTTTTGGGTCGGGGTTTTTTTAAATTTAAATTACATTTTTTATTTCATGCTTTTTGAAGGAGCTCCTTAATTTTTCATTCTTTCATTTAATTTCTTTTATTTTTCGCCGCGTAAAAAGTTTAGATTCACTATATGCGATCTCAAACAAAGGAAGCTGTTTAACAATCCTCATGACAAACTGGCTCTGGGAGAATTGCACAATAAAGATTAAACTTTGGTCATTCTAGATTTTCAGCAAAAATATAAATCGGTTTATCCGTTTCATTCCGGCATTCCAGGGTTTCATCCGCCACATCCCATTTCCAGCATCAGGTCCTCGTCAATTAGAACCAGTCAAGACAAATCCAACGAGCCCAAACTCGATGGGTTTACTAAAAGGCAGTCCAGGGTTACGTCTCCTGTCTTCGAGCCCTAACAGTAGACCAGCTCAGTGGTTCCAGAAGACATTAGTGTTTCAAATGTCAGATCCCACATATGCTTTCAAGCAAACTGAGCGTGTAACATTCCTATCACACCTAACAAACGACCTGATGACCTTGAAGACCTGAACCGATTTCCACCAAACATCTAAGAACACTTTCGACTGATATACCTTTCAAACAAAAAAAAACCGCATTAAAATCGGATCATCCGTTTGGGAGGTACGATGCCACAGACAGACACACACACACACACACACACACACACACACACACACACACACACACACACACACACACACACACACACACACACACACACACACACACACACACACACCCACACACACACACGTTAAACTTATAACACCCCGTCGTTTTGGCGTCGGGGGTTAAAATTGTTAGGTATATTGTAAACACAACTTTTTTATCCGATCATTTAGAATAAAATGTTTGTTCGCATAGCGAGCAACTCAGTAGTAGGTACAGATGAAGATATGCTTTGAATTACTTACTACATAACTTTTGCTGCAGTTGTTGTGAGTTGGAATAGTTGGATATTTAATTAGACGATAAAGAAAAATACGATATGCACAGCGGAATTCTTACATTTTCTCGTTAGCGGGAAAATTTTAAAGTGACTTGCCAATCTTATCTGAGTTTGCGTCGATGCGCATAAGTTTTATTTCTACTTATTTTGGATGACTTCTTTTTAACTTTTCGTATTTATGCATATAATATCGACTTTTAGGTGTATGTATTTCATATATTTTCCAGATATGGAGCCGGAATTGCAAGATGACGAAGGAGATCTAACAACCACGTTTTGAAGGCTGGTGGCTGGATAAGGGCTATTTTATAGTGCCGCCCGTAATTTAAGGCCATAAGGTGGGCTTCGCATAAGTGGCGCATGCCGGGGAGGCAACACCGGTGCGGGTGGCTAAGGGTGCGGATTGTATAACACCTAATGCGCCGTTCCCTAGTAGCCGGCTAATGGAGGCAAGCATTGAGGGCCAAAGGTGTTAAAGTGTAAAGTAAGCCTCTGAACCCGATGGTTTGCGGAGACGCCAATAACAAACAGCTCCGCCACAAAGCTGCCTTGCAGGAGAATTATCTGATCGAATTTGGTGGAGTCTGGACTTATCTTTATACTTATGGTCATTTTGGTCAGTGGTCACCGTAAACGATTCAGATTCAGATCATTTATTTGCATAAATATGGGTACATAATGGTGATAATGTAATAGAAAAATTTGCATTTTAATTTTAATTTTAACCGACTTCAAAAAGATTTTTTTTTTAAATATTTTTTATGTGTGTTACCTCAGAACTCCGTCGTTTATGAACCGATTTCAATTTTTTTTTATAGTTGGTCATGGTATACTTCCAGGTTGGTCCCATATTCACCACATCAGGATCTGATGATGGGATCTTGGACAAATCGAGGGCAATCCTCAAATATTGTAGGCACATGTAGTCTGTATTTATACTTTTACTGAGCGTTTTGATCACCTACATATAAAACATAATATCTGATGATGGAATCTAAGGAATCTAGGGATATCCTCAAATATAAAGGGCACGAGTAGTCCGTTTTTAGATTTTTATAGAGAATTTTGGTCAGCTACATATAATACAAAGGAAACGAGGGTCTGATGATAGAGCTGCCGAAAAACAGATAGTGGAACTTTTTAGTAACAAAATCCCCCTATGGCAGGGGGAGGCCTACGTCCAGTAGTGGACTGCAATAGGCTTATGAAGATGAAGATAATTGTGTTAAGTCGTGAAACTGTATGTTGTGTTCAGCCGTGTCCGAAGTAAGATGGTTATAGAGGAAGAGGACATGAGAATAACGAGATGACGGATAATAGGGTTGAATGAAAGAAGAGTACCTACATATTGCACCGACCTCAAGTTATTGGGAACAGGGTAGGAAGAAGGAGTGTAATTATATGTTGCTTAAATAAGAGTGTACATGGCTGTTGTGCTGCCAAATCTCTTATATTCCTCCGAGGCGTGGTGCATGTACCGTCGCCACATACGCACTCTGGATCGATTCCACCTCAAGTGCCTCCGATCCAGCATGAACGCCAACTTAGTAATATCTAGGAGAAGAAGTGGTCGCCATGACCGAAATCGGTCGGAGGTCATCATTATCATCATCATCATATTGTCAGACGTAAAGTCTAAGCCTAGTCCTTTTTCTCTTTTGTCATGTGGCCTATTTAATCATTTGCTGGCTGAAAATATTATGCCTCCTAAATTACGTACACGGCTTAACGGAATATATATTTGCCCTTTAGTAAAATTTTACTTTAGTAAGTTCGAGTTTTAGGAGCAAGTCGGTTTTTCGTTTAAAAAAAAAATTAAATATATTAATGTCATCAGTCCTGCATATATCACTTGGTAATTTATTATATACTCTAGGAGCCATGCCAAATACGCTTTTATTATAGAAAACTGTTTTGCATAATGGCATACAAATTTTGCAATTGTTACGTTTTCCCCTGAGTTTTTCAAATTGATCAATATTAACTTTAACATATAGAGCAACGTCATATATGTACATGCATGGAACAGTTAATATTTTCAATCTTTTAAAGTGTGGCTGACAACTCTCAGTTTGCTTAATATTGACAATAGATCTAATGCATCTCTTCTGCGCTTTGAACACCATATCTTTATGGGTCGAGTTACCCCAAAAGATTATACCATACCTCAGACAAGAAGCAGCATGTGCATGATAGGCCATAAGTACAGCGGGTTGGTTTACCACTTTCGAAAGTAAGCGTAGCGCATAAGAGAATGAATTAACCTTAAAGGTAACCTATTCCACATGTGCTTTCCAGTTTAAATTATTGTCTATGTGTAGGCCTAAGAATTTAGTAAATTTTATGTCATTGATTTTAGTACCGTTATATTTTATGTCAAGTTTATTACATATTGATTTTCTATTATAAAATGTCATAATTTGTGTTTTGTCAATATTTGTTTTTAAATTATTTACAGTCATCCAGTTTACTATGTCCTTGAGAGTATTATTTATATACTTTTCAAAATTATTTATGTCATTACCTAAGAATATCACAGTACTGTCGTCAGCAAATAAGGATGTCGGGTGACTCGTTATACCAGGGAAGTCGTTAATGTAAGTCAAAAAAAGTAGAGGCCCCAATACGCTTCCTTGTGGTACCCTATAGAGAACCCGTCTTTTTCGATTATTCCGGAAATATTATGGAGGCATCTGATCTTGTATTATTATAGATTTAGATGGAATATTGCGAATCAGAACAAAGGTCATTAGAATTAATTTTTTAGTTGCCCAATCCAGTCCCAACAAACGGTCGATGGTCAGTTAAACGTGTCGATCAGCGCACAAATATCGTGGATACAAATGAGATATGAAATGAATACCTTTCGAAATGCTTTTGAACATCAAAGCATCGTCGATTATAACGATCATGGTTTCATGCTGATGAAATCGGCAAATGCAATATTCCTGCCATGATTGAGTATACTTACAAAGGCTACGCATTGTGTTATGAAATTGCTTTAACAGAGTATTTGTAATTTTCGACAACAAATTGTAATATTAAAACAGGGTTGCTCCGTATGCGTGTCATATAATTCAAAATGTCTAGCCGTTTTGTAATACGGCGTATTACAAAACACGCCTACGACAGATATATAACTGTGCATAAGTAATTACAGACTAAATTATCATAGCAACTTTTTTTTTAATTCCATCCATGTGGCGACCACATCATGAAACTGTGCGTAGTATAATATAGTAGTAAAATATACAGTTTAGTAATGTACTAATGTTAATAACAATCATGTTTATACTGCACGTCGATTGCTTATTATTAAAACGATTATCTAAATATGAAATTCGCGATTTCGCTAATAATTTTATTCGGTACAGGTATTTACATTTTACTTTAATAGTGCTCTCATAAATTAACACTGTTAGTGGAAATCTGTCCGTTATTTTCCTCTCCCGAGAACCCATTAGTGCAATAAGGCGTTAATTGAAATATTTTACGTCCACCACTCAATTTTATTTGCATTCGGGATGTTTCGACTATAGAAATATCAATAAAATACAACGCCACACTTCTTTATGTACACACGTTTAGTCTCTATGTAGGTTTAATTTCTTTGCGGCTATTTAGTTAGTTATAATAGGAACAACATTGCATTTAAAGTATTGCACAAATTGTGGCTTAGATCGCAAATTACTTACATTCAAATAGATTTGTAATAATAGGAATATGAAAAAAAAATCGGCTATTACCGTCTGCTGCCAATCCCGGTTTTTTTAATGTAAATAGTAACAAGAGTAAACGGCACTGAAGGGTGAGGCGGACGCCACCAGCGCGGGTGCCAGAGTTACACCCAGTCAGATCTGCTGAAAGGGGAGTTTCCCTGCCGCCAGGCCGTAAAGACCGCAATATCATTAGTGACCTGAGTGTGATTTTTTGAGTGTGACTATTTTGTCAACACGTGCCAACACCTCCCGGAAAGCCTTAATCTGCGGTGCTAATGTATTCTGCCGATACCACATGGCTAGCGACACCCACACGCGGCTACGCGGTGTAGGTTTAGTTACATACAACAAAATGCTCTTGATACACTCAAAAGTATTGTCGAAGCTAATATCCGATATTTTGTTTTAGGGATGATATAAATTAATATCGAGATTGGAGATTATATCGAGGTAAAATCGAGTTCCAATATTAATAGATTTCTACCATTTGCGAGAGAGAGCTTATACCGGCCATTAGTAAATTCGATTTTTTCGACATAAAATTGGGATTCGTATATTGATATATGAAAAGTCTCGATTGTAAAAAATAAGCATCTTGATACTAGGTACCTACATAAAAATATATTTCAGGAGCCTATGGCAATTTTAACTTATACTGAACTGAATTTTTAGTGAATTTTTGATGTAACAGTAACGCAATGTTCTTTTGGCCATTTACAACCCACCGTATTCTTACTAAAACACGTTTTAGGAGAGTTATATCTAATTTTAAAATAATCTTGTACCTATATGAATGATTTCAGATTTACAAATGAACAGGCTGGTACTGGTGCGTGACTTTTTTTGAATATTTCTGCTATACTACTCGTATCTCCGTCGGTCTATGTCGTAAGAGTTTACTAAGAAACTCGGACATATGTTTCTATTAAAGTTGTAATCATTATTATTAATTTATGATTTCTGGTCTATTCTAGAAGTGTGCAGTTAGAAAGTACCTACCTTCTTAGGTAGAATTAATTCAAACGTATAGGTTAGGTATCTACAAACAAATACATGCAACAAATACATATCAGCTTAAATAAACCTAAAGTTAACCTTATGAAATGGTTATAGATAGATAAAAGTACTTACACGGGCAGGAACAGTCACAATGAGACAACGAAGCGACGCAGAACCAATAATCCGCAGTGTCATTTACCAAGAAGCGGGAAATTTTCCACTCGAGAGAACCTGTCACCGTTCCTGAGGTCACATAAGAAGCTGGAAGAAACCTTGTCCCTTTGTATCAACGTAGCCACGTATGACGCAAGAAAGACAATATGACCTGACACCATACAAGAAGAATAGAAAAATCTTTATTGGTATACAGGGTGTGATTGACAGCCAGGCGCACTAAAATGCTGAACAATTACTATTGTGTTGAGTTTTACAACTGTGTTATTATTCGTAGGAAATGCATTTTTAATTTTATTATCTTAGATGAAAACAAAATAGCGGAAGATAGGGCACGTCCTTAAAATCGTCAACTAAAAATTAGGCATGCTACACAACTACACGCACAAACACACACACAGCTGTAATTGTATTTAACGTTGTACACTACTGAGCGATAGAGACAAACCTATTTATTTCGACAGTAGCGCGAGCGAGACAAGCGCGTTCCAACCCTGTATACCAATAGAGCATCATCGGAATAATTTCGGGTTGAGTCGTGTCAGCTCGTGTCCCAGACAATAACTATGGTAAGAAGCTACTGCAAAAACGAAACACATCGAGCGCATTCACACACGCACGGCACGTGTTTGCTTGTTTAACTTGTCGCACATAGATGTATCATATATTTTTATCTCGCTCTGGAAAATGGCGATCAAAACAATAAGTGAATTTACAATTATTAACCTAAGAATTTAAAGTTTTCGTGTACTTTGAAAAGTGATTCCATGTGATTTGTTTTTTTTTTGGTGATTAGTACAACGCACAAAAGCACATGAATGCATTTTGATAACTTTTACCCCGCTTAAAATAAAACAAGAATTTCTTCCGTCACACGAGCGCGCTATTGCTACTCTCAACTGCAAATGAGTAAAATCAGGCGATGTTGGCCTAATTTAAGCCGTCCACGCGCTGAAGACGAGTCATCCGCTATTTTGTTTTCATCTAAGTCCGCAATGTTTGCTTTCCGCGCCCGTTAAATAGGCTTATTGGTTATTGTGTGATGCATTGCTGTTTTTTGGATCACTTGTGAGTTTCCATTAGGGCTGATCAGTTATTTGAACTTTTTTCAGCGCATTTTTTTTAAAATCTTCTGTTGGTTAAAATGTTGTTTTTAAGCTATTATCTAAGGCGTAATTAAACAAACTACACTATTATTTTCCTGAATAAATATTAAAAAAAACGGACAAATTTGGAATTTTCTTGTGAAAATTTTCTATGGAATTCGCCTCAAAATCATGGTTAAAGTCAGCATATCAATATTTGCCTGGCTGTCTTTCACACCTTGTCTACATTTATGTTTTGTGTGAAAACTTTTTGTTATAGTTAGAGCATTATTTTCTAAAAAACCTTTTGTTGCCAAGAGCTAAACTTTGAATCTACTAAAGAATAACCTTTAATATAATAGACACATCATGTATACTCGTACGAGTATTAAATACAATGGTTAGTAGATAGGTTGGGAAGCTAAAAAGCTAAGCAGCTTAGCGACCGATATCCATCCACTACAAAATCGAAAAACAAAACTTAAATATTTTATTTCTAGTTAAAAGTATCTAGCCTATGTCCTGACATTTGACCTGACATAAAGAGCCTGCTCTATCTGTGTACCAAACATTAAAATCGGTTTACTCGTGGCGTGAAGGGGTAACATATTAACTTAGTTTTGCATTATAATATTAGTTGGAATTATGTCCTCAGCATTTTTTAAAGATGAATGAGGGTTAAGCAGAACATACTATGTAGCAACCTGCAGCGCGCGAATAAAGTTGGTTGTAAAACTACAGTCTCACTTGAAAACTAAATCCACGACAAGTAAAACATGGAGCCGCAATGTAAAGTGAATTTATTATTATGAAGGGTATGTTATTGCGGCATAAAACAATTATTACGAAAGTTATTGCAGCTGTTTACACCTATTAATGTTCCCCGGAGAGTAAATGAAACTACGCCTAGGCATTTCAGTACTTTTCTGCACAGCTTGTTTGTGTTTTAAAAGTGGGTCTATAAAATATTACTTGTAAATGGAACAGAATTTTACGAGGTAAAGAAAGCTAGTGGTTACGTGCTACTGAAATAGATAAGAGTACAGATTGGTTAGTAGTTTTTTAAGTTAATTTTAACATGATTTTACCTAACTATGAACCACGTAAATTTCTTTGCATCTGCGACCAGAGATTTAAAAAAATACATTTTTCTTTCCTACGCGGGAAATACGTAGTTTAGTTTTGAACGGTGTTTTTTTTTTGAGGAGGTCTCAATTCGTCTGTAGAGACGATTCGTCATTATAAACGATTTCAAAATTTTTTTTTGGTTGGAAGAGTTCAAGGTTACCTACATGTGATTGTAAGGCCCTTACTCAGTTGTTACGTATGTCTCCTTAATGGAGGATAACTAATCATCGGTCTCATTATCAAAATGCGTAACTCCACTTGAAAACATGATGAAAGAACACGAAATTTGCGATGATAAGCATGTATTCTAAGTAGGAAAGTAACAGTACGATTCTACGCCAGATAGTGTATTGAAAAGTAAAATTTCGATTTATTTTTTTTGAGATAGTTACTACAGTAGACCGACTATTTAGTAATTCAGAAGTACAGGTATACGTCTCTGTCTTAAATCAAGCACTATCAGTTGTGTTAAGTTAATTAGGTTACTATTGTGCTGATAAATCAATCAATTGTCGCCGTGGTTTGCTGTCCTATTAACACTATGATTAATTATAAAATTATTAATAAAGAAAATGGAAAAAATTCTTCACCCGAATACTATGATTAAAGTCAAATCTAGTATGACTTTTATTTACATAAAGTTTATGTAAATTGTTAGTAATATTGTATTATTATATGGCATTATATACACCGTATTGTAGTCTCTATTAAGCACGTGAAGGTGGGTTCCCACGGTGCGTGATAGAGACGATTCGATCGAGAAACAAGGTTACCTACATGTTTGTAAGGCCCAAGTTGTTACGTATGTCTAATGGAGGATAACTAATCATCGGTCTCATTATCAAAATGCGTAACTCCAAAAACAAAAACACGAAATTATAAGCATTATTCTAATAGGAAAGTAACACGATTCTACGCCAGATGGTATTAAAAGTAAAATTTCGATTATTTTTTTTGAGAGTTACGTAGACCGACGTAATTCAGAAGTAGGTATCGTCTCTGTCTTAATCAAGCACTATCATTGTGTTAAGTTAATTATTACTATTGTGCTGATAAATCAATCAGTGCCGTGGTTTGCCGTCCTATTAACACTATGATTAATTATAAAATTATTAATAAAGAAAATGGAAAAAAATTCTTCACCCGAATACTATGATTAATCAAATCTAGTATATTACATAATGTAATTATAGTAATATTGTATTATTATATGGCAATATTAGTCTCTATTAAGCACGTGAAGGTGGGTTCCCACGGTGCGTGATTTCGCTGGCGGACGCGCCGACGGCTATGGACGGACGCGCACCACGGACGCGTCTATATTACCACGGACGCTCCGTTTTCCACGATCCGTGGTGCGGGCTGGTGCGCGTCCGTCCGTAATATCACGCACCGTGGGAACCCACTGTGATAGATCTCGATTATTTTGTAGCCATTGTATATAATAATAGCATAGATACGTAATTTACGTTATAATTAATCTACCTATCTATACATATAATAAAAATGTAACGGATCGCTGTCTGTACCTGGGTAATATCATTTTTTTTTTCTTTTTATTCACCCATATAAAATATTATCATTACAGCTGATCAATGCGATAACGTAAAAACCATAACCATCTTAAGTTAACTTATAACAACAATACAAAATTAATAATATAAATAAAATTACTCATAACTTAAAATAAATAAAGCCGTTTCTGTAAATTCACTCAGAGAGCATATAAATATATCTATTCGGGTCAAAGGAGCCTTCCGGTACAAGTTAGTCCTACCATCAGGTATGGAAAACAAACGACTTTTACGGTCTCTTAATAAGCGCCTGGGCACCGTAATCTTGCATTCGGCCAAAAGAGTCGCATTTTCTTCCTTGCCACGCCATACTTTTAACAAATACCGCACCCACAGAGCAAGTTCCCACCTGACTTCCAATTTATTATATCCCACCATACCCAAGACGAATAATGACGGATACATCGGGGGGTACTTAGGATATACTCCATAAAGCTTCATGTAGAGATATCTGGTAAACTTGTTCTGATTTTTCTCTAACATGAGATTACATATATTTAGCTTCATGAGGTGACCAAACCATCGCATTGTGTTCCAGCCTTTCCATGTCCATGCTCAATTCTGGCCATTTTATGTGAATGAATATATTTTAAAATATCATTGATATACTGATGGTATATTCCAATTACTGAATAACATTCGTTTTAACCATTTATTAAGCAACTATATTTTAAAATGTCCCTTTTTTGTTAAAAACTTAATTTTTTCCCCATACAAATATGTTTGTCTCTCATGAGTCCTGCGTTACAAAAGAGTCTATGTTTATAATATAATATATGTGGGATATTTTCAGATAAAAAAAAAAACTTTTTATGGTAATAACTTCTTCTTTTTATTTTTCTTCTTAAAAAATAACGTCTTACAACTTTTTGGCTCCTTCGTTCTGTCCCTCTCTCCCTCTCGCTCACTCCTCATTCATCTCTTTCACTCTATGGTAGTGTTCATCGTTTCTTATACAACTTTATTTCTAAAGATGCGTTCAAATTATTTGTTAGTATTTTTTCTCCACATATATTATTTATTTATTTCAAGCTGTTATTAACATCAGCTAGGGTTTAGTCTATTTGTACTTTGTATTATTTTTTAGAATAATTAACAAATAAATAATTATTCGGTACCAGATTATATGTCATTTACTTATTTCATTTTTGTTAATCTATTTTGTTACGATGACAATATATACAGGATGATTTTTGGTCGTCAACGCTCCCGAAAACTACGGAATCTCCTTATCATCACGATCATTTTTCTCCATGGAAGCATACCTGGGAAGTGTCTGGTTTCCAAAATATTAGGGTCCAAAGTTGAGTAAATAGACTGCGTTTTTCTGCATAAATGCACATAGACGCGCGTAGCAGGATTTTTTCACGAAAAATAATTAATATCTTTCTATAAAAAACTAACATAAACACTAGACACTATAAATTTCGCACGATCAAGGAATTTAAAAAAAAAAAAAAAAAAAGTTCCCAGCATTTTTTTTGGCATAAACTTACTTTATTTCATGTATAGAATACGTACCCTTCGTTAAAGGTGGCCACAAAAAAACACCCTGTATACGATTTCAACTATGAAGCTTATCTTTAAATTTTATTTTATTTGAGGTTACGTTCAACACTTGTTTTCTTTAACCTTTTTGTTAAATTTTTTTGTAACGTTACAAAAATGAGGTAACAAATAGGAACTAAGGGTGAATTTATACTGTAGATACAACATAAAGTAACTACCTATACTGGGTGTAAAAAGACAACTTTGTTCTTTTAATATCTCGTATTCTTTGTAACATCATGATCATTTTTTTCTATGGAAGCATCCCTGGGAAACGACGGGTTTCCATGATATTGAGGTCCAAAGTTACATTAATATTATCATTTTTTTTTACGTAAATCCATCTGAAATCGGTTAACAAACATTTTTTTTAATGATACCATGTTTTAATGTTAGTTTTGTAGGTACATTTGTACTTTCAGCATCAAACGAATACATTGCTTCCAATAAAATGACGGTATTTTTTCATAATTATTTTGTCGTTTCCCAGGGTTGGTTACGTTAAGAATACGAGGTATTAAAAAAACATTGTTGTCTTTTTACACCCTGTATAATTTAGTATATTCTTAATCGACTACATTAAAACAGAGGAAATTTCTACTGGTATGATGGTATTTTTGATTCTTGCACCACACTACACACACCACACATTTAATTTCATTCCGCGAGTGTACGTAATAATGTACAAATTACAAATAAGAATAATTATGTAACTAAATTGAATATTTTATTTTATAATAAGCAAAAATGTAAAACCAAATATACTTCCAATTTGTTTAAGTAATAAATAATTCATTTCATATTTAAGTAAATAATTAAAAGTTGAGCCTAGATGAAAAGTAAAAAATATCATTAAAAAAACTGAAATACCATGCTGTTTTATTTAGAGTATGATAAAATAGCCCTAATAGTTCATTTTTGTTTCGTTTCCACTTGTCATTTTTGTAACATTCTTCATTTTTGTTTCCTTTTTGTTAAGGTACTTTTTTTTTTATATTACCCACCTACATGGAAGATATATGAGAAAAAATATAATAGGAGACCTTTATCAACGCACTAGCACCCAAAAGAATGTTTTTGGAATTTTCGTCTGTTTGTCGATTTGTCTGTGCACGCTAATCTCAGATGCGGTTGAACCGATTTCGATGCAGTTTTCAGGAATATATTGTGACAGGTCATACTTAACATATAGGCTACTTTTTATGCCGGGGAAATGTTACTCCACTGTCCATTGGTTCTACGGCAGATGTTTTCGAGACCACGTCTGTTACCTTGGTCTTCTGCCGGATACGAGTATTCTTATTTCGGACCTTTCCATAGCTGAGTGACATGAAATCGGTGGGCCAGCCCCACCGTCAGCCACCTCGGCTCCGTAGGTCGTGACTGGTAGGCGCTGTAAACGCTGCCCAGTCAAGCTGCACTCTACTGGTGATTTCCCCCTCAAAGTTGTCTTTACCCAAGTGCATGTATATGTCGTGGCCATATTGTTAAATTGATCATTTCATGAAATGGTCGAGCATTTCATGAAGTGGTCGCATTTCATGAAGTGGCCAATTCAATTTGACCAGATCGTTAAATCGTCTACATTTCACGATTTTGTCATCCACGTTTGGCCAAATCGTATTAACAGGGTGTCCATAAAATCCGAATGTGGTAAGAGCTTACACCATATATAAGTATACCATAAGGTATGATGGTATGATTTTTTTTGCTATTATTTATGTGATATTTTCACAATATAATATTTAAAAACATAAAAGACTTTACAAAAGCGATTCGCATCTGGCACATCGCCGGACGCTGCCTGGGCACGCTCTCTCCGCTCGCTCGGCTCGTGCGTCATTTGTCATAGTCTAACCTAACCTAACCTATCGTAATCTAAGGTTTTTGTTTAACAATATTATTATAAACCACCATTAAGTCTAATATACATTATACAATATAACACACTATCCGTGAACTTCTTCTGCATAGTCACCCTACTCTCTTTAATTTGTTTTATAACCTAAAAAGAAAAATCCGCCATCTTCACACATAAATAAAACGCGCGCAGCGCCTCTACCGGTGATTCATGTAACTATTTTACGATATGATCAATAATCTTGACCACTTCATGAAATGATCGGGCGTTTAGTTGCCCATATCGAGAAACGATTTTTAATCATCGATCTGCCCAAACCATATCATGATGTGGCCAATAGACAGTTGAACTTTTCATGAAATGCGACCATTTCATGAAATGCTCGACCATTTCATGAAATGATCAATTCTACGATATGGCCACGACATATACATGCTTTTGGATAACTTCTGGGACTACACCTTCGACGGAGACCGTCTCAGGGATATTGAGCCGATGTGAGCGACCTTGGTCGCTTTGAGACTAGACAGCATTTTTGCAGGTCCTGCAGCGATTCAGCTAATTAAGATTATATCGTCGGCAAAGCTTTTCGGCTGCATTTCACCGAGATTCCCTACCTTGTCTCTGTTAGGCAGGAAGCAGGACTACTTACTTTTGGTAGCTGCTTCTTCCTGGCTTCACTCCTCAGCAAAGAGCAGCGTAACGCGTTCCTTTCTGCCACTCGCCTGACAGCTGCCTCCTCGCCCTTGGGCCGAGCGCCGGCGTCCCAAGCCCTATTAAATGAACACTTTTATAAGCCCCTTTTCACACATTCCCGTTGATGACGTCATCGGTCATTGTATAAATAGGTGGCCACATGACATAAACATATAGGTTACGCAGTGGTATATTTAAAGTATAGCTGTTTCTAACATTACTTATAGTCTAAGATCCCACCGTAGGTTTACTACGCTTATCTGTTTATAGAATTATCATCATCAGCCTATTGCAGTCCACTGCTGAATGTAAGCCTCCCCCGGGGCACGACAGAAGACTGCCATGGGGGGTATTTGCCCATAGTCACCACGCTGGGCAGGCGGGTTGGTGACCGCAATTTGTATTTTGGACTATGTTGTCAACACGGGAAGCGCTGCTGCCCACCTCCCGAAAACCCTTAATCGCCTCGTACGACACCCACGTGCAGACATGGGGTGGTACGAATTCTACTCTGCCGGCACCAGGAGGCCAAAATATAGTATATAGTTTATAGAATAAAACCTCATTATTACGAACATTTACGATTAGGAGAATATATCGGCCAAATTGGAACAGGCAACCATATACCATAATATTCAGAAAAAATTAGCTATTTTTTGATATACATATAATTGAAAAACATATGAGCCTAGAAACGTCTCAAAATCATACACTTTTAAAGCGGGTTGTGAGGTACTTGCGGCCAAATGTGAAATGGCAACCCTGGTTTTTCGCAATCTCTACATACAGTTCTATCAAGTGAATCATACTTTATTTAAAAAACATGTGAGCGTAATTTGTCGGCAAAATAAATATTTTTTAAATTCATTTTAAAATATTTGCGGTCATAATTTGATAGGCAACCTAGTGGATATATATTATATTATCTTAATAGTAAATGTTTGTAATAATAATAAGGTTTTATTCTATAAACAGATGAGCGTAATAAACCTACGGTGGGATCTTATACTGTTAGGTACGCGTTGTAATCTACGATATGATATTCAAGTAGTGTAGGTAGTGAAGTAAAATTCTAGTACTCGTAGTAGCTTGATGGCAAATTTTAATAGAACTACGAAAATTTCTAGATATGGAACGATAAAAGTTATTCGGTCAATGTAATCATGCCGCAGTGTACACCAAAATGTTCTAGACAAGTCTTTCATGAGTCATATTTCGAGTATCTTGTAGCTTATCGATATTTAACTTTGTTTGATTTAAATTATGTTCAACGCGAATAATTATTATGAAGTGTAGGTACAATAATTATTAATAATAAGCCCACAAAGTTCGGTCGACACACCCATTTGAATATTGTAATTAACTTTATTTTTCTTAGGTGGGGCACAATTTTTTATATAACATAATTAATATGTCTATTAGGGGGTACCTTCTTACTTACCTGAGAGTTTCAGATGTAATCGGTTGTGGCTCAATCGCCGGAGGGGGCGGTCGTCCGCTGTTGAACAGTTGCTGTACTGCTGAATTCGTTTTTGGCGCATTGGCAGACAGGATAATCGGAGTGTCCATCCTGTCGGTTAAAAATAAATCAATCGAGCTAAAAGCAATTATGCTCAGACGCGCACAAACAAATTTAATTTATTGTTATTTTTTTATATGATAATACAGGGTGTTTTTTTGTGGCCACCCTTAACGAAGGGTACGTACTCTATACATCAAATAAAGTAAGTTTATGCCAAAAAAAATGCTGGGAAAAAAAATGAATTTTTTTTTAAATTCCTTGATCGTGCGAAATTTATAGTGTCTAGTGTTTATGTTAGTTTTTTTATAGACAGATATTAATTATTAATAATTTATAATTATATATCACTGACTGCTAATATGCAGCCAAGGGACCACGAGTGTATTCTTATATGAGTCTTAATACGCCCAGAGCTGTGTGTAGATCTAAAAGTGAGTATTTATTCAGCCATCTGTGCTACTTGGGTAGATATTTGAAATACTCGAGCATTAACAATCGACATGTCGAAACTAACACATAAAAGGCACGGTCTAACAGTCTCTTTTTTTAACCGACTTCAAAAAAGAGAGGTTGTCAATTCGTCTGTATGTTTTATTTTTATTTTTTATAGTCCGTTTTTAGATTTTTATAGAGAATTTTGGTCAGCTACACATAATGTAAAGGAAACGAGGGTCTGATGATGGAGCCGCCGAAAAACATATAGTGGAACTTTTTAGTAACAAAATCCTCCTATGGCAGGAGAAGGCCTACGTCCAGTAGTGGACTGTAATAGGCTTATGAAGATAATTGTGTTAAGTGGTGAAATTATATGTTGCGTTAAGCCGTGTCCGAAGTAAGATGGTTATATAGGAAGAGGTAGACATGAGAATAACGAGATGACGGATAATAGGGATGAATGAAAGAAGAGTACCTACATATTGCACCGACCCCAAATGATTGCTTATATTGTCAGACGTAAAGTTTCGAAGCCTACTCATTTCTCTCTTTTGTCATGTGGCCTATTTAATCATTTTCTGGCATATAAATCTGACAATATTATGCCTTCTAAACTTCGTACACGGCTTAACGCAATATATATTTGGCCTTTAGTAAAATTTTACTTTAGTAAGCTCGAGTTTTGGGAGGAAGTCGGTTTTTCGTTTTTTAAGAAAAAAATTAAATATAATAAGCAGGATTTTTCGGGTGTAAAAGGAAAAATAATGCCTGCGTATTTTCATAAATATTTAGTTATATATTCTTCTTCTACATCTATACATATAATAAAATTGTAACTGATCGATGTTTGGGCACGCTAATCTCAGAAACGGCTGGACCGATTTCGATGCAGTTTTCAGGAAAATATTTTGACAGATTCCACTTAACATATAGGCTACTTATTATCCCGGGTAAATGTTTTTATCCCGCATAATTTCGACATTTTGTTTTTTCTGCAGTCCACGCGGACGGAGCCGCGGACGTCCACTAGTTACTACTAAATTCTATTGCCTAATGCCTTTCAGGCAGACATATATATATTTATAAGTAGTTCTCATATTCAATCGCTTTCTATAAAATACATATTTTGTCAGTGTAGTCATATATAGGTACATATCCAATTATATAACATGGATGGCGTGAGTGCCTGTGCATGTAGTGTTGACATATTATCTAAATAAGTTAGGGTCCTAAGTGACAACGCATGCACGAGCTGATCGATCGAGCCAGTTACAATACCACAGAATACATAATGGACATACACTATGTGCATGTTAAGGTGCTTCCACAGTAGGAACATTCGCGTGTAATGTAATAATAAACCCGGCTGTCGTGCAATATCTTGTAATGTAATATTATAGATTCGTTTTTATGCATTAAGTACATTACAATTTGCCTCCCCAACTGACGAGAATTCTAGTTTAATTTAACATTACGTACCTATAACACATCACATAACATTGTAATCACACATTGTATCATTACAAGGTGCGCATTGTAATACTCGGTTCTCCTTCTGCAGGTAATGCTCGAATTGGTAATAAATATTATATACGAATGCTCCCGGTGAGGAGGCACCTTAACAATATCATTCTATAGGTAGTAACATAATTTCGTATATATAGGTCAATCGTAATAGACGCTTCAGCAAACATTCTAACAATGTTACTAATTTCTCAATGCAAAATAGACGAATATAGTGTTATATTAATAACAATAATATGCGATTCAATCAGCAATTTGTATTGTATGTCTAGAGGCTATATATCTCTTAAAACTGATTCCCTGTTTCAAATACGTTTTATTTCACATGTCAACCTTCCTAGCGGGTTATTTCCACATTTTTATTATAATCAGTCAAGGGAGTTGCTGGCTTATCACCTGAGAGTTCCTTAGTTGACTCTTACAACATGCAAGAAAGGAGATGCAGCGGATATAATTATTGGGGTGACTACAAGACCTAACTCAAATCGAGAATCCCGAGCACACATACACATAATCCTCTGACGGAAAAACTCAGAACTACCTACTAAACTTGCAAAAAGTACAACCTGAGATTGCGCCCTCTACTTTCCATAGATGGCGCTTAATAATATTCGGTTTTGAGTTTTGAGTTCACCGATTTACTACTATCTGGGCTATTACAATTTTGTTAGAGATGGTGAAATTTACCTTCGTATTCTAATGATATTGTAATATTTTTGCTCAATAATAAAATTAAACTTAAAGTCTAAGCCTTACGGTTGATTTCTTTTAATGAGATGATATTTGATTATAATACGATGTATTGTGTACTGACTTGTATAGACAAATACCTAATCCACTAAGTAATATAGACTTTAGGAACTGTACACAAGATTTCATTTCGTTAACGGTGGCGCTAGTTGATCAGTGTTTGACTATATTATAATCTATTTACTGCATACGAAAAATGTTGTTTCTGAATTCGTGCACCGGAACTATTTATTCTATGAAACGAAATCTATGCTTGAACATTCGCGAACGATCCGATATTGAAAAGAACGCGTTAGAAGAAGAAACTTCGTTATCGTTGTTTTTCCCTTTTTTTCTGTAAGAAAATATTGGGAATTTTGTTTACTTATTAATTTATTTATATGTATATCTTACTAAACTTTCAAATACCTAAGTGTACCTTGTTATGTAAGGCTATTACTATGGTGACTGTAATATTTACTTTTATGCCATAGAGACTTTTACGTCGATTACGAACTTATCGAAAAAAGAAACACTTCAAGCGAAGAAAACAGTAATGTAATGTTTTACTTTTACCTAATAATATCATTCCATTTTCGTGCGCTGAGTTTATACGAATATTCTTTTCTTTTTGGTACGTAGTTTTCGAGTGCTACCTATTATCTCTCACGAAAAAAACATCGAAATTTGCGGAGCAAACGCGCGATACATCTTTCTAGCAACAGGCATCAGCCGGCACTAATCTTTACACGGCGCTCACGCCCACAGGCATACTACATTTTATTCAAGAAAATCGAAAATTGCGATTTTTGGAAAATATACATACTGAATCTCAATAAATTTGCGATATTATCTTATTATTTTATATGATAGACAATCTGCCGAAAGAACAGAATGATTGCATGCTTTTTGTCTAAATTATATGTGTTTTAAAAAAATTTAGAGGTATGTTTGCGATTTTTTTCTATCGAGTCAAATTAGTTATATTGTATTTTCAAAGCACAAATACCTATCTACATATTCTCAAGAATATTATATATATTTTTGAGCTGGTTTGAAGCAGTGGATTATGTCAGTTTCGTTCTTCTTTCGTTCTTCTTTCGTTCTTCTCGCGTTTAGGTCATTTAAGCGCCTTAAATAAATAAAACTTTTATTTATAAAAGACATTCATTCACGTCAAGCGCGACAAAAATAAAAAATAAACTTATATTATGCTAGCCCACCTACGGGCTAGGTACAACACAAGGACGAGCAAAATGTAAGCTGACTAGTCTGCTACTCGTAAACCACTGACTCACACATAAATTTTGAAGCGCAGATTTAATTTTTCTACTTTCTTACAAGTTAACTTGAAAATATTGCGACAGGTTGTGCGTTTACCTTTATTGTACTCGTTAAGAAACATGCCCGTCTGTTATTATTATTATTAAACCTTATTTATTTCCTTAAAGTACACTACAATTTTAAAAGTATATTTATATCTACTTTCTTAAGGACCTCTTTATAGAGTAAAGGCCTCCTCCATCTTTTTCCACGTTGATCTGTTTAGTGCTTTATCAGTCCAATTTTTTCCAGCAACTTTTATGATCTCATCAAGCCACCTCTCCACCGGTCTGCCTCTGTTTCTTTTTCCCGCAGGTCCATTCCATGAGGTTATCTTTTTGGTCCACCGTTCTTCCTTCGTGCGTACAATGTGGCCAGTCCATCTCCATTTCAGCCTTTTACAATGTTCCAAGGCATCAACTAATTTTGTTGTTCCCCTTATATCTGTGTTTCTCTTTTTATGTCTCAGTTTTAGATTTAAAATGCTCCTTTCCATGGCTCTTTGGGTTGTTTGTATTTTGTTTTTAGTTTTTTTGTTGAAAATCCATGTTTGGGATGCATAGGTGAGGGAAGGTAGGATGCACGAGTCTAGTACGGTTTTCTTTAATTTCATACAAGTATTTGATTTTAGTATTTCTTTGAATTTCCAGAATTTATTCCAAGCCATGTTAACACGTCTCATTAGCTCATCTTGGTGTCTAGATTTTTTAAAAGACACTTGTTTGCCAAGATATATGTATTCATTGACATATTCCAAAGAAACATTTTGTATGTTAATGGATATATTTTTACTGTTCGTCATTATTTTTGTTTTCATAGTATTTAGTTCCAGTCCAATTTCATTGCTAACATAGTTAATTTCGTTTATCATAGATTCCAATTGTGATGAGTTTTCTGCAAAAAGTATTCGGCGAATCTTAGATTGCTCAGACTATGGCCGTTAATGTTTAACCCTTTATTTTCCCATTTTAAAGTGCTCATGATGTATTGTAGGACAGCAATAAAAATTCTAGGAGAGAGTGGGTCTCCCTGACGTACGCCTCTACGAATATGAATTTCACTGCCTGTTCTGTCTAATTTTACTCTGCTTGTGCTTTTCTTATAAATGTCCTGTAAGAGTTCTATAGTTTCTGATGGAACATTGCAACTTTGTAAGGCTCTCCACATGCTGCTATGGGATATTGAGTCAAATGCCTTTGCATAGTCAATAAACGCTAAGTAGAGCGGGCGATTCGTTTCTTCGTACTTCTCAATGATTAGATCTAATGAGTGGATATGGTCTATAGTTGAGTATGAATTTCTGAATCCTGCCTGCTCCACTGGTTGATATTTTTCGGTGTATTCTGCTAGGCGTTTCTCTAAGCACGAAGCAAACAACTTGTAGAGATTGGATTGTAAGCTGATTGGTCGATAGTTGCTTATATTAGTAGGGTTTCCTTTTTTGTACAACAGCACTATATTTGATTTGGCCCATTCGGTAGGAATTTTTCTGTCGTCTAATATTTTATTGAACAGGGTGGTTAAAGGTTGTATTAGGAGATCTTTTCCCATTGAAATGGCTTCGTTTGGTATGTTGTCTGGACCACTGCTTTTTTCCTTCTTTAACGACTTTATCTTAGCGTCAATTTCTTTAGAAGAGAATCTTTGCACTTTAGTGTCATTTTTCTGTAGAGGTAGAGTATCTACGTCTGTAGGCGTTTGGCAGGCATAGAGGTCTCTATAAAATTCGGTAGCAGCTTCTATTATTCCAATTCTAGAGAATGTTTCTTTGTCACAGTTATAGTTCTTTTTCAGGGCTGGGATCCACTTCTTAGATGTAGTTAACGCTTTCAGTCCTTTCTTCACACTTCCCGCTTTTTTCAGATATTTTTCAATTGTTGTAAGCCTGTATTCTTGATATTCTTTTCTGATTATTTTGTGAATGTTTTTATATAGGTAGCGTTTTTCGTTTTTCTCTTCCAATGTTAATTGTTTTTTGTTTATTAATTCCTGTCTTCTTTTTATAAGGTTTTTTGTTGCATCTGAAATAATGCAGCGTCGTTTTCTATTGGTATTGTTATTACATCTGGGCTTTAAGCTTTTCTCGATAGCTTGCTTGATTTTTGCATAGTAAGTCTCTACACCTTCATTTTCTTCAAGTTCTATGTTTAAAGTATTAAATTTTAAAGCTTTTATGTAATCTTCTTGTTCTTCTATAGTTTTTAGTGAAAGACTGTTACTATTATATGTAGCTCTAGATTTCTTGATATTAGTTAGCAGCAGAGTACTCCTGACTAGTCGGTGGTCGCTTGGGAACGATAGATTGTTTAGCACCTCAATGTTAATGATTTTATTTTTTATGTTTGATAGTATGTAATCTATCTGACTTTTTTGTTTCTTAGGTGAAAGCCACGTCCATATTGTCTTACTTTTCTTTTTGAATAGACTGTTGATAACGAACAAATTATTTTCCCAGCAGAATTGTAGCAGAGTTTCACCCCTCTTGTCTCTTTTTCCGAAGCAAGTGTTTCCCAATACTCTGTCCTCGCCTTTAATTTTTTGGCCAATTCTGGCATTAAAATCCCCCATAATTATGTAGTTCTCACTGCATTGTTTAAGAGATTCTTGTATTTGATTATAGAATTCTTCTATTTCCTGTTTAGTTGCGCTAGAGGTCGGCGCATGTACTTGTATAATGGATAGATTTGTATTTTCAAAGTTCAGATGCAATATACAGATTCGCTCGTTGATTGCAGTGAAGCTTCTTATGCGATATTTTAGGTATTTTTTAATGAGGAATCCTACCCATACTGGCCTTTAGTTTCACCAACGTAGCAGAATATGTGGTCTTCACTCTCTTCTATTTGGTAACCTGTACGTCTGATTTCTGATAAACCAATGATGTCGTATTTAATAGTTGATATTGCATGCTTGAACTCTAGTAGCCTTTCTTCAGATAATAATGTTCGAGTATTTTATGTACATATGTATATAGGCTGAGCTGGAGGGTTTTGGTGTGTGATATCGATAATATATGATGATGATGATGATGATGGAGGGTGATGGTCTGATGTCCCACGGGGACCAGCCGGATTGGGACCGTTGGGTTTTGTTTCATCTGGTTCAAGTTTTTTTAAATTTTGTTCCATTTCGATATTTAATTTTGTATTGAGTGATGTTGAGGTTTTTACAGTTTTATTTCCGGTTTTGATGAGATTAACTAGTTTTTTGAGGTTTCTGTTAGTGGAGCTAAAGATGGCCGCCCGCGTTCGATGTAGTTGAGCATGTTTGGTCTAATTGGTTCTTTTGCAGTGGTCTTGGTAAGTGTGTAGGATGCCGGCGGGTTGTTTGCAGCGTTGATTTTTTTTTTTTTGCTGTCTGTATATTCTCATAATTGCAATATATTTTCATTGAGGTGCGAGAAAATAGGTCATTTTGCTTGCATACTATTTTTTGTATTTTATTGAAAAACTAAACAAATGCTCGGGTCTCTATTACCTATCTACCTGATGAAAAGCAAGAGCAAAAATTTTACTTATTTCGCTAGTCGCTCATAAAATTCATGTTACGTAACAGGAATATCAGTTGAATTGCCAGTGTAACGCACATTTTCGCCATCGCATTGCTATCGCTTTGCTCTTGTAAGATACTTCGGGGATAGGGCAAATCCGCGAATCTACCTAACGTAAAGTCCGCGTATCTGCAATGGATCTAGTTTTACAGGGGAAGGTTTAAATTGAATAACTTTCTTATTTCAACTAATTTTAATTAATGTGTTCTATCTATTAGCTACGTGTGTCAGATACGTGGAATTATCCAATGTGTGGATAGTTACACGGATTTGCACTATCCCCGACGCTATTTAATCAGCCTAATCTGACATAAAGCGTACAGAGTATGCTATTCGCTATGTCTGTCGAAGGCCTAATGTAGAGTACATTGTACGTAACTATTACAAAATGTGCGTACCTTTTCACTAGTATGGGATTTGGAGCGAGGCAATTTGACTTTGTTTGCTTAATAAATGAATGAGATTAAGTTATGATCGAACTTTTAAAATGACAATGTACGAGCTGAGCGAGCGAAGCGAACGTGTCTCGTCGCGACCGGCAAAGTTCTAAAAGGATTTAGGTATCTGTCATATTATTCAAAACATAGATTTATTATACAAGCGTTAGATCGGCAATAGAGTTCGAAGGGCGAGACCAAAAAACAAATACACTAGTGTGCGTCTATCGTGCATGTGTGCAAGACAAATAGTGTTGTGTATGGATCAAACTGAAATGATCGATAAAAAAATGTCGTGCATCACGTATTTATTTTTTCGCTAAATTCAATTCTTAAGCATTTTGGACATTAACATGATAAAAAGCAATATTATGATCTATCTATTTGTGCACAATATTTTTGTCAGAGCTCTAAACATTTAAAGAAATAATTCATTCGACTGTACTTGCATGTGAAATGAATAATTCTGTTTCCTAATGTCTAACATGAAATAAGTTTTTAAAGCAAACTTATCAAATTACCCATAAATCTTCAGTTCAATATATTTTGCATATTATTTGGGAAAGAATAGCCAAAGATTAAACTTTAGTTTAATCATAATGTAAATTTAGATATAGGTAAACTTTGTCGTACAAAGTAAGTACCTTAAAGCTCCCCTTTTTCTGGGTTCCGAAACTTTGTTATTATGTTGTGGATATATTATATTATTAAATTATAGAAAATAGATACATATATACACATTAGCTGTGCTACTAACTAAATAAACGCGATGAGATAGATAAAATAAAACATTGAAATTAATAGTTAATTTACAATATTTTTGCCTATTACAATATATAATTTTGACCTTTAAATGACATGTCTATTTTTCCAGATAGTATGGAGAATTCTTCAACTCAGGAATGTTCAATGTTCAGAAATAGGTTCTCTAAAGAGGGCTAATTTACATAGTTTTTCACATACTCTTTCTGTTACACCCTTTGTAGGCACCAACGGAAATATCAAAGTTACGGAACCCAGAATAGAGATGGTGCTTCAAATGACGTGAGGTGACACAAGATAACCGAGTTGGCTCCCTTAGTCACACAAGTTCTATTTTAGAAATCTTATTTTTTTGAGGACTACCGCGTACTTTTGTCCGCGTCGGCCCCTGCATGTCCGCGGGTATTCGGCGGATTTAAATACGCGGTATTTTAAGCCGTCGTTTGCGTAGCTCGGTACATTTGTAAGCGTTCTATTTTATTGACGAAGCGCGCTTTTTAGTCAGTTGCGGAGAAAAGTACGTCGTCTGCGTAGGCTATCAACCTTGTATTCTTTATTGTACACACAAGCATTGGAAAATATAGTGACTTAAAATAGTGCAAAGATAATGTACAAAGGCGAGCTTATCTCTTCAAGAGATTTCTTCCAGCAAACCCAAAACATAATTTGTAACACTATTATAGAGGGCAAGTCATGTGCATTGAAAGAAACAAAACAAAATAGGTAAATCTAAATGTACTTACAATATATTAAACATATAACTGTAAATAGATATTAATAAAATACACAATAAATATAATGTACCTATACAACATAATTAAATTGACAATTGGATATTATAATTAGACAAATATAAAAATGATAACAAAAATAAAAATAAATTATGATCATGAAACCTAAAGGGAAAGGTAGTGCTCTTTTAATCTTTTTTTAAAAGACCAATGATCCTACACTCATAGTGTGCGACAACGAGTTCCACAGCTTTACTGCTTGAACCGTGAATGAATTGCCATAGGCACCGCTATTATGTTTGGGAGTTCTTAAAAGGGATGCAGTAGCAGATCTAAGTGGTCTGTCTCTAGGAAAGAGGAACTGAAATCGCTCCCAGAGATTCTGGGGAGAGGACTTAAAATTAATTATCTTAAACACTAGAGTCAGTATATGGGTATTTCTGCGAAGTCAGATTGGTAGCCAATTTAACTCTTTTCGAAGATGTGTGACATGGTCGTATTTACGCAAGTCATATATGAGACGTATACCTAGATTTTGTAATCTTTCGAGTTTATTTAGCAGCTCCTCATTGGCGTCATTATAATGTATCTTCTAAGAACTAAAAAAGCTCTTAAAAGAAAATAAACAAGGCGAGAAAATTCTTTTGTAGTACTGTGTTACACTAATATTCTATTCACTATGGTTACGGAGTATCTATCTATTTAAAAAAACTCTAAATCTATTTAAAAAAAAGGTTTAAACTAGGTGTAAGCTATACTCATACATAGTTTAATCTGATAGATACGAGTATTCCAAATATTTTTCTGTCCAAAGTCATGTAGTCATAATGAGGATATAACTTTACGCACGGTTTATTAGCAGCACCAGCACCATGACTAAATAACGTCTTGGTCAGTTTTAGATTTTGAGTTTGAATAGTTAACGAAGTTCTCATCTAGCTTTTGACATAGATTTGGGCATGAGCAAAATTTTAACCGCCAATTTCTCAATCATTAATCGAACGACGATTAACAAGATGGTCGTGCACAAATATGCAAATTACACGTCCACTTTTCACCTGTCAGAATATTTTAAGTCTCACGTAAAGCATATTCATACTCGTAGAACATTGAACCTATAAGCCAGCCGCCGCTCCGGTTTCTTTGGGTTTCTTGAATGCAAGCCTTGACTTATGTGATGATTTTACTGTCATTTTACTACAAAGGTTAATTACCAAAATCAGTATCGCTAAATTGAATATACATAAAATGACTATAATTCACAATTTTAATTCCGATACCACGTATATTTATTGCGTGGTCATTCTTCTTTTACAGTTTCGAGAGCCGGAGGTGGAGCTCATTTTATAAAAACTTCCTAATGCCTAATTACATATTTATAGGTAATAACACAAAAAGAGCGTTTGACATTAAAGAGGTTCCCCTCTGGCTCTTTACATCCTCTATTTTATTTTTCTCTCTCCAGCGTTGGGCGCTGTCTACTTTGTTGTATTTTTAAGATGCATCCCGCTTGGCTCGCCGCAATACCAAACATTGTGCCAGAACGATATTGCCTACCAACGTATTTTTACTGTATCAATTTCATTATTATATTATTGCAAAACACGATCTACCCTGAAGTTGACGGTCAATAATTTGAAGCAAGTTCATGACGTTAGTTGGTTAATCCGCCACATTTGCTCGGTGCGCGTCGTACGAAGCGGTTGTATCACTGTGTCTGCCTGTATTTCCTTAAATATTGTGTATTTGTCACTAGAAATTAGTGAATTGTGTTTGGAGTTTGAGTGTTGTTTATTTAAAAGTTCTATTTGCTTTTATCAGAAGTGCGATCGGATTTCAAGTCCACTTTTGTTAATCCACATTTGTTAATTTCTAGTATTTTGCTATTGTGTGCTTGTGTGAATTTAATTCATTTTTTTTTGTAATGGGTAAGCGAAAGCATTCATATACTCCTACCCGTGATTCTACATGTAGTAATAAACGGTCCCGGCGACGACGTAGTCGATCGAGAAGTAGGTCAAGGTCAAGTAGTGATTCGTTTAATTCGGAAATGCGAAGTTCATTGCAAACTATTTTATCGCGACTAAATGTATTAGAGGGCAGGTGGAACGATATGTACGCACTGTCCTAAATATGTTGCGGGTAGAGACCAACCATAAGAAGAGCAAGTGGTCTGACGGTTTGTGGCGTTTGCAACTGGTCTTAAATATCACTAAGCAGAAGACTACTGGTGTATCTCCTTTGAACATATTGGTTGGCATCGATGGTGCAACACCAGCCATAAATGCTTTGGTTCGAGATGTTACCGTTGATAATACTCAATCTAATCGTGAGTCATTACGCGAGTTGACTAGACAGAGGGTGGCCGAACGCTTGAAGGAAAATAAAATGCAGCAAGATGAATATGTCAACAAAAATCGTCAACAACCCCGAACTTTTGCTGTTGATGATCTTGTTTTTGTTATTAAATATTCACAATCCAAAGGCAAATTGGATCCTGGTATGCGCGGGCCGTATAAAGTTATTACAGTCCTAGATAACGGACGTTATGAATTAAGATTGGTTGCAGGAGACTATGGCAAAACAACTTTTGCCGCGGCTCAGTTCATGATACTCTGGAAGGGTGAGTGGACTCCTGATGAGTGTGCTGCTTTCTTCGAGTGTGAGTATTGCTATTAGTTTCTGAAGGAAACTAATCTTTTGAGCAGCTCTTGAAAGATGCGCTTGTTGCGCCTTTGTACCTACTAGGTCTTGTACTGTTCACCTAGTCATGTGTTGTGTGTGGGCGCAAGTGGTTATTTTATTGGTAATCTTGACACGATTGCCCATAAATTTCCACTCTTTTCTTACTAGACCCTGTATTTATTATGTCTAGTCTGAAGCGCCTAAGTGTTATCTTGTTTGTGACCTATTGAAAGGGTTATAAATGATATATCACTCCTTACCTGGAATTCTCCTTCCTTTTCCTACTAACATTGTTTTTATTTGCGTAATTTAATTTTATTGTCAGTATGAAATTAACATCCATACTTTTATAGATGCAGACCATTCAGATGAGATTAATGTACCGCCCCCTTGTCATCCTTAACCTACTACTGATGTACCAGATACTGGGAACAGTGATCAAGGATCACTCAACTCTGACGTGGACGTCAGTGTGTCAGGAGAGGCCGTATTGCAAAACACGATCTACCCTGAAGTTGACGGTCAATAATTTGAAGCAAGTTCATGACGTTAGTTGGTTAATCCGCCACATTTGCTCGGTGCGCGTCGTACGAAGCGGTTGTATCACTGTGTCTGCCTGTATTTCCTTAAATATTGTGTATTTGTCACTAGAAATTAGTGAATTGTGTTTGGAGTTTGAGTGTTGTTTATTTAAAAGTTCTATTTGCTTTTAATATTTTAAATGTTATTTATTTATTCAACAACCGGATCATAGAAAAATTTGAATATCTATAACTAACTTAAAACTACTTAGGGCTAATGGCGTACCTATGGGAGGTTGGTTGACCATCCTAATATTTAAATTATTATATCCTCTCACTCTGCCTAGATTATCTAAGCGTGAATGAAAAACAAGAAGACGAAAATTCTTCGGATATGAATAAAGTCGGTGTTATTACAAACCGCGTCTGTTTGTGATAAGATATTGGACATTAACAAGATATTGTAAAATGTATGGAATATCCATTAAATTTAGGCAATGTTGAGCTTAAACATTGTTTTAATTCTTTTTTAATAAGACGGTCTAAATCCGCGCTAATTGTGAGTTCATAGTCTCGGTGAGTCATGAACAGTTTAAAACTCGTTTTTAAAGTAACGTCTAGTCTGATTTATTTGGAAACTTTTATTGATGGAGCTATCAGCCAGATTTTTGTATAAGGCAACGAGAACAAAGAAGCGAACTCGTTGTAGACAAGAGTTTGCTCAACTTTTACACAATGAAGTGAATAACGAACATAAAGCCGGCTTTGTTACCTCGAGGATTTTTACACGATATTTGCTCTTCTGGAACGGAGACAAAGTGTAAGAATTTTTTTGTTAGTCACCTTAAACTTCCTTTTAACGTAAGGCTTGGTAGTGGTCTTCACAGCGAATAAATAATTGCAAGTTAGGAAAAAAATTAAATATCTTGTAACGTTATGTGAATTACTTTGCACAACGGTTATTTGTTTTATAATGATAAGTATCTCTTGCTCTTAATATTTTTATTATTATCAATTTTGATTTGATAAAATTTTCCCTACACAGTAGTAAATTGTTTATGCAGAATTATAAAATTATACTTTATGTGCGGAAATTTTATTTTATTTCGTAAAAAATATTTTACCCTCGATTAGTTTCTGATTGCTTTAATCTATGATTTTATATGCTTAATTCTTATCAATCGATATTAGGTACCTACAATCGACCGTTAATCTGAACAATACAAGATAGTTAAAAGCAAAATGGAATTTCTTTTGTTAAATAAAAGAAACTTAACGAATATTTTTGACGTTCAAAAACCAACGGAAGGGCTTTGGTAAACATTTTCCATTCACGACATTTTCAGTTCTAAAGCTGTTTTAATAACCGACGTTGTCATAAACTTTACTTGCCGTTTGAAACTCCAGTGAGTGTTGCTCTTGTTGATTTTGTTTGCTGCTAGTTAGTTTTCAGCCTATTTCAGCTACGTGAAACTAGATGGCGCTATTAAATGTTGCAAGCTAAGTTACCTGTGTGAAATCAATTACACCGTTACTACCTAGTACATTACTATTTCGTCCTGCGTGGTTGCTGGAGTTTATACAAATGCTAAACCTGTAGATACGTAGGTACTTATAACCGTCTAAGTATTTATTTTTACAATTAAATTGAAGTTTTTGGCTACGGTTCTATTTACGTTACGGAGCTCTAAAAACGATCCAAATGTACTAGGGCGGAAAACCCAATCTGCGAAGCCGATAATTCAGGTAAACGTTGCACTCGTCAAACGAAATCAATGTACTATATACCTAGGTATATTATGCTACCTCTTTGCTGGGCTCACGCTTAAACCATGCTTTAAGAAATGATTAATTTGAGATTTAATTTTTTCTACTGATTCGTGACGCCTGCCGTCTTGCTGTTTTTGGAATAACATACTATAAAAAGTGACTTCATGATTTTTTTGTTTCTTAACATTTATAGGTATATTGACGTAATATGATTAGTCTTTAAATCTATGGGACTTGGTGCACGTGGGGCTTAAAATAACTACATGGTAAAATCTCACTATCTAAACCATTATTGTACCTATTGTATTAATCTTAATCTCAAACCCAATGACGGTCCCAAAATATAGGTAAGTTAATACATAATATTCAGGCACTCGCGCACCGGATAGAATGCAACAAGTCAATCCCCGGACTTCCGTCCGGTTATCAGTCGGAAGCTCGAATCGCTATTAAGGTGGGTTCCTACGGTCCGTGATATTGCGGACCGACGCGCACGAGCGCGCACCACGGACCGTGGGAAACAGAGCGTCCGTGGTAATGCAGACGCGTCCGTCTCGGTGCGTCTAGATCCGTGGTGATAAATGTAGGCGGACGCGGACCAGCCCGCACCGACACGCACCGTGGGATAGGGTCGTCCGTGGTAATTGCAGACACGTCCGTGGCGGTGCGCCCGATCCATGGCGAATGGATAGCTTCAGACGCGGTGCGCGCTCGTGCGTGCTCGTGCGGAGATGTCTGTAGGCGACCACATAAAAACTGACGACCATGTCGACGACTGCATGGATGCAATAGCGATTGTGGTAGTATAGTAGTCTAATGGCATTTTTGAATACACTCGCCCATGAATACACTTCTGATTTTTTTTAACAGTAAGTTACCTATACAGGGTGTTTGTGACAGCCAGGCAAATATTGATATGGTGACTTCAGACCATGATTCTGAGGCGAAATCCACTGAAAATTTTCGCAGGAAAATTCGAAAATTTTCCGGCATTTTTTTCATTTTTCCAGGAAATAAATTGTGTAGCTCATTTATGTAGGCCTTAAATAATGACTTAAAAACAAAAATTTAACCTATGGATGATTTTCGAAAAGAAAGTCCCATAAATTTCAAAATACTAATGAACCCCATTGGATAGTCACAAGTGATATAAAACGGCAATGTACTCGTATCACACAATAACCAAATAAGCTAATTTAAATAGTCACAGGATCACCCGATACAATTCGCGCGGAAAGCAAACTTTGCGGATAATCAAATTAAAAATGCATTTCCTGGGAGTAATAACACTGTCGTCATAACAATGGTACTTGTTCACTGTTTCATTCAGTATTTGCCTGGCTGTCACACACACCTTGTATGTCTACTGGGTGATTTTTGGTCGTCAACGTTCCCGAAAACTACGGAATCTAATCATCACGATGATTTTTCTCCATGGAAGGCATACCTGGGAAGTGTCTAGTTTGCAAAATATTAGGGTCCAAAGTTGAGTAAATAGACTACGTTTTTCTGCATAAATGCACATTGATGCGTGTAGCAAGATTTTTTCACGAATTAATATTTATCTATGAAAAAACTAGTATAAACGCTGGGCACTATAAATTTCGCCCGATCAAGTAGTTAAAAAAAATCAAAAAAATTTACATCGTTTCCCAGCATTTTTCCGGCATAAACTTCACTTTATTTGATGTATAGAATACGTACCCGTAAGGGTGGCAAAGAAAAAACATCCTGTATACATATTTTTTTACGGTTAGGTTCGTTTAGTTAGACTCTAAACCTGTCTTTCCCAAAGTGGGCGATAACGCCCCCTCGTAGGTGAAATTTTTAAGGTGGAATAAAAATGGGGGGCGCTACTGATTTTCAATGTGGGCGTTAACCGAAATAAGTTTGCAAACCTCTACTCTAAATGAACCTAACCATACATTTTTTTTCCTAATAATAGGACTGTGTCACTGGCTTGTCCTAAGGAGCGCTGGTACAGTGCACTCCCAACCACGAAGATTACATAGGCAATCTATATTTATAATCTTTCAATTCTACTATGCTTATACAAGAGTGCCTACGCGTTCGTCTTATGTATGTAGGTTGTAATCTTATGTATCGAGTGGAGCGCTCGCGCTCTAATGAAACGAAAGTTGGTACGATTCCTAGTACTGTATTCAATGGGTGCGAAAAAGATATACCAACATAGGCCGGTGCGTGAAACAGAAGATTTCGTATGAAAAATTAGCCTAATCTGGAGCGCCGCTCACATTAATTCGTAGTGTGCGTATCGGCCACTAGATGTCGCTTAGGCCGAGTTAGAACGCGATCATCTTGTCATTCATAAGAAATTGAACCACAGAGTGAACACACGCGGCGTTTCCAAACAATCGCCAGTGCTCGGGTCTTGTGTCTCGTGGCGATTCTAATTAGTGCAAGTGCCTGTTTTCGCAGTTATGAGTTACCAGATCCGAGGGTCAGTGGAGGGTGTAGGGCCCGGTGGTGGGCGCACCTATAGTGAATAAAGATCATAATCGTGCTACAAAATAAATACCCTCAAGTATTCCATGGGTTGCCGGGCGCCGATGCCTAGGTACTAAAGTATTTCAGAGAAAATAGTCCTTATTTTAATAAGGCTGCGTGTTATAATCCCGCTGGCAAAAAAATAACTTTTTTACTTTGAAAGTATTCTCTTTCAGTTAGCGCGATTATACACCTTAATAGATATAGCCTAAGGTTTAATTTATCACTACGATACTTGCAACGTAAATACTTTCAAAGTCTTCCACGTACTTCGGCCCGGACCGCCGACGACCACGGACGGGCACGCACCGTGGGATAGCCTCGTCCGTGGTGCGCGTTCGTCCGTAGCCGTCGGCGCGTCCGCGTCCGTCTGCAATATCGCGGACCGTAGGAACCCACCTTTAGAGATCCTATGCAGTCAATTACGAGTATGAAGTCAATCTTACAATATTTGTATTACTAATTGTTGCAAATCAACAATATTTTTTATCTATATCTATACATATAATAAAAATGTAACGGATCGCTGTCTGTACATGGAAGATATATAAGAAAAAATATTTTAGAATACATTTAACAACGCAATAGTACGCAAAGCAATGATTTTTGGAATTTTTGTCTGTTTGTCAGTTTATTAGTCTATATAAAATCTATATAAAATTATTAATAAAGAAAATGGAAAAAATTCTTCACCCGAGTGGGAATCGAACCCACAACCACTGCAAACCGTGCCAGCCGCTCTAACCACTAAGCTACCAGGTCAATTATTAATTCGATTTAGTAGTAAGTAGATACACGATGCTATCGTTCTACTTTACAGCGTGACTATTCCAGAAGGATGGTAGATAGTTTTATCTAGGTTATAACAGAAGGGGTATATTAAATTAAATTCAGCAAAAATAGTCCACTATACTCGTAGTTAACCGATCTACCCACCAACTGATATTCAATATCATGTTTATTTTTAAGTTTGTATAATTCCTGACTGTGAAGTTTACGAACATTTATCCATTATTGAAAAAATAAGTAATTCATATCTAGTCTTCAATTTGTAGTGGGATATTTGTCTAGCATTTCGCTTAAATAAATTAGACTATGGCTTTGAAGATTGTAGGTATATTTAAAAAACGTAAGCTCACAAACATGTTTAGACGTAAAGAAATCGCATTTATCAGCCTATTAGATCGAAAGAAACTTACCTATGAATACTTCCAGACAACGAGTCCTTAGGTGACGGCGTTTCTGAGTCAGAAGATGCCGTCACCACTTCTGTCTCAATCTTCACCATGCAGTCGTTCTCGGCCGACCGCTCCAGGAATCGAACGGAGCGTGGTGTGACTGATCCGTCCTCGTCACTGGCTGTTGCTGATCTAGGGTCTTCATTCTGCTGTGGTGGACCGTTGGTGTACTGGATGATGGAAAAATGGTAATTAATGAACATGCATACTTATAATTACGCCTTTATCCCTTACGGGGTAGGCAGAGCACCAAGGGCCGACAGAACTATACTTTTGACCAATTTTGAGGGTATATTGTTGAGATGTACAATTTCGATTAGTAGTGACAGGTGGTCAGCCCATCGCCTACAATCTAGTTAATCAACTTGAAGATTTATAAAGCCTAATGAAGATTTCGTGTTTTATAGACACGGCTGTGTTCCCAAAAAGCGTACGGACTTATATAGAACTGCAAGATAACGAAGGAGATCCTACAGCAACGTGTACATAGCGGGGCTAGATGTAAATGATCCGTGACAAATTGCTAGCTCACGCTTGAATCACGGTGTCCCTGAGTTCCAAGACCACTTAGACCAATCACTATGCTCGAAATCTCCTCAATCTCTCAGATAGAGCATACGTCATGTCGTGATTGGTCCTCTCCGCTCCGCCTCAGTGAAAAGGCAGCCTTACGACATGTACAAAAAGAAATGCAGCTGATGGTATTCTAGTAATCGATAGGTATTCTAGTGAAGTTCTGCATCAGAATAGGCTTCGTATTTATTGATATAACTACATTGTGGACTAGCTGTATTGATTTTAATGTATGAATAACTTTTGTTTTCTTCAATCATAAGTAATCATAACATGTGGATTTAATTTTGATCTCTAATGATCAAAATGGGAAATCCAAAATGGATTGGAGCTCCCAGATGGGAAGTCCAAAAGCCAAAATTATTTACGTTTATTTTTCTTTATCAGTTACCGTTTTTTATGCATTACATTACATTACATTTTGCTACGCCTAATTGATAGGTAATATAGGTTCATACTACTAGTTGGTATCTACTAGAAATTGTTTATTAACTTTGCAAGAAATTAATAAATAGCTTCTTCTCCCTAATAATTAACACACGCTATCTTGGCTACGACTAAATATGTCAGAGTTAATGTAAAATGTTTAGTTGCCCTCAAACAATATTAAAATGTATGTAAGTAGAATACGTTCACTGGGTATGGCGACCTTATTAAATTTCCAGTACCCTGCAAGCACACGACAAGTTTACTAATAACTATGCCACCGGGTCATACTGTCGTAGTTGCACTAATAGATTGTGAAGTGGAATAATTAAACATGGTCTCTCCCTATACAGGTTGTGGGTGACAGCCAAGCAAATACTGAAATGCTGAACAAGTACCATTGTGTTGAGTTTTACGACAGTGTCATTACTCACAGGAAATGTATTTTTTAATTGATTATCGGCAGCTGCGGCAGCAGCGCCTCCCGTGTTGAAAAAATAGTCCGAAAATTACACTGCAGTCACTAATCCGCCTACCCATCGTGGTGACTATCGTTAGCATCTCTACTTAGTCTGTGGTGACTATAGGCAAAAACTACCTACGGCAATGCCTATCCTTGTGGCGTGCTCTGAAAGAGGCCTACGTCCAGCAGTAGACTGCAACAAAGTGACGACACGACAAGGTCTCTACATCTAATATATAAAATTCTCGTGTCACGGTGTTAGAAGTTAAACTCCTCCGAAACGGCTCGACCGATATTCGTAAATCTTAGCATGCATATCGGTTAGGGTGGAGAATCGGACAACATCTATTTTTCATCCCCCTAAATGTTAAGGGTGGTCAACCCCTATTTTTTTTTTTTTTTACAAAATTTTTTGTTTCTATTTTTTTATGATACAGCATACAAAAATACATACAACAATGAATTTTCACCCCTCTAGGATCAACCTCTTTTACATGGAAAAACAACGTTTGCCGGGTCAGCTTATACAGGATGATTTTTGGTCGTCAACGTTCCCGAAAACTACGGAATCTCCTCATCATCACGATCATATTTCTCCATGGAAGCCTACCTGGGAAGTGTCTGGTTTCCAAAATATTAGGGTCTAAAGTTGAGTAAATAGACTGCGTTTTTCTGCATAAATGCACATTGACGCGCGACGCAAGATTTTTTCACGAGTAATAATTAATATCTGTCTATAAAAAAACTAACATAAACACTAGACACTATAAATTTCGCCCGATCAAGTAACTAAAAAAAATAAAATAAAATAATTTCTTCCCCAGCATTTTTTTTGCCATAAACTTACTTTATTTGATGTATAGAGTACGTACCCTTCGTTAAGGGTGGCCACAAAAAACATCCTGTATAAAATTCTCGTGGTACAATACCTACTCGTAATTTGTAACTAAAAGCCACCAAAACGGCATGACCCTTGTTTATAATACTTTCGTGTACTCGTATGATGATGATGATGATGATGATCTCCGACCGTATTTCAGCCAAGGCGACCAATCTCTACGGAGATTGGCCAGGTATGCAGGAGATATTATAGTGCACAAGTGTGTGCGCAAACACAGATGCACTCTCTATTCCGTTACTCTCATAGTCCGATGGGACGGAAAGCCGACACGACCGGAGAGAGATCAGGCGCAGGACCAACGGTTTTACGTGCTTTCCGAGGCACAAGCTAAGTGACAATTTTGCAACATTAAAATCTGTACATGAAATAAATTCATTGGTACAGGCCCGTGACTGGGATCGAACTTATGCCTCCCGCTTGGAAGGTGCACGTCTTAACCACTGGGCTATCACCGCTTACTCGTATATTCTCTAGGTAGCCGTAACTTAATAGGAATGGCCAGCCTAAATTTTTTGCATTGGCCAATTTTTTTTCCTTTTTATAATTTTCGGGGTTAGTAAGGATATTAAAAACTTGAACCGTAAAATGCCGTATCTTGATTAATTATAAGTTTTTGGAAGAAATTTGCTCCTCAAGCCCCCGTATCGGCTATCACTTTGGTACGAGTATAATAAATTAAATTATTTATTGCTACATGTCACTCTTATGTAATCTGTTACCTAGTTCAACAACAAAGTGAACATGGGAAAATCAAGTTGCACTTCACTTCACTCACGTAGCGGTTTCGCCTCGCACCCGCTCGTTTCAACACCTTTGAGTTCCCGTTGTTTTGAGAACTTGCGATATGCGTGGAAGCGATTAAGCTTTCATACTGTTCACATGAGTATAATAATGTGCTTGGCGGTTGATGTGTTGTTAATAGTAAAAAATTAATAGTAAAGCATTTTGGTATATAAAACCTTCGTTTCTCATTGGCATTAGGTAAAGAGAAAAAGGCGCAATTCATGGTTCATGTAACAATGTAGGTAAGTAATTAATAAAGTATTTATTTACTATGGAAATATCATATTTGTGTCATACTTGTGCTGATGCGGGGCTTCAATAGATAGCATCAACTGCATCTCTTTCTGTGCTAGTATTATGAGTTGACTCCATGGAACTCGGGCCATTTCTCAGGTGATACGTTAGCAACATGTCCCAGATCATTTACGCCTACTTATATGCTATGCTAAACGTTTGTAAAGGATCTCCTAAATAATCCCTGCAGTTCGGATACTCTTTTTTGGGAACACATCCGTGACTTATTTCTGTGTACCCAGAGAGAAAATTGAGAATTGTCAATTGTAGTGTATGCCGATGAACATTTTCTATGATCAAATTTACCTATGTAATTAATTTATAATATCTTTATATATACCTAACAAATTAAGTTTTTGATAATTATTTCGAAAATAACAATAAAGGGCCAACAAAAATAAATAATTATAAACGAAAACCTAGTACCTAAAGTTTATCTCGTTCAGTTTGTTGGTTAAGAATAAATAATGTTATTTATTGCTTTATTTTGTCCGGGTTTGTTTTACTGGCGTCTATTTAGGGTCTCAAAACTCGGGCATTCCCGGGACTTCTCTGTTTTATAAGAAAACGTGACTACACATTAAACCTCTCCCGAGATTATCGTTCGCAAATAATCGATTCTAATTTTGTCCCGCATCCAAAATCACCGACTCCGCGGAACAAGCGAAGCAAATAAAGACGAAAGACTTGCCCAAATGGAAACATGCATAGCTACCTACCTCATTAGGTTCCTTGTCTATGTCGATGGATTTCCACAACCTCCCTCCCTTGAGGATACCTCCCTTCCTTTGCCTGCGAGGTGAACTGTCACTGGATATACGGTCATCCGTTTCAGCTGTGTCGCTTTCTTCGCCTGGAACAAAGTCGGTGGTTAGAAACTATCGTAGACAGCACAAACAGTGCATGTACGTACATAACGAAGATACACTGCACGAATTTCTTTTTGTGTATGTGCAATAAAGAATAAGAATAAGAATTTCAAAGTTCCTCTAGCATTTGCACATTATAAAACTTGCATATACTCGTATGGCCGCGTGGTGCCGGCAGAGTAGAATTCGTACCACCCCATGTCTGCCCGTGGGTGTCGTACGAGGCGGATTAATAAGAGTTCTCGGGAGGTGGGCAGCAGCGCCTTCCGTGTTGACAATATAGTCCAAAATACAAACTGCGGTCACCAACCCGCCTGCCCAGGGTGGTGACTATGGGCAAAAACTCCCCACGGCAATGCCTATCCTTGTGGCGTGCTCTGAAGGAGGCCTACGTCCAGCAGTGGACTGCAATAGGCTGATGATGATGATGATATAAGAACGTAAATAGCTTAGTTGTTTCAACATAAAATAGCGACGAGCGCATTATATCGCCCCGTCGTTTTGTCGGGGAAACTTTGTACCTTATTAAGAAACTTATTAATTGTTTGTCGTTTTGTCTGTTTGTCGGTTTGTCTGTGCGTTTGTGTACGCTAATCTCAGAAACGGCTGAACCGATTTCAATGCAGTTTTCAGGAATATATTGTGACAGGTCCCATTTAACAAATAGGCTACTTTTATCCCAGATAATATCGACATTTTCTTTTTTCTGTAGTCCACGCGGACGGAATCGCGGGCGTCCACTAGTCCATCATACATTTTCATATTAGAGGCGTTTTTACTGCAAAAAATCTAGAATGTAACACTTATGTACCTGTATTATCTTAGATTAATAATTGATTAACTAATCATTAATCTAAATGTATTATATTGCACGCACTGTAACTGTAACTTATTTATTAAAATAAAGAGCGGATAACACTATAGTTAATTATAATAATAAATGAGTCCACCACCGTATTACGAATCATGTTTTTTGTTTTGCATATAAAAATTATATATTGTACGGACTACAGATAACCAATACAAATATAAGATTGTATTCAAAATATAGCAAATTAGCAATACGGTTCAAACAATCTGGAATTCAAACTCCATGTGTAAAGTTCCCTGTAGTGGGCTATTTCCACTACATTTCGCATAACATTCACCCTGTAGAATACTAGGAAATCTACATCTTGAGAGCAAATTACATTGTAAGGTGAAATCACAGCAATTTCCATATTACAAATGTCAGACAGTAGGTATCTTGTTGCTATTTCTTACAATGAAACTCAGGTATTTGCAGCTTCCTCTCATAATTTAGTTTTCCGTTGTCTTTAACAGCGGAATATGAACAGTATTTCACTACTCAGAGCGTATGTTGTAAAGATATTTAATGTTGTACTTTAATTTCTTGTTATGAGAAGTTTAAATAAGTTTCCTGGCATTTAATTTTGCTACGTTTCATTCTACCGTATAGTTGGAGATTATGTTTACACCAAAATTGTGTTTTCATACGTGTACTATCACCGCAAATTTTATACGATAGCTCTGCCGATTCTTTATATTTAAATTTTGTATTTGAAACAATTTAACAAAATTAAACGCAGGTGGTAGGTTAATCTTACCATCTGTGTTTCATCTCGTAAAGTTGGACATTTGTGAAGAATTGAATGTCAATGTCAATACAAACCCATATCCTCACCCATATCATATATAAATGTATTTGAACACCGATCAATAAAATAAACAAATAATCAACCATTTAAATGAAAATATTTTAATTTGGTAAAAATATAAATTTCTGTGTTTCGCTCTTGCCACTCTAAATAATTGCAAACATAGCCTAAAATGTTTCATATTCGCAATACCATCTCCCGATTTATCTGCAATTCTGAATTTCCGAGAGCCAGTCGGTGCGTCGGAATAACGAGTCAATCAATTAGCATCCATCGCATCTATCGAGCGGACGTTTATTGCTATTGGCTATTCGGCAATTTTACACTCACAATAACAACTATCCGCACAATCCGCAGTTTGAGTTCACACGTTTGTTTTGTCGTACGTAAGTTCTAAAAAATTCGGTTTATTTTTTAAATTCTCCTTGTTCACCATTCCCTGCAGAGATGTGGCTGGTAGGTCCCTGTATATTCCATTCAGTACTTATTTAATACTTAAAATGGACAGGTGATTTTTAGGGTTCGGTACCTCAAAAGGAAAAAACGGAACCCCCTAATATTATTTATCAGAAGTTAGTCTAATAGACAAGGTATTGTGTGTGGTGGTATATTTATTGTGTAGTATTTCGAGTTACTACAAGAACGCAAAAGAGATCCTATTGCCACGCTTAGCAAAGCTGGGTTAGAAGCAAAGGATCAGGGTCAAGATGCTGGCTCATTGCCTGAGAGAACGCCTCTGAGTTCCTTAGTCAACAAACGCCATGCACGGAAGGAGATGCAACTGATGTAATGTACGCATTAGCACTAGACTAGTATTTATCTGTTTTACGAGTATAAAGCGACTACAAATACTTTCTGTGTCATATTTAGAATAGATATCAAACAATATCACAAACACTCAATAGGAAGTTGAAGTGGCAGTAATAGGTCATGGCTTAGAAAGCAAACGAGAATCGATGTACAAAGGAAACGAATCGTTCCAACTACAAAGGTACGGTTGTGAGATGTAGCTTTCAAAATTGAATAAACTTACAAGAGTAAGCAAGCATTTGCTACTGCGAGTACTTGTACTTTGCATTGCAATACGTAATAACGCACAGACGAAACTATAGGGTGCAGGAAGCCGAAATTTCGCATCCAAGTTTTCGGATTATGTCAACACGGGGGTTCTGCTGCTCAACCCTTCAACGCATCTTACGACACCCAAGGCCAGACATTGGGTGGTGCTATCTACTCCACCGACATCACGGCAAAGTTATAGTTGGGAAAAAACTTTCTGGCTATTTGCACTTGCCTTTTCCATAAAATAGATGTTTTATTTTTCAAATGTGTAATGACTAACATTGTCGCAAGGTAACTGATCCATAGGCCCAGGAGACGTTAGATTACGTCCATCGATCACCGGATCGTCCCAATGTCAAAATGATACATCAAATGTCGTACGGTTTGTGAAAGTGGCCCTTTGCCGATTCTCGTGATAAAAGGCGTTGCCTTAGTCTTGTAAATCTGCATATTACGTCTCCGAGATAATTTTAAGTAATAGGTACCTATACCATCTCTATAAGTGTGGCTAAAACGCATACGGCATCAGCTCATAAAAATAGGTGCAAGTTTTATCCGTTCCTTTATCCGTTCATCCCCCAGTTGGAGAAAGGCGCTTATATTTTTATTGTTTGGTTTATGAAATAATCGAATGAAAGGCAAGGGGGACCTATGCCATTCAACCATTGTATTTACTATTAATGATTTCTGAATTTATGATGGATGATAATAAACTAAAGAGAATTGCAAAATGCAACTTACTCAAATCCAACTCAAATACTCAGAAAGGCGCTTAGTAACATGTCACTTTCGGAACTACATATATATATAGTTGAATCTGTTTGTTTCCCTTACTTGTGACAGGTGCTGTCGGGGGGTCGGACCGCGAGTCTTCTGCGTTCAAATCCGGTTGGCATTCTGTAACAAAAATAACGAAATTCAGTAATAATAATCAGATGGTCGTCTTCAGTTCTAACGCCCGTGTGCTAAATGTCGAATGAAATCCAATCTACGATTATTTATCTATGTGTTTGGCGCTTTCAGTTGAGGCACTACGTTATCACGTATTAAGCTATTTAGTTTAGAATAGCGCTTTTGATCCAGGGAATATAATCAAATACATCTAAAGATCTAATGCGACTAGTCGTAGATCTAAGGCGTGCCAAAAAGTATACATACATACATAAATGGCTATAGACAATGTATAATACATTATACCTTATATATTATACATTATGTATAATACATTATTATTGAGATAAAGAAGTGTTAAGCAGTCGGGTAATCCTCGTTACTCGTCGAAAATGCATTCTAACTCAACCTTACCATCACTGCGGTTACGCAAAAGAAACAATTTTAGAGGAGAAATAAATTGTGTGTCAACATCAGAGTTTGTTTAACTTGTCACTAACAGTCTGTACATGAGACAAGAAACATTAGTGCGCTATTTCTGCGATTCATTTCTCGTCGCTGGACGGGGATTCTAAATGTTTAGAGGGACTATTGTTTGCAAAAGCACAAATAATTGGCAAGTAACTGGAATCGTACGTATAAATTAATTTACTGCTATTAAGTTGGTGTATGCTTTTGAAAACAATAGTCTCTCTAAACATTTACAATCCCCGTTCAGCAAAATTGGCAAAATTTGAACTGGCAAATTTTTGCTAATTATTTGCTAATATTATATTAGCAAATAATTGGCAAATAACTGGAATCGTACGTATAAATTAATTTACTGAACCAATTGGAAATCAAAATTTCCAAACATAATATAATATATCCAGGTAGAACAATAATGGTTAAAATTCTGAATAATTATATTCTATAAATAGGGTGTGAGTGTCAGATAGGAAAATACAAACCAATTATCATTAGGTTGAGTTATACTCGTACTTATAAGACAGTGCAAACAATGCATTTTTAATTTGATTATCCGCAATGTTTACTTTTCTGTTACTCGAAGTCAGGGTATCAATATTAACCTGGCTATTAACCTGGCTGTCACTTACATCCTGTATTGTATATGAATTATGTTCTACATTCTACCTATACCTGCTGCCCTCTGTCTCGCTTTACATAGACTAGTATACCTACATGTATTGTGACCGTCAGGAATGTGGGACCAACTTACGTTTTGCGTTCAAATGCCGCGTTAGTAGGTACCTTTCCTTTGATCATTTTAGTATCTCAAAGGTTTAGAAGCTATTGCATTTGTAAAATGGCTCCGCCGCCATCCTGTTATGACCATGAAAGTGCAATGAAAATAGATATCTCCCATAAATACTTTAAGGTCAACAAGACTAGGTAGCTCGCAAAGATTGTAACAAGCAAAGAATTTGGCAAAGAAATATTATTTCCGCTAAGATAGAAAAAAAATATTTACCCAGCTGTATATCAAGAACAAACTTCTTTAAATTTCTTATGAATCAACCCAGTACTTTTTTTATGCAATATGTACCTATACTAAATTCGTAAAATAGGTGGCGTGTGATGTCTGCAGAGTAGAATACCACCCCACGACAGCCCGTGGGTATCGTAAGGAGCGATAGTCCAAAAATCACACTACGGAAACCAATCCGCCTGCCCAGAGAGTGGTGGCTATGACAGTGACAGTGGCAGTGGCATTGTGGCGTGCCCTTTACGAGGCCTACATCATATCGTACGGCAAGTCGTAAGAGGAACCCGGGCATTCTCTCAGGCGATAACACTTGACGATAATCTAGCAACTTCTCACTCATATTTTTACACATTATTATTTACCTGTCCCCGCTATGTGAAAGGTGGCCGTGAGATCTCCTTTATGATTCTGCAATATTGGCTATCACATTTCGGGAAGCCAGCCGTATGCATATAAATAAATCGTCTTTAAACAAATATTATTTGCGCTTTTCTGAGCGCCTGGATGCTCCAATTTTAAGACATTGGCTGTCCGTGCATCGCAATGCAAATAGAAAGTAGTGCTGGGATATGAGTGTGTGGTATGTGTGCGAGTGAGCGTGTGTGTAGATGTCTATGTGACTTTGGTATGACTGTATTAATGTTATATTGTACCTACCTAAAACTACCTAGGTACTTAAATGTTAATTGTGGTGTCAATATTATGGGTGTTTACCTGAAATAAACGAATAATAATTATTATATTATATCGAATCAAATATAAATTGGCCAGCGTTTTCCCTAAGGAGGCGACTGACTGGCGCTCACCCTATTATGATAGTTATATATAAAGGCCTATTACGATAATATTAACTGGGCCATCTTCATAGCTACTAATAAAGATGTAAGTCATTTATTTATTATTATTTACGTTATGCTAATAAAAGTTTTTATCATCTTTTTCGATTTTTATTGCAGATTTACTGAAATAATATATACATACAAACATTATGTAATAGAGAAAAATGTGCCGCGTGGTGCCGGTAGAGTAGAATTCGTTCCACCCCATGTTTGCCCGTGGGTATCTCGCACGAGGCGATTAAGGGTTTCCGGGAGGTGGACAGCAGCGCCTCCCGTGTTGACAACATAGTCCAAAACTGCGGTCACCAACCCGCCTGCCCAGCGTGGTGACTATAGGCAAATACCCACCATGGCAGTCTTGTGGCGTGCCCTGGGGGAGGCCTACATCCAGCAGTGGACTGCAATAGGCTGATGATGAACAAGAAAAATAGACATCCTATTTTATTATAATAATCATCACGCTGCGCAAGCTCCGCGAGCATTGTATTATTTTCTTTACACAAGAAAGTGAAATAAACTTTCTTCATTTTACTGAATCTGGGTTAAAAAGTTATGCTATTTCCTTTTTCTCAGTAGCTAAAGTACTAGAGATGCCTGTCCACTCAACTATACTTCAACTGGGAGCTGGATTATTTAACTACTCGGATTTTCAAGTAGAAATCTACGCTCTTTCGGTTAAGCTCTCATGATTACTTTACCTTGAACGCTTTACACCCTGTACAAACAGCCAAGTTGAAATCGACTAGATTATGGATAAGTGGAATTGAATAAGGAATAAGAGTATTTTATCTATACATACAGTATGTTTTTTTGTGGCCACCTTTAACGAAGGATACGTACTCTATACATCAAATAAAGTAAGTTTATGACAAAAAAAATGCTGGAAAAAAAAAAATCAATTTTTTTTTTAATTACTTGATCTGGCGAAATTTATAGTGTCTAGTGTTTATGTTAGTTTTTTTATAGACAGATATTAATTATTTCTCGTGAAAAAATCTTGCTACGCGCGTCTATGTGCATTTATGCAGAAAAACGCAGTCTATTTACTCAACTTTGGACCCTAATATTTTGGAAACCAGACACTTCCCAGGTATGCTTCCATGGAGAAAAATGATCGTGATGATGAAGAGATTCCGTAGTTTTCGGGAACGTTGACGACCAAAAATCACCCTGTATAATAAAAATGTAACGGATCGCTGTCTGTACATGGAAGATATATGAGAAAAAATATTATAGGAGACTTTGGGATCTTTTGCGTTGATAAAGTCAACGCAAAAGATCCCAAAACGATGATTTTTTTTAAATTTTTGTCTGTTTGTCGGTTTGTCTGTTTGTCTGTGTGTGTTCACGCCGTGAACCGTTCATCGAGAAATAGTTCTTATGAAAGGACATCACTACAAGCGGCGCACATCCCTACAGAAGACGTCAGCGATCTTCGGTCTTCACTCATACATAAACTCTTGAAGAGAAACCACCTAATTCATGTCTTGATCTTAATATACATATTTTATCCACGGATGTATTTTATTCATATACAGTGCGTTTGTGCACGCTAATCTCAGAAACGGCTGAACCGATTTCGATGCAGTTTTCAGGAATATATTGTGACAGGTCCCACTTAACATATAGGCTACTTTTTATCCCGGGAAAATGTTTTTATCCCGGATAATTTCGACATTTTGTTTTTTTCTGTAGTCCACGCGGACTGAGTCGCGGGCGTCCATTAGTCCTTTACTATACGTAGGTCACACTAAAAGTTTTGCTTAACTTAAAAAAACAACATGTTATGTATAACCAAAATATTATGTTTATTGCTTTTCAAAATACTCTACTTTACATTTTAAACATTTTTTCATGCGATCAAACCATTTTTTAAAACAGGAGGACCACAGATCTGAAGGCATGTTTTCTACGTGCTGATTGAACGCTATCACTGCCTCTTCGGACTTGATAAAAGTGAAACCTCTCATCAAATCTTTGATTTTGGGGAAATACAGAAATCACAGGGTACTGGTCGGGGCTTTGTGCAGGATGGGTGACGAGTTGTACTTTTTCGGAAGCTAAAAATTACTTGGATTTGTTGGCCGTGTGTGAAGAAACGTTGTCATGATGTAGGAGAACGCGGCTTTTTGGTCGTCTTTCGCGAACTATTTTTAACACCCTGGGTAAACAAATCGTAGAATACCACTCGGCATTAACACTCTTTTGATCTTCAATTGGAATTGTGCAAATGGGACTCGTAGCTGAGAAAAAAATGCAATCATTTTTTGTTGGCCTGTTCTCATTTTCAAACACCATTCATAAGATTACTGTTTTTTTTTTTTGGGTTCAAAACAATAAATCCATGTTTCATCTCCTGTGACAATATCATAAATAGCATTAGAATATCCGTGGTCGTACTTCATTAGCATCTGTGAGCATCATTCCACGAGAGCCCGCTTCTGCTCCGCTGTCAGTTCATGAGGGATCCAACGACAACAAAGTTTCAGAACTTTCAACTACCAATCCCCAATTGTCCTCGAATTGTCTCATAGGTAATCCATGGATTTCCTTCAATTAGCCGCTTAACAGTGGCCACATTATTTTATTTGACGGCAGTTGAAGGCCGCCCTTCACGGAATTCTTCATGTAAAGAAACTCGACCTCTCTCAAATTCAGCAAACCATTGCCTCATGGTGCTCAGATAAGATGCTTCTCTCCCAAAAGCATTTTGAAGACGAGCGGCACAGTCTTGCGGAGAGAGAGAACTTTTAAAATCATAAAAAAATCGTCGCTCTAAAATATATTCGTTGCGTACGTAGAACTTTGATGTGTGATAAAAAACAATTGACAAATAATTTCCCGCCATTTGTTTTTTTTTTATTACTAAGAAGGTTGCAACTCTTCAAAAAATATAACATTCGAGATTCAAATAGTTCCGATTACCTAGACGTGCATAACTTTTAGTGTGCCCCATGTATACGCTAACCTTTGATGATAAACACTTTGATAATGAAATTTTTGTTTTATCTCTAACAAAGCTTGGCAAAAAACCAAACTTATAATTTCCAAACTTTCATCCCCCAATTAACCATTTGCACATTAAAAATGAGTCTATGGCCTTTTTTCAGGCTCTACGTATATCTTTGTACCAAGTTTAATTTAAATCTGTTTAGTACATTAGATGTAAATGCATCATGTACCAAGTAACTTTGGAAAGAGAGAATGTGCAAAGGCATGCTTATATCTAAAAGAGATTTTTTTTAGCAATCAAACCAGGGAAGTTATAGCTATGTTATATATGTACATGTCGTGGCCAAATCATTTTAATAGTCATTTCATGAAATGGTCGATTAGGTCAGGTTAGTATCATGAAATGATCAATTCATTATCATGTTCATGTCCAAGTATGATTTTGACCATTTCAACGAAATGGCCACGACATAGAAACTTTCCATGTGGGCCACTGCTGAACATAATAATATGTCTATAATAGTATGTCTCTCCCAATGACCTCCACAGCAACCTGTTGGAAGCAGCCTGCGTCCAACAGATAGGACGTTTTTTCACTAGAGGACACTACAACGTCGCGACCACGACATTTCGACATCTAGTATGGGAGCCGTATCATGGTCGTGTCGTCTAATGTAAAACGAGTCATTTTGGCTTCCAAAAAAGCCGTAGTCGTGTCGTTGTGATGTCGTCTAGTGGAAAAACCATTGCCTCCATCGTCTCCATACTAATTCATGTCAAATGGAATAAAAGTGCTCAAAAAGTTCTTACAACATAAAACATTAAATATAAATTGAGAGTAATTGGCAAGTTAGTCGGCATAATTTTACTAAAACGTTAATCTTCATTTACAATGTCTAGAAATAACACTTAAGTAGCCATTACCTACGTTGTCGCACTTTGTAGACATTTCAGAATTGGAGGTGATTGTACTCGGTGTCTCCGACTCCGACTTAGTCTTTGACTAAGTTTAAAATTAAAGTACAGATTAGTTGTAAATTGGAAACAAGTAGGAATGAAGTTTTAATTTTAAAGATAGGTACTAACTTGTCGAGCTTCGACATTTATTTAAAGCAAGTAAATAAACCCTAAACAATGGTAGGTACCCTAAACCTTAGATGAATTATTACTAGATTCAGTGACAGCGCTTAAAAAATGGCACGAAAAATAGCTGCCCAAATGTATGGCTGAGCGTCTATTGTCATAACAAGCAAAGTCGCGTCTTATGGTGACTACATAAGATTTGAGTTAAAAAATCTGCTCTAATGCAGTTATTACGTTTATGTAGATTCACTCGTGCCACTTTTTATTATGATTTCATTATGAGACCCCGCGTCTACCTATAATCACGGTCGGTACTGCCCTAAACCATAGAGGAATAAAAGACAAGAGTGTTCTTTCCTTGTAAGCCAAAGCAAAGGAGTAAAAATCATCATAGATAGAGTTACTTGGTTCATTTTTATTTTTTGACTGTAAAATATTGCTTTATTCAACAAGAAACTGCACTGATTCATCACATTTATTTATTTATATGATTAAAATTAAAATTTAACGGCATAACACGTATTAATACGACTTTTAAAACTTAATTATTACTTAATGAATTTCCCAAAACCATGCCGAAAGTTAGTGGTAAGTTCTTCCAATAGATGGCGTTATTTCATCTTATTCCTCTATCCTAAACCGACGAGCGTGCATAAAAGAGTTGTGTCAAGACCGTAGCAAGTGGAGATCCGTGATTTCTACCTACCCCTCCGGAAAAGAGGCGTGATTTTATGTATGTAAATAAATAAATCAGTAAATTGTCTATAATAAAAAATATGATTTTACAATTCTACTTCGTTCAGTAGGTGGTTTCATTAATGCGTGAGAAAAGTGCTGTAATTAGTACCAATATTTGAGATATAGACCATGTAACTACAAGTAGGTACCATTTAACTAAAACAAAAAAAATAATATAATGAAATAAATAATTTGCAACAGTGTAAATACAGGGTATTTTTTTGTGCCAAACGTATACAAGAGGTACGTATTCTGCACATCAAATAAAGCTAGTTTATGAAAATAAAAATGCTGGGAAACGAGTTTAATTTTTGGGGTGCATTTTTTTTATTGAATCGGTAGCAAGCAATGTACCTAATACATATTGACGCTACGAAACGTACGAAAATGGGGCAAGCGAAACCGCATGCCTAGGCATGTCTGCCTTATGTTGTAAACATAAACTTCATCATCATCATTTACAGCCCTGAGAAGTCCACTGTTGGACATAGACCTCCCCTAACAACCTCCATTCCGACCGGTCGGAAGCAGCCTGCATCCAACCGACGCCCGCGACCTTGGCCAGGTCGTCCGTCCACCTTGCGGGTGGCCTTCCCACGCTGCGTTTGCCGATACGTGGTATCAACTCTAGAACTTTCCGACTCCATCGGCCATCAGTTCTTCGAGCTATGTGCCCTGCCCATTGCCACTTCAGCTTGCTGGACGGTTGAGCAATGTCGGTGATCTTTGTACGTCTGCGGATCTCCTCATTTCTGATTCGATCACGGAGAGAGATCCCAAGCATAGCTCTCTCCATCGCTCGCTGTGCGATCCTGAGCTTCTTTATGAGGCACATAGTTAGAGACCACGCACTGGTTGAATACCTTCGTCTTTAAGGACTGGGGTATCTTGGACACAAATAAGCTTAGTAGCTTCCCGAACGCTGCCCAGCCGAGTTGGATTCGCCGATTTACCTCCTTCTCAAAGTTGGACTTACCTAGTTTGACCGTGTCTGTCGCAGGTAAACATACTCGTCAACAACTTCGAGCATCCCAACCAGACATAACTTACCAACGTTAATTACCTACCTACTTAAAATGGCTAGGTATGTACCTACACTTACCTAATGCTGCTGCACTTTTGTGTCCTGTGTTAGAAGCCACTAATCATCACAAAGACCTTCTACACAGAAAGTTTCACAGAATTTAGAACTTCCATTTGAATACACTCGTGTGTATTCACAATTACTAACTAAAGAACATTAACACTATCACCTGCTTTCACCACTATCACTCAAATCTTAGAGAAAACCGGTTCCTTTGTTACTTTCAGTGCTTCTGTATTTCCGTAACCAGTACAGCAAAACAAATAATAACATAAAAACACACATACTATTACTATAAAATAAGCAAATTACAAAGTTAATGTTATTGTATTTATTGCTACTTATTTCGCAAAAAAAAATGGATATGCATGCGCGCATCTCCTGTGACGCACAGACCGGAACTGAATTTTAAAAATAATTATTTCTTCAAGGCACAGACTACATAGAGAACTAGCTTCAAGCAAGGACCAACGCACGGGGGCTAGGGGCTAAGATTGAAAAAAATGAGAATTATGGATTGAAGTTTGCAAATCACGTCAATTTTTTTTCTGTGTACTCATTTTATCAAAACAAACAACTTTTATTTGAAAAACTTTTCTTAAAAAAATTTGTTTTTTTTTTGTATGGAGAAAAAGTAAAAACTGTAAATATCGAAAGGGGTAAAAGTGTTAGCAGTGGCGGTTAGTTAGGGTTAAAGTAGATCTCTTCTATGACTTCCACTAGCCGCTATAGCCAATATTTGATAAAGTCGATACTCCCCATACTAAATGTATGGGGAGTATCGACTTTATCAAATATTGGCTTCTAAATCCTGTTGAGGGCAAGGCGGTGGACTTATTAAGTAGACTCCCAGGCACGACATGTCAGCCGTCACCTTTTCTATAACTCTCACTAACCGCCATGACAGCTAACATTACATTTTAATGGATGCTTCCCATACAACATTTATTATTGGGGAACTATTAAGTCCTGTCAAGGCCAAGGCGGCAGACTTATTACAGAGACTGCAAGGCACCAAATATCAGCCGTCATCTCTTCCATGACTTCCACTAGCCGCCATAGCCAACATTTGCTGAAGTCGATACTTTTCATACATTTAGTATGGGAAATTTCCTGTGGGACTCCTGTGGACGTCAAGGCGGACGACTTATTAAGTAGACTCCAAAGCATAAAATATTTGCCGTCATCTTTTCTAACACGCCCACTAACCACAACAGCTAACAAAAGATTGAAGTCAATGGTCCCCATACATTTTGTATGGCGATGGTCTAGGTCACGTGAAGCCCAAGGCGGCAGACTTACAACATAAATTCCAAGGCATGAAATGTCGGCCGTCAACTCTACTTTAACCCTTATAAACCGCCACTGCTAACACTTTTACCCCATACAAAAAAAAATTCAATCTTTTTTAAAGTTTGAAAATGAACTTTTTTAGAAAAGTTTTTCAAATAAAAGTTGTTTGTTTTGATAAAATGAGTACACAGAAAAAAATTCGATGCGATTCGCACACTTCGATCCGTAATTCCCATTTTTTCAATCCTAGCCCACTGTGCAGCGGCGCGCACAAAAATTCATCCAACTAGGTTTGTGTTTACTCGATTTAGTATTTTAGGACATTATCAATATTAAAGATTGTGCAAGGAATTGCATTTCAGAAGTCTTTTGATTGCTTAAAGTGCTGTGTGCGTACTCACGAAGAGCTAACGCTGCATTTCCTTCGATTATACCGTAGCAATACACAGACCGTGTGGTGTGCCATGTGACTTGTCGATTTTAGAAGGTTGAAGAAGTTTTTGATTATTGTGATCAAGGATGTTGATTGTGTTATTCAAACTTCAATCGCATTCATTCATTGAAAACAAAGTACGGACAAGCTAAATACCTAAAGTACCATTACATACTACCAAAGGTTTCCTCAAAAAATACAAGTGTAGGTTATAATAATCACGGAGTATTGTAATAAATAATTAAACTTTACTTACGTTTGTCGGTTTTGTTTTATCCTAGGTTTCGTGTTGTTTGTTATTACTAGAGAGAGTACCTAAGTAGCCGGTATTTAGGTATCTACCTACGCGCTGGTACGGTGTGTCTTTAGCATAACAGCTATTTTTAAATAGAATGTGATTGAAGCTTGAGTAGGTACCTAAACGAACCATATCTTAACTAATGTATTGAACATTAGTCTCGGTAAATGTGCGAGAGATGGCGCGCGCGCGATGCTTGTCGGCTGGTCAAAGGATACCGCTCGAGTTCGCGTACAGGTTCAAGGGCGGGCAGCGTTACACGTGCCACTTTCTAGCGTAGTAGCGTTCGGATTTCGATACCTAAATGCTAAAACAGACGAATTTCTTTCTGTTGTTACGTTAATTTTGACAATGGTGTTTAATTAATTTTCCGTTATTTATGTTATGTGTGACTTCGTCATTTTATTAAACTTGAAGAAGTTATTGATGAAGAAGTTTGTGATTCGTGATTTTTGTCCTAGAAAAGGTACTTACCTACTTACTTACTCGATTGTAACTTAGCTTAGTTAGCTCGAAAGAGCCTAAATTAAGGATGTTTCCCGCGTATCGCGTAGGTAGTCAATAGTACCTACTACTATTATTAATAATTTACACAGTACGTACTGTACTTTCAAGTTAGTGTGCCTACTCGTACCTAGCTAGGTTATTGCTGTATGTTATGATGATTAGTAAGAAATAGACACTGGAAACTGGAGAAGTTTCGATCGATAGCCGGCAAGAGCCCGACCAGCTGATCGCTAGCGAACCACGTTCCTGTCATACCTAGTAGGTATTGTGCACCATCTCTCATTTGTATGTCCTCGAACTTTTCCACTAAGAATACGATCGTAAATGTAGGTAGGTACCTACTTAATTAATAATAAGAACTAACTTTTTTGTGTTAGTAACAAAGTAGTAGTTTTGTCTTAGCTGGATTTTTCGTGTTGGTTGTTGCTGCCAGTGTAGCCTAGTGTAGGTTTCTAGGTTAGCCTAGGTAGTGTGCTTCGCGCGAGAAGCTAGAGTAGAACTACTCGTAGCATTACCCACCGCGCGCTGTAACTTTTGCCTTGGATTTTTGATAGGAAATGTTTGGAATTTAACCAACGTTTCTTCGGGAAAGATGTTTGTTAGTCATGCCTACATGCATTTCTGCCAAAAAATGCAACTTGATAAGTAGACTTTAGACCTCAATATCTTGGAAACCAGACACTTCCCAGGTATGCTTCCATGGAGAAAAATGTTCGTGATGATGAGGAGAATGCGTGGTATTCAAAAACGTTGACGACCAAAAAATACCCTGTATAATGAAAACACTAAAATATCAATATCAGTGAGCTTTGTTGCTGAAACGAATACGAGATGAAATACAAATACAGACCGTGTAGTTATAAAATAATCAAACAATATTTTCAGTTCAAACAATAATATTATCTTAGCTTCGATAATTATTATTGTTTGAACTGAATATATTGTTTGATTTTTTTACTTATTATGACAGGTATTTAGTCAAGTATATAATTTTTAAACAGAGATTTTAGACACTCTTTTATGACTCCACCGAAAGCGTGGCTGACTTCAAAACAATTAGTATGAAAAGTGCGAAGTTCTTCAAATTAACTACTTACATAGGTACGTCGCAGTATACCTACTGTACTGTAATGTAACAATTTTAACTATGGTCGCGCCGCTGTCTTACTATTATTGTCTGTCTTTATATTATTGTTAGTAGTTGTTACTAAACTCAATTTCCCTAGAATGACTTTATTCTTGTTAGTTTAATCATAAAGTTAATTAAATAATGATATTATAAAATGTTTTCTAAGTAAAACTTATAAAGCTATTATAAAATTTCTAAATACCTACCTAAATATTTTCACTAAGCGACAATACTAACAAATGAAATAAATACTAGACTACGCTTTTATGTCACACGGCTGTCCACTGCTAGACGTAGGCCTCCCTCATGGCCATTCCATAGTAGAGATTCCATCAGCTACTTAAGGTGACTCCGTGCTCAATATAAATTCCAAAACGCATGTACTTACCTACTGAGTTTATTTATTAAAGTTTCGAGAAAGTTTTACGCAATTTGCGAGTCCCACGGATTTCTTGAAATCTACATAGATCGCGAACAATGTTTCAAAGCTTCAATGTAACAGTAATTATTATTCCAAATTCAAATTGAATAGTTCATCGTTCACACTTTGCCTATATATTTGACACTAGTAGATGCCTGCAACTCCGTCCGCACCCGATCGTACATACTGCAATACAAACAAAATGTGAAATTATCCGGGATAAAAATGTTAATCCGGGATAATGCCTATGTGTTATTTTTTCTTTTACACTTAAACACATTACATTTTTATTTACAAAAATGACATATTATAAGTAACAGGGTGTTGGACTAAAATGTAATCCTAGCAAAGTCGACTGTTATTCTTATATGTAAGATATTTTATTGTGAAGTTTCATTAAAATCCATTCAGTAGATTTTGCGCATAAGAGCAACAAACATACATACATCCTCACTAACTTTCGCGTTTATAATATTAGTCGAATTATTATGAGTGATTGAAATGTGTGCGTTTGCCAAATTATCTGCAAAGTGGCAGAAAAAGGAACTACAGTCACCACGTACAGTCTCAACTCCCACAAGTTTACACAGACAGCGCGAATCGCCTAACTTTATTTTCGTATTTACGAGTGATTAAAAATTAGTATTCTATTAAGTCGAAACGCTTTGTGTCGTTTTCATCTCAACTTTGAATTACGACATTTAATAGCTGGCAGCAAAATACGAACGCCAAACAACTTCCAGAGAAACTTGCTACTGCTCAATTACCGATACTTGGAAATTATTGAATTTTCTAAACTATCTAGTCTAACTTATAACAAATTATATTAGTACTTGTTGACGGAAACTATCTCACTTTGATGATTGGAAATGGATGTTGAGATATGTTGTATTATTGAAGTAGGTAATTGAATAGAATTAGGTTTTTATCTATCACATACGATCACCAACTCGCCTGCCCAGCAGCGTGGTGACTATAGGCAAAAACCACCCCATAGCGGTAGCCTTATGTCGTGCTTGGATACCCTTGTGACCCTGTGTTACAGGTGATATGAAGACATCATTTAACATTTAATAATATTTTTATAACGGTATTGATAAGTAGATAAAAAATTTGGATTCATATTGCATATGCCTATATTAATACGTAGGTACCAACATAAATATGACTTTAAATATCTTAGCACCAATCTGCAATACCTCCCCCTATTAGATGACGAAAAGCCGTGGTTGTGTTGTGGCTGTGTCGTCTAGTGGTAAAACGATCAAAGCCGTGCCGTGGTCGTGTCGTCTGGTGGGAAAACGCCCAAACATTTTCCATTCAACAATTGCCGTTTTAGGTTCGATACTCTTCGTGTAAGTCTGACTGGTAACTGAACCTATTATACATATATAGCTTAGTTTTATGCCTAACGTATAGGTAAACATTTAATAAACGGTAATTATTATGTTAGTAATGAGGAAGAATTTTCACGCTGATCATAATTATCCCCGTAGAGCCATCTATGTCCCAGCCGTCATTTAGCCGGCTTAGCCCGCGTTTGACTAAATGCCAAGCCTAACATTGCTTTTGTCCATCATAATACGGAAAATCGATCTTGAGTCCCGGATGTAAAGGGTATTTGGATATTGTCACATAATAGAAAATGAAATTGAATATATAGGTAAGTAGATAGTATTTATTTTAATCTTGGCTGTAGAAATTTAATTTCTAGTAGTCTTACCAATGAATTAGAGGTGGCCGTTGACGATCACTATTGTGCGTCACTTCGGACGTAAAACCATAATTCAAAATAAAACGCCGTCACTCCAAATAACGCGCCATTATACTCGTACCAAAGTCTGTCCTTAGTTTTAACTGACGACCACGGCGGCGGGGCGCGGCGTTTGAAGTGACAGTGTGGCATTTGGAAAGACCAGCAAAAAGTAACCGTCAGTGGTTCTATTGTATTTGTTTTCCTATGTAGGTAAGTCAAATAAAAACGAAAGCAGTGTAAATATTGGTCATTAGTTCATTATATTTATGAAATTGGCGTTTTTTAAGGAAGGAACATAAAGAAGATTTTTTAAAACGCCAATTTCTATGTAAGGACCTACTCGTAATATTACCAAAGTAATTAAAATCGTTGGAAATAACCTTTAGTAACCTAGTTCAAATAGTTTTTCCGGATTGAATTAGTGTACCCTAAAATAAAATATAAGAAACGACACCTTTTCCTAATTTTGACTGAACGATGTAGTCGACGTCTAGACCAGACGAAAAGGAAATACGAAAATGCCGAACCGAAGCGAGGGCGGACGTAATAACAACTTTCCGGATGGGAATAAAGGCTCCTTCACATTAGGTTGCAAGCAGTGCGGCAATAGTGCAACAGCTGTGCAATGCTTGCCGCTCTGCTGATTTTGCTAACCTATGGTAAAACCAAAAGAAAGAGTAATGATTTTAGCATGTTCAAATTTGTGATATCTCATTTATTTTTTAACCCTTTTGGATACTTTACAAGTATTACAGGTTCTAATGTTATATAATTTTGACTAACGTCAGGCATTCCGAAATAATGGGATTAGGGTAGGGTGACACTTCCGATTTCGATAATGGGCGTGTTAACATAGAAATTTAAATTATACCTATGTGAAGATGTGACATTATGTTTGTATTAAATTAAATAAATTAAATTAGAAAAGTGTGTTCAATTTTTTTTCTCTGATATTTCTGTTTTCCATTTCTAAACAGATTGCCATGCTGCGACCTAATGTGAAGGAATTCTAAAAGAACTGCCTGGATAGGAATAAGTGAAGGAATAAGACCTGCGGGTTATTACTTATTACTGCCCGAGGCGTAATGGCGGCGAGCTGATAAACCGATTTTATTTTCAATTCTAGAAGAGAAATGCAGGTTATTGGAAAATATGGAATGTACAGAACATACTGCTATCTTGGAAGAACTATTAAATTAATAATTCATTGGTTAATTTTCCCAATACCTAGCATCCTCTGAAGATTAATAGATATATGGTCGTACCCTAGAGAGGGGTCGTACCTTTTTATTAAGATCACACTATAAAATTAAAACATAGCAGAGTGCTCTTTTTCTTAAATTATTAGGTAGTCAAACCCACATAACCTGTTTATTTTTTTAATCAATCCAAAACTAGTACATTTTATATAATTATACTGTTACTAACTTTAATTCAAAATTATGTTAGGACATTACTAAGCGAATTATTTTTCAACAAATTGTATTTATCTATACTAAGTAACGGTACCTAGGTATATCATAACATAGTATAAAACAAAGTTGCTTCCCGCTGCTTGTCTGTCCCTATGTATGCTTAGATCTTGCAACGGATTTCGATGCGGTTTTTTTAAAATAGATAGAGTATTCAAGAGGAAGGTCTATGTAAGTACCTATCAGCATTGTACCTGTGTGAAGCGTTTTTTTTAGAGTATGTTCAGAGTTAACAAGTGCGAGATTTTTTAAACCCGGGGTTTTTCTTGTCACAAGTTACGAGTAGAATAGAAGTTTTATTATTATATATTTCAGTGTATATTAGCTTCATAATATCATATTCGCACCGCACTATTAGCTCTAAGGCTTTACGACCAAGTTTTCAACTTTAAGTTTCCCAGTTAATAAAGTTAGCTAATGTAAGTTTAAACTTTTAATTACACATATGGTTTTCCTTCAAGGGTGTACGATTACCAGTATAAAGCACAAAGTAAAAGTTTATCAAAGGCAAAAGTATTTATTAGTTTTTTTGACTAGCAACTTTCCAGTAAACAGCAAACTCACAAGCTACAAGCAACTCTACTAATTATTTAAAAACATTACTTAGTAATCCCAGCATCTAACTTCTTCCGTGTATGTTGAAAGAGTCGGCATTGCCTGATTTTTTCTCGTTCTAGAACCCGGGCATTTTTTCAGGCGATAAAAAAATAGATTGTCACTTATCATTTATGTGGATGTGAGATCTTTTTTATGACCTTGCAGCTCTGGGTACCTCATTTCGGATATATATATGTATATTTGTATATTTATACAGGGTGTGTGTGACAGCCAGGCAAATACTGCCATGGTGACTTCACACCATTATTGTAAACCAAACAGCATTGTTTTTATTTTCAGGAAATGTAAGACTAAAGTTTTAGAAAATTCATAATTCTTACCACCCCGCAATGTAATGCTCATAACGGAAAATTGCGCGCGCTCACGTGGCGTAGCCGGGCGGGCTCCGTGTCGGTGCAAAATCTTTCACGAAGTAAAACGTACCTCCCTAGGTAAATTTGTTTAAGCTTAAAGGCTCTATTCGTAATACGAAAATACCGTGTGTGTTACCTACCTACATTGATACCTAACAACAACACTTCATAAATAAATTAGTAGTAGGTAGTTAGTTACCATCGAATCTTAATAACCGATCATCAAACGTACATAATACTTCTATGCACAATACATAACATACACATAAGTAAACATGTACATACCAATAACTTATCGGTGGTAGTACATACCATGTCTGTCTATCTTGTAAGTAAGACAGGTAGGTGCAATCAAACCAGTAACAAAACGTAAGTCGGAATCCTACCTACCTACTTTAGGACAAATAGGTAAGTACTACTATGTACTAGACTTCATAATCTACATAAACACTAATCGATAAATTAGGTAAAAACTAGTATAAAATGAATATTCTTACTTCAGTCTCCTCGTTCAGGTCTTATGAGGTAAGGCTCGAAATGTAGGCCTCCCAGCTGCACGCAGAGCCGTGCGCGCCGAAGAGTCTCGGCATGCAGACGAGGCATCAGTGTTTGGTCTTCGGCTATCGCGGCATTTAGTTCGATAAACGCGGCTCTGATTCGTAGCTCCATGACGTCTCGTCTATCACACTCTGTGACGTACACGCGCTCTTTGATGTAACCCCATAGGAAAAAATCCAACGGGGTCAAATCAGGCGAGCGCGGTGGCCACAAATGGGGACCGTAGCGTCCAATCCACCGGCCCGGAAAGATCGCGTCCAGGTGCTGGCGTACGGTGAGTACCACATGTGGAGGAGCTCCATCATGCTGGAACCAAATCCTCGGCATTCGGGCAAGAGGGACGTCGTCGTCAACATCAAGCTCAGCGCGGAGAATTTCCACCTCGCGGTTTAGCTCTTGTTGTAGAAATGCCAAATAACTGGTGCCGTTCATACGTGCCGGCAAAAATACCGGCCCGAGGATTTGGTTATGGTACACACCAGCCCACACATTTAAGGACCACCGAGTCTGGTGCCCCGTCTGCTGGATGGCATTCGGGTTATCATGTGACCACAGATGGGCATTGCGCCGGTTCCACATGCCGTTACGCGTAAATGTGGATTCATCAGTCCAGATTACTCTGGATATGAAGCCAGCATTTACGCGTTCCTGGCTAATGAGCCAACGACAATACGCCACCCGGCGATTTGCGTCTCCCAGCACCAGAGCCTGCACCTTGTGGATGCAGTATGGGCGCTGCCGATCTCTACGCAGCACTTTATGCACAGTCCAGTGCGACGTACGAGCTCCATGATGCCGCTGAATCAATTTCGCAGCGGTGCGCGTACCCAGACGTGGATTACGGCGAACCACAGCTAAAACTCGTTCTTCGGTACGCAGAGCAACTGGTCGTCCAGCCCCTTCTTGTGTCGGTACAATTGGCCGATTATCTAGCACCCTTTGATACGCTGCGGTTATAATACGGCCGTTTGCTGGGTGCCTAGCGTTGGGATAACGCTCCCTGTACATCCTCAAGGCAAGCGAGGCATTTCCTCGGGCTTCGCCCAAACACATGAGCATCTGCCCGTACTCACGTGCACTAAATACACTCATTATCCGTATCACACAAACACACAATACACTCACAAAAATATCTCATAAAACACACGAAATGTCCTATGTTACGCGCAACGATATCCAAACGACTTTCTGTGATTTAGGACTGCAGCGAACTGGGCGAGAAAAAAAAAACGAAACTCCCGAAAAATTGAAATTTGCAAACCAATAGTGTTGTACACTTGTTTCACTGTTATCGATCCAAACAAAAAATCTTTGTATAATGAGCGCACATAGGTAGGTCGTATTTCAGTTCAGTTCTTTCTAAATCATTAGATACCTAGGATCATAATGTACTTACCTATTTTTCAATAAAAAGCAACCATCATCGAGTGGTGGCCTTCCTGGTAGGTAGTAAAGCCTAGCAGTACAGCAGAGTATGATTTTCGGCTAACATGGTGATTAAATTAAATAAACCTAAGCTTATTAATACATATCGCATTTAAAGTAAGTAGGTAAGCGTACTATTAAGGTATAAGGTACGGGTTGGGCTCATGTATGTACTTATTTATTAAATTGAGAATTACGTTTCGATAATTTCTAGTCAAACAGACAATAAATTACACAGACTTCAAGTTACCCCTGTCTTCTAATCGACTAGTAACTGTCAGTATGACAAAAAATTTCATGTGTAGGTAGGTCCATATGCATGACCCATTAAATAAACATCGAAATCACCTACCGAAACTACCTGCTTACTTATTTTATTACCGGCAGTTTTTGATTATAAGAAATAGCTGTAGATAAGATAGTTAAAAAGTGCACAATAGATTTGTTGTTCGTTTTACTGCCTACGGTCATTCAAACTAGGAGCACAGATTTAATAGTAGCTACTGGCGTAAGTAGGTACTAAAAGTTCCAAAGCGTCCAAATTACGATTATGACTATTTTGCGATTAGCAAATTTACAAACTAGGTTTTTTAAGTTAATGTAATGAATGACCTACCTAATCTATCCATTATTTCAGTTGTAAGTACCTACTGATAGGTAGATAAAAGAACTTATCATTTGCCTACTCTTTATTTCAACTGCATTGTTTGCATTTGAAAGATACGAACGGAGGGACTAATAAAATTGCTTTAATTAGATTCGATATCGATTTTAATTAGTTGAAATAATACATCCCAAATCCCAACACTATTACGTACCTTTTCTACCACCTCCACTCTACCCTACTATTACACTGCGAGTTTTGCAAACATAGTTATTTTGAACGGTGGCGCTAGTTGCTCGGTGTATGACGACATTATCTGTGTATCTGCATACAAAATATTTTAGTTCCGAATTCGCCCACCGGAATAAAATTGTATAAAACGGTAACATACTAGAATAAAGGTGGTTATACACACTACAACTCCACCAAGCCAAGTTTGCAAATCGCGTGTCGTGCGTCGGTCGATCATCTAGCTAAAAAGATTCGCTAAGACTTAAACATAAATTAATAAACGATAAATGCTACAAACTGTCCGTAATGGTCTGCCTATTTTTTTAAAAGACAGGCAGGGTCCTGTTATGAATTATGATATGATTTCATCTCATCAGCCAACCCTTGCTACTTGTTTTATAACATGCAAGCCATGTTCAGGTACTGAGATTTTTAATATCTTGTTCATGTTACTCAATCATGCAGTGAAAACAATAAATCAAAGTATGAATAAAGAGAAAAAAGTGATATGTAGTAGGGTAAAGTACTAAAGAAAGCATTTTATTATTAAAGGTATGTACTGAAAGTACGTAATCCATCATGTGTAGTGACCGACTAGTGTGTAGGGATACTTTATACAGGCGCTAGGCGGTAGGCCTTTGTGCGCGGGGGATCTCCCTCGTTTGATAGACCGCACGACGGCCGCGCGCCGCGCGCCGGCGACGAGACAGATAGCGCATACAGCATTTGTCTCGCTCTCTACACGTGCCGACCGCATGCCTCGTACATGCGCGCTACCTAGGTATCTCTTATTCCAAACAGCTGACGCCCCCGTACCATGTAATTTGATTATCGTACGATAACGACGTTTCATAATAATTTTATTATTTTGCATTACTTTTTTCTGTATTACGTGCTTGTTTTAGTTATTTTAGGTATTATCGGGTATATTACCATAGAATATACCATTCTGACACGGAAAAATGAAAAAAAAACCGGAAAATTTCAGGAATTTTCCTGAGAAAATTTTCAGTGGTTTTCATCTCAGAATCATGGTCTGATATCACCCTATCAATATTTGCCTGGCTGTCACAAACACCCTGTATATGTTTGCAAAAAATCTTGTAAACATTTTTATGTTTTTGTATCTATAATAACTACAAGTTCTTGGTTAGTATGTAGGGGAGACTGGGGCTGGTAGTGACAGGGGTAGGTAGTTACAGTGGCAATGCTGGCGAAACAGAGAACGCTATACTGGCGTTAGAAAGAGACAAATACTCACGCCACCGCGGGCTAGCACGCCGCGAGAGCCAGTGGCGCTATTGTCTTAGTGTGAGGAGCCCGGACGTGCTGCCATTAAAATTGCAGGTTAGTAAAATTTTCATTTTTTAGTAAAATTGGTCTACAACCGAAATACTATAAAAGCAGATATGTCTCTGTTATATAATTTACGCACTAATTCTTTCGTTTTGTGATGAAACTGCCATTATACAGCTACATTCATTTATGTTTTCACTACGTAACCTTAAACGGTCATTTTTGGCGTCGGGGCTAAAAGTTACATTTGTTCGGGGCAGGTTGTGATTTGTCACTACCTGCCCCGTAGTGCTTCTTGCTGACTGATATAATTTATGTTATGTAATTATTTATTTTTTGTTGTAGGATGAGGACATATAAAAGAAAAACAGAGCGGGGCAAAATATCTAAAGATGTTTACGAACAAGCAGCAGCTATTTTGGAGGAGGACAAAACTAAAAAAATTCGTGGCATCGCAAAAGACTTTGGATTGTGTCATATGTCGCTTACAAGATTTTTAAAGAAAAGAAAAGAATCAAAAGAAAGGGGCATATCAATGGAATCACTCACAATGGGATATCAGAAGAATAGACAAGTATTTAATAATGAACAAGAGGCAATTTTGGTGAATTATTTAGTGAAATGCAGCCAAATTTATTATGGATTGACGCCAAAGGATGTCAGAAAACTGGCATTTGACTGTGCACGTAAGTACAACATTGTAACACCGCAATCATGGCTTGACAATAAAGAAGCAGGAGTTGATTGGCTGACAGCATTTCTTAAACGCAATACGTCGTTATCTATAAGATCACCAGAGGCAACTAGCTTGAGCAGAGCCACATCATTTAACAAAACGAATGTTAGTAATTTCTTTTCTAAATTGGCTGACGTATTAGATAGATACAAATTTCCTTTGTCTCGCATATGGAATGTAGACGAGACAGGTGTGACAACTGTACAGAAACCCAGAAAAATTTTGGCTCCTAAAGGGTCTAAGCAAGTTGGTTCAATTACATCAGCAGAGAGAGGGACTCTCGTAACTCTCTGCGCAGCAGCAAATGCAGTGGGAAACTCAGTACCATGTATGTTTATCTTTCCCCGAATTAAATATAGGGACTATTTTGTTCGCGATGGACCTCCAGGCTGTATTGGGGCAGGAAACTCAAGTGGCTGGATGACTGGGCTGGAATTCAGAATATTTATAAAACATTTCATAGATAATGTAAAACCTTCTGCAGCCGACCCTGTTCTCTTATTATTAGACAATCATACATCACACTTGGATATTCAGGTCATCGAAACAGCAAAAGAAAACCATGTGGTATTGCTATCCTTCCCACCACATTGCTCACATAAACTGCAGCCTCTAGATGTAGGTGTATATGGACCCTTCAAAAATTACTGTGCCAGTCAACAAGATGCTTGGCTTAGAAACAATCCTGGCAAAACAATGACCATTCACGATATTCCATCGATAGTGAATAATGCTTTACCATCGGCATTGAACCCAGCAAACATTATCAACGGATTTAAAAAGACTGGTATTGCACCGTTTAATAAAGATATTTTTCAGGATGATGACTTCATGTCTGCTTTTGTTACTGACAGACCAATAGACGAAACGACTAACTCAAACATCGAAAATATCCCTATTACAACACAGAACATGGAGGCCGACACTTCAGCTCCTCCTCCTCCTCTTCTTCAGTTGCCTGTAGAGAGTGCCACCGTGGCACAACACGAAATCTCCATTTATATAAACCCAGTCGCTGGTTGTAGCAAAGATATAATGCCCAGTGAAAATAACTTTTCTCCCGAGATTATTAGACCTTATCCAAAAGCCGCTGCGAGAACAAAAAAAATAACACGAAAAACTCGCAAATCGGCTATTTTAACAGATACTCCCGAAAAAAATGCTTTGGCACTGGATCAGAATAAAATAAATAAATCTAAAAGTGGACAGACATCCAAGGGGGGAAAGACAACAAGAAAAAAAAATCAACAGGAAAATACCAGCAAGGGAAAGAAAACAACTAAGGAAACCGGAAAGCTTTCGGTAAAGAGAAAGGTGTTACATGATACAGATGAAGAAAGTGTAGAGGATGATTATTTTTGTCTAATATGTTGCGATCCTTTTGATCCAAAACAATCTGGCGAGGAATGGGTAGAATGTGTTATCTGTAAGAAATGGTCACATGTGAAATGTGTTAGAGGAAATATTGTTCAGTACATTTGTTTGAATTGCGAAAGTGACTGTTCAGAATACAGCGAGTGAACTGTAAAGTTTTTCTTTAAAGATCTGATTGTTTTTTTAAGAGGTTAATTATTTTTGTTAATGAGTCCTATACTTAATGTTCTTTCATACATATATATTGTTAATAGACAGATAATTATAATGTTATAAGGTCTGAAATTATGCATATTTTGTTCTCACGAGGCACAAAACCAAAAATAATTACGTTGTTTTGTTTTTAATTTTAGAAAATTACCATGTTTTTGTTTTAATGAGGCATTAGACTGATTTGAATTAATATTAATAATGTTATAAGTAAAGTAAATAACTGATTGTGATTATTATTCCAAATAAAAACTCTTATGATACGTTTTTGTTTTCTTGTAACTTTTTGCCCCTTATACTGTAACAACCAGCCCCTGGTGCGGGGCTGAATGTGACACGTCTCTTATTTTAGAATTAATTATTTTGTGTCTTTAATATTACTCTCCTACATAAAATTAATTGTAAATTAAAATCTTGAATAGTTACTTAATCAAATAAACCTATAGTTAGGTAAAACAAGCAAATCAACAAAAAAATATGTCATTTTGAAATAAAAATGTCACAACCAGCCCCAGTCTCCCCTACCTATCGTTTTATATCAGAGTGTAATGGTGCCATCTACCAGACGCGGCCGGAACCAGAATGCGATATCAAAGGGTACACAGTACGTTGGTTGCAATAAGGTTGCAATCCATTTGTAATCTGTGGATGTTACAGGTTGGTCCGTGGGCATTTTTTCACTAGACGACATGACAACTTATATACTATACAGGATGTTTTTTTGTGGCCACCTTTAACGAAGGGTACGTATTCTATACATGAAATAAAGTAAGTTTATGCCAAAAAAAATGCTGGGAATTTTTTTTTATTTTTTTAATTTACATTCCTTGGTCGTGTGAAATTTATAGTGTCTAGTGTTTATGTTAGTTTTTTTATAGACAGATATTAATTATTTTTCGTGAAAAAATCCTGCTACGCGCGTCTATGTGCATTTATGCAGAAAAACGCAGTCTATTTACTCAACTTTGGACCCTAATATTTTGGAAACCAGACACTTCCCAGGTATGCTTCCATGGAGAAAAATGATCGTGATGATGAGGAGATTCCGTAGTTTTCGGGAACGTTGACGACCAAAAATCATCCTGTATATCATAGACCCCTTTCAAAAGTTAACTGGTTCTGGTGGACCCCCTACAGGCCCACACCACATATCTACGTATTAATTGTGAACGAACCCCCATTTTTTCACGTGTACGTAGACTCCCATCGATTCTCTGAGTCCCATCGAGTCTCTGAGTCCCATCGAGACCTGGACCACTTTGGGAACCACTGCTCTAGACGACACGACCACGACTCAACTACGATACGACAACAACATGATTTTGATCGTTTTTCCACGGCTACGAGTGCCACGACACGACACGGCTACGAATGCCACGACACAATCACGGCTTTGCGTCATCTAAACAATTCAGGAATATTCTGTAAAAAAGATTTCGAGTCTCAGTAGATAGATTACACAACACTATGTCTAGAAGACCCTTAAGTATTTTAGTGCTCCTTTTTTACACCCGGTATTTCCATAGTCTTCTCCATTGCTCATTGGGATCTTGAGCTTTTGGGGAACACGCAAACCACTACTCGACACCGTTAGTAGGTATCACGCACTGGTCCAATACTTTAGTCTTCAAGGTATCTTAGTCACAAATAGGCGAACACCGAGCCAATTTGGATTCACTAATTCACCACCTCCTTCTCAAAGTTGGACCTATCTATAGGTAGTTTGACCGTCTGTCCTAGGCAACCATATTTGTCAACAATTTCGAGCATCGAGCTCCTAACTAACTGGTTTTCATTTTCATTTCAAACATGGCCAAGGCCCCCCAACATTGTAAGTACCTATATAGAAATACAAAATTTTAAATTGCTCAGTATGCATTATTGTAAAATATATATTTAATTATGAGTATCAATAGTATTCAGAAGAACCTCCTCGGTGGTGGACACCCAAGTGAAATCCAACTTACGGAATTTCAGGTTCGATTCGACAAAATAGATAATTTATACAAGGTTTATGATTAATACAATTACAGATACAAATTTAAATGCTCTCAGAAACCCCTGATCACGCACATATAGGTGAAAATAAATTGTTGCGGGTACTGCTTACTATATTATTAAAGGAGAATACATCAAGACTCCATCACACATGACCATTATTGACCATAAATGATTTATTCTGCTCATGTGTTTACTTCCAAGTTTGGACTTTTTCCGTGGGTTATTATTATTATTAGTATTATCACCACAAATATATTATTGTGTAGACCTAGGACAAAAATCAGAGGATAAACCTATAAGCTATCTATTAAATAAGTCTTTGAATCACAAAGATTTTTTTCACAATCTTGTAGCACTCTCAAAATCCATGTTTCCCGATGTGACTTTAACCCTTGAATTGAATAGTTTGGTGAAGAAACTTAAGTTCTGTAGTCGTACTGTTTTCGCCATGAATACACGAAACAACTTCCCAAGCTTAAGTATCATGGAGAAAGAAGATAAAGGAGAGGAATTCGTAGACCTTCAGCCGCCTATGTAGGCATACCTACACCAACACCAACACAAGACCTGACGACGACATGTGTAATAGCTAAAAGTGGCAACAACGAAACGAATTGATTCAATGATCACGAGTTCGATCTGAAAATTAACGTTGAGCCCTCAAAATAGATAAATACCTTTGTAAAGAAGCAAGCGAAATTGCGAATAGGATTAAGGAATTAATAGCTGAGCCAGGGATGTTGAGGCTTTTCGAGGTAAATTGGAGCATATCACTCGGTTACCGAACACGTTATGAGGATAAGGTACTTTATGATAATTAATAATTTCAGTGTGAATATTCACAGAATTTAATCGTATTCATTGTCCCTAATTACTTATTATTACTTAGCAGCATTCTTCAATGTACCTATAGAATATGGAACGAACCTATTTATTTGCTCTGGACATTACCACATTAACCTACCTATCTACTTATATAAGAGCGCTGGCACGGAATGCAGAGGTCGTGGGTTCGATTCCCACCCGGGTGAGGAATTTTTTCCATTTCTTAATAATTTTACATATGGAGAGATTAAAGGTTGATTGTCAAAATCTCCCACATCAAGAAATCTCTTTCTAAGGTGATTATATTTTATAAAAATTAGAAGTGCAATACGAGTACATATTCATAAACCTAATACATTAAAGTAAAAATGTCCTGCACCGCACAAAAACCGACCACTACGAATTTCAAATTACACCGTAGGAAAATGTCACAGAATATTTACCTAAAACATTTCATTTCACACGAAAATTGTAATCTTTTGATACGTTTCTCGGAAATACATTTGTGTGGAAAATTCGAGGGATGTCAACAGAAAATTCCTGGAAAACTACGTGTTGCGGGAGCATCTCTACTTACGGTAACCTACTCGAGACCTTATGTATCTCACTCATGCATTTCATTGTGATATTTTACCTGGGGGGCAATTGTTCAAAATTTCTGAGCCGAAACGCAATGACCAACGAACCGTTCACGAAACGCGGTGCGAAGCAATATGTACTTAGTTCTTGAGTAGTAATGTATATTTTAGCACGCATTGGTCGCGAGTATGAAAGAATAAAAACAAATAGTTGTCTCGTGCTGAAATGTGTCTAATTACGTCACCGTAAAGTAATTATTGCTTTGTTCTGAGCGTCTACAACGGTTCCGTTTCGGCTTCGTTCCAACTCGAGACTTTTCGAGAATTTTGTCCCCCATCTCATGATACACGTTGAGCTCTTGAGTTTTTAGTACTTATTTTATTTTTTCACTAACTGACATCCGTGACTTCGTCCACGTAAAGTTTAGTTTTCCCATTTATATGGGGAACTATTTTCTTGACTCATACTTACAACATACAAAGAACCCTCCAAGTTTCCGGTTTCCAAGGTCAATCTGTCGGTAGGTTTCGATCTGTCAGTTATATTAGTAATGACACACAAACATCGATATATTATAATAATAATGAGTACATAGGTACAAAATTTAAATAAAATAAAATACATATAAGTATAAATGGTAACCTATTCTTTCATAGAATACATACGAGTATACCTACATAGTAAGTAAGTGTAAACAGTTTCAATTTTACAAAAAGCGGTCTGCACAAGTCTATTTGGTCCGGCTCCACATATCGCTCATTAAATGCAAAAGGGTCAGAATTCAAAAATTTTCAAAATTAGTTTTATTGCAAAAGTATAATCTAATCCACTATAATTTTACACTAGAGCAAAAATACCCATCATTTTAGCTATAAGCAATACCAGAACGCAAGAGCTCCTCTTTTGAATTCAAGCGTTTTGAGAACCAACTTCAGGTCAAACCCGCCATCTTTTCAGTTGCGACTCGACAGTCAACGTCAATTTTATGAAAAAGTGCCTTAACTCAAAATACACAACAAGTTTGATTAAAGTGTTATAGACAAAAGGGCCATATTTTGGGAAGTGGCCGTTTTCCATATAAAATCAGGTGAGTATTTAATTTTTTTTATCATATAAGACTGCCTTTTACCAAAATGCTTCTGTTTTGTGTTTTAATTATTTCATGCATGGGTAAATTTTTCAAAAAGCGTCAGTTTTGTCTAAAATTGATCATTGAAATGGTTATTTTATTATTAAACAACACTGATATTGTTTTGTTTTGAGCCCGTTTTGTATGATGTCTTGCTAATAGTTGTTCGTTATAACTCAAAAGTAAAATTGAGAATAATAAAAACCGGTCATTAGCCGCGTATTAACTGCATCGCGAGGCAGCCTCGGACGCACGCTTTTGCCTCGGGCGAGGCACGTCCTGGCCGACAAAGGATTTGCCTCGCACCCCAGCTTCGCGAGGCTGCTCGCTCAACGAATACGCGGCTAATAGGAAATAAATAAGGTTTATTCGCAATGTTTTCCTTCATAGTTAGCACATGGTACTTTAAAACAAATTAACAACTATACATAGATACTGTACAATTTTCAACTCTAATTGATACAATTGCCAGAAAATGAACCCACTAGTCAACGCCCATACTCACAAACTTTCGCGTTTACAATATTAGTATTATAATATTAGTAAGTAGTAAGATAAGATAAGATGCCTAATGGCATGATTGCCAAGCGTTATAACCACCAGAATACCATGCACGTATCCAATAATTATTTTAAAACTAATTTATAAAATTCCATTATTGCAATAATCTTACTAATAAGTTCTCAACCATAAGAGAAATAGGTGTTGTAATTAATTATATCGTTTTATTACTATTTGCAGAATGAAACGATCAAGAAAAATAGCATTTGCAATAGCAATAACAACTGATTTTCGGATTAGCAGCTATGTACTCATGGTTGCATGCTAGGTGCTTGGATCTGGTTGCTCGTTGCAAATGTAGTGGCTTGTGTTTGTGAACATCGGCCGTCGAGTCGGTAGATCCGAGGTTCAGCGGAGGGTGTAAGGCCCGGTGGTGGGCGATCCCTCGATGGCAAGAAGAATATAATACCAAAATATTACTTTTTTCGACAATTTGTAAGTATTTTATTGATTGTAGTCAAACGGATATGTTAATAATAAGTGCGATACCTTTTATCCTTCTACAAACCTATTATAAAATGACAGTTATTGTTCTCTTCTGTTTTCATTTTATAATAGGTTTTTAGAGGTATTTAAGGTATTACGTTTATTATTAATACAATCATGATAAGATACTTTAACACAAGGACTGATTTTAACGAGGCAGTTATAAAAAATAACCTTACCAATTTTTTAATACTCAAGTAACGTAATATTAAGCTTATGTTACTGTTGATCTCATAGTTAATTAAGCTATGTTAAAGTTTTAGAGATGTTTTATTTAGAGGTTCGACAGAACCATTTAGCAGGTCTCATTCAACAACCTCTAAATAAAACATTATGTTAAAGACTGTGTATTTTTATAACAGATTGTGATTTACATAAATAAATACAAAAATGATAATACTTGAACGTTTAGTATGAAGATCTGTTTTGTTTTGATTTATTTTGATATGATTTTGTTTGTATTTCAAATGAAGAAGGAAACATTTTGGTTGGCTCTACGGATATATTCAATAATTGTGTTCTTTTCAACCGACTTGAAAAAGAGAGGTTATCAATACGTCTGTATGTTTTTTTTTATTTTTTTTTTTTATGTGTGTTACCTCAGAACTCCGTCGTTTATGAACCGATTTCAATTTTTTTTTATAGTTGGTCATGGTATACTTCCAGGTTGGTCCCATATTCACCACATCAGGATCTGATGATGGGATCTTGGAGAAATCGAGGGCAATCCTCAAATATTGTAGGCACATGTAGTCTGTTTTTATACTTTTACTGAGCGTTTTGATCACCTACATATAAAACATAATATCTGATGATGGAATCTCTAAGGAATCTAGGGATATCCTCAAATATAAAGGGCACGAGTAGTCCGTTTTTAGATATTCATAGAGAATTTTGGTCAGCTACACGAGGGTCTGATGATGGAGCTGCCGAAAAACAGATAGTGGAACTTTTTAGTAACAAAATCCCCCTATGGCAGGGGAGGCCTACGTCCAGTAGTGGACTGCAATAGGCTTATGAAGATGAAGATAATTGTATCAAGCCGTGAAATTGTATGTTGCGTTAAGCCTAATCCGAAGTAAGATGGTTATAGAGTGTTGAGGCCAGCTCCCGTTTCAGCGGGTCCGGCCGGGGAAAGGATCCCCGGGGTGACGAACGCGGTGGGCCCGGGGCGTAACTCCCAAACCCGCGCTGGTCGCGTCCGCCTCGCGCACCCTTCACCCGTGTGCGCAGCTCCGATATCAGCCGCGGCGTCGTCGCGTACTAAATACGCGCCGGTCACCCTATTGTATGTTGTTGTCAAACCCACCCACTGTATGTTGCTGTCGCACCCCTGTATGTTGTTGTCGTACGCGGGAGTGAGAGAGACAAAACACACTTTTCTTCCAAACTGCGGGCAAGAGGTCAGTCTTCAGGCAGTCTTCAGTGGCTTCTCTTGTTCCTATTTTGCTTCCTTTTCACTTTTCTTCTTATTTTTCTTCTTAGGAACTCGCCTCGGATTGAACACACAAAATCCGTGCGACTTACAAATATGTCGACGGTTCACCCTTACCGTCTGGAACGCGGTAGAAATTCTCTACGATTTCTTCTAACATTTTATCTAGTTTGTCCCTTGACTGACCTCTTTTGCGCCCTATATTTATTTCAAAATAAACATTACATACATGTGTTATACATTGTTAAAAGGTCTTAATTAGCTCTATCTAATTATATAAGAATCTTATTTCTAAGTTTAAACAATAAAAAGTTGTCAAAGGAGAAAAGTAAAAAATCTTACAAATTTCACCGACTTGCTAAGTTTAGCCCTTAATAAAATCTAATTTACACAATCTATATACATGAGTTATATATCACTAGAAAGGGCATAAACTGAACTCTAATAAAAAATAATCAGATTCATTCTAATTGGAATATTCTCGAAGCTACAGTGAGCACAAGTTCAAAATCTTAATAAACTATGAAATCGCAAATATCTACTAAAGTAATTATTCAATTTACTTAAAAATACTCTTAATGTGCTCAGAATAGCTACCTACACCTAATAAAACTCAAAGGGATAAGAAATAAGTCAGACACAAAACAACCCTACCTAGTACAAACTTAATGTTAGCGCTATACCTAACATGTATTGCAAACTCTTTATTCAAATATCAACCTTATCTATATGTACATAACATCGAATCATTCAATTTGGGTAGGTTTCATGTCTTCGTCGCCGACATTCTCCCCCTCGTGCAGAGCACCAACTCCCGGCTCCGGCGACGACTCCACCGGCACCATCAGGATGATTTTCGAATGCGGGCGACGCAGTACTCCTCCGGGCGTCGCGACATCGACGACTCTCGTTCTCCCATCAGGTCCAGGGTAGACTTGGGTGATTCTTCCTTTCGGCCAGGTGCAGCGTGGTAGTGTGTGATCCACCACCAGCACGATGTCTCCACAACGCAGGTCCCTTGTTGCTGCTCGTCCATCAATCTTCCTGGGCAGCAACGTCGGCAGGTACTCCTTGATCCATCTGCTCCAGAAGTGGTCGACCATGCGTTGTGTGCTCTTCCATGTGCTCCGTCCTGCCATGTCTTGATCGGTGAAGGCGCCCACCCTAGGCGCTCCGCAGGATCTCCCAATCAGGAAATGATTGGGAGTGAGAGCTTCTTCACTGGCGTTCTCGTCCAAGTCTGTCAAGGGTCTTGAGTTGACGATATGTTCTGCTTCTACCAGCATCGTGTGCAGTACTTCTTCTCTTGGGGTCTTCTCGTTCAGGGTCGCTGCAAGGGCTGTTTTCACGGAACGGACCATTCTTTCCCAGGCTCCGCCCATGTTCGGTGCGCCAGGTGGTATGAATTTCCACCGGACGCCAATCTTCTCTGCTTCGGTCGCTAGAGTGTCTTCTTTCTTCAATTCTTCTATGGCCTCTTGCAGTTCTCTCTTCGCCCCGACGAAGTTGGTCCCGTTGTCGCTGAACAACACGCTGGGCATTCCTCTTCGTGCAGCCATTCGTCGGAGAGCCAGTATCATTGAGTCGGTTGATAGAGAGGTAGCCAACTCAATGTGTACCGCTCTTGTGGTGAGGCATGTGAATAGAGCCCCCCACCTCTTCTCATGTCTTCTTCCGATCGTCACAATCATTGGGCCGAAGTAGTCCACCGCAGCACACGTAAAGGGGTGTGCTCCATGTCGCAGTCGTTCTTCTGGCAGATCTCCCGTCGGCACCGGTTGTGGTATCGTCTTCTTGACCCTGCACCATTGACAGTGATGCAGAGTCCATTTAACCGCAGATCGTAGTCCCAGAATCCAGTACCGCTGTCTTAACTCGTTGATGACCGTCGCGTGGTTCCCATGGTTGAACCTCTCGTGGTAGTGCTGGATCAGCAACTTCGTGACGTAATTCTTCCCATCCAATACAATTGGTCGTTTGAAGTTGCGATCGATGTTCTGTGCCGCGTCGATTCTTCCTCGTAGATGTAGTAGACCATTCTCTTCTATGACATCCAACTTCTTCAATTTACTACTTCTGTCTAGAGGTTTCGATCTTCGCAGGCAGGTCATCTCCTCTTCAAAACAATCTCTCTGGCTTCTTTGTAGTAGAAGCTTTTCTGCTTGCTCTAAGTACGTAGCTTCTAGAGGTATGAAGCGACGTACTTCTTTGCTCTTCTTCACGGTAACTGGTCTTGCAGGGACATTCTTCTTCTTCCTGTTGACTTTCCACGAGGTGTCGTCTTTTTCTCTCTTCCTCGCAGCGTGGACTCGATTCTTCTTTCTGCACATGTCAATGAACTGCAAAACTCTGGCAGTTGCTCTCCATAATCTTGTCCAGCTGGAGAACCTCAGTGGATCAGGAGTCATCATCTTCGGGCCAGCGATTGCAGCAACTACTGCATTCTTTTCTTCCCCAGTAGGCTTCGTCTTGAAGGATCTGGGAGCTGGCCATTCTTCCTTCATGTCGATGTCCTGGTCTAGCTTCTTCTCAATATTCTTTAATCTATTCTCAGCAGATTTGTAGCTAGCAGGCATCCTTTCATCTTCTGTCTTCCATATAAGTCCTGTTTCGAAGCGACCTCCTTCAATGCGACGACTCGTCTTCTCCAGTGTCTGCAGGGCATTGGCTTCAATATCCATACTCGGGCGATGAGGCTGTATCCCCAGCGACTCAATACTGAAATGCTCCTTGATGATCTTCTCTATGTGGTCATCTTCTTCTCCAGCCAGCTGCGCACAGTTGATGAAGTGCACTGGCTTCGACCCTCCTCCATCGGTGCCATGCAGTACCCAACCTAACTCAGTGAGGGAAGCGATGGGTTGGTTCTTCTTTCCCCTCTTGATGGCTCTTGACACGATGAGGTGCCAGTTGTCTTGCCCAATCAACAACTGTGGTGGATCTTCATTGTAGTGCAGCTGGTCTGCCATCTTCTTCAGATGTGAGCATTCTTCTATCCTAGACTTCTTGATGTATTGAGGCGCGAGGTCCATCTTGTCAATTGTTCGAACCTCGTTCAATCTCTTCTTGCCCTCTTGATGAACTCCTCGTATCTCCATAGACAGCCTTTGAGAGTTCTTCTTCATAATAGTCTTCCCGCCGACAGTGGATATCGCCAAAGTCTCTTCGGGTCCTGACGCTCCAATCTTCTCTGCCACTGCTGAGTCTAACAGTGATACGGTAGACCCTTCATCCAGTAGCGCCAGGACCTTCTCCGAACCCCTGGGACCATACAACTCCACAGGGATGATCTTCAGGAAGGCTCTTGCTGTACTCGCAGCGTTGACCGGCAGCATGACGTGATTGGAGACCTCTTGGACGTCTTCTTCTTCTTCTTTCTCCGGCTGCTGCTGTCTCTTCTCTGTATTGTGCAGCAGTTGATGATGAAGACGCTTGCAGATCTTGCATGGAGGTCTCTTGCAGGTTTCCTTCCGATGAGGACTATGCAGACACTTGAAGCATAGCCTGGACTTCTTCACAATATCCCATCTCTCTTGCACCGAAGACTCCTTGAAGCGTCGACATTCATACAGCCGGTGCTCCCCTCGGCAAGCTGGACACTCCATCTTCTCAGCCCGCGTTGGTTCTACTCGTTGCTCCGGCGGCCTTGGCTTCTCCGTAGTCTGATGCGTGAAGTGTTGCTTCAGGCCAAATCTTCTCGGCGTTTCAGGTGCTGCATATGCTCCACATCTATCAGCTTCTCGGTCTAGGAACCTGGACATCAACACCAGGTCCGGCTCTTCACTGTCTTCATGTTCAGCGGCGAAGTCGTACCATCTAAACTTCATGATAGGACCCATCTTCTCTTCGATGGCCTTCTTCATCTCTGGCGAATACAGGAAATGTATCTTCTTCAGATTCTTGATCGTCGCAACCCCATTACTGACGATGCTGGCGAATAAGCATACATCCCTCGCAGTATCCATGATCTTCGGTAATGCCTTCATTCTTTCCAGTTCGTGCATCACCAAAGCATCTGGTCTTCCAAATCTTCTACGCAACGCATCGATGATTTCTTCAGGTGCAGAATCAGAATACAAAATATTCTTGATCGCCTCTCTTGCTGCCCCCTTCAGCGCTCTTCTCAGCCGCGCCATATTCTGAGTGCTTGAGAAGAGTGGTGCAGTATCTTCATATACTCTCTTGAAGGCCAGCCATTCCGCACTGTTTCCCTCGAAGGCAGGTAACTCGTGCATATAACTGGGTGGCGGTGCTGGACTTCTCACTGGACTGGACTCCATCGCCATCTTGATAGCTCCAGCCAACTCGTTGACTCGATACCCTGAAGACTCGTGCGGCCTCGCGTCGATGGCTGGAAGAGCTTCCTTCATCGGCTCCCCCTCCTTTTCTTCTACATCCATCGTCGCTCGGACCCATTCTTGCACGTGCGCCGTTCTGTCTTCAGGCTCCTCGTCTTCTGATCTGGACTCGTTCTCTTCATCTTCATATTGGATACGAGCCAGTCTTGCTTCTGCCAATTCTGCTTCAGCCTCTATCTTCTTTAATCTTAGACGTGCCAGTTCCTCACGCGCCTCAAGCTCCCTCTTCCGGGAGCGTTTCGACTTGGCGAGCGAGGGTGCCTTCACTGGAACCAAGGTGAGTGCTGAAGAGCTCTTCTTCTTCGGGTGTTCTTCTGTACCAGCGGCACTGGCCATCGTGCCAGAGCCTGTCGTCTTCGTCCCGGCGGAATACATAGTCGACGTTCCTGTGGTGCCCGAAGTCGCTTCAGAAGAAGTCGTTCCCGAAGTCATCTCTGATGATGTTCTATCCTCTTCTTGTGCCGAAGACCTTCCGTGTTGCGATCTGGTGACCGGCATCTTCTGCGCTGATATCTTCTCTTGTCTGAAGGATCCGGCTCGAAGGACCATCTGTTGCGGCCAGCTCCCGTTTCAGCGGGTCCGGCCGGGGAAAGGATCCCCGGGGTGACGAACGCGGTGGGCCCGGGGCGTAACTCCCAAACCCGCGCTGGTCGCGTCCGCCTCGCGCACCCTTCACCCGTGTGCGCAGCTCAGATATCAGCCGCGGCGTCGTCGCGTACTAAATACGCGCCGGTCACCCTATTGTATGTTGTTGTCAAACCCACCCACTGTATGTTGCTGTCGCACCCCTGTATGTTGTTGTCGTACGCGGGAGTGAGAGAGACAAAACACACTTTTCTTCCAAACTGCGGGCAAGAGGTCAGTCTTCAGGCAGTCTTCAGTGGCTTCTCTTGTTCCTATTTTGCTTCCTTTTCACTTTTCTTCTTATTTTTCTTCTTAGGAACTCGCCTCGGATTGAACACACAAAATCCGTGCGACTTACAAATATGTCGACGGTTCACCCTTACCGTCTGGAACGCGGTAGAAATTCTCTACGATTTCTTCTAACATTTTATCTAGTTTGTCCCTTGACTGACCTCTTTTGCGCCCTATATTTATTTCAAAATAAACATTACATACATGTGTTATACATTGTTAAAAGGTCTTAATTAGCTCTATCTAATTATATAAGAATCTTATTTCTAAGTTTAAACAATAAAAAGTTGTCAAAGGAGAAAAGTAAAAAATCTTACAAATTTCACCGACTTGCTAAGTTTAGCCCTTAATAAAATCTAATTTACACAATCTATATACATGAGTTATATATCACTAGAAAGGGCATAAACTGAACTCTAATAAAAAATAATCAGATTCATTCTAATTGGAATATTCTCGAAGCTACAGTGAGCACAAGTTTAAAATCTTAATAAACTATGAAATCGCAAATATCTACTAAAGTAATTATTCAATTTACTTAAAAATACTCTTAATGTGCTCAGAATAGCTACCTACACCTAATAAAACTCAAAGGGATAAGAAATAAGTCAGACACAAAACAACCCTACCTAGTACAAACTTAATGTTAGCGCTATACCTAACATGTATTGCAAACTCTTTATTCAAATATCAACCTTATCTATATGTACATAACATCGAATCATTCAATTTGGGTAGGTTTCATGTCTTCGTCGCCGACATAGAGGATGAGGTAGACATGAGAATAACGAGATGACGGATAATAGGGATAAATGAAAGAAGAGTACCTACATATTGCACCGACCTCAAATTATTGGGAACAGGGCAGGAAGAAGGAGTGTAATTATATGTTGCTTAAATAAGAGTGTACATGGCTGTTGTGCTGCCAAATCTCTTATATTCCTCCGAGGCGTGGTGCGTGTACCGTCGCCACATACGCATTCTGGATCGATTCCACCTCAAGTGCCTCCGATCCAGCATGAACGCCAACTTAGTAATATCTAGGAGTAGAAGTGGTCGCCGAAATCGGTCGGAAGTCATCATTATCATCATCATCATATTGTCAGACGTAAAGTTTCGAAGCCTAGTCCTTTTTCTCTTTTGTCATGTGGCCTATTTAATCATTTGCTGGCATATAAATCTGACAATATTATGCCTCCTAAACTTCGTACACGGCTTAACTTATATTTGCCCTTTAGTAAAATTTTACTTTAGTAAGTTCGAGTTTTGGGAGGAAGTCGGTTTTTCGTTTTAAAAAAATTATTTTACAAACACTTTAATAAAACATGTTTACTTTTAAAATATTAGTTTTATTTTTGAAATATTTCTTAAGATCCTAAGTCGGTTTCGAAATGCAAAAGGGACTTAAGTGCTAATAAATGCGCACAGATAGTAGCTATTGCAAAATTCTTTCTTGCATTCGAAGCGGAGAAAAAATACGCTTCTAATGAGGTATAACATAGGTATAAGGCTATTAAATAAAAAAACAATATTGTCACAATTTATATTTTGTTTTGTTCGTCGTGTAAAAAATGCAATTTTTGATAAGTGTCCGTTTTGTATTTAATGAACGATATGGACCTACCGGATACCTTAAGCCGGATACCTACTTCTTTTAAAATTTAAAATAAATGATTGATATCTACCCAGTTTGTTAGACCTCAAAGTGTAACGTCTAATCTACTACTCCGATTGATTAATAAGTATAGTATACCTACTCAGTTAGATTGAAATATAGTTCCGCATTTCCATTTGCCTTGTATCTAATAGTTACTAGAAATTCATGTTACGTAGATATAGCAGTTCCTGAAAATTAACGGGACGTGAAACAGGAAATTTCAGTTCGTTGTAGATTAGATTAGAATGTGTCAAGTCAAAGTAAAATAAAATTAGATTCTAATAAGGTACTTATAAAAAATTCCTAAGTATTTTGTTGACATGACAATCCAGAGATTGTCACTATAAATATATTTATTACGAGTACTTATAAGTACATATACCGTAAGAAATAAGTAGATATAATAAAGGCACACCTCTATAAAACTACATATTCCAACCAAGAAGATGTAGGTAATTCCAGTATAAATTTGAAGCCAATCAATACAATCAAAACTTAGACAAGCTATAGAAAGTTTCCCCAAGGTTCTACTAAATTACGCCTTTGAGCTAAGTCTCTATGTAACTATAAAGTAACATTTAATTAATTTTCCAACTGTGATTGCAATCAAAAGATTCTGTAGTTTATTTCTTAGCTTATTTCTGAAATAGCTGGGGCTAAGACAAAGTTGCATTATATCTCGATCGAATCTCTAAAGATTGAAACGTTTGCTCCAATAGGAAGCTTTTATTCTCCCGTGTTCGTTAAGTCACGTGATGAAGTCTAATCAAATTGCTTCGAATCGATGTCACATTGTCTAAGTATGCACCCTGTACTTGTACTACGTAATTAATTAAACTAACTAAAGTGTAATAACTACTTAAATGTTAGATCCTTTATTTAAATCCTATTTACGTTTACAAGAATAGGAAGTGAGATAAAGTAAAGCTTGACTATTCATTAAACGATTTGCTCCTAACCTATTTCATATAAGCATAACACATCCTGAGTTATAAAGTAATTTCCACTGTTACCCAATCTCCCTAATATTACAAAAAAGACAAACTGTAACCTACCTTCAGAAGACAATTCAATAAAATTGCAAAACGCTGGATTCCCTAAACATATTGGCGTCAGTAAAACCATTTTCCCCACCATACACGAGAACCTTTTCATATATTTGCAGATGGCATTGAGGTATCAGAAAAACGGTGACAGTAGGCTTACCGCCCGGGACTAATGAGGAAAACAACAGCCAAATATGCTCGTCCAAGGAAACTAGACCTCTAGATTTGTATGCAAAAATATTTTAGCATCACATCCACATATGGCTTAGAAATAACGACGGGTCTGCACTGCTGGTGACGTTGCATAGAAGAGTTGGCGGCGCGCCAACCTCCTTGCCTCGTCTGTCTTGCACGCAAAGGAGTCGTATGAGGCAGTAATTAAAAAAATATTGGCCCATATGCAAAAATTCGTATTTTCTAGACCATTAAGATACTTTACTAAGTAGGGTTGATAAGTTTTCGCAACTTTATAAGCAAATAGTTCTACAGGTACTGATACACAATTTTATTGTAAAAATGATTAATGTAATGTCTTGTAAACGTGGTTTTGAAGAAGCAGAAAGAGCTGTGATGTGAAGAAATAATAAAAGATTACCCACATTACTGTAAAATTAGCAGCCAATTTCAATAACCAATCTTCAGAGATTTTTTGATCTGAGTTAATTTTTCTCTGGTTATTGAATTTGCCGACAGTAATCCGAACATTCAGTTTTTGGAGTAGCTGTAGGCACCTGTATGCTTACGTATTTTTTACATCTCATCATTGTTATCTGTTGATTAATAAGTTGAGTACATGATTTGAATTTAAGGTTTACATAACATAAATACATACCAAGTACTTATAGTATTTAAATACTTATCATCAGTAAACAGCAGACGAGCCGATATCTGTTTTAATTAACCAACCCAACATATTATGAATTAATTATTAAATAACTTAATACGATTAGTGTATTTGTATGATAAGTTTTAATTAATATTTTCATCTGATAATAAAATCGTGGGAGTTAAAATTCCATTTCGAAATTTATTTTCATTCCCCGGTCATTATACAGGGTATAAAAAGACAACGTTGTTCTTTTAATAGGTACCTCGTATTCTGTCTAACGTTACAATAATTTTTTTCTATGGAACCAACACTGATTTGTTATAATTCAAGTTTTATACTAACACTATGGGCACAAGCCTGAAATAAATACATTTTATTTTTTACTAGCTATTGCTCGCCTGGATGTTACAGAGGTAGGTATGAAAAATAGATAGTAGCCGATTCTCAGACCTACTGAATCTATACTAATACTAATATTATAAAGCTGAAGAGTTTGTTTGTTTGTTTGTTTGATTGAACGCGCTAATCTCCGGAACTACTGGGTCGAATTAAAAAATTCTTTTTGTGTTGGATAGTCCATTTATCGAGGAAGGCTTTAGGCTATATATCATCACAGTGCGACCAATAGGGACGAAGAATAAGAGGAAAATGTGGAAAAAACGGGGAAAATTATTCAACTTTGGAGACTTCCGTTGCGTGCGCTGCGTAAACGGTTCAAGTTATCCAAAAAATATGTATGAAAGAATAAAATGACGTAGAAATGATATGAAAGAAAAAAATTGAAGGTCTAGACTGCCTGATGCAGAACCCTTAGCAGCCCAGCTAAACTTTGAGAGATATGAAAATACCGTCTTAGGAAAAGTTGCTCAGCATGATAAGCACTTTCTAATAACGTAATAAAATTGAAGGTCTAGATAACCTGATGCAGAACCCTTAACAGCCCAGCTAAATTTTGAGAGATATGAAAATACCGTCTTAGGAAAAGTTATTCAACATTTTAAAAGAATTCAATTCCCTGTTAAGTTATCTTTTGCTGTAACAATTAATAAATCACAGGGGCAAACGTTTAAACACGTTGGAATTGACTTACGTCAAGACTGCTTTTCACACGGCCAATTATATGTCGCGTTGTCAAGATCGGGTTGCGGAGAAAATCAGTATGTTCTTCTGCCACAAGAAAATAAAACAAAAAATATAATTTATTCTGTTTGTTGACGCGGACGAAGTCGCGGGCAACAGCTAGTATGCATATAAAATTTCATAAATATCGGTCAAGCCGTTTCGGAGGAGTATGGTAACTAACATTTTGACACGAGAATTTTATATATGTATACCTAAGATTGTAAAACAAACGCTGTACGTGCCTAGGCAGAAGGCTGACAAAGCTCAGTCCAGCTTCTAATCTTATTTAAGTAGAACCTATAGGCTTTCCGAATAATATCATCAATTTTACAGCTAAAAACGATGATGGAAAATAAATGAGAGATGAAATACAAAGAAAAATAAAATCCTCTTCCACGAAAATATTAGGCTATGAAAAATTTGAGAGCTCTTAAATTATAAAACGGAAGATTATAATCCTATTTATTTTTAAAGAAATAGGTACTCACAGTCCACTCAGACGGAGACGAAAGCTCTTTCTAGTATATGAAATTTGAATACAACCGAAGAAACATATTTGATGTTATTTAGAACGAAAACTCTACAAAAAATTCTACTTTTATTATTGTAGTCAAGCTTTTGTCCAGCGTCGTAATATCTCCGCTGCCAGCGTACGTATATTTTGTTAACCGACTTCAAAAAGAGAGGTTATCAATTCGTCTGTATGTTTTTTTTTTTTTTTATGTGTGTTACCTCAGAACTCCGTCGTTTATGAACCGATCATGGTATTCTTCCAGGTTGGTCCCATATTCACCACATCAGGATCTGATGATGGGATCTTGGAGAAATCGAGGGCAATCCTCAAATATTGTAGGCACATGTAGTCTGTTTTTATACTTTTACTGAGCGTTTTGATCACCTACATTTGAAACATAATATCTGATGATGGAATCTCTAAGGAATCTAGGGATATCCTCAATTATAAAGGGCACGAGTAGTCCGTTTTTAGATTTTTATAGAGAATTTTGGTCAGCTACACATAATATAAAGGAAACGAGGGTCTGATGATGGAGCTGCCGAAAAACAGATAGTGGAACTTTTTAGTAACAAAATCCCCCTATGGCAGGGGGAGGCCTACGTCCAGTAGTGGACTGCAATAGGCTTATGAAGATGAAGATAATTGTGTTAAGTCGTGAAATTGTATGTTGCGTTAAGCCGTGTCCGAAGTAAGATGGTTATAGAGGAAGAGGTAGACATGAGAATAACGAGATGACGGATAATACGGATGAATGAAAGAAGAGTACCTACATATTGCATCGACCTCAAATTATTGGGAACAGGGCAGGAAGAAGGAGTGTAATTATATGTTGCTTAAATAAGAGTGTATATGGCTGTTGTGCTGCCAAATCTCTTATATTCCTCCGAGGCGTGGTGCATGTACCGTCGCCACATACGCACTCTGGATCGATTCTACCTCATCAAATGCCTCCGATCCAGCATGAACGCCAATTTAGTAATATCTAGGAGTGGAAGTGGTCGCCATGACCGAAATCGGTCGGAGGTCATCATTATCATCATCATCATCATATTGTCAGACGTTTTTTCGTTTAAAAAAAATTATTAACGACAACTATATTCGATTAAGCCTGCCAATTATGTCTCAAAACTTTGCTTGAAGGAGACGAAAACATTGTTAGTTACTGGAACCCGTTGTGGTTAATATTAGTGAAGTTTATCACTAGAGGGATTTGGCACACTGGATGGATTCTGTGGTCAGGCCAAATCAACAGCCCGCATGACCCGTATCCTATGCTTCTGCTTTGACCTGACCGCAAATTGCATCCTATGTGCCAATAGTACTTTAGCGATAAACTTCTCTGTCAGGCACTAGTGAACAGTTACAATGTTTTTTCTAAAAAAATAAAAGCTCATCTTAAAAAAAAAAAACCTTTCTAAAAACAAGCTTATTATTTGTTAATCAAATGAACTAATATATCATTCAAATTTTATTTATCATTCAAACATATTTTTACGCATTTTATACAATATATAGGTAGTAAAACTATTGTATACACTATAAATAGTTATGTATAATCAAAATATTATTTAGATATTCCAATTATCATTTTCGAACGCTTGTTTAATGTAAAGGGCGTTTTTCCACTAGACGACACGGCCACGACACGACCACGACAAAGACACGACCACGGCTTTTTGGAAGCAAAAATGTATTTAAATAGTATGGCTCGTTTTGCTATTAGACAACACGGCCACGTCGCACAGTGGTCCCGATTTTTAATATAGTGGGCATAGGATCAAACTTTTTTTAGCAAAACAAATATTAATACGTTGACAGCTGGACATATAAAGCGTTCTTTGCAGCTTTTAGTTCTTTGTTAGTACCTCCTTGTGCACTCCATATTTCAAAGTCCGAGTTGTAGGATTATGTAAAAAACATTCCATGCAACGGATCCATATGTGAAGCGAAGAAATCCCATATTTATAAATATCTTCACGAACTGGTCTTGAAAATACTTCTGGTAGCTTATTCATCTCAGTTGGCTTCGCAAGGCAAATATTGCAGGTTGATGCAGAGAATGTATCTGTTATAATAGTGGCCACTTTTCCGTCAATCATTGTCATATGAAGATTATGATTGATCTCCAGTCCAGCCCATTTCGGTGAAGTGATGTTATCTATCTCTCCTTTTAATGCAGCTTCTACTTGCTTGATATATTCCGCAGTCTCCTTGCAAAATTCAAACTTGATAGGCCTACAGAAAATTGTAGAAGAAGGCTTCGGGTTTTCCCATATGGTACAATGATTGGAAACTAGTTTGAGGGGGACAAGGCTTGACATAAAAACTGAGTCATCGAAACTTACATCTTCGCTTCTTTGCTTGTCGGTGCTTTTTGAAGAAGCTCCGTCAAAACCCCATTTTCTTATCAACTTTAATCCCTCGGCTGATGAATCAACTTGAGAGCCAACAACTTGAAGAATCTTCTGAACTGTCAAATCCAATAATGCTTGAAGCTTCACTTTGGTACCTCTTTCAGATGTTTCTATGTCCTCTGGATAGCATCTCTTCTTAGCTTCAAGGAGTTTATGATAAGATGGCAAAACAGAAACACCATAATCAGCTAGTACATTTCTTAAACATGAGTACTTCCACTAAGACATATTCAGTTATGTATATAGGGCTAAAGCATATCATGATTGATCAAGGGATTTTTTCTTCTTCTTCTCGAATAATGCGCTTTGAACAACTGCGATACTGTCAGGATTCTTCATTATATGATCAACAACACAAGCTAAATCATTATTTTCGTCGATTTTTAACCTTGTCACTAATGCAAAAGTAAGTTCATCTGTAGTGTACTCTAAAAATGACGCTGAACATCTTTTTTTCTGTCTGTTGCCGACGTCGGTAAAAGGTTTCCTTATCTGGATCTCAGTAGATGTGCCTACAGATATAATACTCGATGATCCAGGTATTTCAATTGCTGCGGGAGAATTTTCTTCTAACATTCTCACTAATTAAACCAGAAGCTCGAAAAACCTCTGATAAGTTTATATTCGTGCAATGTGGCCATTTAATATTTGACTCTAACCACTCAACATATCGGTTGATGAAAGTCTTCTGACTTCTGGAAGCACTGGTACATCTACGATGTAGATTTGTGACGGTATTCTTCGAAAAGGTCTTGACTGCTTCTAAATCTTCTGAACACATTTCCAGTGGGACGTGATGTATTATAGCTTCATAAAGTCGGGACCAATTTTTCAAATCTCCTTCACTACGAAGAAACATGAAAATATCCAAGTTCGTTACTAATGCAGCCATTATTTACTTCAGGTAACTTCAAAATTGTTCAGATGTTGCTTCTTCAAGGGTTGAGAAACGAATGCCCGCTACTTTACTCACATAGGTATTTATAGCAAATAATCTGTCGCAACCAGTAACACGCAGTGAGTACACATCCGAGTCGACATGTGGCGGGGGTGGGGGTAAATTCATTTAATACTGCTGCAAGGCTCTGCGCACTTTTTGTTTGCTGGAGCGCTGGGTGCGCGAGATCGTGCGTGCCTATTTGTATGAACAATTGTAAAAATATGAGTAAAAACAAGTATTAAAACAAATAACAATCAAAAAATCGCAGGCCCCAAGGCTGCAAGTATACGCATAAAAATGTTATGTTGTTGTGTCAAGGACAATAATCCCTTACCACCTTATGAGGTTTGACTGCTAATTTTTGGTAATCAACGAAGAAAAAAAATAAAATAGATTTTCTCCCATACATTTTTTTCTTAAATATATTTTTTTATTATGAAGGAGTCATTTTTATGAAAAAAAAAATCAGAATAAATGTTAATCAGCATTCAATTTGCTATCAATAGAAATTTTTTATTTGGAGAAATTTGCAACTTTGATCCTATGTCCACTATATTAAAAACCGGGATCACTGTGCGTCGTGGTTGTGTGGTCTAGTGGAAAAACGCCCATAGGTATAGCGGAAAATGACGGATTCACAGGAGCGAATCTGACACAGAAATCAGGAAATCCTTGTCAATATGACTTTTGAAAGAAACCATGTTGCGACGGGATTAGGGTAAGAGATGATGATTGAGCGAAGTGTAGAAACTATCTACATACAAGCAATGTGATTGGTCAATCATCCAGTCCAGCATTCCTAAACTATTTTGGAGGATAGTATGTACTATCTCTATGTTCTTAATAAATAATACCTTTATGAAATTTGCTTTAAAATTTTATTTCTGGTCTTTCCTTGTTTAGTTAAGTTTCATCGTATTCTCATAACAAAATTCAACAGACTTTTATATCAAAGTTTCTATCTATCTCTCTCTGTAATTTTTATATCTTATTCCGTCGTATTTTTTCCACAAATATGAATATTATGCAAAAGTCCAATTTGTATTTAACTGTTTGTCTGAGTTTTGCGCGTTCAACTAAAATAATAACTAAATCAAGTAGGTATTTAGCCGCTCCACCCCAGTGGAAGCGCACCTCCAGATAACCGTGTCAAGGGTACATCGCTCATGCATCACAAGCAAGAGCTTCCTAAAATAGGCTGTAAAACACGCTAGGGGTAGTTTTACGGGTATTTAAAAGAGAGATTCAATAAATCTACTCTCATTATTATCTGCAGGATGTTTTTTGTCATCAATGTTTCTGATTCTCCACGGCATGTCACCGCGAACATTGTTCTCCATGGAAGCATACCTGGGAAGTGTCTAGTTTCTATAATATTAAAACGGTCCAAAGTTAATCAGATTGCAATTTTTCGCAGGATTGTACGTAGATGCGTGTGACAAAAATCAAAACCGATGCAAAGTCTACCGTGCTTTCGATAACAGTAGTAAGTACATCTCGGACAGTTTCGAGAAAATGGCTTCCAAAAAATTTTACACATTTTTTCTTTTTCTGATGATATATTTAAAGTTATCAAAAATGTGGTTTTTGATTGTTGTAGCCTAACGTTCTTCGTGCGTAGCACGTTCTTTCTTTTCCTCATATCAATTTTATCCTATTTTTTACACAGTGTGTTTAAATGACGAGAAACAGTTTATACTTAGGGCGTTCATTAATGACGTAAACAATTCCATACCATACCATACCATAAGGATCAGATCATGTCGTAGAGCTTTTTGCGCTGATTTCAAATATATAACTAACTCAAATTACTGCCCTTATCGATAGTACGGTAGAAGTCTTGAGCCCATAGATTGCGCGCGACCTAATCAATAAAAAACACGAAACCTAACTTTTAACAATTATCATTATTATCACAAAAATCTAATACGCCTAGTCCTTCTGATATCGATGAATAAAACTATGTATATGAGCACCCATTCTCTGTGAAATTTTATCCATTTTAGACTCGCATTTCACACCAAATTATACTGAAAAGGGCCCAATTACAGTTAGGGCTTTTAAAATCCTTTCAACGGACATGGACGTTCATTGTATTTCCGTTGATACAAGTTAGTTTCACGTAAAACCATCCACGGAATAATTCACTGTTTGACTTTAATTTACTGCGAAACCATTTAAAATTGAAAACAAGGTAAATAAATATTCATTTTTAAGAGCTCGAGTCTACATAGAGTATAAAAGTTGGCGTGGCACTCGTACGTAGTCTGATACGGCGCGGGAATTTTATTCCAGCTAAAAGTTCGTAGCAGTTTTAATTTCTGAAGCACTTGCTAGAACTGCCTAATTTGTTATTACCTCTTTTAATTTATGGAAAAAAGTAAGATGGATATTGCTATTTGGGTAAAGCATTAGCTGAAATTGTGCAAGTGGGCCTTTAGAACCTATAAAAGACCTATGAAAGGGCATACAGCCAAAATTATGTTTAAGTTATGGAAGTGAGAAAGAAGTTGTTTAATGTCCTTGTGATACTGGTATAAAATTTCTACGATATGATAGAAGGTATTTTTAGAAATATTAATTAACGGATTCTGTAATTAAATCTTCAGTACAACCTGTTTGATGAATAAATATGATACAAATTAATTTCAGAGTATAATTACGAAATCGGAGCATGAAATCCTTATATTTTCATGTAATCGACACATATGTGAAGATTCCATAAAATCACATATTTGATACATATTACGGCGATAAAATTACAGCTTATCCTAAGACTTCAATGTTGAACTCTCTTTTTAAGCCCACAATATCGAAATCAATCGGAATCAAGCCTTAGCTAACCGACACAAGAACCAAGTCGAATGTCGCAGTTTACATTTACGTTTCTTATCGCTGTATTAGGGCTCCTATTTCGGGGAATTTTCTTTTAGAATACGTAGGTTTTTGATCCCTGAACACGTTGACTTCGAGTCGAAGTAAAAAAGGGTTTATTCACAGATATTGGTATTAATACCTACTTCGACTTGTATTGTACTTTTGCCGAGGTACTTAGATTTGTCTATATGTTTCACCGGCCACACGTCTGTACTAAGTACTAACACACTTTTTCTCGTGAACAAACTGCAATATAAACAGCTGTAGGTTAAAATATTATTTCTTCAGAGATATCCAAACTGAAATGAGAGTAGATAAATTATTTACATAGACGAAGTCAAGGGCAACCAAGGAACCAAGTAAATCCTACTAATATTATAAACGCGAAAGTTTGTGAGGATCTAAGGATATTTGTTGCTCTTTCACGCAATAATATAGCTTACATACAGAATAACATACAGGCCTCAATTTATCCAGGGAAGATATTTTTATGGCGGATAATTAATATACTTGTCTGGGAAGCTTGGTGAAGTGTCCAGTTTGAGATCTTGCGATCGCCGACAATGTTCGTTGCAGCTTTCAACACAACGGCATAGAACGATAGCCTTTAAAGGAAGTTTCCGATACGCTGCAACGAAATGTTGGAATAATATCCCGCCGCCGATTAGGAACCTTAAGAGTATCTCGAGTTTTAAGGCAAGGCTTAAGAAATACCTGCTAAACTGGCAAAAGGAGCAAGAAGATCTGAGACATGACACTAGTGCAATATAGACGTAGATATTATGTGTGTATGTGTATATACTATATAGAATATTATATCTATGAGTTAGTGTTTTCTGTATTAAATGTATTATATGTTTAGTATTATAATAGTATTATAATATAAAACATTAATATATGTAGTGTATTTTTTAATTTATTAAGTATATTATATTTGTGTATTTATTTGTAATCTGTGTTATTTGTGTCCACTTTTATTTAATTTTGTTATTTTGGTTGGGATGTCAGTGGTCTCAGCAGAATATCAGCGCAGGCTTCATAACCTGCATATGCTGAGCTGAGGCCATTTCACAACATTTAAATGTTTTCATAATATATTTTTTACTGTTTTAATTTTAAATATTAGTGATAAGGAATTAACTAAGTTATTGTTTGCCTAATGTTGTGAATAAATTTATTTTGATTTGATTGATTTGATTTGATTTCGACGTTTTATTTTTTCTGCAGTCCACGCGGATGGAGCCGCGGGCGTCAACTAGTAATACATAAATTAAAGTAGAATAAACCAAAATTAAAGTAAATTTGGGTCAGTCTATAAAAGACAAACGAGATAATAAATTAAAGTATATGTACATATTTAAGTTTCTTCTCATGTGAATATAAACTTCTCGGCTCTATAAATTTTAGCGATACAAAATATTGAAAACAATAATTACGATTTAAACATCTTAAGCATTAAGCAGTAATTACGGATAAGCTGTAAGAGGCAATTAGTAAACAATCCTTGAAGCTGTGAGAATAAAAAAAATATTATGAAAAATGTAATAATAGATCTAGAGAGATATTAGGTATACTTAGTTATTATTATAATACAATCCAATGCTAGTAAATAGTCAAGTTAAGATATTCGATTCGATGAATAGATCTAGAATAATAATAACTTAAATTTTTGTTGTAAGACATAGGTTACATTTTGTAGTCTATGCGGATGAAATCGCGGGCAACGGATAGATTAACTTAGGTAAATCAAAATATTTTAGGTAAAATATCTTTACAATGTCTCCTCCCTTTTACAAACGTACAACGAAAAGTGTGACTTTACATACGCGTCATGGCCAAGTAGGCCTTAAACGTCTCTGAGATATTAAGGTCAAAAAAAGTCTTTAAAAAGCTTGGTTTTATATATTTTACTTAAGAACACATTTAATTTGTGACTAGTTTTTTCGATTAAGCTTTAAAGTTGCTGGTGTGTGATGAATTGATGTCTGCTAAATTGAGTATTTCCATTTCAAGAATTCAAGTAGCCATGTTTTATTTCCTTTCGATTTTAATAGTATTTCTCACAACAAATTAAAAGAGGATAAATAAGGAAATAGCAAGGTAATTAAGTGTAAAAATCTGTTCCGAGAGGAAGAGTACAAAAAGTGAAAAAAACTAGGATGCAATTTATCCATAAATACTTATAGATTTCTCTGCGAAACTTTAGCTACACGTAAAAACAAGATTTCAATAAGATTTATATCAAGCCTTCGATACCAGTTGAGGAAAAATGGCCATGGTAAAATGGCTCATGTAATTGTATTTATATCGGAGACTATTATAAGGTCGTTCGTCTATTCAATCAGGATTACTACGTTTGATCTTTTTGTTATACGAGCAAGCACGTTCTATTGGTTATACAGGGTGATAATATCACTAACTTTAATAGTATGAATATATATGGAAATATATACTGTCTATTGCTAATCAATAATTTATAGATACAGTTCGATGGTGATGGCAGAGTTATATATAACTGGGTAAATGAAAAAAAAAAGGTGAATATAATCAATTTTTCGATCCGAATATTATTTAAAATACGGTTAAATGTATAGGTAAAACCCTTAAATTAATTCTTATTCATATTGTGTTACAAATATTAGTGGACGCCCGCGACTCCGTCCGCGTGGACGACAGAAAAACAAATGTCGAAATTTTATTTTATCATTATTACTTTATTTAATTTCCCGGGATAAAAAGTAGCCTATTTCCTTTTTCAGGCTCTAAACTACCCGTGTACTATTCATTAAAATTGGTTTAATAGTTTTGGCGTGAAAGCGTGACAGACAAACAGACAGTTCGCATTTATAAGTATTGGCCATGTTGCCTTTTTAGCTTTTTAAAGTACTCGTAACTTGCTTACCCCAAACTGGAATATAAATTAATGTGTGTACCTGTAAATAAAAAAACAGGTATTTAATACAATGTTTGTGCTTATGTAAAAATTTATACGCCTAACTATTTGTAAGATACAAGTAGAAATAGTAATAAACCAAATAGACAAAATTAAATAATCAAAAGTAACAAAATTGAAATAAGCATGTCACATTTTTTAGCGAAACATGTCTCTGATTTAATAATGTAATAGGTAATAGCTTTATTGTACTATTTTTTGAGCAAATACAATAATCATTTCAATCAAAAAGTATGATAAACCAAGGCCCTGAACACTGATACTTTTTAAGTTTATTCGATAGCTATGTATCTAATTAATTAAAAATTGCGGGAAAAAACCGTAGTGCGGCCTGGCTGGCACTTATAGGTAAATTTCAATTCTGAATTTCTGAAACATTAAAATTCCTAATTTTTAAGTAATTTAGCAAACGCAAATGGCTTATTTACAAAAATGAATTAAAAATATCATCCACGGAACCCTAAAAAGCCCCGACATCCTCAGACAAGCTAGTTAGAGGGAAATTGCATTGCTCTAATAGCGTTACAGTAACGAACTAACACGTTAGACAACTTTTTTAACACACTTCATAAAGTGGCTCTAATTACGTAGATTTTAAACATAAAGTCCAGCGTTTTTTAGGCGACTGCATCTACCTATATTCCATCTACCTAGGCATATTAGGTATACTCCATGCAGTAATACTTAGAGTACAGATAAATAAAATTGGAGTGCCTATTTGTAATATCAAAAAAACCGCTTTTTACTAAATGAAAACGGAACAATAAAAAAAATGTCTGTTATTTCTTCGGGGGTCCGCTAAGTAGGTACATGGTAGGTACATTAGTAGATATAGAGCCATCCTCCCACTAGACAACGGCTAAATATATTTTTTTTGTGTCGCGGTTTTTCACTTATGTATTATTTTTTATTTCATGCTTAACCCTGTAAAAATGCTAACATGTTCTGAGCATAACGATAAACAGGATGTAACAAAAAGGATAAGTTAAGAATTTTTCTAGATAGTATTAACAATACCTAAACAAGGAATATTTATACAATTATGAAGAAGAAACACGTGATTTCGCGTCTAAAATTTTGTATATAGGTTCATTTATCTATTTTCATATCCTATTTCATACACTCTGTATATATCTTGAACAGCGTAATGAAAATACCTCCTGATAAGTCCAATTATTCAGAGCTCGATCTATTCAACCTGATTACAATTGTGATCGGGTTTGATTGATTCCTACAAAGCCTCCATCCATTTTGGTCTATTACCAACATTCCCAATTATATCTGGGTCAGTGTGCACAATAGGCTGTGTCTTTTGTACCAAAAATCACGTGCTCATTTTAGGTTATAGGTACCAATTAGTTTAATTAAGCGAATAGCCATAACTATTTTATTAGAATTAAACTAGCGGACACGACAGACGTTGTCCTGTCCCACGCCTTAAATACAAACTTTCTGAAATAAGCTGTAACAAACTGGACCGTTATAAAAACATTATCTAGTTGACCGGATTGTGAATCTAAACATTTCCGAGATATAACAACCGTATACCGGGTGTAACTGAAACTAAAGTATACTTTTGAATATTCGACACAACGACTACAGCGCAGTCTGCCTGATCCTATGTAAAAGGTTCTATTTACAGGGTATTTTTTGGTCGTCAACATTTCTGAAAACTATGGATTCTCTTCATTATCACGAACATTTGGAAGGATCCCATGGAAGAATACCTGGGAAGTGTCTGGTTCCCAAGATATTAAGGTCCAAAGTTGAGTTATTAGGTTGCGTTTTTTTGCATAAATGCACGTAGACATACTAAACTACCTATAAAAAAATTAACACAAATACTGGAACCATACATTTCGCGCGATCATGTTAATAAAAAAAAAATGACAAAAAATTAAAAACGCGTTCCAGATTTTTTTTTTACATAAACTTTATTCGATGTATAGAGCACGTACCCTTTGTAAACGGAGGACACGAAAAAATCCGTAATTTTTATGTATGCATGTATGTATGGGATCGGATGAATGCATTACGTATTTACCTATATAATGACAATGCAAACAGCGTAATTGAGCCGTGTCTGTCCCCCATCTTTACGTGACCCAATTTCACTTCTCCTGTAGAAAACAACGGTCCCTTTAATATCGTACCTTCGGTGCAACAATGGCACAATGGCAAAAAATACAAAAAGCAATTGTGTCCTTATTCTACTGTAGAAAAAGGGCACATTTATCAAAAATAAAAAACACAATTATGCCGTTGTTGTACCAAAGGTGCGATATGTATTTTGCAAAAGCAGTGCGAAAGCAAAACTTGTACAACTATCAATTATCTATGATTTGTCATGAATGACTGACATAGGCAAGTAAAAAAAGATTTGACGAAATTTCTGCGGGAACAACGTGAATATCAAGCGAAATCGTAGGCTTGTACATCTATACATATAATAAAAATGGAAGATATATGAGAAAAAATATTATAGAAGACCTTTATCAACGCAATAGTGCCCAAAACAATGATTTTTTGAATTTTTGTCTGTTTGTCTGTGCACGCTAATCTCAGAAACGGATAAACCGACTTCGTTGCAGTTTTCAGGAATTATGACAGGTCCCACTTAATATATAGGCTACTTTTTATCCCGGGAATTTGTTTTTATCCCGGATAATTTCGACATTTTGTTTTTTCTGTAGTCCACGCGGACGGACTCGCGGGAGTCCACTAGTACATACATAAAAATTCATGCCTCTTTCCCAGAGGGGTAGGCAGAGATAGGCTAGTTGGCTTATAAAATTCGTATCACCATTCGTGATAGAATTTTCCATTGCACCGCGACAATTGCACAATTTTCACTATCGTATTTCTATCGCCTTGCTATTGTAAGATACGTAATAAACTACTTACAAGATCTTTTATCTGGCGTCGAAAAGCACTTGCTATAAGTGCTCTGTGAGATTTGTTGTCGTCCGACCTGTGGTAGATAATGTAAGAGGTTGGATAATAAATTTTTATTTTAGTTTCCTTTAGTATTAACAGAGTTATATATTGTTTTTGTGCAGGATTTCATATTATTTTTAATTGATTCGTATCAACTTTATAGTTTTTCATTTTTTATACACAAAACACTAAATCTTCGATGTGAAGTGAACAAGTGCTTCAGATTTGAGCTAAAAAGACGAAACTTTGACCAGTTATAAAATTCTTATTTTTTTTTTTCAAATTCAAAATCATTTATTCGACATGAAAGCATTAACACTTGTTTGTCGATTGTCTAATTATATGTTACTTTCTATGTTCGCACCCCAAAAATGAAACCGCTACCAAACAAAAAAGGAGATGAATTTAAACAACCCAAAAATAAATAAATCGCAAAGCTTTTGCTTTGGCAACAGTCACCACCCCAAGGTGCGATTTGTTACGGTCTGTCAGGCATAAGTTAGCGATTCGGGGCTTAATAGCCACCAACGTGGAGAATAAGAGTTAAGGTCGCCTAAAGACGAAATCCAGAAGAGCTGCTACACAGTTCTCCTTTATGACAAAACCAACATTAGGTCTAACACACCGCATGATTCTACTATTACTGTTACACTATCTTAGTGAAGTGTCACTGCTTGGAAGAAGAAATAGCAAGAAAACTCCCAGCGACACAGTCAAAACTAAGTAACAGATTAACAAAAGAATCTTACATTGGATAAGATATCAGATAGTAACACTTAACTCATTTAGTGTGTATAAATTCAATTATCATAACATAATTAATTTAAATTCATATAATCTTGTCCTTCAAACTAAATGTAAGTTTAAATGCGATTCAAAGAAACTTTACTTTACTGATTACTGAAAATTTAGGATTCTAGTTTTATGCATAGGGACTAAAAAATTTTTTTGCACAACTTGACGGGGGCACTACCGTGCTCCTATGTAGGTAAAGGTTTATGCTCTCACTCACTTCGCTGCGTTTGTCATTCAATTACTATCCCTACAACTACAAAGCTGGCCAATAAATGAAGTAAATTGAAAGCGCGATACAATTAATTTATGATTGACCGCCGCTTTCAGTGTCTACTGTCATTGGCCAATTAAATTCTCACGCAAAAGTGGACTTCAATAAATTTATCGAAAATTTGGTGCAGCGTTAACTTTATTATCGTGAATATGTTTTCAAAGTATATTTTTGATGCCAAATTGTTCAATGTTAGGTACATTACACAGCTACCGATGCAACTCGATTACATTTAAGGAGATAAAGAAAAAGACGTTTTGTATCCATGTCTCACGGGGATAAACTTAAATAGATGAGACCATTTTGAAACATCTAAATTTTTTTAATTTTGCTGGTACAAAACGGGCGTGAATATACATTTTATTCTAGACGCCCGTGTACGCCTGCGACTCCGTCCGCGTGGACTGCAGAAAAAATAAAATGTCGATATGATCTCAGTACTCTCTTACACCCCTAATGAACATACATACCAAATTTTATCGTATTCGGCGGGAAAAGCTGGAAGGTAGTGGGTGTAATTTTCTTGTGAAATTCAATATTTTTTTTGTATGTGTCCGTTTCTTCGTAGGCTCATATAGGTATGTTGTTTTTGCAATTCTTTTTGATTTTGATTAATTTTACACTCAAGTTTGAGGATTTTTCCGACGTTTCCATTCATCGTCATTATCATCCACCATAAATTCAGAAATCACCAGTACTAAAGACAATGGCTGTATGAATGCTGTATTACCCATGCCTTTCCTTCGGCATAAACCAAACAAAAATTTATTTCAGCTCAGTGGAAAATATGCAAAACCCTATAGCCTATGTTTATCCGGGTCCAATAAGGATTCTAACGGTTAAAGAATTTTTTAAATCTATTTGCTTCAAATAAACAAACAAACAATCAAAGTTTACCTCTTTATAATATTAGTAAGGACAAGACAGTTTCATCTTTGGTGTGCAGCGCTGTTTTGTCTACACAGACTACATAGTGAACTAGTTCAGACCGTCATCTCGGGCACATTGGCTTTGGTTCGTAGAGGATTCGTCAGGCTAGAACATGACAGCCAAAGAAAACAAAATGTTTTTTTAAATTCTTGTGATCATAGGCAATGGAATAAATAATGCAGCCTAAATGGCACGGGTGGGTATATACTTTATATCTATTATTTAATTTTATTACACCTAGGGTACATTGCATAAATAAAAAACCTTATCATTTATTTATTTATTTTATTTTTCGTTTGTTTTCAGCTGTTTTTTTCGGACATCCCAATTTCTAATCTGAAATAAGATGAATAATATATCATTTAACATTATGTTATTGCGACTTTTAAGGCCGATTTTTCCAAACGACAGATAGCCTATCAGAGGAATACGGTTGATGCTGTCTTTCTCTGAAACTTAATCATGACAGGGACAGCATCAACTTTATTCTTCAGATAGGCTGTCTGACGTTTAGAAAAATCAGCCCTTAATGGATTATAAACAGTGATTGGATAGTTGCACAGATACATATTTTCTTAAACTTAATATGTACGATATATCCTACATTGAAATATTATAAATGTTATTATAATGTTGTAAAATTGTCACTTAGGTCGTGCCTCAGAAAGCACGTACACCGTTGGTCCTGCGCCTAATCTCTCTCTGGTCGTGTCCGCTATCCGTCCCATCGGACTATGAGAGTAACGAAATAGAGAGTGCATCTGTGTTTGGGCACACACTTTTGTGTGTGATAATATCTCCTGCGTACCTGGCTAATCTCAGTAAAGATTTGTGAGAATGGATGTTTGGATAATTGTTAGTCTTTAATGTAAGCACCACTAAATATTTATACATAGGCTATAAAGTTTATGTAGATGACATCGCAGGCGGCCGCTAGTATATCATAAAGATTTACTTGGGTTTGTTTATTTGTTACTAGTGGTTGCTCATAGCTTCATACGCATGGACTACAGAATGTAGCCTACGTCCTTCTTAAATTTGTTCATATTTACTTATGGTTAATGCATAGCTATATCTGCATTAACCTATCTCTTCATGGGAAAGACAACTTATATTTATTTTGAATTAAGTAATGTAACTTTATATTAACATACTTACCATCCTCTCCCCTTGGTACTTTAGTAGGTGGTGGCAGTGCATAGTTATGATCAACATGATCATGTGCAACTTTCTTATCTAAAAACAAAGATTACAGATTAATTAAAACCTATAGGTAAACGGTGACAACAGAGAATTGAATTTTTATTAATAAAACTTACTATGTACTTTCTACACTTATAGTAGATGGCTTTCCTGTAGAAATCTCCAAGTTAGAAAACAAAGTAGGATAGGCGTCATGCCTCAGGCGATTGGTCTTTTCTGTAATATATCTTTTTGTGGCAAACAAACATATTCTTCGTAAAATCATCACTAAAACCACAGAATAAGGAAGCTCCTCATTCTAAGCACCGTGGCCACCGGTGTCTAAGAACAAGCTGCTCCGCACAGCATATACGAGTAGCTTAATGTTCTGTCGTAAACTTGTATAATTAGGTAAACAACACTTTCGAGACTTTGTTAAAATGACGAAATCGCACACGGTATTGCTGTATTTATGGATTTAAAGGCGCAATTTAATCGACCATGGCGGGCGGCTGTTGTCTTCTTTCATTTGACATTGACAAGTCACGAAAATTTACGTAAATGGTTTAAATGATTCGTAATAGTTGAAAGTCGAATGAAATGTCAAAACGTAAACTAACACGGTCGTTTTATACGATCGATGCTTTTATTGGTCAGATTACCAGGCGTGTTTGGTCTATGTGAGACAAGACTGTCATGACTATGGTGTGCGTTCTCGCTAACACGGTACGCAAGTGCTGTTCGTTTGACATTTTATTTTCCAGATATTTCGATGAATATTTTTGTCGACTTTAGAGAGAGACTTTAGAGAATTTGTCGAGGGAAGCGAAAATTGCTACTTCTACTATTTGGTATACTGTGCTATACCACATACATTTAAACGTATCTCGCCTCCACAACGACGTATTTCGCTTGACAAAAGTTTTCCAATCAACGCTCGGATCAATACTGATAAAGTTCAGCATTGAAAAGGATTTTCTTACTTATTTACAAATCGATTTTCCATTGACTCGGATATTGTTTTTTTTGTAAATAAAATCTTTATGACAAAATCATTTATTTTGCCGGTGAAGTGTTTTATTGGTTTCTTTAAGTCTTTACTGAATTAAAGACAATTATTATTAGACCAAAATTCTTGGAAAGTGCTTAGATTAAATTCGAAGAAGTGAACGCACTTATATTTATTAGATTTCGCACTCCTTTCACTCGACGAAGCGTGGATTGAATCTCATAGCTGGTCTACTAAAGTTATAACATGTGCGGATCTTAATTTTACAAAATTATTTACTAGCTGGTCCCGAAAAACGTTGCTTTGCCATAAACCTAAATAATTTTAATGGGATTGATGGGTTGCTGAAAGATCTGCAGCTTAGAATAGCACTGCCCCATGTCTGAACATACATATGTATGTATCGTAAGAAGCGATTAAATATTTCTGGGAAGTGGACAACAGCGCCTCCCGTGTTGACAACATAGTCCGAAAATCACATATTGCGATCACCAACTCTACTGCTTAGTTGAACGCGGACGGTGTCTCCGGCAACAGCTAGTATATCATAAATGTAATAGGAGAAGATTGGTTACGTGTTCTTTAAGAAAAATCACTTTCAATAGAAAAATGCCAATTATTAACTGTATTTAGTCGATACATAAATACTAATCTAATTTTATAATACTCCTAGAAGATAGATAGGTAGACACAAGCAATTAAATAATCAGTACACGTCGATATAATGTATCCGCGTAATCACACAACCTGTGAAATGGTGTAATATATCATTTCGGTGTGGTGAATAAAATGAAGTGAACAGAGCAGGCACTGAATGAACGTGTAACCCAATTTAAAATTCTCGCATCGATATGACGTGGGAGTGAGCTCATTTCCATCGCGAATTATGCACTTTATTGCATTTAGATGTGAGATATTTGTCATTAGTTAGCCGCGGTAGAGGTACCTAAAATGATACAGCCACTACCTACCTAAGAAGTTAATATAATTAAACACGTAAGTATTTAAATATTAAAGATAATACATAAAAACCGGAAAATTAAAAGTGATAGCCATAAAAATTTTAATATTAACTGTATTATTATTAATTTTGTTAAAGTAGTGTGTTTGGTGTAAAACCCATGGAATACCATTTTAATATTTTGTGATTATAAATAATTACAATTTACCAATATGTTATAATATGGGATATTATTGTGAAATAAACAATCCACATGAAAAAATGCAGTAAAAACTTTTAGAAAATTTATTCCTTGGTCGAAAGACATCTTAAAACAGTTTTAAGTCGGCTTTTCACTATGGGATGCATTGTAATAGGTATCATATGTGACTTAGACGTGATTAGTTTACCTTAATAATAGGAAAGATCACGTTTATCAACTATAGTGCAATCGCGGTCGCGCGGTGTCGGCTCGATGTGTCCTGCGATTGACAGCGAGACCACAGCTCATTATACATTTTGTCTGTTCTGGCGTTACGCGACCGATAATACACTATATGTTCAGAAATCTATCTAATATAATAATAAAATATCATAGTGTTTGTACCCACACTCCTGAATCCGAAATAGTTTGGCGGATTTTTGTGAAGTTTTTTTGTATTCAGTAGATCGGAGGACAGAACTTCTATTTTATTCGAGTCTATCCTAAGGGGTACAGATTACATTTTGTATTTTTTAGTTGTTTTATGACTTTTTATATATAAAAGTATTGTATCTCACTTGAAATGTTCAAAAATCAATATAAATAAACAGCCAATTTTTCCATAATTTCACGGAAAATATATTACTCGATGGAACTGATAAGAAAGTATACATAAATATAAATTAGAGTTAAAAATATCTATAACTTACTAAAATCTACATAAAGCTATAGCGTGCATATAGGAGAGCGGTTGGCCAATATAAGTTTTACAGAAGTTTACATTTAGTTTAGTTTAGTAGAAGGTGTAAACTAAAAGGTTAGCTTTTCACCCCACCAGCTAAAAATAGTGATGAACGCTTTGAAGCAATAGAATACCTACGTGTGCCCAGAAAGTATTTTGCAGTCTGAGAAATAAGTCTAAACACACATAACAAGGTCACGAGAAGTCATATAAACTAGACATGAACAAAAACAAATGCTTTCAATAACTTGGCGCTCGAGTTGAAATGGCTTTAGAAAAGTTTAGTTATTCTACTAAGAGGGCAAAGAAAAATGAGCACGAAGTATTTTCCTCGACAAGTATTTTATTCAGGCAAGCAAGTTTAATAATAACTAATATTTTGAGTTCTGGCAAATGGAGTCGCTTGTTGATGGCACTTCCCTATAACTACCTCGACTTGAGGTTGAAAACCACATCAAATGAATTCAAGTGATATAATTTACTGCAGAATAACTAAGGAAAAAGAAACGAAAAAGGCAGAAATAATATTCCATTATACAGGAAAGTGATTCCGGCAAATATTGGCTTTTATAAATACGAGTATGTAATTAAAAGCGGCGGAAAGCTGACCCCTTACCACGTGGAACTTAATAGGCTAACTGATGAAAAATGGGTGTGTAATTTGCACACTTCTGCCTAACCTCTTTGGGGGATGTACTCGTATATATGTAATTCATGAAAAGGATATTCTAAATAACGTGCTGAAGTTAATCTTTAACATTATAAACACGGTGTCTAAGCAGATAAAAAATGTACTATTGTCTAACTCATCTTATAAATAATTCGAATTATATTTCAGTTTTCGGCTCTCGTTTAAAAATTCACTGGACACTTACACAAAGTTATTTATTTTGTTACTGGCTTCCCCCTCGAGAGTTTTTTTTAGATCAAACATACAGTTTGCACCTATTATCCTCAAAAAAGTTAAGCAGAACAGTACAAATTACCCGCGCATACACTTTTCACGGGTGAGCCTATCGCCGATTTCAATCTGGAAACCGGAAACGAATCCATTGGGAGTCATTTGGAGTTTTTGATCCGTAAGTTACATAAGTTACGTAAGTTACCTGTATGTACAAGGAGGCAGAATATTTTTATAGGTATATTATAATCAATATGTACCTGTCAATTTCAGAAAATAATGGAGAGCATATTTTCAATTTCATTTAATTCAATATTAATTTGTTTAAATCTCCGTTTAAGTCAATAAGGAACATTCGCATGCAAAAACGAAATTCATTGAGAGAATTTTAATTTAATGTTTCTACCTACAGTTCTGTAGGTTTTTTCAAATTTATTTATCATTTATTTTAATACCTACGTAAAAGCGCATAATAGAAACGATTGGCGTAGTCTGTGTAGTGATCCTGCTTACCATGCTAAAGGTTTGTTTCTGAGTAATGGATGTTTTTTATATTTATCTCACCTCAGGTATCTTAGGGAGTAGGTTAATGTGTTTTAAAGTGTGTGAAAAAAAATGTCGCCAAAAATATTTCCATGTAATGTTGTCCTAAACCCCGCACTGTCAAAAAGTTATTAGATCTCATGTTAATGAACACATCTGTAGCGGTAGACTATAGTGATGAGTATGGGCCTAAACCCCCCTATGGCAGTATCCTTGTGGCGTGCCCTGGGGGAGGCCTACATCCCGCAGTAGACTGCAATAGGCTGAAGACGAAAACGATACCTATAGATTGCCCAAACTAGTTGTGTATGTCACCAAAGCTACAGACGTTGGTTGTACCACACGCTGTATTACGTAGTCTATGTAACCGGATGAGCAATCAGAGTAACTTGTTTAGATCCCAATGGAGTTACGTAACGCAAATCAGAACTCGATTTTGAATTTTGATTACGTCTCGTCTGGGTTGCTTGGGGTCGCAACTGACACCCTAATTGACTATTGACGTTTACTACCTGTAATTCGCCGATTCTGGTAAATCTGGATGAAACGCAGCTGAATCTGAACGAACCGTTGTTGAAGTGCCTTTCTACAAGAGATGTGCTATGTATGCCACATGGGTGTTTACGTTCAACAATCGTATTCATTTGTCCATGTTTTGATTGAATTTGATTGGTGGATCAAACCGTTTCAAAACCGTTGATTCAAACGTAACAATACCAACTTAAAGGTCGCACTAGACGAACCTAGACGAACCAAATAGGGGATGTGCTAATTAATGTGGATGAGGCGAAAGAGGTATGAACGTACTAAATAGAAATCTGTAGTCTCTGCCTACCCCTATGGGACATAGGTGTGAGATTATGTATGTATGTATCTCTGATGAAAAGGCAGGCATCACTTTACGGTGAAGGTTAGGAATAGATCACAGGCATAGCATTTATTTTCACATACTGGTAATCCCTACGTGCTAAAATAAAGTAAAGTAAATATATAAATATTATGTTGCGCTTTTACAACTGTTCCATTACGGATTTACGGCTATGTTTCAGCTGGGCAAATTAGCAGAATTAGGGGCCTTGAGTGTGAAGCGATGATCTAACGTAGGTAATTGAGTTGTTATTGCAATTATAGGATACCAGTTCTGCAGATACGAGTATTCACTGCTACTGACTTCGTTAATTAGTACATAGAAATATCATAGCTTTAAGGAGAAAATAGTTTTCCTAGTCAATCCATGTAAAACTAAACTATATTATTACTATACTACTAAAATAATGCAATCTTTGGCCTAAAAGCCAATAGCCGGGAGTATTGGTGCCAAAATTCGTTCGAAGTTTCGCCTACAAAATCCGACTTGTATTGTCGTTTATAGTCGTCATTAGCGATTGAGATAAACGCACAATCAGTGTCAATCGTAAGTACGAGCAATTACGCTGATCTACAATATGCCGATCTCGAGCATACATGCGATACGCAACCCGAATACTCTAGCATTGAATCGACTGATCGAGCACATGCTACGAACCTACTACACGACTACGATAAGAGCGTTTCTACGTTACGAAAATATGTAGATTAACAAAAAGGTTATATTCATCAATTTTGTCAGGAACTTCGGAGATGCCTCATATAAACACATGACTTTCCTAAGAGGCTAATTGGCGGGCATTTTAGCAAATTGATAGTTTAAATTTTAAAGTTAAACCCTTTCAACAATATATTAGAAAATGTTTCTTCCGGCGATTTAGTTATAGTTTACTTACGAAGTTAATATCATATTATTAGAGAGTTTATCTGAAAACCCGCATTAACAGCATCAATACACAAAATAGATTGATTGTAACTAATATAAAAAATAACATGTAGACAATTGATATTTGTTAGGGTATTGATAGTTGAAGGCTTTCATGTAAAATAAATGATTTGATCCTTGATAATACAAATATAAGTGTATACACGCTACACTAACCTTCAGTGGGCGTGGTCTGTTGACTGGAGTTGATCCTCGGCCTCTCCTCCCCCGCGGCGATGTGTTTCCCCGTCCTCCTCGCCAGGGGGCGCAGCTCGCGGTCCGCGTCGCTACCTTCCTCCTCTTCGTAACTGTATTCCATTTCTGCAATACGGAGTGGCATTGTAGCTACTAATTTCATGTTAGACAAGGCCTAGTTATTATTAGACAGTATGTTTGTAAACCTATGTTATGTTTGGTTAATTAAGCTTAGGTACTATTTGTGCTGACTACATAAATCACAACTGTCCAAAAATCAGACTGTAGTCACCAACCCGCCTGCCCAGAGTGGTGACGTGGTGGTGGGAGGCCTACGTCCAACAGTGGACTACAATAGGCTGAAGACGACGACCATTTATTTAATGTTCAATTCAATTTTAGGTCATAAGTGGTTCCGCCGATTGACCGACGACGTTAGTTAAAATTATGTCAAACAAGCATAGTTTGCGTGAGGTATTTTAACTAATAATAAGCTTAATTACTGCTGAAATAACTGGCTGGATTTTATACTATTTTCTAAATTAGTTTCTTAGGCATCAACTGTTAGCAAGATCAATAAAAAATACATTTATATTATTTTCGAAGTAACCTTATAACATTAACTGAGATCGTAGATACCGCTCATTATAAACCCCAATAAAGAATTGTATAGGTATATTTGATTAAGAACATACAATACTGAAATTCTGAAATACTCTATGAAATATTGGAATCGGGAATTACGTTTCAACCAGTTTATGTTTCGTTATCTCCGGTATTGTCTATAAATATGGAGAACCTTCAAAAATCCAACATCAATCGAGATTCTAGAGTCAGGTCACTGTCTCCCCTTCAATTAAAGTGTCATGTCGTGATTGTGTAGTCATTTATGTTCCCATTGGCATATAAGTGATTATAGGTAGTCAAAGGCCCACGTGGCGGGTTTACATTAAAGTACCAAATTTTTTTAAATATATACTTATTACCATTATGACATAAGTTGTCTTATTTTTTAAATGTTTAAATCTCGGTATGTTAATAGCAATCCGGGGTATTAGGAATCTATCTCTGCATGAAGTCTGATAGATAGAAACAATATCTATTAATTTTTAAATACAAATAATCTAACGGTGCGCCAGCAGCCACTCCTTGCAAATTTAAAGATGTGCGTATTTTTTCGCGAAACAAATGAAAGTATATGCGATGTGTTTCCTGTTTGTTACTATATACTTTTACACAGGGTAAAAGTGACAGTCAGGCAAATATTGATATGCTGACTTCAGACCATGATTCTAGGTTTCAGGAGAAAGAAATAGTGTTGTTCGTTTGTATCCAAAAAACAGCAATGTATCATACAATAACCAATAAGCCCAAGTCACACTGTCGTCGTTTAGCTCAAAACAATGGTACTTGTACAGTATTTAAGGATGGGCCTGGCGGTCACACACACCCTGTATTATTTTATTACGTGGAAACCCTTACTCTTCTCTATCCCAGCATACAAACTTACCTTTAAAATAATAATAATAGTGATGCACTACTAATAAATGAAGTCACATCACAGAAAATAGTAATTCGCAGAGCATAAAACTGTAACTGTAATCAGGTAATATGTATAAAATCAAGCAATAAATATGAAACTCCAACCCTTTTGGCCTAAAATTATGAATTTATGAGAATTACTCACAAATTTAATGGAATGATAATCTGGACTATCTAGGTTTTAGGTATATAACTTGGCTATGATAGCATACTAATATTAACGCTACTTTAAGATATTACATAATATACCTACATCACGCAGACACCATCATGTCGACTGGTCCCCACGAGATAATGTCGAGTGGCACATGATAAACCAGGGAAAATCGCTGTTCATGCCAGCTGTTCACATAACCGCCATGTTTTTCACATTCGTTACTTTTATTACAAATATACAGGATGATTTTTGGTCGTCAACGTTCCCGAAAACTACGGAATCTCCTCATCATCACGATCATTTTTCTCCATGGAAGCATACCTGGGAAGTGTCTGGTTTCCAAAATATTAGGGTCCAAAGTTGAGTAAATAGACTGCGTTTTTCTGCATAAATGCACATAGACGCGCGTAGCAAGATTTTTTCACGAGAAATAATTAATGTCTGTCTATAAAAAAACTAACATAAACACTAGACACTATAAATTTAGCCAGATCAAGTAATTAAAAATTTTTTTGAAAAAAAAAAATTCCCAGCATTTTTTTTTGGCATAAAATTACTTTATTTGATGTATAGAGTACGTACCCTTCGTTAAAGGTGGCCACAAAAAAACACCCTGTATAATAAAAAAGTCGATTTTAGAAATATTTTTGAACGAGAATCGCGCCCTCGGATGAACAGTTTGACAGCGCCTGCAGTGATTGCCTGTCAACCTATTGTGAATCACGAACGTATAAAACAATATACCCTGTATTGACGTTGTAGCCAATTAAGGTACGATGAAGCAAAGGGTATCGATTGACAACATGCGGATATGTTGTTCAGAACAACAAAGTGCGGGTTTTCATTACAAAATTTGAGACTCGAAATCACATGTTTATTTTTCCCGATAGTATGGAGAATTTTTAAATATCTCAGGAATTTTCAACAGCCATATTACATTTTGTTACAATAGTATGTGCTATTTGTAAGGCCAATTATAGCTATCCGCGTAGTTTCTAGGTTACATTAAGCAAACAAACATGCATAGAAAATTAATATCGATAACAGCTGTCCCATCATTGTATAGGTACAGGCAGGTACCTAAATGTGTTAGATTTAGGTAATTTATTAAGAGTAGCTAGTAATTTCATTGGTACAGCTGTTTTCGGTGACTGGGCAGATGACTAAAGACGCACTGTGCATTTTAATTAATTAATTGTTCATTACTAACTATAATACTTATAACATCCCGTAGCACAAAAATATTCATAGATGCTTCTAAGATTACGTAACCTATTTGTATTGTGTAACTTATTTATGTCAATAATAAATATAGATAGTAAAAATAAGAAAAAGAAGAAGCTAAAATAACATACAATCTTTAGAGGTAGTTATGTAGTTACAATTCAATTACGCTAGGTACATTAGAATAGAACACAATATTACGATAGACATGAGTAACACGTTACGTTATGGATTCCATAAATGGTCACCTGCCCTAAAATTAAATAAACTTCTAAACACAAAGTATCACGTCAGCTTTTTTTTTTTTTACACCTCAACGTTGAGGGTAACAGAAAATAAGTTTGACTAACGCATCAACATTGCGAATTATTAGATACTTATACAAAACAAAACTGAGCAGATGATGCGTGTTGGTAAGTAACCGTGACCAATGACTGTGTTTGGTAGAAATGTGACAACACAACAAGAAAAAAGGAGCTTTACGCTAAACAATAAATATAATATGATGAAATTTATGAAAGGTTATTTTATCGAGATTCGTATTCTGATGTAATAATATGTTTTTTCACTTGGTCCATGAATGCTTTCTTACTTAGTGCAAAAAGGTCAATATGAATAAATTTATCATTATATGTGCGCGTGATTCTTGTAAGTACGGCATTTTTTCCATAAAGTGTTGCGTGGAGAGGAATATTAAATAAGTGTTTGTTTCGGGTACGGTAAATGGGTGTTTTAAATTCAATTTTAGCAAGCAGTTCTGGGCTGTTTATACGTCCGTTAAGTATGTCATAAAGCAGACCCATGTCCATCAGAGTACGACGTTCGTTCAGAGTTAGTAAACCAAATTTACGACAGTTTGCAATATAATCTAAAGACGGCAATTTGAATTTATAGTTGAGATGCTTTATATATTTTTTTTGTATACGTTCTAGTCTGTTAATGTGTGTGACATAAAATGGTGACCAGACGGAACTGGCGTATTCTAGGATGCCTTTTACATAGGCGTAGTATACAATATTGAGACTGTGAGAATCGTGGAACGGCTTGCATGTGCGGATTACAAAGCCCAGATTTCTGTATGACCTGTTGATTATATTATCAATATGAGCAGTCATTGACATCTTTGAATCTAATATAACTCCCAGGTCGCGGACAGAATCAGCCCTTACTATTTGATTACCGTCAAAGTTATAATTATACAAAAGGATTTTTACGACTGAAACTGATACACTGACACTTGGCAATATTGACTGATATTCGGTTTTTTATGTAATATATATGTAAATTATTCAGGTCTGCTTGTAACTTTTCACAGTCTGCAACGGAATTAATTTTGATAAATATCTTTTTGTCGTCAGCAAACGATAAGTGTTGCGAATTATTAAAACATCCATAGATATCGTATATGTAAGAATTGTATAAAAGAGGTCCGAGTATGGAACCTTGTGGCACACCTGAAGGTATCAAAATGAAGTCCGATTTAAAACCACCCAGAACAACTGCTTGTGAGCGATTCCGAAGATATGACGTGATCCATCGCAGCAGATCACCACAGATACCCAGATCTTGAAGTTTGCGTAAAAGGATGACGTGGTCCACACGATCGAACGCTTTTTCGAAATCAGTGTAGACCACGTCAACCTGACCGCCACCTTCCATACCTCCCAGTACAAAATCAGAGAACAACGATAGATTTGTAACAGTGGAACGCCCTTTGAGAAATCCATGTTGCGAGAAGGGTAAACCTTTAGAAATTATGGGGTAAATGTTTTTAAAGACAATTTTTTCGAATGTTTTCCCAAGCGTATTTAGGATTGATATGGGACGATAGTTTTCGATCTTAGTTTTAGGTCCTTTCTTATGAATAGGCATTATATGGGCTTTCTTCCAAAAGTTAGGAAATATGCAGTCCCTGAGCGAACGCCTAAAAAGTGTGGTGACTGGGAGAGCCAAACTGCTAGCACAATTGCGTAGCAGAATAGGAGGGACTCCATCGCAACCAGCACCCTTAGAGATATCTAAAGACTTTAAAAGATCGTGTACCTGTTCCACACTGACGTGGATTTGCGATATAGAATCGTGATTAGAAAGTTCAAAATTAGGCAGTACGGTGAAAGGCTCACTGGACCTAAGGAATACACTCTCAAAGAAATCGTTAAACGCAGTACATATAGTGCTAGCATCTTTAAACGAAACGGTGCCTAATGTGAATTGCTGTGGATAACTTGAACCACCACGCTTGGATTTGACGTACGACCAAAAATATTTTGGGTTGCGCTTAATGTTTTCCTCAGCACACCTCGTGAACCGATCAAAGCACATATTCGTAACTCTCTGTTGACGGTTTCTAAGAAGAGTAAACTCGTCGTAGTCTCTGGGGTTACCGAATTTTTTCCAGCGCCTATGAGCAATTGATTTTTCCTTTATTATTCTAACCAGAGAAGGACTGTACCAAACGGGGTAGCTTTGATTTTTAACTGCTACTGGTACATACAGAGAAAAACATTCGTCAAGTTTACTGTAGAAAATGTCAACAGCAGTGTCAATATTTTGAACATCTAATATGGTATCCCAGTTAATTTTTTTGAAGTGGTCGTTTAGTTTATTGTAATCACATTTTCATACAATCTTGAAAAATAAACATGTGATTTCGAGTCTCAAATTTTGTGGATAGGTTCTCTATAGTGGGCTATTTACGTAGCTTTTCACTTAACATACCCTTTTTGTTACACCCTGTATAGCAATTCACTTTTATAACATTAGTAGGATCGAACATCCTGTTCCTATTTGACTAGGTACTTACATGCACAAAATCCCTCGGTGTGCAATACCAAACCGCACTTGGTTGACTTTTGTTCATTTGATTCATTGGAGTTATTTTGCAAAAAAAAAGTACATTGGTCGCCCGCGGCAAATAGCGTAAAAGGGAAATAACCTCGTGTCGTGTGTGGCCGGAACTTTTTACGAGTTTTTAAAATGGAAAATGAATAGCTCGGTCAAGTGTAACTTGGAAATATTGCTAATAGTCCGGGAGGTAGCGTTGCATTTTACAAAATAATTTCTGGTCGATTGATTAATGTCATAACGTACTTTTCATGGATAGTCATTGAGTAACTCGAACGTCAGCAGCTCCAGTAAGGGTGGGGAGAGAATTTCAAGTATGTCAAAAAAAAAAAATCCAAAAATTATTTCTGTTCGTCCGAAAATTTGCACATCAGTAGTTTTAACAATAATAATAATTATAGAAACCGTCAGCTGTGAAGAAAATGGTGGGTTGTACGTCAGCAGGTTATATATACCTATATTAAAAATAATTATTTTCATTTCATTTCCGGTCGAATGAAACTGATACAGGTTATTCTTTATGCTATAAAAATGATAAAAAAAAGCCTCAGCAGATCTATCGATAGGGGTAAAATCGTCAGCAAGGTTAATGCATACTCGGATTGAATACCTGCTCGGCACATATAATCCCCTTGCTGACGATTTTACCCCTATCGATAGATCTGCTGAGGCTTTTTTTTATCATTTTTATAGCATAAAGAATAACCTGTATCAGTTTCATTCGACCGGAAATGAAATGAAAATAATTATTTTTAATATAGGTATATATAACCTGCTGACGTACAACCCGCCATTTTCTTCACAGCTGACGGTTTCTATAATTATTATTATTGTTAAAACTACTGATGTGCAAATTTTCGGACGAACAGAAATAATTTTTGGATTTTTTTTTTGACATTCTCTCCCCACTCGCCCCACCCTGAGTGCGCCTGCTGACGCTCAATTCAATTGATGTCCTCATCTAAACTATCAATTGCACTCAAAATCGATCGGCCTAAAATCACCATCAAAAATGCAACGCTACCTCCCGGACTATAAGGTTCACAAGTAGGTATTACATACAGGGTGATTTTTGGTCGTCAACGTTCCCGAAAACTACGGAATCTCCTCATCATCACGATCATTTTTCTCCATGGAAGCATACCTGGGAAGTGTCTGGTTTCCAAAATATTAGGGTCCAAAGTTGAGTAAATAGACTGCGTTTTTCTGCATAAAGGCACATAGACGCGCGTAGCAGGATTTTTTCACGAAAAAAAATTAATATCTGTCTATAAAAAAACTAACATAAACACTAGACACTATAAATTTCGCACGATCAAGGAATTAAAATTGAAAAAAAAAAAACCCAGCATTTTTTTTGGCATAAACTTACTTTATTTCATGTATAGAATACGTACCCTTCGTTAAAGGTGGCCACAAAAAAACATCCTGTATAGTCACGCTCAGTATCCGCAAAGGGGTTGGGCAGAGGTGTGCAAAAGCCTTCATACCCACATTACACCAGAGAGAGAGGGTGAACCTACCGCCACTTTTTAGGCACGTTTATGTTTAGGCTCAACCATCTAGCGACTGGTAACGAAATAGGGGATACTAGTAAGTCGAATCATTCCAAATTAAAATTTTATTATAAATATATTGTATTCTAAAGCGAAAGCGAAAGCGCTTCGACCGATTTCAATGAAACGTGCTGTTTGAATTTTATAGTACAGGTAAAGGCTTTATTTTTAACCGACTTTGAAAAAAAAGAGGTTATTAACTCGTCAGTACCTATATTATTTTTATGATCGGGTTCCAAATCAAGCTGCCGACAGGTCACTAGTGTTCGAATAGATAATGTTCGTCTCCCAAACAAGACATTAGAAGTGAAATATGTCTAATGCAGTACACCAACATCCACTTTAAGTTGCTAAACTAAAGAGAAAACTTTCAAGACCGCACTTCGTAGACCTTGGCAGAGCGTTTTCCGATACGTGGGAATCACACAAGAGAATAAAGGACAGCTATAGATCCACAAGTGAAAAGCGGCCGGCAAAATACATAAACAGTGAAACTGGCGGAGGAAATCGATAATAATACACCGTATGTGGCGCCCTCGTCTGTGACAGTATATTATTTGACGATTTAATGGCACACCAATTTCTGCTTACAAGCTCCTTTATTTATTTATTGTTTACGATAGAGAGAGCTTAATATTCTTAAATGAAATAATTCGCTTTTATTATAAAGTTACTCATTATTAATGAGATTCTGAGAGCCTTCGTTTTGGCAAATTCAAATAAGTATTACCTATTAAATTACCTACATATAAGGTTTTTTAAAAATTAGTAACTTATTTTTGACACCAGACTATTCAAGTGTAATCAAGAGTATTCAAGTTTGTGTGGAACAGCTTATTTTATTTATCACGATTTCAGAGTTGCTTCCATTGTAAAAGTTACTTCTTTTTACCAAAAAAACAAGTTAGTAATTTGGAAAACACTCTTGATGTTATTTTTTTATTATTGTGTCATCATCATCATCATCATCATCAGCCTATTGCAGTTCACTGCTGGACGTAGGCCTCCCCCGCAGGACACGCCACTAGACTACCATGGGAAGTATTTCGCCTATAGTCACCACGCTGACCAGGCGGGTTGCTTGTTTCGCGAATCTTACATTGGATAAGATATCTTCGATAAATTCAATCCGTACTCCATGTCCTGTATTACTACAAGTCACACTACTTCTGAATTCCAAGTCGACGGTTCGATTCTCCTATAGTTGGTAATAACACACGCATGATTTACAATCGGTAAGATTGCGTAAGGGAATAATGGCATCAACGGCGGCAGATAGGCCCTTTGAGTGTATCGGACTTGTTGTATGAACGGCGTTCACCTACACGTCGCGAAGGGGAATTAGAATTGCATGTATCTCCTTATAATGTGGTAGGGACAGTCAGTAGATGGAGAACTGCTTACTTAAATGTCCATTGCATCCTTATGCCCAATCGAATTTGCTCGTCGCCTAATCAGTACTTTGTCGTTGTCCACCAAGGCACTGTTCGGATGAGCTGAGCGCAAACAATACTATTTCATGGTATGGCAGCTTGGACTAATCTGATCGACATCGAATCTAAGGACATCATAGATATGGACGGAGATCACAGAGTGCGTCATCAAAGCTTTTGCGTTTAGTTGAAGTAATACGACCTACTTGTTGGAGATCATAAAAGCCTTTTACTTGAACATTTTACTATATTAAATCATATCTCGCTAAGTACTGCCTAACGTTTGGGATTTAGTATTGAATTATAAGTTAACATAGGAAAATGCAAAATCCCTCTCACACGCTGTTACACTGTTTTTGACCTCATTAAGGTGTTGCTGAATGAGGTATACTTGCCAAGAGTGAGATTTTATTTAACATCAATCACTAAGCTAAAGCTTGAACGGCATTTCTTCCGTTCACTATTATTTCCATGGTTTTAATCTTATTGGTAGAAATTTTATTTTTTACAAAATTTCATAACAAACACGATATAAAACGTTCTCTGCTCTTATATATGCCAGGTAGGCCCACTCGCTAAAAACTAAACGATTACTTATTTTCTCTCTTAATATCGAGCTATACAATGCCACTTCCCGTAACCTTGCCCCTACTTCACATAAGTTATCTTTTGTTTTGTTACCTTATGTGACTTGACTGGAAAAGAGGCTAACTGTCCCCTGTGATCTCCGGGGTTCTAAACATGTAGCAGTAGTGTCCGTATTCTTGTTGGTTCACAATTAAAAGTTAAAAGATTGACTCAAGCAGAAGACTTACCCATATTGAAGTCTCCGCATATCTTTGCCAGAATTTATGACTTTAGATAAAACGTAATATCATAATTAGCACATCCGTTGTTCAACCTCATCGGTTTCTCTTTCAACTGCTTGTGGACTAATGAGCCTCGAAGTTAACCCTATTACTTACGTGGTGGTTATTGAAGCATGCTGTAACCAGTGTTCAGTAATACAAAAAATGTCAATGTCATAACAAGTCATGAACAACTCAACTTCTAGGGCAAACCCTAATATAATACTTCGACTCCGACTTCCGATTACTAATACACCTTCTGTTCCGACTTCGACTCCGACACTTTTAAATCGGAAGTCGAAGAATAACATAACGGCGGCAGGGCCTGTTCGACTGTTATGAACGGGTTCATATTCCCTTACAAAATTCCAGCCCTGCTCGGTCACCAGGCTCGCGGCTGGAAATCTACGACTCGCTAAGAAATAGATTGGACGGAGATAAAGCCTCATAAGTACACTACTCAAAGCTCGGGGATTTAATTGATTTAATCTTGTTTACCTACTTGCCAATGAAAATTTAACCACCACTTCACCTTTACTTCTCCAGATTACCTCAGTTACGCTTTGGACTATGTCGTCTGCGCCCACTCCCGGAAATCCTTAATTCCCCACGGGCAGACATGGGGTGGTATGAATTCTACTCTGCCGGCACCTCGCGGCAATTATTGTATAGGATATCATAAACAATCCTCGGTTAAAATCTGCCTACTGTGACCACTCATTTATTCAGATCCACGCATTTTAGTTCTCGAAAAAATTCCATTTAATCTCAACACAAAAAGTTGCATAAAATAATTGTCGATATTGCAGGTTTTAAAGTCGGATGAAATATTTCCCAAAATTACCTCCTATATGCAAACAAACAAACATTGATTGTTTTCCCGGACATATAACAGTTCGCAATTCGCTTTGAAAGTTTTTTTCACTTTGTGTTGCTTTGTTTCTCTTTGAAAACAATTTAAATCACAAACTTATATTTCGTACGGACTACAGTTTACACATTGTATATGTTTAAATTTATGTACTTTTTAAAGTACTTATTCATAACTAAATCATTGCTGTAATATGTAGTTTATGGACTGAACATGGGACAGTTTTATCAATATTTGGTCATTAGCTTCTTACTTGTATAAATAATACCTACGCGTCTCTTTTTGTCTAGACATTTTCACAATCATTCAGTCATCATCATCATTTCAGCCCTGGGAATTCCACTGCTGGACATTGGCCTCCCCCCAACAACCTACATACCGACCGGTCGGAAGCAACCTGCATCCAACCGAAGCCCGCGACCTTGGCCAGATCGCCCGTATTATCATCGTTTACGTATTATCATTCAGTAATATAATTTTATTCTCATTAGACATCTGTCAAAATCAATACTAACCAGAAAATGTCGGCGCATTATTAAATAAAAGTTTTATACAGCATTCTGGAACAACACATAAATTGTAAACTAAATTTAAAACAACTACAATAAGCTTATTAGGTTAAGCGAGAATCCATTAGGTAGGTACATCATCTCCAAGCCTATCGTTTAAGCTTAGAAAGTACAATAGCGCTAGATTCCTCCCACATCTGTCGATGTCCTAACTTGACGGGACGGAACGCATCCAGCACCCGTATGATGAATTTGGTAAGAGCGAGGTGTCTCACTTTTAAACGTCAAATTCACAGAGCTATTAATAACTAGATAAACTAAATGGATGTAATTTGCATGTAAAAAATTGACTTAACAATTAGAATAGACACTCGTTCTCGAGCCAGGACTGAAGGAATTAGGCCTGATAGACGTGGTTTCCAATCCCTATCTACACACCAAGTAAAAACACTTGCCTTGCCTAGTTATATCTGTGGATTTGACGTTTAAAAGTGAGACATCTCGCTCTCACCAAATTCATCATACCAGTGCTGGTTAAAACAGATAACAATAGGTGAGATAAGCTTGTCATGGACACAGGAACAGACAACGGCTATGGGTATCCGAGAAGCTGAGCCTAAAAGCGGATGTCACAGGCACGTGTAAATACGTCGTATTTAGGTGGACGATACAATGGATACAATCACAGAACACGTAATTACCTGTTCTGTGGATACAATAGATATTAGTTAGGTACTAGATACCTTCTACTAGTAGAGAATATCATTTACATGATACCATTTTCTTACCTGTTAATACATGCAACTTGATTGACGCAACGGGCGTTTTTCCGTGGGCTATTTACATAGCTTTTCGCTTAACATACCCTTTTTGTTACATCCTGTATACAGGGTGTGAATGACAGATAGGCAAAAACTGAAATGCTGAACAAGCACCATTATGTTAATATAGAACAGTGTTATTACTCAAAGGAAATTCATTTTTAATTTGACTACCCGCAATGTTTGCTTTCTGCGCCAATTGTATCGGGCGATCCTGTGGAACAAACGGGTCGAACTTATATCAGCGCATCTTTTCTTTTTCGAAAATCATCTACTGGTTAATTTTATTTTTATGCCATTATCTAAGGCCTAATTAAACGTACTAGGTACACAATTTTTCCTTGATTTTTTTTTTGTCTGAAAATTTAGAAATTTCTTGCAAAAATTTTCCGTGGTTTTCGCCTCAGAATCATAATCTGAAGTCAGTATATCAATATTTGCCTGGCTGTCACCTACACCCTGTATAAGTGTAGTGACTGGCTTGAAACCGAAATGTGGTATTTCTATCTTTTAGTATGGAAAATAAATTTGTAACTCGCACGCATATTATAAAAATGTTTGGCTTAAATTAAATAATGTTCTCCGTTAAAATTTTCAAAATATTTTATAAAACAATATTTTATTCTCATTTTACTATATATTGCTTTTCTTAGCGCTTAAACCCCAACTTAGCCGCCATTGCGCTAATTAACAAATAGTTTTTGATTCGGAAATACTACAGATTTTGCTTGACAAGAGTAATGTTAGTCGATGGAGAAGGTATGGCGGAGCTTCAGGCCAGTGTGTGTAACGCAGTAACTGTAGCCACATGCTTATGCAAGTAGTTTGGCTAGTTACTACAAGGTGGTTTCTATGTAAATGAGCAGGACTACAGTGTTCAATGCTCCCTACGTCCCATACTTCACCCCCACTATTTTAGCGGCACACTATTTTTGTATGAAAACATACTTAGCCGCTGCTACTCTTTTATTTCTTCTCCATGTGTTAGTCTAATGTTATCTGACAATGGGCGTTTTTCCCCTAGACGACACGACCACGACATTTCGTCATTTAATATGCCGTGTCGTGGTCGCGTCGTCTAGTGAAAAAACGAGCAATAACCTTGCAACAAGTTTGCATTAGTTAAATACTCCGTCAGAAAAGTTTGCAGAAAAGTGGGGTATTTAAGTGAAACGAGGTCAAATACGAGTTATAAAATACAACAGGCAGTCAGTGTATCTGTTTCGGGCCAAGGCTACGTCTTCAGCTAATGTCTGAGAGTGCTCCGTGTGGGTGCTTTTGTAAGGCATTGTATGTGTATACCCTCAGAGAATGGTAAAAAGAGCTGGGATTTTTAATGTAATCTTTCATTAATATACACACAGCGGTATTTCCCTAAATGGAGAAACTTTTAGCATAGCGATGACAGATTTAAATAATCAGTGACAAGTAGTTTATCGTTTGAGAGAATGCCCGAGTTCCATTGTCGACTCTTACGACGTGCAAGGAGATGCAGCTGATGTATTATAATGAAGCCGAGCATGTATGTTACGTAATCATGTGACTGGAAATCACGCTACCACTGTCTAGCACGTGACACTCTCTTAGTTTACCTTTCCTCTCCACCTTTACACTTAAAATTATGGCACTAGGGGGATATAGTCTTGGTAGCAGGATTGTTTTCATCGTGAAAGTAAGATGTCGATACAGCGACGTTTTGCTTTTACAATGGCATTGAGAGATTATCGGTACAAAAGCTACTCTCAGTGTCTTCTCCTCCATGTTACCTTCCGACCCATCCACGCGCTGTTTCCTTTTCAAACGTAAATACTACGTAGGTAAGTTCGTACGTAGCGTAAGACTTGAATAGACTATTGTACACCCGTGGGCTTGGTAGTCAAGAGCGAACTTCAGGTTCTATAGTATGATTTATCGCTAATATTCTTTATCACATAATCAGTATTATCAGATCACTCAAGCGACTAACATGATAGATGCAGGTGTGTGAGTATTGGCCTTACTCGTACTGACCGTATGTATCGTAAGAGACGAATAAGGGTTGTGGGGAGGTGGGCAGCAGCGATCCCCTGGGTTGACAACGTAGTCCGAAATTCACACTACGGTCTTGGCGACTGGGAAAAACCCCCCTAAAGCAGTAGCCTTGTTGCGTGCCCCGGAGGAGGCTTACGTCCAGCAGTGAACTGCAATGAGCTGATGTGCATACAGGGTGATTTTTGGTCGTCAACGTTCCCGAAAACTACGGAATATCCTCATCATCACGATCATTTTTCTCCATGGAAGCATACCTGGGAAGTGTCTGGTTTCCAAAATATTAGGGTCCAAAGTTGAGTAAATAGACTGCGTTTTTCTGCATAAATGCACATAGACGCGCGTAGCAGGATTTTTTCACGAAAAATAATTAATATCTGTCTATAAAAAAACTAACATAAACACTAGACACTATAAATTTCGCACGATCAAGGAATTTAAAAAATTTTTTCAAAAAAAAAAAAAATCCCAGCCTTTTTTTTGGCATAAACTTACTTTATTTCATGTATAGAGTACGTACCCTTCGTTAAAGGTGGCCACAAAAAAACACCCTGTATGTATAGAAATTCAAAAATAATCAAACCTAAAAGTTTGAGGGAAAATCTTTTCTGTAACCAAGCCCCATATAAAAATATAAATAGCACGGAATACAGAGGTCGTGGGTTCGATTCCCACCCGGGTGAGGAATTTTTTCCATTTCTTTATTAATAAATTTACCATATAAAAATGTTTAAACCCCTTCGATTCTAATTAAACAAAAGATAGGTTCTAGAATAACCGCAATGCACTCAGAACAAAGTAGCTGGAGAGCTGTCAAAGCTATAAAACAGATTGCAATCACTATAAGTGCAAGCGCTCCTCTAATAAATACCTTATTTTTACATGGGGCGTATTATTCCTCGACACATTATTAGGTCTATACTTGACTTATTTGTTCATATACATAATCATAAAAGGAAAATGCTAGACATATAAATAGGACTTTGGTTTTGTGTAAAGTTACACCTACCAACCCTCCTAGCATGACCACGCATCGTGGATATCGTATCGTACGATATCGTATCGTCACTATACAAAATTCAACATGGCGGCTATATTTATCGTATTTTGACAGGCTAAATAACATATCGTTGTTATATAGGTATATAAACCTTCCTCTTGAATCACTCTTTTAAAAAAACCACATCAAAATCCGTTACTTTGATTAAAAGATCTAAGCATACTACAAATGGTACGCCAGCGGGAAGCGACTTTCATTATATATAATTATGTAGTGATTATTTTCATCATAAAATATATAAGTGATCATTGCTGATATTTTCTGCTGTTTTGGCTACATTAGATCATAAAGCCGCAATGAATAAATATTATATGTTTCTAAATTTTGAATAAGTGAATATGACAAGAGCAGACATTATTATTACACATTATTGTTATGTATATGTTGTCTCAGTGGAATCTGTCTGATCATTCGTTGGATTTGAGGAGAACCTGATATCGCGATCAGGGTGACTAACCCGTTATTTCGGATTTGTATCCAAGAAGAGATTACCTACAAAAGTTTGTACCTACCCTATATCTCAACTTACGACGATCCTTACTCCAATAACCCTTCAGGTTTATTTTTTTCACAATTTTTCTTGTAAGTAGGCTCTACGGGCCGCCTGGCCATGGCCTTATAAAATATAAGGAGAGCGTCCGGCCTCAGCGGTCTAGCGGCCCAAACCGTCAACCCAAACGGCGCAAATAACTAGCCTCTAAAGGAGTGCGCACCTTAGCGCAAATCATGAATTACTAATTCGAACTTCAATTGCACTCCATCATTGAAAAACAATTCTTATATAATAGAAAACTGACTGATGACTACATCAGACACTCGGCCCGGGGCCGTATAAAATTACTTTAAATACTTGAATAGCCGCTTTGTTTGTCGAAAGTTTGCCCTTGGAATGGCGTATCTAAGTTTGACCATTTTGAATTTACAGCGATTCAAAAATACGAGCCGGCAAAATGTTTTTGAAACGCTCCGTTTGCTCCATACTAAGATGGCATAGACTGACGTCATAGTACACAACAGTCTGAAATTAGTATGGGGAAAAAAATGCAATGTTATTTTATAAACACGTAATTATAACATTTAAGTGTACATGATGTTTTGCTAGGCCACCATTAATGAATACGTACTCTGTACATCAAATAAAGTAAGTTTAAGCCAAAAAATGCTGGGAAACGAGGAAAAAAAATTAATTACTTGATTTATAGTGTCCAGTGTTTATGCTAGTTTTTTCATAGATAGATATTAATTATTTAATAATAATATAAGCCTTTATTCAGACAAGTACATTTTACTTAAATAAATATTATAATTTTAAATCCACATCGACAACTTGGTCTGTTTGCCCAACTTTGGCAAAGGCCTCCTCCATCCCTTTCCATTCGTCTCTGTTAAATGCTGTCCTGGTCCATGTAAATCCTGCTGTTGTCTTTATTTCGTCTTCCCATCTTCTAAACGGTCTTCCACGTTTCCTTTTTTCGTTTCTAGGATACCAAAATATCATGGTTTTATTATATTTTTCGATACCTCTTAATATATGACTTAATATCTGTCCACTTCCATTTCAGTTTCCTTATTCTTAATGTTACATCTTCTATTTTTGTGTGCATTCTGATGACAGTGTTTTTTATTTTGTCGCTTTTTCTAATACTCAGCATACTTCTCTCCATCGCTGTTTGGCAGGTTTTTAGTTTTGTAGTTTGCTCTTTAGTGAGGGCCCAGGTTTGGCAGCCGTAGGTAAGAACAGGTAGCACGCAGGTGTTGTACAGTTTTCTCTTGACAAACATCTTGGTCTCCATGTTTTTCATAGCTTCCTTTAGTCTCCAATAACTTTTCCATGCGTTGCCTATTCTTGTAAGTTTTTCACCATTTATGTTTAATCCGTAGTTGTCCCAGTTTAACTTGCGAAAAATATCTTCCAAAACTGCAATAAACAGTTTTGGGGACAGTGGGTTTCCCTGGCGGACATCTCTGTTTATTTTTATTTCTTTCCCCTGTTTTTCTAGTTTGATCTTAGCTGTACTGTTTGTGTAAATGTTTTTTAGTATCCTTATGTATTTATATTCGATTCCTTGGTTTTTAAGACTTTTCCAAATACTTTCGTGTTCAATTGAATCGAATGCTTTATTATAATCTATGAAACAGCTGTAGAATGGTATATTATACTCTTTGTACTTTTCATAAATTACCTAACAACATGTATGTGATCCAGTGTTGAGTAACCCGCTCGGAATCCGGCTTATTCTCTGGGTTGGTTCTCATTAAGAGTTTTAGTTATACGGCGAAGAATAACCTTGGCGAATAATTTATATATATTGGACGATAGGCTGATAGGTCTGTAGTTATTAATTTCGTTTTTATCGCCCTTTTTGTGCAGTAGTATAATCATTGAATTCGTCCATTGAGTTGGTATTACCTTACTTTCCAAAACTTCGTTAAAAATGTATTAATTATTTGTCATGTAAAAATCTTGCTACGTACGTCTATGTGCATTTATGCAGAAAAACGCAGTCTGTTTACTTAACTTTGGACCCTAATATCTTCGGAACCAGACACTTCCCATAAATGCTTCCATGGAGAAAAAAGATCGTAATATGAGGAGATTCCGTAGTTTTCGGGAACGTTGAGAACCAAAAAACATCCTGTAATCAATAATAATTGTTTATTAATAGCTAGGTAGGTACAGATATTTATTAAGTCAATGAGTTAATTTAAAATTTGGGTAAAATTGTAAGTTTGTTTTTACTCCTTTTCTTTCAATTTTTTTTACTTTTCAACACCTGTAACTTTGGTATTTACTAACCGGTTGATGTTATTTTTGCACTATTAGGTTTGTATTTGTAATATCTTTCGAATAAAATATATAAAAAAATTGTTTTCGTGTCAGCCGCATATTCCCTCATGTTTTAAAGTTGTTTTTTCTTTGCAGTTTTATAGTTGTTTTAATATTTATCTTATCCTACATTTCATCTTATCCGTAAATTAGCACCAATACTTTGCTTTTTGGGGTTCCGTAGCCAAATGACGAAAAACGGAACCCAGTTTTGTCATGTCTGTCTGTCTGACTTTTTTCCGAAACTTTAAGAACTGTTGAAACTTGGTAAGTAGTGGTATTCTGTGAACCGCATTAAAATTTTCACACAAAAATACAAAAAATAACAATTAATTTTGGGGGTCCCCATACTTTGAACTGAGGCTCAATTTTTTTTTCATCAACCGTCATCAATTCTAAACTGAATAGTTTGCGCTAGAGAGTGGTAAAATGTGTGCCCCCCCCCCCTTCTAAAATAATTTACGAGAATTATGAAACTAAATTATGTATATTACCATGCAAAATTCCACCGAAAATTGGTTTGAACAAGATTTAGTAAGAAGATTTTTTAATACGTCATAAATCGTAAACTGCAATTTAACTTTCATACGGAACCCTTCATGGGCGCGTCCGACTTGCACTTGGCCACTTTTTTTATATAAACAGAAAGAGTCGATCGAAGATTAGGTATCTAAAAACTTGGTGATAGTCAAAGGCTCAGTAGAAAGCAAAGGGGAATAGCACAAGCGGAAAGGTTATTTCTTTAAAAAAGGGTGACTTATATCATCTACCTACCTTGAGAAAAATAAATAAAAAGCAACATTAAAAATAGAGTGGACTATAACCACAATAGTGCTATCATTTTCCAGAGTGAAAATAGTTTTTCATCCCTATCTTAGAGCAAAAATACTAACTAGAAATTTCCCTAGAGGTGTTATTCAGATATCACAAAAGATTTTTACGAAAAAAACTAGTCGACGCACGTGACTCCGTCCACGTGGAGTGCAAAAAACCTTGTTCTAGTTAACCGAATAGTGAATCTAAACCATTCTCGAACCTACTATATAAACACACAAAAAACTTCATCAAAATCGGTCCAGCCGTTTAGAAAGAGTTCAATTACAAACACACGAATAGAAGATTTATATTTGTATAAATAAAGAATATTTACCTATATATAAATAAAGATAAAGCAATTTTCGTTGTTCACAATTTTGCTGACTGAAGTGTTCTAGATTTTAAGAATTGTTTTTCATTTCATATAGATGTATGCAAAGCAAAGTTTTATTTTAAAGTGTAAAATAAACTAAATCAAACCTACATTAACCATGAAAGCTCTCCAGATTTCTAACGTACTAATTAAATCAAATTTCTGAGAAACATCCGGCCGTTTCCCTGAATAATACGCAAAAATATTAAGCCCAGTCATGCGTTGTTCGGGTCATTCTACACTCTTTCCACTCCTGCCCCAAGTAACCGGTGTGAGGAGGATGGCGAGAATGAATGGGATGGAATCGATCCAAGCTCCACGAGGCCCAATCTACCCTACAACATGCCTACAACCTGCGATTAACGCGTTTACGATCTTTTGCCCGTGTGTGTATCGGGTTTTCACACTGTAAAGGAGGTGGGTGAATCGTAGTGGAAAGTGCCAAATGCACATTCATTAATTTTTTTTCATTAAGTTCAGACAGTGATCTAGACTAACGTTTAAAACTTAAGACCAAAATCTATTTGTTTACTAATTTAAAAAAATATCAAAGGCTCTAAATCTAATTGCGGTGCTATGTCCCCACTTCATTTGCAAAAATAAATTTGGCTATTTCAATTTTCGGGTGAATTAATTTAACAGAATACATGCATATTTTAAAAATACATTAAATGACACTATTATTTACACCATGAGCAGTAATTTAACTTAACCCGGTAGTACATGTAACAGCTTTTTAAAAATGTCCCGCGGAAAAAGTCAATAACGCTGGCGCATTTTGAACATTACACTATTTCATCATAATGAATGAGATAGATGCTAAGCTATCTTTCCCCGCACTGCTCTGTCAAGCCATCGTATACCAAGTACAAGGATGTTTGATACACTGCACAGTTTCCCCGCCAAAAACGTAAGTATAACCTGCGGTGGCGCAGGAATACAAATTTATCATATAACGGTGTCATGTGTATTTAAAAAACTAAAAAGCTGTTTAAAAAGAAATTTTACAGATGATTAAAGATTAGATGTATCGACGTAATTGCAAATGAATTATTACAATTAAAATAATAGTGTCCGTTATAATTTGAAATTTGTTACTTAAATTCTAAGTACGGTGTCGCAACTCCAGTGGCTCCGGTGGCAAAAAAGAGGACCACCGTAATTTAATAATGTCACCGTAATTGATATTTTGTCTTTTTGTATACAGGATGACTGGAAAACGGGTATTATTTCTATTGAGATGTAAAAGTACAGCCCATTTTCTACCTTCATGGGTAGGAAGACCCATTAAAAAAATTACTGCTTCAGGGTTATGCCCTATTATTTGTAATATTTTTAAAATCACCTTATTATTAAATGGAAATGCATAAAAAAACTAAAATACGTGTATATTTCAGTAATTCAACTAGATAAATAAATAATCATTGGAGACAAAACAACAGACATCAACTTGGCATTGTCAAAGTACAATTACCATAAGTTTTATAAATTTTTTTCCTGATTCTTTCCTATTCATTCAAAATAATGATTTCACGTAATTCGCACACTTCATTAAATTACATTTAAAAGGTATAATTATGAAAAAGCTTACCAACAGCTGACTAATAAGAATTTTAAAAGTGCTATCCTATGGCGCGACAACCTTTTTTAACAAGTAACCTCAGTTTGTAGTCAAATTTAAAAAATACAAAGGGGATGAACTGACATTATAATATATATATATTATAGCATAGGAATCTTACTGCTATCCAAAGGCCTTTTCATGATGCAGTTCAACTAGAATCGAGGGCATACCGCCACCTCCATCTCGTCTTACTCTTACCCCAGGCAGCCGCTCTGTAGTATCCAGCCAGTTGCACTGTTTGTCTATCTTTCGGTGTCTAAACGACTAACATGGCCGGCACTTTTACTGTCCAGTTCCTTTTTGGTAGGCGATTAGCATACCTAATGGTGTTCCTGATGCAGTCTGAGCACTGTAGGTCAATCGATAGACAGCATAAGTACACATATCGACAAGTAGACATTATAAGATCATAGGAAGGGAACCGTTCCTAAATGAACTAAGTTCTTTTAGGAAGGGAACCGTTCCTAAATGAACTAAGTTCTTCCAGGCACTTAAGATTCATCTCTCAATATTAATAGCTGACCAATAAGAATGTAATATTATTCTGAGTCCTGACTGTTCTCAGAAAAAATGTCTATATATTGAATGTTCTACTGGCCTAGTAGGTGTACTCATGCACATAATTATTATCTACTTCAATCTCACGTTTTGTGATATTGATTATGACTTGGCCTTCAGTTCAACCTCAAGGAAACCACCCAAAATTGCTACTATAAATGAACAGTTACGAATAAACCCGAGTAACTTTGCGATAAACCCGAGTAGCTTGAACAAGTACGCCTGATGATAACAGAAGAGTTCTACATTCTACTTGCCTCAATATAAAACTGCTATAGGCTGTAGCGCCACGGAATGTATTTTTCGAAACCTTTATTGGTCAGCTGCTGGTAAGCTTTCTCATAATAAGTTACACCTTTTTGAGTAGCTTATTAAATAAGGAATTTAGTTTGATAAAGGGTACGCATGACGCAGTATATTATTTTGAAAGAGTAGGGGCTTAATTGGCAAAAACATTTAACAAATTTTGCTTGACCATTCCATGTTGATAGATTTTTGGGAGGTCAAAGTATAAAATGTGATTCATTTCTTATATGCCATTCTACTCCTCTAAAAGGAGATTTAAAAAAAAATATATAAAATGTCATATCTCCGACACCGTGAATTTCCGGATGGGGTGTTCCTTATATATAAAGGTAGCTAACGAGGTGCACTTTCACATGTCAAAAGAAATGATCCTTATTTCTGGTTTTCGAAGATTTTTACGTACATATAAATAAATACGGCTAGGTTCCTGAAATGGTGTAGTCTGAACTGCGAGATCTTAAAGGAGATACCATGGCCACTACGTTTTATGTTAAGAAAAAACTCACTAGGCAAAGCATTTTAAAGTATATAATAAAATATTTCCCTAACTGTTAACGTGTTCCTTAAATTTGTTATCATAGTTTCTAAGCTATAATCATGATGATAAACATTAGTACCAACTAATAAACGAAAAATCTAAAGTTTTCAAGTTCTTATAAAATAAATAAACAGGTAATTCTTATGATGTTCTCCTGTATTTATAATTCCGCTGGTTGTAATAAATTTCAGTGGAGAGATTAACAATTTCGGTGGTTTGATAATAATATCGGTGGCGATTAAAATTTTTAAATCTCAAGAAATAATACGTTTTTAAAAATGTGTACCATATGACTGAATATTATATATTTTTGGCTATTACTTCGAATACAAAAAAGTTATAGAAAGTGGATATAAAATTTCGCCAGCGTAATTAGTCAAAAAATCGAGGTTGTTGAAATTCACCCAGGTAATAAAAGAGTGTTGCTGGTTCGGAGGCTGAGTCTATATTTCTATCAATTCTTTTCAGGCGCAACATGCCACTTTAAGCTCGTTGTTCTATTTTATTATTTAAAGCCTTATTGAAGTATCGTATTAACAAAATTATTACAGCCACGACGAAGATGATAAACAGCATCATTAAATACCAGTTGATTTTTACTACATTTTCCACGATGGAGTTGTTTTGCTCAATGATGTTGTTCTTCTCTATTTGCGTATATACATCTTGCACTGGCTTTTGTGTCGCTGGGGTGCTGGAGGATACTCCCATTTTTATTACTCGAATAATCTTGAAAAAGTCACTGTTTTCACTGCACGTATAATCAAGTGGTTGAATTAGGTAGGGTTGGATAGTCTGTCACTACACAAATCAATGAAGTTATTTTATTTAGGTAAATTGCACATAGAATTACTGTCTTTATGTGCCCTGGCTAGGCGCCACCGCCGGCGCGGTCGCATCCAAATATGGCAGGGTCGCCATGTAGGGTTGGATGTGCGGGAGATGAGTGAAACGATCGAATGCTGAATAAACACTGATTTATTAATATAAGAAGACAATAGTATACAGCATGTTTTTTTGTGGCCACCTTTAACGAAGGGTACGTATTCTATACATGAAATAAAGTAAGTTTATGCCAAAAAAAATGCTGGGAAAAAAAAAAAAAAAAAATTTTTTTTTAATTCCTTGATCGTGCGAAATTTATAGTGTCTAGTGTTTATGTTAGTTTTTTTATAGACATATATTAATTATTTTTCGTGAAAAAATCCTGCTACGCGCGTCTATGTGCATTTATGCAGAAAAACGCAGTCTATTTACTCAACTTTGGACCCTAATATTTTGGAAACCAGACACTTCCCAGGTATGCTTCCATGGAGAAAAATGATCGTGATGATGAGGAGATTCCGTAGTTTTCGGGAACGTTGACGACCAAAAATCATCCTGTATAGCCTGTCATACATTATACTTATTATACTACAACACACTTACGCCGTATTTTTAGATTCCTAATGGCCTATTTATTTTAGGATGAAGTATTTATCATACCTACAGATATGAAGTGATTTTGCACTTTTGAATATTGAAGGTAGGATTAAGTTTACCTTTTTGTTAGGGCTATGTTAGCAGAGTGGGAGTTTCTATTGTATTTCTACCGTATTATATTCTACCTGTATTTCTTCAGTTTACCACTCGCATTTCTATACAATGATTTCAATTTATTGAGTTCGGATCGGTCAGTGCAGACGCGTATTTGGTTGATCTAAACTTTTTTCGAATATTTTACTTTGCTGGTGTAAGCGGAAGTCATACCTATCTCAAAGTGTTAAGACTAGTTTTGTGAACTACCAGTACAATTTCTATTGGACGTTATAAAAGTGAAACGTGCGTGTGCCGGGCTAGGCAAGGCCCCCTCACCCCCGCGAGTAATCGAGATAGCTGCTATTCACCTTCTCCAAGGAATATACTTACTCTGGCCTTCCCTAACGGCTGCAGGCATGATGAGTACATCGAAATTACCACCTAGCTCCAGGTTAATAAGCGGCAGCGGGAGCGGCTCGTATTCGGACTTGCGTACGGCTTATCAGAACGATTGCCTTTCGAGTCAGAGAAAAAGGAAACAACCAGATTTAGACTTTGAGCTCAAACAAGAACTGGATGAATTTCGAAAGGATATCATGACTTTCTTTCAAAATTTTGCTGATTCACAGAAAGAAAATACATCAAAGCTGTATAACGAACTAATGGATATTAAAAGCGAGATCAAAACTATGAAAACCGCTACTGAGAATTTATCTATGGAACAAACCAACTTTAGTGTAAAATTATTAAGTATCGAAACCCGAAGTAACAACATGCAGGATAAGATTGATTCACTACAAGCTGATTTGTACTGGCTCAAAACCCATAACAGTGATTCCCCGCCGCATAATCCGCTACTCTCTTCCCACGAAGACATAATCTCGGAGTACCAAAACCGGTGCCTGCGAGAAAGAAATATAATAGCGGGTATATCGGAACCAGATAACAAGAATATTATGTTGAGACGTAAGCATGATTATGATGAGGTAGTTAAGGTAATTACTACGATTTACCCTGATTGTCCCAAACCTAATAAAACAATACATTTGGGAAAGTATACACCTCACAAACACCGTTCCATAAAGGTTCTATTTGAATTGCCAGACACTGCCCGTTACCTTTTACGCAATAGATCTAAAAACGGCGATAAGATCAAAATATATCCAGACCAAACATTAATGCAACAAAACTTTATGAAAAACCTAAAGGAAGAACTTTCTCGTCGGATTAGTGATGGTGAAACCGATCTCATTATAAAGTATATATATAAAAATCTTCTGTTCGTGTGTTTGTAATGGATTTCCCTCTAAATGGCTCAACCTATTTTGATGAAATTTTGTGTGTGTGTTCAAGTGGGTTCGAGAATAGTTTAGACTTACGATTCGATCAATGACCTTTTTTTCGGCACTCCATGCGGCCGGAGTCCAAAACCTTTATTTAGTTGACCGAATTGTGAAGCTAAACCATCCTCGAACCAACTTAAACATGCACACAAAATTTCATCAAAATTGGTCCAGCCGTTTAGAAGGAGTTCACTTAAAACCACACGAAAAGAAGATTTGTATTGTTGTTTATGTTAGAACTTTTTGCATAGGATCCGGCAGATTGCGGTGCAGTCGCTGTGACGAATATTCAATATTTCTTTTAAAACGAAAAACCGACTTCCACCCAAATCTCGAGCTTACTAAAGTAAAATTTTACTAAAGGGCAAATATAAATTGCGTTAAACCGTGTACGAAGTTTAGGAGGCATAATATTGTCAAATTTATATGCCAGCAAATGATTAAATAGGCCACATGACAAAAGAGAAAAAGGACTAGGCTTCGAAACTTTACGTCTGACCAATTTCGGTCATGGCGATCACTTCTACTCCTAGATATTACTAAGTTGGCGTTCATGCGCTCGGAGATGGATTACATTTACATAGCCAATCTTTGCCCTGAACGCCCGCGCACACAGAGGACAGGTTAGTGCGCCATTATTGTAATTATAGATAATGGCAGCAGGAGGACGAGTCTTTAGTTCATCACGTTTAGCGTCAAGGTCAGCTTGACGCTGCTCCTCAAACTCGTGTACTTGCTTTATCACCGTCCTGCGCCACTCTGGTCGCTGTGCTGCCAAAACTTCCCATTTAGATGGATCTATATTGCATCTCCTCAAATGTCTTTTCGGAACATCTTTGCATCTGAGGAGTTGCCCGCCGAGTTCCCGCTTGCCTTCCTCCAGTGCAGAAAAGAAAATGCACTTAGCCAATCTCTCTTCCGCCATACGAGACACATGACCGCACCACCGAAGCTGCCGACGCATTAAATAGGCCTCAATGCCACTTACATTGGCTCTTCGCAATACTTCGGTATTACGCACTCGGTCGGACTATCTGATTCTCATGATGGATCAGAGGCACTTGAGGTGGAATCGATCCAGAGTGCATATGTGGCAACGGTACATGCACCACGCCTTGGAGGAATATAAGAGATTTGGCAGCACAACAGCCATGTACACTCTTATTTAAGTAACATATAATTACACTCCTTCTTCCTGCCCTATTCCCAATCATTTGGGGTCGGTGCAATATGTAGGTACTCTTCTTTCATTCATCCCTATTATCCGTCATCTCGTTATTCTCATGTTCACTCTTCCTCTATAACCATTTTACTTCGGACACGGCTTAACGCAACATATAATTTCACGACTTAACACAATTATCTTCATCTTCATAAGCCTATTGCAGTCCACTACTGGACGTAGGCCTCCCCCTGCCATACTCTACATTTTGTTACTAAAAAGTTCCACTATCTGTTTTTCGGCGGCTCCATCATCAGACCCTTGTTTCCTTTATATTATGTGTAGCTGACCAAAATTCTCTATAGATCTATAGATCTAAAAACGGGCTACTCATGCCTTTTATATTTGAGGATATCCCTAGATTCCTTAGAGATTCCATCATCAGATGTTATGTTTTATATGTAGGTGATAAAAACGCTCAGTAAAAGTATAAAAACAGACTACATGTGCCTACAATATTCGAGGATTGCCCTCGATTTCTCCAAGATCCCATCATCAGATCCTGATGTGGTGAATATGGGACCAACCTGGAAGTATACCATGACCAATTATAAAAAAAATTAAAATCGGTTCATAAATGACGGAGTTCTGAGGTAACACATAAAAAATAAAAAAATAAAAACATACAGACGCATTGATAACCTCTCTTTTTGAAGTCGGTTAAAAATATACTATAGTTTCAGTTACGCCCGGTAGATGGTTGTTATATCTCGGAAATGTTTCCTTTTCCCTACATAAATAAATCTTCTGTTCTTGCGTTTGTAATGGATTTCCTTCTAAACGGCTGGACAGGTTTTCATGAAATTGTTTGTGTGTGTTCAAGTGGGTTCGAGGATGGTTTACATTTACAATTCGGTAACTGAATAATGTTTTTGAACTCCGTCCGCGTGGACTGCAAAAATAACAAAATGTCGTTGACCGAATTGTAAATCTAAACGATTCTCGAACCTATTTGAACCTATGTAAAAGGTTCTCTAACATCAACAACAATACAAATCTTCTGTTAGTGTGTTTGTAATTGAACTCCTTCTAAACGGCTGGACCGATTTTAATAAAATTTTGTGTTTGTGTTCAAGTGGGTTCGAGAATGGTTTAGACTTACGATTCGGTCAACGACATTTTGTTTTCTCTGCAGTCCACGCGGACGGAGTCCAAAAACATTATTTAGTTGACCGAATTGTGAAGCTAAACCATCCTCGAACCAACTTAAACTTGCACACAAAAATTTATCAAGAAGTCCGTTTAGAAGGAGTTCAATTAAAACCACACGAAAACAAGATTTATAAAATAACATAACAAAATGTCCTTGACCGAATTGTAAATCTAAACAATTCTCGAACCTATTTGAACACACACGAAAAATTTCATTAAAATCGGTCCAGCCGAAGGAGTTCAATCACAAACACACTAACAGAAAATTTGTATTGTTGTTGATGTTAGAGAACTTTTTACATAGGATCCGGCAGAATGCGCTGTAGTCGTTGTGTCGATTACTCACAAGGATAATAGTTTCAGTTACGCCCGGTAAATGGTTGTTATATCTCGGAAATGTTTCCTTTATGTTTATATAATTAATTAAATCTTCTGTTCGTGTGTTTGTAATTGAAGTTCTTCTAAAACCGATTTTGAAGATTTTTTAGTGTGTGTTCAAGTGGGTTCGAAAATGGTTTAGATTCACAATTCGATCAATTAGACAATGTTTTTATTACGGTCCATACGAGTATTGTTACAGCATATTTCAGAAAGTTTGCATTTAAGGCGTGGGACAGGACAACGTCTGTCGGGTCCGCTATTTATAAAGTATATTAATGGGCTCCCAAGATAGTTAAAAAGCGAATTCCAAAAAACCAAAACCTGGAAATCATGCCCACGGTAACTTCGAAGTAGACAAACTGCGAAATATTACGCACTGTTTAAAAACGGAATATCAAGACCTACCTACATGTTCTTCTTCTTTGAAATTTTTCTACGCAAACGCTTGCAGTATATGTAAAGACAGTAAGTTCGACGAACTGAAATGCATACTGAAAACAATGAAGTTGACAATCCACCTAGTAATACTTACCGAAACATGGCTTAAATCTGAATTAGATGCCAAGTCCTATCAGTTACCTAAGTACACACATGTTTATAACTATCGCCCTGATTCTAAGGGTGGTGGTGTATCTATCTTCGTATACAATAGTTTGGAATTCGAGATCTTAGAAGACTTGTATAAGGATGACAACCACTACCTGTGGATATTATTACCTAAGTTTGCATTTAATGTTATAGCAATTTATAGACCGAACCTAAGAAGAACGAACCTAAATACTTTTTGCGAGAAATTTACGACGCAACTAGTAAAAAAGAAAAGAAGTACAGTTATTGGCGATTTTAACGTAGACTTGTTGGTCCCAAATAAGATTTCAACAGATTATCTGAACGATATAACGGAAGGCTGGGTATGTTGTTATGAACAAGATATATAAACGGTGCTGTATCAGAGTCACTGCGTCTACTGCCACAATTATTGATCATGTATACTCAAATCTATTGGATAACCACCTCCACCTTGCCATCATTGACTCCTCGATGTCTGACCATAAACAGGAGGTCTACTCTGAAGTGACGATATACGAAGTATCGGCCGAATATCGTGGTGTTGCCTACTACGAATTTCCTTCGATCGAATCAGTCGCGCCGTTTTTTTTCATTCGGTCCGATCGAACTCTATTTGACAGGTATAAGGCTAGATAATAGAAAGCTTACAATATTAGTCAATGTGAATTATTCTCTATGGTTCCGAATGAGTTGTGAACTCAGATGAATGAATCCGAACCAATTTCGTAGTAGGGTCATAGGCTGTTATAGGCTTCGATTCGGTCGGGCTTCGGTCGGACCGAAAGATTCGAAAGCGGCATTTCAGAGTAGACCCCCAGATTTACCTTGAACTTGACAAATATAGGCCTAATGACAGACAAAAAATACGCTACAGTGCTATTGATTACTTGACACTCTACAGTAGTGTCGCAGGGGCTGGCTATGTTAATGATGGGCATTGTTATGATGACTTTGAAATGTTTATTAAACAAGAAATAACCAAAAATAGTGTACTGAAATACAAAACATTAAACCTGCCGCTGAAAGATTGGATTAAGAAACCTATAATAGACTGCATAAATAACCGTAACTATCTATGGAATAGATTAAAAAGTGATCCCGAAAATGAACAATTACAGGAAAGTTTTAAAAGAGAAAGAAACAATGTAACCAAACTTTTTAAAAAATCTAAAAAAGCCTTCTATTATAAATCATTTAAACAGTGTGACAATAACCCAAGAAAAACTTGGAAATTAATAAATAGTTTAGCTAATAATACTAATAAAAGTAGCTGCGTTCCTCCAAAACTTATTTGTGAATATAATATTTTAACTAAGGGTAACGAAATTTGTGACTGTTTAATAACTTATTCTCGTCGGTTGGCGATTAATTGGCGAAGAAAAATAACTGTAATAACAGTACAGACTGCTCACAGATATGTATAAAGGATGATCACGGTAAGCAAAATAAAAACTATGGAGATTATGTATCTCAAACGCCGAAAAGACGCCGAAATCACGCCGCCGCCGCCGTCGATAATTATATTATCGGCGCACACATCTAATACATTAATATATACAGGGTGTAACAAAAAGGGTATGTTAAGCGAAAAGCTATGTAAATAGCCCACTATAGAGAACCTATCTACAAAATTTAAGACTCGAAATCACATTTTTATTTTTCAAGATTGTATGAAATTTCCTGAGATATTTAAAAATTCTCCATACTATCCGGAAAAATAAACATGTGATTTCGGGTCTCAAATTTTGTGGATAGGTTCTCAGTGGGCTGTTCATATAGCTTTTCGCTTAACATACCCTTTTTGTTACACCCTGTATATATATATATATATATATATATATAGAGTTGTTATTCCTACTACATTATTGTTATTACGATTGTCAAATTATGCACACAGGCCTTCGAGAAATCAGCAATTACATCAAGAATAGGCATCAATAAATTCTAGCTTCGTACAATACCATCAATTATTCTAGTAACCAACAGGGTGAATGTTAAGTGCAGTGCTAATAGCATCGGTCCGGGCGCATCGATCTGACCAATGCCATTAGTGCACCTCAATCGATACCTATATTTCTTCAGCCAATTGCAGTCCACTGCTGGACGCTGAACGTAGGCCTCCCTCAGGGCACGCCACAAGGTTGCTGCCATAGGGGAGGGGGGGGAGGATTGCCCATAGTCACCACGCTGGGCAGACGGGTTGGTGACCGCAGTGTAATTTTCGGACTATGTTGTCAGCACGGGAGAGCAGCGCCTCCCAGAAACCCTTAATCGCCTCGTACGATACCCATGGGCAGGCATGGGGTGGTACAAACTGTACTCTGCCGGCACCAGGCGGCACCTATTTACCTACCTACTGTTTAATTAAACTAAAGATGGAAGCGGTGATAGCTAGTCGGCACGCGTAGGTCCGATGCCAGTCCCAAGCACTGTATCACTGAATTTTAACACTCAAAAATTGTCCCTTAGCTAAACCCGAGGAAGGTTGGTGTAAGGCAATCCTGGGCAATTTGAGTTTTGAAAGAAAGCGTGCTGCGCCGACCCCACAAATAATGGGGTAAGGGCAGGAAAACCACAGACTATTCCCAAAAGACATAAGATGATTGCAACCTACTCGTAAACAAAGCTTCACGGATCTACACTTGATATGATCCTGGCACAACCTCTTTTGGTTTATCTACTTTCATGATATTCTCCATGCACACACGTGGTGAAATTTTAGAGAAAGTTCAGATCAAGGGGTACTCTTGATCTGAACTTTCTCTAAAATTTCAACAATTAGATCGGTAAAAGTCGGGCTAGGTGTTCCATTCCAACCCTTCCATCCACTCTTTCGTTTGTAAGTCTACTCTCATTCATCCTCTCCTCTCCACTGCACTCATTTCCACTAAATTCTTGGTGTTTTGGTTTCTGCTATACCTAACTTCCACTACCATATTTAGAGTTCACACAGAAGAGCACCAGAAGATATAACTTTTTATTGGTAAGTCTCGAATTCAATAATAATTTTACACACTGTACGCACAGCAGAAAACTATTACAAATCAATTTCGACTGATTTATTGTTGTACATATACAACAAAGATTATTACAACAAAGTATATTTTCATACAAAAATAGTGTGCCGCTGAGCGGAGATGAAGTATGAGCCCTGCCCATTTACATAGAAACCACCTTGTAGTGACTAGCCAAACTACTTGCATAAGCGTGTGGTTACAGCTACTGCGTTACACACACTGGCCCTTAAGCTCCGCCCTTATCATGACGTCGTGGCCTCACGATTGTCACACGACTCAGTTCATAGTCCACCTCCTCTTTTATACCTTCTCCATGGTTATACTATATAGTAGACTACACAGACGTAATCTCGAAATGTAGCAGACTGAATTGGCAGTGGACTGGTCACATCTGTCGTAGAACCGATGGACGGTGTTGTAAGCGGGTTCTCGAATGGAGACGAGTGTAGCGTTGGACGTCCTCCGGCCAGATGGACCGATAATTTAAAGACGGCGGCTGGTAGTGACTGGCTGGCATAAACGGGAAATCGAGCCTTGTGGCGTGCTCTGGGGGAGGCCTACGTCCAGCGGTGGACTGCAAAAGTCTAACGACTACACAGTACACACTATACGGAACCTAATAGGTAAATTCAATTTAAAATTCTTTGCGTAAATCCCATTGGCAAACATATAGAAAATGTGACTTTCAGTCGAGCGAGATCACCGCATTTAATATAATTTGTGCCGACGAGGTACCATCAAAAGAGCATTGAGGTATCACCAGGCTGTATGTACAATTGTATTATTTGTATTTTCCCGAAACAAAGATTCTACAGTGATTCTGCGTAAAACCACACGAAGAGTGTTTCCATTGAATAATTTAATACACGTATATGGTGTGAAAATAGGGAGTTTTGTTGTTAAAATAATAAAAAGGTTTGCGTACTCGTACGAGATATTATAACACTTGGTTAACTGTGAAATGTTTAAATTGTTTTCACCCGTAGGTCCGGTGAATATGAACAAGATATTGTTTCGTTTCTCATGTAATAATTACAAATATCTACAAGTAGGTAGAAATAATATTGTACGTTTTATATATTACAAAAATTACGTGGGCACACTTAAAGTATACCTATACAAGGAGTGCAGAATGAAAAATATTTACTTATATTCATCTATTGATATAATCATCAACATCTTCGTTACTAAGTAACCGATAGATAAAGCACAGCAAAAACTACCTGAGCATCAGTCATGACATGAATGGGGGAGAATAGGGGCGCGTAAAGAATTTTCCAAACTTTCCACAGGCTCAGTAATAAACCTACTACGAGTAATATGGATAGATGGATGGATGTTTGTTACCCTTTCATGTAAAAACGGCTGGAGCGATTTTTATAAAATTTGGTATGGAGTTAGCTGACAGGCTACTTTTTATCCCGGAAAAATATTTTTATCCCGGATAATTTCGTCATTTTGTTTTTACTGCAGTCCACGCGGACGAAGTCGCGGGCGTCGACTAGTAGGAATTATAAATATCACGCGGATAAAATAAAATTTAGGACGACCGCTAGCAATGAATTTATACAGGGTGTAACAAAAAGGGTATGTTAAAGCGAAAAGCTATGTAAATAGCCCACTGTAGAGAACCTATCCACAAAATTTGAGACCCGAAATCACATGTTTATTTTTCCCGATAGTATGGAGAATTTTTAAATATCTCAGGAATTTTTCTGTTACACCCTGTATATTCATTAGACATACATCACTACTTAAAATAATGATAGGTCTTCGCTCCGCTCTGCGAAAATCATTATTCCAAGCATCACTATTTGAAATAACCTTTGACCGAATTGAGACCAAGCAGGTAAACACTAACTTAAACTCATCGCAAAATAAGAGGTCCGTTTACCACAGCTCTAGCATCTTTGCAATCTGCACACGGTTTCATACATTTTCATTTAGTTCGTGAATAATCCGCCGGACTTCTTGTACCGTAATTGGTTTAGTGTGCCACTTAGTATTAAGTAAGTATATACCTACCTAGTAAGTATCCAGTCTTTAATCCCATCAAATCTTACTAACGTAGAGATTACTTTGAATCCCACTAACCCTTGACTCTGACCTGGAAAGTTTAGCACCGCTGAAACAAAAATCTTTAACGCGTGTAGTTATAATACCAAAACCGAGAAATACAGAAACCCCAAACCCGTTATATCCAATAATTTGTAGTGTACAGTTAATTAGCTGTGTGTCATACATTTAGTCAGGTATCACAATAATAATCCCCCAACATATTGTAATTAGAGCAACCAGCGACCAATCCAATTGCGTTGATAAAGGGTAGATGTAGCCTGGCCGCATTCCAACCGAACAATGCGCTTCGGCCCGGTCAGAGTTGTGGCTATTACAGAACAATGCGGCGACAACCTATGAGCCACTTATTCTGATTGACTAGTTGCAAACCCACCGTAATAATGGATTCCAGTGATAACTATATTGGTCTCGATTTATTTTACCTTTAACTTAGATTTATTTATTGTATGAGGGAGGACATTGCGCGGTTGGATGGACCTTCTTGTGGAAGAGAAATGTACAAAGTTATTTTTTTATAATATGCATGCCTATGCTGAAAAGCAAGACAATTAAGAAACCCGGTGTTTAATATAAATATTATGTACATTCTTAATCGATTGTTAATAAAGGCTATCTTTATCATTAATGCATGCACTAAAAATACATTAAATCAATTTACCCTAATATGGCTGAATTTCGACCACTAGTAAAAAATAAAAAATCTTGGCATTTCCTATTCTTATACGACTCTGTGTCTACTGATGGAGTAATAATATACATAACTATCTATAATGAGTTATGGTTAGTTAACGAAATGCAATTTCATAATTTATATCTCTTTAAATTACGAAGAATGCAACTGTAGAATGAATTATATCAACTATCTAAAATATCTACAATTACCAATTCAGTAATTCTACATCTTATTGTCAAAATACCTACCTATAGCTATACCTAAGCTCGTTTCGTGGAATGGAATAATTCTACTCTATATTGGAACCAAATATTGCAATGATAGCTATCTATCCAGTCGCAATAGCTGACTAAAATAATGGAATGAAATGGAGTCGTAGATTATACAAATTCGAAATGTACATAAATTATGTAATATAATAAATACGTATTTATTATACATATTCGAATCTGTAAAAGTTATACATTAACTTATAGTAGGTATCCGTCGTCCGTCTAAAAACAGTGGTCAATTCCAGAGCATTCAGAGATAAACCAACGTCCACCAACTAGTTAGCTATTTAAAAATCTAATTCCTTCTCAGTGCCTTCGTTTAATGTATATAGGTATACCTATATATTGTCTGGCTCTTGATTGACACCGGTTCGGTCAAACGGGTTTAAATATAATCTACAATTGGACAAAATGTTCTTCCTAAAAACTTCCCCCGAGAGAATAACCTAGCTAATTATTTCTGAGTGAGTCTCCTGGGTCTTGCTCCACCAAACATTAGGATAAGCACAATTTTAACACACCTTCTGCGGGAAACAGGATGAAAACTCAAGCTCTCGATTCTGTTAGTTGCCATTTCCACATACTTAGGTACCTCAATTCAGTGCATTGCTAAAGATATTTCAAAGGCATATAAAAGTCTTCTTCAGTCACAGGAAACATCTATTTCTCTCCAATACGAGTACAATAAGCGAAACTCGAGTGCCGTATTGCTGAAAAAATAAGCTTCTTATCACATCCTGCTTAGAACGAAATACGCCAAGATCACATAAGGTGAATCTATTTGTGTTGAAAAGTCGGAAGATAGGTATAAGGCATTTTTGGGGCTAAAAACATTTTCATTTTTCAAAAAAGGACACTGAACCACTTCTATGCTGCTCTGGGAGTAAAAAAAACGTATAATACTACAGCTGCTTCTCTTCCCGGGCATACTGTACTAGTCAGTAGAGGTACCTGTCACTACCTACTAACCGCACTTGTACATCTTTATATTCCCTCAAAATTGATCAGAAGTGGCACCATGTGGTTTTATCGGCCCTTGGTGCTCTGCCTACCTCGTAAAGGATAAGGGCGTAATTATATGTATGTATGCTTCACAAACATTTTCTTATTGCATTGTATGCAAGTGATTTAGATTGTTTGCAGTCTATTACATTGACTTATTTGTGTCTCCATTAAATTGACTTTATCTTCCTCTACAAAGCTTTTGCTGTCCGTATTTTAATGTAACTTAACAAATTGTTTGCGTTTGTTTAACTTACTGCGCTACATGACAATATGGGTTATAGTTATAGTGATGATTATTTTCATTTGTCTGTGTAACTATAATGAAAATGATGATTGCTGCCTTGTCACTTGTTTTCGACTTGGCGATACCACTACCAAGCTTCCTGGTGAGTATAAATTCTAAAGAGTATGTAATCCGAAATATAAAACTCACAATTTTCCGACCTTTTTTTACAAATACTAAGACATCTTAATGGAAACCTACCCTAGCTAGGTTTCCATTAAGAATAATCAAAAGCAAGACAATGATGAAAACTCAAAGGAATGTGTAAAGAAAAAGCTTGGGACCTACATAATGTAAATTTTTATCTCAAATAATCCACAAGCTTTCTATTGAAAGAATTAATCCTAAAGATTTCCCAGTTTTATTTTGGAATTTACTCTAAATTACCTATGGATTTAATTCGAGAAACTGCAAGTCATTAATTTACGAAATCATAATACTACATATTTCGGAGTGATTTTCTCTACAGTATTTTAGGTGATACTCTCTAATAACAGTATTTTAGTGATTAAAAAAACAAGAAAATGGTACCTAGTTTTAAGCCCAAAGAAATCCGACTAACGGAATTTTTTGGGTAAAATCAAGTTTTGTGGTAATCAGCCGCAACAATAATTTTGTATACATAAAAGTCTAAAATAAGGAAATGGTTCCTGTCTATATAATGCATTCAAAATTTTAAAACTCAATACTTGTACGCTGCTTGATCAAAGATTTTTGCAATGAGATTCTTTTGAAGCAGCTTACTGGTAAAATTAGGTAAAATAGGAGCGTAGGTACACAATACATGGTGATTTTTGGTCGTCAACGTTCGCAAAAACTACGGAATCTCCTCATCATCACGATCATTTTTCTCCATGGAAGCATACCTGGGAAGTGTCTGGTTTCCAAAATATTAGGGTCCAAAGTTGAGTAAATAGACTGCGTTTTTCTGCATAAATGCACATAGTAGCAAGATTTTTTCACGAGAAATAATTAATATCTGTCTATGAAAAATAGACAGATATTAATTATTAGCTAACTATCATAAACACTGGACACTATAAATTTCGCCCGATCACTTAATAATTTTTTTTTTTTTTAAATTACATTGTTTCCCAGCATTTTTTTGGCATAAACTTACTTTATTTGATGTATAGAGTACGTACCCTTCGTTAAGGGTGGCAACGAAAAAACATTCTGTATAAAGCAAGAGCGTTATAAAAGAGTATGTTAAGTAGAAAAGTATGAAGATACACATACATAATTATAAATATTAATAAATGTACATTAATCATATTATATTCAGAGCAAATAGCACGCGGAATGCAATTTTCCTGTTCTGAATTTACGTAAACTATAAACATTTCGAAAGTTCTAAACAAGAGGAACTTGCACATACCTACCTACACGGCGCGGAGCGTATTACTTTGGAAGAATAAACCTTCAAAGAGACAAACGTACCTACCTACTCGTACATATCTATGAGTTGGTAAGTAATACCCATGTTAATACTTGAAGCCATGGCTGTACCTATCCTTTTGCGGAGTGTGAAATTGGATACACCTGGTACAAATAAAGCTGCAATAGTTTTACCTTTGGAACCTACATAAACAGACTGTGAGTTTGCAATTTCAAATCGTTTAAAGCAACGTAAAGCAGTTAACCAATCGTGATGTATTTTTATATACCCATAAAGACTATAAAGCTGTGTATCCACTGGAACGGAGAAGGCTGTGGATTATATAATATAATACCTACATGGGCTCAGTCAGCTCCAGTCCTGCAATCCCAATTGGTTAATATTTCTTAATTTATCCAATCCGCAACCTCGCTCCTCTCCAGTGGACAAGCAGCCTAACCATTGATCCTAAAAAATCCTCATTGTTCCTACTACCTTTCTCGCTACACAATCGAATCGAAAAGAGTTTTTTACATTTTACCATACTTTACGCACAATCAACCGAAGAGTTAGGGTCGAATTTTATAAAGAAAAACACAAACGAGGGGGACATTTGACCCAGTACCTGCTACAGGTGCGGAATATACAGGATGATTTTTGGTCGTCAACGTTCCCGATAAACTACGGAATCTCCTCATCATCACGATCATTTTTCTCCATGGAAGCATACCTGGGAAGTGTCTGGTTTCCAAAATATTAGGGTCCAAAGTTGAGTAAATAGACTGCGTTTTTCTGCATAAATGCACATAGACGCGCGTAGCAGAAATTTTTCACGAAAAATAATTAATATCTGTCTATAAAAAAACTAACATAAACACTAGACACTATAAATTTCGCACGATCAAGGAATTTAAAAAAAAAATTCAAAAAAAATTATTTTTCCAAGAATTTTGTTTGGCATAAACTTACTTTATTTCATGTATAAGTACTAATCGTTCGTTAAAGGTGGCCACAAAAAAACATCCTGTATAATTCTATCGTACGAATTTATATACGGTGTGACAGACTGGAAATACTACATATTGAGCTTGACGGCAGCTTAGCTTTTCGTATTCTGCGTAAATTATATCGGGACCTCGTGACGGCCGATATTGGGGTAGTTTCCTATGGTTGAATCTTAATAACATCTTATTATTATCAGAATAAATAAAATTACAATTTGAATGTAAGTCCAAATGAGGTAGTAATAAGCCTTCAAAATTAAGTAGGCAAGTCCATTTTTAAAATGTGAAATTAATTGTGAAAACACCTGCATCATTAACAGCAACTTTTGTTTTGTGACCATATTTATAAACGCAATATTTAATATAGCTGTAGAACAAAAGTTCTTTTACGCGCATACAAGTTGCTCAAAGAGTGACGTCACTTCGTGGTAGCCGTTTGTCGGAAATAACTAACTTTATAATAAATATTTTGATTCCTCTACTTTCAACCAATCAAAAGTTCGATTCTAAATAGCCAATCAGAACACACTTAGTTTTTTGCTTAATTTTTATGTTCAAAATGGTCCATTACCGTCTGGACGATTTCTCAATGTAAAACGTGTATTTTGTGTCTTAGATTTGTTGATTATTTCGTTTTAAATATGTTTAGAATGCTGTAATGTAGTTTTGTGTAAATATTTAATATAGCTTTTAAGGTTTAAATAGTTTTCTTCGTTCTGACGATAAATTTACTTTTATGCCTACACAAAGGCCTTTTATATATAGGTAGATTCTGTTAAATTCAGTTAAAAGATTCTAATTACAATGTAACTACAGTAATTAAACCTATTTTAGTTTTCTTTATAATTTTTAAATTATTTGTAATTCAGTATGACGTCATCCAACTTGTCCAAACTTGTTCATATTTCTAACTTCCTTATTGGCTAAATAAAACCACACCCATTTATGCAAAATTGTAAAGTTCCGCTATTGGTTCAAATTAGATCTGTGCTTTTAACTAACACTACATGTTGTAGTAGCTATTGTTCATAACTACCCGTGATTTTGTGAAAATAAATATATTCCATTTGATCTTCGAAGCAGTTTTTTATTTATTATCATACAGTCCACGTCAAACACCGTTTGTATGGAGCATTTTTTGGCAAGTCTAAAATTGTAATTTTAAAATCATTATAACTCGGAAAGGTTTGCGAAGTTTTTTTTTCGCAAATGTTTATTTTATGATCTTTCGATATAAATACAAATAAAAAAATTGTAAACGACCCTATTTATTTAAAAGTGCAAAGACTATTTTCCAGTGAAAACTTCAACTGGGTTTCATTGTCTTGTATTCTTTATTGTACACACAAACATTGGACATGACTTCAGATAGTTACAAAGAGAATGTTCAACGGCGAGCTTATGTCTTTGAGAGATTTCTACCAGCAAACCCAAAACACAATAGAGGGCGACTTTGAAGAATGAAGAACGCTTGTTTCTGGGACCATAGTTTAGTGCTTTTACTTTCAGCATTACTCTCAAATTTTTGATGGCGGCAAGTAGTTTTTTTTATGCCGTCAAAACACTTTAGAAGATAAATGCTTCAAATGCTTTAGAAAATATAGGTATTTTCCAATGTATAGAGTTTTTGAAGCGGACAGAGCTACTTTGTCATTAATATAAAGAAGAGAAATATCCACCAATCGACTTTTAATTAGGGTTATTATGAAATTGTAATGGAAAGTATACTCGTACATATAGTGTTTTGTGTTATAATGTAATGTCTGTGAAAGTCGTTCACAAGCAATGCCAGGTATAACGATGTATATATAATATACATCGTCGTCGTCGTCGTCAGCCTATTGCAGTCCACTGCTGAACGTAGGCCTCGCCCAGTGTACGCCACATGGCTCGATCTCCCGTTTCTGCCATAAACATATATTCAAAATATTAATTTCACTCATAAGCCCGCAGAGCAGCTTTGTGGCAAAGCTGTTAGTGATAATTGGCGTCACCGCGGATAGGACCCAAGTGCAGAGGGCCACTTTACCATCTTTGGCTCTCGACTCTTTATCTTGTCTTCATTGGCTGGTTAAGAGGGAACAGCGTAAGAGCGGAATCTTTGCTTCCCATAAGTGGCGCATATTTTACATTTCCTCCAGGGTGGAAATGTAAAATGTCATAATGCCGGGGGTAATTGACGTTCACACCCCACAGTTTTACCTCTCTGCACCCTTAGCCGCCCGCTCTGGTGTTGCCTACCCGGTATGCGCCACTTATGGGAAGTCCACCTCAGTTAAATTACGGCCGGGAAGTCACCGCCTGCTACCTCATAATTTTGGGACTAGGTTGTAATGGAGGGCTAATAACCCTATCCAGCCACCTTGTCTTTCCATCGCACGACTTAGATCTGCCCGCGCCAATAATCTTTGCACATGGCGGGGACCATCACCGGGTGTATCATAATGTGCGCTCGGTGATTATGGTGTATCCCACACCATAATGAAATTCTCTTAAAATCCATCTTGGCTACGGCCCGATGCTCGCCTCTCAAAGGACCGGGACTCTGTATTCCCGTGAATTTCGGATAAGACTCATAAAATAAATCCTGGATTAAAGACTTACTGAAAGTTTTCTAAAACCTTAACTCAAACACTTTGATGAGTTCTAACTGAACCAATATTTTGGGCATTTCAAAAGTTAAGTTTCAAAAAGTCTTTGACCCTTATCCTTGTGAGGCGTGACCTAGGCAAGGCAAGGTCTCGGCCCAGCAGGTCATGACATAGCGACATAACTATACGGATAGCTAGACATAAAACCTAGGTTACCCCACTAGACAGGCGCCAACTTCCATGGCGCCCCGCGCCGGTTGCACTGAACTAAACAGTTGACCAACGATCGATTTGACATAAGATTATATTATTGTGAACGCCCTCGACTCCGTCCGCGTGGACAGCAGAAAAAACAAAATGTCGAAATTATCCGAGATAAAAATATTTTCCCGAGATAGTAAATTGTAGCCTATGTCCATTGGAAAAATTGAACCTTCGCTAAACAACTGCAGCGGTATAGGTGCAATTTTCGTTTTCTCGGAATCATTCTCTTTCAACTGTTGTAACTACGTTTGGAATAATGTAATGTTAAATTAGCTAAATGAAGTCGAGCACCCGACTCGAGTGTTGCCAGCTAAATTTTTAAACGTTCAAACTTAATTGATGTGGGTTGCAGACACGTTAACGATTAAAACAAACTATGCAGGAGCTAGGTTAGCGAGACCTTGAGAACAATTTAGGAGCTATTATAATCGGCGTAATCTATTAAAGGGCTGGCTACTTTTAGAATTTATTACTAGAGGAACGTCACAAGTTTTTTATTCATCAAGTTTGTAAATGCAACCAATCATGTATCTATACTATACAAATAAATAAGTTAGAAGTGTATTTATGGGATTATTTTAGATAAATATGATTGTAATCATATGAATGAAATGTGCGAACTAAATTAAATGCAATCAACTTTATGGGCCGAAACACTTAACCGCGTTGCGCCACTGCTACTAGCGGTTTTGTTTCGGCCCTATGGCCCTAGTTAATTTAGATATTTTTTTCATTAAAGGTTATATTATTTATTTACGGATACGTTCTAGAAAGATAATAACTACTTTTTGGTAGACCTTATATATCAGTTTTGGACTAAATGAAATGTACAAGTACCTGCTACTTCGGGATGATTAGAACAAAAACGATTACAGCGCCACGCGTCACATTGATTTTTCAATATTTTGCCTCAATTCGTTGAGCCGTTGCAGTATAAACCATACTATGAGCGAGTAATCTTTATCCACACATCCATCCTGACTGAAGTCAGCAACTGTACCGTTATAGAAAGTAAGGAGGTGATGATAGATGTTTGAATTGATTATAGTTGAGAAAAAAATGAAAAATTGGCTATGTATATGTCGTGGCCATATTGTAAAATTGATCATTTCATGAAATGGTCGAGCATTTCATGAAGTGGTCGCATTTCATGAAGTGGCCAATTCAATTTGACCAGATCGTTAAATCGTCTACATTTCACGATTTTGTCATCCACGTTTGGCCAAATCGTATTAACAGGGTGTCCATAAAATCCGAATGTGGTAAGAGCTTATATAAATAATATATACCATGGGTGGCCAACCGGTCGATCGCGATCGACTGGTCGATCGCGTATATTAGTTCAATCGATCGTGGCAAAGCAAAAAAAATACGTGGAACAGACTGCGCAACCACTGCGCGCTGTGTTGTGAATTTATTTAAAGGTTTTTTTTAAATAAAAAAAATAATAAAGAAATTGAAAAAAATCCTCACCTATTTGTGTAGGTACTGAATTATGCCGTTTCATTTTTAAGTTTGTAATTGGTAGATCGCACAGGGTGCCGTCAGTGAACAGTAGATCTTGGGTCTAACCAAGTTGGCCACCCCTGATATATACCGTACACCATATATAAGTATACCATAAGGTATGATGATATGTTTTTTTTTGCTATTATTTATGTGATATTTTCACAATATAATATTTAAAAACATAAAAGACTTTACAAAAGCGATTCGCATCTGGCACATCGCCGGACGCTGCCTGGGCACGCTCGCTCCGCTCGCTCGGCTCGTGCGTCATTTGTCATAGTCTAACCTAACCTAACCTATCGTAATCTAAGGTTTTTGCTTAACAATATTATTATAAACCACCATTAAGTCTAATATACATTATACAATATAACACACTATCCGTGAACTTCTTCTGCATAGTCACCCTACTCTCTTTAATTTGTTTTATAACCTAAAAAGAAAAATCCGCCATCTTCACACATAAATAAAACGCGCGCAGCGCCTCTACCGGTGATTCATGTAACTATTTTACGATATGATCAATAATCTTGACCACTTCATGAAATGATCGGGCGTTAAGTTGCCCATATCGAGAAACGATTTTTATCATCGATCTGCCCAAGCCATATCATGATGTGGCCAATAGACAGTTGAACTTTTCATGAAATGCGACCATTTCATGAAATGCTCGACCATTTCATAAAATGATCAATTCTACTATATGGCCACGACATATACATAAATCTGTCTAAAATACCAATTTTTAGTTGTCAAACAGTCGTGGGGCACCCAAGTTATTCTTCTCTATGCATCCATGAGATAGCTTAAATTTTGGCACAAGCTGTTGCAGAAGCAAATTGTTTAACTTCTGGTGATGCTTGAGGTCGGAGTGGCTAAGTCCACGGTATATTGAATAACAATTAACATAACGTCATATTACAAATCGGCTAAGCTTTTTGAATATGGGTTTGGGAGGGAGATGACTTCTAGCACTGTCTGCTTAATTAATTAAAATGGATTATGTACTCGTAAGAACCGGTAAAACAATACGAGTATCGCACAAGCGAGCGTGTCCCCTTCTGACGACCGGCGAAGTGCTTTTTAACCGACTTCAAAAAGAGAGGTTATCAATTCGTCTGTATGTTTTTTTTTATTTTTTTTTTAATGTATGTCACCTCAGAACTCCGTCATTTATGAACCGATTTAAATTTTTTTATAGTTGGTCATGGTATACTTCCAGGTTGGTCCCATATTCACCACATCAGGATCTGATGATGGGATCTTGGAGAAATCGAGGGCAATCCTCGAATATTGTAGGCACATGTAGTCTGTATACTTTTACTGAGCGTTTTGATCACCTACATATAAAACATAACATCTGATGATGGAATCTCTAAGGAATCTATGGATATCCTCAAATATAAAATGCACGAGTAGTCCGTTTTTAGATTTTTATAGAGAATTTTGGTCAGCTACACATAATATAAAGGAAACGAGGGTCTGATGATGGAGCCGCCGAAAAACAGATAGTGGAACTTTTTAGTAACAAAATCCCCCTATGGCAGGGGGAGGCCTACGTCCAGTAGTGGACTGCAATAGGCTTATGAAGATGAAGATAATTGTGTTAATTCGTGAAATTATATGTTGCGTTAAGCCGTGTTCGAAGTAAGATGGTTATAGAGGAAGAGGTAGACATGAGAATAACGAGATGACGGATAATAGGGATGAATGAAAGAAGAGTACCTAAATATTGCACCAACCCCAAATGATTGGGAACAGGGCAGGAAGAAGGAGTGTAATTATATGTTGCTTAAATAAGAATGTACATGGCTGTTGTGCTGCCAAATCTCTTATATTCCTCCGAGGCGTGGTGCATGTACCGTCGCCACATACGCACTCTGGATCGATTCCACCTCAAGTGCCTCCGATCTATTGTGAGAATCAGATGGTCCGACCGAGTGCGTAATACCGAAGTATTGCGAAGAGCCAATGAAAGTGGCATTGAGGCCTATTTAATGCGTCGGCAGCTTCGGTGGTGCGGTCATGTGTCTCGTATGGCGGAGGAGAGATTGGCTAAGCGCATCTTCTTTTCTGAACTGGAGGAGGGCAAGCGGAAACGCGGCGGGCTACTCCTCAGATACAAAGATGTTCCGAAAAGACATATGAAGAGATGCAATATAGATCCATCTAAATGGGAAGATTTGGCAGCACAACGACCAGAGTGGCGCAGGACGGTGATAAAGCAAGTACACGAGTTCGAGGAGCAGCGTCAAGCTGACCTTGACGCTAAACGTGATGAACTAAAGACTCGTCCTCCTGCTGCCATTATCTATAATTACAATAATGGCGCACTAACCTGTCCTCTGTGTGCGCGGGCGTTCAGGGCGAAGATTGGCTATGTAAATGTAAGCCATCTCCGAGCGCATGAACGCCAACTTAGTAATATCTAGGAGTAGAAGTGGTCGCAATGACCGAAATCGGTCGGAGGTCATCATTATCATCATTATCATCATATTGTCAGACGTAAAGTTTCGAAGCCGAGTCCTTTTTCTCTTTTGTCATGTGACCTTAATCATTTGTTGGCATATAAATCTGACAATATTATGCCTCGTAAACTTCGTACACGGCTTAACGCAATATATATTTGCCCTTTAGTAAAATTTTACTATAGTAAGCTCGAGTTTTGGGAGGAAGTCGGTTTTTCGTTTAAAAAAATATATTTTCTTCATATTAACAAAATGCCTATCGGTTTTGCCAAACGACGTATTACTCGTATATGTTTACGACACCTACATGTTGGCTGCTGGTATGATAAAGAGTTGATAAGAACTGTAAGTTAAACCAAAGCTTCAGTAACAGGATATTCCTATAAGATGTTATGATTCCAGTAGATGAGGAATGTTAACATACCTACAAATCGATTGATCACCGATCGATACCGTTCATTATCGATTGTTGATCGATCAACATCATCGATTATCGATGCCTTAGAACGTTATCGGTCATAATTGATCAGTTGGTATGCTAACTTTGGCTAATCTATGCATTTATTGTTCAATCAGGCGATCGATGCTGTGTATTCCATCTGCATATATCATTGGAGACTGATCCACGTCCGTTAATCTATTTATACCACCATCAATGATCCATAGATCAATCTAGTAGAAATTATCGATCGATGTCGACTAATTTATTCTACTATTGATCAATAATCGATAAATCACTATAGTAGAAATTGTTAATCAACGTCGTTGACTAGTCAATTGCATAATCCACGATTTATGAATAATAAGTGTGACAGAATTTATCGGTCGAGATCGATGATCTATGCTATCATCGATTGACAATTCTAAAATTGATCAAAGATCGATCAGTAAGGCAGAATTTACCGCTCAACGTTTACGATCTTTTGTCACAGCTCTGATCTACAGAGCAGGGTGGTAGAAATTCAACGTCAATGATCAACGTGAACTAATCCATTCGTCGATCGATGACATTTAAGATGGTATTGATAAAACATCGATCGATTGGCCTAGTTACACACAGAGCCCTGCGAAGGAATCATTCAGACTGTGGTAGGTCACTATGAGCATTGTTTGTTGCGCATATGGCTGATATGTGGATGCTGTCAAGCATTAAGTAGGGTGTCCGGATGTCCAGCTTTCCTTTTTCTTTGTAACTAGTGGGACAACTACATTCCCAAGTAATTCGACTCTTAGTGGCAGAACCTAGAATACAGTCGTTCAGCAGTGGTTTTACTGCAAAACCATACAAATAATCAAATTGGTATTCAATTCTTGCTATGATTGTTATATGTATTTTCATTATGTTTTAGCTGTGTATAATAAATGCAAAGCTTTGCAATAAATAGTTAACGTCATAACATTCCCTATGATGGTAATAAGAATGTCAATACAGTGCGTGCAGATTCTAAACAAGAGGTGACATAATAATACAGATATCCTGGTGGTGTATAGATACTTATACATAGATATATTTTTACCTCGGACGGCCTGATCATGCGTATTACCGTTGACAATCTAGATGGGTCCGAAATAGGCCTTCCTGTATTCCGGAGCCAAATAATATCCACAATCGCCTTTTCAATGCCATAAAATTACTGTAAAATACAATACAACTATTCGGTATTGCTAAACGGTAAAAGATTTTTGAACCGTGAACAAGAAAAAAAACTAATTGTAGAGGCGAGATCGAGAGTGCTCTTAGAACCATTTAGTGCTGCGATAGATAGGTACCAGCTATTACAACAGAATACTCAATTTGATGGACTCTGTTTTGAAACTAGAGTTTCGATACCATTTGCTTCACATTATTTTACAACTACTTACTTAACTATTTTTTACCCTTTTATGTACCTGCCTAAAGAGAGGTGATGAATTTTATTTCGGTATGATTTTTCGCTTCAGCCCTAATTATTAACTACGCTTTGTGACAACGATGGAAATTTCTAATACTCGTAAGGTAAAAGGTCTTTCGCTAAGCATTGTTGGAAAAATATTCGCTTTCAGCAGCTGCATATTTATAAAATAACATCTGTACAACAATGAATACGACGGAAGTTATTGTCGGCATCTGGACCGTTGTAGGGTTTCGTTTGTTTTCATCGTGAGTAGGTAATCCTGCAGCGTGCGTTGTACCGGGAATAATTAGACAATAAACGAGAGTAATATGAGCGAGCGAGTGAGGTCGACGAGACGTTCGTCCTTCGCAAGGACAGAGGTGACTCACCGAGCGGCTGGTGGAGCGCGGCGTGCGCGTCGCAGTCGGCACAGATGGTGGAGCGCAGCATCCGCTCGCGCTGCAGCCGGCGCAGCAGCTGCAGGTGCTGCGGTGTGAACACCGTGCCTGAGCGCTCGCCCACCAGCACCACGTCGCCCGCCTCCCACCACGCCTGCTCCCGCAGCGTGCCGTCCCGGTTGAACAGCCCCATGTCCTTGTACCCCTCCGGCGGACTCAGCGCGCCCGTCTCCGGATCCTGGTAGCGGTCGCACGCTCCGCATCCCGAGCACTCCTCGCTCTCTCCCTCGTCCGAGTACCCGCACTCGTCCCGCACCACAATAATATAGTCGGCCTCGAAGAACTCATTGGCGCTCTCGTCAAAAATTACTCTATGTTTTTTGTTGTTTCTACCGCCTTTTTTGAGCGAGGACTTTAGGTTGTCGTGGTCCTTGTTGTGTCGCGTGTCGCGTGCTGCGCGATCGCCGCGCATTTTGGCGGGCGTGTAATCGCGGCATACGCGATTGCCGGAGTGGCGACGATGAGGGCCGTGCGGGTGCCGGAGCGAGCGAACGCGAGTGCCGCCGCGGCGGAGGACCGCAGCGCCGCCGACCGCTATCGATCGACCCGCAACTTACGTTTCTACATCTCAGCCTCTAGGCCTAAACACCCGAAATCACGATAAATGCAAGTCTTAAGACAAGTATAAGTTCTTAGACACTTCTGTATGATCGGATTACCTGCGGAATGCTTGGCGTACGAACGTGTTAGCGAGTTTCACGAGATGACTAACGTTTAGTAACGGATTTACTTTATGGTGCCGACTACTTAGGTAGGTAATTGTTGCAATTACCAAAATACTTTATTTTGTTGAAAAATACCTGTTTGTTATCTTTTTTCCATGAATGTATAAAGAACAACGGGCGTAATGCTGTCAAAAGATTAAAGCACCGAAATGGCGGCGCGTTGGGCATGTGTGCGTATTTTCCAGTAGGCGCCGAGCTTACTATGTATTATAGTTTAGGGCTTCCAATCCCGCGTGATGCGGGATTAGCGAGTGCGATCGCTCTGTAACCGGATTTTTTTTTCATCGAACCCGTAATACGTGTGGGTATCTATGGATAGGTCTTCAAAAATGATATTGATGTTTCTATTATAATTTTTTTCTAAACTGAATTTGCGCGAGAGACACTTCCAAAATGCGGGTATATGGTACTTCTAAAATAAGAGAATGATAAAACTAAAAATATATATGATGTACGTACATTATCATGCAAACTTCCAACGAAAATTGGTTTGAACGATATCTAGTAAGTAGTTTTTTTTATACGTCATAAATCGTAAAGCAAATTACCTTTCTTCGTATGAAAGGCACAAACCCTTCATGGGCGAGTCCGACTTGCACTTGTTTTTGTTACAAATAATAGGTGTTATTTTATTGATCTCATATTAATAGTAATATGAACGTAAATAAAATGTGGAGTTGATTAATTCATTGCTTTATTTGCCTTATATAACTGAATATTTTCAATATGCGGGATCCCGCAAATACCGAGATCCCGCGGGATTGAAAAATCGTAGTCCCGTAAGCACCGAGATTGAATTCAGGCTGCGGAATGGAAGCCCTATTACCTATAGTTTGTATGTATGGGTGGATAACGCGTCAATACTACATTGAATATCGTTGCCGAGCTTACTATGAATGCTTCACTCTGTATACGTTAATGCTTTTTTCTATAACTTTTTTTCATTTGCAGAACTTCGATATATTGGATAGGAAGATAAAATAAGTTAATCTATTCCGGTCCGATCCCTTAAAATAATCATTTTTTACTTTAAATCCACAACAAATATATGACATTAGATTTACCTGTAAAACTGAACGCGTTATGTTATTAACCATCTGTCAGGAAAAATTTAATGAGGGGTGCCAACTTGCAATATGATCCATTAAATTCGGATAATACGATGAATGGGAATGAGTATGATAATTTAATAAAGTAAGTACCTACCTTAGTATAATGCAGTATATTACTTAGTCTAAGATATTTCATTACGAGTGCGGAAGCCTGTCATTGCAAAGAGTTCCGAACAAGGCCCCAATTCGAAATTAAGAGTTTATAAACTCGTACTCTTATCTTGTCTTTTTTCAATATGTTAGAGAGAAACAAACAATATTTTCTAGGTGTTTATTCAAATGTGTCAGTGACAAAATCAACACTCAACACCTAGAAAGTTACCAAAGTTGCCATTTTCGTCACACCATTCATCTGAGGTTCCGACAGTCGGAACAAGTTGCAATAACGGTTCCGCACGTGTCCTGAACAACTATTTTTAATACAGTTGCGAAAAAATTAAGCAATTTAATAAAATAATAAAAACACCACAAAACAAAATGGCGCTATAATTTTTTTTGTTTTGTTTGGTTCTTTGACTATATCCTTTGACTATTCTCTTTCTACGACTAAATCATTCTCTTTCTACGGTTTGGTTTATCCCGAAGGAAAGGCAAGGGGAACTAAGCCCATACAGCCTTTGCTCCTAAGTAAATTTTTCTGAATTTATGGGATGATGATGATGATGATGAATGGAAACGTAGGGAAAATCCTCAAGAACAACTGTAAAGTTTGTCAAAATGAAAAATAATTGCAGAAACAACTTACATGGGCCCATGGAGCGCCAACCGTAAAAGAATATAAGCCTTAGATTATATACTCACAGATGCCCCGTAAATGACGTCACTACAGATAGAACGAATAAGCGATATACAACTTAGGCTAAGACAGAACGGCATAGAACTATGGATCTTTTGTTTCATTCGCGTAACCATTTTTTGAGTGGATCCAACCTGTCAAAGGATCCAAAACGTCAAAGCTAGTTGACCATTAAGCACTTTACCTGTCAGTGTATGTGATTGTTGTGATCGGTTGACTCTCAGGTTGACTTTATTATTTAATATTTTAAAGTGAAAGGATATTTTTCTGTGTTTAATCCTATAAAATCATATAATAAAACTATAAAGCATGGTTGGGTGTAGTGTACATGGCTGCAAAAGCCGTAGTGATTATAAAAATCCCGAAGTTAGCTTCCACAGGTAAATAATCATTTTTACATAATATATCTAAAATTCTAAGTTACATGCTTGTCCCGAATAAATTTCCTATGTGATATTATTTAGTATATTATTGATTTTTAATTCGCAGTAACCAAATTTTATACACATTGTTACATTTCATGAAATAATTTTAGAAGTATTTCACATAACCAGATCGTTATATTTCAGTAGCAAATCGAAACAGAAAAATGTTTTCGCACAATTGGTGGAGTTTTTTTTGCTACCCAAAAAGACTTTACAAAAGCGATTCGCATCTGGCACATCGCCGGACGCTGCCTGGGCAATATTTATGTTTAAGGTTTTTGTTTAACAATATTATTATAAACCACCATTAAGTTTTAATCGTGAAAAATAAATTTAGTATTATAATTTATTTAAAACTGTATTTTTGTATGCAATAAGAAATCAGAACGAGATTTGTACGTTTTTCTATTACTGATATAAAAATAAAATATGAGCATGCTAACAGTATTAAGACAATATACAATTTTTTTTTTCAGGTTTCCTTTAGATCCGATAGTGAGAAACGAGTGGATAAATAGTACAGGCCAAATAAATTTTTCACCAAAAAAAACATTCTAGAATCTGCTCTATCCATTTTGACGATACACAAATAATAATAATAAATACATTTAAAAAGTAGATGCAGTTCCAGTAAAATTTGTTAATGTAAGTATTTTATTGTTGCTTACAATAGGCATCATAGGTGTGTCTTAGTTAATTTTTTTTTTATTTGTTGATACATGTTTTATTGTAAACTCCAATTATCAGAGGCTAGAGCTACAATCAATCGACTTATTATTGTGGTTACTTGTAAATAAGCAAACACGCCATATTGACAATTTAAGAAAAACAGTTAAACGTAGAACTTTTATTTATTATTTACAGTTTTACATTCCTGTTCCAGCACTAATTTAACTTTTCTTATTTACAGATACTTCCTTTAACACCAGAAGGCAAAAACCACACGTCGATAATTCGTACCGCTAAACGACATCTTTTTTTTAGAACAACCACTAATACATCTATTGGAATATATTCAAATTCCATTTCAGTTATATTTTGTGTTACGTTGTTATTATTATGCTTTATTTTACACAGTTCACAAATAAAGTTTCTTTATTGTGTTTAATTTATTTACCTACATTCTCATTGCAATATCTTGTGAATATTACATTCCATCCAATAATTTAATTCTTTTAAGGGTATTTTACTCATAGTATGGAAACACCTCTGTCAAAACTATTGCTATCTAAAAGGGGCATGCTGGCACTACATCTGTTAGTGTAAATAGTCTAAGATATAAGCATATAAATAAGAGGAGATACCAAATCCCTGCATATAAGCAGTTTTTTCTTCTTCACCCATTCTGGGTAGGCAAAGGGAACTATGCTCATACAGCCAAGTCATAAATAGATTTTTTTATTGATATGAAATGAAATTGAATGAGATGAAACCTAACCTAACTCATTGTATCAAATCATTAAATCTGATATTGAAATAAATTAGTAGTTTCTTTTTAAAAATATTCGCATGAATCATAAAAACTTCTCTAATTTTTTTTAGTAAACAGTTCGTGGTTGGTTTTTTCTTTTTACTTAATAGACATTATTTTGACAGTTGGGAAAGAGAACGCACTAGTTCGGAAAAGGTAAAGAAAAAGCACGAGTGTGTAATAGCCTTTGACTATGGATCTAATAGACAGACAGCTAGCGTGCCGCTGATAGGGACGGAAAATTTTGTCTATGGATAGAACTGAAAGAGAAGATAGAAATTTAGGGTTACCAGTAAAAGGAAAAGTGCCCAATCACTTGCGATGTACCTATCTTATTTAGCTTACATTTCGAGAAGAACCTTCTGCATACAAAGTATCAGAAGGCCAATCGCGCTAAGCGACGTTTTTACTTTTCAACTGAACGTTTTTGGTTATGCTTTAGCCTTGATGTGACTGTTCATTTGACAGCGTTTTAGATATTTTCAACATCTCACTTCTGCTTTAAACGTTGTCAAAATTCTTCGCAATACGAAATTTGCATAACAACAGTGATTCAGCTTTGGTAAATACGTTCAACAATAGCACGATTGCCCTCCTAGGATCCCTTGAAGGTGTTGCGAGATCACCAGTAACCTTTAAAGTTAACATCGTGTTTGAACTTTTACTACTAACAAGAAAAAGAGACAATATATAGTCGATTCTGCCAGTCACACTTAAACATATACTCAAATTCAATCCAATTTAAATAATGTATATAAAATAAATAATCTTTTTAAGAAACAGTCTTTATTACCTAAACTAGCTGTTGCCCGCGACTTCGTCCGCGTCAACAAACAGAATAAAATATTTTAAAGTACTTCTGCGTAAATTATATTTTTTGTTTTATTTTCTTGTGGCAGAAGAACATACTGATTTTCTCCGCAACCCGATCTTGACAACGCGACATATAATTGGCCGTGTGAAAAGCAGTCTTGACGTAAGTCAATTCCAACGTGTTTAAACGTTTGCCCCTGTGATTTATTAATTGTTACAGCAAAAGATAACTTAACAGGGAATTGAATTCTTTTAAAATGTTGAATAACTTTTCCTAAGACGGTATTTTCATATCTCTCAAAATTTAGCTGGGCTGTTAAGGGTTCTGCATCAGGTTATCTAGACCTTCAATTTTATTACGTTATTAGAAAGTGCTTATCATGCTGAGCAACTTTTCCTAAGACGGTATTTTCATATCTCTCAAAGTTTAGCTGGGCTGCTAAGGGTTCTGCATCAGGCAGTCTAGACCTTCAATTTTTTTCTTTCATATCATTTCTACGTCATTTTATTCTTTCATACATATTTTTTGGATCACTAGAACCGTTTACGCAGCGCACGCAACGGAAGTCTCCAAAGTTGAATAATTTTCCCCGTTTTTTCCACATTTTCCTCTTATTCTTCGTCCCTATTGGTCGCACTGTGATGATATATAGCCTAAAGCCTTCCTCGATAAATGGACTATCCAACACAAAAAGAATTTTTTAATTCGACCCAGTAGTTCCGGAGATTAGCGCGTTCAATCAAACAAACAAACAAACAAACAAACTCTTCAGCTTTATAATATATAATATATATAAATATATAATATAATAATATAATAATAATAAAAAATAATTATATATATTAAAAATATATTAGTATTATTAGTATAGATAAGTTACATATTAATTCCAACGGAAAATATTAACACGTAATACTTGCTTGTCTTTCTTGTAAGTAAAAATTATAAATCAATTTCATATTTTACTATGGTTTTTTATATAGATAGATCAGAAAGAAGTGTATAAATGAGGACATGGTGACGAAGATTGAGAAGGGTATGTTGAGATGGTTTGGGCATGTGGAGAGGATGAGTGTAAGTAGACTGACAAAGAAAGTGTACGACGGAAGAGTGGATGGAAGGGTTGGAAGGGGAAAACCTCGTCGGACCTTCACCGATCAAATTAGTGAAATTCTCGAGAAAGGTCAGGTTAAGAGTACCCTAAACCGACGAGCGCGCATGAAGAATATCATGAAAGTAGATGAAGCGAAAGAGGTGTGTCAGGATCCTAGCAAATGGAGAACCGTGCTCTCTGCCTACCTCTCCGGGAAAGAGGCGTGATTTTTATGTATGTATATTTCTGCGGCTCCTACAAGTAGGTCTGTTAACGTTTGTATTGGTTCCAGGTTCCTATGAAATAAAATTATTTCTTGCTTGGGTGTTTAAGTGGGCTTTAACATATTAATAGAACATCATATTGCATTTTTATTTTATAATTCACATTTTTCAAACTACCCATAATAGCTTCAATAATTTGCAGGGAAAATTGTGACGGAAACCTAGCAACATTGAACAAAATATATTTTAAGTAAGTGATTCGGCGGGAAAAGCTGGAAGGGAGCGGGTGTAATTTTCTTGTGAAAATCAAAAATTACTTGTAAATGGCTTGCATGTGTCCGTAAAGTGATGTTTTCTGGTAGATAAGTTATATTTTGATTACTTGTGATGTGAATCTAGTGCGTGTGCATGGTTTTATATGCAGGTAAGCTGAGTAAAACTTTAGCCGGAATACGATCTCTTCATGGGCCCATGTAAGTTGTTTCTACAATTATTTTTGATTTTTACTAATTTTAAACTCGTTCTTGAGGATTTTTCCGACGTTTCCATTCATCATCATTATCATCCATCATAAATTCAGAATTCATTTTACTAGACAATGATTGGGCTGTATGGGCTTAGTTCCCCTTGCCTTTCCTTCGGGATAAACTAAAAAAAAGATTAGTTCGTGGTCAATCTTGTGTTTTCAATTTTTATTAGATTCGGCGGGAAAAGCTGGAAGGGAGCAGGTGTAATTTTCTTGTGAAAATCAAAAATTATTTGTAAATGGCTTGTATGTGTCCGTAAAGTGATGTTTTCTGGTAGATAAGTTATATTTTGATTACTTGTGATGTGAATCTAGTGCGTGTGCATGGTTTTATACGCAGGTAAGCCGAGTAAAACTTTAACTGGATTACGATCTCTTCATGGGCGCATGTAAGTTGTTTCTGCAATAATTTTTCATTTTGACTAACTTTACACTTGTTCTTGAGGATTTTCCCGACGTTTCCATTCATCATCATCATTATCATCCATCATAAATTCAGAAATCATTTACTAATGACAATGGCTGTATGGGCTTAGTTCCCCTTGCCTTTCCTTCGGGATAAACTAAACAAAAAAAAAAAAAAAGGATTTTATTAATTTACATATGTACTAAATATCGTTTTTTCGCCGCATAGATCACCAATATGAGTTCTTTCCGACGTGAAAAAAATGAAGACAACGATAGTACTAGTTCAGCTTTTCTAAACCTGGATAAAACAACACTAATACAAGAGGCAAGATACTTCAACAACACACCTGTTAATCCTAGGAAATGTATTCACATTTTGACGAAGATTTTATATTTGCTCTATCAAGGCGAGCAGCTTACTACTCAAGAGGCTACAGATGTATTTTTCGCAACTACCAAACTTTTTCAGTCAAAAGATATAGTACTGCGACGTCTTGTTTACTTGAGCATTAAAGAACTCAGTACAGTAGCTCAAGATGTGATCATAGTGACTTCATCTCTCACAAAAGATATGACAGGAAAGGAGGATATATATCGTGCTCCTGCAATTCGGGCCCTGTGTTGTATCACAGACAATACAATGCTGCAAGCAATTGATCGTTACATGAAGCAAGCAATTGTAGATAAAAACCCTGCAGTGAGTTCAGCGGCTTTAGTCTCTGCACTACATTTGTCTGCCACTGTTCCAGATCTAGTCAAGAGATGGGTGGAAGCACAGGTAAGATTCTATGTAATGATCATTTCAGTATAACCAACATTATTATATCTATAAGTATTGTTTTGTATACATTGATGTATCAACCAATATGAGTGAGGTAAAAAACAAATATATGAGATTAAAAAATTTCAAATATCATCTAAAAAAGTTGACTTATCTTTGGTCAAAAAGCAATTTTGAAGTTCCTTTGAAGGCCCCATGGAAAACCTATTCCCCAAGCAAAACTTGATCATCTTAGATCTATGTTTAGCATAACACCTGAAGATTGTCATGCATTTTACAATAACTTTAAGGGAACAGTATATCAACGAGGATATTGATGGATATGGGCCAACTATTGATTTTGAAGAGGATGAGACAAATTGATATACTAGCTCTGTTTTTCTATTCTTTACATTTTTATATTGATGTCTTATGTCACATATGTTTAAGGAAAATAAATATATGACTTCAATAATTTCACTTGTTACTTTTAATTACAAATTTTCTAGTTGGGGGGTAGTCTCTGAGATTCTTTACAAAAAACCCTATCCTTACAAACTATTGTTAATTTTATAAGACTTAACCCACATTTCACTTAATATCTCGAAATCTATTGTAAAATATATAACTTTATCTTGATGGAAAAAATATATAGACTATACTTTTCATTCAAAATGCAAAAGCAGATTAAAAATATAACATTTTCTAGTAGCAATTACAGCTCAAACTTCAAACGTTCATAACTCAAAAGTAACTTTGAGTGGGTTGAGGCCTTTCTGTTTAACTACGTCCAAGTGATCCTGTAAGGAACCCTTATTTTTTCTACAGAATTAAAAAAACTTAGTATGTATTAAGTAAAAGTTTATATGAATATACAGTATTTTGAGTGTTTTAAATACCTACTCTACACTGGATGTACTAACTTCAAGAGTATCTGAATGTACAAATCACCTTTGGTACGTTGAGATACTCTTATTCAGAAAATTAGAAAATCTCAGAGATCGTCAGAAAATCAGAGATAACCCAAATACATACAAATGAATTACGCACAAAATTTAAGAATTATGTTATCTTTATTTTTCAGGAAGCCATCATGTCGGAGAATTCAATGGTCTCCTACCATGCACTGGCAGTTGTAGCGGCTGTTCGCGGTAATGACAGGCTGTCTTTAATTAAACTTATAACGGGTTTAATATCGAAACATTCACCTATTCGCTCATCATACACACTTTGCCTGCTAATTCGTTATGCAGCCAAATTAGCCCAAGAAGAACAAAATGATGGTGCTGAAGTTTATTTGGCATTTATCGACTCATGTTTACGCAACAGATCTGACATTGTTGTTTATGAAGCTGCCCACGCTATTGTAAACTTAAGACAAAATGCAAAAGATCTATCAGATGCTGTGGCTGTGTTACAAAACTTCTGTAGCTCTCCAAAGGCTACACTGCGGCTTGCTGGTGCTCGTACATTAGCCAGACTTACTTCTAAACAGCCTAACGTAGTTGCAGTTTGTGCTGCCGATTTGGAAAATCTTATTACAGATCCAAACAGGTCTGTCGCCACATTAGCAGTTGCTACCCTTCTAGCTACTGGTGCGGAGAGCTCAATTGACAGACTCATGAAACAAATTACAACATACTTTATGTCGGACATATCAGATGAGTTTAAAATTGTAGTTGTGCAGGCGATCAGACGGCTTTGTTCCAAATTTCCACGAAAATACCATTCCTTGGCGACATTTTTAGCGGGCATGCTCCGGGATGAAGGAGGACTTCAATACAAGTCTGCCATCGCTGATGCAATTATCAACCTTGTACAAGATAACCCAGATGCACGAGAAACGGGGCTGGCTCATCTCTGTGAATTCATCGAGGATTGCGAGCATACATCTCTCGCTGTGCGTATTTTAAACGTTCTTGGTCGAGAGGGACCGAAAGCTCGGCAACCTTCCAGATACATTAGATACATCTATAACCGAGTAATATTGGAATCAGGACCCGTTCGAGCCGCTGCTGTGGCGGCTGTAGCTCGCTTTGGAGCCTTGCGGCCTGAACTACTTCCAAATATTAGAGTACTGTTAGCTCGTTGCCAGCTAGACGATGATGACGAAGTTCGTGACCGTGCTGTATACTATAGCGCTTTATTAGATTCGGATGATCGCCAGCTTATAGACGACTACCTAATTTACTTCACAGCACCTAATCCAGTGCTCTTAGAAAAAGCTCTTCGCGACCACCTTGCTTTCCATCCAGACGAACCATTCAACATTGATATTATTCCTACTACCGTACAGCCCAATGAGCAAAAAGTACCAACGATAGAGACTGAAGTCCGGAAACCAGTTATTTCTCTTGAGGAGCAGTACGCTGAACAACTGAGGATTATACCTAATATAGAGACATTTGGTCCGATCTTTAAAACATGTGATGCTATCGACCTCACTGAACCTGAAACTGAATATCGAGTTCGATGTATAAAGCACATTTATGCACGCCACTTGATCCTTCAGTTCGAATGTACAAATACTTTAAGGGACCAACTTTTGGAAAACGTTCGCATTGAGTTTGATACAAGGAACTGTTTATCTTACCAGGTGTTGAATGAAGTAAACTGTGACCAACTGCCCTATAATACCCAAGGAACTGTGTTCAAAATTTTGCAGTTTCCTGATAATCCAATGGAGACATTTGGATCGTTTGATGCAACATTGGAATTTGTGGTCCGTGACTGTGATCCGGTAACAGGCATTCCTGAAGTCGACATGGGCTATCCAGATACGTATCCAATAGAAGAAGTAGAAATAGGATGCTCGGAGCAATTTAGAATGCGCGCAGCAGGCGACGAGTGGGAGACTTCTTGGGAAAGAGCTGCTTTGGCGGAAGAGGCTTCAGATACTTTCTGCTTGCCACAGCCTGACGTACGCGATTCTGCCGTTGCTGTGTGCGAGCATTTGGGTATGGGAAAAGTAGCAATTAGTGGAGCTGCTGTAATCGAAATCCGCGGCGGTGGTATGTGGAGAGAATGCGTTCCGGTTCTTATAAGAGCTCGACTGGTACAAGCAGGTGGTTCTGTTACGATGCAGTTATCAGTGAGATCACCGCGTGAGGATATCGCTACTATGCTTTTGGCTGCAGTAGGCTAAATATTTGATTTATCAATGTTTGATGTTTGATGATGAAGTCTATTATTCGATGTCAAGACTAAGCCTATCTCAATATTCTGTTTCCATGCATTTTTCTAATATGTAACTAACACGGGATCAGGCTCAAATCGGCGTAATATTGCGCACGAATCCTGTGATCCCCCAAGAAAGAATTCGTGTAGTCTTCCTAATCCCAATTAACATAGAAATCCTTAAGTTACTTTGTACTTAGGTAGGTATACATACTACTAGGCTACTACTAGCATTGAGAAGTAGGTACATACCTACATACCAAAAATTGTGATGAGCATTAAATCCTGATTAGTTTTATTGTTCAACATTTTTGAACCAACTTTATAGATCTGTCATTATTGAGATTAAAATATTTTTTAACGTAGAATGTCCGCCCAGTATTGTATATGTGCAATATGCAGTTATCGGAATGTGCAATGATATTACCGCTAGGTACCTATATGTAAAAATGTTATGTAAAAAGATAAAATATTGGATACTCAGATGCCGCTACTAGTTTGAATTTTGACGTTTCATCCCATCGTTTACTGGACACTTATTATGGGTGCTCAGATAATGTAATCTTATCGCACGAAGATCGATATCGCAACTTTTCCACCAGTAGCGTTAGGCTTCATCGCGTCAGAAATGTTTCGATGATAAACCTATCGATTCGACCCTGAAATAATGTTTACTTTGTCTAAACCCCTAACCATCATGATCATGAAGGTAGTTATTAAACCTTTGTGGTGGATGCTATAGGGATTTCCTTTGAACGCTGATGCCGATAATTGTTGTGTAAGTGTAGAGATTGTTAACGAAATTTCGGGAACTATCCTATGAAATGAACTAAAACTTCGATATTTTATGGAGGACTCACCACATTGCGGTTAACTGTAAAAAGCCTTTTGTAAGATGAAAGGTATTTTTATATTTTTTACAGACAAGAGTTTGTATATTAAATTGTTAACTATTTTAAATAATTAAGATTGTCATGTATAATCATGGAGGTATATAGGTACCTCTATGTGTATAATGTACCTAAATTAAAATAAATATTTATTTGTTATGTAGATTCCTACATGTACTTCGTTGGATTTTTATTTACAGACCTATATTATCTTAAAATTTTATTTGGGTAGTATTTAAACGCACATCAAATAATATGTTTTCTTTAGTCACAAATAATCGGAATTCATATCAAAATTACTTATTGCACAGCAAAAATCTCAAATAAGAATATTACTAAACAAACTGCATTTTATATTTGTGGTATACCATTATTTACCTATATATTAGAGTAAAGCTTTTTTATTAATGCACAGCAAATTTTTGCTAATGCACATTATACCTGTTAACTCTTTATTTTTAAATAGCTTCTATTTTTTTTTAAACATATAGGTACATCAATTAACCTAAATGAACATCTTTTTATTTTACATAATCATCTTAATATTTTATAAATGTAATTGTATTAGGCGTTACAATTCGGAAGTTCAAACATTCACTATGGGTTCGCCCACCACCGGGCCCTACACACCTATAGTAGGAACAGTAAAGACGTTGTCCCCACTCAGAGAGATCCCACCATAGCATACATAGCGTGTTTCTACCACAAGTGATTATTAGGTTTTGCCGACTCTAACAACAGCCCTCCATGATGGGAACTAGGGAATACGCAGGGAAATCTCATAGGTTTGGTGATACTCAAATAACTAGCTATAATAATACTTACAAGTTATTGCTTAGCAAACCAAAGAAAAATGAACTTCGCTATTAGTTGTTAACAGGCACTTAGGTACTAATATATGAAATCGCAAATATCTCCAGTTATCCACGAGGTACGGTACTGATTTTTTTTCTGTAGATAGACATAATGGTGAGTAATTATAAGTATAAAAAATTACGTGAAGAAATTGTGCACTTTTCTTTAAAAAAAATATTAACTAAAATTTTATTTAAAAAAAAATTTAATCACCTGCATTTAGATGATTGTAATTTAGATTGAAATACACGCAATACGATGAAATATTACGGGATAATTAAATTTTATGTTAACCTCCGTTAATAAATACAATACATTTTTTTTCATTTTTCGACCCCCCAAAACTGGCAACTTTAATTTTTTTTCCCGGAAACTATCAACAACCCGGTGGCTTAGTGGTTATAGCGGCTGGCACGGTTTGCAGTGGTCGTGGGTTCGATTCCCACTCGGGTGAAGATTTTTTTCCATTTTCTTTATTAATAATTTTATAATTGATAGGTAGTTTGTTCTAGCGAATTGTTTCTCTCGTCGAACTACGTACAGGATCAGCTAGAGATGTCCATTTTTCGGAACACTGTGCGAATCACGTTAACACCGCCATTTATTGGCATCCGTTAAAATTAAGATGCAATACCAAACAGAACAGTACTGGCGAAGATAGGGGAATTCCCTTTGGGTTTCTAGGTACGTACTTGTACGGTACGCATTCGATTCAAACAGTGCTATGGTAGATATAGTAACGATGGCACAATAAATTGCAATTATATTGTTAATAGTTCTTTGGAGATGGGTTTTGAGAGCCATCCGTCCGGGTTTCCCCGGATTTGTCCTAGTTTGGAGGGCGTCCGGCCCCCTGATTACGTAAAAGCCATAGCAAAGCGATAGCGAAAATTGTACAATATTCGCCTTGAAATGTCAAAGTTCCTTTGAAATTCATTTTACCTAATCGGTAATACGAATTTGACAAGCAATCAGCGATTTATGTACAATTTTCGCTATCGCTTTGCTTTTGCTATAGGTATAGGTAGTTAGGTAATAAGGGGGCCGGAAGTGTGCGGGCAAGGTTTTAAAAAGTGTCCGGGGAAATGTGACTGACTTGAATAGAATGGAAAATTTTGGAAATAATTACAGTACCTACCTATTTCCTAGTTAAAAATTTGGTGCAGCAAATATGGCTGTCCCGCTCCCCGCGCCCCGTAATGTATCAGAGACGTAGTTACAGCCACGTCAATCGTATTAATTATAGGGGGAGCCCCTGGCTGGGCTAACATGTGTATGCAAAAATATAAACTCTAGTTGGTGCCTACCACAGTGCCTACCTACCTATACCTATATATATCACTTTTTAAGAAGTCGCTTTGCTGGCATCACCATTTACATAATGCTTTAGTTTAGCGATTGTCACAAGTACTAGGGGGCACTGGCGGCTCGTCCTAAGGAGCGCTGGTGCAGTGCACTCCCACCCACGAAGATTACATACGAGTATAGTTGTAGTATACTTTATAGTATACAGAGTATAGTATACTTTGTATCAGGGACGAAGCTACCGCTGTGTCAATGATACCAAAATGATACGGGGCTACAAGGGCAATTTATATAAATTCCCGTTAGCGTCTACATACATTTAAAGAACAGATCGAAGCTTTACAGTAACAAATCGTAATTTTCTCGTTTGCCTTCATTCGTTTTGCCCGCATCACCATTTCCATAATAGGTACTTTAACAATTGTCCCAAATTCTCGGGACAGCCTACATTTTCCAGAAGTAATTGACAACTTATGTAAAAAACAGTAGTAAATATTGCCTATAATTATGACAGCGAAACATACATACATAGTAATACCTAGGTACCTACATATTTAAAATTTATCTTCCTAAAGTTTTTAGAGTCCGTTTTATACAGGAAAACTGCATCGAAATCGGTTCAGCCGTTTCTAAGATTAGCGTGCACAAACGCACAAACAGACAAAAATCCCAAAAATCATCGTTTTGGGTTTTATTGCGTTGATAAAGAGTATAATCGGCCACTATGCCTAGCGTTCGTGGACTATGAGAAGGCCTTTGATTCGATCGAGACATGGGCAGTGTTGCGGTCTCTCCAGCGGTGCCATATTGACCATCGATATATCGAAGTGCAGAAGTGTTTATACAGCAATGCCACCATGTCGGTACGAGTACAGGAGCGGAGCATTGAGCCGATTTCTCTGCAGAGGAGAGTGAGACAAGGAGATGTTATTTCTCCGAAGCTCTTCACCAATGCAGTGGAAGACGCCTTTAAGCTTCTCGAATGGAAAGGACTCGGCATCAATATCAATGGCGAATACATCACTCACCTTCGGTTCGCAGACGACATCGTGGTCATGGCAGAATCGCTGAAGGATCTAAGCACAATGCTCGATGGCCTCAATCGAGTCTCCCAACAGGTGGGCCTGAAGATGAACATGGACAAGACGAAGATCATATAATAAATGTATAAAAAAAAGTCATGAGAATGACATCGAGAACCATACTATCAACTATTTCGACCACATAATTAAATACCAAGTTGGCATGTTTGAGACGATGTCATTCTCAGTATTTAGTATGCAGCCGACACAAGTTCGATCCTAGTCGGGAGCATTGATTTACTTATATGAACTATTTCTTTCAAAAACGTCAACGTTTTTTACATCCTAATTCGACCGTATTATATAGGGTTTCGCATAATTTCCTCTGGTATAAACATGATTTAAATACAAAAAATGTTACCATTTGACGCATATAGGTATAAGTTTAACATACACCATAGAATAACAAGGAATAAATTTTTGGCATCGGAAATGTGATTGGGAACTGCAAGAAACCTCAGATGTCGATTTTGGAAGCAATCCGGCTCTTGACTAAAAAGTTCAATATAGCGGCCACTTTTAATATTTTTGACATCGGAAATGTGTTTGGGAACTGCAAGGAACCTCAGATGTCGATTTTGGAAGCAATCCGGCTCTCAACTAAAAAGTTCAATATGGCGGCCACTTTTAATATTTTTGACATCGGAAATGTGTTTTGGAACTGCAAGGAACCTCAGATGTCGATTTTGGAAGCATTCCGGCTCTTAACTAAAAAGTTCAAAATGGCGGCAAATTTAAATATTTTTGACATCGAAAATGTGTTTGGTAACTGCAAGGAACCTCAGATGTCGATTTTGGAGGCAATCCGGCTATTAACTAAATAGTTCAAAATGGTGGCCACTTTTAATATTTTTAACATCGGAAATGTGTTTGGGAACTGCAAGGAACTTCAGATGTCGATTTTGGAAGCAATCCGGCTCTTAACTAAAAAGTTCAAAACGGCGGCCACTTTTAATATTTTTGTCATCAGAAATGTTTTATATACCTAATACTTGGCACTGTAAGGTCTTTTGTAAGGAAATGTTTTAATTTATGAGATTATAGTACTTAATGACTGTTTGTTGCCAAAATAAAATAAAATAAATAAATAAATGTGATTGGGAACTGCAAGAAACCTCAGATGTCGATTTTGGAAGCAATCCGGCTCTTAACTAGAAATTTCAATATGGCGGCCACTTTTAATATTTTTAACATCGGAAATGTGTTTGGGAACTGCAAGGAACCTCAGATGTCGATTTTGGAAGCATTCCGGCTCTTAACTAAAAAGTTCAAAATGGCGGCTACTTTTAATATTTTTAACATCGGAAATGTGTTTGGGAACTGCAAGGAACCTCAGATGTCGATTTTGGAAGCAATCCGGCTCTTAACTAAAAAGTTCAAAATGGCGGCCACTTTTAATATTTTTGTCATCGGAAATGTGATTGGGAACTGCAAGAAACCTCAGATGTCGATTTTGGAAGCAATCCGGCTCTTAACTAAAAAGTTCAAAATGGCGGCCACAAATTTTTGACATCGAAAATGTGTTTGGTAACTGCAAGGAACCTCAGATGTCGATTTTGGAAGCAATCCGGCTCTTAACTAAACCGCTGTAGGTACATATGAAGGCCAAATGAGGCCACCAGAACCAGAGTGGCCCAAATACAAAATACGAATATGTGGATATATGCCAAAATACTATGCTCTATTAATATTTTAATAAGAATCAAGATGCCACAACATATTTTTTTTATGTCATCTATGATTGTTTACTGAAATTACCTTTGAGCCACTCTGGCTTTGAGCTTGGGGTTTGAAAGGGGCATTGTCGTGCTTAACTAATATTTTCACAAATTGTGGTTTGGGCCACTCTGGTTCTGGTGGCCTCAAATATAAGTTATATATATGAAGCTGAATAATGGCATAGGTATATTATGTATGTTCATTCATTATGGACTGCGAGGAAGCAAGCACTATGAACGGATTTCCCGGAGAATTTTGAAAAAGCCTTATAATTATTTATTTATTATTCTTTAAATATTCTAGAACTGAAAATTAGGTACAACGTCCCACAAAACTGCTTGCGCCGTTTGACTGTGGGATCCGTGATTAATATTAAATACTATATGTACTAGAGTGCGTTTCACCGTATAGCTCCCATGGAAGATGGCGCCCGTTACTATGTGCATGACCGCATTCTTTGTATTATAGCCTATGTTCATCCAGGTCCAAGAATTTTTGAAATCGGCACAGTAGTTTTGATTTGATTCATTACAAACACACACACACACACACACACACATACAAATCTTTCCTTTTTATAATATTAGTGTACATGTAATAATTATGTACAGATAGATGTACCTACTCTTAGTCTTTACGTTCGGGCAACAATGTTTTTCATCTTTTTTACATTGCCGCAAACATGAAACTAACTCATTTGGCGAATTGGTGACATATTGAGGACTAGTGGCCGCCCGCGACTCCGTCCGCGTGAACTACAGAAAAACAAAATGTCGATATTATCCGGGATAAAAACGTTTTCCCGGGACAAAAAGTAGCCTATTAGATATGTTAAGTGGGATCTGTCACAATATATTCCTGAAAACTGTAACGAAATTGGTTCAGTCGTTTCTGATATTAGCGTGCACAAACGCATAGACACACAGACAAAAAATCCAAAAATCATTCTTTTGTGTACTATTGCGTTGATAAAGGTCTCCTATAATATTTTTTCTCATATATCTTCCATGTACAGACAGAAATCCGTCACATTTTTATTATATGTATAGAATAGATAGACGAGTAATAAATAAAAGTAGTACGGTATCGCATAAAATATCATCTCTTTATGAAAAATCAACCGTAAGTTTATAAGTTTCAATTTTATTATGTATTTAGAAAAAATACTACAATATCATTAGAATACGAAAGGTAAATTTCACTACATATTTCAAAGTTATAATAGCTCTGGTTATAATAATCGGCGTACTCGCAAATTAAATATTCCTGTTTCAAATCTGGGTTCAGACCATTTTTTTCCCTTTTTTTTTTTACAAAATTAAAATACTTTATTCTAACAAAATATGTGACACAGACTAAAAACAATTCAACTAAATATAAAAAATTTAACCTAATCTAAAAAGCGCATTTCGCTAATCACGATATTTTCTATTTCAACAACTATTCCTTCTACGTAGGCATAGAGGAATAAAAGAAGAGATGACAAAAGTGACGCGCAGATGCTCGACACAATGAGCGGCATTTGCATCGCATTGGATACACGGACAGCCTAGTGGATACACGGAGCTATTAAAAAAAATATAACTAAATAACAAAATTTGAAAAATCCCGAACCCTACTTTTGATCCCACTCCATAATTATTGTTAATCTCACTATGCACCGCAAAGCTATCATGGCTTCGCGTAGATTGTTGAAATTAATTATCTTATTCAGGTAGCCATGCATTGACAGTATTAGAGTGCAGTTAGTGATTTTGTAAACTTTCAATAGAGGTCACTTTCTTGAAAATTTTAGGTTTAGAAAATGTTATAAAGATGGAGCTGAGTACATATGGACAGTTGCAGGTAGTTGCATAGTTGTAGAGTTACAGAACGTTGATGTACCTACCGGCAAGTCTCAGGGTAATTAAGCTCATCGAGACACTTAGTATGACATTAGCACTATATTAATCTTATTCCTCTATGTCTGTACTTCACAGAATAATAAATTCCCAGAACCCGTGTTCACGCACACTTTTGAAGCAACTTTTTAGTATGTCAAATTTTTACAACCTATTTACTGTATAGGTATATAAAAACTGATAATATTTATCGATTTGGCAACAATCGGCGGGTAAGATGAGCGGAAGATGTGGGATTTTTGACTCGTTTTTGCTTTACTACCCGGAATACATCTGTCATCGATGACTCCTTCTGGGGACTTGTTGTTCTATGGTGTATGTTAAACTTATACCTCTATGCGTCAAATGGTAACATTTTTTTGTATATAATTCATGTTTATTCCATACCAGAGGAAATTATGTGAAACCTTAGCCTATGTTCATCCGGGTCCAATAAGGATTCTAATGGTGAAAGAATTTTTGAAATCGGTCCAGTAGTGGCGGAGCCTATTCGCTGCAAAAAAACAAACAAACAAACATACAATCTTAGTATTGAAACTAATATTAGTATAGAAGTATACAGGGTGTAACAAAAAGGGTATGTTAAGCGAAAAGCTATATGAACAGCCCACTGTAGAGAACCTATCCACAAAATTTGAGACCCGAAATCACATGTTTATTTTTCCGGATAGTATGGAGAATTTTTTAATATCTCAGGAATTTTCATACAATCTTGAAAAATAAAAATGTGATTTCGAGTCTTAAATTTTGTAGATAGGTTCTCCATAGTGGGCTATTTACATAGCTTTTCGCTTCAAATACCCTTTTTGTTACATCCTGTAGATATAGATAATTCATATTTCTATTTAATTTCTCATTCATATACATAATTCTGATTTCGGAACTCAGATCAAAAATTAAATCAAAGATTAATTTCTTGATCTGAGTTTCGGAACTATCATTTTATCTATGCAGTTACACAGATAATGTGGTCCTACATATAGTAACTAGCGCAGTCCTCCGTCGGAATTGTTCTATGAAACGAACAATCTTATTTATTTACCTATTCGATGGCCTTGTCTAGAGAGCGAGAGAGACGGACAATCGTCAAGTCAGTCGTCTGTCGTCAGGTCAGCCGGCTCGTCAATAATAAACTCACGTGTTTCACAGCGTGAGTGTATCCCTAGTGATGTGCAGCAATTGTCCGATGTGTATTGAAAATTTTCCACTGTTTTCATCAATTGCCGTATTACGTATGTATTACGTATGTACCTATAGGTATAAATTGTTATTAAATTAGTAGGTATAAGTAAGTACATGGATTGTAAAAAAGTTATTGTTCACCAGTTAGAACTTTTTAAGCACTGAATGACAATTTAAATTATCGTTATCTTCACTTAGGAAGAATGAAAACATTTAATTTTCCCCACAAATATTAAAAATTACAAGATTAAAACAAAATAAAAATCTTCTATGCTGCTCTAAGAGTGAAAAAAAAAACGTATAATTCTACAGCTGCTTCTCTTCCCGGGCATACTGTACAAGTCAGTAGTGGGACAAGAGGGTCTTGGTGTTTTGTAGGCGATGGGCTGACCACCTGTCACTACTAACCGAACTTGTACATCTCAACTATACCCTCAAAATTGGTCAGAAGTGGCATCATGTGGTTCTATCGGCCCTTGGTGCTCTGCCTACCCCGTAAAGGATAAAGGCGTGATTATATGTATGTATGTAAAACGAAATAAAAAGATACATGTCGTAACCAATGTTACATAACTACCTACTTATGTATGTAATCATCTTACCCTGCTTACGACATGTAAAAATAACACATAAATAAATAACAGCCAAACAGACTAAACAATTTTTTTCTACTACCAGATTGCACTTCATACGTGGACGGTCTATAGAGCTTTCAAACTTGTAGGTAGCGAATATTGTAATTTTATGTGAAATTATTCATTTATCTCTTTATATAACATCTTGAGGTTTTATTAATTCTATTATAAATGGTGGCCTGACAAATGCTTCAAACTTAAGATTGGACTCAAAAGCAGGCGCGTAAAGTCACTGATACTAAGCTAAAGGTCACTGACTATTTTTACACATTGATTTCGTTTTTATGTGATTTAGTTTCTTTTTACCAATGTTTATTAAATATTTCAGGCTAAATGACTATGACAATAACAACAACGTTAAACTTATTGAACTCTCAAGTGAAGTTTATTTATTGATAGATAGAATAGCTAGAAGTGAAGTTAAACCTTAGTAGGTAGTGTATTCGTTATTTTTTGTGTAAATACATAGTTACATGACAACAAATGTGCAATACACTTTTTCTATGTATTTTAACAGTTATTGACAAGCGTGTGAGTGCTGCCATTTAACGAAGACCATTAGCAGAAAATCCTCTTAATTTTTTTGTGCAAACACGCAATAAAACGGACCGGATAAATTAGACCTTGAAAATTATCACCACACATTACTAGCGCAAACAAAAGAAATGCGACTGCGCGAGAACTGTCACTTTGAACCTCCTCCAATAGGTACGAGTCGTATAATTAAACTTCGATTGTGGTTTTTTTTGTGTTCATCGGCCAATAAACACCTGCATAGAAATTAGGTTTGATTAGAATTTCTCGGGCTATTTCTTCTTTCGGTCGGTCGGGTCGGGTCGTATCAGTTATCGGTCGCCCAGTTAAAGCAGTCGTTACTTGCTGTTCGCGCCTTTCGTTCTGCCAAAGTACAACTTTGAATAAGTTTGTGATAAAAGTTGGTATCGAATATGTACCAAGAACTTTTAAATACCATAATCTTATTGTGTGAATAGTAATGTGTAATTTGTGATTAGTTCCTGTAGGATAAGATCAGGAGAGATTACAGGAAGGAGAGACAATTTAAATATACTTCTCAGAAAACAATGGTCTCCAAAGATTAATAAAGGTATGTAAATAATAATAAATTCACAGATAGTGTTTACTTATATCACAATATGATAGTGTGTATTAATTTAACTGTAGGAAAATAAAATATCCAATCATTCTTTATTGTACACAGATATCACAAAGGTAATAGCTTTGCTGCTTTGTTTTGATAGTGACATAAAATAAAATGTGACCTTATTAACACCATTTATTGGAAAATTGCCTGTCAGGTTCTATAAAGTGAGTAAGAGCTGATAATATTTTTCCAAACTTGGACAGCCTATCAGAAGTATAAAGTTGATGCTGTCACCATCATGACTATGTTTTAGAGAAAGACCGCATCAATTATCATCATTATTCTCATAGGTTACCTGATATTTGGAAAAATCGGCCCTTAGACTCATCTTTTATATTTGCAAAATTGACGACCTAATATCTGTCACTATGTCACTATCGAAACAAAGCAGCTACCTATACAAGACCCCAACTCGAAATTAAGAGTTTATAAATTCGTACTCTTATCTTGTCTTTTTTCAATATGTTAGAGTGAAACAAACATATTTTTCTAGGTGTTTATTCAAATGTGTCAGTGTAACACCTAAAAAGTTACCAAAGTTACCATTTTCCTCACATCCGGAACACCGTCTCTGGTCCAACCCAATCCAATTGCGGTGTCAAGATATTTGTAAGGCTAGGCCTTATTTTAAATATTTTATATCTTAAGAACTGGCAATGTCCTGTAGTGTGCCTGGATGTAACGTATATTCATCAAATACATAGAATGCCGGATATTTTTTGAACTTTGATAGGTATGTTTTGTTTTGTGTTTATCTATAGATATCTCCAGAAATAAAGCCTAGTTTTTCAAAGTGAGCCATACATATGTTTAATTAGGCCTTTAAACCGGGTATAGGACACTTCTGACATGTTAATAAATTTATTGGTAACATTTAAATACTCCCAACTTCAGTGAATATTAATATAAAACAATGTTTTCATTTTACCTTATACCTAGTGAAGGTTTATTAAGCAAGAAAATAAATAACACTGTGTACTTGTAACTGTTTGAAAGTTTTAATTTGGTTAGACCAGGTTTCGCAGCCATCAAACATGTGGATACGACACACGTTTGAATGGGTTCCCATATAATATCTCTTCCAACCATAGTTCACGGTATTGAATTTTACAAGGAATCTTGGCTCTGGCGAATAGGCAAATTATTTTTTATTTCAGTTTTCTAATGAGAAGAGTTTTGGGGATAGTGGGTCCCCTTGTCTAACCCCTCTGTATGGGAATGGGTGACATTATTTTATGCTACTTTTGCTGAAGGTTTTTAATTATATTCACATAAACTTTGCAGCGTTTTAAGCCCATTAGTTGTGGTTGAGTGTATCCTATCGGCATTACAAGGGTTAGTTAACTTCTGGAGATTTTAGTGGCTACTGTTAGAAGCGAAACGGTGTTGTTAACTTATTAATATATATATACGTTTGATACACAGTTACACACGGTATGCAAAAGTATATCGCCCCATGATTTGAGATTTATACTTTACTAGCGACTCGCCCCGGCTTCGCACAGATGCAGTGCTCATTTGATAGGATGGCTTGTGGATACATATTCGTTGTAAACTTTCCTTTCTCTCTCAGTGGCTTTCTTTAATTACTATAGTTTGTAGTCTATCTATTTTCTCTAAAAAATCCTTTTTCTGAAAACATCAAAATTTTTTCCTATGTTCCTTATGTTTTTTATGCTGGTTTTTGTTAGTTTGAAAAATCTAAGCATACATAGGGTTTGGTGACGGTTTACAGACCTTGCGGCAAGCGACTTTGTTTTATGATATGTAGTGATTTCCTAGTCTTAGGTGGTATGTTAATGTACGCGGTGGTTTGTGTTGAAGTTGCTAATGTGTGTGTCCCTGAATTTTGGGTTTGTTTGTCGATATATTTTAACGTATAGATCTGCACATTTGTTCTTGTGTTTTTTCTTAATTATTTTCGTTGTCGAGCAGGAATACCAGCTGGTCGCTTCTCTTTCCCATACCAAAAGAATGTATATAAGAACTATGTATGTGCCTGGATCATTCATCTACATAGAGTATTTTTTGAACTTTGATAGGTATGTTTTGTTTTGTGTTTATCTATATCTCCAGAAATAACAGTTTTTCAAATTCAATGATAATACATTCATACATATGTAGAGCTTATCTCCGGGTAAAGCACCAAGGGCCGATAGACACTTCTGATTTATCAGATTCAGATTCATTTATTGCCGATCAGTTAAAATTAAGTAGGTAAACATAACGAAATCACACATGCACAACCAAATCATTAAAACACAAAATGACAACAACCTAATGGTAAATGGTAGAGAGTTTGTGAAATTGCAATATGTGAGAATAATATGGATCCCAGAATCGAGTGTGACAATATTTGACAACAACTTACTGTCGGTAAATAATTCTAGTGGTGGAGAAAGAGCTGTAGAACGAAACGAAAGAACTATAGCTGCAGTTGGGGATCTATCCCTAATTATTACTGCCCATCATCTGTTCGTAGTCCTTGGACTGATCGTAGATAAAAAAAAAAAAAAAACTTCAGCTGCATGAACACTCTGAATACCTACTTATTACATACATACATATAATCACGCCTTTATCGCTTACGGGGTAGGCAGAGCACCAAGGGCCAATAGGACCACATGGTGCCACTTCTGATCAATTTTGAGGGTGTAATTGAGATGTACTTACATACAAGTTTGGTTAGTAGTGAGAGTGACAGATGGTCAGCCTACAAAACACCAAGACCCTCTTGTCCCTCTACTGACTTATACAGTTTGCCCGGGAAAAGAAGCAGCTACAGTATTAGACGTTTGTTGAGCCACAGGATTATCGTGATAATAAAAGATGGTATTATTATAGAAGGTTATATTAGTGTCCAATTAAATATACTATTGGTACAGGTACGGCACGCCCGTAGCCCGACAATCCCGAGACTAGCGAGTCGATGCATTTTCAGCCCTATGCAACTATGTATACATGCATAAGTATATATGTTACATAACTAAGTGTGTTCCCAACGTTTTTTTCACTCCCTGAGCAGCATAGAAGACAAACATTATTAACATTTTTAATTGAATTTCGGATTAGCAGGCATGCCTTTTAAGTTTTGTCGTTTTTTAGAAAAAAAACAACCAGAACCTTATAGTAATTTTTATTGTTTTTCAAAGTCTTTACCACGTAGCTTAATGCATTTTTCCATTCGCTCAAACCAGTTATTATAACATTTATTCCACTCTAAACTGTTCAAAATGGCTGACTTGAAAACGTCGACTGCTTCTTCACCGGACTGCCTTTGACCACGAAGACTTTTCTTAATTTTAGGAAATGTAAAGAAATCGTTAGGTGAGGACTGTATGGAGCATGGTCAAGAATTTCTATTTTTTCCTGCTTCAAATACTCAATTGTATGACGGGCGCTGTGTGAGCTTGCGTTGTCGTGGTGCAGGATTATGCGTCAATTTGAGTTAGATTTTCGAAGTTCGGCGATGACTTGTGGTAATCAAACTGTGGTATACCACTCTGCGTTAACCGTTCTACGATCTTCAAGTGCAATAGTCGAAACATGGCCGGTTTTTCCAACGAACGTGGCCACCATCTTCTTTGAAGTGCTTCGAGAACGAATATATTTAGTCGGCTTTGGCTCGTCTTGAAAGACCCAGATTGTAGATTGTTTGGAATCAGGATCGTAGGCATAGATGCCAAGATTCGTCATCACTGATGATGCTGTAGACGTGATTTGACTGTCCTCGGTTGAACCTTTGCAGAGTTTTCTTACGCCATCTGACGCGGGCCGCCTTGTTTTCGTCGGAAAGCAGATGTGGTATCCAACGGCAAAACTAGCTTTCTCACACCAAGCGCTTCATGCAAGATCTTCTGAATGGTTGTGCCTGAGATGCCTAATAGAGCCTCTATCTCTCGATACGTCACATGACGATCTTCGAGAATTAGTTGTCTCACAGCAATGATGTTATCCTTCAGTGAAGGCGGATTTTGGGCGTCCTTGGCGAGATTTGTCACTAACACTAGTATGTCCGTCCACGCTGGAATTCTAAATACAAGCGTTTGACAGTCCGCAGACATGGGGCTTCATCACTGAACACAGATGTTAGCTCTTCAAAACACTGAAGCAGTCGACTGTCAGGCCTCTTCTAAAGCTGTAGAAAACTATTGCACGAACATTTTCCTTAGGGACCATCTCCACGAGCGAGAGAATCGCGGCGAGTCCGCGCTTCTATCGTCGGGTAATCTCCACAAACGAGCGATTATTCCGCTAGCGTATCGTCACAACTCGTTACGGAATCACAGCGTGAACCGCGACGACTCGTAACGGAATCGCCGCATTTCCTTGACGATGTGCTTTTGTTTGAGAATGAAAGAAAGAGTGAATCATCATCATCACGCCCGCCGTTGATGCTCGCTGCGAGAGCACCACCAGTAGCGGCGATACCGCGGCGATACGACGACGTTACGCGCGCACATTGCCAGTCGTCGCATTACTGAAATAATATCGCCGTGGAGACGCGTTCATAGAGAGAATATAGAAATACGTGGCACGACGATAATATCGCCGCGATTCTCTCGCTTGCGGAGACGACGCCTTAGAAAGATTCATTTTCGTACGTAACCTGACAGATTCCAATCGACGCTGTGACTAAACAATAGCTATAATCCTAATACTTTCAACTGTTTTAAGATTCAAAATTTAAACACATTCGAATATAGAACAGTTCCAAAGTTCAAAATTGCTGGGAAATATGGAAACGACAAGAACTCGTATGTAGGACTTAATGTCTGCATGCTAGGTGCTTTGGATCTGGCTTCTCGTTGCGACTGTAGTGGCTTGTGTTCGTGACATTAGAGGGCAGATCCGAGTTTAGGGCTCGGTGGTGGACGGATCCTCGACGGAAGTTTTATTATGGTCGTGCCAACTGCATTCAAATTGCATCGGAACTGCAATTTTGCAGTCGACTTGTTGAATTGCAGTCCGTATGTCTTTACTTTAACTGTTACTAAAAACGTATTGTGGATACATAATAGGTATGTTTTCTATAAAATAGGTAAGTAATAATATAAATTATTTTGTTTTAAGTTAAATCATCTGTCCGAGCAAAATGGATAACTTAGAGGATTCGGAGAACACCGCGAAGGTTTCAGACTCGGCCTACTCCACCAGCTGCAGTAACAGCCAGTCTAGACGAAGGTAAGATTTAATACGTAGACGCACGGCTAAGTTCCCTAAAGTGTGGTAGTTAGCCAGAACTTGACTGCTTACTTCTTGTCTTATGTTCCTGTGTAGCTGGGGCAGAGGGCCTCAACAGATCTCCGCCATCCCAGTTAGCCAGAACTGCAGTAAAATAAAATAAAACCCACATCCCCCTCTAGAATCATAGCAGGGACAGATTTAAGTTATCAGTGACAAGTTGCTAGTTTATCGCCTGAAACTATGCTCGAATTCCTTAAGACATGCAGGACATACACAACACACATATGAATATGAGGTGCCTTTTAAATCATTTAAATTTAATTTTAACACTAATAGGTAGAGTCACATAGGAGTTTTTTAAGCCAAAGTAAATTTATTTTGCTGTTAGTTTAAAAACAAATAATTTCGAACTAGCTGAATGTGGTAAGAGTCGACAGAGGAATTTCAGGGCGCGAAGAGCTAGTAACTGTCTCTGATCTTTTACATCTGGTCCCGTGTCTATACGTGACCGTAGTATCTTTGAGATACGGCAATTCTGATGGCTACCCCATTTTGATAACACAATCGAGTTAATATTTATAATACCTATATGTCAAAAGCGAATCTTTCTAAGAATCTCGGTAAGTACCTATTATGCGCCTATTGTGCTTTGCAATAATTAAACTATTAGTTATGGGCGCCAAATTGAATGACTAGCAATAATTGCTCAGGTGATATGAAGAATATTTCCTTACGGATACTTACTTAAGATTTGTATTGCATAACACTCCATCAACCCTGTCAATAGCCGTTCAAGTCAAGTTAGCTGGAAGCAATGCGATAGCGAAAATGTGGTAGTTTCCTATGGTTGAATCTTAATAACATCTTATTTTTATCAGAATCTATACATATAATAAAAATGTAACGGATCGCTGTCTGTACATAGAAGATATATGAGAAAAAATGTTATAGGAGAGCTTTATCAACGCAATAGTACCCAAAATAATGATTTTTGAATTTTTATTGTGCTTTGCAATAATTAAACTATTAGTTATGGGCGCCAAATTGAATGACTAGCAATAATTGCTCAGGTGATATGAAGAATATTTCCTTACGGATACTTACTTAAGATTTGTATTGCATAACACTCCATCAACCCTGTCAATAGCCGTTCAAGTCAAGTTAGCTGGAAGCAATGCGATAGCGAAAATGTGGTAGTTTCCTATGGTTGAATCTTAATAACATCTTATTTTTATCAGAATCTATACATATAATAAAAATGTAACGGATCGCTGTCTGTACATAGAAGATATATGAGAAAAATGTTATAGGAGAGCTTTATCAACGCAATAGTACCCAAAATAATGATTTTTGAATTTTTTGTCTGTTTGTCTGTGCGTTTGTGCACGCTAATCTCAGAAACGGCTGAACCGATTTCGATGCAGTTTTCAGGAATATATTGTGACAGGTCCCACTTAACATTTTATCACGGGAAAATGTTTTTATCCCGGATAATTTCGACATTTTGTTTTTTTTTTGTAGTCCACGCGGACGGAGTCGCGTGCGTCCACTAGTATAATAATATAACCAAAATCATACCTATCTGTAAAATTACAATTTGATTATGTGTCCAAATGAGGTAGTAATAAGCCTTCAAAGTTAAGTGGGCAAGTCCATCTTTCAAATGTGAAATTATTTAAAAATTACAACATCACATGTCCACCTGCATCATTTACAGCAACTTTTGTTTTGTGACCATATTTATAAACGCAATATTTCATATAGCTGTAGAACAAAAGTTCTTTTACGCGCATACAAGTTGCTTAAAGAGTGACGTCACGTCGTGGTAGCCGTTTGTATGGAGCGTTTTCTGGAAAGTCTAAAATTGTGTTTTGAAATCGTTATATCCCGGAAAGTTTTCACGCTAGCCAAGTTTTTATGGCGCAAATGTTTATTTTATTTTATGATCTTTCGATATAAATACAAATAAAAAAACTGTAAAAGACCCTATTGTACAATATCCAATATTCGCATTGAAATCTCAAAATTCCTTCGAAATTCATTTTACGTAATACGAATTTGACAAGGCATTCAGCGAATTCTGTACAATTTTCGCTGTCGCATTGCTAGTTAGGTAATAATGGGGGCGGTCTAGTGTCTCCGGGGAGAAATGATGGTTACTCTGGACTCGGGTAATAAATAAACGTCCTGTAAACATTTAGCTACATATTATATTAATACAAACGGCCGTTTTCCCGAATTGGGGTAGCCAGAACTGCAGAACTGCTTAAAGGAGTTCTCACGCCCACATTTAGAAAAGCGAGGACAGGCAGATAATGTTGTTATATTTGATGCCCGTTTATAAAATTGAGAATTTTCGATAGCTATTGCCTGGAAAAGTATCTATGTTGTAGAATTGAATTCAACCTTAGTTTCTATTCTTTTAATACTGGGCTTAATCACATCATCCTGCTGATGTTCATGTACACTGACTAGGAACTCTAGTTAGTATTAGACTAGTATTAGACTAACATCTGTTTATTAGAGTTTTTGCCTGTTACTGTATCTGTTTGTTATATTCTGTTATTAAAATTTCAGATACGGCTAAGTATTTTTACTTCATTTTTTTTATGTTCCTATAAAATATCTTAATAATGGTATTTAATCAACTTAAAATGAAAATTTTACTAGGTAGGTAGCTCAGCTGATATTGTTTATTTCCTGCATAGCACTTGTGTCACTCGACGAACGTTCACAAACAAACATATTATCTGGGAAGCGTCTACCTACGGAACCCTCTAAATTTTGTTAAAGATTGAGTTTCTATATTGATGTTTTTATCCGCAGCCATAGTTCCAAGTCAACTCATTCTGGAAGCAATTCCAGTGGAAGCAGTGGTTATGGCGGTGGCGACGGAAAAACATCCGAATACAGGTATGTCCCTGAACTTCTTGTGCGGCAAAGGCATGGGTTTATTTTCCACTCTGCTTTTCCAATTTGAAAATTGTAAATTTTATATGGAACATCCTATCAATCTTCGTGTTGTAGGCACCTGTCAATGTTTTAATATAATTTCATATGGACTGTCAAGTATTTTATTGGCGTGAGGTAAAGGCGAACGAATTATAACAGGGGGCAATTCTTGAAAATTTATAGCCGAAACGCAACCACTAACGAACCGTTAACGAAACGCGGTGCGAAGCAATATATACTTACTGCTTGAGTAATAAGGTATATTTTAGCACGCATCGTGCTGACATGTGTCTAATTACGTTACCATAAAGTAATTATTGCTTTGTTCTGAGCGTCTACAACGGTTCCATTTCGGCTTCGTTCCAACTAGAGACTTTTCGAGAATTGCCCCCCAGACCATTTTGTGTAGTTGTCAACTCCAGGACGCTACAAGCGCCAAGTTAAACTTATCAGGCTGTAAAAATTATTTCGTATTTTGTTATTTGGACACTTATTATCTTTTTAACCGACTTAAAAAACGAGAGGTTATCAATTATTATTCGTCTGTATATATTTTTTTAATTTTGTATGTGTGTTACCTCAGAACTCCGTCATTTATGAACCGATTTCAATATTTTTATTGTTGGTCATGGTAGGTATGCTTCCAAGTTGGTCCCATATTCACCACATCAGGATCTGATGATGGGATCTTGGAGAAATCGAGGGCAATCCTCAAATATTGTAGGCACATGTAGTTTGTTTTTATACTTTTTCTGAGCGTTTTGATCACCTACATATAAAACATAACATCTGATGATAGAATCTTTAAGGAATCTAGGGATATAATAAATTAAATATAATAATATTTTTTTTATTTATCACAAATTATTTACATTTCATCCTTATATAAATGTTAGGCACAAAATGTAGAGAACAGTTACAAATAGTTTACGTAAGGAGAACAGAGTTCGTAGTGGTCCCCACACTAGGTCTGGCCTGTATCGTGGGGGCCTGAAAATTGCTGTGAATCAATTATGTACATAAGTTACCTTAATTAAGTTTTATCTTATAGCATAAAATATGGTATTATGTGTATCACATAATGTATATAAATATATACATACTATAAATAAATATAAATATATACCATATATAAAAATTATATATTACATGTAAAGTATGGAATGAGAGATAAAGAAGAGAATTTATGTCCGTGTTAGTAGTTACGCAGTTCGTGCATATGACAGTTCAAGAAGGCAATTCGTAACTATTGCTTTGGCTTATTTACTTGTGCTAGATTTTATATTACAGAGTTTGGCAATCTGATTATAAATTGAAGGATGATGATAGTAGATATCCTCAAATATAATAGGTACGAGTAGTCCGTTTTTAGATTTTTATAGAGAATTTTGGTCAGCTCCACATAATATATAAAGGAAACGAGGGTCTGATGATGGAGCCGCTGAAAAACAGATAGTGGAACTTTATGGTTACAAAATCCCCCTATGGCAGGGGAAGTCCTACGTCCAGTAGTGGCTTATAAAGGCTTATGAATAGGCTTATGAAGATGAAGATAATTGTGTTAAGTTGTGTAATTATATGTTGCGTTAAGCCGTGTCTGAAGTAAGATGGTTATAGAGGAAGAGGAAGACATGAGAGTAAGGAGATGTCGGATAATAGGGATGAATAAAAGAAGAGTACCTACATATTGCGCCGACCCCAAATGATTGGGAACAGGGCAGGTAGAAGGAGTGTAATGGAGTAGTTTCCTAAGGTTGAATCTTAATAAAATTATATGCTTATCAGAATAAATTATCAAAATCATACCTATCTGTAAAATTACAATTTAATTATGTCTCCAAATGATGTGGTAATAAGCCTTCGTAGTTAAGTTGGCAAGTCCATTTTTCAAATGTGAAATTAATTAAAAATTACAACATCACATGTCCACCTACATCATTTACAGCAACTTTTGTTCTGTGACCATATTTATAAACGCAATATTTAATATAGTTGTAGAACAAAAAATCTTTTACGCGCATACAAGTTACTGAAAGAGTGACGTCACGTCGTGGTAGCCGTTTGTATGGAGCGTTTTTTGGCAAGTCTAAAATTTTGATTTTGAAATCGTTATATCCCGGAAAGTTTTCACGCTAGCGCAGTTTTTCTTTCGCAAATGTTTCTTTTATTTTATGACCTTTCGATATAAATACAAATAAAAAAACTGTCAACTACCCTGTTATACTCGTATGTTGCTTATTTTGTCAGACGTAAAATTTCGAAGCCTAGTCATTTCTCTCATTTCGTCATGTGGCCGATTTAATAATTTGCTGGCATCTAAATCTGACAATATTATGCCTTCTAAACTTCGTACACGGCTTAACGCAATATATATTTGCCCTTTAGCAAAATTTTACTTTAGTAAGCTCAATTTTGGCTCAAAGGGGAGGAAGTAAATTTGTGTTTTTAAAAATTATTTGTGGGTTTTGATATGTGAAACTTTTCAAATATATTGCTGTTGCGCATGAACAGAGGCTCTATCTTGCGTTATTTGCGTAAGCGAAAGAATAAATTTAATAGCTGAAGCGTTTCGATGGTCCCAATGATCATGATTTAACAATTTTCTACTTATGTAGATCCAAAGAATGCTTTCATTATGTCTTGAAATACGCAGAAATCATTTACAGCAGGATATGTGGGGTGCACATTTAACAATACCATTATAATTCGTTAGCTCCAACAATAAGCCGCCCCCAGAAAAGAGGGTTTTGGATAAAGAGTTCCAGAAAAAGAAAACCCAACCCGCTCCAGCAGAATGTTTGGAACCGGAGGTAGAGGACTGTGGCCTCCCGGACCCATCTCCGGTGGAATCCCCGCAAGAAGCCCTGATCAGTGGTGTGTATGGTTACTCTATTACGTAATTTTATCCTGAAAACTGCATCGAAATCGGTTTAGCCGTTTCTTCTTAGCGTGCACAAACATCGATCCGTTACAATTTTAGATATAACGATGCCCATCTCCTCACATACATTTGACGTTCATATCAATTATTTTTGTGTTTTAACGACATTGTTATCGATTACACTACGACATCTCAAACAAAAAAATATATTGGTTTTAATTTTCCATTAAGTAATGTTCACGCCCAAGACGGCCAAATAGTGAGGTAAACTATGATGACAGCTGCATATTATGCCTTTATCAATATATTTTTTTCAAATTCTTTGTACCGGTGTCTTTATTTCAGATACCTCTTTAAGCCAGTTTCGAACACATTTGTGCATTTTTATCTTCCGTTGGATTTCTTTTCTCCTACAGTAATCGACGTACCTTCGCCGGTCGTGCTCACCGAGAAAGGGACGGAAAGCATGGACATGGCCTCTCCAGCCACCAATGTTGACGAGAGTGAGGTGAATATTACTATCCATTTGTATGATTATGGGTATGCGACGAATGTTTACATGTTCTATTAACCCTCTATGCCTTTACCGATGTCTTTTTTGAGTACAAATGGTAACAGTTTGATTGCATACAACTAGCACAATTATTTATTTAATGTCAGCCATGAATATATTGGGTTTTCGAGGCGTGACTAAGATTTGAAACGATTAATTTACAAATTCGTAAATATTTTTATTTAGAAAATACGTCTACAAACTCAATTCACAGTTTGTATTAAGTCGCCACTAAGTGTGATGTAATTGGCGATGTATTTTTGGGATAGCCTTACGTAAGAATGTAGACCTAATTTGATAACACAGAATAATTAATGGTACAGGTATAAGAGGCGCATTGCGTAAAAACGTTAAATTAGTAGCGCATATCCTGTTAACGTAATAAACTGTACTTGAGCACGCTTACCGCTAAATAGTCTCTTATCACGTGTAAACTGATTTGAGTGTGCGCATGTCAGTCGCATTAGTAAATCGGATATTATCCTGTACCCTTACGCTGCCTAAAACTTTTGTGACACTAGCATTGCATTACAATCCCTTTATAAGTTCGTGCTTGCCCTATAGTTTCTATCGCGGAAGCGAGATAACGCTCTACACTCATTTTAGCTCGATGTCTCGCTTTCGCGATGGAAACAGTGTCGTTAAAAGAGTTCATGGTAGCTCCCTAGGACGCTAAGATTGTGACACGTCTATTACTTACTAGTCAAATAAGTACTCATTTAGTTATCATAACAAACTCGCTTCTTTGTATACTGTCCCTGACAGATCCGGGAGAGGTTGCGACTAGGGTGTCATTTCATTGTTATGTTTATTTTATCTTTATCTGTTACATAAGAGATCCATTGCTGGCTAAAGCAATTAGAATAATAGCTACAAACTGTTTTTGGATGCGAGCCGATGTTGTTTCAATCACCGATACATCACACAATTACAAATAAATTAGCTTTGTAACTTTTTATGTTCTGATACAGCTATCTGTCTTTTTTAGCATCGTAATCGCATGAGCAAAGGAAGGACTTTCCACCGAGTAAGTTTTTTGCAGTGATTATTCTGGGTACCCTTTTCTCGGGTCGGCTTGGTTCTGGGACCGATATGTAAGTTTCAAAGTAACTTATTTCATTATAATATTAATGTGATAAAGATAATGTAAACTGTCAATGTAAGTCACATCGGTGTTTTCTTGTAGGTGATATCTCTGGTTTTGCGTCAATGTAAACCGTCACAAAAGTAATTTCATCTAGATTTGTCTGTCATGGCATGGTAATTTAATAATAGCCTAAGATCCCACTGCGGATGTACGACGCTCATCTGTTTATTGAAAAACCTTATTATTACAGACATCTACCAATAGGGTAATATACATCTATACTAATATTATAAAGATGTAAATTTTGATTGTTTGTTTGTTTAGTTGCAGCGAATAGGCTACGAAACTACTGGACCGATTTCAAAAATTCTTACACCGTTAGAATCCTTATTGGACCCGGATGAACATAGGCTATAAGAATTTCCCGATATTCCGCTATACACGTGACTGAACAGATTTTCCGAAATTCCCACGGACAAACGGGAATTCCATATTTATACGAAAACTGCTATTTGTATGAAGCTGAAATCGGATTAGGGACTACGAGGAAGCACAAAGAACGGTTTCCCGAAATTCCCACGGGAAGGGGACCAACGGGATTTTTTTTACGAAAACGGCTACACATATGAATCGGAAATTGGGCATATATGTTCATTAGGGACCCCGAGGAAGCACTAAGAACGGATTTCCCGAAATTCCCATGGGAAAGGGACTTACGGGAATTTCAATTTTGTAAGAAAACCGCTATTTGTACGAAGCTTAAATCGGATTAGGGACTACGAGGAAGCTCTGGACGGATTTCCCGAAATTCCGACGGAAAAGGGACCAACGGGAGTTGCAAATTTTTACGAAAACCGCTGTACGTACATATGAAGTTGTAACTTTGTACTGATATGTACCGAAGCGAAGCGAGGGCGGGCCACTAGTACATAATATATCTACTGGGTTGCCTATCAAAATATAGTAGGAGTTGTGCCTGAATTGTACCTGAATTGTCCCAGAATGATTTTTGGGATGAACATTAAATTTCTGTTTTTTCGGTAGTTTACGCGAATGAAGTCGCGAGGAACCGCTAGTAATTAATAATTTGCAGAATGTTGTTACACATTTCGGACTTTAGCCGTAACATATAAATGATATGATAAGTATAACTAAATGATAAGTGTATAATAATTCCGGCTAAACTTAGCCGGAATTATTTCGGCCAATCGTAACTTTAACATAATTCTAACCTGACCTAACCTACTTACACACTTCGGACTTTAGCCGTAACATATTATGTAAATTATATGATAAGAGGACTATTTAACATAGACATATAACAAAAATCAGTTTGATCAGTACTTATTCCTAAGATCATCACGTTTAAACAAACAAACTCTTTAGCTTTTTAATATCAGTATTTATTAAAACACAAAAAAATGTAAGTAGAAAAAAAGCATGGATTTTTGTATTTACTATAATATTATATTATTTCATCAAACAATAATTTAATCGATATATTTATCAGCACGGCAAATTGACTCGACTACATCACTATAGGATATTACTGACCTCGAAAGAACTAATCACGGCACTGTTGTAAGGTACCCCCCCAGCTCTTCCTACCGCCTAATTTGGTGACTTTTGTCTAGTGCAAAACAGCAATAATGCAGTATCTTTAGGGGGTAATCTGTGGGTTGCCTGTTTAAATTTGACCGCAAGTAAGGGTTGCCAGCTGTAAAAATACTTGCGGCCTATTTAGAAAGGCAACATAGTAGATACATATTCTCCTAATCGTAAATGTTTGTAATAAATAGGTTTTATTTATTAACATAATAAGCGTCTAACATCTAGACATGGGTAACTCCGGACACAACTATATCCTCGGATATATATCCAGAGGAGGATATGAATCAACTCCTTCACTTTAAAGAAAGTTACCATATCCTATATCCGACCCACTCCGACCTACCGAATAATGCCGAAGATAAGAATAAGTGAGCGAGACGGAATGCTAACGCGCCGGAACGCGCGGTACTATCGCAGTAGACGCATGAGCGCGAATGTAACGACATTACACGAGTATATACGAATACTCACGAGCGACAGGCATGCCGTTTAGTATAAATATTTGTTTTCGTAATTATAATTTTCAAAATTTCTATTTATTCCGTTTTATATTTGATCTTAAGTATTTTGTTTTTAATGTAAATAAAAGCTGTTTGGATTTGGAATTATTTTTAGGGCAATAGTTTTAGTGTACCTATTTAGTGATTTTTAAATACGCCTCAAATATTCTAATTATTATTTGGATTGATCATCCCAATCATATCTCGGTTCGCTTAATCTCTTCATTCCCGGATATGTACGCGAAGTTGGATCTGTTAAAAGGACACCTACAACAACCTAACCAAACCAATCCCAGTCATATCTCGCTCCACTTAATCTCTTCGTTCCCGGACATGCACGCGGAGTTGGATATGTTAAAAGAATATATATCCATAGTCGGAGTGATTTGCTACATGTTCAATCCTTTCCCGGATATGATTAGCCCATGCCTACTAACATCTGCAGTGGGATCTCAGACTATAAGGCTTCCATATTGGCATGGTGCATTGTATTAGGTGGAGGCATCACAATTTCTCGCAGAACTCACGGTGGCTAAAAGTAAAAAGAATGCGCGCGCAGCCATCTGTTTTTAACTAAGCAATTTTGTCTATGTGGTGGAGCTAGTTTCCCTGTGTATGACTTCATTATTTGTGCAACTGCATAGGTACAGAAACGTTTAGTCCCGAAATCAAGTAGGCATGGGAGTCATTCCATGAAACGGAGACTACCAAATTTTAATAAGTGCATATTCCGCCGACAAAATGAGTTGTTGTGTAAACTGCAATTATACTGGCAGAAATAGTAAACTTATAGGCTGCGATGTGTTTGCAGTACCTATAGCTAGACGGTTAAAATTTTCACAAATTATGTATTTCCATTGCCGTTCCTATAACCACAAATACTAAAAACAAAATAAATATTTAAGGGCGGCTCCCATATGACAAACGCGATATTTTTTGCCCTTTTTTTTGGTCGAAATTAATAATGAAAACAGGTAGGCACTTGAAATATTCACAAAATTCTTAGTTGTATTTTTACTTTAATAATTAATAATAAAATTTAAATTGAAGGGAGCACCCATACAAAAACCTAAAAAAAGGTTACAATATGTAATTTGTGCACCTACTGTTGTTTACCTAGTCAATATAGTGACCCTGCCTGCGATGCCATAGGTCCTGGGTTCGAATCCCGGTAGGTGCAAACATTGGTATGGTGAATATTGATGTTTGTTTCTAAACCATGGATGTTTTTTTTCTATACTTATCTATGTATTTTAGGTATATACCGTTGCTTAGTACCCACGACATAAGACGCGTTGAAGACTGTAAATATTTATTATTTATTTAATAACGAATCGCGTTTTATAATTGTGGTTGCACATTGTTTATGAAATTAATGAAAATTTATAATGAAAGTTAAAACCGATAGGGTAGGCTGTATAACCTACGTACCTACCTTAATTATAAAAATCCGTTTAGTGGGCTTCAATCGACTAACATCCTTTAATTTTCACAATCCTTTCTCGATTAGGTTATTTATCTGCCTAAAGGTGGTTCCGACGGTGCGTGATATAGCGCACCAGCCCGCACCACGCACCGTGGGAAGAGGATCGTCCGTGGTAATGCAGACATGTCCGTCGCGGTGCGTCCGATCCGCGGCGAGTGGATAACTTCAAATGCGATGCGAGCTCGTGCGTGCTCGTGCGAAGCGGTCGGTCTGTAGGCATCTGCATAAACACAAACCAGCGCTATAGGTAGAACGTCTTTGGACGCGAATAAAATTTTATGTTGGCATTTTGTTTTTGATTGTCATTACTTTAAAGTGCGGGAATGGGTGTTTTTCTACTAGACGGCACGCTCACGGCACGGCGCCGCCCTTTGGCCGCCCGTGGGCCGGTGCGTGGTGCGTGTCCGTCCGTACTCGTCGGCCGTGAGCGATGGTCCGCAAAACCACGCACCGTGGGAAACCACGATCAGAGTGTGACAAAAGTTATTGACATTTTTTCAATCGTTTTGGAAAAAAAATCAATTTGTTTTTGCAGATATTTAGCAATTTAGCTGCTACGTTGCAGATATGCGTTGTTATAACCAGTGATCAGGTAGAATATACAGGATGTGAGTGACAGCCAGGAAAATACTGAACAAATACTATTGTCTTAAAGCTCGAGAACACCGTTGCGTATGCGTGCTCGTACCTCTCAGTTTAATGTATGGAACTGTCACCGCTTGACGTCTATGCTTACGTCTACGCATACGCATCCGGTGTGTCCTGTCTCATACAGTTCCATACTTTACAACTCAGCGGTACGTGCACGTCTACGCTTACGTGCACGCACACGCATCCGGTCTGCTCGAGCCTTTAAGTTATACAACAGTGTTATCACTCGCAGGTAATGAATTTTTAATTTGATTATCCGCAATGTTTGTTTTCTGCGCAAGTTAGGTATATCGGGCGATCCTGTGACTAGTTAAATGGGATTATTGGTTATTGTGATATACATGAAGTTTTTGGATCATCTGTGACTACCATTACAGTTGATCAGTTATTTGAACTTATTTGAGTGCAAGTTTTTTTAAATCACCCAATGGTTGAAATTTTCTCATGAAGCCATTATCTAAGGCCTAATTTAGCGAACTACACAAATTGAATCCTAAAAAAATGACGCTTTTGCCTTAGACTATGGTTTGAAGTCACCGTGTCTGGCTGTCAATGACACCTTGTAATATTTTATTGTGTAATAGCATAGTGTAATAGCTTGGAAGGAGATGATATGTTTTTATTTTCAATTCAAACCTTGCGTGAAGAGAATTGGAGTGATAAAGTAAATTATATCTATTTGAATTATTTAGCAAATTGAGGAATTTAGTTTAATAAGTCATTATGAATATTTAAGTTAGTTACTTTTTAATAAGGAAAAAAAAATCTTGAAAGCATGAATGATGTTTGAAATTATTCTTCCAAATCAGTTTAGCCTTTCAAATATTACACTTAAGGACGGCGACTTTTGTACTTGGTAAACCACGATATGCTATCTCTGGTTACTGGTGTCGTTTCTGTCATAGAAGCTAGCGACAAATAATTCACTTGCAGCCGTTCTTAGTGTATGTTGTATACTGTACAGTGTAAATGGCTTTATCTTAGTGCATGTTGTTCCCTTTTAACGCCTTTGACCAATATGTATTACGCATTGGGCCAAGGCGTTGAAACCAACGCGCACACATTCTGTTTTAGGACGGATTTTCGTGCATCATATCTATGCGCGATGGTGTTGTGATGTACACTACCTCAAATTTGACGTCTACCTTGGGCTTCCCTAAGGACCTTTGGATAGGCAGGTCGTTAATCGACTTTGTTCATCCTAGGGTAAGTATCGTTCCAATGACAGGTATTTTTTAAATTTTTACCCACTGTCATAATTCAAACCATTAATCTGTTGATGTTTTCTCTTGACAGCTCTCTGTAACAATTTTAGTCGCACTATTTATTTCTTACACGGCGTCCCTAATATTGTTTTATAAACTTAATTCTATCGTACGATATTAGTTAAGTTCGTTAGACAAGATGTATTTATTGAATAATCTCCAGGATCGGGACACACTCGCTTCGCAAATCTCAAATGGATTGGCTGTTCCGAAAAATGTTAACGGTACCCAACATACAGGTAAATCTCAATGCTAATTTTCGGTCTTAGTGTCTAACATCTAGTTCAGACGATGACCTTTCTTGACATCTTGACTATTTGCACCTCAACGCATGGTTTGCCACCTCTTGGGGGACTAAAAGTTTTCCAAGTTTTAAAAGTCCTGTGTTTGCCTACTTGTAAATTCAATGTGTTGTGTCGACAACGCTTCTTTATCTGTTTTTACCCGACTGCGCGACGCAAAGGAGTGGTAATGTGTTTAACAGCCTATGTATGTATGTATGTTTGTATGTTCCTTTAAAGCACTAAACAGACCAAACGCCTGGGCCGATTTTTATGATTCACACGTCAATCGATTCCTCTTAGTCCGGCGAGTGTCACTAAAGATATGACGTTAGAGAAAATCCAATATGGCGGCTACTGGACGCCATATTGTGAAAATGAAAAAAAAATAAGTCAAGAAACTATATCACTTGATACGCAATGTTTGTTACGCAACTTTAAATCTATATAGATCCGTTTAGGTTTAGTTTAGGTCAGTCGGATCGAAAAATTTTGAGAGAAAACTAATAATAATGATTTTTAAATACCTATTTAACGATACCCCACTTGATATAGTTTGTTGTCTTTATTTTTTTTTCATTTTCACAATATGGCGTCCAGTAGTAGCCATATTGGATTTTCACTAACTTCATGTCTTTAGTGACACTCGCCGGACTAAGAGGAATCGATTGACGTGATAATTATAAAAATCGGCCCAGGCATTTGGGCTGTATAGTGCTTCAAAAGAACATACAAACATTATATAAGGTATATTTAAAATTAGTGATTATCTTTTGACACGAAACTAGGTAGGTAAAAAGAAACAACTTTCACAATGGGACCAACACCGAAATATTGAAAAAAAAATCTGCTGTTCCATACAATCTCGAATAATACCTGCACTGAAATGTACTGCAATTGCACCTTATATAAAAATATATGGTGCAATTATAGTACATTATATAACTGAGCTAAGTTAGTTATTGTAACGCACGAGGCTTGGTTGCAAGCCTTAAAAAGCCGAGTGCGATAATAACCAAAGTTCACGTGTGTCGTCATAAGAACTTTTTCTACACGTAATTGCGAATGAATAAAGTCGTGCAAATGAAGGATACTTAATTATTGAAACAGTTATAAAAAATGTGCTTTTTAGCATGGGATAAATTCCACAGGGAAATGGGCTTGTAACTACCTTGGAAAATTTATTTAAAAAAAAACCTATAATTTAATAAATCCGAAAACCCGACTGCTTAAAAAAGAACCAAATAATGTATATAATAAAAAAAAACTGAAAAGAAAAAAAACAAGCACTTAGATGTCCAGTGGTCTAGAATTCTATAATATTATTATGGAATGAATACTATTGAAGAACATAAAATATTTTCTTATGATCGTAACATTACAACTGAACAGCCAGGATCCATTGAAATATTAGCTTGGCAGTCGGATAATGGATCCCGACTATTCAGTTGTTATGTTACGATCATTAGAAAATATTTTATGTACTTCAATAGTATTAATTCCATAATAATATTATAGAATTCTAGACCACTGGACATCTTAGAAAATATTTTATGTACTTCAGTAGTATTCATTCCATAATAATATTATAGAATTCTGGACCTCCGGACATCTAAGTGCTTGTTTTTTTTCTTTTCAGTTTTTTTATTATGTACAGGGTGTTTGGTTCTTTTTTAATACCTCGCATTCTTTGTGAGGTTTCATTTTCGAGGACCAACCCCCGTACTATTTGTCATGCTCCGCTCCCTGCATGTCCTCGATTCGTTTGATGCGGACTATAAATGTACCTATAAAACTAACATTTTAACATCCGTCGATTTGCGTATATTTGATACATTTGTTAAGCTGATTTCTGGATTTATATAGATGTAACTTTTCAATATCCCCGTCGCGGATAGAAAAAATAACGTCGTTTTTACACCCAGTATACATTATTTGGCCTTTAAAACCGTGCATCGGGTTTTTGGATTTTCATATTTACTTCGCACTTGTTCTGTAATGGAAATGAGGGATTTTCTGAAAAAATCAAAAACCCGACTGCTAAAATAAGAACAAATAATGTCAAAATTAGAAAAAACTGGCGAGGAAAAAATCAAGCACTGCCCTAGATGTCCGGTGGTCTCCCAGAATTCTTGAAGGATAATAATTAGTTATCGTGAATAGACTGTACACTATTGATCGTAACATAACAACTGGCTAACACATCCAGACTGTGTATCAGCCGACCAATAAATAATCCGGTCGGTTTTCTAAAGACGGTGTAGCATAGCATACGAGTAGGAGGCATAGCAAGTAACAAGTTGGATTTACTTACTATTAAGAATTCTAGACCTCGGACATGTAGTAGCTTGTTTTTTTTCTTTTCAGTATTCTACATTATTTGGTTCTTTAATTTAGCAGAGATGACACCCCCGTACTTTTGCGATGCTATGTCTCGATTACTCGTATCTCACTAGTACACGGTGAAGATTTTTATTCGATTTTGTACGTTCTATTTATGCTACCTATCCGTTTGTTTTCACTAGCAGACCGATTTTTAGTCGAACGTGTACAGCACACTATAGTCTGCTTCGTCTATCTATGCTTAGGAACTATTGATGTCTTTGGTTGGGGGGTGATTAGGGTAGGTAATGCGCTCTCGCCATCTATCTAGGTGATTTGAACTAATTTTTTTACTTTTAATAGTGTCATAAAAATAATCACATCAATGGAAACTTATGCATTATGCCAAAAAAAAATAATTATAAAATCGTTTAAATAAATAATTATAAAAGTACAAAATATTATTAATTATTATTTGATTACGATTGTAATAATTGTTTCAAAATTTTTAAAAAACGTTATATTCGAGGCGGCGCTAGTAGTAGGACCGATTTTGCCTTAACTCGAGATATTATATTAAATTAATATTTGCGTCAAAATGATAGCATTATGTTGAATGACGACACCAAAAATGAGTAGTTTCTTGCCACGGTCACAATAACTCGGCTCAAATCTGTTTAGTCGATCACGAGTTCAAATAATCACATTCATACTAGGACAATATTTCTTCTCCAAAACGGATATTACAGCAAATTGTTTACTTTTAGTGCCATCAGGGATACAGGAGTCAACGATGATGTGCCGAATCAGGCGGTACAGGGGGTTGGTGGTGGGCTTCGGCGTTAAGGACAGTGTGGTGTCGTTCATGCCGTTCCAACTGAAGCTGTCCTTTAAAAACGTAACGGATGAAGAGGGCAACGCAGTGTACTTGGTGATCCAGGCCACCCCTTTTTTTTCTGCATATAAATGTGAGTAACCTTTTTTTTCAATTTATGAAAATTGTGTTGGCACAATTTTCAAGGTTAAACATCTTTGGAAAATGTAATTTTGCGACTAACAGCGAAGTTGGCGAAGTTGTAGGAACATATCCTTCAGTAGCGGTTAGACTCTTATCACGTCGTTTAACGAATGCGCATAATGAATTTCTTATTGAAGGAAATGTTTCGATAACTTTGCGTTCTTCGCCGTCGCTTGTAAAAAATTAACATAGTCTAATCCCCCTCTCATTTTAAGTAAGGGGTTTAGCACAGACTAATGAATTACTCTATGTTAGTCTGGATTATTCAACAAAGTTATATAAAGTGTTACACAATGACTGACTACATTCTTACATTAGGGCTTATTACCTGTGCTAAGCTAATGCTGGGTTGATGTTTTGATGAAGAAGAGCGCTTGAGCGTCAATAACCAAAGTTGATAAAGTTTTTAAAGTTTTGGCTTAAATATTTTTGTTCAAACAAAATACAAGGTCACTAATAGTCATAATATTAGGTGCTGTATTTTGACGTAATGAATACAGTACACATTGCTTGTAAAACGAGAGACAATTTTAGACTCTACTTTAGACGGTTTTGTCCTTTACGGAAATTGGAATTTCTGCTATCTTATTTTCCTAATTTGCTATGAAATAAAAATATAAAAAACTAAAACCTAGCGCATTAGAACTAGTTTAATAAACAACAGAAGGTATATAATTTAAAATTCATTGTGCACTCGTACTGCGTATCCAAGGTTTATCTGATCTCTCAAGGAAAATAACCTGAGTAATTTGATATTGCAAGCGTTGCAGTACACGAACGAATGACACTTGTTGCGATTTATAATGCTGACGTTTTATGAAGTGATTCATTTGATTGTGATGTAGGTGACGCGCGACCGGCCCGGACGTCACCCTCGTTTGCGTAACAGCTCATGCGTTATACTAATTATTAAATACTAGGGGCCGCCCACGACTTCGTCCGCGTGAGGGGGTGTTGCATCCATGCAAAGCCGGAGCGGGTTGGTTCTTCGTCTATAAATGGGTTATCTAACACCGAAAGATTTTTTTTTAAATCGGACCATTATTCCTGCGTTCAAACAAACAAACAGACTCTTCAGCTTTATAATATGAGTATAGATGATATTAGGTACTAGTACTAGCAGTTTGTTGCGACTCCGTGGACGAGTGGAAATGAGGATTATATGCTGCAAATGATTACTCTATTTCTGTGAAAAATCGGGTTTTGCTGGTTTCAACGTGAAAGCGTCACAACGTTTAATATCACTACATATATTATAAAATTAAGTCGCTTAGCGCTGTCTGTATGTCCCTATGTATGCTTAGATCTTTATAACTACGCAAGGGATTTTGATGTGGTTTTTTAATAGATAGAGTGATTCAAGAGGGAGGTTTATATGTAATATCCCCTCACGTAGACGATGCTGTGGGCGGCCATGTTAGAGAAACTGGGATTAGTACCTACCTTGCTTCGCTTCAGTGTTCGTATTGGTTATAAATTATAAACCTTCTTATTTGTTCAGTCGAAATTGCGCCGAGTCCAAGTACTTGGGAACTTGAGCAGGAGTAAGACGAATCGAAATAAGTAAATAAGTATAAGTACTCCATTTTACTGTGAGGTCTCTTATTTTGCGGGTAGAAAGTCGCCCATTCAGATTATTATAATTATACTAATGGACGCCCGCGACTCCGTCCTCGTGGACCGCAGAAAAAATAAAATGTCGATATTATCCGGGATAAAAACATTTTCCCGGGATAAAAAGTAGCCTATATGTTAAGTGGGACCTGTCACAACATATTCCTGAAAACTGCATCGAAATCGGTTCAGTCGTTTTTGAGATTAGCGTGCACAAACCTCGATCCGTTACAATTTTATGTATGTATAAGTATAGAATAGATTAGCTTGTCATATAGTATTCCTGACTTCTTTACCCAAAAATACTACTGTTACTTACTTATAGTAGGTACTAAGTATTTCACGGGTAACAATTGTGTAAAAACAACAAACATCTTCTCTTGTCCTACAAAAGAAATCACAACAAAAACTAACCTCTTTATAATCCTCATACTAAGATAATAGTACATAATTGTAGATAGCACACGACGTCATGTCTAGTTAAACAAATAGTTAAATAAAAGTTCGATCCAATCTAAATTAACGTAGCATATTATATTCCTGAACCATGCATTGAAAATGACAGCAGTTTCATTAGAGTTTTCAATAGTTATGAGGATGGGCAGAAGTGTGAAAATCATGCACTCAGGGGATAGCCCCACGTGGCAGCGTGTAAGCCTACTGTCGCGAGTAATTTGGGGAACGATGACGAATCCTATGGGAAATGTTTTGAGTTATTATTAGCCAAACAATTTTTATTTCCTACTAGGGATCCGTCCCGGCTTTGTAATGCCCTTTCACGTGGGCGGCCGCTATAGCAAAGTGTTGTTTTTAGACTTCATCATCATCAGCCTATTGCAGTCCACTGCTGGACGTAGGCCTCCCCCAGGGCACGCCACAAGACTGCCATGGGGGGTATTTGCCCATAGTCACCACGCTGGGCAGGCGGGTTGGTGACTGCAGTTTGTATTTTGGACTATGTTTTCAACACAGGAGGCGCTGCTGCCAACCTCCCGGAAATTCTTAATCGCCTCGTACGATACCACGGGCAGACAAGGGGTGGTACGAATTCAGGCACTTTTTTTAAAATTCTTCCGTAAGAACCATCCGCGTACTTCAAGGAATATTCTAAAAAAAGAATTAGCAAAATTGGTTCAGCTGTTCTCGAGATTTGCGCTTAGCAATACAACCAGCGATTCATTTTTGTATTAAAGATTAACCTGAGATTTACTGTTATCGCCAGAGAATTGTCCGTTATTTAGCTTATTTAGCAAGGTGTATCAGATAGGTGAGCTTAACTGGGCCCTTAAGGTCACAAGTTTTTAATTAGCAGAATAAGAGAGTTTGTATCAATAAATGCCTTGCCTGATAATTATATTACCAGAACACTGTAGGTAATATTCTATTCCAATAAGTTCCACAAGAAACTGTGGGACTTGGTTGTTGAAATGACTTCAGCCTACGTTCCATTAATGCGAAGCTGCTCACGTTGCTGGCACGTGGATCCACTAAGACGATTAGAGCGTTTACATCTGTACACACATGTTTATACATACCCAGTACACAAATAGCGGTTTATTCTGTTTTAGGAAATAAGCAACAACATTTTGCCCCCTAATAGACTTTCCGCTTAATTAACTGACTTCAAAAAGAGAGGTTATCAATTCGTCTGTTTTTTTTTTTTTTTTATGTGTGTCAGAACTCCTTCGTTTATGAACCGATTTCAATTTTTTTTTTATCGTTGGTCATGGTATACTTCCAGGTTGGTCCCATATTCACCACATCAGGATCTGATGATGGGATCTTGACGTTTGACTTGACTCGAAATTTGACGTTTTTCCATATTGATGTATCCTACTAAAAAGTTCCGTTTGTGTTTGCGACATCAGCCTCTTTAGGTTTTTATATTGTAAACTTTATATGAGTAGGTACTATTGAATTGAGTAGTAATTTCTTTAGGAACTATTCATGATAATAATACACAAAACTGTGTCTAATAATATTTAAGCCCAGTCACATATTGATTTCGATGTGTGACTGCAGAGTAGATGAACCGAATATAGAGAGTACGCAGTACTTTGACCTATAATGTCGCCTACGTAATGAACCACCGGTCGAGATTTGTATATTTTAATCTCCTCTTTACTCTTACAACGACAATTCCTTGTGATGCTTATTTTATTTATTGTGAACAAACGTTAGAAAAACCTTCGATCTGTTCCTTCAGTATTATTCGTATTTACTGTAAAATGTTTTCGAGTACCTATACAGCAGTCAAACAGTCGAAGAAAAGAAAATTTTGTTGCCGCTAGGTATAATAGAACCTCAGATGAATAGGACGAAGCGATATAAGCGCTCTATAGCTTATTATTCTCAACATATAGTTCCTTTAACGGCGGCACTAGTTTTTACGGTGTATATAGATATAATTTATACAGGATGATTTTTGGTCGTCAACGTTCCCGAAAACTACGGAATCTCCTCATCATCACGATCATTTTTCTCCATGGAAGCATACCTGGGAAGTGTCTGGTTTCCAAAATATTAGGGTCCAAAGTTGAGTAAATAGACTGCGTTTTTCTGCATAAATGCACATAGACGCGCGTAGCAGGATTTTTTCACGAAAAATAATTAATATCTGTCTTTAAAAAAACTAACATAAACACTAGACACTATAAATTTCGCACGATCAAGGAATTTAAAAATTATTTTTCAAAAAAAATTTTTTTTTTCCCAGCATTTTTTTTGGCATAAACTTACTTTATTTCATGTATAGAGTACGTACCCTTCGTTAAAGGTGGCCACAAAAAAACACCCTGTATATTGGCAGTTATAAAAAATGTTAGTTCCGAAACAGCACGCGGAAACGATTATATGAAACGGACAGGTAGAAATCTGTTGGCGTGTAGTCCACGTTGATTCAGATAAAGTCACGTTGATAGGTACGTGTCATATTTACACATGCAGCGAATGCCACTGGTACGAGAATTTACGTCGATACTGGCGCCCTCACGTATATTCGACATAATGAAAATTCAAGAAAAAATTATTATAAAATTTCGTTTGTCTACTAACTCATCATCATCTTCTTGCCCTTATCTCATTATTCTTGGGGTCCGGTCGACGCAAATCGCAATATGATTTCTTTTGAATGTCTTATTACCAAGAATTTTCCGTTTATTATAGGGCCGCATGGCGGCCAATTTCAATAACCAATCTCGAGAAGTTTTTGACATATTTTTTTTTGTTTTTATACAAATTTTTAACTAAGCCTACCCCGTAAGGGATAAAGGCTTTGACTATGGATCTATAGACAGATAGCTAGCGTGCCGCCGATAGGGACGGAATATTTTGTCTATGGATATAACTGATATAGAAGTTAGAAATTTAGGGTTACCAGTAAAAGGAAAAGTGCCCAATCACTTGCGATGTAGGTACCTATCTTATTTAGCTTATATATTGAGAAGAACCTTCTACATACAAAGTATCAGAAGGCCAATCGCGCTAAGTGACGTTTTTACTTTTCAACTGAATGTTTTTGGTTATGTTTTGGCCTTGATGTGACTGTTCATTTGACAGCGTTTTAGATTTTTTCAACGTCTCACTTCTGTTTTAAACGTTGTCAAAATTTTTCGCACATATAACATAAAAAGTAAATCACTTAAATGTGAAAAGACAATCCATCTGTTTTTCTACCTTTATTACTTGTACAGCTTAAAACACTGCGACGCACCATTGTAGACTTTGGTAAAATTTAATTTATTATAACAAATAATGTAATATTTAATTTGTTTGGGTAAAATTTTAATAAATTTTATATTCGTTGTCGAACTTGTTACAAATGTCAAAGTTTGTTGTGATAATGAATTCCTAAAATCTTGAAAATCTGGCCATTCGATGAGGGACAAAAAATGACAAGCTCTGTCTCCCTTTGTCACAAGCAATTAGCTATTTTCTTTTCTTTTTCTGTGCGAATGAGAAGGAAGAAAGGCAGATTCTCAGATTCTATACTCTTTCTACGGATAAAGGCGTGATTAAAAATAGAATAAAAAATTCGAGTACTTATTGAAATTTATCAATAATCATTGGGCATTGCCACTTTTTTTGTTTACTAACAATACTAAACAGGTAGCGTCAAACTGTAAGCCACGATGAATGTAAAAGTTTTGCCAATAAAACGCTAAGTTCATTCTAATACATAGACTATACCTACGAGTATAATACACTAATGTTCGATATCTACATGACGACAATAATTTTCTGATTTATAAATAAATGAAATTGTATTAGGCGTTACAATTCGGAAGTTCAAATATCCTCCACTGACTCTCGGATCTGATAACTCAAAACAAAAAACTGCGAAAACAAGCACTTGCACTACCTACAATCGCCACGAGAAACCAGATCCGAGCAGCTAGCATGCAAGATTTCGCACTATTTCCGAAATCAAAAACTAGATCAATAATCTACATATGTTTCGCCAACATCCGTGGCATCCTCAGGATTATAGAAATTAGTAACCTACTAATTATGAAACTCTAAACCCTAACACATTACACAGAATTAACTAGCCTCTACTAAGTAGGTAAGTAGTACTAAAACACCTTCTATGAACAGCCAGAACGTGCCGTTTGCGATACTTTCTGGCTACCCATAAAAGAATTAAGTGCTCCATTCACCCGATTCCCAGTATTCACTCTCCTTACAATATCTTTGTCATGCTTACCATCCCTTGTAAACAAAATCCCCAGATACACAAACTCTGTCACTTGCTCCAATCTTTCTTCGCCAATCATTATTTTGCAATCCGCCATTACCTTATCCTTTTCAAAAACCATCACTTTCGTCTTACTTACACTTCTCTTCATCCCTTTACTTTCAAATGAGCCATTCATGTTTGTATTTAATTGATATTTATTTCAGCCCAGTGGAAATTATGCGAAACCTTATAGCCTATAATCATCCAGGTCCAATAAGGCTTCTAACGGTGGAAGAATTTTTTTAATCGGTCCAGTAGTTTGGGAGCCTATTCGCTGCAAATAAACAAACAACCAATCAAAGTTTACCTCTTTATAATATTAGTATAGATTTATAAAGGAAAACAAGGATGTATCAACAAAATATTCTATTGCCAACCAAAAAACAAAAATTGTTATTGACATTGACAAGCCATTACTTAGGTTATTTATTTGTACTATTTATAAGACACTACTCCTAGCACTTAGATTGATGATAGGTCTTCGCTCTGCTCTGAGCGAATCATTATTCTAAGCTCTAACAATTGAATTTAAAAATGGATGACTAAACTCAACTTGTTCATTTAACTTCAAAATCTCCAATTGTTCAAAAATAGAAAGAAGAATGCCCTTTTCGCACGTATATAGGCTAATGCCTGGTTTACACTTATTAAGTAGTCAAATAGGTAACTTAATTTACTTATTGCATGTAAACAATGAATTTAGTATTAAGTTGCAAGTAAAAATTTAGTACGCAACTAAACAAGAAGATTAGAATTTTTTATATTTTTCGATTAAGGTAGTGGGCGTGGCTAATCACTTCACACGTTTGGATATGTACAATTTAGTTTATAATTAGTTAAATGCATAAGTGTGTTTTGTCCTGTGTTTTTTTTTATAAAAATGGACGGAAGAAAAGAATGTTTGAAAAGAGAATGCTTATGGAATACGAGTATGTTATAGAAATAAACAAGCCAAAGAACGAGCGGTTCTTGATAATATTCAGTCTGCTATGGCGATCGTAAATTTTGGTGTCAAGGAAGTCGAATCAAAAAACAATAGTATTCGATCAACATCATCATCATCATCATCATTTACAGCCCTGGGAAGTCCACTGTTGGTCATAGGCCTCGATCAACATACAATAACAAATCTAAGCACCGAATTTACAACTTCCTTGCGTTGTTGCTCGTACATCTTGAGTGAACTAAAAAGCTTAACTACTTAAATATATATGCATAGTTCAGTTGTCTACTTAATACGTGTAAATCAGACATAATTTATGAATATTTTGGTGAATTTTTGAATTTTTTCATTAAATTATTTGGTTTTGTGTGCACAAATAGTATTTATTTATTTTAAATATAAATAGTGGTGGATATTTTTTCCTAAGAGGCGGCGCTGGTAGGCGTAAACGATCTAACTCGATTATTGTGGTTTTCCGTTTTCCTGTGTCAAATGAAAAAATAAAATGTTCCAATCAAGTGTGGATTCTTTAGTGTGACTCGTTTGCATATTGCACTAAGGCTTTCCTTAACGATGTTGTGTTTTACTTGAAATTTTTAATATTATCCCCCTCCTACTAGTGGACGTCCCGTAGACCCCGTAGAACCCGTCCGCGTAGAGTAGACTGTAGAAAAAAGAATTTGTCGATATTACCAGGTATAAAAATAGTTTCCCGTGATAAAAAGTAACCTATGTCTTTTTTCAGGCTTCAGACTACCTGTGTTTCGTTTAAATCGGTTCAGTAGTTTTAGCGTGAAAGCGATCCAGACAGACAGAGTTACTTTCGTATTTATAATATTATTAAGAATGAGATGAAATGATTCATAATACGATTTTTTAAATAATGTTCATGTAATAGATAGTATCAATAGCGAATTAGTACCTACTATTACTTTAAGATAATAAAAAGCGAGTTTACGTTAGATGCATAAATATTTAGTGTCTACATGTATTCAAATAAATATTAAAATGTCGTCTAATTTTCGAGGGAGTCGTCCAGTTATATTATATAACTTACAAACTTTATATCCAAGTCGCTGTTTTTAAATAAAATATTCGCTATCAACACGCCGCTGGGCAGCCATACGAAGCATGCCTTTTAAGTTCGGTCATTTCCATATTTCCCGGCAATTTTGAATTTGGAACTGTTCTATATTTGAATGTATTTAAATTTTGAATCTCAAAACAGTTGAACGTATTAGGATTTAATGCTGTTGTTTAGTCACAGCGTCGATTGGAATCTGTCAGGTTACGTACGAAAATGAATCTTTCCAAGGAAAATGTTCTTGCAATAATTTTCTACAAATTTAGAAGAGGCCTGATACGGCTTCAGTGTTTTGAAGAGCTAACATCTGTATTCAGTGATGAAGCCCCATGTCTGCGGACTGTCGTACGCTGGTATTTAGAATTCCAGCTTGGACATACTAGTGTTAGTGACAAATCTCGCGAAGGACGCCAAAAATCCGCCTTTACTGAAGATAACATCATTGCTGTGAGACAACTAATTCTCGAAGATCGTCATGTGACGTATCGAGAGATAGAGGCTCTATTAGGCATCTCAGGGAAAACCATTTAGATCTTGCATGAAGCACTTGATGTGAAAAGCTAGCTAGCCTATTGCACTTGAAGATCGCAGAACAGTTAACGCAGAGTGGTATACCACAGTTTTTTACCACAAGTCATCGCCGAACTTCGAAAATCTAACTCAAAGCGACGCATCATCCTGCACCAAGACAACGCAAGCTCATACAGCGCTTGTCAAACGATTGAGTATTTGAAGCAGGAAAAAGTAGAAATTCTTGACCATCCTCCACACAGTCCTGACCTAATTTATTTATTTATTTATTTATTTATTTATTTACACGGACTTGACGGCATTACAGCAAAACCAAGATACCGTCAAGTTTATAGGTAAAATAAAATTAAAAGTAGACAAAACGAACAAACAGAAAAACAGTAGATAGACATATGTAAAAAAAAAAAACTGATAAAAAATAATAATAATAATAAAAACACGAATTAATACATAATAGAGCTAATCCGCACACTATCGGTCATCTCGCAAAATCTCATACACTCTGCACAAACACTCCTCCATCTATCAGCAAACAAATCACACTCCGGTGCTGACGTCAGAAGCGCATTCAGCAGGGTCAGAGCACGAACTAATGGAGAGTTCCTATGCGACACCGTGCGCGCCTGAGGAGCAGCTAGGAGGTGACGGCTGCGGGGTCTGAGAGAGTATTTGGGCACATCAGGGACAGACAGTCTCACCAGCTGGGCCACAAGCTCAGGGATGTCGCAGGTGCCACGCAGGGCACGGCACGCGGTCGTCAATAAGGTGTAGTTACGCCTTGCCTCTAGGGAGTTCAAGCCCAGCATACCTAGTAAGAAGATTGTAGGGTATAGGAATGGATAGTACCCATACAATTTCTTATATAGGGATCTCAGAAATGCCTTCTGAACTATCTCGAGAAGCAAAGCATAAGTACTCTCGTGGAGGTTCCAAACGATTGCTGCTGCCTCAATTTTACTTCGCACTAGTGCCGTGTATAGTAATTTTATAGTACCAGAGTCGTGGAAGTCACGGGAGTTACGTATTACGAAACCTAACCTACGGTAACAGTTGGCGGCGATGGAGGTTATGTGTTGGTGAAAATTTAGTCGGGAATCGAAAGCAACTCCAAGATCCACGACAGAGCTAACCCGGCTTAATAGTTCCGAACCTAACATATATTGGGCGAGCAGCGGCACTCGGGCACGGCTAAACGTCATAACGCAACATTTAGATGGGTTGAAGGCGAGTTTATTGGCCACACTCCAGTGGAAAAGCGAGTTGATGTCTTCCTGTAGGGTTACAGAGTCGATGCTATTCTTCACCCCATATATCAGCTTAAGGTCATCCGCATAAAGAAGGCATCTAGCGTTTTTTAGAGTGGAATCCAGATCATTAATCATAATGCCGAATAAAAGGGGGCCTAATATGGAACCCTGACTAACTCCAGACCTCGTGTGATAGGAATTAGACACAAAGCACCCATGCCGTACAAATTGCTGCCTGTCACGTAGATAGTCAGCAAACAACCGCAAGAGTCTAGGTGAGAATCCTATCCTGCATAACTTATTTAGCAATACGTCATTATCAACCCGGTCGAAAGCTTTTTTAAAATCAAAGTAAATTACATCTACCTGTATACCCTTATCCAAGTGCTCTGAGATGGAGTGGACCAGACTAAGTAGATTGGTTTCAACGGAGCGATTTGACCTAAAACCGTGTTGCGAATCACACAAGAACGGATTGATCTGGGCGGAAATCCGCCTTTGCAGTATGAATTCAAATACCTTCGCAAGTGCTGAGAGTATGGCAATGGGACGATAATTATCCACCCTGGTAGTATCATTCGTCTTAGGGATTGGTGTAACCCGCGTGATCTTCCATTGTTTTGGATACAGACCAGTGGAAAGTGCCAGATTGAAAATATGACAAATTGGAAGCCTCAAAGTTTTTTTACATCCCTTAAGAATATACGCAGGTATGTTATCCGGTCCGGGGGAGCTTTGGGGTTTCAGTCGATCAATGCCCAAGTCAACGTCCTCGAGGGTAATGTAATTGATATTTATGTAGTTGGATGATCGATCATGGTATCCAGCATCAATGGCATCATGGTTAAGGGAAGGGCTATCTGGGTGGAAAACGCTAGAAAAGTAACTAGCAAATATGTGAGCTGCCTCACCGCCGACGTATTCCTTTCCGTCATGAGAGACACGGGACTCGAATCCGCCTTTGGATTTTAAACTACCTACATGTCGCCAAAAAGCACGGGGATTGGACCTAACTTTGGTCTGAATATCGCGAATATAAGTATCATACGCAAGAGATATTTTGTGTTTGACATTGGTCCTAATCCGAGCAAATTCCCGATACATAGTTTGGTCACGACTAGATTTCCACTGACGATGGATGATGGATTTCTGTTTCAGATCATTTATGAGATCTGCTGTAAACCATACGGGATATCGTCTGCTAGGTTTCTTATGCCGTAACTTCTTTGGTATACATTTATTGAAAATTGTATACATGATGTCATAAAATGTGTGAGTGGCAGTGTCGACATCTGGAGCTTGAAGAATGTCATGCCAAGATGCGCTAGAAACAAGCTCGAGCAAGGCTTCAAAGTTACCCTTAGAAAAGTTCCAATCATGCCGTTGGTTAACATTACTTGGGTCCACTAGACCAGGATAAGGTTGACGCGAATTCCTTTCAAGTAGAATGTCTATTTCCAGCGGTGGATGGTAAGCATCCCGTTTGGGAACTAGTCCGCCACCGCTTATCTCGGACACTCTCAGAGCGCGAGTGCGTTCTGGCACCAGCACCACATCAAGCTTTCCCCCATACAAATTCAGGACTTCATTCGTCTCAGTCAAGCCACATACACTCAAGAAATAACAATAATAACTTAAAATACTAACAGGTGTATATGCGGGGTTTAAGTTCAAATCGCCAACTATAACCACAACACCATTCAGAGCGTCAATCACAGACTCCACTTTCTGGAACCAACGCATGTACATCTCTTCTGGTGCTCGAGGATAAATGTAAACAACACAAATGTAGCATACAACGTTCTTCAGAGTAAAAGAAGCCCAAAGGTCCTCATCGGCAAAAGTTTCCAGATCGCGACGTCGCGACAGAGAAATACCAGGTCTTGCAGCCAGAAGCACACCTCCGTGGATGATTCCCGTGCACCGATCTCTGCGTAACACACTCCAATCTCCGCAAACCAGTTCCGCATCCTCCACAGAGCTGGTCAAAAAGGATTCAGTCACCGCAACAACAACTAAGCTCTAACGATTTCTTTACATTTCCTAAAATTAAGAAAACTCTTCGTGGTCAAAGGTTCCAGTCCGGTGAAGAAGCAGTCGACGCGTTCAAGTCAGCCATTTTGAACTGTAACCCCACTTAAGAGTGGAATAAATGTTATAATAACTGGTTTGAGTGAATGGAAAAGTGTATTAAGCTACGTGGTTATAGTTGTATTTTTTTTCAAACGATAAAACTTAAAAGGCATGCTTCGTACTTGAATACTTGATTATGAATATTATTAGTAAGTACAGAAATAGATCTATTTTTGAGCACTTTTGTTTGAAAAAATCTCGAGTTAAAGGATTTTTTTATTAAAAAGGTCGGGTTTCTAAAGTAAAGTTGGCAGCACTGCGAGCCTTGACATCCCGCATTGCGTAAAACGTGACTTCTCGGGGCCGGCCAGCCATCGCTGTCTTTAGACTGTCACATGTTCGCTACAATAACAGGTACCCATACCTATGTGGCTACCAATTCGCTAACTGTGCAGTTTGGGTTATGGTACGTTGGGTGACATTCGGGGTGTACGCAATTAATCACGATTTCAGTGAAATAATTCTCGTTATTTATATGGAGAATATATATCTACTAGGTTGCCTATCAGCAGCAACAAACCTCACTGGGAGCAACCCTTGGGTTGGACAAGTGTTGCTACTGATAGAGCTCAATGGAGGGAGTTGGAGAAGTCCTATGCCGAAAGGCATATCAAACTAAGAGACATACTATAACAGGGAAGGCATGAAAATAATATGGACAAGATTTAATTTTTTTAATTTTATTTATAACGGACATATAGTCTATCCTAAATTAGTGATTATCTTTTGACACGAAACTAGGTAGGTAAAAAGAAACAACTTCCACTATGGGACCAACTCCGAAACATTGAAAATAAAATCAGCTGTTCCATAAAATCTCGAATAATTACTGCACTGAAATGTATGGAACAGCTGATTATTTTCAATCACTAATTTTGGATAGACCTTATATACATTATAATTATCAATTGTGTAATTTAATATGAATTTATAATAATTTGATTGCAATCCTAATATGTATTTTAATTTTGTTTGAAATAAATGGCTATTTTATTTATTTTATTTTTAGGATGCCTATCAGAGTATGGCCACAATCCAACCAGCAAAAAGTGGTTTTTGAATCATCCCAGGAGTTAATTCATTCAGGACTATATCAGACTTATATCCGCATATAAGTCCGGAAACGGGCCCACATTATAAGTAAACTATACCTACTTATATCGTGTTTATAATAGACCGCTTCAATGCCGTTTACGTCTATATTGCTCCTTCAATAGAATTACGTCAGTGCAATTAGTCCTGCAAATGCCAATATAAGTAAATTACATATTACTAGCGAACCTGACAGACGTTGTCCTGTCCCACGCCTTTGAACTAACGTCAGCCAATTGTTTTGCCTTCCCGGACTTTCAAATTTCGAACAAATTGTTTGTATGGGAATGTAGAAAAGGAATGTTTTAGACATGTTCAGGCATTTTTTAAATTTTTCTCTCCGTTAGAACCATCCCTGTACTTCAAGGAATACGCTAAAAAAGAATTAGCGAAATCGGTTCAGCCGTTCTCGAGATTCGCGCTTACCAACACATTTAGCGATTCATTTTTATATTATAGATTAAATTATAGGAAAAAGTGAGATGAATACGCGCCTCGCAATGTTTCTATCAGCTTTTTGTGAAATTTTGTGAAATGTCGAACTGTATTCTGTCGATCCAGGAATTGTTTTAAAATTTCAGTATTTAGTAACTAGAGATGCGCCGAATATTCGAACCGTATTCGGTATTCGGCGTATTCGGCAACTTTATCACTATTTGTATTCGGCCGAATCATTCGATTTTGGCGCCGATTATATTCGGTTCGAGTATTTTCATATTTTTGCCTACACGTACGTTATAGCGCGAAGGACAAAACTTCTTATGTGACATTTATGTTCTACTAACGGCCGTTCTCGAGATTCGCGCTTACCAACACATTTAGCGATTCATTTTTATATTATAGATTAAATTATAGGAAAAAGTGAGATAAATACGCGCCTCGCAATGTTTCTATCAGCTTTTTGTGAAATGTCGAACTGTATTCTGTCGATCCAGGAATTGTTTTAAAATTTAAGTATTTAGTAACTAGAGATGCGCCGAATATTCGAACCGTATTCGGTATTCGGCGTATTCGGCAACTTTTTCACTATTTGTATTCGGCCGAATCATTCGGTTTTGGCGCCGAATATATTCGGTTCGAGTATTTTCATATTTTTGCCTACACGTACGTTATAGCGCGAAGGACGAAACTTCTTATGTGACATTTATGTTCTACTAACGGCCGCCCACAACTTCGTCCACATGAAAGGTATTACATCCGTGCGAAGCTAGCTCTAGTTTTACTTTCTCAGGTTCTAGGGTACACAGGTAGTACCAAATTTCATTTCAATCTGTTCAGTAGTTTTGGCGTGAATGCCAGACAGACATACAGAGTATCTTTCGCATTTAATATATTATTTATGTATTAAATTTGAAAGATAACATAATATATTAGTAAAGATTGTAAATCAACAAAATCTTATTCCATCCCATTTACTAGCAACGTTTTTGCAATAAAAACCGTTTTTGTTTTTATTTACAACGTAATCGTGCAATGTTTGAAGCAAAGTGACAGACAGTAGGGATGGCGATCAGAGATCGATTAATCGCAAAATAGATTTTTCGAGCCAAAAAAATCGATTTTTCAAATCGATATGTAGTACTGAATCCATAAAACAAGTATGGTACAGAATGATAGCGAGCGTGGCCGGTGAAAGGGACATAAATTATGGTACATCCAAAATGCAAGGTGGCCAATCGATAGAAAATTGCCCCATTTTGTGAAGTGGTGAAAGTGCTTATGATAAAAAATCATCATCATTCTGCCCTTATCCTATTACTTATAAGGGTCGGTCGGCGTAATCCTTTCGGCCGTCATGGCAACTAAACTTCGCAACCGGTTGTGAAAAAGGAATTTTTATTCTTTGTCGGCAACTAGTTGCGTATAAAGAAAAAAAATCTTTATTCGTAACTAGTTGCCAACAAACAATACTTTTTCCGCCATGGCAACTGAGTTTCGCAACCAGTTGTGAAAAAGGATTTTTTATTCTTTCTTAGCAAGTAATGGGAAGTTTTATTCGCGGTTTTACTTGACAATCTTCGCGGTCAATCAGTATTCAAAGGCTGTTATTTTCGTTATAATCGTTGCTTGTGGAAAAAAGCAAAAGCTTTAAAAGTAAAATTAAGAACAGGAAAAAGGCATGTTGCACGGTGCGTTGGCCTAGCTCGTCTTCCTGTTCAATACACAACAAAATGAATCGCTAAATGTGTTGGTAAGCGCGAATCTCGAGAACGGCTGAACCGTTTCGCTAATTTTTTTTTTAGCGTATTCCTTGAAGTACAGGGATGGTTCTAACGGAGAGAAAAATTAAAAAATGTCTAAAACATTCCTCTTCTACATTCCCATACAAACAATTTGTTTGAAATTTGAAAGTCCGGGAAGGCAAAACAATTGGGTGACGTTAGTTCAAAGGCGTGGGACTGGACAACGTCTGTCAGGTCCGCTAGTATATAATAAAAATGTAACGGGTTGCAGTCTGTACATGGAAGATATATGAGAAAAAATATTATAGGAGACATTTATCAACGCAACAGTACCCAAAACAATGATTTTTGAAATTTTTGTCTGCTTGTCTGTGCGTTTGTGCACGCTAATCTCAGAAACGGCTGAACCGATTTCGATGTAGTTTCAGGAATATATTGTGACAGATCCCACTTAACATATATATATATATATATATATATACTTTTTATCCCGGAAAATGTTTTTATCCCGGATAATTTCGACATTTTGTTTTTTCTGTAGTCCACGCGGACGGAGTCGCGGGCGTCTACTAGTTCATAAATATATTGGAAGAAAATATCCAACATTGCCACAATTATTGGATATTCTGTCAACGGAATATAAATCTTACGATTTAAATATTAAAAGTAAAAAGAATAAAGAATAAAGAGTACCTACAAACAATTGACGAGGAAATTGACCAGGCATTGAATGAACTTAAAAGAAGGCTGCCAGGTACTAGGAAAAATGTGAAATGAAACCTTAGCTTTTCGCAATCTTTACATACATTTCTATGAAGTGGAAGAAACTTAATTTTTAAAAATATGTGAGCGTAATCTGTTAGAATTTTTTTTAAATTTAATTTAGAATACTAGCGGCCATATTTTGATATGCAACCTATAATAGTAGATATATCCTCCTCGTCGAAGGCAAATATTTGTAATAATAAGGTTTTATTCTATAAACAGATGAGCGTCCCATCCGCAGTGGGGATCGAATAGGTGACGAATTGCAAATTCTGTTTTATGATGAACTAGTGGACCCGAAAGACGTTGTCCTGTCCCACGTCTTAAATGCAAACTTTCTGAAATAAGCTGTAACAATATGGGCCGTAAAAAACATTGTCTAATTGACCGAATTGTCAATCTAAACCATTTTCGAACCCTCTTGAACACACTCGAAAAAACATGAATGAACTTGAACAACATGAACCCTCTTGAAAAAATCATCAAAATCTGTTTAGCCGTTTTAGAAGAACTTCAATTACAAACACATGAACAGAAGATTTAATTAATTATATAAATATAAAGGAAACATTTCCGAGATATAACAACCATCTACCGGGCGTAACTGAAACTATTATCCTTGTGAGTAATCGACACAGTGACTACAGCGCAGTCTGCCGGATCCTATGTAAAAGGTTCTCTAACATCAATAACAATACAAATCTTCTGTTAGTGCGTTTCTGATTGAACTCCTTCGGCTGGACCGATTTTAATGAAATTTTTCGTGTGTGTTCCAATAGGTTCGAGAATTGTTTAGATTTACAATTCGGTCAACGACATTTTGTTATTTTTACAGTCCACGCGGACGGAGTCCAAAAACATTATTCAGTTGACCGAATAGGGTAGTTGACAGTTTTTTATTTCTATTTATATCGAAAGATCATAAAATAAAAGAAACATTTGCGAAAGAAAAACTTCGCTAGCGTGAAAACTATCCGGGATATAACGATATCAAAATCACAATTTTACACTTGCCAAAAAACGCTCCATACAAACGGCTACCACGACGTGACGTCAATCTTTCAGTAACTTGTATGCGCGTGAAAGAAATTTTGTTCTACAGCTATATTAAATATTGCGTTTACAAATATGGTCACAGAACAAAAGTTGCTGTAAATGATGTAGATGGACATGTGATGTTGTAATTTTCAACTAATTTCACATTTGAAAAATGGATTTGCCCACTTAACTTTGAAGGCTTATTACTACCTCATTTGGACACATAATCAAATTGTAAATTTACAGATAGGTATGGTTTTGATAATTTATTCTGATAAGCATAAAATATTATTAAGATTCAACCATAGGAAACTACCCCGTTGCGAATCTAAATCATCCTCGAACCCACTTTATCACACACAAACAATTTCATCAAAATCTGTCCAGCCGTTTAGAAGGTAATCCATTACAAACGCAAGAATAAAAGATTTATTTATGAAAGGAAAAGGAAACATTTCCGAGATATAACAATCATCTGCCGGGCGTAACTCAAATTAAAGTATATTTTTGAATATTCGACACGGCGACTGCACCGCAGTCTGCCGGATCCTATGTAAAAAGTTCTAACATAAACAACAACATAAATCTTCTTTTCGTGTGGTTTTAATTGAACTCCTTCTAAACGGCTGGACCAATTTTGATGAAATTTTGTGTGTATGTTTAAGTTGGTTCGAGGATGGTTTAGCTTCACAATACGGTCAACTAAATAATGTTTTTGGACTCCGTCCGCGTGGACTGCAGAGAAAACAAAATGTCGTTGACCGAATCGTAAGTCTAAACCATTCTAGAATCACACACAAAATTTCATCAAAATAGGTTGAGCCGTTGAGGGAAATCCATTACAAACACACGACCAGAAGATTTTTATATATTAAGATTTACCTAGCAGTTATTACGATAATCAGCCTAAATGATCACCAAACTTATGTTTTATCAATATTTACGTTGGCAGAGCATAAAATTGATTACCTACTACTCTTATACCAAATTTTATTTATAGGTGAGCTATCGCTAAACAAAACATTCCGGGAATGTTTTTGTGGGGTTTATAATTTTAGAATATTACATAAGTATATGTTTATTTTTACCTTGTTTATAAGCGGGTCAAGTTATTTCTAAATGTTACGAAAACGCAAAAAAGACGTAAAAAGCACATTATGGTGTACAATGAGCTATTATGTCCATTTTTTGTCGAAATTATTTAAATTTTACTCATAGAAAAAGAAAATTACGTGTTATTGTAACGAGAAAATAAAATTATCATAATACAAGAAATATTGCAGTCTTATGTATTATTTATTACTTCTCAACCCTTGAAAGTGTATATATAAGAATGTTATACCTACTTACGTTTAGGGGTTGTGGGTTAGTCCACTCTGATCATATGATCCGTTGCGAGTGGAAACTGGTCATGTTTTAGGGTACCTACACTCTAATCACGATATCAATTACGTCTCAAATCGAACTAATGAAAAGTAGAATCCGGTCGCGTAATCAGATTCTAACGAGACAACGATATATACCTAATAATGTCCACTCTGATCACATTAACTTCAATGTACTTAATACAAAAAAATAAGAATATTTCTTATTTGAAGTTAATGTGATCAGAGTGGACATTATTTTATTTAGTTCAAACAATAAGTAGAAAATGTCAGTAACAATCACTTATAGATTTTCTGGTGAAAATAATTTCCAAAAAATGATTATTTTTTATAGCACTTTGAAGTTAATACGATTAGAGTGAACATTATTATACATATACGTTGTCTGTTTCGGTGGAATCGGATCACATAATTGGATTCTACTTTTCATTCGTTTAATTTGAGGCGAAACTGATATTGTGATCAGAGTGTACCCAAAAGCATGATCAGTTTCAACTTGCAACGGATCATATGAACACATTGGACTAACCCGGGGTTGTACGTACTATGCCCAATTTAGAATTAAACGTGATTGCGTGGCGCAACCGCTGTCCGCAGAATTGCTTTATATAAGGAATCCAAAGGAAACCCATTACCATAAAAATAAACGAATTTGTTGGTGAAGAACTTGACAACGTTGGTACTTGTGGTATAAAGAAGATAGATTAAGTTTGATATAATAAGTTTTATTGAGCATCGTCAAGCTAAATAAAAATTATCTTTCCAAGTCCTTTTTATTTTATTTAATATTTTGGTCAGGGTAACGACACAAATGCTTTTGCGAGTGCCGTTACCAATGAACGCTTTTCACCTTAATTATTTACATATTTCATTTCAGTACCCAACGAAGTGGTGACGAAAATCCCGCCGTTTGTAATCAGGCACGCGGCCAATGGACACATAGAGTATATCGACCCCGAATCGGTGCCGTACCTGGGGTATTTGCCGCAAGATATCGGTGAAAAGAACGCCCTTCAGTTGTACCATCCTGACGACCTGGTGTACCTGCGACAGGTATATGAAACTATCGTCAAGGAGGGAAGAATGGCTAAGTCCAAGCCTTATAGGTAAGCTGGATGATCGCATTCTTAGTGGTAACTTTTCCATTGAGCGCACTTGGCTGAAAAATGGTAGTACTTTTGTTTCACATTGAGTAGAGTAATTTGTTGATTTGTATTGCCTTCCACCGGGCTACAGCTTTCGCCGACTCTTGGGTCTGACGACTCGTGTAAAAAAGTAACTAGACTCAGGGCGATACCAGAGCCTTGTAGTTCCATCATATCTATGCGTTCGTTACGCTATATTTCTATCGTGTTTATATTTCAGAATGATGACATCTAACGGCGACTATCTAAAACTGGAGACGGAATGGTCTTCATTTATCAACCCGTGGTCGAAGAAATTAGAGTTTGTTATTGGAAAACATCGTATATTAGAGGTAGATTTATATGTTTTTCCAATATTTTGTTATTCTTGATTCATATGTGTTCTCTGGATAACAACGTATCAACCTTAGATTAATGATAGGTCTTCGCTCCTCTCTGACTAGATGGAGTACTATCAATAAACAATAGCTCCGTGAATGCGGCAATTTTATCATGATTGATGTCATAACTGTCATGACAATCATCAATGACAATTTGCAAGGATGCTAGTATGCGTGAAGGATTGTGTTGCCAACTGCTAACTGTAACCCGAATGAAGGAAAACTAATGCAGAAAGCAACTAAAACTTTGCAGTAAATTAAAATCGTTAATATTACGATATTAAGAGAATTGTGTGGTGTGAAAGAAGACGTACTCGTAGTGACAAGAATAGAGAAAGGTATGCTTCGATGGTTTGGTCATTTGGAGAAGATGGATGGAAGGCAATTAATGAAAGAGTATCTTACTTTACTGACAATGAAACAATAATTAATATTACTTTTTTAAATTATATCATAAACATTAACTATTAAAAAATGCATCCTCGTCGAGATTAGATCCCATAACTTCGTTTCTGATTTTCACTAACTTTCATCTCGACTAATTCGTACCTACTACAGCAGTCCAACGATCAGAAAAAACTGAATGAGCAGGAAATCTGCACCAAGCAAAGAAATTTTGGATGTTTGTTACTCAGTTACCTGTTTATGCAAAAACTAAATAATTTAGATAAAAGGAGGATGGGCAAAATGTCCCCACCGACCAATAAGGACCAGATGTATATCGTTGGAAAGCGCTCTTTGTCACTATGAATTCACAAAAACTTGCCTTTTAAGTAAAAAAGGTAAACATTTTTTATGCTACTTTTTTAAGATTTCTTTTAACTATAACTTTTTTTCACACAACGCTTTGACAATCACCCTTATAAGAAGTAATAATTGATAGTCACAAAAAGAGCTTTCCAACGATATAGGCCTGATCGTTACTGATTGGTACTCATACATTTTTGCCCATTATCCTTTGGCACTAATTTATCTCTATTTCATGGGAATTTCTAATGTGCACCTATCATTTACTCTTAGATAATAATAATAACCAGCGGAAGATCAGCGCAATTTAAATATTGCATATGCTGAGCTGGGACCATTTTGTAACATTTGTATATTACTCTTTTAATACTTTGTAATTTTTAACTTGATTGTATTATGTGTACAACTAATGTTGCAAATAAAGAAATTTTGATTTTGATTTCATTTGATTATATAATAATCATCATCATCATCTTCGTCATCGTCAGCCTATTGCAGGTCTATATAATAATATATATAATATAATATTTATTCCGCCAGGGTCCCCACAATCCAGATGTTTTCCAAACTCCGGAGTCAGACAATGTGCTGAAGTTATCAGAAGAAGAAAAAACGAAGGCACAGGCCTTAAGGGACAGCATACTTAGGCTGTTGAATGATGTAAGTGTAATGTTATATTTATCGCACTAAACAGATGCAAATAACGAAAAAATTCGTACATTGACACTTCATTTAATTTCATTTATCACACCCAGTCAGTTACGAGCGAGACAGCATTCTGATTTTGTACTTTTGACACAAAATTTATTTATCCATAATATTTCATCGTATTGCGCATATTTCAAGTTAAATTACAATCATCTATATTACAGGTGATTTAGAGAAAAAATATCACAATTGATTATCAATCACAATTGATTATCAGGTTTTACCGACTCTAACAACAGCCCTCCATGATGGGAACTAGGGAATACGCAGGGAAATCTCATCGGTTCGGTGATACTTAAGTAACTATATTAATACTTTCAAGTTATTGCTGAGCAAACCAAAGAAAAATGAACTTCGCTATTAGTTTTTAACAGGCATTTAGGTACTGATATATGAAATCGCAAATATCTCAAGTTATCCACGAGGTACGATGCTGATTTTTTTCTCTAGATAGACATAATAGTGAGTAATTATTAGTATAAAAAATGACGTCCTGAAATTGTGCACTTTTCTTTAAAAAAATTGTAGGATGTGTTTCTAGAATTTAGTACTATGCTTGCTATGATAGGGAACTCCGAGGAGTGATAATAAAACCGACCTGATTGACTGTTTGCACAATACTGATTTATTTCTAGTAAAAATGAAAAATGCTTGCGTATGCAAACGCGCTGGCTTAGTTCAATATAAATTAACAATATACATAAAAATATACATGTACGTTAGCTCGTACAAAAATATTAACTAAAATTTAATTTTTCAAAAATTTCTTTAATTCACCTGCATATACAGGTGTAACAGAAAGGGTATGTTAAGCGAAAAGCTATGTAAATAGCCCACTTTAGAGAACCTATTTCCAAAATTTGAGACCCGAAATGTAATTCTCATGTCTACCTCTTCCTCTATAACCATCTTACTTCGGACACGGCTTAACGCAACATTTAATTTCACGACTTAACACAATTATCTTCATCTTCATAAGCCTATTGCAGTCCACTACGGGATTTTGTTACTATAAAGTTCCGATATCTGTTTTTCGGCGGCTCCATCATCAGACCCTGGTTTCCTTTATATTATGTGTAGCTGACCAAAATTCTCTATAAAAATCTAAAAACGGACTACTCGTGCCTATTATATTTGAGGATATCCCTAGATTCCTTAGAGATTCCATCATCAGATGATATGTTTTATATGTAGATGATCAAAACGCCCAGTAAAAGTATAAAAACAGACTACATGTGCCTACAATATTTGAGGATTGCCCTCGATTTCTCCAAGATCCCATCATCAGATCCTGATGTGGTGAATGTGGGACTAACTTGGAAGCATACCATGACAAACTATAAAAAAAAATTAAATCGGTTCATAAATGACGGAGTTCTGAGGTAACACACATAAAAAATAAAAAAGACATACAGACGAATTGATAACCTCTCTTTTTTGAAGTTCTCCGAATAGGGCCCTTAAGGGTCGGTTCATATCTGACGGAAGATGCGTCGAGCGTATCTCGTAACAGGCAAATGTACCGTATCATCGGTTGAGTGTGAACGGTCTATTGTTTTTCTATACATCTTGTCTGTTCTGGCGTTCCGCGACCGATAATGCGCGACGCATGTTCCGTCAGATATGAACCGACCCTAAGAGTAACCAATTATGCGGCTCTACACTCGCGTGTGACGTCACGCCATAAATAAACCCTATGATCTGCGCGTTAACTATGTCCCTCCACACTTGCGTTCACAGTCTTATTCGCGACCATGGAGAAGAAATAAAAGAGACGTAGCGGCTAAGTACATTTTCATACAAAAATAGTGTGCCGCGAAGCGGGGGTGAAGTATGGGACGAGGGGAGCATAGAACACTGTAGCCCTGCCCATTTACATAGAAATAGAAACCACCTTGTAGTGACTAGTCAAACTACTTGCTCATTATCAATATGATTCAAGATTGTGTTACTAGTGCAATTACTCATCACTAGATAGCAATATCATACTACGTTTTAGTAATAAAGTACCCTGATAAAAGCGCAAGTGTCTCTGTAATTTTAATACGGTTACATTTCGTAGCACAAGCGTGTGGATACAGCTACTACGTTATACTGGCGCTGAAGCTCCGCCCTTATCATGACGCCATGGCCTCACGATTGCCACACGACTCACTTCATAGTCCCACCTCCTTTTTTACACCGTGAACGCATTATATGCAAATAATGCGTTCACGCGCCGCAAATCCAGGGCCAAAAATCGATACTGAACGGGTAACAGCGCGAAGCATGAACGAGAAGGATTGAACGACATCTACACTCATAATTCGCAGTTTTCGCGGCTTTTGCGGCCGTTCGCGCTACGAGTATAGAGCAATGTATATGCAATGCCTGTTATATATAAGTTATATGCAAATTAAAACTGGTCGGTATGGTTTCCTCAGCATACATGTTGCACGTAACGTAACGTTATTGAGCTAACCTTCAGTACTACTTAGTTGTTTTCACACTCAATTTATATTTAGGTGCCTACAAAACATGCGGAGGTGGCTAAGCAGCAAATGAGCAAACGATGCCGGGAGCTAGCTTCGTACATGGAGAGCCTAATTGAAGAGACCCCTAAGACAGAAGAGGAGCTCCGTTTGGAGATTCATGAACCAGATAATAGTAACTATGTAAGTCCACTACTGTTACAATAACATAGTAAGGTAAACTTACCGGGATACTATGAAGGTGCATTGCAAACACTTACTTTGAAAAACCTACGTTAACCTAGAAATTGCTAGTAGGATGGAATATTCGCTTCGGAATATTCTATGTTTTGAGGTTTATTAGCTAGACATTAGAGTACGTTTCATCGTATCATTCCGATGGACGATGACACTACTTACTATGTGTATGACCACATTTTGTAATTCATTGTATCAGGCGTTACTATTCGGAAGTTCAAATTTCCATCGAGTGCTCGCCCACCATATATTATATGTCGATTAACATTTTAAATTTGATTTTCGGATTAGCAGCTATGTACTTATGGTTGCATGCTAGGTGCTTGGATCTGGCTTCTCGTTGCGACTGTAGTGGCTTGTGTTCGTGACTATAAGTCGGCAGATCCGAGGGTCAGCGGAGGGTGTAGGCTCCGTTGGTAGGCTAACCCTCAATGGGAACCATATTTTCTGTTTCACAAAAGATATTAGTTCCGAAATCAGACATAGGAATTCTTCCATGAAACGGACAATAGTTACTATTTAAGTACGTCGCTATTGAGTTCAAAATGTAAACGAAAATAACTTTGCGAAGCGGAAGCTTTAGGATACAGCTTTTCACTGTCCAAAATTTTAACATTCATGGGCCAAATCATGGATGATATGTTATTACGACTACTCGTAGTCAGATATAGTGGGGGAAAGTTACCCTGGGGGTGAAGTTACAGGGTTAAACTTTGAATGGTCCTATGTCATATGATTCATGAATCAGATAAACAATTGCTTCGTAAATACAGTACTATTATCCACAGAAGCTTTAGAGTACAGTTTCTCAATTTCGCAGGCTTGAACTTTGTCACGACAGGTAGCCGGGTAGTATGTCGTTTCTGAGACAAAAATGCCATAAATTGCCAAAAAAATTCATTCAATCACCATGGCCGTGTGGAGTATGAAACCGCTAAAAGGCATTTTGTTTTTAAAGATCAACAACGAACGAAAATGACGAACTAGACGTAGCTATTTTAGCTTTGCTAGCATCATGCATACTTATGCTTTATTTGCTCCTCCGTATGACATGCATACTGTCAAAATTTTATTCCTACAAAAACCCTGCTGCTAATAAACCGGCCCCCTGATTACGTAAAATTAGCGATCAGCAAAATTCGCGCGGTTGTCGCCCCGAAGATGCGCGATCTATCAAAAAGTTCGTATTACCTAAGCCCATTGAGATATACCTATAGTTATGGAGTGAACATTATGATCTATATAAATAATCAGTTATACAAATATGATGCAAATCGACATCGTACTCATAAACTTGTATTTGTCTATCTTTCACTAACCTATAATTTTACATACAATTTTACAATTGTACTGAGATACTGAACAAGTACCATTGTTTTGAGTTATACGACAGTGTTATTAATTACTCGCAGGAAATTAATTTTTGATTTGAGTATACGCAATGTTTGCTTTCCGCGCCAATTGTATCGGGCGATCCTGTCACTAGTTAAATGGGCTTATTGGTTATTGTGTGATACATTGCTGTTTTTTGGATCACTTGTGGCTCTCCTTTGGGGTTGATCAGTTAAATTAACTTTTTTGAGAGCAACTTTATTTTTTGAAAATCATACATAGGGTCAATTAAAAAAAAAAGTAATTATTTAAGGTCTACTTAACGAAACACAATTTTTTTCCTTAAAAAAAAAATGGAATTTTCCTGCGAAAATTTTCAATAACTGGTGATGTATTAAAGCATAAAGTTTTTCAATCGATTAATACAGTTTAATCCATGCTTAAGTTTTAACACGCTTTATTGCTTAAATAATGTTTAAATAGTTTTACTTCATTTATTGTAAAAGTTGTGCTAGCCTGTAATTGTGATACATAATATTATCGTGTGCTCCTATTCAACTTGTATCTTAACGGAACTGTTATGTATTATGTTGGCTTTCTAATTTAATACTTAAATAAATTAAATCTCAGAATCATGGTCTGAAGTCACCATCAATATATGCCTGGCTGTCGCAAACACCATGTACCTATACATGGAATATCTGTCAAATAAAACAGCGAATAGCCTGTATCTAGTATAAAGATTTTTATTAGTAAGGCCCTAATTAAAACTTCAAAAACAAAAACTTCAACCGAAAACTTCTAAAATTCAAGATTGGCTACATCCTTTTAAAGTGAAATATTTTACTCCCTAAGGTTTATTTTAATATTATGTAATTTACTTCAGTTATAAACTAACAAGTATGCAACCTTTCGCATATAAATATACCACATTGTAGTATGCTGGTGGTTTAATTAATAGTACATATATTTTAGTCAAGGTAACATGCAACCTTTTACATATGTATAAGTATAACCACATTGTAGTGTGCTGGTGGTTAATTAGTACATATATTTTAGTCAAGGTAACATGCAACCTTTCACATATAAGTATAACCACATTGTAGTGTGCTGGCGGTTAATTAGTACATATATTTTTGTCAAGGTAACATGCAACCTTTCACATATAAGTATAACCACATTGTAGTGTGCTGGCGGTTAATTATTACATATATTTTAGTCAAGGTAACATGCAACCTTTCACATATAAGTATAACCACATTGTAGTGTGCTGGCGGTTAATTATTACATATATTTTAGTCAAGGTAACATGCAACCTTTCACATATAAGTATAACCACATTGTAGTGTGCTGGCGATTAATTAGTACATATATTTTAGTCAAGGTAACATGCAACCTTTCACATATAAGTATAACCACATTGTAGTGTGCTGGCGATTAATTAGTACATATATTTTAGTCAAGGTAACTACGTCTGTGCTATTTCTATAAATCCGATACGTTCTCACCTCGCGTTGTTACTCGGGTTTGAATTAATAAAGAAATACTATTTATTCTTAGTATTTATTTTTATAATATGCTTGCTTTATATTATAAAGGTCACCTACACTACCCTTTTTTTTAAAGATAGAAATTATAATTTTGTGGAAGCATTGATAGTAAACATTAGCACACTCGTAATTTGTAAGATATTAGTGACTTTTACGTCTTTCTATATTGACGTATCCTACTGATACTTTTGCCTAATATATTGTGTTATTGTTACAGGAGCGCGACTCGGTGATGCTTGGAGGAATATCTCCACACCATGACTATAATGATAGCAAATCTAGCTCTGAAAAATCTTTGAGCTACACTCAGCTCAATTATAATGAAACTTTGCAGAGGTAAAAAGTGGCAGCACGAGACACTAGTCCAATCGACTGTCAAAATACATATAAAATTGCAGTGTATTGGTTTATCACTAACGGCGAATTTCTATACGAGAGATCAAAACGAACCTCGGATTCTTTTATTCCTAATTTGAAATTTTGTATGAAAACAATTGAAATCTGAGATATGCAAAAAATCTCTCAAGATCAGTTATAGAAATTGGCGGTACATAATGTTATAAAATAAAGTCGCTTGCCGCTGTCTGTCCGTTCCTATGTATGCTTAGATCTTTCAAACTACGGAACGGATTTTGATGCGGTTTTTTTAATAGATAGAGTGATTCACGATTAAGGGTTATATGTATAGTGTCAGCACTGCACCCGTGCAGAGCCGGGGTGGGTCGCTAGTAAAATATAAATCACTAAAAATTAAAATAATTAATGACCTTGACAGCTCTATAGACCGGCCGTCTATGAAGTGCCGTCTTGTAGAAAATAATACGAAAACCCTCATTATTATGTCTTGTACATTGTGGTACGAGTATGTCAAAATTTACCGTATTACGATTATTCGTAGATATAGGACAAAAAAAAGCGGTGATAGCCCAGTGGTTAAGACGTGCACCTTCCAAGCGGGAGGCGTAAGTTCGATCCCAGTCACGGGCCTGTACCAATGAATTTATTTCATGTACAGATTTTATGTTGTAAAATTGTCACTTAGCTCTTGCCTCGGAAAGCACGTAAAACCCTTGGTCTTGCGCCTGATCTTCTCCGGTCGTGTCGGCTTTCCGTCCCATCGGACTATGAGAATAACGGAATAGAGAGTGCATCTGTGTTTGCGCACACACTTGTGCACTATAATATCTCCTGCGTACCTGGCCAATCTCCATAGAGATTAGTCGCCTTGGTCGAAATACGGTCGGAGAGCATCATAGTATAGGACATTTTGATTGTGTTTTTTGTATTAGCTTAGCCCTTGAAGGTTGAGAGATGGCAGTCCTTTGTATTCTTTGGCATAAGCGTTATTTTGCAATGGTTGTGTGCAATTGAAGTTTGAGTCAATGATTATTGATATTGGGGCAAATATTGTATTAAAGATGTAGGTATTGTTGTGTGCCCATCTTGTTTTCTGATATTCCTGTGTTGATGCAGGGCTTTACTAGAATAGGTACATTAGTTGAATTTCCTTCCGTGTATGTCGAAGAGTCGGCTGAGTTATTCAGCCTTTATTTTTTTTGCATCTGGCCCCGCTATGGTGGACGTACGATCTCCTTCGTCATCCTTAGCCGTCATTGGACGTATGAGTAATGAAGATCACAAGGAAACCTGTAATTTTCAGTTATTTGTATTAGTGTTTGGAAGTTTTAAATCAATTAATTTTAAATTTACCTACTGTTTTTTTTTTTCCACAGATACTTTGACAGTCACGTGCCTTATTGCTTATACAAAGGGGTCGCACTACCCGAAGGTATCGACGATTCTAAAGCGGGACCAAGGTAATTAAAATAACTGATAAAGCACGGAGAAAAAATTGAAGAGGAGTAGCGGCTAAGTATATTTTCATACAAAAATAATGTGCCGCGGAGCGGGGGTGAAGTATGGGACGAGGGGAGCATTGAACACTGTAGCCCTGCCCATTTTCATAGAAACCATCTTGTAGTGACTAGTCAAACTACTTGCTCATTATCAATACAATTTTACTAGTGCAATCACTCATCACTAGATGGCAATATTATACTACGTTTTAGTAATAAAGTACCCTGATAAAAGCGCAAGTGTCTTTGTAATTTTAATACGGTTACATTTCGGAGCACAAGCGTGTGGTTACAGCTACTACGTTATACTATTAACAGACGTTCAGATTTGGCTGGAGCCGACCATATTGCGACCGATAGAGCAACCGTTCCAACATTGCTCCACCCTATCACGACGTCATGGCCTCACGATTGCCATACGACTCAGTTCATAGTCCCACCTCCTCTTTTATACCTTCTTCATATGATGAGCACTTTATGATAGTCCACATAACGAATATAGTTCTTAGTTACGATGACTAATTGCTTCTACACTATCTTTATCCGCTCCCATTATCCACTTCTACCCTTTTTTAAACACGCTCCATTTTCTTTGTTCTCGGCTTGTTCCATCTACTTCTCGGCTTCCCATTATTTACATTTCAGTTCACTTTGTCCTCTTCTTTCCCCCTTTCCCCACTTCCCTAATTACTTTCATTAATGCTTACGTTCCTTTTGTCCACTTTGCCGCTCCCTTTATTCACTTCTCTACTACTGTTATTCACTTTTCTGCTTCCCTTATCTATTTATCTGCTATTTTTATTCACTTTTCTGCTGCTTTTCACTTCTTTGCTACCTTTATCCATTTCCCTAATCCCTTTATCGTTTTTTCCAATACCTATATCCACTTCTACCTTCGCTTTGTTCTCGTAGATCCACTTCTGCTATCTTTATTCACTTCGTTTTATTCGCATCTTTAAACCACTTCACTTCAGCACTATTTTATTTTTATTTTCTGCTTTTATACAAAAAAAGGTTTCGCACGGTAAACATCAACTCCGTAATATTTCGATCGTAAAATAATAATTATACTCGAAATTGGTGGTGTTTGTGCTATACTTAATTAGTTCTCGTCAATTTACACAGTAAACACAATAATAAGTGATAGTGAAGTGGATTTTGTCTCCAGTTATCGACAAAATCATTGTATTGTGTTACCGGCCTATCCCAAGCGATTGTTTTAATTTCACCTTTTTTTCATTCTTTAAGCCGGTTGTGAATATCTGAATTGCTAAACTTTATTATGTTTGTTTAGTGCATCGGTGAAATTGTAACTATAATAATAGATAATTACACAAATTCACTTTTTCTAAATCGACTTTGCAGCAAACGTTAGGTATATGCTTTGTTAAAAATTGATACGCATCACGGTGCATGCGTGAACGATGACGCGCAGAGCCTCATTCCGTCAATTTTATCGAAACGAAGCACATCTATTTATTTAACCTTCGCTTTAACATGCTTTTCGTCACAATAATCATTGCGCAAATAGCCACTTTGCCCAAGTCACTTCCTTAACTCAAACACTCTTGCGTCAACGTTGTAGGTTCGAATCTCTTAAATTATTCCAATATATTTAAAACTTAAACCTAGAAATGGAAAACGTAACTTTGAGAGTTCAAGTTCAAGAGACATCTCGGCGTCATTCACCTCGGATGAAATTATTGAGTTAAAAACATGTATCTAGGACTTAACGCTGCAACTCAAAAGCGCCCACCAAGAAATCGATGCACTATTGGAAGATAATAATTGTTTAAAAAAACGAGTATCCGAGCAGGGTCATCAGATCTTCCTCCTAAAACTTGTGTGTTCCGAGACAAAAAGTCCTAATATTAATTACTCTTCATGAAAAAATAGACACGCTACCGCTAAGCTAAATTTCCAGCTAGCAGAACTGGCGAGCAGCACCGTGTGTAATTTTACACGAACCATTTGGAGCCACTTTTGACCCTCATAATTCAAAAACTGTTTCACGTAAAATTGACCAATTGGCTCGCATATTGAGGCTTGCGAAATTGATATGTGCTCCAAATTTCATAAATACTTCTCCAACAGTTAGTTAGATATTAACGTCCAAAAATCGTCAATTTTATCACTGACTGATCTATAGATCAAAACTTTAACCCAGTTCCAGATGACCTTTCCAGATGAAAGTTCAAATTTAGCATAGAGATAGGTAATTACGTGAATACAAAGGGAAAAATCTGAAACTGGTATATTTTCATCATTTTATTATAATTTTTCACTTAATTGTTCTCTCCATACAAAATTAAGTACTACTTGTTAAACTAGATGGCGCTGCTGGAGTAATTAGAACGCGATATCAAGTTCTATTTTCTTTTAAGTACCTTCAACGAGTCGTATAAATTCAGGGTTGCGTGAGATTATCGTAGCGTATGTACTAGGCATGGGCTAATCATACCCGGGAAAGGATTGAACATGTAGTATATCACTTCGACTAAGGATATATATCCTTTTAACATATCCAACTCCGCGTGCATATCCGGGACCGAAGAGATTTAAGTGAAGCGAGATATGACTGGGATTGGTTTGGTTAGGTTGTTGTAGGTGTCCTTTTAACAGATCCAACTCCGCGTACATATCCGGGAATGAAGAGATTAAGCGAACCGAGATATGATTGGTATGATCTATCCAAATAATAATTAGAATATTTGATAGGCGTATTTAAAAATCACTAAATAGGTACACTAAAACTATTGTCCTAAAAATAATTCCAAATCCAAACAGCTTTTATTTTCATTAAAAACAAAATACTTAAGATCCAATATAAAACGGAATGAATAGAAATTTTGAAAATTATAATTACGAAAACAAATATTTATACTAAACGGCATGCCTGTCGCTCGTGAGTATTCGTATATACTCGTGTAATGTCGTTACATTCGCGCTCATGCGTCTACTGCGATAGTACCGCTCGTTCCGGCGCGTTCGCATTCCGTCTCGCTCACTTATTCTTATCTTCGGCATTATTCGGTAGGTCGGAGTGGGTCGGATATAGGATATGGTAACTTTCTTTAAAGTGAAGGAGTTGATTCATATCCACCTCTGGATATATATCCGAGGATATAGTTGTGTCCGGAGTTACCCATGTCTAGTATGTACATGCATGTTGTGTTGTGGCTTGGCTGGGATGATGTATGTATGTACGTACACTCACTAGCGCAGGTCCCGTCAAGTTAGTGTGAGCTACCGTAAAGCCTACAGGGGCTGAGTTGTTCTATTTTTATATACAATTCCATCCTTCCAACTCCATTTTTATATAACATCCTTGGTTTACAACGTTCTTGAAAATCTCTCAAAAAATGTTAGCGCATTCTCGTTTTCTCCGTTTAGTGTGTGAGATACTTAACAGTATTCTGATAGTGATTTAACCTAAGATAGTTACTTTTAATCCAAGATAGTGACTTTTTTTCATAACCTAGTTTTTACAAGATACTTAGTGTTTTGTGTTTTTTTGTTATTTGTTTATCCTTTATTTTGGAATATTTATTTTGGAATCTACGCTTACGTGCATGCATACGCATCCGGTGTGCTCGACCCTAACATTTACTTGTATGTACATTTATGAATTGTGTATTTTTATAAAGCAAAATGGTGATCTATTTACCAAACAAGAATATTAATCTAAAAGACTAATGGATACATACCCTGATATGTTGGTCATCCCACTAGTATAATCAGTTACTTTATCTAAAAACTGCTATCCCATGGCAGTAAAAATATTTAACCACATACTAAACTATATTAAAAAGCTTAATTTAAATCTTTTTAAAAGAAAACTTCATACATGGCTGGTAAATAAATGCTTCTATAATTTGAAGGAATTTTTTGATACAAAGCCTACATCTTGTATAAAGTAAATAGCATAAAAAATAAAAAATGTATGTAATAAATAACATATCGGAGCACATAAGTCAAAAGTAATTTTGTTAAATACTAATAATTTTATAATATATAATATCTTGACTAAGATAAAAACACTTCTCCATAATATAATCCGTTAGGATATGGTTGATCGTTTCATCATTAAAACATTGTGCTGAGGGATTCAGCTTTGTTTGCCGAGATTTGGCTTATGTGTAGCTATCGGGATGAAAAATAACGTTCCCTATAATGTAATTTCAAAAAGAGATGGTAAAATTCGTCATCCGAGTAATTGACCCGGTGCAGAGGTCGTGGGTTCGATTCCCACCCGGGTGAGGAATTTTTTCCATTTCTTTACTAATAATTATATATATATATATATAATATTCATAAAAAAATAATAATCTATACATATAATAAAAATGTAACGGATCGCTGTCTGTACATGGAAGATATATGAGAAAAAATATTATAGGAGACCTTTATTAACGCAATAGAACCCAAAACGATGATTTTTGGAATTTTTGTCTGTTTGTCGGTTTGTCTGTGCGTTTGTGCACGCTAATCTCAGAAATGGCTGAACCGATTTCAATGCAGTTTTCAGGAATATATTGTGACAGGTCCCACTTAACATATAGGCTACTTTTTATCCCGGGAAAATGTTTTTATCCCGGATAATTTCGAGATTTTGTTTTTCTGTAGTCCACGTGGACGGAATCGCGGGCGTCCACTAGTATAATAATAACTTTATTGTACCATGTTATTAGCAAATAAATAATCATTTAATTTCCACACTTCCAAGCTCTTTTTCTCCACTTCTCTATTCCACTTATCCATATCTCCCTTCCCTTGAACCAGTATAATATCGGCTGGTGACTTGGAGGTCTTTAAAAAGTCATCTCTATCCCCAGTTGCTGTTTATCACCAATGGGTAACGATTCGGGCGACATGGGCAGTTCCTGTGACATGATGGTCGTCACCGGAAGTCCAGTGCACGTAGACAATAAGTACCAGCAAACCTGGCTTACAGAGTCCCTGATCACCAAGTAAGTACAGCTTCATACAATCAAGTATAAGTTGTGTGAGAAACAAATCTTAGATTTTAATGTCGTAATCATATACTGGGTGCAAAAAGACAACTTTGTTCTTTTAATACCTCGTATTCTTTGTAACATCATGATAATTTTTTTCTATGGAAGCACCCCTGGGAAACCACCGGTTTCCAAGATATTGAGGTCCAAAGTTACATTAATATTATAATTTTTAACTAGACATCACATGCAAAAGATACGATGGAATATTCAGAGGTGTATCCAGGCAAACCAAATTGCTAGCGACCACATCTTGCATGTAACTTTATTGCTTGTAACGTTAACTTGCGTGTAACGTATTTAAGTAACAAGTATAGAATGAAAGCCTGAGCGAGGTGAGCGCGTATTTTTTTTTACACATTTGGCACTAAGCTTTATGCCAATTACTAGGAAAGGTGCGTTTCATTTAAAAATGCAAGTTCTACTGAGAATCGGTAAAGAAACATTTCGTCCGAAGTCCAAGACTTCTGAAGACTTCTTAAAAGCACAGCTCTAAATTCAATATTTCCTTGGGCTAGTAAATAAATAAATATAAATATTCACACACTTCACAAGAAATTAGCTTAGTCCCACATTAAGATCCATAAGGTCTTGTGTCGTGGGTACTAAGTAACGTTAAATTAATACATAGATAAGTATAAAAATATCCTTAACTCGGAAAAAAACATCGATAATCGAGAATATGGCGAAAACAGCGGTTAACTACGACCTGGAGTAGGTGCGACGATGTCCCCGGTCACCTTCTACGTTTAACACCCGTACAGTAACACGGTTTTGACATTGGATCGGAATGGCTTGAGTTTGACTCTCCTAATCAGTTTCCGCGATTGCCAAACAGGGCTCAGCTGTGCGAAGGTCGCTCTTGCCTTGGCAATCCCTCTTCGGCCCCTCCAGTTTCCGACATTACCGTACCAAGATAAGTGAATTTGTGGACCCTTTCTTTATTCTCTGCGCTAATGTGCAACGGCAATGAGCTCGTTGATTTGAAATCTAGTCTCCTTCGCCTCTCGTTGTAGGTTATGCAAGCCAGCTTGGCTTGCAGCAAGCATAGGTCACCGGCATAATATAGGTGTTCCAAGATGCAGATAGTCCCCACTCTATGCTTCTATGTGCTTATTGCTTGTTGAAAGGAAACCCGAAATGCGTTCACGAAATGACGTGGATGAAATCTAACCGCTGTTGCAGGAAATGTTTCGATAAATTTTCTAACTTCTATATCGCTTGGCCTGATATGATCCTCATAACCACCTTACACGGATCGTATATCTATTGAATATTTTTTGACCGAGAAAATTGCCCATAGTTAGTTGTTTTCTCGCCGGCGGTCGGACATAACTTCGACGGACCGTACTTTATTAACTTTTCCAATATTCGAATGGAGCGGATATTCGAATAAAATGAATATTCGAATATTCGAATTGCAAACCTGACTTCCTTAGTCGACTATTACGACATGCACGGAAGGATGATGTATTCTAATGAAGCCGCGCACACAGGAAGTGCGTTTATTCGTGAAGAAAATCATGATACCACATCATGATACCACATTTTTGCTAGTGGAGCTTGCTTACTATAAATTAAAAACACCTGTCGAACGATAGTATTTTTGACATTTCTTAACTAATAGTAAGCTTGACTATTGATCCCACAACTAGGCCTTAATGATTCTTAACTCTACAGACACAACATTGACATGGAGAAGGAATTTGTTAAGATGAATCGTGAAACCAGGCTGTGCTCGAAAGGAGAGTCGCGTCAGAAGAAGAAGGAACGTATGGCGCGATACGACGCCTCTCTTCTCACCTCGGCTCAGGAAAGCACACCGAATCAAGTAAGTGCCACTGCAAGATTGTTATTAAACTAATTGTTAGACATATGCTTCCAAATCAGTCCCATATTAGCATAGCTGAATCAGATGAGGTTATCTGATCCGAGCGATGTGAGATGAATCGAGCAGACACGACGACAATCCTCAAAACGTGATAAATTTGCCTCGAATTTTGGCCTGTTCACTTTATACCGGCGCCATAAGGTAGAGCCCAAAATTCGAGTATCTAACATCATTTACGGCCAATTACAATACTAGAGATCATAGAGAATCTCGAATTTTTTAAATTTCAATTTTGGATTTTTGCATGAAAACAATAGATAATTTAATCTCTCGAGATCGGTTATTGAAATTGGCTGTTAGTTAAATTAAATTGAAAATGGTCAAAACTGAAATGCCTTTTCAAAATTTTAGAAAACGTTGGCAAAATCCGTCATATGGCTGTCTGTCCACAGGGGCGGACAGATTGAGAAATTTTAACCAATAGGATTGTATGAAATAGCCATATGCCTTAGCTAGTCCTGCATTACAGATGATTAACACATTCAGTGCCCGCGACTACATATTTGCGTCTTTCTAGAGGTGCCGCTAGCGTTTATTTGCGTCCTGGTACTAAGCGTTTTGTATGTACCAAACACCTTATAATTTACCTATGCTCCATAAGTAAAGAATATTTGATTTGATGTCGGCCCTCTAGAAAATCAGCCGGCAGCGAATGTACCTAATCTTATTATTTTTCAGGTGCACGGTGTAAAGCGACCGCTAATGCGGATGGATTCCGAAGAGACCGCATACAAACGTCACTGCACCTCACCGAAACAACTGCGGACTCAGAATGTCACTGGTACCGTCACTTCTGTGCCCATATCGGCGGTCACCACTTCTGCTGGTAAGATGATATAATATACTATACATCATCTTCAGCCTATTGCAGTCTACTGCTGGACGTAGGGTTCCAGGGCACGCCACAAGGCTACTGCCACAGGGGGGTTTTGCCATCACCACGCTGGGCAGGCGGGTTGGTGACCGCAGTGTGATTTTCGGACTATGTTGTCAGTACGGGAGGCGCTGCTGCCCACCTCCCGGAAACCCTTAATCGCCTCGTACGATACCCACGGGCAGGCAGGGGTGGTACAAACTCTACTCTGCCGGCACCACGCGGCATATATCCATACAAACTTTTTATTACGATGATCGCTGTAAACTTTGGCCTAAACTGATATATTTTCAAATCAGAACTAATCCAATGCACTTTACAGTACATATTTATGCAGACGTATGAATATGTAAGATGGGCGGTACCCATCAATGAAAAATGTAATTACATTCGGAACATTTCGATCAGTAAAAACTAGAAATATTTATGGACGTGAACATACCCAGATTAATGTGTACGACAAGTGTTGCTTAAAGTATACGACGTATGCCATACGCAACATTAAAGTATACGACGTATGCCATACGCAACATTAATTTAAATTATTGTACAGGAACAACGAATGCAATGCATTGGAGTCCGAGCGCAGTGAACGGTATAAACCCGTTCATAGTCGGCCTCGGATTCCCACAACAGTTGCCCATAGTCAATCACGTTGCTGCTCTACCAGGTAAATGCATACATACATTTAGTCACGCGTCATAGGGCACATAGCTCGAAGAACCGATGGCCGATGGAGTCGAAAGCTTCTAGGTGTACACCACGTATCGGCAAACGCAGCGTGGGAAGGCCACGCGAGGTGGACGGACGACCTGGCCAAGGTCGCGGGCGTCGGTTGGATGCAGGCTGCTTCGGATCGGTCGGAATGAAGGTTGTTGGGGGAGACCTATGTGCAGCACTACTCGTAGACTTCTCAAGGCTGAGAATGATGATGATAGTCACGCCTATTATCCCCCAAAGAGGTTGGGCAGAAATGTGCAATTTACACACCCACATTTCACTAGTTAGCTTATTAAGTCCCACGTGGTAAGGGGTGAGTCTACCGCCGCTTTTCAGGCACAAATACAATATAGCGACCCGTAACGAATCCGATTGGAAATGTTTCCGTGCCGATCTTAATGGGTATTATAAGCTATTTGGCATCAAGGCTTCGTCCGTTAAATTGCAGGGTGTACCCAGTGCAATGCTGCCCGCGCAGGTGAGGTTGACTTTAGGTCCTAAGGTATCTGTCGAACCCACTCACACCCCTTGGATTTAATAATTTAACCATATTTTTAAGCAAATCTTTATGTCCTTACCTTAGAAAACTTCAGTTTCATATGCAATGACCATTACGTGTGTGTTTGTTTTCAGGCATGTTCCCAATGTACTATTCGCCAGCCGCCCAAACGATACCAACCGCACCGAACGCCACTCACGCGCATTTGTACCAACCGCAGCATCCGGTCGCGCTTCAAGGACATCCTAGTAAGTACATTGTGTAGATACATACATATAGATTGTCAGCCTATTGCTGTCCATTGCTGGACGTAGGCCTCCCCCAGGGCACGCCACAAGCATTGGCACTGTCATGGGTTTTTTGCCCAGTCACCACGCTGGGCAGCAGGTGGATTGGTGACGCTTTTATTTTATTGAATGTCTCTGAAAATTCGATTCCTTCAATTCGGGCTGTAGAATTTTAGTAAAAATTTCAAGACTGCTTAAAATCTCTGTTTAAGTCTTGAAATTTTTACTAAAATGTTTGTATGTATTTATTTTCTCTTCCAGTGCAATGCCTGATGTATGGTCAGCCGATGTATGGTTCGCCGTTCATGTACTCAGTACCGCGGATACCGTACCCGTTACAACAGAATCTGGTCCAAAGTGTACAGTACAATGACACTGTCAACCCGCTGAGGTTGGACAACAGCAACTATGAGGAGGTATATTAACTAAATACTACTTATCATAACATGTAGTGTACACAGTTTGGATGAAGTTAATTTGGCTGTATGATCTGACTTTGCCATTGCCTGGCAGTTTTATAAGAAATCTGATAATATTTGGATATTTTTTTAAAATAATAATAAATTTTATTCACCAAGTAGCATTATTGTTCCTACTTACAGAAATATTAAAAAATATTTTTGTGAGAGGTCTTCAGATTTAGGATGTACTTATGTGTCTATACTAGGCTAACCTGTGTTATAGACAACAGAGATTTTTCCTTTACTTATCTAACAATGTGCTATCTAACCTTAGTTACCATTTAAAATAATAGGAAAAGCTAGAAAATAAATACAATGGAGATCCTTGGAAAAGCTCAGAGAGTAAATGAAACAATTAAAATCATAGGAAAAGCTAAGAGAATAAATAGATACAATTTCAATTTTATGAATAAGTATATTAATAACTAGTGGACGTCCGCGACTCCGTCCGCGTGGACTACAGAAAAACAAAATGTCGAAATTATCCGGGTTAAAAAGTAGCCTATAATATGTTAAGTGGGACCTGTCACAATATATTACTGGAAACTGCATCGAAATCGGTTCAGCCGTTTCTGAGATTAGCATGCACAAACGCACAGACAATCCGACAAACAGACAAAAATCATTCTTTTGGGTACTATTGCGTTAATAAAGGTATTCTATAGTATTTTTTCTTATATATCTTCCATGTACAGACAGCGATCCGTTACATTTTTATTGTATGTGTAGATAGATGTATATATATCTGTGGGGACGCGATGGCGGCAAAAGAGAGCGAGATGGCTCACATTTACGCGACAAATTTACAGAGCTATGTAATGAATGATTAGACAATGACATGTAAGTGCATACCTAGTCGTGTGAAAACATGTAAATGGTGTTTAGTTTTATTCATAGTTGTATATTAAGATAAACTGACTGTTTTCCGAATAAAATAAAATACTATACGTGTAAAAAAGGGCTTGCAAAGCACTTCTTTCAGGCCAAATTCATTATAGTCAATTTATATTCAATATATATTAGTTCCCAACTCCGTTTTTATACGCAAAGTTCGAAATAAGTCTTTTGTCTAGTTATTATACAAGGTGATTTTTGGTCGTCAACGTTCCCGAAAACTACGGAATCTCATCATCACGATCATTTTTCTACATGAAAGCATACCTGGGAAGTGTCTAGTTCCCAAGATATTAGGGTCCAAAGTTAAGTAAATAGACTGCGTTTTTCTGCATAAATGCACATAGACGCGCGTAGCAAGATTTTTTCACGAGAAATAATTAATATATGTCTATGATAAAACTAGCATAAACACTGGACACTATAGATTTCGGCCAATCGCATAAACTTACTTTATTTGATGTATAGAGTATGTACCCTTCGTTAAGGGTGGCAACGAAAAAATATTCTGTATAGTTCTGTGAATTTGACGTTTAAATGCGAGATATCTCGCTCTCACCAAGTTCATGCTACGGGCGCTGGAAAAGCTAATTGTAAAGTATGAAATAATAAGTTAATTCTATAATTATTTACTGTAGTTTGATTCACGGTAATACTTTTTGGACTTTCGAGTATTCTACAACATAAAATTAGTACGAATTGCTTCACTCTTCGGATATACGCAGGCCGTTGTTTGGAATGTAGATCAAACGGATCCAGTTTTCCAATTGGCATTTTCCTGGAATATATCTCATGCGTAAACACAAAAAAAGAACCAAATCCCGTTCTCGTTGCTAATGAGACGTCAATGAAAGGCACTGGCTAACTTCTGACTGGTTTGTTAGTTATACCCGCAAAATGTATATATAATATACCAAACGTTACAATAAGCACGCCTTTGTATATTTTCTTTGCCATAAACTTCATTTGTGAAAACTTTATTGTATACAATAAAGCATAAGATAAGGGATACAAAGAGAGTTGACTAAGGAACTCGGCCATTCTCTCAGGCGATAAGTTAGCAACTTGACGTACATGTCAAATACGTCTCTATTCGTGGCTGAGGGATATCCTCTAAAATCCTATAATTAAGAAGTTCTATTAAACTATTTATAATTTACGTGTATTTCATGTAATTTTTTTCTTTTTTAGGCTTGTAAGGAATGGCTGCCAGAAAAACCGATTCAAAATTGCCGAGGCAAGAAGCGAGCTGAAACTTCCAAACTGTACCAAATAAGGAACAATAACTGTGGCTCTAATGCTCTTCTAAGGGTATGTAACAAACTATTTACTTTTGTTGTAACCAAATATAGAAAGTAACATCTGAAAAAATAACATTTGACTGACATCCGAATGAATAAGTTGTGCATGCTTTCATGTCGAATAAATAATTAGAAAATTGAATTGAAAATCGATCACTACAATTTTGTTTTGTATGAAAATAGTAAGTAGTTGATCCGGCTTACAAGAGTTGTGGTGGCAGCAATATGTGTTGGACGAATCCCGTAAACTCACTATAAGAATTATTGCAATATACGTACTAAAGAAAATTACATTTGCAGAGTACAGAGCCGGTCTCAAACAATATGGTGCAAAACATGAACTTCAAACAGAACAATCGCGTGCAGAACAATGAGGAAGCAGTGAACAAAACGGACGAGGAGTCCAGCTACTCGTCGTTCTATTCGTCCTTCTTCAAGTCAGAATCCGGCAGCGCCGAAGACAGTGGCGACGCCAAGAACAACGAACGGGAGAAATTCAGAGTAAGTTTCACCCACAGCATAGAGGAATAAGATGTCAAAGTGCTAATGTCCTACTAGCTGCGTCGATACACCATGATACTTTCCGGTACCTCACAGTTCCAGTTCTTAACCGTTAGATTGCATTACTGTACATTATTGTAGTACATTACTGTACATTATAGTAATGCAATCTAACTCTCTAACAAATTTGGCTCGGATCTTACTAAATTCAAAATTTTAATATAAAGTAGGTTTATTCTTGGAAAAATGGATTTTCCACCACAATTTCATAGTTATTTGAGTTATTTTACTTTCCTAATGATTTAATTAGGAAAAGATGCTACAAAATTAATTGCTTCCTGAACACATTATTGTGTTGGGCTAGTCCTATAAAATATTCGGTTTAAAGGGTTATATACACTATCGTCAGTCGTTGGCTTAAAACTCACTCGTACAATTACATTCTATCAGTGTAAAGTCTCATTTATATTATACGGTTTTCTTGTCTGTTGCATACAATTTTATTGAAGCGACAAATCACTGACATGGTCTACACTGCCACTTTTGATACATTGTTCAAGTTTTTACTAGTCAATAATGGCGTATCAATAATGAGGGTTTTCTGAGATGGCCTTCGTCAAATGGCACCGCTTACACGCTAGTCAAATCAACTGTCAAAATAATACAAAAATTCAATCTCAAGGGTCCATTCTAGAGACACGGCCCCCGAAATTTAGGTTTTCAGCAGTACTCACACAACAGTTGAGGCTCACGCACTTCACACGCACACATGTATGTATGCACAGTGGAATTCTAAGTCGCCAACTAAATTTCAATTTCGGAGTATATTACCAAATATATAAATTGTTATATCAAATGTATTTCACTTTATTAACAATACCTTCTAACTGTTACCCACGACTTTGTTTGCGTCGACACGTTTTTACGTAAAAATCAGATAAGAATATTTTCCCGCTGTTAAACATAGATTTACAGAAAAGGAAGAGTAGCCTTAATGCCTCATAAAACGAGAATGCAAACATAGGTCCATGGTCTCACTACCCGTCAGTCGCCAGCGCGACGTAGACTGCGTAACACGTTCTCGTTGCGTTAAGGCGAGGTACTAGTGGACAAGCGAAAAACACCTTTAGCTAGAACAAATTGTTTTGGTATTTACAATCGATTTTGAAAATAATACTCAACATACTTAAAGATATTGTCTAAGGAATGTGCTAATTCGTTACACGATAGTGTATACTTTGCTCGATCAAAAATTATCTCAAAAAAAGCTCAATGTAAAATCTAAAACAAATAGTTTGATAATAAAATGTCTGACTTTCCAAACAATTTTTATATAGAAATATCCCTTTTTAATTACTACAAACCTGCTAAAATTTAGGTTTCACTTCATTCATAAAATTAGTTAATTATCAAAAAACTGAATGCTAGATAAATTTCCGACTTTCCATGCTCGTTTGGTAACTTTAGTACTGCGCATGGCGCTTTAGGTGACGGACCTATGTCAAATTTTTGAAGAAAAAAACATCGAAATTTTTGATAAATACCGTAGAAAGAGAATGGTATAGAAGAAGTGATTTTCCGTCGCATTCGCACAGAATAGGACAGAAATATGCTAAATGTAATGTATCGAAATGAGTAAGAATCATTTATTTTTGGTCTCGACACCGTACCGCTTTTCCGGTGCTTAGCCATCTCTCGTTGGCTAAACAAACTTGACAGCTAATATCGTGAATTTTACTTTCAGTTTTCTATTTTGGAAAAAAATATAAATTACAAGCAAAATTCCAATTCTAGGATAAACAAAATAGTGTGATTAACCCACTTTTCGTTATTATGAACAAAAACATGGTGCGGTATACTGTTTTAGGCTATAAAAGTGACTCGGAAACAAAACAACCCAGCACATCATTTCATTCGTAAGTACTAGCTGTTTTTGTAATAATTTCCAGCCCAAATGTATTCAAGATTAATGCCGAAATGTATTGTTAATGTTATTTCACGTGAAGTAATAAGTTTCAATCGATACTGAATCAAAAACATCAATTTGAAATATTTATAACCTTAAAATATATATATTTTTTTTAATTTATCCCGAAGGAAAGGCAAGGGGAACTAAGCCCATACAGCCTAATCATTGTTTAGTAAAATGTATTCTGAATTTATGATGAATGACAATGATGATGAATGGAAACGTCGGGAAAATCCTCAAGAACAAGTGTAAAGTTAGTCAAAATGAAAAATTATTGCAGAAACAACTTACATGCGCCCATGAAGAGATCGTAATCCGGCTAAATTTTACTCGGCTTACCTGCGTATAAAACCATGCACACGCACTAGATTCACATCACAAGTAATCAAAATATAACTTATCTACCAGAAAACATCACTTTACGGACACATGCAAGCCATTTACAAACAAATTTTGATTTTCACAAGAAAATTACACCTGCACCCTTCCAGCTTTTCCCGCCGAATCCCCTTAAAATATATTTTGTTCAATGTTGCTAGGTTTCCGTCACAAATTTCCCTGCAAATAATTGGAGCTATAATGGGTAATTTGAAAAATGTGAATTATAAAATAAAAATGCAATACGATGTTCTATAAACATGTTAAAGCCCACTTGCAAGAAATAATTTTATTTCATTGGAACTTGGAACCAATACAAACGTTAACAGACCTACTTGTAGGAGCCGCAGAAATATACCTGCATACAGACGTACATACATAAAAATCACGCCTATTTCCCGGAGGGGTAGGCAGAGATCACGGTTCTCCATTTGCTACGATCCTGACACACCTCCTTCGCTTCATCTACTTTCATGATATTCTTCATGCACGCTCGTCGGTTTAGGGTACTCTTGACCTAACCTTTCTCTAGAATTTCACCAATTTGATCGGTGAAGGTCCGGCGAGGTTTTCCCCTTCCAACCCTTCCATCCAGTCTTCCGTTGTACACTTTCTTTGTCAGTCTACACACTTACACTCATCCTCTCCACATGCCCAAACCATCTCAACATACCCTTCTCAATCTTCGTCACCATGTCCTCATTTATACCACACTTCTTTCTGATACCTACATAAAAAACCATAGTAAAATATGAAATTGATTTATAATTTTTACTTACAGGAAAGACAAGCAAGTATTACATGTAAATATTTTCCGTTGGAATTAATATTATGTAACTTATTTAGGTAATATAGACTATTTCTTAAAAAGATTATTTATTTTATATACATTATTTAAATTGGATTGAATTTGAGTATATGTTTAAGTATGACAGTCAGAATCGACTATACATTGTCTCTATTTCTTGTTAGTAGTCAAAGTTCAAACACGATGTTAACTTTAAAGGTTACTGGTGATCTCGAAACACCTTCAAGAGACCCTAGGAGGGCAATCGCGCTATTGTTGAACGTATTTACTAAAGCTGAATCACTGTTGTTATGCAAATTTCGTATCGCGAAGAATTTTGACAGCGTTAAAAGCATAAGTGAGACGTTGAAAATATCTAAAACGCTGTCAAATGAACAGTCACATCAAGGCTAAAGTATAACCAAAAACGTTCAGTTGAAAAGTAAAAACGTCGCTTAGCGCGATTAGCCTTCTGATACTTTGTATGCAGAAGGTTCTTCTCGAAATGTAAGCTAAATAAGATAGGTACATCGCAAGTGATTGGGCACTTTTCCTTTTACTGGTAACCCTAAATTTCTATCTTCTCTATCAGTTCTATCCATAGACAAAATATTCCGTCCCTATCGGCGGCACGCTAGCTGTCTGTCTATTAGATCCATAGTCAAAGATAAATACCATCAAATTCACGCATGCGCAGTCGCTGAATTACATTTTACTGCAAAAATTTTCAGTGGTTTTCGCCTCAAAATCATGGTCTGAAGTCACCATATCAATATTTGCCTGGCTGTCACTTCCACCCTATATATCTGGAAATGCAGATCCCTGGGTCATACAAAAAACTTGACCTCCAAGTTTCTGGACCCTAAAATCAGCGGTTTAGTCAGATATTTAAGACTGCATATACGGTACACTTCCTTTAATAAAATGTTATAATTCTAGTTTTGGGACAAGAACCTACGCGGGGACAACGCGATGTCGTTTCAAAGTTCAAACGAAGTTACCCCTACCTACTACGACTCGCAGCCCGCTAAGAAAATCGTTAAGAGGAAAATGGACCCTCCTTGGATGGAGCAGGTAAGACTAATTTATTATTTATACTGTGCTGATGCGGGGCTTCACTAGAATACATCAGCTGCTTCTCCTACCGTGCATGGCCTAACAGTCGGCTATGAAACTCAGGGGATTTGTCTCAGGCGATGAGTTAACGAATTTTGACAGATTTTTTGCATCTGCTATGCTACATTCTTTGCTATTCTACACGTGGCTGTGGATTTCTACATCTCTACAAATTGCACAACCACTTACTAGCGGGTAACATGTGGCATGAGCCTACCGCCGCCAAATACAGCTATCGTGAAAGACAGTACAATATATATATATATATATAATGTTTTAAGGAAATCCGATGACATAACATCCCGGCCAATCTTCCAGTCACCTTGCAGCTCTATAAACTGCTTCTCAACCTTATTCTCATCTCTATATCAGGGTGCCAAGAAGTCAATCTTCGATAGGAGGATGGAAGATTTGTAAAGTCGGTTCCAATTCGGCTATTTTTTACACAATTTACCGTCTAATACGTATTACAAAAACTTGACATTAGGCTAGCAAATCATCAAATTTCTACTGTGTAACATGAAAGTAATTCAGTGCTATAGTCCTTAACTAGGATGAATCTACGCTGTGGAGTGGATAGCACACGTTTAAACCATTGACATGTCAGTTTCTCTCTGTCTTCTGCCTTTCTTGGGGAACTCATCTTATTTCATTATCAATTTAATTATCAAAAAAGTAGTCCGATAATCTCGCAGGGATATTATTTAATTTGCAATAGCAATACCGAAGCAATGCGACAGCGATAACTGAGAGTGTGTAAGTGCGCGGAATGATGGCGACGAGTCCTTTCGCGGCCCGCACCTCGGCTGCTCATTTTTTACGATATAAGTTGGTCACCTTTTTACCTAGGTAAACTTGTGTCAAATATAAGTTTAACATAACATTTGGAGTAATCCTTCATGCTTAAAAAGTCATTGCTTAATAATTCGCGTTTTATCTTACGTGGTAAGTATTATGTTTTTGTAACAAAACCTATTTTTAATACTTACAGGTCAGTGTAACATCGGAGCTTATATACCAGTACCAGGTCATTTCGAAGAACATGGAAGAAGTACTACAGGATGACAAGCAGAAGATGTCTGGTCTAGAACAGGTCAGTTTAGTCCCACAATCGATCTTAAGTCCATACTAGACACTTTCATATAGGAGCTTGAAATCTTTGTGCAAAGAACAATGGGGTAATTTCCTATGGTTGGATCTTAATAACATTTTATTCTTATCAGAATAAATAATCAAAATTATACCTATCTGTAAAATTACAATTTGATTTTGTGTCCAAATGAGGTAGTAATATCTTAGTTTTATAACTTCAAAGTTAAGTGGGTAAGTCCATTTTTCAAATGTGAAATTATTTAGAAATTACAACATCACATGTCCTCCTGTATCATTTACAGCAACTTTTGTTTTATGACCATATTTATTAACGCAATATTTAATGTAGCTGTAGAACAAAAGTTCTTTTACGCGCATGCAAGTTGCTTAAAGAGTGATGTCATGTCGTGGTAGCCGTTTGTATGGAGCGTTTTCTGGCAAGTCTAAAATTGTGATTTTGAAATCGTTATATCCCGGAAAGTTTTCACGCTAGCGAAGTTTTTATTTCGCAAATGTTTCTTTTATATTATTTTATGATCTTTCGATATAAATACAAATAAAAAAACTGTAAACGATCCTATTCAATCAAAACACCTCCCTCTACGACGGCCTGCATCCAGCAGATTCCCGCCATCCGTCCATCTTACGGGCCTTCCCACGCTGCGCTTTCATGTAGAATTTAATATACTATATCTAAACACCGTACGCCGAAACTACTGAAGTGGGAAGCTATTTGATATTAAGTAGTTCCCTAGAAGTGTGGGGTAGTATTTACTCAAAAGAAAAATCCATAAATTCTCAGGTGAACGAGAAACATATTTTAAAATTTTACTATCAAGAAGTATAAAAATCTAGAATTAAATATTCACACACTACACAACATATTAACCTAGTCCCACATTAAGATCCCTAAGGTCTTGTGTCGTGGGTACTAAGCAACGGTATATAAATACATAGATAAGTATAGAGACATCCATGACTCGGAAATAAACATCGATATTCGTCATATCAATGTTTGCACCTACTGGGATTCGAACCCAGGACCTATGGCGTCGCAGACAGGGTCACTACCTACTAGACCAATCGGACGTCAAATTATTTTTTTTATACTAACTACGGCCTTATAGGCTGTGATATTTTAGATACATTGTTACACCAGCTAACCGCCATTTTCTATAACTGATCTTGAGAGATTTTTTGCATATCTCAGATTTAATATTCAGTTGTTTTCATACAGAATTTCAAATTAGGAATAAAAGAATCCGAAATTCTTTTTGATCTCTCGTATAGAAATTGGCCGTAAGTAAACATTATATTTTTTACTTCACTTACGGCCAATTTCAATACGAGAGGTCAAAGAGAATCTCGGAATTTTTGATACTTAATTTGAAATTTTGTATGAAAACAATTGAAGATTAAATCTGAGATATGCAAAAAATCTCTAAAGATCAGTTATAGAAATTAGCTGATAGTCACACGGGCATGTCGTAAGAGTCGACTAAGGAACAAGGAAGGGCATTCGCTCAGGCGATAAGGTAGCAACTTGTCACTGATCTGTAACATCTGCTCCCGCTATGCTAAACGTGTCTGTGGGGTCACTTTTATGATCCTGCAGTACTGGCTGCCCCGTTTCGGATACAGCCATGTGTGTTATGTAATTTTATTATGTTCATTATCTATGTAGTTATATACCGTTGCTTAGTACCCACGACACATGACCTCTCAGGGATCTCAGTGTGCGATTAGGTTGATGTGTTGTAAAGTATGTGATTCTTCGGCCTATTGCAATCCACTGCTGGACGTAGGTCTCCCCCAGGGCACGCCACAAGGCTACTGACATAGGGGGGCAGGCGGGTTGGTGACCGGTGATGTGATTATTTGTTTGCAATTCACAGCCGTCATTAGTCAACGAGCAACTAGGCCAGCTATACTCGGAGCTACAGTTGGAGAATGTCGCAGCTCGTCTGACCCTCGAAGAAAGAGTCACCAGCTCGAGCAGTTCTGGAGAGGAAACATCGTCGGGAAGCTTGAAGGTAGGTCAATTCAATTTAAGTCATAAAAAGTTTACTCTATAAAAAACCCAAAGAAGCAGATTTCGCAAAAACAAAATAGAACTTTTTAGTAGGATAGGTCAACATGAAAAATCCAATTTGGCTGGGCAGCGTTCGGGAAATTACAAAGCATATTTGTGTCTAAGATACTCCAGTCCTTAAAGACGAAGGTAAGACGACCTACGGTGCCGAGACGTGGTCTCTAACTATGTGCCTCATAAAGAAGCTCAAGATCTCACAGCGAGCGATGGAGGGAGCCATGCTCGGCATTTATGTGCACGATAGAATCGAAATGAGGGATCCTTAGACGTACAAATGTCACCGAAATAGCCCAACGGTCCAGCAAGCTAAAGTGGTAATGGGCAGGGCAGCATCTATCTCGGTGAACCGATGGCTGATAAAGCCGAAAGGTTGTAGAGTTGTTACCACGTATCGCCAAATGTAGCGTGGGAGGGCCACCTATCGATGGACGGACGACCTAGCCAAGTTCGCGGGTATCGGTTGTGGAACATGGTTAAGAACACTCTTGACTAACCCATAATTCAAACAAAAGAAACATAATCGAAATCGGCTCATCCGTTTAGCAGATACGAAGCTACAGACAGACTGACAGGCACACTCCAAAACACCCATACACACTTCAAACATATAACGCCCATCTTTTTTCATCGTAATAAACATAATATAATCTATTCTATTTAGTTCAAGTTTTAGAAGAACGAAAGTAGATAATCTTTTTCGATTACAGGTGCCAAGGAAAAGGGAGTACAGCAAGCTGGTAATGATTTACGAAGAGGACGCCCCCTTGCCCCCTGCGCAAAGTGAACCAGAGCCTGTCGCGGGCACTTCTGCGTCCTTCTAATATCTGGTTTAGGCACATAACATAGCCATGGCATCGAATGAATACATCTCGCCTTACTAGCATTTGACAAGATTAATATTGATGCAATATCGCCTCATATATTGCATGGATATATTTACTGAGAGAGTGAAACTATGATTCGATATTACTGACTGGTAAAGGATAGAGTTTCATATTAATACAATGCCGGACTATCTGTGGCTGAAACCAGCAGTTTTTTCATCGCACATTAATTAATTTTGGTATCTATGGATTTAATTATAGTAGATACTAATTGTAATGTTAGGGGTTTTCGGCATTATAAAAATGTCTGGGACCACTTGTTTTGTTGTACAGAATTATTATGTCTACGATCTTAAGGTGTATCCACACTAGTACTTGCATTTTTGATAAGTCACGTTTTTATGTTTTAATGTGCTGCATTTAATAAAATGATATTTATATAATAATATAGAAAATATTTTACACGTAATTTTAACGGTATATCGTGTATTTATCACGTTCTGCTAACTTTTGAAGCAAACAGCATGTACGTTACAAACAATCTAATTTTAATTTTGCATTCTGAAACATAATGCTTTCACAACGCACAAATCATCGTATAAGTTACTCATTATATTGTATTTTATTTATATCTATGCGATGAAACACGTGCAACCAATAGAAATATTAAAAATGAAATTATGTTGCTTCACAAAAAGAAACTACGGTGTGGATACACCATTACATTCGAAAGTTCGATTGTTTATATCGCAAAATTTTGTCGAGATAATTTAAAATATTTCTATTGATTTGATATTGCTCCTATTTATTGTAATGCTCTTTACGCGCACTCAACATATTTGTATTGAAAATGTCGTAATTTTTCTTTCTCTCTAGCATTTAATTAATTTTCTCATTACGTACCTTAGAAAAACATATTCATTCATATTATAGCACGAGATTAGTGTCATAAGTTATCTGACATTTTATGTCCTTAAACTATCAAATCGCCAAAAAATTTCCTGCCACAAAGTATCTTGTAAGGTGCGGTCAGCACTAAAATACCTGTTTCAATCATATACACATCACTTCTGCAGTTGCTGTTATCTCTATCTATATAGTTTAGACCATAGATTACCTCCTAAAGATACCGTTTCCAAAGATTTTAGTATGAACTCTAGTTCACTGAATTTGGCGGAATGCAAAGAAGTGCGGGACGTAACACTGCACTGTGATTGGCTATTTCAAGGTCGCATTGAAAATGGCGAGGGAAATAGTGATGCGACAAAGTAGAACGAAACTAAGTATCGATATTTATGCACTTTAAGCGATTTTTATTTTATCTATATCATTTTATTTTACATACATACATATTCACACTTCTGTTCAATTCAGATTAATTTAGAAGGTCTTTGCGATTAAATTCATGTTTGCTTGAGTTGACAGAATTTTATTCCAATAACATTATGTAAGAAAACAACTACAAACTTCAATAAATTTCAGTACGAAATTTGATATTATACCAATTCGCCCCGTTTTACAGTACACAATGTTTGCTATTATTTTTACCCAGCTGCGGCAAGACCAAAAAGGTATAATAATTTTAGCAGACTATGTATGTATCTAAATTTAAAGGTGTGTTCTACAGCGGCTAAACTAATAAATTATTTTTTGTAAATGAGGTGTTAATCGAAATTTTACTATGATCTGGGTGACAGACTACATTTTCTAGTAAAAATATATATACATATATACAAATGTATATTACGGAATTTACAGCCAAAAAAGTAGGATGTTAAATGAAAGCAAATCCTGAGTTTAAAAATATAATAATAACACAATCAATATTAATGCGTAAAGCGAAAACGTTGTGCACTAGAAATACTTTTAATTAAATAATATATCGAAATACTCTAATATGGCCAAACGACCATGAGGTGACCACTTGATTCCGTTTCATAAAATAGCTCGTATGCATGGTTTGGGAATTAACATTTTTTGTATGCAGTTACACAGTTAATGTATTCCCAATGTAGACTTTGGTGGTGAAATTAAAACAGATTTCACTGACGAATGCACCGGACCTGGAAAAGAACAATTTTTATTATGACAACTATACACATAAAAGAAGTTTATAAAATTTATAAAAAAAAAGGTAATCAATATTTTCTCATACTATTTTGAGACTAGTGTAGACTATTACGTCACATGTCACGTCGTTTTAGTATGGAGAGCCGGTTACTCCATAACTGCTTTGTCATCGAAACTACTAAATTACTATAAAATAAAATATTTTATTCTATTGTTATCGATACAAAGTCGATTACGTTATACATTCACTTCACTAGCTCACGGCGTACTATTACTGTTGACAGTGACAGTGACGTTGACATATGTAAAACAGTGACAACAATAGTGATTAATGTGTTGAGGAAAAGAGACGACATATTGTAGTGCGATTATTGACCAGTATAAACTGATCTCCGCGTCCATTGAAAAAAACATAAATAATAAAATTTAATTTACTTACCGGTGAAATGTTATGCCATCTTTTTTGTAACTTGACGTCTTAGCGTTCTTTCCACACCATTTCACGGAACAAGAACCCATGATGACAGGGTTATTTAATGAAAAGTAATAAGTTTTTAAATAAAAACAATGCAATTTACACGCACGTGCGCACGGGTCATTAACTTGGTAACTGACTGGGGCTAGCTTTCCGAGCGCGGAATTATATACAACCCAGATACAGTATGAGTGGCGCGCGTATTTTATCCTGTATGAGGTATCTTTAGGAGGTAATCTATGGTTTAGACATATACACACGTCATGCAGTATCCAACGGTAAATATTATACGATCTTTGTAAAAAGAAACACGATTTTTTTTTTTTTTATGGCTTTTAAGGTTTAATAGAAACTCCGGTTTGCTTCGTGAGCTATATGGAGCCGAAATTATTCGGAATGACCGTAGTGTAGCGGGTTTTAGCTTTAAATAGGTATTGTTGTATGGAATCCACCTTTTCCTACACATTCGCGTTGCCAGTGGGCATTAAAACTTATCAAGTAAAACTATGGACAAGGAATCACGTTAAAAACAAACCGCGTTATTACCAATGAATCCAAACATTATTTAAGAAAAAAAAATTGAACCCATGAACTTTTAAACAATGTCTAACTTTAGACACGGATTTTTAATAACACCGAAAGTATTGTTCCTGGGTACTTATAAAATGTAATATCGTTTCTTTGGCTTTGTCTTTCATGGCTTTGTCTAAGCCCCTCATTGGTATACCTCCGTAGATTCGGGTTCCGTACTTTTTAATTCAACTGTGAAGTAGTTACATCATTCCCTAAACACAACAATATTTTATAAGATAGGTAGGTATTTCATATCTATGTAAGCATTTAGTTAACCATTGACCTACCTAGAGTAGTTTTAGCACATGGTTTTAACATTTTTGAAAAATGCTTGCTTTAGTTAGAAAAACGATTGGCACGTTTATGATAAGATTTAGTTTAAGACTGTGGACGCCCGCGTGGACTACAGAAAAAAATAAAATGTTGAAATTCTCCGGGATAAAAACATTTTCCCGGGATAAAAAGTAGCCTATATGTTAAGTGGGACCTATCACAATATATTTTCCATGTACAGACAGCGATCCGTTACATTTTCATTATAATGTATAGATGTCCTCAGTTTAAATATAAAGCATTTTGTAATTAAATGCAAAATCATTTTGTCTAGAATACAAAGACTATATCGAGGGGTGAAAGGCTATTTGGTTTAAGCGTCATTTATATATATGGCGCTTATCCCAAATAGCTTTTCACCCCTCGATATCATCTATTTGCGCGGCAAAATATATGTACATGTCCGTGACGAACAACTAAAGTTAACTAGATTTTGTGAAATAGATTATGTCACAAAAGTTACAAACCCTAAACTATAATATTATTATTTAAATGTTTCGAAAACTAGAAAAATGTGTGTTCATAGCTTTAATCATGGAGTTGATAAGTATGTAGTTCTTAAAGACTGCTTGCTATGTTTTCCGTACGTTTAGAACTTGAGTGAATGAACCAATGAAACTATAGGTTAAGAGTTTAGAACAAATGGGTGCGTATAATTGTTAATTATGACAGTAATGATGCAAAAATAATGTTGGTGCTATTTTGTTGCACAAAATTCATTTTTAGACATGCATTACAAACAAACAAAACTGGTGCATATCCGGCTCGAAGGACCGAATCGTGTAAGCCTTAATATTTTTTTACTTACGGCTTATTATGGCATGTTTTAAATAATCCTACAACAAACGTACAAACACACCAAATACGGAATACAACAAGCTCATAGCCCTCAATAAAGTATTACCGATAAGTATTTTTTATTATTATAATAATACCTATCCGCCATGTATATGTCACACCATATTAAAGTTCTCTTAAATAAAGGGGACTCTATATCTAGGCTACGGCCCGATGCATGCCACTTAAAAGACCGGAACTCTGTAGTCCCGTGAATATCTAAAGAGATACAAATAATTATAAAATGAGGAAAATAATAAATGCAGCATACTACGACCTTTTGCATACATGTCTCTTTAAAACTCTGAATGTCATATCTATACTCAACTTTATTACTAAAGGTCTTATTAAAAAAATATCAATTTCCTCCTGGCATTCCAAACCTATAGATTTTAGGTACTTATATATATATAAAAAAAATTACACCATGGAGTAAACTTAAATATCTGTATGAAAAGTGTAAATGGAGAAATGATGTGATTTATAAGCCTTACATGACAGTGTTTTTGCATCATTACAATACAATGTATGAATTTACCGATAAGCCTTATCTTTTCCCTCACAGAACAAAATATAGCCTAAGATCCCCCTGCTATATTCTGATAGGCAACCTAGTAGAAGATATAATTTATATTCTTCAAATCGTAAATGTTTGTAATAATGAGGTTTTTTTTTCAATAAACAGATGAGCGTCGTACATTTGTAGTGGAATCTACCTATATACTAAAAGTATTTGCAATAGGTGCCTATAAACTAATTGTAGACTATATACTTTTATGAAATAATGGTATATTTTCTATGATTGTGGCCAATCATTATGACAATATAATGGTTGTTGTTCTTTACGGCTTCTTAATCAAGTGGAACCCATTCAATTACTATTTTGTAGGACTCAAAGATAATAGAAGTGTATATTTTTTTACGAGGGTTACGTACTCTATACATCAAATAAAGTAAGTTTATGCCAAAAAAAAATTCTGGGAAACGATGTAAATTTTTTTCAATTTTTTAAAATCATTTGAGCAGGCGAAATTTATAAATATATATATATATAAAAATATAGATATCAATTATTACTCGTGAAAAAATCCCAACTCCCAGGTATGCTTCCATTGACGATCAAAAATCACTCTGTATAGTTTAATTATTTTAATATAATGAGGGCGTAGTGATAAACATAAGTGTTGAATTTTGTTTAGCCTAGATAAAAAAGTCTGCTCTTTAAAAAATACCATAAAAATCATTTCGTAATTTGACAGCATTGAAGCAAGTAGGTTGTGTTACTTGCACACTTGCTTTTCCACTCTGAGTAAAATGGGCTTTTGTCTGTAATCCAAATATAAAATACTAGTGGAAGCCCGCGAGTCCGTCCGCGTAGAAAGCAGAAAAAACATAATGTCAAAATTATCCGCGATAAAAATATTTTCCCGGGATAATGAATTGTAGCCTATGTTTTATTCTGATAATGTAAGCTATATTATTGTGAAGTTTCATCAAAATCCAATCAGTAGTTTTTGCGTGAAAGAACAATAAACATACATACATACTCACTGTATCAAATTGACGCTCGATGAAAAATTATGATCAACAAACATTTTTTGCACAATCCAACCTTTTTACACTTCATTATGGTTAACTAGGGTTCTGCTTATTCCTGGTTTCTTTATTCTATAAGCAAAATCATACGTTAAACAACAATTTATATCATAATATAATAATTATGGAATTAAATTGCTTTATTTTGTCAATACGCGATAACATGATTGACGTGTAGTTTCAGTATTACTCAATGCAGTAAAATATAACATTTCGACATTAAATTAAAAGAAAAAAAAAAAACATTGTGTAAGCGTAGGTACATCAAATTATTATAAATATTTTCAGTCGGTTAAAAATTGAAAATTAAATAGAGAATTTAACTATAGAAAAATATACATTATGTTACGTCAAATCATATTAAAAACAAGTTTGTTCATTTGATGTCACTTTATAATAATGTCAATTTATTTAATGAGTGTAAAAATCAGATACTTAAGTTAAAATCATTTTAGTGAGTAGACTATCTGTGTGCTTATTAACTATCCTTTTGTGTTAGTTTTAAGTTTCATTAAAATTGGCTTTTTCCCACTAAATCATTATTTTATATATAATACCTATATTTGTTCATTTATAATTTTTTACATAGTTTTGTATTATTATTATTTACAATTTAAAATCAATTATAGAATGTTAGATAGAATGACATGTGATATATTATATACACGTAGCCATTATATTTACACAACTCCTTTAAATCAGTGCTTATGTGTAATGTATGTACAACATAGTACAAAAGACTATGATAAAGCAAATAACCAAATTGTCTTGGGCAGTTTCAATGTTATATTAAAATGTAACTTAAATGATTTAAACTGTAATGTAAGTGCATAACATTTAAATGTGCTCACTCGTTGTTGCTGTTGTTAGTTGCTGACGTATAAGTATTGAAATTAATAACATCCGAATTTCAAAAATATACCATAAACAGATAGGAAGCGGCCAAATAGTTATTTAAAATCGTTACGATTTTGCCAAAGAAAATATTATTCGCGCTGGGCGCTGAAATTTATTACAGTAACGATATTTTATTTGCTGCTGTCATAAAAAAACCTAAGTGTAAACACTTTAAGCTATCTAAATGTTAAACGTTTGTAAACAAAATGATTTCTACCAAATAGGCTAATATGCGATTATATAATTTCACCTGGGTTAAGTTCATCAAAGTCGACCAATCGTAAAAAAGCCATGATGGTTTAATTTTAGGCTTATACACGTTATATTATGTTCGTAGTTCCCATGTATAGTCCCTTCTAAGGGTCAATATATTTTTTGTATGTAACGTATGTATTTTTCAAGCTGTGAAACAATCACAGTATGAGTACAAGTTACTCTTGTAAAATTTTGTTGATGAATAATTTTGCATCAGTCAGAAGCTACTTCCCAGGTGAATATTAACAGTAACGTTTTGACCAATCAATATAGAATGGGATATGAATCTTATTACATGTAATTAGTCATACATTTACATTTTAAACTATTTTTAGTAACAAAACCATGGTATCTCATGCGTTAAAATTAAAACAGCCCAAATCCTCAGAATTTATGCCCAAAAGTTATTGATAGTTGTAATGATTATTATAAATGTTCAATTTAACCGAATCTTTATTTTAGCGTAGTTTTTCGTGTTTGTGTTGACAATAGGGTCGATTCCGGCAGTCACATTTAAATGTAAACCTAATCTTAGTCAGGTCTATCTCTCTCCGTTCTTAATATAAATGACTAAGAGAGATAAGGACAGGTAGGACGTTTAGGTTTAAGTGTGACGGTCAGAATCGACCATAATCTATTATTTTTATTATGAATTTAGTCAGTGTGCCAATCTTAATCTTAAGAGAGTATGTTTCCTATTTTAATAGATATATTTTTTGTTAGATTGGTTTAAGTTTATAGTTTATTTAGTTAAATCACCTATACATATGTTTACAAAGAGCAAATTAAATCTTTTCAAATAGTTTAACAGATTAAGACATTAAGTTTGATTTATTTACTTTATAAAACTTCATTATAATTAATATATGGCTATAATTAGTGCTTGAGAGTTTTTTTTAAGATCCTGGTTTTTCATGGTGCTGAGAGGTGAGACGTTGGATGTTCCTATATATTAAAACCCTGTCCCTTAAGTACCTGTTGTAAATTCGTGTATTCGATTCTATGACTTCTAACTGCAGCGTGATAGAAAAATGTAGTACCTACCCACAATGAGAGAGACATTAGTGGCAGTTGATTATATTCTTGGTGCTTCACGGCCATACATTAGACACACATCAGCTTATTGTAGTCCACTGCTGGACATAGGCCTCGCCCAAAGGGCACGCCACAGGGCTACTGTCATAGGGGGGTTTTGCCCGCAGTCACCACACTGAGTTGTTGACCGCAGTGTGATTTTCGAACTAAGTTGTCAACACGGGAGTCGCTGCTGCTCACCTCCCGGAAACACTTTATTCGCCTCTTACGATACCCACGGGCAGACATGGGATGGTGCATATTCTACTCTGCTGACACCAGACGGTTTTACTTTATAAAATTATTAATAAAGAAATGGAAAAAATTCCTCACCCGGGTGGGAATCGAACCCACGACCTCTGCATTCCGTGCCAGTTTTTACTTTAGTTTTACTTTAGACAAGTGTTATTATTTATTCTATTTGTAAAAATAAAAGAGAAATCAAGTATTTTTATATGACGCAACTTTCCACTGCCGTTTTCATGAAGCTTAAAAAACTTAAAATATTATAACCACTAATTACCTGCATTAGTGGTTATAATATTTTAAGTTTTTTGAATCTGAATGGAAGTTAACATCCTGTATCGGCCCCCTGATTACCTAATTTGCAATAGCAGAGCCGAAGCAATGCGATAGCGAAAATTGTACAATATTTGCCTTGAAATGTCAAAGTTCCTTTAAAACTCATTTTACGTACCTAGTACGAATTTGACAACCAATCATCGATTTTGTACAATTTTCCGCTATCGCTTTTCTTTTGCCGGTTAGGTAATAAGGCTGGTCCGCCGTGTCGTCATCACCAACAGCTTTGTCACAAAGCTGTCGTTCGTTATTGTTCTGGGGGCCAATTCTCGAAAAGTCTCGAGTTGGAACGAAGCCGAAACGGAACCGTGTAGACGCTCAGAACAAAGCAATGATTATTTTTCGGTGACTTGTTTGTTTGTTAGCTTTCTACGGAATGTTTGTTATTAAGCATGTGATAAATAACAGATAGGTAGGTACCGTGTACCTACTCAGATAGATAGGTACCTACCTACACTAAGCTAGTTATAATCATATCTACCTACACTTACTTGAGTGTAATATATACCTATATACATAATATTAATAAAATGCAGGATAGGATATTTCTCCTCACGGTCTAGCTTTGCTAATTTAGTAGGTAGTTACTAGTGGACGCGTGGATTGCAGAAAAAAACACAATGTCACAATATAGTCCTGAAAACTGCATCGAAATCGGTTCAGCCGTTTCTGAGATTAGCGTGCACAAACAAACAGATATACAGACAAAATGGAAAAACATTGTTTGGGTTCTCTTGCATGTACGAGTATCTGAGGCGTGTATAAAGGTTGCCCATTATAATGCTTCAATATATTTTCCACGTATAGAAATCGATCCGCTTCAATTTTATTATATATGTAAGATAGATTCTTCTATGGTGTTCTGGGAGTGAAAAAACGTATAATACTACAGCCATGCTTTTCTTCCCGGGCATACTGTACAAGTCAGTAGAGGGACAAGAGGGTCTTGTTGTTTTGTAGGCGATGGGCTGACCACCTGTCACTACTAACCGAACTTGTACATCTCAACTATACCCTCAAAATTGGTCAGAAATGGCACCATGTGGTTCTATCGGCCCTTGGTGCTCTGCCTACACGGTAAGAGATAAAGGCGTGAAAATAATGTATGTATGTATGTATAGATTTTTTTTATTTTTCTGCTCTACCTCTGTCTCCCAGAGCTGCCTGTGTCCATATAGGTACACTGTAGGTAAACAACCTATCTCATAGTAGGTATTTTCATCGTCACATAAATGAAGCCTCCAGCGAAACATAACATCTACGTAACAACCACACAAGCATTTTAGCACACATAGACAAGCAAGCACCGTAAATATTTATTCATGTACACACACCTACAGACAGACGATGGCCGTCGAGTATGCTTACCTGTGCCCGTAAATACTTAAAACGCTACGCACACCGGCGTAGCAACTCACACACACAAATGACAGCGCTACCTGTGCTGCGCAAGAGTCGCATTCCGTCACTCACAGTCGCCATTGGCTGAGCCTTGAAGGCTTCGAAATTTTAAATCTATTTTAGAAAGTTATTAAGTGTATTCAATCTTAACGACATGTCTGCATAATAAGGTATGTAGTTTTTATTATATTTAGAGTGAACTAATGTACCTATCGTATTATCTAATAAGTATAATTTATTTATAAGACCTGTGGATTGTTTGAGTGAAAAAGCGGATTTTTCTTATCGTGCTATTCACAGTTTCCGTGAATCATTTTCCCATACGTGATGTTATGTCAACTAATCTAATGAGAATTCAGTAACTTTCGTACACACAGGTACGTATAATTTACTGTCATATAAGTTAAGATCCATAAACAATTTATAGTAGAGTCACGTGAAACAAGAACTACTAGTTCCGTTTATTAGGAATCTGGTATTTTTGTGCATTCTTTGGTGATGACTAATAACAGTTTTTAAGAATAACATTTTAAATACCTTGAAAATCCCTTGAGGTACACCTTATTGTGTTCACTGTTGGCAGACTATTGGGTATGGCGCCGTGTCCCTTTTCGACAAATTACCTGCCATTAATGTTAATTTGTCAATGACTTATATAGATAAGGAAATACACACTAAACTTGCTTTGTCAATGTTTCACACTTAAGCTACACTTAAATACTCGTAGTGAAGGAGCAAGCATTTAAACGTCAAACTCACAGAGCTACTAATAACTAGATAAAGTAAGTGTACTCGTATGTACTTTGCATGTAAAAATAAACTTAAGAATTAGAATAGACACTCGTTCTCAAGCCAGGATGACTGAATTAGGGCTGATAGAAGTGGTTTGCAATTTTTTTACACACTAAGTAGAAACAGTCGCCTTGTCTAGTTATTACTTAGCTCTGTGGATTTGACGTTTAAAAGTGAGACATCTCGCTCTCACCAAATTCATCATACGCGTGCTGCTATGCCTATATTTGATTTTCTGTGTTCATTAGTGATTTACCTACTTGTTAAATATTTTGTATTTATTTGTATTTAGTCCTAACTCAACGCCCCAAAAATTTATAGCGAAAACCCATAGAAAAATACCCATCATCTTAATCGTGAGGGTCGCGTTGAGACTAGACCATATTCAATCCGCTTTGCGAGATAATTTACTAGACAATATTTTAAAAGCGAATGCGAACGTTTTTTTTTATATATATGAAAATAAATAATGAGTATATAAATATGTACAATAAAGAAGCTCAAAAAGGAAATCTTTGCGCATAGGTACCTAGGTACTATCAACCAAGGCGCCGCTGACACGATTCTAAAAATTTTTCGTTTGCAAGCTACGATAGTTCCTTGTCATACTCTTTACTGCTGCATATCAATCTGTCGACATACACTCGACGTCGACACGTCCAGCGCAATTGACTGCACATTTGATAAAGATATCGAAAGGAGATTATGTATTACATACAAACCCACATACATACATTTTAGACGACTGTGTTCTCAAAATGGGGTAGCAAGAGCTGCAAGCTCCCCAAAGAGATCCCACGGCCTCGTTTAGCATATCGGGGTCAGATGGTAATGATAAGTGACGAGTTTTTAGGAACACCCCTGAGTTTCTTAGTCGCATCTTACGACATGCACATCAGTAGGTACAGGAGTTAAGTATTGTTTTCAACAATATTGTTCGGCTCTTGTTATCTTGTGGCTTGTATAGGGAGTACATAGTTATTTACATTACTATTGCAGTGGTTACTCGTATACACGATAACTACCTATATAGTAATACAATGGAATCTTAATGAGTCTTTCATAATTATGTATTTAATATTGGTTTCACGTTCAATAGTGGTCTGTAGTTTAGTTTTATCCTTGAGATGATGCGTTATGATGATTTTAAGGTAAGAGTTTATAGAGCCTTAACAGCTAACAGGCTAGTTCTGATATGTTTATATGAATTTTAAATTAATTTGGGTTTTGAATAATTGCGCATGTCGTTATTTAACCCTTTCAAGAAGCTTATAAGCTTCAGTGTAAATATTCTGGAGGTAACTCAAACAGAAATAAAGATCTCCACTAAGCATCTACTAGCATCAACACCTAAAAGAATTCTTGTAAGAGTAGGTACCCATCCCGTGATGAGCCTCACCCTAGGATAGCCTACATCAGCTGCATCCCCTGCCGTGCATGTCGCAGAGTCGATAAGCTAGCTTATAACCTGTCATTGATCATTTACATCTGTCCCCGCGATGCCATTCGTGGCTGTCTGATCTCCTTTATGATCCGGCAGTTTTGGCTACTAACGAGTGCCTATGTTGGCAGGTAATTCAATCAATCCATTGCACTTATTAAAACACTAATTAAAGACTTACAGATGATATCTGTATGCACTCTCAGGTATTATGCGAGTCATAAAATTGTATACTCTTCGAAATTACGATCTGTTTATGATCGATTGCTAACACTGTACTTCGTTTCAGTATTGAATTTCTTATGATAATGGCGCCAGAGTCTTTGTTTCATTTATCTTCTTTACCCACTCATAGCAGGTACCAAGGAAATGCGTGGAACTTCGTGAAATAGCACTATTCCCACTATTGCCGCTTGTACATTCCAACTTCCAAGTACCTTCTTACTTATATCTACTTTTTACAGATGAGTAAGTAAATAATTTTGATCCCTTCGTGAAAACTGATACAAGTAGAGTTAGGTAGTTAACCTATATCACATTCATATGTTGTTTTATTTATAATTGATCATAAAATCTTAATTACCCGCTAAGTCGGAAAAACCTGCGAAGACTGAGTCAAGATTGAATAAAACTATTTTTAGTCAGCCCTTAACTCTAGTTATAATATTAATAAATGTTAGGTAGGTAGACTTGTCACTTACTCGTAGCTATACCCGAGGAGGGTTGGCGTCAGGTAGGCGGCCGGCCGTAAAATAAATACCAAATCTATGGCAATATGAGTTTCGAAAGGAACCATATTGCGACGACCCCTTAAATAATGGAATATGGGCAGGGAGATGATGGTGATGATGATGATGAGGTAGGTAGAGACTTCCTAGGTAACTTTACCTCTAAGAGTAGGTGTCTGTCTAGTGTCTAGTGTCTATGATTATAAGGCCACAGGAGAAAACTTATTTGGCTACTACCTCGGATTTTAAATTGCTTAACATTTCCTACCTAATTACAATTACCTACTTTCTGTAATTAATAAGGACAGTACCCATCACGCAGGTGATATACCTAATATTGGCTAACGTTACAATAAAACGGTCATGTGACGTGTGAGGGCATAATTCTATGGGGCTTTACAAACAGCTCGACGTGTATAAACTATCAAAATCAGAATAATTCTGATTCAATTATTGAACAAACAGTTTTCAAAAGGGAATAATTAACGAAATTCTCCAATGATGAAAACGTCATCTCAATGTCATAATAATACATACGTGTTTGTGATGACATGTATTTATTCACTGCCTCTGTCCTGTTTTACTGCCAATATCAAGCTTAAAGAAATTCGAAATTATGAATCATCATCATCATCATTTCAGCCCTGGGAAGTCCACTGCTGGACATAGGCCTCCCCCAAATATCAAGCTCAAAGAAATTCGAAATTATGAATATTTTCTAAAATAGCTTTTCTATCTATGCTATGTATCAAGGGCATGTAGAATTATAGTCACAAACCCAATGATTAGGAAGACTTCAGGTACCTAGTTACCTTTGACGTTGCATTTCAAAATGCACAACCTGCATGTAATTTTCCCTGCAGTGCTATGCACATAGGTGTACCTCTGTAATATCCGGCTATGCCAGTCCAATGATTTCCGTGTGGACGCCCGCGGCTTCCCCGGGCAGGCGCAATCTGCCTAGTTTACTGTGTTAGTACCTATATAGATACACAAGTGTTAAATAAGCCATTATAAGTCAATATCGATTTATGTACTTACCTTACTTGCTCTTTTCCATCGTTTGGAAGTACTATCGATGCGTTGTGTATAAGCAAAGGGTCTCGGCAATGCGCATTCACTACCTACCTAAGTTATCGGTTAAACAATAATTCAAAGTCAGGTAATGTTGTCATTCAAAGCAAAAAACTATTAATATGCGAAAAACCATGTTGAAATACGTCGCGTAGTTTGCAAAACACGAATAAGAAAATTCAACATTAATAAAAAAGACAAAAATATTTTAAAATGCGGACGTTTGCGAGTTGCGGCCACTGACCAAAAGATAAATCTCCGAATCTAGTCGAAAGTGAGGGAATTCGCTCTATGGCCGGTCCTATTTGTGTGCAGTTATTGGTTTTAGAATCCGATGAATATGCAATTGTATACAGATTCGATAGACTCTACATATTGTTAATTTTGTCGCGAAAAGGACTTTTGTTGGCTTAAAAACTATATTTACTGTTGCCATAGAGGAATAAGATATACCTCTATGCTGTTGCGGAAACAACGTAATGTCTACAAAGTGTACGAGTAGAGATTATTTTACAGTTCTAAGCCTTACACAAAGTATTCCTTTCCCAACCCCTGGATTACTTTTATCGTCGGTGAGCATATCTCAAGTTCGTGTTTTACTAAGTTCCTAACACCACAACAATGTTTTTGTTCACACTTGCATCCTAGCACTGTTGCCACTATGCATACAAACGCTAAAAAACAATAACAGGTGATTATCATGCAGGACAACACGTCTCCTTCCTAAGGCGTCTTGTCGAGTCACCGGTTCGGCCGTCAAGGAGTCAACCTGCATACTTTGCTTCAAAGCCTGGCTATTTTAATTAGATGGCCGTGGTCTTTGTGACACTAGGCATTTTGTTATGGCGAAAATATCACACATGGATTGCGATACCTTAGGTATTGGTACCTAACCTTACTAACTACCTTATTATAATCTTAATATAGTCTTGTTCGCGAAAAAATAAAAAAATAAAATGTTATTTCTCGCCGGATTTTTATACTTATAATTATTTGTATTTGTCCTAATTTTATTCCATAAATAAAAATAAAATAAAATAGTGGTGTTATACCTATATAATTTTGTCATTGGCGTATACCTTATCTTATAACCCTATAAGGTTGGTGGTGGCTTAGTTATACTAATTACATTATTAATTTAATACGAGTATGATTATGCTATTAGTTAAGTACCCTAAGTAATTGTTTAACTATGTTATAATGACTGTTCGAATAATTATAGGTATCCAAAGTTTCAAAGGAAGAGATCAACTATTTTTCTCTGACGGAACACAGACGAAAATACGGAGAAAAAGCTAGATACGATATATCTATGAACGTAGGTACGGCATATTAAATAACATGAAAACACAAATATAATTATATGTACTATATTTTAGTAATATGTAGTGTATTTATTTTGTGTTATACAAAATGTTTTCAGTTACATAGGATACCTTTGCATAGACGCATTCGCTTTCGAGCCACCTGTGTGATGTAATACTTGCCTGAAACTTTTTTAATATGGCGTCCCAACTCGCGGACCTGGACCAAAAAAGTTTTTTATTCGCGTACAAAATAGTACGATTTCATTTTCATCAGCCCATCATTGTTCGTATTCAAATTTAACTTTCAGCCGAATCTACCGATACCTACTTCTATTATAGCATAAATATTCTGTTTTTTATATTGAATGTTGGTGAGAGCGAGATGGCTCACATAATGCAAAAAATTCACAGAGCTATGTAATGATTACACATGTAAGTGTATGTACTTTACGTGTAAAAAGGGGTTGCAAAGCACTTCTTTTAGGTCAAATTCATACAGTCTTAGCTTGAGTACGAGTGTCTATTCTAATTCCCAACTCCGTTTTTACACGCAAAGTACAAATCAAGTTTTGTCTAGTTATAATATAGGTCTGTGGATTTAACGTTTTAATGTAAGATATCTCGCTCTCACCAAATGCATGCTACGGGCGCAAGATAGAGACAACATCAACTTTATCCTTTAGATAGAGTCAAGGTATTCTGACCATTGGACAAATCCCAAAACAAACGTACCTGACGGGCATGTCATACTTTCCATACTGAAAAAAAGAAGTAGAATATTTATTATAAAACTGGCAAAATTATAATTTTCAATTGCCTTTTATTGTTCAAATACGCAGTCATTCAACATTGAAATATCCATTTTGAAGATTTAAATTATTTTTTTTTATGTTGGCATTTTTTGTTTTCTGTACTTAGCTGACCGTGATGACCGTATTTACAACTAACTATCGATCTTGAAAATAATACTCAACATACTTAAAGATATTGTCTAAGGAATGTGCTAATTCGTTACACGATAGTGTATACTTTGCTCTATAAAATATTATCTCAAAAAAAGCTCAATGTAAAATCTGTACTGAAATTAAAATCCGCTTAAATAACATGCTCAATGCATTTTAAAATCAAACGCGATTCAAAAGATATGACTTTTTTTAGAAAGCCTACACACATGGTGTCCCACTGCCGGGCAAAGGCGGTACTAATTTGGGGGACCTGTAGGAAAATATTAGTGAATTTCCCTTACACAAAAATCTAGCTTATATTATGCTCGAAAATACACATGAAAAATTTACATACTCGTACCTATTTTCTCGACGACTGTCCATAAAATTATTAATAAAGAAAATGGAAAAAATTCGTCACCCGAGTGGGAATCGAACCCACGACCACTGCAACCATGCCAGCCGCTATAACCACTAAGCCACCGCTCATAAGCCTATCAAAACAAAGTCCCATTATTCTACTGATATGGTAATGTGGAATTACTGATTTTTGTATGCTGTGGCCTTTCGTACTATCCATCAAACGCATGCGCAGTCGCTAAATTGCATGGCCTTAAAGGAGCAACGGAGTCTTCAATACATCAGTCAGTACAGAGATATATTTTTAGATGAGTGTAGTTTACTGTAGATACCAGCAGATAAGTACAAGATAAGTTATCAAACAAAACGTTTTAGTGACTAAAACCTTAATATCCGGTTGCAGAATGAGTAATTATTATAATTATACTAGTAAATGCCCGTGACTCCGTCCCCGTGGACTGCAGAAAAAACAAAATGTCGAAATTATCCGAGATAAAAAGTATCCTTCTATGCTGCTCTGGGAGTGAAAAAAAAAGGATAATACCACAGCTGCTTCTCTTCTCGGGCATACTGTACAAGTCAGTAGAGGGACAAGAGGGTCTTGGTTTTTGTAGGCGATGGGCTGACCACCTGTCACTACTAACCGAATTGGTAAGAAGTGGCACCATGTGGTTCTATCGGCCCTTGGTGCTCTGCCTTCCCCGTAAGGGATAAAGGCGTGATTATATGTATGTATGTATGTAAAAAGTATCCTATTTCCGTCTCCTGGTTCTAAGCTACCTCCCTACCATATCGGTACAGCCATTCTTGAGTTATAAAAAGTGTACCTAACACCACTTTCTTTTATATAGGTTATATACAGATTTACATTAAGGGGCTTTAATTAGGTTCGACTAAAATCTTAGGACCATGAGCAGATGAGGTTGACTTTGAATAGATAATTGGCGTGAATATATGTATGTAGGTGGTATGTAGGTTTTACATTATTATGATTGTCTTCTCACATTTTGAAAGAATGTGAGCATGTAATTTTTAACAATGTCTTACTTTAGACGCTGTTTTATAATAATACCCAAAATGCTGTCTATTTTATTGACCTCTTACAACCCCAATAAATTCGACATTTTAATTTCAACGGTGATTCAGTCGAAACAAACAGAAATTGTCCCATTTTACATAGAATATAAAAGTAGGCTAAGCCGTTGCTTGGCAACTCCGGTAAAAACTCAGTGGGCTGCCCATCCAAGCTAGCCGGGACTAGCTGATGGCGCCACTTACTATTCCAAGTGAAATATCGCCAGTTACAGGGTATTAAATCAAAGTTTACTCTGTTTTCCGTTTGCACCAGTTTGCTTTGTAAGTTAGCAGCACCGTGCTTTTGCTATGTTCAGTCACTGTGATCGTAGATGTACGTGAGATCTGCTAGCTTATTCCGAGAAAAGTGGAGATTAGCAGTGTTATGTGGCCTCTCTGCGTTCCTGTGTTACTCAGGTATCTCCTAAAGGTGTGTACGATGTGTCGCCAGCCTTATGTGACTTCGACTAGTCTTTTTTTAATTTAAGTAAATGTTGGGGTTAATGTGAACGAATTGCTCATTATTTACGTACAGTCGACGACGTTAAATTATTAATAAATGTTACGTAACATTTGAAACAACATAGGTAAATATTTTTTTATTATTTGAACAGCATAATATAAAATTATTTCTTTATCTACAGACAGACACAATTATTTTATATCTATAGGTACATACCTATAACAATGCACAATTTAAAGCACTTTACATTAATTTGTAAATAATAAAAAAGCTCTTTTTCTCCCAGTTTTGTTGAAATTGAAGGTCTAACGCATCCGAAATTATACCAAGAAGGACTTTATCTCAATGTGCATACCCTTTAGAAGTAGTAGCAGCATATTAAAGTATAATTTTTTAAAACGTTTCACATTAATGTGATTAGCACAAGCAAATGTAAAATATTATCTAACGGTATTTAAAATTTTACGGTGACATACAAGCAAAGAATATACTTAGTCTCTAACGAATACAAGCCGCTAAACCTCCAAACTCTGCTTTTAATAAAAAAAAAAAACTATCGAAATCTAGTGTCATTGAATTTGGATTTAGCTCTCAGATTTAGCTGCCCAAAAACTAAACTATTTTATTAAATTCTGATCTAAATACGAGTATGTATACTTAGGTAGTAGAAACATTTTTCTAGGAGCATATTTTTGTAAAACTCATCAAACCTAGCAAAACATTCGTTAAGAATCATTGCCAATATTTTAATATTATTATGCTAGCATATGTGTGTTTAAGTAGGTGGCAGTTACGCTAGTATGAGTCATACTGTTTGCTATGCAGCGAAAGTGGGATATCAAACTAGCCTAAAGCATGTCGGGAAATAGCAGCACAGTGAGTACGTGTGGTTTTTGAGGGCACGTAGATATATACGTTTTGGATTAATTGTTTAGAAATTTACCTTAATAAAAATCTGTCATTTTATTACCTAATACGAGCGAGCATACCTGACTTTTGTTTATAATACCACTATGTATAACACAGGTGTTAAAACATGTCTCCTACTACCTACAAGTTAAATTCAACAGAACTGCAGCTTTTCTCTTATTTTTCTAGGAATAAATTAATTTTCAATAGAAATGAGTCTGTCTATTATATATTTAATTAATAGATATTTATGTATATTTATGTAGGTATATTTTATTAATTATATTGATTAGATTAGGATATCCATTTGTTAAATTCAAATTTTATTATAGATTCTGTGTACACGCATATCTACCTTTCATATTTAAGTATCACTTTTCCAAATGGTTTGCTGGAAGAAATCTCTTTCGGAGATAAGCACGCCTTTATACATTTTCTTTCATAATTTCTGTCTGTATATAATTGTATGTGTACAATAAAGAATAAGAATAAGCAGGTCCTTAGAAAAACCAAGTTGTTTTTTATTATTCTACATAGTATACATCAGCCGCATCTCCTTCCGTGCATGGCGTAAGAGTCGACAGCTCGGGAATTCTCTCAGGCGATAAGAGTCGACAGCTCGGGCATTCTCTCAGGCGATAAGAGTCGACAGCTCGGGCATTCTCTCAGGCGATAAGTTAGCAACTTGAAACTGATAGTTTACATCTGTACCTATACCTGAAACGTGGAATCTCTTTTATGACCCGGCAGTTATGGCTACACCATTTCGGAATCACGGCAATGTTTATATGTTAAAAATATACGCTATGTTTCACAAATACTTATGTTTAATTTTAAACATAAAACAAGATAAAATCGAAGGCATATATATGTTTGAATGCCAGAACGAGCACCATACAAGAACCTCCTTTACCTCGCCGTATAGCTCGTCGTAAATAGTAAAATGTCTGACTCATCGCGAATAAAATATTATTGACTATTACTACGAGGCTCCACTCTATAAAACCTGTTTTGTTTTTGTTCGGTAATATATAGGAATTAGGTAGGTATATAATCATCATTATAGGGACCTACACAACATATTCGCTAAATACCTACAGTAATTTTCACTACGTTGAACGTAACTTTTCCTTTTTCTATCTTGTCATAAACCAAAGATTATCTTTTGTTTGCACCGTTTCCCTGTGTATTGTCGCTAGGACTTTATATTTTTCGTGACTGGAAGGTGCTACCATAAAACAAGTGAAAATTACACAGATACAAAATAATGTCTAACATCTGTCATTCCCCACAGCACAAATGTTGGGACTAGCGTGCTTCCTCGCCGTGGCGTTGGCAGCACATGCCCAATTCCCTGTGTGGGAGGGCATCAGATGTGGCCAGCTCACCTGCCAGCCTTACGAGTATTGCTCCAGCGACACCAACAGATGTGCACCCTGCAGTGTAGTCTGCAACACCACGCACCACAATAACGACGTCGGACTGTGTGTTAAAGAATGCTCAGGTATGACTATTTCCTACAACCGGTTCTGTGTTCTCTGGCTGACGCGACACTCATATATTTGTTATAGTATGAGCAATGTATGAGGTTATGAGATAACTATCGTTAAACGGATAAAAAAATACTATTATCCAGAAGCTTTTTTGAAGACCAAAATTTTTAAGTGTCGAATTTGAAAATTAATTTTTAGACGTATGAAATGAACGATCTATTTTCGCAATTTCCACTATGCGTCCGTTCAATGCAAAACCTTTTATCTAACATTATAAAAGCCATTTAAGAACAATCCAACACGACTAGTTCGGCCCAACAACTCTTGAACTTCATTAGAATTTCCAACAACTTCGTTTAAAATATCACATTCATAATTAGTACTGTCCGGGACACCGTAGATACACCGGACACAACTTTAAATGCAAAGTTGAGATCTCTCTATAGAAATAGTTTGTGTAAAGTTGAAAACTCCGAGGATGGGTATTTATATTTTCCTGTACAAAATATTCATGCGAGAATAATTTATCTCCATAATTAGAATTGGAACAAAAGTATCAACTTCCATGCTTGATCCTTTGTTATAGAATCGTAATTGGTTTGTGATAGAATATTCAAATTCCTAGATCTAATTAAATTAATTGCTTGTATTCCGCGAAAATAGTAAAATAACTCATTATAGGAAATATGAAACCACAATGGTTGGCTACTGTTATTTTAGACAATTTCGTCAAATTATTATTTAGATTTACCACCTAATATGTACCGTAGTCCTTAGTATTATAAAACAAAGGTGTAATTTGTACTATCAGGAGCAGAGATATTGCAATTCCCGCACTAGAACCTAGCCTTTGCATACCTACGCAAAACGCGGCGTTTGTATTCACAGTAAATAAAGCACAAAGGGTTAAATTCAAATAACCTGTGGGTGGACATTTCCGAGATCAAAGATGAGGGACGAATGGTATCTAACCTGTATCTATGCAGTAAAATTGCATTCATGTATTATACAGGATGTAACAGAAAGATGTTAAGCGAAAAGCTTTGAATGTAGCCAACTAAGTATAAAGAACCTGTCCACAAAATTTGAGACACGAAACCACATGTTTTTTTTTCTGGTAGTATTTTTACTACAGCAAAACCACAAACAAAGGCAATGATGTTAGTTTAGTTATCTACCTATCTAAATTTGCCATGCCGTGTGGTGTCGGCAGAGGAGAATTAGTACCACCTCATGATTTTTACCATCATCCAAAAAGCGCCATTTAAAATATTGTATGTGAACTATCTTTATTATCTTAGATACTAACTACTGTATTTTTCCGACTGAGATTGTTTTGTCTACGCTGTCCTTTCGTCTGTCACCAGCTTTCTTGAGTTACATAGTCACAAGGCTGTGTCTCGTGAACCATGATAGCTAGGCTAGTGGAAATGTTTACTGATGGTTTATTTCCGTTGCCGGACACTAAAAATTAAGTTAAATAGATATCTAAGGAAGGCATACAAGAGAGACAGATCTTTTGTCACTTTTATAGATAATTTTAAGAAACCCTTCGTGGACGAGTCTGACTCGCACTTGCTATGCATGCGCGCTATCTGTGTCTATGTAGGTATAAATATTATATGGTATTTACTTAGAGTCTGTTTCATAAAATAACTCCAATGTTTGATACTGGAACAATATTTTTAACAGTACATAACACAGATAATATATAATCTTATACATAGCAACTAGCGCTATCATTCAAAGAAAGTATATGGTGAATCGCGCTCTGCTACAAATTTGCCTTTAAATTTAATAATTAAGTACAAGTTTTCATCCCAAGGAAATCCTCTGAGCCTCTTGGCGATGACTCATTTATCTACAAACATAATATTATCACGGAACAAACAAAATTCTACGTAATTATCCATGCCGTAGAGCTCATATTGTCTTTACCTGGTATTGCTTCAGACAACCAGTTTTGTGACCGCAAAACGCCTACCTTATTTTATCTATCTCTTTCTTACTGAACATGCCGTCCTGCTCCCACTTGAGTAAAGAATGTGAAGGTTTAGGTTAACATTTTGTATGGGTGCAGACTACTGCAGACCACTATGACATAACAGCTGTAGATTTCAGTTTTTACCCTCGAAATAAGTTTGAAGTTTAACATAGTTCATATTACATAATATAACTTTTTTCGTGAGGGCCGCTCGGTTCAGTAAGACTTATTTCTCAATGGTCGACTTAATTCAGTACCTACCAAGTATTTAATGGAAAATGCATGGCCCTTGATCACAAAATACGACTATGGCTTTACCGATTTTGATGAAATGTTATTTGCATGTTTGTGTGGGATTTAGGCCTCCATGGAAGTGAAGTTGTAGACCATTTTAAGTAGCCTATAGTATTTCTACATTCTCAATACTGGGTAAAGCTCCCTACTCTTAGACCACATCCATCCTTAGACTATTCCAGAAGCTGCCTCCCAGGATAACCAAGGAAAAGAAATTGATAAAAGCCTTGGTTGTTTGGTTAAATGTTTTCTTATTATTTTATTTTAGGTAGGGATTTGGTTTACATAGACCCAAATTTAACAAATCTGTTATATCCACAATATCATATACCTCTCCATAAGTATAGGTTATAATTATTTCTGCATGACATTTAAATCCACCTACAGTCGATGGTCAGCAAAACCGGACAAAACAAAAAAAAACCCGCTGGAAAAATGTTATGGCGCGAAGTCACGGTACCTATAGCGAGTGGAGTCGTTGTAACAATACCCGCGGAGTCATGGTCTGTTGGCTACAACAGGTACACATACACACATGCTACAGTTGCTACACTAAATGCCGGCGAAGTATTGTGAAACTAAAGGAAAATGTATGAACATATCGTAAAATCACATAGATGCTAGCGCCAATGTAGCCGGCCATGCTAGTGTGCAGCCACTAAGCGCTACGCTAGTGGCTATGTTTGAGTTAGCACACAGGTGACAGAACGTTTATGAGTACGCCACACACTGTTGTTTAAAGAGAACACATGCAAAGTTTATTTTTTTACTAAGGCCTTATGATTTTATCGAGTCTTTATTTATCGTGTTAATTTTCATTGTAAGTTGGATATGAGAATTAAATCCAAAAACCCGACTGCTTAAAAAAGAACTAAATAATGTACATAATAAACAAACTGAAAAGAAAAAAAAAACAAGCACTTAGATGTCCGGTGGTCTAGAATTCTATAATATTATTATGGAATGAATTTTTGAAGAACATAAAATATTTTGTAATGATCGTAATATAACAACTGAACAGTCGGGATCCATTATCCGACAGCTAAGCTAATATTTCAATGTTTTTTTTTATTATGTAGGTACATTATTTGGTTCTTTTTTAAGCAGTCGGGTTTTTAGATTTTTAAATTATGTTTTTTTATTTTAAATTTTTTTGTTATGAGGTACTATTAGGTACGCTTCAAGAAACATGCTCAAAATGCTCGGCAGCAAGAAGTTTTCGTCTTGCTGCTATCTAAAAACTTATATGTGAGAATGGTTGTTACGCAACGTTCAATCGATATAGATCCCAAACGGTTGGTCGAATCAAAAAATGTTGAGAGAAACCTAAAGATGATTTTTATTGATGAGAATACCCCACTCGATATAGTTTGTCGACTTTAATTTTTTTCATTTTCACAAAATGGCGTCTAGTAGTCGCCATATTGGATTTTCACTAACGTCATGTCTTTAGTGACACTCGCCGAACTAAGAGGAATCGATTGACGTATGAATCATAAAAATCGGCCGAGGCGTTTGGTCTGTGTAGTGCTTCAAAGGAACATACAAACATACATACATACACACATAGGCTGTTAAACACAATACCACTCCTTTGCGTCGCGCAGTCGGGTAAAAAACAATAACATTACTAAGTTTTTGATAGCAACCTCGTACCTAAAATGTTATGAGAAAATTTTGACAATAGGTACCCGTGTCAAACCATAACATCCGGTTTCATGAAAATTGAGCGGACTAAGAAGTTCAAGTTATACTTACTATAAGAAGTTCAGGTGCATGCATAAAAATCTTTGAGATCTAAAACTTATGTAAAATATTGTATACATTTATATTGTGCGTACGTATACACTCTATTAAAATTAAATACTAGCGACCCACCCCGCATATTGTACAATTTTCGCTATCGCTTTGCTTCGGATTTGCTATTGCTTTTACATAATCAGGGGGCCGTTCCCTAGTTTGAAAGACATACATAGGGATGGACAGACAGCGGCAAGCGACTTTGTGTTATAATAATACCTATGTAGTGATTAATAATAGTGGTAGGTACCTAATTAGTTAGATGTAAATCAATAAAGCTAAAATATTTTTTCTGTCGGTAATCTAATAATTACGAGTTAAGTGTAGATTGTCAAAAATCAACGTTTTTGTAATCCAGGTGTAATTAACTAGGTTTAAATTTAAGTCAATATCATGCAAGATGAGATTAGACTGGCATTACGAGGATGTTTTGAAAAACACTTGTCTTCAAGGAAGTACGTAATACCGTCGTCGTCGAATGTGTGGAACAAGCGCTATGCGTGTATAGTACTATAAGTGCAATGAGTCTCTCTGTGTGTGTGTCTGTCTCTGGGTGTGTGTCAACATGCACCTGCTAGAGGGTGCTGTTTACTAAATGTTATTTGTAAAGTGTGATACCATGTTTTTCGCTGTCATCTAAATTCTATTATACAAAGTAACTTATCCAGACTGACTCTTCAATACCGAGGCAACACCGTAGCCGCGGGCGGCCGCTATTGAGATTATAAACGAGCTATGATTTTTTTTAGACACGGAAAACAGTTAGATTATTTAAATACGACCTACTAATAATCTGCAAGGTGATATAGGCCAGACGGCGCGACGTTCATAAATCCTACACGATCACAAAGGAAACACCTTATACTCGTAAATATGTGAGTCGCATAAAAATACAGACGAGGCCTATTGTATCCCATTTACGTCCGTGTGGACTAAGACAAAAAATTACGTTCTTGCCCGGAAAACTTTCCTAAAGCATGTAACTCTTCAAATATTCCCTTTTAATGTGTATATAGAAAGTTCATTTCAAAACCATTATATGTACAAATTAATCTTTAAATTTAAATTAATTAATCTTTGTTGCGTAGTTTCCCTCTAACCTTTTAAGGGTAAAGCTTTTTTGGTTCCCGATAAGGCGGAGATATGGCGGTAGGCTCACCCCTTACCACGTAAGACTTAATAGGCTAACTGGTGAAAAGTGGGTGTGTATTTTGCACAATTCTTAGTAATAGAGACAGCATCAACTTTATTCTTCTGATAGGCTATCTGAAAATGAAATCATTGATGATGATGCATTTGGAGCAAATGGGGCTTTAGCAGCGGCTCTATCAATAACAAATCTGACATTGCTTATTAGTTGATACCCAAAGTAGATTGCTCATAAGATCGTGTAGAATGTAATGTATGTCATTGAAAGAAATTGATGGGTTTTGTGATATTTTTCTTATAATCACGTAGTAGGTACCTAAAGGTGATACATAACTATTAAGCAGAATTATGACAATTCCACGTAAACGTGTCATAATGTGTTCTACTGTTATTAAAGTATTTTTAATAACTGAAAAGGGGTTCGTGTATATACGAAAATATAAATTTTATAATGAATCTAGTTGTCTCCGGCCTTTACAAAATTGTTTGTTCCTTGTTGCTTTGTTTATAAGAAATCATTAATAGTGGCTATATCTTAATATAATAAATAAATCTCCTGTCACGATGTTTGTCCGCGATGGACTCCTAAACTACTTATTTTAAATTAAATTGGCACACCGTAGCAGTCTGGTCCAACTTGAGAGATAGGACTTAGATCTAAATAGTCGCAATTTTATTTTATTGCAAATCATTTGTCTATGACAGTCATCTGTTAAATCCAAAAGATTCTATGATACTTTTCGATTGGATTGAGTAAGTAATCTAGATGGCACTGCTAAAACCGACAAACGATATAAGCTACAATTCAATTTCCACGCGGACGAAGTCGCGGGCGTCCACTAGTATTAATATAAAAACATGTACTTACCTATTGTATGTGAGTTACATTAAAAAAATAAAATATGTATCATAATTTATGAGCTTTAAAGGATTGCCTTAATTTATAGACTTAAAAAGTGTCTGTGCGATTCTCGATTGTTTTTTTATTGAAATAACATCAATATTCAATATTCGATCTCCTTCAATATTCGATATTGATCAATTTTTCTTTTACAGCGTTAGTTGTGTAAATACGATACAAATTTATCGTGGTATCCCGAATCCTGCATTTAATTTCCTGCTGTTTGTTGTTTTCTGAACACTGTTTCGAAATTTACAAGACTACAGAGTCCCGCCCCCTTATTACCTAACTAGCAAAAGCGATAGCGAAAATTGTATAAAAATCGCTGATTGCTTGTCAAATTTGTATTTGCTTCGGCTTTGCTATTGTTTTTACGTAGGTAATCAGGGAGCCGATCCTTTGACAAGCGTAAATCAGGCGGTAGCCAAGATGACGAAGAGGCCCTTTCAGAAAACTTTAATATGGCGGATACCATCACCGAGCGCAAAATACGATAAATCTGGCGATTTCCTCCCCATGTGCAAAGACTTAAATTATTGTCTGAATCTGTGCTATAGAATATGTTTTGCATTTTTCAGGTTATCTATTCGATATGAGATATGTGAGAAAATCACAAGATGTCGCCGCTCCAGTGGACTATAGCAGTAAGTAGCATTGTATACTTATTTAAAATAATTTACGAGTATGGCTATTTTGATAGATTGTTTACCGTGGTTCTTGAGAAATTATTTAATTATAATTTTTATGCTTATAACTATCTATTGCGAATTGTGTTTTTTTTTCAAATGCGAATATTTGTACCTACTGGTATTATATTTCTAGTGCATTTTAGTGATTATTATCGGAATAATTTTTTTTTTATTACACATGTCATCATCACATCAGACCACTGCTGGACGTATAGGCCTCCCCCTGAGGAGAAGTATATCCTACTAATATTATAGACGTGCAAGTAGGGCATGGATGTTAGTTACTTTTTCATATAAAGACCCGAACCGATTTAGATGAAACTTGGCAATTTTGTGGCTCAAGCATCAGAGTCACATCTAGTCTTGTAACTAAATTTCACGAGGACGAAGTCGCGGACGTCCACTAGTATATGTCAATTAATAATTTTAACCAGCGCAATATCAATAGAATTATCAGAACATTTAAATTAATTCACTATAGGTACATATCGCGTTACTTAGAACAGATATGAATAAAACTGATTTCACTCAGTATGCGATACTGTTGAAAAGCGACAAATACATCGAATGCGCCGATACGTCTTTTGTTACTGGGTACATTATTTATTTCTTTGACATATTTACTAGACATAAATATTACATCTTATTATAATTTTTTTTTACTGTAACCGTACTTATCGACATCCAAGTTACAAATATGCATCATCATTCAAACTAAATTAAATTAAGGACAATCATTGTTATGTGCACGCAATATGTCTACTGTTTATATGAGAAGTTTTTGTCAGGCGGACTATTGTTTTGTGAAACACACATAACTTTTATTATTGTTTTCGAGCCTCTATTGAGTGAATATGAGCCGGTGCGGTTTGTATTATAACTCGTTCGTTTGAAGTGGCTATCTTTCATTATTAATTGAGCTTCACTCACGTGACCGATTCTTGTATCTATCGACAATTTCAATATACCTATATACGGTAGATACATACTGATACATATATCTATTATGCCATAGTTTAAATAAATAATTCACTAGACTATCGTTGAATTACATCCTAAAGACTATCAGCGGTGAAACAGCGTCTTACTTGAGGTCGTCTTTATACATCTGAAATGCCGTTATTTCAGCTAACGTGAGAATTTTTGATTATACTTTCTTATTGCACTTTTGGGGAGCTTTTACGTCAAGTAGTTAATGCTGTGCGTTGATAACTGATCGTTTTATAATATTTACGATCAAATTGAACTTATTGTAATATCGATGCAGGGTTGTATACAGGATGTAACAAAAAGGGTATGTTAAGCGAAAAGCTACGTAAATAGCCCACTGTAGAGAACCTATCCAGAAAATCTGAGACTCAAAATCACATGTTTATTTTTTAGCTTTTCGCTTAACATACCCTTTTTGTTACAACCTGTATACAGCTATTTTTATCCCACTGCGCGGCGCAAAGGAGTGGTATTGTGTTTAACAGCCTATGTATGTATGTTTGAAGCACTACACCGACCAAACACCTCGGCCTATTTATATGATTCATACGTCATTCGATTTCTCTTAGTCCGGCGAGTGTCACTAAAGACATGACGTTAGTGAAAATCCAATATGGCGACTACTGGACGCCATTTTGTGAAAATGAAAAAAAAATAAAGTCGACAAACTATATCGAGTGGGGTATCTATGAATAGGTATTTAAAAATCATTTTTAGGTTTAACTCAACATTTTTCGATTCGACCAACCGCTTAGGATCTATATCGATTGAAAGTTGCGTAACAAGCGTTCTCACATATAAGTTTTTAGACAGCAGCAAGACAAAAACTTCTTGCTGCCGAGCATGTTGAGCATGTTTCTTGAAGCGTACCTATTAGTAGCTAGGTACTCATAACAAAAAAGTATAAAATAAAAAAACATAATTTAAAAAATCCAAAAACCCGACTGCTTAAAAAAGAACCAAATAATGTATAATTTACATAATAAAAAAAACAGAAAAGAAAAAACAAGCACTTAGAAAATATTTTATTTTCTTCAGTAGTATTCGTTCCATAATAATATAGAATTCTAGACCACAATTTTTCTTTTCAGTTTTTTATTATTATGTACATTATTTGGTTCTTTTTAAGCAGTCGGGTTTTTATTTTTGTATTGATGCGGGGTTTCTCTGGAATACATTGTCCATACGTCTCCTTCCGTGCATGTCATAAGAGTCGACGATGGAACTGAGGGGCTTCATCTCGGTCGATGAGCTACCACCTTGTCACTGAAGATTTACATCTGACCCCGCTATTTTAGATGTGGTTGTGGGACCCCCTTCGTGACCCTGCAGTGCTGGTTACCCCGTTTTGGGATAGACTTGTTGTATATATTTGTATATTTATTCTAGCTGTAGCGAAGTGACTTAATTTTATCAGTAAGTACTATTTGATATTCTGGTCTCTGACTCTGGTTTCACCTTTATAGGAATACGAGTATGTACTTACTCGTACTATAGGATTACCTACCTACTTATGATATTCTAATAGAAACATTTGGCTTTGCGTTATAAAAGTTACGAATGCGATTTTTTTTAAAGTAGGTAATTATAGCATACCTATCTATATTAAATAAAGGTATAGAATATGCTAAATGCTGATAAATTATCCGAAATAAACAGATGTTTAACGTGCAAGATCTGAGACCTGATTATTACCTATAATCACGTAGTAATTACTTAAACTATTAAGGGCAACGCTATCTCACTAGAACAATGCGGTAGACGCATTCTAGTTAGCCCATGTATAAGTAAATTCATAATACATACATATATAGAGCAGATAAAAAGACAAGGTTCTAACAACGACTGTTCATAAAAATAGTTTCACCGTTACGAGGTTAATGGAGGAAGGAAGAGTTAAACTTAAGAATTATTCATCATCATCAGTTTTAGCCCTTAGATGTCCACTGCTAAACGTAGACCACCCTCAATGAACTCTGACTGTAAATGAATTATTGCTCAGTGCAAAATACCTATAGCCCGTAATCGTCACTGTAAAGGCAAAAGTAGTTAACTACCTAATTGGGCATGTTGAGGCAATAAGTAACCGCAAAGCGTTTTTAGAGTCATTAAAGAAAACTCCAAATCGCCACTGGTAAGACTAAAGTACTTAACTACCATATTGGGAAAATTGATTTATACATATAATTTTTCATAGGTGTACAACGTCAAGCACAAATAGCGCTGATAGTCAGCTGTGTAGCGCTGGCCGTGCTGGTCGTCATACTGGCCGTGATTTGCCGAGGGAAACTCACGTGGAACTATATCAAGCAGATGTTCAAGCCCAAGGTAAGGTAATGTTTTATTACTTACAAGTCACCAAGTCGCAAATCATCAGTGATGGGTTAACTTTTCAAACATACATAAAAGTTACGCTAATTATTCTATTATTAGTTACTGAGCAGAATTCTTCATATTTCATACCTAATTCTAATTCCTTACCTTATATCGTATGGATTTAAGCATATTATTAAGTTAGCACAGCATGGGTGAGCTTTCTACCGCAGTAACAGACCATGGGCCGGAGAGGTTTAATCAGAGTACTTAAGGAATTTATCGAAACCTCCAACACCCCTTAACTTTGTTGAAAGTAATGTTTCATTTAGCATTGTATGTACCTAGATATCTTCCAGAAGCGGTGATAGCCTAGTGGTAAAGACGTGCACCTTCCAAACGGGAGGCGTAAGTTCGATCCCAGTCACGGGCCTGTACCAATGAATTTATACCTGCGCCTGACGTGTCGGCTTTCCGTCCCATCGGACTATGAGAGTAGACTAAGAGTGTTTGCGCACACACTTGTGCACTATAATATCTCTTGCGTACCTGGCCAATCTCCGTAGAGATTGGTCGCCTTGGCCGAAATACGGTCGGAGATCATCATACTCGTATCTTCCATTTTAGAATAACTCGACCATCACATATACACTAATCAGATTAGATTAACTATCATAGCACATACTAGTAACCTCAATAGCACATTAAAATGTAGGACAGTTCTTTAATTAAATTTTATATCCTGTAAGTAGACCATTCCATTTAGTATGGGAGACCCATAATTACAACTGCTACAGATAAAAATGATTTATTGTAAATTACCTATTTATATTGAAAATTATTCTAGTGAATATTAACTATCTAGGTACCTAAATATTACCCAAATAAGCACTTGAGTTTAATTTTATTTCAGTTTAAGATCATGTTGTTATTTATGTATTTACGATATGACATTTATTTATTTATTTAAAACACAAATATATTAGCCTTACATTTCAGAACCGGGTAAAACACTACCCAGCTGGCTTGACCCATCACAACCCTCATGCTGAGATGGCGAGACCGAAACCCGAGTTAAAGTTAGAAATAAGAAACCCAGAACCACCAAAACGACAGCACCAGCCGCTTAACGTTCGAGACCTGGATCGCAGGACCTCACACACTGAGGAAAGTCAATCAGTCACCACACCTAAAACCAACAGCACAGCTCTTAGCAATCGTCATCCGGCTGAAGATACAACCTTAGACTTCTCCTACGACAATATGGGTATGAACGTCACCCCACCTGAAAGGCCGGCGGCTAGTCACAAACTATGAGGAAAGAAGTCCCACCGTAGCAGTCACGTTTATGTTCGACCAATGTTGTCCACGATTTACGAAGGATTCATTACCTAATACTAAATCGAAAATGAATACTATTGCAACAATCGATCTTAATCCGTTTTATGGAATCCAAATTTTAATTTTATTAAAAAGATATTATGACCGGTATTTGTTAACCGACCGTTGAAAGACGTAATTTGCAAAATCGCAAAACAATGCGTTACCTAAAATTATGTTCAAGATATTAAAATACTATTTGTACAAAAATACCTCTCGGTATGGGGCAGATTTTTCAATTAGCCAGATAGTTCTAACTGATGCATAAATTTAATGCTGTCTTTCTCTAAAACTTGTTTAATATAAAGAATAATCAATTTTCTTTCAAACAGACCTTTCTGTTTATTGAGAAAAATGGAATTTGATGAATTATCTCATGCAACTCCGATTTAAGTACTGACTGAACAAATGATTTTTATTTATCGAAAATTTTTGTATCAAAAATGCGGACGTTTCCAAATGTATTCATTTAGTACAATTGGACTCCATTTTATTGCATTGTTGGATCTTGTACACTTTTTTTAATAATAATTTATATTACTGTCTACGTGTTATATGTATAATATAGTGTACTTAATAGGTATTGTAAAGATCTTAATATTACGAAATATCACACAATGATCTGGCACATCACAAAATATGTTATCTTGAAGATATTGTAAATCTCAATGCTCTTTTTACAAGATTATTGATTATGTAAACTTTTGTTCTTCCATAGCATAAAGGAATAAAAAGATAATCTTATTCCTCTATGTCCATAGAATACAATTTTGAAAATATTGATTGTTTGTACGTTTGTAGGTACCTACCTATTAAATATTACTATTGTTGTTTTTCTGTGTATCTCAAAACAATAATAAATATTTTTTCATGTGGTCTAGGTCGTATATTTTATTGTAATCAATAAGTGATTAATGAATTAATTATGTTACGTTAAAATAAACTACAAATATTAAATTTGAAGAGTAACATCACATGAATTTATTTATTAATACTGTGTTTTACAATAACGTTTTGAGAATGTTCGTAGGTTCTATTCTATTACTTATTATGTAAAAGGATTTCTGTAAATTTTGATAGTAGAGTAATGTTATTTATATTTAAAGTAAATATGCATAAATACGAGTAAGCAATTAAACAGTAGATAATTATAAAATTATAATAATTTAGAATTTACGGTCATATTTTGTAATCTCTATATTGGAATCTTTGTAATTAATTATACGTCGAGTTCAACTCGGTTTAAATTAAAAGTTCAGCATGGCTGCGGTAGTGTTTCTTTTTAATTGTTCTCTTATATGTTTGTATGTTCTATCCTACGCAAAGACGAAAGATTTTTATACTTTTAGCAATTAAAACTGTATTAAACAGTATATATACAAAAACAGTACTAATTACTTATTGAAGCATCTCACTATACTAAATTATAATTCAGTGTAACCGCTTCTTTTGATACAGGTATATTTAGAAGTGAATAAAATTTAAATAATTAATTACTTCTTAGTAATTTCAAATCCGTCTTCTTTGCATCAGCAAACCATGTACATAATTTTACGTCTTTAACTTGTGTTGTTTCTTACCTTTGTGATGTTAATCGTGTTATATATTTTGAAAACTGTCGGATAGTGCAATTTGACATTTTAGTGCGCACTTTCGTATGTTGAAGGCCGAAATCGGTGTAATATTTCAATGTGCCAGGTCCACCTATTCTAACTTTGTTCTTACTATGTGACCGTCTTATTAACGTCCTGATTAGCACTTGTGTGACAATAGAAACTATGTTTAATGTTAGCATAGGCACTCAAACCTCAGATGCATAACACAAACTCAGCTCGGCATTTGTAAACTTTGTTGAACTAAATTTTATTCTCGCTAGGATTTAGCATACAAGTTGGGCGGTTGCGTCGCATCATCGCAAAATATCTCCTAAGTGTGTATTTGGGTGACTAATTGCTCTGCTTCACTTTAACACGCATGAATGTGGTAGGTAGATACATACGTGGGATATATCGTTGTAGAAATTACAGGGACTTACGAAGGACTAATTGTGCGCCCAGGGAAGAACAATGAGGGATGATTGAATAACTTTTTAAAGTAGCGGGGACAAGAGAAGTTATACTCAAATCAGGGAGGCCTTTGCCCAAAAGTGGTACACGATACTTTATTTTACCTAGTGGCTTAGCCTAACACTATTGACGTTGACTTAATATAATAGCTATAATAGCCTTTCTAAAATATCCTAGTTCACCTTCGCAATCTTACAACTTAACTACGAATTACAACTATTTTATCAACGGTTAATAAAGTTCGCTTCTGAATAGCAGGTAAAGAATTTAGCTGAAGTCACCATATGAATATTTGCCTGGCTGTCACAAAAATCCTGTATATATACACGACAGTTAAAAAGTTAAGTACTGGGTTTTTTATATAATTCAATTAGTTGTGACTTTTACTAATATTAATAATTTAGTTTTCGTAGATATCTAAACTTTTAAAATGCGGCCTTACCAATGGTGCCTTAATATTTTAGTTACTTAAGTTTAACAACATTATTACCTTTATAGTTAATGGTTTTTGAATGTATTACGTTCTCCTTCGACTAAAATCTTGTATAGACACTGACTTCATATCAATAATCGTAGGTACCTACTCATCACTCCATTAATAAATAACATTTATATGAAAAAAAAAAAAACTAAAACACCACAATTTTTTAACCGAGTGGCCTCAAGGGAAAGTTACCACTATGAATATGAGCGTGTGGTTCACCATAAAAATGAGTTATTGAGTTCATTAATAGTTTTGGTATCTTTCAACCGGTTACATGGATCGTACGAGTATCCGAATACAGCTGGGCCCCGATTCTAGCCTGACATTATCTCTAAACTCGACATGAATGTTCATACTTTCATACAAATATCAGAAAAACAAAATGGCGGTTATATAAACAGCTGACTCCAACGTATGATCCAACAGATGCTAACCGCCCGTTCTTGGGCAATACTCGTATTTTGAGTGGTCGGCCACAGGATAATGTCGAGTGCTTATATCTCTATACCTACATACATACATAACATTTTTGACAGCAATAGAGATTTTATTTTAGTCAAATGTGCAATTGGATTTTACAAAATAACAGGAATCTAGAAAAATATTATTAGGTATTTTATTATGTAGTTGCTTGAGCCGCAAATACTGGTATCCGTAGGTAGAGTAATATTACATATAAATAGTAGTCATATTTTTTTTTGTTCTATAGGTATAAGATGTGTTGATTACACCTATCCGTCCATACGATACATTCCATTATTTTAAGATTATAATTAATGTGAGGATTGATTAAAAAATAATGTAAATAATGTATAAAAATGTAGTCGTTGGGCTAAATGAATCTCCTGCGGCAGACAAACTTAAAAACGTAATATTAGGATATAACAAAAGTACTTTGTAAGTTATTATAATAATTTTTATAGGACTAAAGGCCTCATTCACTATCTCTAGGTAAAATTTCAAGTAATTACGAGCACTTCTCGAATACTAACCAGCAAGTAAAATTAAGTCTAAGTAAACTTAAGTAGAGTGTCACCTTATCCGTTGATTAGCGATATTTAGAAGCGGAGATGGGATAGGTACGGATACATAATACTTTATTTGACTAATAGCTCACTCAACATTTTGCTTGGAGATAGTAAGCGAGGCCCTAAGGAACTATAGGTATAAGTGTGCAAATATTCTGTCAGATATGATTGTCAGATACAGTCTCATTCTAACATCAATAATGATGTACATTGGTACAGATCTCAGATGAATGATAATACAAATTCATGAAGTAACTACATTTGAGATTCTAAATAAATGAAATTTTAGCCTATGGGCCTTGGTATTATGATAAGAAATAAATTTTAAAAATCACATAACTTTCGGCATACATATGTTAATAAAAACAAAGCATGAAAGTCACAGATATTGAGCACTAGATTTAACTTTTTTGAATTTACCTATAGGTATAATATAGGTAAAGTAGATTATAGGATAATGTATATATATTGGAGCCTTTAGTAATACCCGTCCATTAATTAAGGAGTAGTTATTATATTAGTATAAGCATATACAGAGTAGGTGCTATTGGATTGAGCAGCAAATTCTTTAGGAACTATTGATATAATAATACACAAAACTGTACCTAATAAAAAACCTGATTTCGTTCTTTCGGATTCTTTCTATTTCTAAATAAAATGAGGTATAGGAGTAGGAAATAAGCAATTAAAATTTTAGTAAACTAACTGGAAAACCAAGTCAGACTACTTAAAAGTTGAGTAAATAGATTGCGTTTTCCTACATAAATGCACATTGACGCGTGTATCAAGTGTTCATGACGAGAAACAATTAATATCTGTCAGAGAAAAAGCTAGCATAAACACTGGACACTATAAATTTCGCACGATCAAATAATAAAGAAAAAAATCAAAAAAATTTACATCGTTCCCCAGCAATTTTTTTGTCATAAACTTACTTTATTTGAATAATAGAGTACGTACCCTTCGTTAAGCCTTCGTTAAGGGTGGCAACGAAAAACCACCCTGTATATATTGTTGTTACGTAAAAGTTTAACGTAAATCAATTTTATAGCACACGTAAGCCTCCAGAGCTTACCGTGTAGTGTAAACTGTAGAGTGCTACATATTGCTACTCGATAGAAACAATGCACTTTTACCCCGATATCATGAATCTTTGAATTAATTTTCAACCACACTCAATAATTGAAAAATAACTTTTACGTCAAAGAATTCAAAGTAAGTACACCTACCGTATCTTACTCAAGGTACTTTACTGTAAAAGTTATCACAAAGAATACCAAAAAAATACCTCCCTCAGAAAAAAAGAAGGAAAAAGGAATACCTTTGATTGAAAAATGTTTGCTGAATATGCTTTATATTTTCTAATAATTCCACTGAAAGAAATATTTTTATATAGGTACCTAATAGTTAAACTTACAAATATTCTTACAATAACTGCCCCCAAAAGATACAAGACAGTCAATTTCAATTTACGTGAATATAAGAACATATTTTTTTCGATCAGATATTTTTTAGACTTGGGCCTACATTTACATTGGTAAAATTTACACGCGTAAGTAAGTTACGAACGTAGTAAGTGAGCCAAAATGTAAACACCTGAATTGCATTGTACTATATACCTACATAATGCCGTAAGTCTGTTACGTAAACGTCTTACGTGTGTAAAAGGTACGATTTTTTTTTCATGTACTTACCTGGTTATTGTTAGCAATCTTTATTGTACAGTAATAAGTTTAAATGTTATTGACATTAGGTGTGATAAAATTTATGTATATGATGAAACTATAATGTAATCAAATTGTACTAAATATAATCACGTTGGATTTGGAAATATTTGTAGAATTTATTTCTATGCAGCACCTAACCCAGTAGTTTCTTTCTCTATCAGAGCTGAGTCTTATGATGGAGTTTTACATATGACCTATTAGTCCGTCTAATATACTTAGATGAATAATCACGTCACTGCTAATATATTACTGTCACACGATACAATTTTACGTTTCTACAAGTTGACTAGATTTGCATAGTTTGGATTGAAAAATATAGCTAATTGAATGTCACTGTTTTGTCGGAGTGGATGGACCTTAATATAAGAACCCTGGCGTACAAAATAAGATTGTAAAGATAGCGGTTATTTAAGAGCAGATAGTTCTAATTTTAATTGCTGTCTTGTTCTAAAACTTGGTCAAGATAGAGACAGCATCAACTTTATCTTTTAAATAGTCTGTAAAATATTCAAATAGTACTTAGTATATGAGCCTTTCTACTTTAACGTAGATGATTTTATACACCTTTAGTTCGCGCTACCTGTGAAAGTAGCTAGTAAGTACGCATACTGTCTTAACTACATAGTGGACTAGAAATCCTCAAAATATCAGCTTTGCTAAAATGACGTAGGTCTGGGGGCACTTGGATCTTGGACTATTACCTACCTATCTGACTATTGGGAAAACCCCCCCCTAAAAGAACCACGGTAATGTCCTACTTTAAGACAGTAGACATGAATATTTAGTTGCACCAAATGAATTATGTTATGCAATTCACTTTATTTTCAAAACACACACACACACGGCTGTGTTTCCGAAAATGGGGTTGCCAGAACTGCAGAACCACGAAAGAGGACCACAGTTACTTATACTATGAAAATAATAGATGAAATAATATAATCTGCCCTATCTGCCGCTATTATTACTGTAAGTACAATTGTACATAGGTAAGTACTACTTTTCAGTGCCCAAAATTTTGTCTAGATGAATAAATACTGTACATCTCTTATTGATTGACTTATTATTAGCATAGTTCTAAGTCATAGCTATTATTTATATGATCTATAAATTTCGCTGTTAGTCCTACTAAAATAACAATAAATAAATAAATAAATGTCCAATTTGTGTTGTTCTCATCTCGTTTATCGTCATTGGACAATCAAATTCTTTTGAATGAAACACAAAAAATATCCATAGTAAAAAATATTATTACCTATCGAAAATCGTATAAAACACATTGAATGAAAATATTGAATTATTTACATAGTTAACTTTTTCATATACTTAGGTAAGTATTGCGTAGGTACGAGTAATAGGTGAAATAAAAATGAGATAACTTATTTGAAATCTGTAATCAACAGACGACTTCTTATACCTATTAGAATTACAGAAAATGATTGTACTCCTTATTGACTTTATTAAATTATTTACAAGTAAAAAAAATATCTTAAATATATCTTCGGAATACCTACCTAGCTATACCTATAAAGTTTTAAAATGAGATTGTTTTCATTGTGAGAGCGAGATGCCACTATACAATGACCGGGGGTCTCTAAATATAGAAAACATTGTTAAAATTACACAAACACTATATTATTATGATAATCCTTTTTACAATATTTTAACCACAGCGACGAAAAACTTATTTGACTTTACGTTATACAAAAATATAAAAATTTATGGTAGGAAAATTTATATATTAATTTATTTATTTAAAATTTAAATTTATGGTACCTATAACATGATAATGGCCTTAACTATAAGCAATTACTTAAGATTACTCCGAACAATTTTTTTTAGTATTTTAAACCTGCTCCACCTGCCATGATTTGGGGTCGAGATTGGGTGGGGCGAAGTTGGGAGAGAAACATGAGGTTTGAGGGAAGCAATCTCAATGTACGGCGGAATCTGATATAGAACTGGTGATGAATTTGACTTCTGAATCGAAGGTTTAGCCACAGGTCGTTTGACGGGATCAGACTCAGGATTATACCTTTTGTATGCATGGGGCATATCAATTTGTGACGGCATAACCGAATTCAGCTCAGCAAATGATGAATCCATCTGCTTCGGACCCATAAAGCACCACTCAGGTATAATTTGGTTCTGATTTGTGATTTGACAAGGATCGTAAGGTACCACATCGGGTTTAAAAAGGTTTTTCAGTTTTTTGCCACCTGTACATACTGCTATAAGCACTGCGGTTGCGAATATAAGCTGAAAAGAGAAAAAAAAACTATATTACGATTGTTAACAGCCACTACGTCCTACTAATATTAGAAACGCGAAATTTTGTGAGGATGTATATCAGTAAGTATGTAAGAATATTTGTTGCTCTTTCACGCAAAAACTACTGAATGGATTTTGACGGAACTTCTCAATAATATAGCTTACATATCAGAATAACACATAGGCTACTTTTTATCGCGGGAAAATATTTTTATCCCGGATAATTTCGACATTTTGTTTTTTCTGTAGTCCACGCGGACTGAGTCGCGGGGCGGGCGTCCACTAGTTTACTATAAATTATACATCTACACACGACTGTGTTAAAATGCAAGATCACAAAATAGATCCTATAGCCACGTTTACCATAACGATATCAAATGTAAATTGCCTTTTGATTTGGTATCCTAGTTAGGATAATTTAATGGTCAGTTATAAGAAGAACAAGGTTGATACTGTCTCTATCTTGCTCAAGTTTTAGAGCAACATAGTATCAAATTTATTGTTCAGATAGGCTATCTGCTGGTTGGGGAAATCGGTCCTAAGCTCATACAGTCGACTCTCGTTAATTCGAATCTTGAGGGAGTTTTAAAAGGGATATTTTTAATTGCACTTGCACATCAAATAAATAATCGTCCAACAATTTAATGTCATCTTTTATATGCTTTTTAACATCAAATAAATTAATTTAATACTTCTTCTTCTTCAGCCTATTGCAGTCCACTGCTGGACGTAGGCCTCCCCCAGGGCACGCCACAAGGCTAGGTTTTGCCCAGTCACCACGCTGGGCAGGCGGGTTAGTGACCGCAGTGTGATTTTCGGACTATTTTGTCAGTACGGGAGGCGCTGCTGCCCACCTCCCGGAAACTCTTAATCGCCTCGGGTAGGCAGGGGTGGTACAAACTCTATTCTGCCGGCACCACGCGGCTAATTTAATACAAATAAACTAAATGTTTAACAAAACAACTATGTACAGCAGATAATTCAAAAATATATATCAGCCCAATATAACTGTTTTCCTCGAATGCAAGACAAATTAATACCTTTTGGTACAAAATTACTACAATCTCATCATATTTAATTTAATTTATTTATTTAATTCGAGTAACAAGACTCATAGGCAATACAATACAAAACTATTCAATACAAAAAATTACATTACATCATCAAGTCAATTACATTACATTACATACATCATGTCAAATTACGTTATATCATATCAAATTAAATTACACAAATACATAACAGATCAACAAAACAACAACACAAGGTACTTAGATCACTTTCCTTTATCTGCCCAAGTGTTAGTGATTAGATGTCTCATAGAACACTGGTTTAAATACAGACAGTCAAATCAAGACTCGAGAATGCTCTCAGGATGGAGTTGGGGCTGCCCCGGACCCTACGCACCAGAGATGTGCACCGCTTCCGCATAGTCCTGCGGGCTATCATATTAGCTCGAACAGACAGCGCCCTCCGCTCTCTCTCAATATCTACATCATCCCTCATGTCAGAGGTCAACATTATGACAACATTATGTCCTAAATATTAAAATTTTTCAACTTATATTATTAAGACAAATTCTCTATCAGGGCATTGACGTACAGGTTAATTACTTAATTAGACTCGGCGACGTCAACTCAGCCCGTACGGTTCCGACATAGCGTGCGCCCAGCGAACGACGTTCACCTGGTTTAAATACCAATATTTGAATATTCGTACTAGTTCATAAGGATTATTATAGAATTCTAGACCACCGGACATCTAAATGCTTGTTTTTTTCTTTTCAGTTTTTTTGATTATGTACATTAATTGGTTATTTTTGTTCTATTTACCGAGTGTATAAAAATGAATGGTTTTAGTTCGAAATATAAAGAGAAATTCTAGAGAACTCGTGATGACTTTGAATTGCAGAGAGGTTCGAATCATCGCAGGTTTGAATTAACGAGAGTCGACCACAATTGGTTGAAATATTATTCTAAATTATTTTTAATTTTATTCAACTTACATAAAATTGCTTACCTGAGAAAACATGGCCATATTGAAACCACTTACGTCTATTCTGTTACAGCGCCGAAACTCTAGTGAGTTATGGAGTCTATTCCCCAGTAATAAAAGGCCGTACCAATGAATGGGCCCGCTAACAATGCACTTATTTTGTAAAAAAAAACAGGTGGTTTTAAGGCGTCATATACTGCCACATTAGGAATACATTAGCGTACGCTGAAATAACGTCTTCGACTGTATTTCGGCCAAGGCGGCCAATCTCTACGGAGATTAGCCAGGTACGCAGGAGATTTATAGTGCACAAGTGTGTGCGCAAACACAGATGCGCTCTCTATCCCCTCACACTCATAGTACGACGGGACGGAAAACCGACCAACGGTTTTACGTGCTTTCCGACGCACAAGCTAACTGACAACTTTACAACATTAACATCTATAGGTACCTATCTATACTATATAATATTATAAAGCTGAAGAGTTTGTTTGTTTGTTTGTTTGTTTGAACGCGCTAATCTCAGGAACTACTGGTCTGATTTGAAAAATTCTTTCAGTGTTAGATAGCCCATTTACCAAGGAAGGCTACAGTCTATACAACAACCTGCCCGGCTTCGCACGGGTACAACGCCCCCTCACGCGGACGAAGTCGTGGGCGGCTGCTAGTATGAAATAAATTCACACATTGGTACCAACCCGTGACTGGGATTGAACTTACGCCTCCTGCTTGGAAGACGCACGTTTTAACCACTGGGCTACCACCGAAAGTACGGTGAAATAAGCTACAGAGGGCTTAAAGCGAGTTTTCACTCGTACTCGATCGCGTTAACGTGAAGCGGCCCAATCACGTAGGGCCGTTGTTTTCACTTTGATTAAATCACGTCCTATATACAAAATATATGGAAGATTCCTAAATGGTCTGAATTCTTTTTAAAAGTATGTTTACCTACCTTTGAATTAAACGCTTGTCCTATTGGAATATTATTTAATAAATACCACTTTGTAATATGAAAGATCAATCATTTATTTATATTTCTTAAAATTATTTAACAAATAGGTAAGTACATAAAAATGTTGAGATTATGTATTATAATAAGTGCATAGTAAATTACTAAATAATGAGGAAGTCTTAATAAAAATTTGCTATCAATAAAATCACAATACGTAAATAATTTATTTATTTATTTGGTATTAGGAAGACCAACAGCTATATTAAGGGAGCAATAACAACAATATAGTGACATACAGCTAAATTAAGGTCTCCACAAGTATGCCACAAAATATTACGTAAGACGCAACACACAATTAAATACTTAATTGTTTCTAAAATAGTTTCTTATGTACTTATCTACTTCCGGCTAGGTACATCACATATTTAGGTTAATTAAAACACAATAATAATAATAAAATCAAGATACTTTCTACAAAACGGCATGTTGGAAATATGAAAAAAAAAACTCCTTCTACACAAGTACGAAATTGGACGTAGATTATTTAAAAAATCGCAGATAATGCGGTATATTTTTTTTTTCTTCATTTTATCAAAATTAACAGTAGTTTATGATATAAAAAGATCACATTAAAAATGACGTTTGATCTAAGTTACCTACTACAGCTGCATTTGATGGCTGCTATATTATGACTAATTACTTTCAGAAACTTCCTCATGGATATGATTAGCTTTGCACTCTCCACTGCCAGAAGCAAAACGACATCTACGTGGTCGGGCTTGTGCACCTATTCTTTCTAAAATAAGCTTTTTCATTAAACGTTTTCTTCTTCTCTTTTCAAGCTTCGTTTCGCGTTTACGTGAATGGCTGCGTAAGTTCTGTTGTTGTTGGGCTTCGCATATAGGGCAGTTAGGGTGCGGACTACGATGATCATCGCCAAGTTGTCCAGAATGCCCGTGTCCATGTGTATGCCCAAATGCATGGTTGTGTTTATGTCCATCTGTGTGTCCATATCCATGTGTATGACCGTATTCATGTAAACGATCTTGCGTATACCCATGCTGATGTTCATTTGGATGTCCATGTGTATGCCCATATTCTCCGTGGTTGTAGTCGTGTCTATGAATTGGACCTTGTGTATGTCCATTCATGTGGTCATGTGTGTGTCCATGCATGTGGTCATGTGTATGTCCGTGTAAGTAATCATGGGTGTGTGCACGCATATGGTCATAATTATGTCTATGCATTTGATCATGTGCGTACCCATGTATGTGATCATGTGCATGTCCATGTCCATCCCCATATTGTCCATGCATATTTCCATATCGGTGTCGATATGGACATTCAGTGCCGTGTTCAGTACTATGGGAGCCACATCTGTGAGTTTTTATAGGACTATTACAACGCCGGTTTGCAAGTGGAGGAGGTTTAGTAGTAGTAGTAGTAGTGGTAGTGGTGGTGGTGGTGGTGGTAGTATGAGTGGTGGTTCCAGTAGTAGTTTTAACGATAGTTCTCCTGGTGCGTTTAGTTCTGGTAGTAGCTTTATTTCTAGATCTAAAGGTAGCTCTAGGTTTTTTTGTAGTTTTCGGTAGAGTTTTGGTCATAGGTTTGATTGTACTTTTGGAGGTGGTAGGAGGGGTGGTAGCATTTGTTGTGGATGAAGTGGCTTCAGCCATATAATCTGGCATGGCCATGAAACTTTGTAAATATTGCATTGGATGCGGTTGCATTTGCATTGGGAAATGCATTGGCATATGCATGGGCATTTGGGGCGGCATATGGGGAGGCATATGGGGAGGCATATGAGGAGGCATGTGAGGAGGCATATTAGGAGGCATATGAGGAGGAATATGCGGAGGCATATAGGGAGACATATGGGGATGTAAGTGAGGAGGTATCTGCATGGGTATTTGCATTGGCATTTGCATAGACATTGGCATTTGCATAGACATTGGCATTTGCATAGGCATATTTATGGGAACTTGAATCGGTATTTGGGCTGGAGCGGGTAATATGATTGAAGGAAGTTGTGCTTGAGGAACAGGTATGTTATTCTGATACATAGTATTTTGTGGAATTTCTATTTTGTTTTGTTGAGACCCTGCTCGTCTCTTAGGTAAATTATCTTTTTCGGGAACCTTAACATTTTTCTTTACTTCTGAAGCTTGTACTGAACTTTTTTGCGATTTTTTTGAAGATTCTTGTTTATCTTGAACAGGTGCTGGTTGTGACAGCTGAACTTGCGGCAGAGTGGGTCCTTGTGATATTTGTATTTGAGATCCTTGCTGCATTTGCATTGCAGATCCTTGTTGCATTTGATATGGAACTCGTTGTGGCATCTGGTTTGAAGATCCTTGCGACATCTGAAACTGATATCCTTGTTGCATTTGCATGGGAGATCCTTGTTGCATTTGTATGGGAGATCCTTGTTGCATTTGCATGGGAGATCCTTGTTGCATTTGCATGGGAGATCCTTGTTGCATTTGCATGGGAGATCCTTGTTGCATTTGCATGGGAGATCCTTGTTGCATCTGCATTGGAGCTCCCTGTTGCAGCAAGATTGGGGATCCTTGTGGCATCAGCATGGACGATCCTTGTTGTATTAACGCTGGAGATCCTTGTTGCATTAGCATTGGAGATCCTTGCTGCATTACCACTGGAGATCCCTGTTGCATGACCACTGGAGATCCTTGTTCCATTAATAGTGAAGAGGTTTGTTGCACCTGCATTGGACCTTGTTGTTGCACCTGCATTGGAGCTCCTTGTTGAACCTGCATAGAAGATCCTTGTGTATTTCCGTGTTGCACGTGTATTGCAGATCCTTGTTGCACTTGTGTTGGACTTCTTTGCTGCATCTGATTTGAGGATCCCTGTGACATTTGGATCTGCGATCCTTGTGAATTTTGACCTGATGACACCTGTTGCGTTTGGATTGAAGAACCTTGCTGCATCTGCAATTGAGATCCTGACTGTATTTGCATTGGAGATCCCTGCTGAATGTGCATTTGGGAACCCGGTTGAATCATCTGTGCTCCTGATTGCATTTGCATAGGTGTTCCTGATTGCATTTGCATGTCTGATCCAGGTTGTTGCATCTGCATTGAAGGTTCTGGTGGCATCATCATAGCTACTTCCTCCTGTAAGGACATTGAGTCTTCTGGCGAATCAACAGGATTTTCCATCAGCTCCATTATTATTTCTTCCTGCGTCGAGTCATCGTTAAGTATTTGTTTTGCATCATTTGGTTGCATCATCTGTAATGGTGCTAGTTCTGGATGCATAGACATCAGCATGGGGTCTGCATCTGGCATAGACATTGGTATTATTTCTGAAATATGATCGTAGTGATGTCTTCTCTTTTTACTGTTCACACTATACGCCAAAATAAGAATCATGAAGATCACCTACAAAATATAATAAAGTAATAAATTTGTAACCATGTGTTAGTAGAATAGTAATCACAGATAATTAAGACAGAATTTATTTTTTGATCTCTCCTACGTTAATGACTTTAAATTATAGTACTCTAGAAAAATTCAGAAATTATTATTTATGTGAAAAGAGTACCTGATTTATTGTTATCATTGTTTGCATGTGCATAACAAATTACATAAAGGAAATAATTCAAAATTCACAACGGGTCATATGTACACTGTTATAAAATTTATGTATGTCTACAATCTACATTTCAGTTTCATAATAATTTCGAACTGTGTAACTTAGAGATTGCAGTTTACTTCACGTAAAAGAAATGTGGGGATAAAATTGCAACAGCAATAATAAATATATTGAAAAAGAATATTTTAGGAGTCGTTATTATTATTGTGTAAAATTTATTACAAGGCACTTTATTATACATAAAAGAAAGTGGCGTTAGTTACACTATTTATAACTCAACAACCAGCTGTACCAATTTGGCTGAAAATTGGTCGGGAGTTAGCTTAGAACCAGAAGACGGACATAGGACATGGGATAATATTTTTATCCCGAATAATTTCGACATTTTGTTTTTTCAGTAGTCCACTCGGACGGAGTTCACGGCGTCCACTAGTAAATATACAACATCTAATCACATCAATGGGAAGTAGTAATGGAACGGCCATACTGCATAAATATTAGGAACAGGTATTTGGATTAGGTATTTAATATTAGTATTAGGTGAAACAGGTACGATTTTTACCTAATCCGACCCATCTCTGTACCCAGATAATAAGATCAAAAGAATATATTTAAAAAAATGGTTCTCATTTCGAGTACAAGTATGTTAATCTAAAATTCAGAGATTCGTACCTCAATTACTCAAGGAACTTTCTTGTAGTATTCCGGTCTGAGGTCTAATTAGTGTATTCCACTGTTATTATTTTTAAGCTGACTTAATCTTATGAGGTATAGCTTATAAAATAAATCATCATCATCATCATTTACAGCCCTGAGAAGTCCACTGTTGGACATAGGCCTCCCCCAACAACCTCCACTCTGACCGGTCGGAAGCAGCCTGCATCCAACCGACGCCCGCAACCTTGACCAGGTCATCCGTCCACCTCGCGGGTGGCCTTCCCACGCTGCGCTTGCCGATACGTGGTATCCACTCTAGAACTTTCCGACTCCATCGGCCATCAGTTCTTCGAGCTATGTGCCCTGCCCATTGCCACTTCAGCTTGCTGGACCGTTCAGCTATGTCGGTGATCTTTGTACGTCTGCGGATCTCCTCATTTCTGATTCGATCACGCAGAGAGATCCCAAGCATAGCTCTCTCCATCGCTCGCTGTGCGATCCTGAGCTTTTTTAAGAGGCACATAGTTAGAGACCACGTCTCGGCACCGTAGGTCATCACCGGCAGCACGCACTGGTTGAATACCTTCGTCTTTAAGGACTGGGGTATCTTGGACACAAATAAGCTTCGTAGTTTCCCGAACGCTGCCCAGCCGAGTTGGATTCGCCGAGTTACCTCCTTCTCAAAGTTGGACTTACCTAGTTTGACCGTCTGTCCCAGGTAAACATAAAATAAATAAGAATAATAAAAAAAAGTTGTCATTCATAGATGCGTAGGATATAAAAGTCGTTTTTGCTTCCTTAACAGGAGTGTGATTGGACTAAGGTGATAAATTTTTATCAATCAAAGACCGAAGAATTGAATCCGTAAGTGGCTAATGAGTCATCGGTTGGAATCAAGTAGATGGTTGATTATTATGTTACTTTATGTTCTTTCGATAGGTTTACGCTGTCCTCAATGCACAACATAAAATAACGCAGCGTATACAGAAAATATTTTAAGCCGATCGTCCACCGCCAGCTAAGTTAGTCTAGCTTAGCACACATTAGTTAAGCCAGTTTTTCATACATGTGCGTCCACCGCAAACTATGCACATATAAATAAAATATAAGTAGGTATTTCAGTCGTTTTAATATTAAATATTAAATTTTTAATAAGTTTTAAATAATTTTTTAGTGTTACAATAAAAACAGATAATATTTATAAATATAAAAAATAATAAATTATTCTTATTTAATTTTTCTGAATCTTCTGCGTATTTAAGCATCCCATCGTGCTAGGCATCTTCCTCCTTGTATTCTTCATCCAGTTGAACTGACACTTCATCTTTATCTCGAGGTTCTTCATCATCTTCATAGAGCAGTGAGCGTCTTGAACTTTTTCTCCGTAATTTCTTTTGTCTTCGTATTTCCTTAGGATCTTGTTTTTGAAAATCTTCGATTGCTTTTGACATATTATAATGCTTTGTGTCTGTTAAACTATCAGTTAACACTTCGAATTGTTTTGCATCTTCCACCTTGTATTCTTTATCCAGTTGAGCTGAATCTTCATCTTTATCTCGAGGTTCTTCATCATCTTCATAGAGCAGTGAGCGTCTTGAACTTTTTCTCTGTAATTTCTTTTGTCTTCGTATTTCCTTAGGATCTTGTTTTTGAAAATCTTCGATTACTTTTGAAATATTATAATGATTTGAATTTGTGTCTGTTAAACTGTCAGTTAATACTTTGAATTGTTTTGCAAGATGATTCATTTGTTGTTTCCTTCTTACTTCTTCAATTTCTCCACCTATTGGATGTTCATAATTCAATATTTGCATATTTAATAGCTTCGGTATATGATTATTATTTAAGACATTATGTGGTTCCGCGTTATCGTATGTTTTTGTTGTATTATTTTTTATATTTTGTGGTACATTTGAGAACTTGTAAGGCATCAGTGATAAATTATGTGGTATATTTCTCATTAGCTGCTCTGTTTTGTTTGGTTTATTTAAGTTTATGATGAAAAAATTGTTGGTACTTCGGTGCACATTAGAATTTCTTTTTAAATTTTTGTTACTGTTTTTATTGAAATTTTTATTATAAGCATTCCAATTAGTATATCTCATGGGGTTTTTATTTGAATTTTTATAGGGGTTTCTATTGAGATTTTTATTTCTATTTGTGTTAGAATTTGTTTTCATATTTTTGTTAGAATTTCTGATAGATTTATTGTTAGAAGTTTTGTTTGATTTTTTTTTAGTACTTCTTCTATTTATAGAATTTTGTTTTGACTTATTTGTCTTCCTTTTTAATTGTTTTCGCTTTCTTTTAGAATTTTTGGACACTCTTCCAGCTTTTTTGGCCTTATTATTAGATTTTTTCGATCTAGCCGAGCCATTTTTCCTCTTTCTCTTAGACTTATTAGATTTTAATTTTTTCGATTGTTTTCTTGTTTTCTTAGATCTACTATTGACTGGTTTTAATCTATTTCTGGTCATTTTTGGCTCTTTTCGATGCTCAGATGAGATATAAAGTGAAGCATCAATTGGTGCATCAAGTTCACGGTCATTTAGACGGCCGCTTCGACTTGCGCCGTTCGTTCTCGCGTCGCAGCTACATTTGACTTTCCTTCTTGGTGGGCACGGACAAGGTTTTAGCGGAGGTGGTAGTGTTGGTGGTGATGGAGGTGGTGGTGGAGTTGGAGGCGTTGGAGGAGAAGGAGGTGCTGGAGGAGGCGGTGGTGGTGATGGTGGTGCAGGCGGTGGGGTAGGAGGAGTAAGGGGAACTGGGACAGGTAAAGGAAGAGGTGGCTGTGGCGGTGCTGGAGGCGGAGGAGGAGATGGAAGTGGTAATGATAATATTGATAACAAAGGCAATTGTATCGGCATTTGCATTTGCATCGGAAATGGCATTTGCATCATCGGTGTTTGCATTGGCATCGATAAGGGCATTTGAATAGGCATCTGCATTGGCATTGTATTTGGCGCGGATATTGGCCCTGATTCTAGTATCGGTTCACCTACTGACATTGGCATTGACTTTCTCATATCCATTGGTAGTGGCTCTGGCAATTCTGAATCTGACCATGAATCTTGTAAAGGCTCTACTAAGGACTCCGGCCATGGTTCCGACATTGGTTCTGGCCATGGCTCTGACATTGGATCTAGCAAAGAATCTGACATCGTATCTGGCCACTCAGAATGTAAGGAATAATTATGTTTTGGTATAGAACTAAAAGATCGATGGGTGGTATTTGAGGAATATGGTTGTTCTCTAATCGAGGTAGATTGATCAGTTACCGAAAAATTTTCTTGCGTTTGAAATGCAGATTGATCCAAAGGAAGCGAGGCAGCTTGTTCTAATAACAATGCTTCCGTTTGCTCTAAAGGCGTTAAATTAGCTTGGTCCACCAGATTTGAGAAATTTTGGAGCGTCTGACTAGATAACGGTTCTTCGGAAAATGGTATAAGCGGTGACTCTGGATTAGAATAATATTGGTGCTGAGGCATTGAGGACAAGTCAATAGATTCGTTGAATGTTGATGCATATTGGTTCGTAATACTTGAGTAATTTTTCTCAGTCAATCCAGAATCTTCCATTGGAAATAATGAAAAATCATGCACGGTTTGTAAAGATATAGGTTGTTCTGGCAGTGTAGCAATGTTTTCTAGTGGTATGGTTACTGGAAATGGATTTTCTGGATTTGGTGAATAATCTTGCGCTAGTACTGAAACAGCCTGTTCCAAATGTTCCAATGGCGTTGAATCATTGTATGTCTGCTCAAATTTTGATAAATTTTGTTGATCTGAATTCGTTGTAAAATCTTCCTGATGAGTATAATTTAACGAATATTGTTGTTTGGGCATTGAGTCAATTTCTTTCTCTACATTTAAATAGTGAGGTTCTAATATTGTTGCAGTATAACCCGATGATAATAATGTAGTTCGGTTAGAGAGAAAAAAATGTTTCTCAGGTAAGTCATGATGATGTGCTGGAAGTGAGTTGTACTCATTCTCCAAAATAGACTCAGGCTGCTCCGATAGAAACGATATAGCTGAATCAGAATAATTAGAAGGATATTGGTTATCCGAATGTGATAAATATTCTAGCGTTGGTGAATGCTGTGTGTTTACTAAATCCAAACGCTCCAATGGTATTAAATCTGTATCTGTAAAATTTGAGGAGTATTGCTGCCCTGAATGGAAGGAATGTTGTTGTTCTGACAATAAATCAGTGTGATGTTTTATATTTGAAGAGTAATTATGGTCTATAATTGATGCTAATTGCTCTTTTGGTACTCCTAGAGATTGGTCAGTGGTGGTGATATTTGCTAAATATGGCTGTTCGGATTGTAATATATGCTGATCATGATTTATAATATGCATTTGCTCCGACGTTAATTGTTGTTCCACATTTGATGAATGTTGCTTTTCAGGTTTAAATTGATCTGATAGACTCAGTTCCAGTGTTGGATTTGAAAGATCTTGTACTGATTTAGATTGTTGCCCTGGAACCAACGATAATGGTTCTGAATGAATCGATCCAAATTCTTCATGCGAATTTGTATGATGCATGTGATTAGATGAATGTTGGTGCTCAATCATTGATCCTGATTCACGGTTTCGATTTAATGAGTATGATTCTCTAGAAGACGTAGGGAAATTTTGCTCATGTATTGATGGGGAGTGATCAAATATTTGGTGCATTTTCTTTGAAGTATGTAGTCCATCTAATGGGTCAAAAAAACGTTGTTCATGATTTTGTTGTATCAAATCAGATTTTTTGGACGGATTTAAAAAACTTTGATGTTCCTGTATTAAACCAGAGGAGTGATCTGGAGCAAAATTTGAATGTGGTATGTTATCAGTAGACGACATTGGATAAGAATGTTGCCTTGGCATAAAATCGGAATGTTGCATGTTATCAGAATGTGACATCTGGTGCGAATGTTCCATTAGTAAAGATTCTGGTTGCCCCCTGTTACTAGAAGGTAACATTGGCTCAAAATTTTGCTTCTGATCCGATTTTAGCATGCTACCAAAAGTTGATATCGGATGTAAATGTTCTTTTTCCATGAAATCGGAATGTTGAATGTTTCCAGAAGGTGACGATTGGTGAGAATGTTTTATTAGTATAGATCCTGGTTGTTCCATATTACTAGATGGTGAAATTGGCTCAAAATTTCCTTTCGGCATAATATCTGAATGTTGCATGCTACGAGAAGGTGACATAGGGTGAGAATAGTCCATTTCCATTAAATCGGAATGGTGCATATTACCAAATGGTGATGTCTGGTGAGAATGCTCTATTATTATAGATTCTGGTTGTTGCACGTTACTTAAATTTTCCTTGAGCATATCTGGTGGTTGAATTGCAGAAATTAACATCGGATGAGAATGTTCCCTTTCCATAAAATCGGATTGATGTATGTTGTTATTAGAAGGTGACCTGGGCTGAAAGTTTTCATTTAGAATATCTGATTGTAGCATTTCTTGTGTATGTTTCATTGATGAAGAATCAGGTTCAAATTTTTGCATCTGACCAGAAAGTGACATTGGATGAGTGTCCATATTACCATTAGAAGGACGCATTGGCTGAAAATGTTCCATTGACATGGGATTAGAATTATCAATTGGTATGTGTATAGAATGCGGTATTGGCATAAATTCTGTTTGTTCAGTTGTCTGCCATTGATTACGAGATCCTCTTGCAGATAAGTCAAATTCGTGATTTGGCAGCAACTTTGGTTGTTCCATTAGCACGGAGTTAGAATGTCCAGTTATCGTTGATTGAGATTGTTGCATCCGCATTGGGTGATTATGTTGCATTGGCATTTTATACAAATTATGCGCTGCAGGTGATTTAAAATGCTGCGAAAAAGATTGATGTGTTTCCATTATGTCATCTGGTTGATTTGGCACTGAGCTACGTTGATACCCTCGTATTGAAGAAGATTGAGGTAATGTAATTACGTTATTATGCTTCATAAACATTGAGTTTGATGATTGTATCGGCCTAAAATTATTTTGCTGTGTAGGTATTGAGTTAGATTGTTGTATTGACATTAGATTATTTGGCACTGTGTTGGATTGTTGCATTGATAACAGATTATTTTGTTGTAGAGGCATTGTGTTAGATTGTTCTATTGCCATTGGATTATTTTGCTGCATGGGTATTGTGTTAGATTGTTGCATTGACATTAGATTATTTTGCTGCAGGGGTTGTATTGAGATTGAATTATTTTCCTGTTTAGGAATCTGGTTCGATGTTTGCGTTAGTGTTGATACAGTCGGCATCATAATTGAATTATTTTCTTGTGTTGAGTTAAGTTGTGTTAGTAATGACTTACTTTGTTGGATCTGGTTTAAGTTACTTTCCTGCATATTTGATTGTTGTGCAATCATCAAGTTCGGTTGCTGCATTTGCATAAAATTGGTCTGCTGAATAGGCAAAGTATTTTTTTCTTGGATAGACATTAAATTTGGTTGCTCTGTAGACATCTAGTTTGTTAGTTTGTTGCACTGGAATATTATTATTTATTTCTTGGATATTTTTCTGAGGAGCAATAGAATTTGATTGTTGCATAAGTAATGAGTTAGTTTGCTCCATCGGTTTTGTGACATTATCAAGATTTTGAGTAGGTAATGGCATTAACTGTGTCATTGAAATTGAGTTACCATATTGCTGTATCGGTATTAGGTTAGGTTGCTGATTTTGTATTGTGGTAATTTGTTGTGATGGTTGCTGAATTGCCATAGAATTATCTTGTTGCGTCTGTATATTAGGTTGTTGTATTTGTATTGGTTGTTGAATTGAAGAGCTAGACTGTTGCGATAATATTGGACTACTATGCATATTTTGCATTGAATTTGTTTGTTGCATTGGTTGCTGCAATGAACTAGATTGTCCCATTTGCATATACCTAGGTTGTTGAAGATGAATAGAGCTAGATGGCTGCATTGACATTGAGTTAGATTGTTGCAAAGGCAATGAGATAGTTTGTTGCATAGGCAAGGAGTTAGATTGTTGCATTTCTAAAGAATTAGATTGTTGTACTGTATTTGCATGTAACATTTGCATTGAGTTGGGTTGTTGCATCTGCATTTGCATCGGATTTGTGCCTGATTGTTGTATTGGCATCTCATTGAAAAGTTGTACTGGCGTTGTAATCGTTTGTTGCATTTGAGTCAGATTTGATTGCTGTATCTGACTTACACTTGATTGCTGCTGTGGAAATGCAATGATCTGTTGCACCTGATTTGAACTTGGTTGCTGCATTGGGATAGCAGTTGATTGTTGTATCTGCATTGGGTTTGATTGTTGCATCGGTGTTAAGTTAGATTGCTGAATTGGCAATGCATTAGTTTGCGGCATTGAATTAAATTGCTGCATTTGCATTGAGGTGGGTTGCTGCATAGGCATCATATTAGATTGCTGCATCGGTAGTAAGTTAGTTTGCTGCATCGGTTGCATTGACACCATTGAGTTAGATTGCTGCATCGGTAGTGAATTTTGTTGCTGAACTGTCATTATTGGGTTAGATTGCTGCGTCGTCAACATTGAGTTAGAGTTTGACTGTATTGGCATCATGGCATTAACTGGTTGCGTTTGTATCATTGAATTAGATTGTTGTAACGGATTCGTTTGTTGCAAAGGCATTAAGGTAGATTGCTGCATTGGCATCATGTTAGATTGTTGCATAGCGCCTGTCTGTGAAACTGAGTTTGACTGCATCATAGACATTGAGTTGGATGGTGCAATGGGTGAAGAATTTGATTCCTCAACCGACAAAGAATAATTTTCCTTCACGTGATGTGATGTATGTTTATCATGTTTATTATGTCGTTTCTTTTTGGTTCTATGTCTTCTACCGTCAGCATAATTTAGCACTTCATAAAAAAGTATCAAAAAGGTAACCTGAAAAGTGTAAAAATTATTGATCTCAATATAACATAATCAGTATTTTTTATTCGTTTAATTAATTTTGTCTTGCTACATAAATTTAACTTACTTACATATATAACAAAATTCATTTTGAAACTTCTCTCTACGCTTGTGGATCCATTACAGTGCAGGCCGAATTATGGATGAATGAATGATTTTTTTGAACAATGCACATACCTGTTATATATTGCTATTGCGAAAGAAGAGGTCTAAATGAAAACAGCGTTACAAAATCGTTGCGCAAGCCAACCAACGGAGTTTAACAATTACTTATTGAAAAATACATTATGTGATGTAGAAGATATATTTTTTTGGCTATATATCACTTACACAAGAAAATACGCTTTACGTATGGAAAGTGACTTTATTTATTAATTCAATTAGTCATTAACAATGCTGTCGCTTCTACACGTTACCCTTATGTAGTTATAAAGCTACTTCTCTGCACCCATGATAATTTTTTTAATAAATTCTAAGGCTGTCTTTTGCCGCGGTGGTGAACTAACTGCATGTATAGGAGGTAAAGGTGGTAGTACAAAAAGAGGAATATCAGCTGCATATTCCATTTCCGATCGCATCTTATCTCCTGGCTGCGCAAAGTTCGATAGTAACATCTTGATGGGGATCGATAACGCTGGCATCATGCTTAAAGGACGTAAAAACGGTCCAGAATTTCGGCTATATGTTGACTCCTTCAACTGCGTCACATCATTTTCCGGAAGCAACAGTGAATTCAATGCGGAAAATGGTAAAGCCGAAGGACTCAAGTCCTTAAAACATAATATTCGAATTCCTTTGACATTAAGGCAAGGGTTGAAATTTTCAATATTGTAACCATCTATGCCCCGTTCAGTTATTGGAACAATTATTATGATGAGCTAAAATATACAAATTTTAAGAAGAGTGCACGAAAAAATAAGATAAGATTGCATTCGTAGGTATTTTAAAATAATAAATTTTAATTATTTTATTAACAGTCGTGCTCTATGGAGCAATACTTATCGTCAATAACACTAATTAAAAAACGTAGCAAGATTTAGGCATTTATTAATGCTTACCAGACACAAAAAATCCATTTCACAAATACCAGGTAGGTATACGTACTAACGTCTTAAGTGTTATGTTACCAAACCCGTTATGGGCTACGAAGGTTTTTAAGGTGGCTTATATTTTAAAATTCACATTTAAATGTACAAAGACTAAATAAAAATTTACAACTCAACTATAGCAATTTTGCGTCTAGAAAAAATCACCCGAATGACTTGACAATGCAATTTTACTAGAATATACTAAACGCCGCAAGAGAAGGGCAATACTACTCGTATTGACACACAGCAATACTACCGATAGTATTGAAGCTCAATATTGACATTACTAATATTACTATCGATAGTATCGATACTATAGATAGTATCGGTGATGACTATTTCAATAATAATCGATAGTATCGATACTACCGATATGTTTGCGCGGTCGATAGTAGGCTGTGATTCAATAGTATTGTGTATGAATATTGGTTGATGTAGCTAGTAAATATTTTGAGGCTGTAATCTTGATGAAACGATTTTATGTGATGTGACCTGTTTATTATACTAAATGTAAAAAAAAAGGTTAATGTTACAAATAAAACGGTATACTTTATGTAAAATAGTGCAACAGTATTTAAGGAGGATTTTATCAATTTACTTGTAATTTACAGTTGTCACCTTAAATAACAATAAAAAATATTATACGCATATATTTAAAAACCTTAAAATCATCTCATATCTTGTCAGCCACTAGCTAGACAAATGTATACTATCGATAGTATCGATTGTTATTGCAATATTCAGGAGCAATAGTATCGATAGTACATACGATACTGAGCTTCGATAGTATCGATAGTATTGCTGTATTTCAATAGTATTGCCCCTCAAAGGGCTATCGATAGGACTATCGTTACTATTGTTTTTGCCCAACTATCGATAGTGGACTATCGAGTGGCAACACTACTATTGGCCATTCCTGGCGCACATCGTCAAGGAGAGAATACAAGTTTATCACATCGGGGACAGATAAGTGACAAGTTGTTAGCTTATCGTCTAAGAGAATGCCCGAGTTTCTTAGACGACTATTGGAACATGCACGGAAATTTTACATCTTTTAAAATTATTGAGCATGAAAATATAATATTATCTATCTGATAACTAATGGAGAGCGTGGACTGTATAATTGAATGAAACGATGGAATGTAGTGGCAAAATGTATTATTTAAGATAATTATAATCTTACAAAGTATAATATACACAGACCAGATCAATGGACATAAGCAACTGACTTGGAGTCAGTGCCAAAAAGACAGTATCAAAAAATATTATAAAACGGTATAAAAAAGGTCGCACTACCAGCCAGTCGCCAACATGCCCGACCCCAGTGGAAACACTAACAACCGGTGGCGAGTGGCTGGTGTGCGGCTTCCATCAATAGAAGCTTGCGGGCCGGTCGGCGCAGGACGCCCCCCCTGATGTAGACGTCGGCTACGCGGACCGCTCCGTCGGGGCCCGGGTAGACCTTCACTACCCTTCCTAGGGGCCACAGACCGCGAGGAAGTGTAGAGTCGGCAATGAGCACCACGTCACCATCACCTATGTTAACACTGTTACTGGTAGGCGATCTTCTGGGTTTCAGTGATGGCAGGTATTCTTTGAGCCACCGAGCCCAGAATTTGTCGGCTAGCCGCAATGTCTGTCGCCAATCACATCTTCGAAGCAGATCGGCGTCCGTAAGGGAAGAAGTCCATGGGACGATTGATGAGGTGCCGAGGATGAAATGGAATGGTGTAAGGGCCTCCGGTGCCTCAGGTGAAGATGGCACGTATGTGAGCGGCCTTGAGTTCACAATGGCCTCAGCCTCGTGAAGGAGCGTCGCCAATACTTCTTCTCTCGCTGGGGTGGTAAGGTAGGATATCAGTGCGTGTTTTACAGTATGAACGAGCCTTTTCCACCCATGAAAGGAGATGCCGGCGGAATAAAGCGCCATTCGATTTTGTGATTCGTGGCATACTCTTTCACAGGATCGTCGTACAGACAGCGTAGCTCGCGGGAGGCGCCAACAAAGTTTGTGCCGTTGTCCGAGAATATTGTCGTCAGTGATCCTCGGCGGGCGATGAAGCGCCTCAAGATAATTATAGCAGCGTCGGAGGTGAGAGAGGTGACCACTTCAAGGTGTAGTGCTCTGGTTACTAGGCATGTGTATAGAGCGACGTATCGTTTTTCTTGGCGTCTACCGATTGTAACCTATATTGGGCCAAAATTGTCTAGGCCAACGTGCGTAAATGGTTGTGCATGATGATCGAGTCTCTCTGGTGGTAAGTTGCCGATTGGGGGTTTTAAAGGCTTGCTTTTCCATCTTCGACATGTCAGGCAGGCGTGAACGATGCTGCGGATGCTATTACGTGCTCTGACTATCCAATACCTCTGCCTCAGTTCGTTCAGCACGAGCTCGTTAAATTGATGTGATGCCTTAATATGTTCATGGTGGATTAGCAGATGCACGGCGTGGTGACGACCGTCAAGTACGATGAGGCACTTCACATCTCCTGTTACTCCTGGGGCAGACAAGGTGCGCGAGTTTAACCTCATTAGACCATCTTGATCCAGCATGAGTGCTAAGTTTGAGATCTTGCTATTTCTCGGTACTGGCTTCGAGGAAGTTAATGCGGCTAGTTCCTCGGGAAAGCTATCCATCTGAAATCTTAGCACCACCATCTTCTCCGCTTGTATAATGTATGATGCGTTAATTGACCCGGTGGTTAGAGCACTGACACGCGGAATGCAGAGGTCGTGGGTTCGATTCTCACCCGGGTGAGGATTTTTTTCCATTTCTTTATTAATAATTTTATAATATATAATATCTTGACTAAGATAAATTTATAAAAAAAACACTTCTCCATTAATATAATCCGTTAGGATATGGTTGATCGTTTCATCTTTAAACATTGTGCTGAGGGATTCAGCTTTGTTTGCCGAGATTTGGCTAGTGTATAGGTATCGGGATGAAAAATAACGTTGCCAATATGTAATTTAGAAAAGAGATGGTAAAATTCGTCATCCGAGTAATTGACCCGGTGGCTCAGTGATTAGAGCACTGACACGCGGAATGCAGAGGTCGTGGGTTCGATTCCCACCCGGGTGAGGAATTTTTTCCATTTCTTTATTAATAATTTTATAATATATAATATCTTGACAAAGATAAATTTATAAAAAAAAACACTTCTCCATTAATATAATCCATTAGGATATGGTTGATCGTTTCATCTTTAAACATTGTGCTGAGGGATTCAGCTTTGTTTGCCGAGATTTGGCTAGCTATCGGGGTGGAAAATAACGTTGCTAATATGTAATTTAGAAAAGAGATGGTAAAATTCGTCATCCGAGTAATTGACCCGGTGGCTCAGTGGTTAGAGCACTGACACGCGGAATGCAGAGGTCGTGGGTTCGATTCCCACCCGGGTGAGGAATTTTTTCCATTTCTTTATTAATAATTTTATAGATTTAATTTTGAATTTGGAGCTATTGGCCGAGACAATTTAAGCCGGAAAAATCATGCGCCCTAAAGGACACGGGCAGAAGCGCGAAGTAATCGTAGCCACAAGTTGAATCGCGATGGGTCAGGGATTGGAATTGATGACGGAATATCGATGAGAAGACCCACCAGGTCCGATTTTAACTCGGGGTCTGATATCTCTTCCGCGTCTGTAACACACTCGGTCGGCCAAGTGCAAGAAGAGTCGATGAAAAATTGCGGACCTGTAAACCACCGATGTGATAATGTAAGTTTAATTTTTTTCGTTTTGGTTGCGTCATCCGTGACGTTGAGAGAGGTAGGGATCCACCTCCAGTTGGATGGGTTGGTGGTTTCCAATATCTTTCCCAATCTGTGTGCAACGAAAGGTTTGAAATCGCGAGCATCGCTCCGAATCCACTTGAGGACAGTGGTTGAATCGGCCCAAAAGATGATTTCGGAGGGTTTAAAACGACGTGCTAACAGAATTGTTTGAGCGAAACGCGAGGCAATGAGGGTGGCTTGCAATTCTAAACGTTGTATCGAGATTGGCTTAAGAGGCGAGATGCGTGCTTTGCTACCAATAAGGGATGTAAACGTAGAGCCGTCGCTGTAAGTAAAACGCCAATACGGGACGCATGCATAGGCTTGTTCCCCGCCATCAGCCACTACGTGTAGTTGGATATCCGTCACGTCCAACTTACTTAGGTACCAACGAGGAATTTTAATGTCGGCCGCGACCGTTAGCTGTGTAAACCAATCTCGACATTCGCTAATAAATGTTTCGGGTAGTGGTGCGTCCCAACCGATGCCTGCTCGCCACAATCTCTGTATCAAAATACGACCCCAGATAACGACCGGTATGAGCAGGCCGAGTGGGTCATATACTTTCATGACGCTCGATAAGAGGCTTCGTTTGGTTAATATGTCGGTCGGTATCTGAGCTACCGCGCAAAAACCTAACCAGTCTTTGAGGGGGTTCCATTTGATTCCCAAAACGCCAACATCGTTGCTGGGTGGTAGGTAGACGTCAGCAGTTGCGTCACTTCGAAGTTCTTTGGGGATGGGAGAAAAAGCTTCCGGATGGTCTGATGTCCAAGCCCGCATCTCGAAACCGCAGGCTTGATGGACTGTGACAATGTCGACTGCCAGTTGTGCTGTTTGAGTAACGCTGGAGTAGCTGCCGAGGTAGTCATCCATGTAGTGGTCTTCGACGATGGCTTTAGAGGCGGCAGGGTAGTCACCTTCATGTAACTTAGCGTTTTTATTTTTTATGTGTAAGGCAATGAAGGGACTAGAAACCGCGCCAAAAATCATGGAAGAGATTCGGAATTCTTTTAGGACACCGTCTTTACCGCGTCAGAGAAATCGCTGAGCATCCCTGTCTCGAGAACAAATTTTCACTTTGGGGAACATTTTCCTGATGTCTCCATTTAGAGCGACAGCGCCCTCTCTAAAGCGGAACAGGATATCGAGCAGCGAAGCGAGTAGATCGGGGCCTTGTAATAACATGCTGTTAAGACTCACACCTTTTGTTAAGGCTGCCGCGTCGTGTATTGCTCGTAACTTCTTTTTCTGCGGATGAAGCATGCCGAAGATAGGTTTGATAGACATTCATGGTAAGTCTTCGGGTCACATTCTTCAGCGTAGCCTTTGCCAATTACGCCGTCTATAAATTGATGAAAAGCTGCGGCGAACGTTGGGTCCTTTGACATTTGACGTTCGAGAGCCTTGAAGCGCGACAGTGCTTGCGGATAGCTGTCCGGAATGACTTTCGGCAAGTTTTTCTTCCAGGGCAGACCAACTTCGAAATGGCCGCCGTCGATCTGACGAGCCGAGGATTCGATCATATCTACGGCTCGCTTGTCGTCGTCGTTTGGGCAAGGGGCCTTTTTACCCAAGGCGTCGATGTCATATTGACTCTTAATAAGACCGTCTAGGTTTCGTCAGAAACGTGATTAATAATTTCGAGCGGCTTAGAAGAAACGGAAAATGCGCCGTGAAACGAACCCGTCGCTTCCAGAATCCTCTTAGGCTGGGTAGCCTAAGAGGGTTCTGGAAGCGATGGGTTCGTTTCTTTTACCGCGTCGCACTTTGCGGCTTAAAGACAAATGCCAATCGGGAGCGCCGATGAGGACAGTAGGAGAAGCGTCGGTGCTCGACAGTTCGTCGGATAAGTCTAACAGGTGACTGTAATCCGTGAAATTTATAGTATTGGGATTTTGTGCACGAAGTCCTAACGGTTTGATCGCCCGAGCGTGCTTTACTAAGTACGAGTATCTGTCGGAGCTCATCCGTTCTCGAATATAAAAGTCGACATAACTTACTTCTATATCCTTGGTCCATACCACTTACGCCTTAAATGTGAAGTTGTTCACGGCCCGTGGCTTTCAAACCGATGTGCGTTGCTACTCCGTCTAGCCGTGCGTATGTCTGCTCCAAGGTGTTCATAATGTTCTCGGGGTCGCTTGAGGTCCACAGGAGGGATGCGACGGTCTGGTACGCCGGACCGCGAATGGCATTGTTGAGACGGTGTAAGTTCTCTGAAGAGGAAAAGTTAACTTTAGATCTGTCGAAACTACTCTTAAACGCCATCCATTGGCCAACTTCTCCCGAAAATGGCAGGAGTTCGGCCTTCTTTGGCCTGTTGGAGAGATTGTGGATTGCCTGTGAAAGTTTCAGGATTGGGTCCGCTGTTGTGCCGTAATTGTCCGTGGCGTGTATGGGTTTTGAATTCGTCGCAAGTTTGACATCGGGCGTGTGCGACAGCATCTGGTCTGCGTTTGCCTTACTACGTGTTTCCATCACTATGAAATGTTATCTAAATGAAAATGATGAATGTGGGAAAATGACTTACGTGAAAAATTTTGCCAGTTGTGTTTTCCAGTCGAAGGTTTGAGTATGGCGACAATGGACCAAAATGATAACTAATGGAGAGCGTGGACTGTATAATTGAATGAAACGATGGAATGTAGTGGCAAAATGTATTATTTAAGATAATTATAATCTTACAAAGTATAATATACACTGACCAGATCAATGGACAAAAGCAACTGACTTGAAGAGTCAGTGCCAAAAAGACAGTATCAAAAAATATAATAAAACGGTATAAAAAAGGTCGCACTACCAGCCAGTCGCCAACACTATCATTTTGCGATATTCCATTGTTTACAATAAAATTGATTCTATAGTTAAATAATTTTTATAGTTGAATGTAGCTTAATATTTAATTGTATCAGGCGTTACTATTCGGAAGTTCACCACCAAGGGTACGCCCACCATCGGGCCCTAAACTCTCCTCTGCCCCTCAGATCTGCCAACTCATAATCACATACACAAAACTACCTACTACAGTCGCAACGAGAAGCCAGATCCAAGCACCTAGTATGCAAATATACATAGCTACTAATCTCAAAACCATTTAATAATGTTAATCGACATACATTTCACCAACACCAGCGTCTTCAGGATCAAAATTAGTTCAAACAAATATTACTAGTATGACTAATAAAACTAATATGATGATGATGATCTCCGACCGTATTTAGGCCAATCTCTGCGGAGATTGGCCAGGTACGCAGGAGATATTATAGTGCACAAGTGTGTGCGCAAACACAGATGCACTCTTTATTCCGTTACTCTCATAGTCCGATGGGACGGAAAGCCGACATGACCGGAGAGAGATCAGGCGCAGGACCAACAGTTTTACGTGCTTTCCGAGGCACGAACTAAGCAACAATTTTGCAATATTAAAATCTGTACATGAAATAAATTCATTGGTACAGGCCCGTGACTGGGATCGAACTTACGCCTCCCGCTTGGAAGGTGCATGTCTTAACCACTGGGCTATCACCGCTTAACTAATAAACTAATATACTAATACATAGAACTAATTTTAATCCTGAAGATGCCACGGGTGTAAGTGAAATATAATGTCGATTAACATTATCAATTGGTTTTTGGATTAGTGGCTATGTATATTTGCATGCTAGGTGCTTGGATCTGGCTTCTTGTTGCGACTGTAGTAGTTTTGTGTTCGTGTTTATGAGTCGGCAGATCCGAGGGTAAGCGGTAACAGTATAGGGCCCGACGGTGGGCGTACCCTTGATGGAACATAGTTTATTTTCAGTTTGTTCCTATATTTAGCATATCAGAATCTGATGATGGGCTCCTCGAGAAAGGCAATATATTTATAGTTTTACGTGTAGTTTTTATAGTTTTTTTACTTTAATTGAGCGTTACATATATATAAAACATAGGATTTGATGATGGAATCCTTGAAGAATCGAGCTCATATATTATTGGCACGATTAATCTGTTTTTATATGTTGATGGAGGAATTTGGCCAGTTACTCCCAACATTATCATAATTATATCATACCTGTCAGCATGGCTTTCGGAAAAAGAGGTCTGTTAGCACCAATCTTTTAACCGTGGTGAACTTAATCTCTGAGCATTTGGATAAAGGCATGCAGGTCGATGTAGTCTATTTTGACCTTAAAAAAGGCATTCCATCGCGTGGATAACGATGTGCTCCTAATCAAACTACGCGACATAGGTTTCTCGCCAAAGATGGTTAGATTTTTTACTGACTATCTGCGCGATCGATAACATTTTGTTCGGCATGGTTGCTACGTCTCTGCTCCATATCACAATGGGTCTGGAGTGACTAAGGGCTCAATATTGGGTCCCCTCCTATTTGGAATAATGACTAATGACCTAGAGCTGGTCCTAAAGCACTCAAAGTGTCTGCTCTATGCAGACGATCTAAAGTTGGTGTACGGAGTTGAACAAAAAGCTGACTGTGAGTCGTTACAAGAGGACATCAACTCGGTATACCAGTGGAGCCATAGAAACAAGCTCCTATTTAACATATTCAAGTGCTGTGTTATGACCTTCGGCCGCAAGCGCCGACCCTTTGATGGTCAGTATACTCTTGGAGTAGAGCTAATTAAACGCGTCACCTCCATGAGGGACTTGGGAGTTGTATTCGACGACAGCCTCACATTTCACGAGCATATGAAAAAACTTGCTTCTAGCTCTCTTGCTTCTAGGACTCTGGGCTTTGTGATCCGAAACTGCCGAGAGTTTGGGGATCCCAGGGTTATTAAACTCGTATACACCGCCTTGGTAAGGAGTAAGATAGAGAGCTCGTCTACAGTGTGGAATCCGTATGAGTGTACTTACGCCCTGCTTCTAGAGAAGGTCCAGAAGGCTTTCCTAACATTTCTCTACAAGAAAACGTACGGGTACCCTTTCCTATACCCTACAAAATTCCTACAAGGAACCTTGGGTTTCAACTCTCTGGAAGTAAGGCGTAACCACAATCCCATGTTGACAGGCTGTCATACTTTGCGTGGCGACTCCGATTGTCCGGTACTTGTCGAGCAGCTGGTAAGACTGTTTGTCCCCGATGTCCCTAAGATTTTCCTTAGGCCTCGCCGGCACGCGCTGCTGGCCATCCCGCCAGCGCGTACGGTAGCTCACAGAAACTCGCCACTTCTCCGCGCATTAACAATGCTAAATGCACTCTTGGCATCAGCACCAGAGTGTGATCTGTTTATGAGTGCATGGCTGTCTGTGAGTCGAGAGTGTCCGAGATACTATGAGATGGTGAATGAGTGAGCATGAATGCCTATTTTTTATCTGATATTTTAATGCACATTATCATTGTTAAAGTTATCATAATATCTTCAATTCAAGGCGCATTGGCACAAGCTGTAATGCTTTGTAATATGGTTGTTGTTATAAATAAATAAAATAAATTATGAAAACAAGGGTTTTATGATGAAACTGACGAAAAACAAATTATAAACCTTTTAAGCGAGCAGAACCCTTCGAATTTGGGTTTATTGGTATTGGTTTCGCGAAACTTACAATTTGTACAATTGAATAAGAAGAGCCAAGTGGAGCTGTTTAAGGTCCACAGTAAGTACGAGTTTTGGTTATAAGCCCTTATCAGACAAAAGTCGGTTTTTTATTTTTAAAAAAATTCTGTCTTTGTATTATTGATTCATTTAGGTGTTCGAGCCTTCGCTTGACCCACTTGTGAGATTACCCTCCGAATTTTGCGCGGTTGCAGTGTGATCTACCCTCATTTTGCCTAACATTTGCTGACGTCACAGCTAGCACAGTCGTTCCCTGGGTCGCCGGTAGGTTTGGTCTTCAGTACGTCTTTGAATTTTGTAGCGTGCGCAGTGTGAAAAATAATAATAATTAATTCTTCAAAAATTTTCAGTTGAATCTTAAATAATTTGTGAATCTTCATTTAAATCTTCGAATCTCGTGATAAACCTTAAGGTAAGAAGTGTTTTGTATAATAAGAGCTTCAAGACCTATGAGCTGGTTTTTGATGCACATTACCTTCGAGAAGCTTAGCCGATAACGACTGCCCGCTCTCCGGACGGCATACTCGTTAGCAAGTAAAAAACAGCACCCGATAAAAACCACATACTTAATGGTTTGCACTGTTGTATGTCAGCCTACCTACATACATGAGTGACGGCTAGTCAGCCGACATTACATTCCTTTTTCGGCTAGTCAGCCGACACGGTCGGCTGTCAATGTCGGCTGAACAGCCGACACTTTGGGTCTGCACTGCAAGGCATTGGTAGTCTACATGTACTATTTCCATTACAGATCATGGACGATGTACTTCCTACCACCACACTGGGGGCATTGGACGGAGGCTTACAGTGGCTTCGCCCAAAACCTCCCGTCCATTAAGCAACATCTCATATCCCGAGCACAGGCCATTGATATTATAAAGAGCCAATCTGAAACGCCGATCTCGCTTTCTTCGCAATCGGTAGCGTCCACAAGTCAATCATACACAGGGAAAAGAGCTCACAGTCCAGAGCACTCCACAAGGAAACTTGATTACTTTATGGAGCGTCAAAACGATGTCCTCGAACAACTCCTATCACTATCCAAATTAACAACGGAGATTCTTATAAAGGATAAAACAGCTCCGGCCTATCCGGAAAATACCGAGGACTCCGACTCGGAAGGTAACATTGATTGCTGGACTGCTCCCGACTTAAACCCCGAGCCAGAGCTAGAAGCTGAAGGAAAACCAGACGTGCCCGATGAAAATTTCTTTGACTTCTCACCGGAAACCAAAGAATCGGAAGCAAAGGTAGGAATGGCCGACGAAGCTCTAGCAAAGCAAGGTACTCGTTGCCAACGCCTTGGTGAAGCATCATGGCACAACATTCGCTACGCGGACGTACAAAAGCAGTTTCAAGCATCCCCTGCTTTCACTAACTTGAAGGTGAACAGTAACCTAGCAACAGTCACACCAAATTGGCAAATAACTGCATTACTGGAAAAAGTGGACGCATGTCTTGGGGCTATCACTCATGGACTTTTACAAGAAAGAAAGCACTTTGAAGGAATTTACAGCAAGGCATCTTTAGAGACTAAATCTTATATAAGTAAGAATTTTCTGGCGGCAGAATCTCCGTTCCGCAAAACATCAGATGCTTTGCTTCAGTATACATGTGGGCGACGTGCTGAAATTATCCAGCAGCGGAGATCGCTCTATAAACCGCCCAATAAAGTACTAAACGAACTCTTACATGCCATACCGCCTTCTAGCACACATCTCTTCTCGGAACCCCAACTGTCAGAACTGGTCAAGGAGCAAGGTGGAAGTAGCAAGCTTTTTCCATTTCGTCAACAAACCCTACCCATCAGTTCTAAGTCACGAGTGCATTACAAGCCTTCCGCCGGTGGTACAGAAAAGAGGGATAAATCAAGGAATACAGAGAGACGATACACGTACAAAGGGCCGGTACAAACATCGAGAAAGCGAAATTTCACGCCCACCACCTCAGGGAAATTTAAAAAATCGAAATTTGACGGCAAACCCAGATCATAGTCAATCTAACGCTTTTGAAGCCGGCCAGGTGAGCAAGCATTTGCAAACCTGGAGGTCTTTCGGCGCCCCAGGTGCCATCCTCTCTATAATCTCAGGTTACAAAATACCGTTTATCCGACCACCACCCTTCACTAAATTTGATGATGCAAAGCGATTGCTAATTAAATCTTCTCCTGAGATGTCTATAGAAATTAATAAATTGATTGATTGTAAAGCTGTAAAATTATGCTCAAGCGACTCTGGGTTTTTATCCCCAATGTTTTTGAGAAAGAAGTCAGATGGGTCGAACCGACCAATTCTTAACTTACAAATGCTAAACCTTTACTTGAATCCGCCAAAATTTCGACTTATTAATCATCATAAGATCCCCCTTTGCCTTCACGAATCTGATTACATGGTCAAAATTGATTTATCCCAGGCCTACTTTCATCTGCCTATTGTGGAGCATCACAGGCGCTTTCTCGCTTTTAATTTCAACAAAACAATATATGAAATGACTTGTATACCATTTGGGTTAGCCACCGCTCCTTACATTTTTGCAAAAGTCACTAATTGGGTTGCAAACTTTTTCAGGGAGAGAGGAATAAGAATTGTAGTTTACTTGGACGATTTTCTTATATCACATCACGATCCAAAAATACTTCAAGAACAATCCCATTTTGTCGTGAATCATTTAACAAAAATGGGTTGGTGTATAAATTACCAAAAATCAACTCTCTCTCCAACTCGTTCTCTCGAATATTTAGGCATCCTCTGGAATACTCGACAAAATGTCAAACGGCTTCCGACTGCAAAAATTCAAAAATGCCAATCCATAATAAAAGACATTCTGGCCAAAAATTACTGGACATGGTGGCTAGCAAAAGTACTACTTGGAAACCTAAACTTTGCGACATTTATCGTCCCGTTAGGCAGACTCCACTGTCGTCTAATACAAATCGCCGCAAACCAACTACCCAGGATGCACAAACACAAAAAGTTTTCACTGCCCCCCGAGGTCATAGCAGAAATGAAATGGTGGCTGTACAATATAACCAGGTCGTCTCCAATTCACCAGAAAGAAGCAACAGCCTTTATCACAACCGATGCGGCAAAAAACGGGTGGGGGGCGAGTGTAGGCACCACGAAATTGAAAGGTTTATGGAACAGGGATCAACAACAGTGGCACAGCAACATGAAGGAGCTTTTTGCAGTCTACAAGGTGCTGAAACAAATAGGACACACATTGCAGGAACAGACTGTGATGATACAGTCCGACAATCGTTCCGTTGTGGCGTATCTAACCAAACAAGGCGGCACCAAGTCTCGGATGCTCCTAAAAGCCACTCAAAAATTTTTTGCCATTGCACTCAATCACAGAATAAGCCTAATAGCACGATACTTACCCGGGAAGTACAACCTAACAGCGGACAGTCTGTCAAGATCCAAGGACCTACCGGAATGGACATTGAGCAAAGGAATCTGCAACGAGATATTCAAAATATGGGGCACACCAGAGATAGACCTGTTTGCGAGTGCGCGGTCAGCAGTAGTACCGCGTTATGTATCCGAGGATGCTCGGGACGAACATTCCCTCTTTGTCGATGCATTCAGTCGAACTTGGAACTACAGGATCGGATGGTTATTTCCTCCGCCCAGCTTAATACCACGGGTTCTAAGACATTTAACACGCTGCTCGGGGACGTACCTCCTGGTTGCACCGAATTGGGAGAAAACATTTTGGAAAACTCAGCTCTTTCAAATAGCACTTTGCCGACCATTAACAATCCCGGATATTCACATGAATCTTACCGACTTGAGAACCGGGAAACCCCCGCCAGCGATAAAAGACATGTGTTTGCAGGTCTGGAAGGTTCGGGCTGGAATCAGCTCGTAAAATCATGGCCCCAAGAGAGCAGAACGCTTCTTGAATCCTCTTGGCGACAATCAACCCTCAAAACTTATAACCCCGCATGGACGAAATGGAAAATTTGGACAAATATAAATAATGTTAAAATAGATGATCCAAAACCTGAAGATCTATCAAAATATATGATCTACCTGCACAACGATATAAAACTGGCAGCAAGAACAATAGCACTTCACAAATCTGTAGTGACAACGTTTTCCAATCCAGAGAAAACTACATTTCTTAGTAATCATCCGTTAGTGAAACGGACCCTTAAAGCAATTTTCACCAACCGTCCACCGGTAGTAAAGCCTATAACTTGGGAAGTCGGCGAGCTAATAGACTTTCTTACAATTTACGATATCGATAGTAATAGCCTGTATCAGGTATCGCGACACACAGCAGCACTATTACTTCTCTTGTCAGGTCGCCGGATACATGACCTAACTCTCCTGGATATTGGCCCTGGCTTCTATGAAGATCATGACGATTATCTGGTTTTCTGGCCGCAATTCGGCTCAAAAACAGATTCTGCCACATTCAGACAGTCAGGGTGGAAACTTCAAAGAAACACTACAACACGCTTAAACGTTATTTTCTGGATAAGGACCTTGATTGAGTTAAGCAAGACTAGACGCTCTAACAGATCCACACGACTGTTCATCACCACCAGAAATAAGGTAAAACAAGCCTCACGGATAGTGATAGCTGGATGGATCCGTAACTTGTTTAAAGACGCTAACATTAATGCGCCACCCGGTAGCTTCCGATCCACAGTTAACACAAACAATTGGACGAATAGAAACTTAGACCTAGACGAAGTTATTGCCAGGGGTAACTGGAGAAGTAAATACACATTCCTCAAACATTATTTTAAATTATTACCACAAAATCATTCTCAAAATAATCAAACTCAGTTAAGTGAATCTTTCACTCCTATCTAAGAGGTTCTTTCACCTACAAGTGTAAATTTGCTATGCTAATTAACCAGTTATAATGTTCGAAAAAATTTTCAATAAAAATAATTTATGTTGATCAACTAATTTCTTTAATTTTAACCTCTTTGCCACTTTTGAAAACAACCCTTTAAATAAATGTCACAGTACGCCCAGTCGAACTTGTCGCCGGCAGAATATAAACACATCTCACAAGTGGGTCAAGCGAAGGCTCGAACACCTAAATAAACCCGTTTTCCCCCCGAAGGGTAGAAAACGGATATTTAGGTTTCAGCCGCAGCTTGACCCACTAAAACTGCATTTCTTGCCGGCATGTGAGAGTACTGAAGACCAAACCTACCGGCGACCCAGGGAACGACTGTGCTAGCTGTGACGTCAGCAAATGTTAGGCAAAATGAGGGTAGATCACACTGCAACCGCGCAAAATTCGGAGGGTAATCTCACAAGTGGGTCAAGCTGCGGCTGAAACCTAAATATCCGTTTTCTACCCTTCGGGGGGAAAACGGGTTTATTCTATACTTTACAAGTGAGGAAATAGGAACTCGCTTGTCTACTATTTTTATGTAAAAATGTAAGGTTAATGAAAGTAATTATTTTGTATTTATATTTTATTAGAAAAATATTACAATGGTAAAAACTTGATTATCAGGTGTTCGGCAGTTCAAAAAAACTAGTTATCACTGGGCCCTTAACCTTTCGCCGTCTCGAAATCTTATGATCACAATCAACCAAACTCGGAATAAGAAATCAGATTCGATTACGTAGCATACAATACGTACATATATAGGTACATAGCTGCTATTTCTTCTACTCATAGTAGCTTATAATCCAAAATGTCTATTATGTATTTAGGTTGTACTCTTGAATATAGAATTCCTTAAGTATTAGATTTTTGTTTTGTTTCAAAATTTTATTTTAAGATTCATCTTCGGTGTGTATTTTTTCATCGACAGATTCAATTTTTGTGTGTGTGTCTTTGACTGTAGATTCTTCCTTATTGGCAAATGCCTTATCCAAAAAACCCTCTTTATTAGACAGTGATGACCGTTCTTTTTCTTTGGTTTCTTCTTTTCTATATGCTTCTATTTTAGGCGATCCATCGTATGATTTTAATTCTTTATGAGATGATTCTTCTTGTTTATTTTCATTTTTTGTGTATGCTTGCTTAATAACGCTTACAGCAATTATTTCACTTAATTCTTTATCTGAACTTGTATTTTCTTCGTGTTTTTCCTTAATGTTTCGGACGCTTTCGCTTTCTGATAATGGCTCAATTACCTCTATTTCCTCATGGTAATCGTTATCTTTTTCTTTCGTTACGTTTTTAAACTCATTTTCATTGTAACTGTTACTTTTTGCTACACCTTTCATGCGTAAATGTTTAATTCGTTCTTTTATATTTTGTATTGGGTGAAGATCTTTATTGATATCCTGTAGATGTTGAGATTTTAGTTTTATGCTTTGTTGTGCTTTTTCGTCTTCCGACTCATCGGTTATTATGTCATCACTTGACATTTCTTTTTTGTGAACATCTTTGTAAGCAAAATCTTTTTCTTTAAACTTTAATGTTTTTTCGTCTGTATGTGCTTCGTTATCAGTAAGTTCTTTATCTAAGTATATAGATTGTATTTTAGGTTCATTATTAGTCTTATACTCCTTGTATTTTATATTTTGGTTGCTAATTTCTAAACTTTGTGGATTTACTAATTTAGATTTTCCTTCTAAATGCTCCTTTTCATTACTTGTTTCATGGTCTGTAAAAGGATTGTCTTTGTACTCTGTATGGATGTTTGATACGTCCTTTTTTGACTGCTCATTTTGCTGCATTTCTTGATCTTCCAAATCTATTTCTCCTGCTATTTGGTTTTGCATTTCTTTTTCAGTGAGTACTCCAGTTTCACCATCCGTCGATTCAGTAATTTCTTTCGATTCTGATTTTTTGGCTTGCAATGCGTCTACAGAAGATGATTCATCTATGAGTGTTTCTGTGTGCATATCCATCAATTCTGAATCTTTGTTTTTTAAAGCCTCAGTAGAAGTTAATTCTACAGTAGATATTACTTGGTCTATAGATTTGTTATAATGCTCATTTATGTCTTCCGCTAATTCCACTTCTTCTTGCTCTTCATCTATATATTCTTTACTTACAAGCAATGTTTTATTTTTGTTTTCTATTTCTAGATATGTATTATTTTTTTGAAGCTTTTTATTTGGTTCTTCTTTTTCTAATTTTGCCGTTGATTTTGTTTTATTACTTTCTTTATAATAAATTTCTAATAATGTTACATTTTCTTTGATATTTTTTTCTTTTGGATTTTCATTCTCTTTAAAGAGTACTTCACTGGAAAAAGCTTTTTTTTTTTTTACTATTTCACTGTCTTCTTCTAGATCTGAAAATACTTTTTTCTCATCGTTCATAATGATTTGTATATTTTTAGCATTACTATTCTTTATTTTAGACTGAGCTTGTTTTCTTAATTTTTGTAAAAGATTTTTTGTGTTCTGATTATTTCTTACCTCTTCAATATTCATACCAACACTAGATGTATTGTATTCTATTTTTGCATTAATATTTGTATTTTTATTGTAATAATCTAATAAATGTGATACATCCTTTTGATTCACTAAATCACTGAGGCCAGTACTCTCTAGCATATGAACAAAAGTTGTCATGTCTATGGTATTATTAAGCAGATTCGTTTTATTCGGAGCCATTGATAATAGTTTGGATTCATTTAATGTCCTATTAATAGTAGTGTTTTCTTTTTTTCTCCGTTTTATTGCATTTTTTTTAGATTCCTTTGAATTAGCTTTCTTTTTCTTTTTCCTTTTATTTTTTAATTTTCTCCTCTTTAACTTCTTCCTTCGCTTTTTAGATTTTCTTCTTCTCAATTTTCTTCTTTTTCTTCTTCTTCGCTTCCTTTTTCTTGATTTTCTACGTTTTTTAGACTTTCTTGATTTAGGTGACATTTCAGTTGTAGCTGTTGTCAAATCTAGTGTAGAACTCATTGCGACTTGAATTGGAATTGGTCCATGTAATGCTGCTGAAGCGCCGTTCGTTTTAGCATCACAATGACACCTTACTCTCCTTCGATTCGGACAAGGACAAGGTTTTAGTGTTGGTAGTTTTTTATGCGGTGGAGATAGATGTTGACATGGTGGAGCAAGCGGGTCAGGGGGATCTGGTGGAACTGGAGGAGTTGGTGGAAGAATTGGTGTTGGAGGCGCTGGCGGTAGTGGAGGAGTTGGGGGAGTTGGGGGAACTGGAGGAACTGGTGGAATAGGTGGTATTGGAGGCACTGGTAGTACAGGCGGTACAGGGGGTCCAGGAGGTGCAGCAGGTGGAGGCAAAGATGGCAATATAGGCAATACAGCTACTGATATAGGATGTGGCATTTGCATTGGGAATGGATGTTGCATTAGCATGGGCATCGACATTTGCATTGGCATATGCATTGCCATGGGCATAGGTCCTGGCGGTAGAAAAGGCATTGCCATTGGACCATGTGGCATCCAAATTGGAAGTTGTTGTTTCGCGGTCGTTGTGGCCTGTGTCGTTTTTGTATTTGTAAGTCTTTCTTTATACCGTTGTACCGGTATTGGGGAATGACGGTGGACTTGCCATAGCTGTCTTGACTTATCACGTTGCAAGCTTTGTTCAGCTTTGTATTCATGACTAGACATAATATTTTTATCTAAGTCACTATGCATGCAGTTAACTGATGTATTGAAAACCAACAAACATATTACCTGAAACAAGAATATAAAATGTATTAATCTCAAATTATTTGTAATCGTATATGTAAGTACTTTACTAGTTCGACATACTGATTTATTTTATACTAGTAAGCGCCCGAGACTCAATTCGCGTGGACTGCAGATAAAACAAAATGTCGAAATTATTCGGGTTAAAAAGTAGCCTATGTACGTCCTAAAGGCATTAAAATATTATGTGCCAGATTTCATTTAAATCAGTTTAGTAGTTTTAGTGTGAAAGCCTGACAGACAGATAGAAAGACAGAGTAACTTTCACATATACAGGATGTTTTTTTGTGGCCACCTTTAACGAAGGGTACGTATTCTATACATGAAATAAAGTAAGTTTATGCCAAAAAAAATGCTGGGAAAATTTTTTTTTTTATGAAAAAAAAAAATTAAATTTCTTGATCGTGCTAAATTTATAGTGTCTAGTGTTTATGTTAGTTTTTTTATAGACAGATATTAATTATTTTTCGTGAAAAAATCCTGCTACGCGCGTCTATGTGCATTTATGCAGAAAAACGCAGTCTATTTACTCAACTTTGGACCCTAATATTTTGGAAACCAGACACTTCCCAGGTATGCTTCCATGGAGAAAAATGATCGTGATGATGAGATTCCGTAGTTTTCGGAAACGTTGACGACCAAAAATCACCCTGTATAGGTATAATATCAATAAGGATGGCAATAACCTGTCTACTTACTTTAAACATATATTTCATTTTAGAGCACTTAACAATAGTGCATTATTTCAGTGTAAATCACATTAATAATGCAATGTAATAATTTTCTTCAAAGGAAACCACTTCATTATTAAGGCTTCATTTCTACATACACTTCTATTAGAAACTGAAGGTGTAAAGGAAAACATGGTATTGTGAAAAAAACAACAATTCATCATTATATAAAGAAAGTTTTATGATCAGTTACGTAGTGTTGAACAACAGGTAAGAAAAGTCAAGTACTTGTTATGAACTTGATGACGTTAATATCCACATCTGTTAAGAAAAAAAAGTAATTGTATGTACTTAAGTGATTGAATCAGAAATGAGGAGATCCGCAGACGTACAAAGATCACCGACATAGCTCAACGGTCAAGCAAGCTGAAGTGGCAATGGGCAGGGCACATAGCTCGAAGAACTGATGGCCGATGGAGTCGGAAAGTTCTAGAGTGGATACCACGTATCAGCAAGCGTAGCGTGGGAAGGCCACCCGCGAGGTAGGCGGACGACCTGGTCAAGGTCTCGGGCGTCGGTTAGATGCAGGCGGCTTCCGACCGGTCAGAGTGGAGGTTGTTGGGGGAGGCCTATGTCCAACAGTGGACTTCTCAGGGCTGTAAATGATGATGATGATGTACTTAAGCACACATGCGCCGATATATAAGTCAAGTTGGACGACCTAAAACGAGAGGCGAAGGAGGCTGGATTGCGAATCAACACCCGGAAGACTCAGGAAATGAGATGCGGAGCGACGAGCTCTTTGCCGTTGCACATTGGCACAGAGGATGTGGAAAGGGTCCACAAATTCCTCGGTAGTGTAGTATAGGAAACTGGAGACCTTCGCGACCTTCGCACAGCTGCGCCCTGTTTGGCAATCACGGAAACTGACTAGGAGAGTCAAGCTCAAGATATTCCGGTCTAATGTTAAAACCGTGTTGCTGTATGGGTATGAAACGTGGAAGGTTACCAAGGACATCTCGCACCGGCTCCAGGTCGTAGTCAACCGCTGTCTGCCATATTCTCGGTATTTACTGGCCTGAGAAAATCTCGAACTCAGAGCTGTGGGAACGCTACGGTGAAACTCGAATAGACCAGCAGATTAAACGCCGCAAGTGGAACTGGATGGCCACATGCTTCGAAGGGAGGAAAACCACATACCGAGACAAGCCCTGGATTGGAACCCCCAAGGGTAACGCAAACGTGGCCGTCCTGGCGGCGTACAATCATCGCAGAGGCGAAGAAGGTAGGAAAGACCTGAAGCGCAATAAAACGTGACGCTCAGACCCGAACGGGATGGCGGACATCTGTGGAGACCAGCTAGGGGATATAGGAATATAAGTCAAGTTATGTACTTAAAAATTATCTTCTTAGGTAGATAACAATCTTCTACTTACGAAACTAAGATACACACCAAACTTGCTCAGGTTATTTGTAAGTTATTTGAGTTACAGACGGCCTTATGGATTTTACAGTATGGATGGACACATATTTAACACTTTCAAGAGCCCACCATGGTCGCAACCTGCGCGGGTCTGGTATTCCAAAATGTATCATGCATGCATCGCATATGTATCTGACGCTATTCGAGATTAGGATGGTTGGATAATATAAACTGGAATAATATGTATAGGCGATTTACTGACTTTGCATGGTAAAATAAATAACACTCAAACTCTTAAATCGTTATGATACGATACGATAATGCGCCTGGAGGTGCGTAATAGATCCCCGTCTCTGTTTCTCTCACAGTTCGTTTCCACAGGAATATGCATGAATTTTTAAAATTTCATTTTTAGAGATATCTAAAAAAGTTTAACCGTTTTGGATTTACAGCGATTCAAAAATACGAGTCGGAAAAATGTATTTGAAATGCTCCGTTTGCTCCATACTATAATGGCACAGACTTTGACGTCACAGTACAAAACAGTCTCAAATTAGTATGAAAAAAAAATGCGATCTAATTTTATAAGCGTAATATAATATTTTTGTGTACAATTGTCAATAAAAATAATTTATTAATGGGTACAGATATTAATGAAGTGTTAATTAAATCAATGAGATGATTCAAAGTGTGGGTAAGTTTTCACTCCTTTTATGTTGTAATTTTTTTCTTTCGATTTTTTAAACTTTTAAACACTTGTATCTTTGGTGTTTACTGACCTATTGATGTTATTTTTGCACTATTCGGTTTGTATTTGTAGTATATTTCTTTATTCTTTCTTTATTCTTTATTGTACACAGACATTTTATATGGAAAAACATTTTACATTGACAATGTACAATGCTTATCCCTATAAGAGATTTCTTCCAGTAAACCACAAATCTTTCGAAAAAAATATAAAAATCTGTTTTCGTGTCAGACGCATATTCCCTCTAAACATATCACAAAAATACCGCAGGAAATTTAAACATAGTAGTAACACTGTAAAGCACTTTTGTTTTAATATATTTACTATTGCTTAGTAATTTCACTAATTTTCTAACCTAATAAATCATCGTATTACCGTACGTAATAGTATAAAAATAATATATAAGCAGTGTAAGCTTAAACAAAGTTAATTATGATGGATAATCAGTTTGTAGTTGCAACGAACATTGTCGACAATCGCAAGATCTCAAACTGGACACTTCACCAAGCTTTCCAGACAAGTAAATTGTAGCAGCGTGCTTTAGAACGCCAAAAAGAATACAGGTCAAGTGCAGTTAACGTCTGAGTGTCATCTTGAGTAAACAGTGCTTGTTTAAGAAAGGCGAAACGTGACCCCTCCTCAGAATGTCAAAGAAGGGCGGGCACAGGCATTTTGTACATGATGCACCAGCCGAGACGTTTATTGTAATAGACGAGGACCAAACACAACATCTGTGTATTTTAAATTGGATAGGACGAGGGAATCCACAAGTTGAATCATCAACTGTTCAGACAGATAGGGCCTCATTCTGTACAACACTTTTAGCTTATCAAAGCAGGATCCCACTTGACTTGTTATATGATCCTTCAAACGCAGGTCACAGTCCATTTGCAAACAAAAGGTATACGAGCTTTATAGCCACGTTCGATGGGTCTATCCATGAGCGTAATAGGTAGACAGGTAACTAGTTGATTTGGGCTACCGAGGACCACATACTTTGAGACCAAGTAATATTTATTCACAGATTATAGGATACCAAAATACTTTTTTTATTTGTGTCACCTCTGATCACTAGAGATTGCAAACACGGCTTGCCGGGCCGGACCCGCCGAGTCCGGTGCCCATTTAGACATCCACCGGGCCCGGCTATTCATGCCAGGCGCGGTGACCGGGCCCGGCTATTCATGCCAGGCGCGGTGACCGGGCCCGGTAGGTACGAAAACTGCGGCACGGAAGCGCCAACTTGTAGAAAATTGAATGGCCGGGCCCGGTGGATGTCTAAAAGGGCACCGGGCCTGGCCGGGCCCGGTTTGCAATCGCTACTGATCACCCATGTGATTATATTCGCAGGTAATTATTGGACACTAAAGCGTTGCAAATATAGCCTAGGTGATATCACCTGGGTGATCAAAGTGGAATAGACCACATCGGTCTATGGAAAATACTAACGAGATCTGCTTTCAGTTTCTCCGTAGCACTTGCAATATCAGATAGTTTACAAGAGATGTATACTTGAATGTCGTCAGCATTACGTGAAATTTGCATTTCTTTATCTAATATTGTATGTCTGCAGTATATAAAATGAATAGTATCGGACCCAAAATAGAGCCCTGAGGAACACCAGTTTAGTGTTAGATAGTTTAGATGGCCCATTAATGGTCGTTACAACTAATCCCAATTCCAGCAAATATCATAAATGGGTAAATTGCAAAAAAAATAATTTTTTTAAAACGAAAAACCGACTTCCTCCCAAAACTCGAGCTTACTAAAGTAAAATTTAACTAAAGGGCAAATACGAGTATATATTGCGTTAAGCCGTGTACGAAGTTTAGGAGGCATAATATTATCAGATTTATATAATTTTTATATAAAATAGGCCACATGACAAAAGAGAAAAAGGACTAGGCTTCGAAACTTTACGTCTGACAATATGATGATTATGATGATAATGATGACCTCCGATCAATTTCGGTCATGGCGACCACTTCTAATCCTAGATATTACTAAGTTGGCGTTCATGCTCTCGGAGATGGCTTACATTTACATAGCCAATCTTCGCCCTGAACGCCCGCGCACACAGAGGACAGGTTAGTGCGCCATTATTGTATTATAGATAATGGCAGCAGGAGGACGAGTCTTTAGTTCATCACGTTTAGCGTCAAGATCAGCCTGACGCTGCTCCTCGAACTCGTGTACTTGCTTTATCACCGTCCTGCGCCACTCTGGTCGTTGTGCTGACAAAACTTCCCATTTAGATGGATCTATATTGCATCTCTTCATATGTCTTTTCTGAACATCTTTGTATCTGAGTATCTGTTGCCCGTCGCGTTTCCGCTTGCCCTCCTCCAGTTCAGAAAAGAAGATGCGCTTAGCCAATCTCTCCTCCGCCATACGAGACACATGACCGCACCACCGAAACTACCGACGCATTAAGTAGGCCTCAATGGCACTTACATTGGCTCTTCGCAATACTTCGGTATTACGCACTCGGTTGGACCATCTGATTCTCATGATGGATCGGAGGCACTTGAGGTGGAATCGATTCAGAGTGCGTATGTGGCGACGGTACATGCACCACGACTCGGAGGAATATGAGAGATTTGGCAGCACAACAGCCATGTACACACTTATTTAGGCAACATATAATTACACTCCTTCTTCCTGCCCTGTTCCCAATCATTTGGGGTCGGTGCAATATGTAGGTACTCTTTTTTCATTCATCCCTATTATCCGTCATCTCGTTATTCTCATGTCTACCTCTTCCTCTATAACCATCTTACTTCGGACACGGCTTAACGCAACATATAATTTCATGACTTAACACAATTATCTTCATCTTCATAAGCCTATTGCAGTCCATTACTGGACGTAGGCCCCCCCCCTGCCATAAGGGGATTTTGTTACTAAAAAGTTCCACTATCTGTTTTTCGGCGGCTCCATCATCAGACCCTCGTTTCCTTTATATTATGTGTAGCTGACCAAAATTCTCTATAAAAATCTAAAAACGGACTACTCGTGCCTTTTATATTTGAGGATATCCCTAGATTCCTTAGAGATTCCATCATCAGATGTTATGTTTTATATGTAGGTGATCAAAACGCTCAGTAAAAGTATAAAAACAGACTATATGTGCCTACAATATTCGAGGATTGCCCTCGATTTCTCCAAGATCCCATCATCAGATCCTGATATGGTGAATATGGGACCAACCTGGAAGTATACCATGACCAACTATAAAAAAAAATGAAATCGGTTCATAAATGACGGAGTTCTGAGGTAACACACATAAAAAATAAAAAAAATAAAAAAAAACATACAGACGAATTGATAACCTCTCTTTTTGAAGTCGGTTAAAAAAACGTTAGAAATAAAGAATAAAGGTTCAATACATAACTTAATTTCATATATTTTGTTAAATACGTTTAAAAAATTACATTATTAACAAACTAAAAGAAATAAATAATTTTGTCCTATAAATTATACAGGGTGTAACAAAAGGGGTATATTAAGCGAAAAGCTATGTAAATAGCCCACTAAAGAGAACCTATTTCCAAAATTTGAGACTCGAAATCACATGTTTATTTTTCAAGATTGTATGAAAATTCCTGAGATATTTAAAAATTCTCCATACTATCGGGAAAAATAAACATGTGATTTCGGATCTCAAATTTTGGAAATAGGTTCTCTATAGTGGGCTATTTATACAGCTTTTCGCTTAACATACCACTTTTGTAACACCCTGTATACATACATACATAAAATTCATGCCTCTTTCCCGGAGGGTAGGCAGAGATCACGGATCTCCATTTGGTACGACCCTGACACACCTCTTTCGCTTCATCTACTTTTATGATATTCTTCATGCACGTTCGTCGGTTTAGGGTGCTCTTGACCTGACCTTTCTCTAAAATTTCACCAATTTAATCTATAAATAAATAACATAAAAATCAAATCATCAGGATACGTTTACTTTTCTTTATAAAACTACACGTGTCCTTCTCGTCCGTGTTCAGCTTTGTGTATGGGAAAAAATACAGACGAGTTATTTTATACCGTTTAATATTTTTAGTTATATAAAGAATACTACGAACATTTTAATACTTTAATCAATAAATCAGGTCTCTCTATTAAAAACGGTTTTAAAAATATTTTTCTTTCTGGTTCTTTCATATTTGTTATTCAGCTTTGTTCATTGTTATTTAGTAGAACATGAGTTTTTATCTAGCAACACTAAAATCATATAACGTTTGTAGGTGGGGCTAGTTCTGCATGATGGCCATTTTGCTGGAGTTCTGGTTTTAGACGGTCTACAAGTGTTTTACTGAATTGTGTGGGAAAAATACACAAATTGGTTTCGTCTTCATAAACAGTTTTGTTTCATTTGTCACATATTTTAGGTTGTTTAACACACGAGTGTTTTGTTCCTTTTTGTTACATTTCTTTGTGACGTAACAAATATGAAATAACAAATATGAAGTAAAATCGCACTCATATTGCAAATAGAAGTTACACATAACTGGCATCTGTCACGCGGCGTTGCCCGTATTAAAAAAAATTATGATAATCAATATGTATAAATCAAAAAGTTCTTAAAGTTAACCTTTTATAAGTTATATGTTATTCCGTTATTCTCCCAAACATCTTGTATAACCATTGGAACTTAATGAAATGTGAGTCAGCAATTTGTTACAGAAAGTGGCACGCGGAAAGCTATCAAGAAATGCAAAAACGAAATCGCGAAAAGATTAAAAGCAACTATGTCAAAGTTTCCTTACTACCCAAGAGCCAACAAAAGTTAAGGAGAAAAACGTATCGAAAAAATTATCACAGTTAATTTTTAGGTTGATTTGCAATAAAATAACAATATATAATGTTAAGTAAGTTGAAAGTAATACAAACTAGACTTTCTGTCATTCTTTATTAAAATAATCAATCAATTAAATCAATAAAAAAATAATCAATTAAAATAATAATCAATAAAAAATCTTTTTACTCAATTATAAATTTACCTTTCAAATAGAATGCACAACATGAACTAGTCCTTATAGTTCATCTTTGTTATTTCTCTGTAACATCAAGTTATTTTCATCTTTGTTTCCTATTTGTTATATGTACATTTTTTTTTGCATTTTTCCAAATGCGAAAGTTTGTTTACTTGTTTTCTTTATTTATTCAACCATCTTGAAATTTTGCACACTTACTCGTACATAGATAGTAGTCCACGCGGAAGAGGTTGCAATAGTTAGTACTTAGATTAATGATAGGTCTTCGCTCCGCTCTGACTAGATGAAGTACTATCAATAAACAATAGCTCCGTGAATGCGGCAATTTTATCATGATTGATGACATGACTGACATGACAATCATCAATGACAATTTGCAAGGATGCTAGTATGCGTGAAGGATTGTGTTGCCAACTGCTTAACTGTTACCCGAATGAAGGAAAACTAATGCAGAAAGCAACTAAAACTTTGCAGTAAATTAAAATTGTTAATATTACGATATTAAGAGAATTGTGTGGTGTGAAAGTAGACGTACTCGTAGTGACAAGAATAGAGAAAGGTATGCTTCGATGGTTTGGTCATTTGGAGAAGATGGATGGAAGGCAATTAATGAAAGAGTATCTTACTTTACTGACAATGAAACAATAATTAATATTACTTTTTTAATGATATCATAAACATTAACTATTAAAAAATGCATCCTCGTCGAGATTAGATCCCAAAACTTCGTTTTTCTGAAACTTCAACTTTCTTCTCGACTAATTTGTACCCGCTACAGCAGTCCAACGATCAGAAATAACTGGATGAGCAGGAAATCTGCACCAAGCAAAGAAATTTTAGATGTTTGTTACTCAGTTATTTGTTTATGCAAAAACTAACTACCTTATTTAGATAAAAGGTCGATGGGCAAAATATCCCCACCGACCAATAAGGACCAGACGTATATCGTTAGAAAGCGCTTTTTGTGACTATGAATTCACAATAACTTGCCTTTTAAGTAAAAGAGGAAATCATTTTTTATATGCTAGTTTTTTAACTATAACTTTTTTCAACGCTTTGAGCATCACCCTTATAGTAACAATTGATAGTCACAAAAAGAGTTTTCCAACGATATAGGTCTGATCGTTACTGATCGGTACTCATACATTTTTGCCCATTATCCTTTGGTACTAATTTATCTCTATTTCATTGGAATTTCTAATGTGCACCTATCATTTACTCTTAGATAATAATAACAAATTCACATACTACAAAATCTGCACTCCGGGTAACTATTTTTTGTATCGGCGGCAACACTGAATGTCGTTTATTATTCATGATAATTTTATATTGAAATTTCATAATTATGAGATACTTACTGATGGTATGTGATCTCTAGTCTCTTTTTTATGCATTGTAGTATATTTTTTACACAATTTCACTATGCAAACAGAAATTTTACTACGAAATATGATTAAAATTTAATAAAACTGACAGTAGTTATCTTGGCATATTGTTGACAACTAGACTGTGGAGGTTTCGAGCTCGTATCTGACGTGTACGGCAGAGTATTTGTTGCTGAATTTATGATTAAGCCGAGTACTTCTACAGAGCGGAGCGAAAAATCCTTATTCTAAGAGTTAGTATATAATAAATAGTGCTTTCCTACATTTTAAAGGACCTGGAGGGCAATCGCGCAAAATGACAACGTTTACACTCGTAACTTTTCAACGGAACGTTTTTGGTTTTGTTTTGGTTTCATTTGATAAAGTTTCATGGCTCCTCCATACAATGGGCGAACTCTGACGAACTCGATTATGTAGAGGGCAGGTTTGTCGGCATTCGTCGACGATAGTCTAAGTTCGACGAGATTCGACGACGTTCGCCTATTTGTCGGTTTTTCGGGCATAATATATCAAAGGGATTCGACGGTTGATTCGTGGAGGTGCCCGCACGAAATGTGCATAACATACAACATAACGTTTTTGGTTGTCGTTTAGCTTTTAGATTAGCTTTGCACAATTGCCCTCCTGGGGGGCAATTCATGGAAATTTTTGAGCTGAAACGCAACCACTAATAAACCGTTAACGAAACGCGGTGCGAAGCACCTACGCTTGAGTAATAAGGTATATTTTAGTAAGCATCGGTCACGATTATAACAGAATCAAAAAAAAAATCTGTCTCGTACTGAAATATGTCTAATTACGTCACCGTAAAGTAATCATTGCTTTGTTCTGAGTGTCTACAATGGTTCGGTTTCGGCTTCGTTCTAACTCGAGACTTTTCGAGAATTCCCCTTGATATAAATAGGTATAATAACAAGACCTGTCAGTGTAGTCTCGATGGACTGGCCATACAAATGGAGGTTCAACTTGGTCTTACTACTCGAAATGAAATGCTATGAAGCGTCTGAAGATCATCGAATTTTCAAGCTAACTACCTGCTTTTTTTACACATTATTACCATCATTAGTCTTTATTAAAAAAAATACATGAAAACACGACATTATATTGTATATTGCAAATATTTTATATGAAAACTTTTTTTTCCATCAACCTCATACGTCGCAAACTCGCGACTCTACCTATAGAGGCTTGTTTATTGTAATAATTATCTTGTGATTAAAGTATTCGATTATTTCATAAACAAAAGTTTAGTAAAAAGGTTTAAATAATAAATAAACTTTAAATCTAAATATTTTCTAATATTTCAAACAATGCTTTTGCTTGTTCATCTAACAATTTGTCAGTATTAGTATTAATTTTAGGGACTGATTCTTTAGCTATTTTTGTAATTACTTATATTATATTTATCCCTTTTTAAGTTTTAATTCTTCTCTTTTGTGGATTTCCCTTAACAGTTTAACAAACTTCGCTTGTTGTAAGTTTAAATTCACAAACCTTTTGTGTTGTTGCTTTATCTTCAGAGGATCTTGTTTCGTTCTCATGTACATAATTTATTCTTTTTCACGTGACTCTCTTGCTGAGTCTGTGTTGTATATCTTTGACTTTTTATTTTTTTTGTTTTTTAATACCTGTTTTAATAATTTATACTTAGCTTTGACTCTATTCAGTTCTGATTCTATAGATCCATCACCTTCTGATTCACTATTTGTATACACTCTATCGTAAGATTCTTGTTTTTTTCTTGTGTCTTTCCTTTCTGATTCTTTTTTGTATATTTTGCTGTCTGATTTTCCATTTTGCGTTGTATCTTCATCTTCAGATATCACTTTTGTTTGTAGTTTTTTGACTAAAGTTACAATCTTTTCCCGGCTGGAGTCTGTTTCGCTTTTTTCGTTATTGTTGAGTTTTTGGTTTTCATTGTTATGTTTACTTTTTGACTTATCTCTAACATGCGTCTTTGTAAGTTCTTTTTGTTTTTTTGATATCAGTTTATTGTTCATTTTTTCACCATCTTTATCACTATCTTCAACAATAGCTTCTTTAATAATTAACGGTTGATTTTTTAGTTTATCTCTATTTAGCTGATATGTATCGTCCACCATAATTTCCATACTTGAAGATTTTTTAGTCTTGATAACTTCTTCTTCGGGTTTATATGTTTTGACAATTTCAGATATTTTTTTTACGTCTTTGGTTGTTTTTTCATTTAGATTTGCGTCTGTGAAGTTTTGTGTTTTGTTAACTAGTTTTAAATTTGTACTTTTATTTGTCTTGATTACTTCATCGTGTTCAGGTGTTACTTTGTGGTAATTTATTTTGTTCTTCTTTAAATTATCACTGGTGGTAGATTCTTTGATTGAATTATTTTTTTTCCCGTTTATATCTTCTACATATACCTTAATTTCTTCAGTAAGTGTATTATTTGTGTCTGATAATGTATGCACAATGTTTGAATTATTCAAGTAAGACTCGACTTGTTTTTGAATATTAAATTTTTGCTCGAGTGTTTCACTTTCAAGTTTATTCTTAGAGTAATTATTGGTCTTCAATTCTTTTATCTTGGAAGAATCTTCGTTATTAAATACTTTTCGAAGTGTTTTTTCTTCTCGTTGTGAATCAGCTGTTTTTTCATTTTCTGTTTGTGTTCCAGTAGTATCGGACCGTACATTTACTTGTGTTTCTTTAATATTTGATTCTTCATCCGGTTTTGTTTCTTGATTTTTGATTTCATCGTATTGGGAGCTGGTTAAACTTGAATTTTCTGATTCATATTCTGTAAATGGAATGTTTTCGTATTCGGTGTCTGTGTTACTTACTTGATATTGTTCGCCTTGATTGGCATCATCCATTACTAGTGCTCTCCGTTGTTTTGGATCAATTGATTCTTTTTCAGTTAGCATTCCATTAACTTCAGATTCCGTTTCTGTATTTACGTCACTTTGAGATATATTTGGTTGTAATTCGAATTTAGATGCAACTTCTAATGCGATATCTTCTGTGTCATTCTTAAGTGAATTGTCTTTATATGCCACGTGCTTTTCAAATTCATTTTTATGTTGTGCTTTAAGATCTTCAAAACTTTCTTTTGTATCTTGATACACTTTTTCGACAAATGTATCATTGTCTTTTAAAGTTTGATTTCGAAGTATTTCATCAGTTTCACTCTCAATGATATGGTGTATTTTATTGGGTTTATTTTCTTCTTCATTTACAATTGTTACATTATCTTCAAAACCCTCTTCTTGTTGTGTGGTTTGTTCTTGAGAATTTTCTTTAGAGTCTTTTTGCTCTATTTCAAGGAATGTGACATTATGGGTTTTCCCCTCTTTTAGTTTTTCCTGGTCTGAGTATTTCTTGTATTGTTCGTCATTGTTCAATTCATCCATAATATTGTAGACACTGCTTGTGTTATTTTTTTTAAATGAATGTTTTTTTTGTCTTTTCAATTTTCTTAAAAATAAATTCATGGATTGTTTTTTTCTAACTTCTTCAATTTCAGTGCCGACAGTTGATGAATTATATAATTTTTTTGGAAAAGTATTTTCATTCTTATTATAGTAATCTAGCAAAAGTGATACATCGTTTATGTTTACTAAATCACTGACTCCGGCACTTTCTAGCATACGAACAAAAGTCGACATGTTTAAGCTTTTATTAAATTCATTGAGTGATGACGCATTGGCTCGTATTTTTTTGGTTTTCTTATGTTTACTGTTTCCTGTAGAATTTTCCATAGATTTTGAAGTTTCTTTAAGATTTTTATTATTTTTATTAGGCCCTTTCCTTGATTTTCTTTTTTTCTTTTTATGTTTTCTTTTAGACCTTCTGTTATTTTTTTTTGATTTTTTTCCTCTTTTTCTTTTTCTACGTCTTTGTTTCCTTTTTTTTGATTTTCGTCGTTTTCTAGACTTTCTAGACTTATGTGGTTTTTTAGTCGTGGTATTTGTTGAACTTAGTGGATTATCAATAGGGTTTTGTCCTTCCAGTAATGACCCACCTCTAGCGCCATTAGTTCTAGCATCGCAATGACATTTTATTTTTCTTCGTTTTGGACAAGGGCAGGGTTTAAGGGAAGGTGGTGTTTTAGGTTTTGGCGTTGTCGGAGGGCATGGGGGAGCAAGCGGCTCAGGGGGCTCTGGCGGCTCTGGAGGAGTTGGTGGAATAGGCGGTGAAGGAGGCGTTGGCGGTGTAGGGGGCGTAGGGGGCATGGGGGGAGTTGGTGGAACAGGAGGTATTGGCGGTATTGGCGGTGGAGGTGGGACTGGAGGTAAGGGGGGTGGTAGCGGAATTGGTGGAATAGGTGGTGCAGGAGGTAGAGGAGGCGGCGGTGGCGGAGGTGCAGGTGGTATAGACAATACTGATATAGGTGGCGGTATTTGCAACGGTTGTTGCATTGGCATTTGCATTGGTGTTTGCATCGGCATTTGCATCGGCATTTGCATCGGAATTTGCATAGGCATTTGCATAGGCATATGCATAGGCATTTGAATAGGCATTTGCATAGGCATTTGCATTGACATTTGTATAGGCTGAGCTTGTGGTATCTGAATTTGAGGATTTTGTGATTGGTATTGGTACTGTTGGTTGCGCCTGGTTATTTGTCTCTGTAGAGGTGTATGCACCGTCTTCGGCATTTTGTTCTTCACTTCACTTTGTTTCATCTCACTATCTTCAAATTTTTCTTTTTCGCTAAATTCGTGGGAGGTTTCATCATCCTTCTCAAAGTCTGTATGCATGCAGTTAACTGCCGTATGCAGAATCAACATACAGATAACCTAAAAAATTTGGAGATTATTATGCATTGCTTGTACATATTCAATATTATTAAAATCATTATTACTTACATACCTGGAATGCATATTTCATTTTGTTAAATCACACTTGCGCTTTACTGATTACGTAAAATTTGATCACGCAAAATGTACACTTCTACATACAGGTTCATTGGTAAACTGCAAGTCTAATAGCAAAAAGGTGTATTGATAGAAAAGTTTACATCACAGTTGCGTAAAGTCATTTTGCGGAGCAATTGAATAACAACCTGTAATATTGAAGTTATAAACCTGCATAAACACGTTCCCAACTCTACATAATTATAGCATACACTGTCTACCAAAATACACGCTAGAGACCATGGCTTATAAGCTCCTATGCATGCTCATGTCAGAGAAGATAAAAAAAGGCCCTGTATCAGTACACAAAGCGACTAAAATCTTATTAGGTATTTTAAATTGAGTAAGAATGTGAAAACTAAAATAAATAATCTGATTGCTTACGAATTTTGTAAAATTATTTCTTTAACCAGGTTTTCGGCAGATTCAAATTTAGGGCAATTTGGTTATGCGTACTGGTAGGTAATGGAGTATTAACCTAGTTTATCATTTACATTCATCATCATCATTTCAGCTCTGGGAAGTCCACTGCTGGACATAGGCCTCCCCCAACAACCTCCATACCGACCGGTCGGAAGCAGCCTGTATCCAACCGACGCCCGCGACCTTGGCCAGTTCGTCCGTCCATCTCGTGGGTGGCCTTCCCACGCTGCGTTTGCTAATACGTGGTATTCACTCTAGAACTTTCCGGCTCCATCAGCCATCAGTTTTTCGAGCTATGTGCCCTACCCATTGCCACTTTAGCTTGCTGGACCGTTGAGCTATGTCATTGATCTTTGTACGTCTGCGGATCTCCTCATTTCTGATTCTATCACGCAGAGAGGTCCCGAGCATAGCTCTCTCTATTGCCCACTGTGCGATCCTGAGCTTCTTTATGAGGCACTCAGTTAAAGACCACGTCTCGGCACCGTAGGTCATCACCGGCAGCACGCACTGGTTGAATACCTTCGTCTTTAAGGACTGAGGTATCTTGGACACAAATACGCTTCGTAGTTTTCCGAACGCTGCCCAGCCGAGTTGGATTCACCGATTTACCTCCTTCTCAAAGTTGGTCCTACCTAGTTTGACCGTTTGTCCTAGGTAAACATACTCGTCAACAACTTCGAGCATCGAGCTCCCAACTAGTATAGGAGTGGGCGGCACATGGACGTTCGACATGATCTTTGTCTTGTTCATGTTCATCTTCAGGCCCACCTGTTGGGAGACTCGATTGAGGCCGTCGAGCATTATGCTGAGATCCTCCAGCAATTCTGCAATGACCACGATATCGTCTACGAACCGAAGGTGAGTGATGTATTCGCCATTGATATTGATGCCGAGTCCTTTCCATTCGAGGAGCTTAATGGAAGGATCATTTACATTATTGTATAAAATATCGTAGAATATTCGATCATTGGACTATGCTATAAATGCAGTGACGCATCGATTTTAAATTGCGAGTACCCTAAATTGGCAAGATCACCAACAATAGTTGGGTGTCATCTTGGATCGCAACCTGAGTTTTTGGTCACATGTGGAGTCAGTGACAGTGAGGGTAAGAAAACTCATCTACGTCTTCATGAATTTAAGACATGTTGCCGATAACAGTAAAACTGTTTATATTGCCCTCTGTCAATCTCTCCTTCTGTACTGCATCACGTTTTGGGGGGTACTGAAAAGACAAAAATAATCGCACTAGAGAGAGCAGTTAGAGCTGTTTTAAAGGTTAGCTCTTTCCGACCTTTTCCGACACTTGAACTATTAAAAGTTTGTAATATCCTATCGGTTCGTCAACTTTTTATTCTGCACACTATCCTCAAGGCCCACCCTTAAACAAAATATGACGCTAGTATGTGTAATATTATGAGAAGACGCTATACAATCAAATATGATACTCCATACAAATCTAAGTTCATACAAAAATTCTTTCCATTCCTGGGGAGTTTTCTATATAAGAAATTAAATAGAATTCTTAATATACATCCTCTCCCGACTCCTAGGTACAAACAAAAGCTATTTAACTGGCTAATAAAGCTGAGTTATGAAGACACAGAGGATCTTTTAGAATATGACAGATGATCGTCCAGGTGACCTGTATTGTATGTTATTTTGTTTATTTGAGCACTTAGGTACTCTAAATGCTTACTTTGGCATTCTGGGTGACAAAGAAGTAAAATTAACTGAGTATGTATAATTTAAAGGCAGTATAAACAGTATAATCTTCATGTAAAACAACAACCTTGGCTGAGAAAAGTCATAAAAAGAGAAAAAGACGTGCCTGAGATACAGGGTTTCCCTAGTTTGGGTGCCAGTTGCTCATGAAATTGTGTATCTTGCTTAGCTGATATGCACCCTCAAAATTTGTTGTAAACTCCAATGCATTTGTAAGTTAAGTTTTTTGATCAATAAATTATTATTATTATTATTACATACGTATGGTATCGTGGGTACTAAGCAACTGTATATAAAATTCATAGATAAGTATAGAAATATCCAATATCCATTATATCAATATAAGTTCCTATACGCAGAAACAAATCCATTGATGGATCAATAAAATTAATCAATGGGTTATAATGAAAAAGACGTTCCACTCTAATCCAGTCGCCAGCCGGTTTTATACCAGTGGAATAGAGTGCACTAAAATGTGGAATCTAATATATCAATGGATTTGACAAATGGATTAAAGTGGAATAGACCCCCGCGTCCATAGCCTAGTAGTTCCGATTTGAAAATAGCACAGGGTGTCTTCACCTGTAACTTAAACAAACGTAAAATCATTTACAATTTTCAAAAGTTTCAGATTTGGAGAATTCCTATACAAGACAGGAATGTTCATACAATCTTAAAAAATAAATATGGTGATTTCGAGTCTCGTATATAGGTTCTCTATAGTGGGCTATGTACATAGCTTTTCGCTTAACATACCCTTTCTGTTACACCCTGTATAGTATGTGTGAAAGAAATAAAAATAATATAGTTATTTCATTGTAATAAGCAATAAGTCTGTTCTTACCTCTTGTATTTACATACATATAGGTACATACATATAATCACGCCTTTATCCCTTATGGGGTAGGCAGAGAACCAAGGGCCGATAGAACCACATGGTGCCACTTTTGAACAATTTTGAGGGTAGGTATAGTTGATGTACAAGTTCTTGTATTTATATTGTGCATATTAGACATTTTATTAAATTCATCCCTTAGATTAATGATTGGTCTTCGCTCCGAGCGAATCATTATTCTAAGATTTATCCAAATTCTTATGAACACTTATCTTTAGCAATCTAACCAGTACTGACTAAATTTATTTTACTAACATTAAATATTTACAAAAGGGTATAAATTTCTATAACTAACTAAAAAACTACTTACGGCTAGCGTGTATATGGTAGATCGGTCGGGATGGTCAACCGATCTCCGTTATCAGGTAGCGTGCCTAAAATGCTGGCTGCGTTTCCGCGGTGGATTGCTATACTTATTCTTTGGCCTAAGTAGCAGCCAGGATTTCGGTCACGTGTAGACTCCACGAGCCGCCCGGCCAGGTCCTTGTAAAATTGGAGCGCCGCTGGTCCCCAAGCGTCTCCATGCCAAACGGCGCAAATAAGTAGCCCCTATCGAGGCTGGAATATTTATGCCGTTTGAGGGATTCCGCAGCTTCGGCAGCGCCGCCTGCTTTTTGCGACGTTTCAGGAAGGTGGGAGGGCGCCAGTGTATCTACGCATGTAGCGTCCCACACTAGAGGCCGTCCCATTGTAATAATATGTTCCAGTTTTATTAAATAAATTTTATGTATTTTAATATATGTATCTAACTTACTTATGGTTGTAAATCAAAGGATTTACACTTAAAATCAAATCAAAATAAATTTATTCACAACTATAACTTTGCTATTACTATTTGCCATTAAAACAATAATAAAAAAAATATCGTCGGTCTAATTATCAAAATGCATAACTCGAAAAAAATCTGGTAATACGATTCTACGCCAGATGGCATTAAAAGTAAAATTTCGATTTATTTTTTGGAGTTACGCATTTTGATAATTAGACCGACGATATTAAAACATTTATAAATGTTGTGAAATGGCCTCAGTGTAGCATATGCAGGATAGGAAGCCTGCGCTGATATTCTGCTGAGAGCACTGATGGACACAAGTAACTTCTTCCTACTTATTTACACACAAAATCACAAATAGACACAGATTACGAATAAATACACGAATACACTATAATAATGTTTTACATTATAATACTACGCATATAATATAATACACAAAATACTAACTCATAGATATAATATTCTTTATAACATTTATAGATACAAAACACAAATAGACACAGATAGGTACACGAATAAATACACAAACACACTATAATAATGTTTTATATTATAATAAGTAATACACATACCTATAATACATTTAATACATAAAATACTAACTCATAGATATAATATTCTTTATGACATATACAAACACTTCGACATCATATCAGTTTTTTTCCATTAATATAAAAAAATATATAAATGCACCGCATTCCCTCGTTTCATACCATATCTACCTATATACCTATAGGTATTTTACTGTCTATGCTTGTAATATTATCGAGATTTTTTTCATGTTTTATTTTGTTAATTTTACGTACAATCTTCCTTAATACATTCTTCCTTCTGGTTTCTTCTATTGGTGAAGACGTAGTTTCTGTCGGTGGTAAATCATTTGCACCATTTTTGTCATTATATTCCGAAGGTTTATTGATCAACTTAGCTGTCTCCTGTGGCTTAATATTGCTCAAATCAAGTTGAAAACCAAATTGAGGATTACTATTCAATATTTTTTTACTATCTACAAAAGACTTGTGGGGTTCGAAGTTATCGTCTATCTCATCTTTCTGATCAGTGTTTCTACTAGATTTCAAAAAACCATCTGCTATAACTTCATCGAAATTAATATCATAAGCGTTATTATTATTATGTTCAAAAGTTTCAGTGTTCGTATTCGCGTTATTTCTTATATAGACATCATTTAAATTATTATCATTACCAAACTTAGCGGTTTTTGTATTGACATCATCATGTTTGTTTGCAATGTAATCAACGTTATCGTCAAAATCATCATTAGTCATTGCTAATTCCGAATTTTGATTATATATTCTATTAGTGGTATGTTCTATTTCATGTCCGGATTCGGAGTAATGATTAAATAAAACTTGATCATCATAGTTAAAGTTATTATATTCACTGTCTGTTTTGTGCACGTAGGTGTGACTAGTTTCGACATTGTTATTTAATGCATCGTGTTGGTTGTGAGGATCATTAAATATTGAATTATTTTTAGAGTCATCGTATCTATTTTCATTGATTGGCTCATAATTATTATGAAAGCCATCATTATTATTAAATATAGGGCTTATTCCAGATTCACCATATTTGTTGAATTCGTGGTGCTGTTTGTGGTTGACATTCTTAAGTTGATCATTATCAACATAATCTTCATCATAGTAGTTATCACCATTTTTTTCAAAATTATTGTTGTAGTGTTGTAATTCTTCATTTTGAAAATTATTTATATCATGAGTTTCGACATTATAATTTGATGGAAAGTTTTCGTTATTGTCAGCGAATTCATCATGTTCAGTATTTTGATTTGACATTGTGTTGTCGTTGTATTGTTTAAGATTATGATTTTCACCATTATTGTGATCATTACCAAACTCTCTTTTATTATATTCAATATTATGATTATAATTATCATCAAACCTTATATTATTTTCAACATTATAATTAGTATCTACACCATTATTATGTTTAGCATTTTGATTTGGTAAATCAGTTTCGTAAGTGTTGGGATCATAATTAATTTCATCATTGTTGTTAATATCTATATCATTATTATATTCCACATCCCTGATTTGTTCACTGTTATTATTGTAGGCATTATTTTCAGATACAGCATCTTCCTCGTTATCGTTGGCATTGTTATAATTATTTTCATCAATATTAGTTTCTTCATTATTTTTTGTAGATATTTCATCGGAATCTGATTTGTTTTTGCCCTTATCTTTATTTGTGTTCCCGATTTTGTGACTCGATCTTCTACTTTTTACCTTTTTATTTTTTTTATTTTTCTTTGACTTTTTGTAAGATTTACTTGATTTAGGTATATCTTTTGTCTTACTTTCATTAGACATAGCCGTGTTATTATTCTGAGTTTTAGTTGCTGGATTTGGATTGGACTTTGATATTGTTTGCTGCTTTCTTCTAGCTCTTAAGCCTTTTGTACGCCAGGGTCCTCGTGAAACATGAACAGAACCTGTTTCAAATTCGCAATTGCATTTAACTTCTGAGTTAGGACACTTTGTAGGACAAGGGATTTTCATAAGAGGAGGAGCTGGCGGTGGTGCAGGAGGCGGTGGAGGCGGCAGCGGTAGTGGAGGTGGTGGGGGTGGTGGTGGAGGTGGTGGTGGAGGTGGGGGTGGAGGTAGTGGTGGAGGGGCAGGTACTGGTTGCGGTGGTGGGGGAGGAGGTAGTGGTGGAGGTGGAGGCTGTAATTGTTGTAGCGGAGCCGCGGGTGGAGGAGGTTGAGGTGCTGGTGGTATCATTATTTGCATTGGGGGTGGTGCTTGAATAGGCATGTTTTGGGATATGGGCGCTGGTATAGGCATGGCCATAGGCAAAGGCATTGAAATAGGCATAGGAATAGAAGAAGTTATAGGCATATGCATCAGATGTGGCGGAATTAGTGGAAATGGGTACCGCTTTGACATTGGATGATGTCTTGTAGGCTTTGGCGGCCATTGCGGTCCGAATATAGGATATGGTGGGAAGGGAGGTGGTAGCGGAAAAGGTGGAGGCCGTAGAAATGGTGGTCGAAGTTTTGGTGGTCTTGGTGGTGGTGGTGGCGGAGGTGGTGGTGGACCAAGTGGAGGTCGTGGAGGTGGTGGTGGTGGAGGAGGGGGAGGAGGAGAGGTTGGCTGAGGTGTTGGTGGTGGTAACTCTATGTATATAGGTTCAGGTGGGTCTTGTGGTTTGGCAGTTGATGGTGCAGGTAACTCTATATATATCGGTTCTGGTGGTGGTGGTGGTTGTGGAAGTGAGAGTGGTGGAGGCGGAGGTGGAGGTTGGAATGGTGGTGGCGAAGGTGGGGATGGTGGAGGTGGTTGTTGTGGCATGTACACATTATTCGACGGGGATGGTAAAGGTAAGGGCTGTGGTTGACCTGCAGGTACCGGTGGCATGAACATAGGCGGTAGCTCTGGTAGTGGCATATACATTTGTGGTTGTAAAAGAGGTGACCCAAAATTTTGTGATGATCGCCTAGTCATTGTAGGAGGTGGCACTATATGCATTGACATAGGACCTTGTTGTGGCATTTCAAACATTTGATTGTGCTCATTAGAGGCTTCATTATTGGCCCATCCAGGGATTTGAGCCTCTAGTTGGTCATTATCAAACGCAGAAGTTTGATCGGCATCGAATGGAAGGTTATCCTTATCACTAAGTTCGTAATTTTCGGCACCAACGTCATCAAATGTTTGGTCTGCTGCATAACCTTCATATGGCTGTTGTACTTCATCTTCGAGTTGCTCTTTTTCTTCATCAGTATCTTTTGATTCTTCTACTTCATTATAGTGAGTAACTTCGTCATCATCCGCGCCTCCTTGATTTGATTCAATATTATCGTCATGTTCTAGGTATCCTTCATCATCTAGGCTGTATATTTTAGAATATAGGAGACACATTAAGATACACTGAAAATATTAAAAATTTATGTTTAAAATTTTTATAAAGTTAATAAGTATAACAATAAAAAAAATTACGTAATGCAAGCAATTTACTAACTTGCCAAATAAAATTCATTTTGCAATACACTAAACGCGTTTTTAGTCGATGCAAAGCCCATTGTGAGTAAGTTATGTACTTACCTATACTTTTTTCAAAACATGGTTCATACATAACAACGGTAAATACTGCTTACATTCTTATTATGAAACTTTTGGTTTCAAGTAAGAAGTGGGTTAAGATTAGGTAGATTGTAGTTATAGTAGGTAGATTAGACCTTTATGATTCTTTGGTCCTGTCTTTGGTACATCCTGCTATACATCAGCTAAGTTTATAGTACTTATGATCGGCCTTATTAGTTTAGAATTGCCGTTTTTTAGCGATTATTCCTAACCTGACCCGAAATCCTAACTCGGTCGCGTGTTAGGTTAGGGACATGAAAAAATAAATAAATTGATCCAAACCTTACCCTCTTCCTCATCTGACCCAACGTATCGTTCCTATCGTAACCCGAATTGTGATATAGGAAGGTTTTCCTCTTTTTCTTAAAATAAAACTACCTACGTATCAAATCAGAATATAATGTACTTATATTTATACAATAATTTTAATAATATAATGTGGTCGATTCCGGCAGTCACACACTTAAACCTAAGTTTACGTAAAAATATCTAAATTTAAAATGAGTATAAATTAAGTACATTTAAAGTCATTGTACGCGTAAATTCATGTATTTTGATCAAATTGGAGAAAAACCACGCCTAAGATATTCTACTTTAAAAAAGGAACATCATAACATCATTTAAATCACGATAAAACCTATCAATTTCTGCTTAAAATAATAAAATTGTTGTTTGAATTTTTAATCTTAGTCGCTAAAGCTATTCTGACCGCACACTTTATCCTAAACCTAAAAATCAAACACTTGTAAATTTAATAATCTGTGTTGCCAGTATATGCCGTCAAAAAAAGAAAAGAGTGAACGAAAGAGCAAAAAAACTTTAACTCTAAAAATGTCGATAAATGAGGATAGTACTAGATTTCTAATCTTACATTAATACATGTTGGATAATCACTCGTAAAATTATTATAATATTACGTTTTAACAACTTATCATACTGAAGCGCTGACGACTCCACTTTAACAAAGATGCATACTTCTAACTGATTTACACATAATTTAGGTTTAAATTATCACTGTCATTTTTTGGAGTCTGCCGTCGACCAGACATAATTTAGGACTTAACCGACTTCATTCTGATTGTGTCATGGAGTCGGAGCGCGCTGCGCGCTGGCAAAGCCACACATACGGCAAAATTCGGTGTAGTAGGCAAAGCACGCGTTTATGCAGTTTCCTATTCTTAGTTTTACTTTGAATTTTAGTGTCGGTCAGTTTTTTAAATTACATTTATTTATTTGGCTGGAACCGACTCCAAAAAATAAGTGATAATTATAAATATTTAAAGATGACTTTGTTAAAGTATTAGGTATTTAAGTTGTAAATATTTAAATAATTTTAGATATTTAATATGTATTAAGTAGATAAATTAGTTTCGTTATTTATCACTTTTTAGTTAAAGTTTTTGTCGTTTGTGTTTTTTGAAGTCGGTAGTTTTTTTTTTAAAGTCAGTTTATTTCTCGATTTTTTGTTGTGTTAATGAGTTGTGAACTTAAATAGATGCTAGTTTATACACTTAAGGGTTTCATCGTTATCAACCCAGGAGTAGCTAGTACCTACTCGTATAAGTATCACGTTAGCCCTACATATATAGTTTCCATCGACCAATTGCAGTACCTATCTGTCCCCTAACTCCTAACCGTTAAGGAGTTCTGTAGCTTCATCATCAGCACAGCAGCATCAGATGTTGATTCGAGTTACACGTTTGCCCTACATACTACTAAGTAGTTTCCATCGACCAATTGCAGTACTGTGGAGTTCTGTAGCTTCATCATCAGCACAGCAGCATCAGATGTTGATTCAAGTAACACGTTATCGACCCTACTATCTCCCAACTCCTAACCGTTAAGTTCTGTAGCTTCATATCAGCACAGCAGCATCAGATGTCCATCGACCAATTGCAGTACTGTCTCCATCATCAGCACTTCTAACCATTAAAGATCGACCAATTGTTCTGTAGCTTCATCATCAGCACAGCAGCATTAGATGTTGACACCCTGAAGCATATACCTGAGTAAGACATGATTACGTAACAAAAGCACCATACGAGCGTACAATTTTCGATGATTGCCCTGGATTTCTCCTGGATCCCATCATCAGATCCTGACCTGATGAAAATGGGACCACCTCAGAAGTGAACTCTAATCAACAAAAAAATTTTGAAAACCGTCTATATTTAACGGAAATATCGGTGAACATACATAAAAAAAATATTATACATACAGACGAATTGAGAATCTCCTCCTTTTTATGAAATCGGTTAAAAACTAATGCAATACTATTTTTTAATATTACTATGCAGTTTGTTCATGTATAATTTAGATATAATATAATAATAAAAACTATTTTTCAAACTGCATCTTTTTTAATACATTGTCATTTGTGGCAATTAGGAAAAACTAAGCTACATTAGCGAACCGTAGCTTTGTGCACAGCTTTGCCTCTTTTACCCCGAAAATAAATTAATGATAGTTGGAATTATATTTTAAAAGTCGTGAACTCTGATGAAAAATCAAACTTATTCACTGGTTATATGTATAAGCTGTGGTTAAAAGATGAGAAGTTAATTGATGTCTGGTATGTAAGCGTAGAAAGATACAGGACAACAAATTGTCTTGAAAGGTAGCATAATAGGATTAATAATCAGAGGAAATTGCAATTCAGTCAGTTTGACGGCCGATTGGTGTAGTTGGTAGTGGCTCTGCTCGCTGTGCCATAGGTCCTGGGTTCGAATCCCGGTAGGTGCAAATATTGATATGATGAATATTGATGTTTGTTTCCTAGTCATGGATGTTTCTATACTTATCTATACTTACCGTTACCGTTGCTTAGTACCCATGACACAAGACCTTATGGATCTTAATGTGGGACTAAGTTAATGTGTTGTGAAGTGTGTGAATATTTATTTATTATTATTATTTGTATCTCTTTTGAAATTCTCGGGACTACAGAGTCCCGGTCCTTTGAGAGGCGTGCATCGGGCCGTAGCCAAGATGTAGAGGCCCTTTTAAGAGAACTTTAATATGGTGTTGGATACACATGACGGATACCATCGCCGAACGCACAATATGATACACCCGGCGATGGTCTCCGCCATGTGCAAGACTATTGGAGTGCAGAGCTCTGTCATGCGATGGGAAACAAGGTCATGGGCTATGGGGCTGAATTTTGGGTGGGGTTGGAAAATCGGGCTATTGAAGGAGACTAACGGACACCTGCCATTACAACCAAGTCTCATAATTGTTAGGTGGCAGGCGGTGACTCGCCAACTCATTTCATGGGCCCCCTGAAACGGCCGCACGCACGGAGCGACAAAGGGGGCAACATTTGGTGAGCGGCTAGGGTGGAGGGGTGCCCCTGGACTTTAAACCGAAGCCAACTCGCCACTTACTGACGGGCACGTCCACCCTCGAGCTGTCATAGCTCTCGCGACTCCACTCTGCCCGGCCGGCGAAGGCAAGGCAGAGGTGGGGGAACTGTTCCTCGTCAGATCTCACTCCGGCGCCGGAGATGAGGAACAGGGTCTTCCCCCGGGAGCACTTCAGGTCCGTGGGAACGCTACCTCCCAACAGCTCGCCACAAGCTGCCCTGCGGGCTTATTATTATTATTATTATAGTTTTGAATGCTCTGAAATGTGATTCGGACTTAAACATTGTTAAAAGCAAATATTGAAATGAAAAAAGAAGCAAACACTTCATTAACAGAGAGTTATGGATTTTGAACGTTATTGACCAAGTTATGAAAGGAAAAAAAAAGAGTGGAGAGCCTTAGTCAGATCCAAAGTCGATGACTTTGAGATCCAACGGCAAGAAGATATTGACACCAAACGGGATCTTAAGAAAACCCGGCCACCTGCGGCAATAATAATTACATATATTGATGGTGTGCTCGCATATCCGCAATTTCTGCGGACTTTTGTCAACAAAATTGGATATTTTAGCCATATGCGAGCACATCAGCGACACATATTGCAAAATACCTTTTTTGCACGATATTAATAATGGCAACAGGCAGGCACTTGAAATATTCACAAAATACTCAGTTATATTTTTACTTTCATTATTGTTGTTTACCTAGTCAATGGTACGGAACCTTTCGTGCGCGCGGCCTGTTTTGCAAAATTTTGGTTTATACGATCTACCTATAGATGAGCACGGGGTCAATAAGATAAATGTCAAAGTCTTAGTACTTAACCAGATTAAGGGCGGATTTTTCCAAATGTCAGATACCCTTAAGAGGAGATAAAGTTGATGGTGTCTCTATCATCATCAAGTTTGAGAGAAAGACAGCATCAACTTTATTCTTCTGATAGGTTACCTGACGTTTGGAAAAATCGGCCCTAAGTCTATGTAATATGTCATATATTACTCGAATTACGGTAAATCCTCAGATTTTCGAGTAAAACCTAAGATTTACCAACTCTTAATGGTAAAAACCTGAATGATTTTGCGATTCGCACTTTTCCCACCGTTCACGTGGTAAGTCCTAGGATTTACATAAAGGCATGGTAAATGTTGAAAATAACATATTCAGGAAAAAATATAAAGTTGTTTTAAAGGATCTATTTTGTCTCATAATTTTTTATCCTTAATCTGACGTGTAATAATGTTTTGTGACACAATTGTAAGTCCTAACGGGCCTAACCTAACTTAACTGTCTGGCGTTGTTAGTCTAATCTAACCTATCCTAACCTAAGATTATTAATCTTTGTTTTATTCCCTAAATCTTAATACTGATTTTACTAGTAAAACCTAACATGTACTAAATTTACTTTGTAAAAGCTCGAAAAAATGTACCATTTTCACAAATCCTTACATTTAACAACCCATTTCGGTAAATCCTAAGACTTACTCTAAATCGAGCTTTAAGTGCACTAACGGACGTAAACAAAAAAATCCAATTTTACCCGACCCTGTAGGAAATTTTGTAAAATATAAGTACAGTCTCAGTGCCCTAATACAAATATACACACATGCAACACACATACATTCTATTTCTTTAAATTACAATGACATATCGAAAATTAGGTCAAGAAGTTTTCTGAGTTTCGATCTGAAAAAAAAAACGCTGAAAGGAAAGTGCTCATAATAGGAAGGACGCCATTTTATTTATCGGTTCTCCTCCTTCACGTATACTTATTTTGTATCATACATTGTGCGCGCTGGTAATGGTTGGTTTTCCTCCGTGGCTAATGTAAGGCTGGAATCTGTAATGTTACCTAGATTACATAACAATGTAACGTACTTACGAACATAATTACATTTTTACTTTTTTAGAGGTTGTTTCTATTTATGAAATTAAGGCACCTCATAAAATAACAATTTATGGTTGGTATTTGGATATGGACGTTCCTCTAATGTTGTGCGTTTCATCATATAGTTGATGAAATGAAATGATTATTTATTTGGTCAAAAAATGGTACAATAAAGTTATTATAACATTATTTGATCAGAGATATGTTTTTCCAAAAAATGTGGCATGCAAATATTTTAATTGATGGCGCTAGTTACTATGTGTATGACCACATTTTCTGTGTCACTGCATATAAAAATGTTAGTTCCGAAACCAGGCATAGGAAATATTCTATGAAACAGACTCCACCACATTGCCCTTTACTGGTCGTTCAAAAACAGTAGTAACACAAGAAAATATCGATGCTGTACGCTAATTAATACAAGAAGATGTGACGTGCGAACAGAATTGGGTTTGATTAACAGAGCTAGGTGTCGTAAAGTTGGATTCTCGCTGGGTGCATTATCGTTTGACCGAAGAACAAATCTCGGCCTGCTTTGCAAAGGTTCGATAGATGACCCAAGTAGCACAAGAGGCTGTATAGGAACTGAATATTGGACTACAATTACCCTTGAAGTGGTATAAGAAAGCTGCATAAAAGCTGAAGCACAAACCACTTAAATGGGCACAAATTATTCAGCTCTAATGTCACATAAGCTGCTTAAGAGTGCAGAATCAGATATTTAAGAGAGTTATAAGGGGTAACAGGTGTTGTAAGAGCTGAATATCAACTGGTTAAGAGACCATGTTACTCTTTATTCAGCTGAATACCTAAGTATTGTATCACAATGGGCCTGTTGGTGACGCGTGACTATAGAAAATAATATTTTTGTATATTCATTTTATTTATTATTGAAAAGTGACCGTAGTAACTTGTGACAACATAAACGTAAACGCCATATTAATGGCGGTGTCGTTTCATAATATATTTATTGGTACCTAAGTAAACGGAACGGTTTTCTTTATTAGTGCAAGAAAAATGTGTGGGAATGCAAGTTTACTGACATTATATATGTATATTGTCTAAGAAAATTTTGGTGCGCTACGAAAATATTGTGTTTTTAAATAATATAGCAATAAATGATGTAAATAAGCTATGTGTTTTAAAATCTTGGCCCAACAATTTTCAATAGTTTGGACAGAACTATTAAATAAATAGAGACTGTTACGATATAAGAAGTGATACCTAATTTAATAAGTTCGTAATTCATGCACAAAACATATAAAAAAATGTAAAGTAAATTATAATATTTCCAGGTTAAAATGGTGGTTGATGTAAAACAGCTATGTGAACCGTTATTTATCAAAGGGCTGTTTAGTGATTCACTTGTGAACCTATATTCATCAAAGGACTGCTTAGTGTTTCACATGTGAACCATTACTTATTAAAGAGCTGTTAAGCGTTTCACGTGTGGACCATTACTTATTAAAGGGCTGTTGAGCGATTCACCTGTGTACTGTGAAACAGTTCAAGAGCAAAGTAGAATTGAACATGTAACTCCATATGCAGCCTTGGTTGATGTTAAACAGCTATGTGAACCGTTATTTATCAAATGGCTGTTTAGTGATTCACTTGTGAACCTATATTTATCAAAGGACTGCTTAGTGTTTCACATGTGAACCATTACTTATTAAAGGGGCTGTAAAGCGTTTCACGCGTGAACCATTACTTATTAAAGAGCTGTTAAGCGTTTCACGAGTTAAAGTTAAAGCCATTTATTTTGATATACTAGTGGACCTCTAAATATCCATGAGGCATCTTGTTAACGTTTAAACTGCCGCTATATGCAGACAGAGTCAATGGATAAATAAAGGCTGCTTAGCGGTAAATATGTTCAGCGCTAAGATATATTATGGGCCACAGGTGTCCCGTTATGCGTCTATTGGCTTAATATTATGAGAACTTGTGCCCCTTTAATGAGTCAGCTCAATAACAGTTCACAAGTACTTTCTTATATTGCTTTTGGCTCTTTCTATAACTCTTTGCGTTTTAAGGGTATATTTGTGACCCATAATGCAGATCTTATTTACCCTTAAGCTGTTTAAATATCACTGACTGCTATTATGCAACTAAGGGACCACGAGTGTATTCTTAATACGCCCAGAGCTGTGTGTAGATCTAAAAGTGAGTATTTATTCAGCTATCTGTGCTACTTGGGGAAACTCAAAGGCAGTTTACAATATCGTGGTGGTGATTTATTTCAGTTTAGTTCGTGATAACGCTTTAAAACAAGATTTTAAACAATAGAGGGTTATCGAAATTAGTAACGCTCAAATAAGTTCAAATAAAAGAAACTGATCAATCCTAATGAAGAGTCGCAAAGCACGAATAAATAGCAGTGTCTCATAGAATAACCGATAAACCCATCTAGCTACTCACACGATCGCCCAATATAATTGGAGGGATCCGTAATACATAGTTGCGAAATACCAATGTTCGAATCACGGAATTGCCAATTATTGAAATTGCGAATAATCAAAGAGCGACGTAACTGAAGCTCGAATTTGCTTCTAACATTGTTGGCGTTCAAATGTTTTTAAGGTTATGTGTAGTAAATTATCAAAGTTTTAGTTTTAATAGAGCTTTTTATTCAGATAAAAAACATACGCAACCGTAATATAACATAATATTTACAGACAATTTCGTAAATTCGCACTTCCGTTATTCGGTCTTACGTCGAGCTTCTGTTATTCGAGCTTCAGTTATTCGAGCTTCAGTTATTCGAGCTTCAGTCGATATATGTCCATCTTTTTTATTATTTTTATACATATAATAAAAATGTAACGGATCGCTGTCTGTACATGGAAGATATAATATAAGAAAAAATGTTATAGAATACCTTTATCAACGCAATAGTACCCAAAACAATGATTTTTGGAATTTTTCTCTGTTTGTCTTTTTGTCGGTTTGTCTGTTTGTCTGTGCGTATGTGCACGCTAATCTCAGAAACGGCTGAACCGATTTCGATGCAGTTTTCAGGAATATATTGTGACAGGTCCCACTAGGCTAATTTAGGCTACTATAATATAGGCTACTTTTTATCCCGGGAAAATGTTTTTATCCCGGATAATTTCGATATTTATTTTTTCTGTAGTCCACGCGGACGGAGTCGCGGGCGTCCACTAGTTTTAATTAAATTTCGTGAATTCGCACTTCCGTGATTAGATCTTTTGTATTTCGCAATTAAATTGTACAATCCAATTGGAGCGGAAATCAAACAATGCGTAGTCAAATTAAAAATGCATTTCCTGGCAGAAAAAATACTATCGAATTAGCCTGGCTGTCACTCACGCTCTGCATATTGGCGCCGTTTGAAGTAGCATGTTAGTATGTTTATTGGGGCAGCTTATTTCATAGGAATCATTTTATCGGATCAATGATTTACGGAATAATTTATATTAAAGCTAGCAAAGGACGTCTTACTAGTATAATATGTAAATTTATTTTTAAACGATTTTATTATATTAAGATGATAAATAACAAAAACTACATTTAAAAACCATGTCACTAAGTAAATCCTCATCTACTTTCTTTTGATTTTTCTTCGTCATATTCAGAACTTTGTGTATCACTCTTTTCTCCAGGTCTTATGTCATGAAAGTTCTTTATTAGCTTCTTCAACAAACGTTTTTTTCTTTGTTTACGGTTCGTTGGAATATCTGTAAGAAAAATAAATTAATACATAATAATTTTAACAAATTGAACCATGTTTTTATATATATTTTCAGTGTTTTCTGCATCAGAATCATGGTCTGAACTCATGCTATCAATATTTGCCTGGCTGTCACAAACAACCTGTATGTTAAAATTTTAGTTTTAAGTCAGGCCAACTTAAACGAACTCCATTATTTTTTCTTGAAAAAATGTAAACGAAAATTTTCTGTGGTTTTCGCCTCCGAATCATGGTCTGAAGTCGGCATATCAATATTTGCCTGGCTGTCACAAACAAATTGTATCATAGCAGATCGATCTTACTTACCCTCTTCTTTCTGATTGGAATCTAAATCATTATTATCAGAACCATCGTTACCACTCAATTCAGAATTGTTATTGATTTTAGCATCATTAGGATGAGCCGTACTGTCAAGGTATTCATGATTATCAATTAATTCACTATTATTCTTAAGCATCAAGTTGTTATTAAAACCTGCATTATTTTCATCACCGTTATCATGAGTTTGGGTTTCATTATTACTAGCTTCATCTATATTATTTTGCAAATATTCATTACTAGAATCATTTACAACTTTAGATTTTTCAGTTGGTTCGACGTTATTGACGGATTCAGGCTTTTTATTACACGCAGATCCACCACCACATGTTGTCTCATTATGTAAACCACCATCACTCAGCTCAGAACTTTTATTAGAGTCAGTATTCTCGGTTGATTCACTACTACTTTTAGTTTCATTCTTTTTAGTTTCAATTTCTGTTGTATTAGTTGGTTCACCTGGTCCCATAGGAGTTTCTGTGTGTGGATTTTCCTCTTCATTTACTGGAACAACGAATTTACCGCCACGTAATTGTATTGCTCCTTCCTTAAATTTGCAGTTACAATCTATATCTGGTTGGTCATAGCAATTATTATTAGAACAAGGAGCAGGAATAACTATTGGATCGGGATATTCAGGTGCTGGGGGTGGTGGCGGCGGCGGTGGAGGGGGAGCAGGTGGAGGCGGAGTTGGAGGGGAACCAGGTGGAGACGGAGGCGGTGGAGGAGGTGGCGGGGGTTCAGGTGGAAGAGGTGGTGAAGGTGGCTGCGGTGTGGGCGGAGGCTGGGGCGGAGAAGGAGGTTGAGCAGGCGGAGGAGGAGGCGGAGGTGATGGGGGTGGTTGTGGAGGTGGTGGTGGAGATGGTGGTGGAGGAAGTTGTGGAGGAGGTGGTGGAGGAGGAGGTGGAGGTAGTTGTGGAGGAGGTGGTGGAGGTAGTTGTGGAGGATGTGGTGGAGGTAGTTGTGGAGGAGGTGGTAGAGGTTGTTGTGGAGGAGGTAGTTGTGGAAGAGGTGGTGGAGGTAGTTGTGGATGAGGTAGTGCTTGCTGGTGTGGAGCAGGAGGAATGGGGACATAAGAGTGTGGTTGGGGAGGTAGAGGAGCAGAAGGAATGGGGGCATAAGAAAGTGGTCGAGGTAGTTGTGGAGGAGGTGTTGGAGGTAGTTGTGGAAGAGGTAGTGCTTGCGGCAGTAAAGCAGGAGCAATGGGGACATAAGATTGTGGTTGGGGAGGTTGAGGAGCAGGTGTAGGGGGCATTATTATTTGTATTTGTTGTGGACGTGGTGGTTCTGGTATATGTATAGGCATTAAAGGTGGTTGAAGTATCGGCGTTGGTACAGGAATAGGCATTGGCATTGGAGGGGGTGGAGGCATTAGTATTGGAACTGGGTAATGCCTTATACGTGATCGCGTAGGACGTGGTCGTCGCGGCGGTGGCCACCATGGCGGTGGTCTAGGTGGTGGCGGCGGATAATCTGGAAGATGTGGTGGATATGGGGGAGGTGGTCGACGTGGTGGTGGTGGTGGTGGTGGTGGTGGTGGTGGCGGTGGTGTTGGTGGTGGCGTTGGCGGCGGCGGTGGTGGTGGTGGTGAGGATGATGGTAATGGTGGAGGTGAAGGTGATGGGTGAGGTGTACACGTTGATGATGGCGCCTCTGGGTTTTGTATAATTATTATTTGAGGAGGTTGGGGAGGTGTTGGGGCAGTAGGCTCTCTTTCGTCTTGAACATATATTATTTGAGGTGGAGGTGGTGAAGGAGGCGGCGTAGGTGGAGGTGGGGGCGGAGGTGGTAACATAAAAATGGCTGGTGGTGGTGGAGTTGTTGTTGGTTGAGGTGGGGGAGTTGTAGGTGGAGATGTAGGTGGAATAGGTAGAGGAGGAGGTGGAAGTGGCAGGTGTTGTGGAGGTGGTGGATAATTATACATTTGTGGAGGTGAGGGCATAAACAATGGAGGAGGTGGCAGTGGAGGTGGTGGTGGAGGTGGCGGTGGAGGTGGTAGTAGAGGTGGTAGTTCAGGTGGTGGTTCAGGTGGTAGTTCAGGTGGTGGTTCAGGTGGTGAATCGAACTCTGTCATATACATTACATTCGCAGGTGGTGGAAAAGATGGAGGAGGTAGAGGTGGTGGAGGCGGTAGAGGCGGCGGAAGATCCTCTGGTGCCATAAACATTGGTGGAGGCATTGGAAAGTCTAAAACAGGTGGTGGTGGCATCATTCCCATTCGTCTAGAATCCGGTTCGGGCATTTGAATCATTAGCTGTGTATATTCATTCGAAGTGTCACTGTTTGGCCATCCAGGAACGCCTTCTTGGACGTCTGCAGCCCCAAGTGGAAATACTTGATCACCAACTGAAGGTGGTTCTGCGCCGAGACCTTCGAATGGGGGCATTGCGTTGTCGCCGAAAGGATTTATCTCTTGAATTTCCAACGGTGTAGCCTCAAGTACATCCTGCTCTTGTGCTTCTCCGCCATTGCTGAATATCGTTGAACAAAAGAGAGCCAATAAGAGGAACTATAAAAAATGCTCTGCTGATTATATAGATATGGATATAAATATTTAATTATAATTTCATTTGCTGATTAATACTTACGTGTAAAATGAAATTCATTTCACAAAACCCTAGGAGGCGTTTCTTTTCACTGCAAAGGCCATTGTGAATGAATTATGCATGCTCATTTTAGAAAACAAACTCTTTAACAATGAGAAATTAAAACTGGTTACATTATCATTATGAAACGAAGGTTTATATTGCTCTAGTTTGTCGTAAATTTATATGTAGAATTAGCTATGATAGTTAGATGATTGCTCCAACCAATAAGGCCATTGGGTAAAGATACCTATATCACTTATAAATATTCAAGTCAGGTATCTAAATATATTTCCCAAGGTTGTTTCAGGATTTCTTGAAACTATCACGGGAACAGGAAATAACAGGAATTCTAGAGATCTATTAAAAGCCCTTTAGAACTGATTTATTGTTTACTGACCACGGCTATCGCCCCTTTTCTCATATCATATTTTAGGCGAAACATTTATTAGGTATTATAAATGTACAGTAATACCCCGCTTTACGCGAGGGATACGTTCCGGAAAAAATCGCGTTAACTGAAATTCGCGTATATCAAGGTTTATGATTAAACATATTCAAAATTTAATCTTTGCCATAGAACAAAGTCGTAGTACGGGGAATCCTCAGTTCTTCAATCAGAATGTTCAGAGGACGCGAGGATTCCCGCGACCAAAGGGGAGTTAATGACTAAATTATATTTATACACATTCTTTCGCATTATGCGAAGCATTTAAACGTGAATTTTAAAATTCGCGTTATAGTGAAACCGCGCATAACGGGGTCGCGTAAAGTGGGGTATTACTGTATCTCACGGCAAAGATGTTGGGGGTTAAAGTAATAACATTTGAAGTGATGTACTATTACTAATATATAATACTGTATTTAATTTTAATACAGTCAGTAATAAAGTGTATTCCAACCGAACTAGTTGTTCATCAATTACAACTTCCCTTCATGGCGACCCGTGCCATGTTTGGAAAGGGCGACGGTATATCTCGTGTTACGGCGCCTTCGAGTCCATAGAGCGAAATGGAAAGTTTCAATTTTTCTATACGTGTCAGCCTGACTGTCGTTTATTACGATATTTTTATTTCGTGTTCAAAAGTTTTAGTTTCAAAATAAAAAATGGGTTCGACACAAACTAAGCAGAAGGAAATAGTTATCGCGTAAAGTGCTTCGGGACGAAGTAATTCGGCTTCGGCAAACGAAGATCTGATGCACCACGCCAATACCACTAATATCCTTCTGGTGGTAATCCTAACCCTTATGGCCCTAGGAGCTGTGTACGGAATATATGTATAAGGTGTATAAGAAGACCCACAAGAAGTGGATACATCGTGAAATTACATTGAACAATTTACGGAGGTCTTTTCGCTTGCGGTCCAGAGATGCCTGAGTTGGAGGAATTGAAGACACGGCGAATAAAATAATAAACGTATAGTGCAAAGTGTCAATTTGTGCATAAAAAGTGAGGTTTTTATTGTTTTTATTTTTTTCTCGTCGTTACCATGTATGCAGTGCGCGAGTGAATACGTATTAAAAATCTATAAACTTTGATACAAACATTAAGTGCATAATGCTTCATTAATATTATAATAACTATCTTATATAGGTACTCGCATTTATTCGTCTTCAAAAATATTCTTTCTTTTAATCTAAATATATATACCGAGTATTGTTTGATAATTCTTATAAGGAAGTGGTATGCATTCCTATGTCCTTTTATAACGAGCGTTTTGTTCCCTACTACGTAACTCACGGATAATGGGTATGTACTTTAAATAATTATTTATAATTAAGGAATGGAAAATGAATTAATTAACTATTTAAATGATATTTAAAAAAATTAGGAATTATTTAGTTAAAAAGGGAAAATCAAGATTTAAAGGCAATGTCATAAAGAATAAGTTAACCGAAACAGAAATTGTTTATAAGAAAAGTGAAGAAATTATTCAATTTTTAACTAATGATATTTTTTTAAAAACGAAAAACCGACTTCCGCTCCTATGAGCCAAAACGAAAGTAAATTTTTTCTAAAATATATGTTACGTTATGCAGTGTACGAAGTTTAGAAGGCATAATATTGTCAGATTTAGATGCCAGCAAATTATTAAATCGGCCACATGACGAAAGGGCACAGAGAGAAATGACTAGGCTTCGAAATTTGACGTCTGACAATATAAGCAACATATAATTGCACTCCTTCTTCCTGCCCTGTTCCCAATCATTTTACCTCTTCCTCTTACCATAACCATCTTACTTAGGACACGGCTTAACGGAACATATAATTACACGACTTAATTTATTATCTTAATATCTCCATCTTCATAAGCCTATTGCAGTCCACTACTCTGGACCTAGGCCTCCCCCTGCCATAGGGGGATTTTGTTACTAAAAAGTTCCACTATCTGTTATCGGCGGCTCCATCATCAGACCATCGTTTCCTTTATATTTTGTGTAGCTGACCAAAATTCTCTATAAAAATCTAAAAACGGACTACTCGTGCCTTTTATATTTGAGGATATCCCTAGATTCCTTAGAGATTCCATCATCAGATGTTATGTTTTATATGTAGGTGATCAAAACGGTCAGTAAAAGTATAGAAACAGACTACATGTGCCTACAATATTCGAGGATTGCCCTCGATTTCTCCAAGATCCCATCATCAGATCCTGATGTGGCGAATATGGGACCAACCTGGAAGTATATAACTATATATACAGGGTGATTTTTGGTCGTCAACGTTCCCGAAAACTACGGAATCTTCTCATCATCACGATTATTTTTCTCCATGGAAGCATACCTGGGAAGTGTCTGGTTTCCAAAATATTAGGGTTCAAAGTTGAGTAAATAGACTGCGTTTTTCTGCATAAATGCACATAGACGCGCGTAGCAGGATTTTTTCACGAAAAATAATTAATATCTGTCTATAAAAAAACTAACATAAACACTTTAAAATTTAAATTAAAATTTTTTTTCAAAATTTTTTTTTTTCCCAGCATTTATTTTGGCATAAACTTACTTTATTTCATGTATAGAGTATGTACCCTTCGTTAAAGGTGGCCACAAAAAAACACTCTGTATATATATAACTATAAAAAAATATTTGAAATCGGTTCATAAATGACGGAGTTCTGAGGTACCACAAAAAAAAAAACAGACGAATTGATAACCTTTCTTTTTGAAGTCGGTTAAAAAGAAAATTAAACCAACGAGTTTAGGAACAATAATTTCTGTTTGGGAACAAATAAAATGTTTTATGCAAAAATTTTTGAATTATGTTCTAGTTCTTCAACATTGCAAGAGAGTAGTGATTCTGACTCTAATTATAGTGAAACTTGTGAGAATTTGAATTTAACCATGGAGTTTGATCTAAAGACGGCCTGTAATTTGATCCCTGTGATAAACAGTAGTGAAAAAACTATAAATAGTATCATTGACTCTGTGGAAATGTACTCGGAAATGTGCGTTTCTGGAAATAAGCTACTAATTAAATTCGTCTTAAAGAGTAGACTTTCAGAAAATGCAAAATTGCGTTTGGCTTCTGATTATACATCTGTTAGCGATCTTATCAAGGATTTGAGGAAACATTTGTTAACGAAAAAATCTTTTACGGCTATTCAGTAACGATTACAGAACATAACTCAAGGTTGGCGTAGTATCGACCAATATGGTTCAAAAATAGAAAATTTGTTCTCAGAATTGACAATATCGCAAGCAGATGGTAATACTAGTAATTACTCTGTATTAAAACCCTTAAACGAAAAGTCTGCGGTAAAACGGTTTTCAGATGGCTTAAGAGATCCAAGGTTATGTATCATTATTTCTGCACGAAATTACGAGCATTTAAATGATGCCATTCAAGCTGCGAAAGATAAGGAATTGTCTGCGGCATCTACATCGAAAAGCGAAGGTGTGATGCAGTTATCACGTCGTGGGAAAGAAGGTAAGATACGAAATAATTATTATAGGCAGTTCAACCACTTCAGAGGACAACGAGGACATCAGCATCGATATGATAATTATTACACAAATTGTGGACGCGGAAAACGTTTTTCAATTAGTAATCGAGTGACTTACCGAAATGCCCATGGTAGGGGTAACGGTAATCAACGTGTATTTTATACAGAACAAGTTAACCGAGATGAACCAAATACATCACAATCAAATGATAACATGCAGTTTTTTCGATCTTAAGCACAGCATCTTAGTTTTAAATGGCAAAACAAAATTTATATCTTTTTATATGGGTAATAGAAAATATTTTTGGCTAGTAGATACAGGCGCATCATTGTCGGTAATTAAAAGAGATGCGATACCGAATAACATTCCCATATTTAGTGACGATACTGTCGTTAATGGTATAGCTGGTCAGATTCACTCAACGGGTCATGTTTGTCTAAAGTTGACTCATCATGACAAATCCGTCAGGACAGATTTCCATACTAAGATGTATGTTTTTGAACACGTACCCTTAAATGCAGATGGAATTTTAGGTTTAGATTTTCTATGCAAATATGCATAAAATATCAATTTAAAAAACAATATCGTTACGTTATACAAGGGGGTAATGGAATACTATTTGCCAATGTATGACACAATAAATATTTCACAAGAATTGTTAGTAATTCCAGCACGAAGTGAATCAATTCACTACTTAATTTTAAATACGGAACATAATGATGATTGCGTTATACATGCAAAACAATTAGCAGAAGATATTTTTATGGCGGTAAGTATTGTAAAGGTATATAATAATAGAGTACCAGTAAAAATTCTAAATATTAGCGAACGAGATATAACTTTTCCAATGTTTCAACCAGAAATAAAATCACTGAGAGATTACGATATTTGTAAATTCGATTCTTGCTCAAAGAACTCGGAAAGATCTAAAGTTTTATTAGATAAAATATTAAAGTTAGATCATGTTAATACGGAAGAAAGAAATTCTATTACAAATATATGCTCATAATACGCAGACGTTTTCTTTTTACCAGGCGATAAGCTTAGTACTACTACTATTTATGAACAGTCAATAACACTTAAACCTAATACAAGTCCGGTATATGTCAAGCAATACAAGTTGCCACAATCTTTGAAAGGAGAAGTTAGTAAACAAATTGAACATGTGATAGAAAATAACATAATAGAAGAAGCAAAGAGTGAGTGGTCAAGCCCCGTGTTATTAGTGCCAAAGAAAGCTGGAGGCGATAAATGGCGTTTGGTAGTTGACTATCGAAAACTAAATGACTGCATCGTTGATGATAAGTTTCCTTTACCTAATATTACGCATATCTTGGACTCTCTCTCTGGTTCTATCTATTTCTTTCATCTTGACTTAAATCAGGGTTATTATCAAATATCTTTAAATAAAGAAAGTAGAAAGTATACAGCATTCACTACAAGTACGGGACAATACCAAATGAAAAGGCTCCCAATGGGATTAAAGACAAGTCCTAGTGCTTTTACTCGTGTGATGTCAGTTGCCATGTCAGGACTGAATTGGGAGAAATGTTTCATTTATTTAGATGATTTAATTGTGTTTGGTAGAAATATGGGCTCACATAATAAAAATTTGATAGATGTATTAGAAAGATTGAAAAAAAGTTAATTTGAAACTAAATCCAGAAAAATGTTCTTAAAAAAGAGTAACTCTATGTAGGTCATGTAGTTTCAGCGAAAGGAGTCTTACCAGACCCAGCTAAATACATGTACTTCAAAACTACCCCGTACCCACTAACACGGAAGAAGTAAAACGGTTCGTAGTCTTTTGCATTATTACAGAAAATTTATTTAAAACTTTAAAAAACTAGTAGCTAAAACTACTTACTGCTTAAATAAATTAACTAGAAAAAACGAACCATTTATCTGGTCAAAAGAGTGTATTTAAGAGGGTATTTAAGGGTCATTTGAAATATTGAAAAAAGCTTTAACTACCCCACCTTTACTGCAATTCCCCGATTTATCCAAAAATAACAAATTTATAATTCAAACAGATGCTTCAGGCACATCTGTTGGAGCTGATTTATGTAATAAAGATATGAAACCGGTTGCATATGCCAGTAGGCCCTTAAACAGAGCGGAAAGAAATTACCCGACTATTAAAAAAGAATTAGTAGCAATAGTGTGGTCAATTAAGTATTTCCGACCATATATTTATGGTAGATCATTTACGATCAAGACTGATCACAAGCCTTTAATTTATTTATTTTTACTAAAAGATCCATCGAGTCAACTATTAAAATTTAGGTTAGAACTAGAAGAATATGACTTTGAAATATTGTATGTTCCAGGGAAAAATAACTGCGTAGCAGATGCTTTGTCACGTATTAGTATTTCTTCAGACTCATTAAAACAGATGAATACTGAGATTATGACTGTAATGACAAGACAACAAAGGAAAAGATTGTATAGGACTTCGGAAACGCAGAATATTTGTAATAAACCCATAGATATTAGGCCTGATTAACCTAGAATCGTGGAGTTATTAAAAATACCTACTTCGTTGAACTAACTTTCATTAATTAAGACGACTTAGGCAGACTAAGAAAACGAGGGGATAGAATCATAGAAAAGGAATGTTTTATTTATAACGCTAATAATAAAATAATATACATTAATCTCGACTATATGGCACAATTTTCGCGAGACGAATGTGTGACAGTTAGAGAAATTTTGTAAAGAAACTTATGTAAATGAACTATGCATAGTAAAGAATAAAGAAAATGGATTATTTATAAAAGATTTATTACAAGAAATAATGTCCTTAAAGGATTGGACCGGTCCACGTATTTGCGTAATAAGAGGTGTTACTAAAATTGAAAATGACGATGACAAAAAATATATACTTAATGATTTTCACCTACTACCAACTAGCGGTCATGCAGGGGTTCGTAGGATGACAAATAATATTAAAATTCTATTGGCCAGGACTATACCTACATAAAGATATGAAAACATTTGTAAGTAAGTGCACTACTTGTCAAAGGATGAAATATTGTAGATATGTGAAAGAACCTATGGAAATAACTACAACGGCTGTATATACATTTGATAAAATTTATATGGACATTGTTAGTCCATTGGATAAACATATAGACGGCTATTGCTAGATTTTAACAATTAAATGTGAACTTTCTAAGTTTGTAGAAGCTTATCCATTAAGGAATAAAGAAACTATAAGTGTTGCAAAGGAATTAGTTAATAATTTTATTTTAAGAATTGGAATACCAAACACCATTGCGACTGATCGTGGTACAGAGTTTGTCTCTGCAACTATGGAACAGGTATGTAAACTTTTACAGTGTATTGGGCAAAATGATACGTGGAGTCAGTGACTTCCCTTTTGTAAAGAGATGCAGTTAATGTATTCTAATGAAGCCCCGCATCACCACAGAACTATATAAAGTTAATCAAAATCGTTAGACATATTTCAGAAAGAACAAATTATATGTAAGGTCAGATTTAGGATACCAAATTTTTTTTATCGGGATTGTCTCTGATGATCGGATACAGGATGATTTTTGGTCGTCAATGTTCCCGAAAACTACGGAATCTCCTCGTCATCACGATCATTTTTCTTTATGGAAGCATACCTGGGAAGTGTATGGTTTCCAAAATATTAGGGTCCAAAGTTGAGTAATTAGACTGCGTTTTTCTGCATAAATGCACATTGACGCGTGTAGCAAGATTTTTTTACGAAAAATAATTAATAACTAGCATAAACACAGGAAACTAAATTTCGCTCTATCAAGGAATTTACATCGTTTCCCAGCATTTTTTTTGGCATAAACTTACTTTATTTGATGTATAGAGTACGTACCCTTCGTTAAGGGTGGCAACGAAAAAACACCCCGTATTCGCGGGTGATCATGGGACACTAAAGAGTCGTGGTATAGACCTAAGTATCGCGAGTTTAGGAACAATAATTTCTGTTTGGGAGTTTTATGCAAAAATTTTTGAATTATGTTCTACTTCAACATTGCAAGAGAGTAGTGATTCTGACTCTAATTATAGTGAAACTTGTGAGAATTTGAATTTAACCATTGAGTTCGATCTAAAGACGGCCTGAATTTCGGGATCCCTGATAAACAGTAGTGAAAAAACTATAAATAGTATCCCGGGATTGACTCTGTCCCGGGAATGTACTCGGAAATGTGCGTTTCTGGAAATAAGCTACTAATTAAATTCGTCTTAAAGATTAGACTTTCAGAAAATGCAAAATTGCGTTTGGCTTCTGATTATATCTGTTAGCGATCTTATCAAGGATTTGAGGAAACATTGTTAACGAAAAAATCTTTTACGGCTATTCAGTAACGATTACAGAAAATAACTCAAGGTTGGCGTAGTATCGACCAATATGGTTCAAAAATAAAATTTGGGCAATATCGCAAGCAGATGGTAATACTAGTAATTACTCTGTATTAAAACCCTTAAACGAAAAGTCTGCGGTAAAACGGTTTTCCTTAAGAGATCCAAGGTAAGTATCATTATTTCTGCACGAAATTACGAGCATTTAAATGATGCCATTCAAGCTGCGAAAGATAAGGAGTCTGCGGCATCTACATCGAAAAGCGAAGGTGTGATGCAGTTATCACGTCGTGGGAAAGAAGGTAAGATACGAAATAATTATTATAGGCAGTTCAACCACTTCAGAGGACAACGAGGACATCAGCATCGATATGATAATTATTACACAAATTGTGGACGCGGAAAACGTATTTTTTAGTAATCGAGTGACTTACCGAAATGCCCATGGTAGGGGTAACGGTAATCAACGTGTATTTTATACAGAACAAGTTAACCGAGATGAACCAAATACATCACAATCAAATTTGCAGTTTTTTCGATCTTAAGTCTATAGTTTTATAATGGCAAAACAAAATTTATATCTTTTTATATGGGTAATAGAAAATATTTTTGGCTAGTAGATACAGGCGCATCATTGTCGGTAATTAAAAGAGATTACCGAATAACATTCCCATTAGTGACGATACTGTCGTTAATATAGCTGGTCAGAACTCATCATGTTTGTCTAAAGTTGACTCATCATGACAAATCCGTCAGCAACTTAGATATTCCATACTACGATGTATGTTTTTGAACACGTACCCTTAAATGCAGATGGAATTTTAGGTTAGATTTTCTATGCAAATATGCATAAAATATCAATCCAAAAACTATTGAATAACTGACTAATTTTAAGATGATTTAGAAATTAATTCCATTTGCACGAAGTGAAACAATTCACTACTTAATTTTAAATACGGAACATAATGATGATTGCATTACCTACATGCAAAACAATTAGCAGAAGATATTTTTATGGCGGTAAGTATTGTAAAGGTATATAATAATAGAGTACATTGTAAAAATTCTATAACTTTTACAGCGTGAAGGAGCTAGAACTTTTCCAATGTGTTCAACTAGAAATAAAATCACTGAGAGATAATACGATATTTGTAAATTCGGATTCTATGTCTCAATTAGAACTCGGAAAGATCTAAAGTTTTATTAGATATATTAAAGTTAGATCATGTTAATACGGAAGAAAGAAATTCTATTACCGAAATATATAAAATATTGGCGATAAGCTTAGTACTACTACATATGTTTGAATCAATAACACTGAAACCTAATACAAGTCCGGTATATGTCAAGCAATACAAGTTGCCACAATTGATACAGGATTAAGGATTTCAGTAAACAAATTGAACATGTGATACATACCTATAGAAGAAGCAAAGAGTAGAGTGGTCCCCCGTCTCATTTGCTCAAAGAAAGCTGGAGGCGATAAATGGCGTTTGGTAGTTGACTATCGAAAACTAAATGACTAAGAAGAATATATTCTTTAATATACAATAGTGAATTATTTTTCAAATACATTGCCAAAACTATTAGTTTATGTAAAATATGCGAGTGATTAGAAAACTATGTAAAAACAAGTAGTTATTACTGTCGCTACTGCTTATCAGTTTACCGCGAGAGAAAGATTATGATTAACTCTAAATGTAAAACAAAATGGCCTATTTTCATATGATTGCGTTTAAAAAGACATGTAAAGTTAAAAATATTAATAATTTCTTTACAAACCTATGCACTTTTCAATCTAAAAAATCCCGATATTGGCAAAATGTAATCCCGAAAATTTTCGGGATTGAAAAAGGGTCGGGATCCCGGGATTGTATTCTCTAATCGTAACCAGTGTAGTTATTTTTAACGTCAATCTGCATAAAGAAGACGTTAATAAAAGTATATAAAGTACATAGTTACATTGTTGGTTGTTACATTGTATGTAAGCAAGGACGTGATTTATAAATAAGTTGATTAGGTACAAACATTATTTCTATGTACTTATAAAATGTTAACAGCGAAATGATCAAATTTAATTTAATTTTTACAGCATTAAATTATAAAAAGTTAACAAAGCGTATAATATGTTAGTACTCAAAATCTTGGGTCTGTATTTAGTTAATTAGCCTTGTATCTCCATATCGTTAGCTGTGATCGTTCTTTCTATTTCTTTTTATTTTATTAAATTTTTGTATAAGCTTCCGCAGTAGTCGTTTTTTTCTTGCCTGGTCTATGTCTGCAACACCTGAAAAGTACATAGTCTGAATTACAAGTATGAACCACTCTTATATTAAGTTCGTGAAAGGCTCAGGTAGTTTGGTTGGGTACGAGTATTTCCATTTAGCCTTACACATTAGATACCTGAATAGTGCGGGCAGAGTGGAATGCCTTGAATTCGCTGTAGAACAGGCCCCACTAGGGTATAATAATCCAAATTTATATCGGAGACGGAGTTTAATATAATGTAGATTTAAAGGGCGTAATTTTAAATAGAGTTAAAGATTAGTTTTTTGTGGGACGTTAAGCGAACAATATAGGTATAGGTTCTTACCTTCCTCACTTGGTACACGACTTGTATTGTTATGTAAAGTGTCAGCGTGTTCAACTTTTTTACTAGAATCGGAATTATTTAGGATCGTGGCATTATCCTTTTGCACAGTACTTTCACTGACTTCAGTATCATCTAATTCAAGCTTTTCTTTGCTAACTATATTATCATTGGATTCAATATTTTTGCCAGAACTATTCGCATTTTTATTTGACTTGCCATTAGCCTCCATATCTTTATATGATTCATCACTCAGATCTCCACTATATGCAGAGCTATTATCGTCATCATCGTTTTCGTCTTCACCGTCCTTTTTTTTCTTGCTTTGTTTTTTTGATTTTCTTTTCTTAGCATCTTTATTACTATCATTTTTATTGGATTTCATTGGGTTTCCTACTTTAGGTAAAGATATTATACTATCGGATTGAACTTTTTCATTTTCTTTAAGTTCATCTTTTTTATTTGATTTTCCATTGGATGACAAATTATTGCTTGATTTATCTTTTTCTTTTAAGTTTTTATCTTTAGATTTACGTTTTTTGTGGCCTTTTGATTGGCGTTTAGATTTCTTTTTTGATTTTCCTTTTGATTTTCTTTTAGATTTTCGTTTTGATTTACGTTTCTTATCTTTTTTTGGTTGTGTAGCATCAGTTTTATTTTTGTTACTATTTTTGTCATCTACTTTGGGCAAAGTACCATTTAGTGGGACTACTTTTTTGGTAACAATAACATCTCCTGTCTTAAAATCACAATTGCACTTTACCTCTGCGTTTCTTTTACAACAATTTTTGCATGGCCTCGGCACGACGACTGCTTCAGGAGGAGACTGCGGTGGAGGTGGTGGTGGTGCTGGTGGGGGTGGAAGTGGTGGGGGTGGAGGAAGAGGAGGAGGAAGAGGAGGAGGAGGGGGAGGAGGTGGAGGAGGAGGTGGAACAGGGGGCAGAGGTGGTAGTGGCAGAGGTGGGGGTGGTGGAGGCAGAGGCCCTGGCGGAGGTGGTGGAGGTGGGAGTGGTGGTGGAGGCGGCGGTGCTGGTGGATGTACTGGGAGGGGAGATGGAACCGGTGCTGGTAGAGGTACTGGGAGTGGAGGTGGAATCGGTGCAGGTGGAATCGGTGCAGGTGGAGGTACTGGAAGTGGAGGTGGAACCGGTGAAGGTGGAGGTATTGGTAGGGGAGGTGGAACCGGTGCAGGTGGAGGTGGGGCTATCATTATTTGTATTGGAGGTTGTTCTATTGGCGGCGACGGTATCCGCAAAGGCGACGGCGGAAATGGCACTGGATACGATAAAGGTGGAGGAGATGGCGGCATCGGCGGTGGCAGTAAATATCTTGAAGGTGGGGGTAGTGGCCGACGTGGCGGAGGTGGTGGAGGAAGAGGTGGTGGTCTTGGTGGAGGTGGCGGTGGTGGTGATGGCGGTGGTGGGGGTTCCCGCAAATATATTATTTGTTGCTTTTGTGTTGTTGATTCTGGTGATGGTGGTTGCTGTATGTAAATTATCTGTGGTTGTGGTGGTGGTGGTGGAGGAGGAGGAGGTGGTGGTGGTGGAGGAGGAGGAGGTGGTGGTGGTGGAGGTGGTGGTGGCGGAAGAGGAGGTGGCGGTGGCGGTGGCGGTGGAGGAGGCGGAGGCGGAGGAGGAGGAGGCGGAGGTGGCGGTGGCCTATAAATTGGCGGAGGCATGTAGAATGGTGGTGGTGGCGGCGGCGGCAGTGGTGGTGGTGGTGGAGGTGGTGGACGAGGTGGTGGTGGCATTGGTGGACGAGGTGGTATTGGTGGGCGTGGAGGAGGAGGCGGTGGAGGTAGTGGCCTTGGCATGTAAATTGGAATTGGAGGGGGAGGTAGGGGTGCAATGGGCATCGGCATAGGCATAGGAGCTGGTTGAGGTAGGATCATTATTTGACTATACTCGTTAGAAGTGTCACTGTTTTTCCCTTGAGGAACCTGAGCTATGCTGATTGGTGGAGCACCTAGACCACCAATTGAGTAGATTTGTGATGGATTATACAATTGAGATTCCACATTGTCGAGAGTCTTTGCTGCCGCCGGTTGTACCTCAAAACCTTCCAAGGGTGCTGGATTGTCTTCATCAAATTCGTCATCTTGGCAGTTTATCGTCGCAAAAATGAGTACAAAATTGAAGAACTAAAAAACAAAATGTTTGTTAATTGTGTACATAGGATTATTTATTTATGTAGTAAATTTCACTGGCTATAATCGTTCGGAGCCTATTCAATGCAAATAAACAAAGAAAATCTAATAGTAATATGATGTCCTCCAGACCGAATTTCTATCATGGCGGCCAATCTCAACGGAGACCAACCTACTGTTGCTGGAAACACTTTACTTGCTTTCCAAGGTACGAGCTAAGTGTCAATTTCACAGCATGATAATCCGTATAATAAAAAAAATACAATGACTCGACTACGCCCCCGATCTGAAGGCGCACGTATTAATTGGTATATCACTGCCGTATGTATGTAATGTAAATAGAAGACACTTAAAATTATTTCTTACTTGTAAAAATGAATTCATTTTACCACACACCAGATGCAGTGGTGTTCCATTGCGCTGCAGCAACTGTAAATGAATTATGAGCTCTTTTTCTCTATTACAATGTAAACTTTTCGTAACATTACGCTTTGCATTACGACGGAGATTAGGTAACACGAGTGCTACATGCCAAAGCACTCATCGTTGTACTTTCGGAAACATACCGACGGAATATACCATTATTCAGATACATCATTCCGTATACTTGTACTATTTGACAAATTTCTTATTATTATTTTAATTTTTGTAATTTATTATAACTTTTTCATTGATTTTCACACCAAAACCGATTTTAATCAAAAGTAGAGAGATAAATCTGTCCTTGGGAAAAGACACTAGTTATCTTTAAATCCGAAAAAAGGGGTTGAATTGAAATAAGTGATGAAAGTTTGTACCTATGCCGTGTTATTACAAAAGAATTTAAACACCTTTTAAGCTAAACATGCACTAAATTTGGCAGATACGCATTTTGCTGTCAAATGTCATATTTAAATCGAGTCTAACTTTAGGCGCTCTTTTGTAATAACACCGTAAGAGTTTATGTATATCGCAATGAACGAAATTGGAATTTCTCAAGTCTGGCATAGCTATAGGTATATGATTCATGTCATCAAAAGTGCAATGTTAAAGTTAAGCTATACAAATGTAATTTCCTTAAAATGGATCATATAAGGTTGTAAAATACTTTCTCTCTTTGACCCTACATCATAGGTACAGTGTTGTGTAAGTTGTTGCAGATTTAATATAGCAGTGAAAGTTCAAAGGGGTACTACTATTATACTATTATTCCCCCTATCACTATTTTAAAGTAGATCTCACTTTTAAAAAATGTAATGTATTGTATTATTTGAAATTTAAGTACACGCGTGAGCAAGTCTTAGAGGAATGAAATGATGATGAATCATGGTTTTGTTATACTGTTGTATTAAAAAATCACAGTCGTTTGATTAATAATAAGAAAATGAAATCTAGCACAACAATCTTTAAACATTTTGAAAAAAAAAAAAAATTGATCCATAAATTAACCGTTGTTTTATTAATATTTACTTAATATTATGTAAATGTAATTGAAATCGTACGTGGTTGTTTTCTTAAATCTACTGTCAAACAAATTTGGTCGTGACTGTATAAATCATAAAAAGTATCAGTGGGGTCAGTTGCCTTATTCAAAACATTCGTTAGGTCATCTACTCATCCCACGGAATAAGTTCTAGCGGCCTAAGTTGACTAAAGAGCCCTTCTGTGCCTGTTGTAAGAATCCATTAAGGAATTCGGGTATTCACTCCGGCGATAAGCTTGCTACGTGTTTGGGAACACAGTCGTGTGTATGTATAATTTATACCATCATGTTTATCATGTAAAATGATTGGTTACGAATGAAATATAATTTATTTAATTATATATGAAACTTAAATTTTGTAAACTATATTTTTACTTAACCACAGAAATGCAAAAGCAAAAGTTCCTTGCCATCTTTACTGTATCTGAAGCAAAGACGATTATAATGTATAATCGTCTTTGATCTGAAGAAAAAAATTACACTGCTACTAATAAGCCGCGCGTAATGTTATAACTCCGTTATACTTAATTTTTAATAGCGAAATAAAATAGAATGTCTATCAAATTAAATTGTGAATGCTTGTACCTAGTTTCAAACTGTTTATTATTTTTATTTATTTATTTGGGACAGTTAACAACTGTATACAAAAATTAAATATTTTAGTACCTAACTATATCTGTCACAAATATTTGATATTCTACCTGAAAAGATATTCTTATTGGAATAAAATATGGCCTCCAGTCATACAATGATAAAATATATTGTTCTAAAGGAAAATAACTTGAAATTTGTCCCTTAAAAATAATGTTCATGTCTATAATCTTTTTTAAATTTAGTTATGCGTTTTCTTTACTTTACCTACTTCTTATTTCATTAAATTTAGTATGCCATAAACTAAGTAATTTTTAGCAAACTATGTTTTATTATGGTTATACCTTCTCATGTAATGGATGAGCGGAGTTTTTTGACACAAGCAAAATCTTGCTTAATAGGAAGCCCCAGTCTTTTTTCGATGGTACTGGATGGAACTTTTGGATGGTAACATAATTAAAAAAAGAAACTAGATAGATAGGCGGTAGGCTCAACCCTTACCACATGGGACTTAATAGACTAACTGGTGAAAAGTGGGTGTGTAATTCGCACACTTCTGCTCTCTGAGGGATAATGGGCTTGACTTTATGAAAAACTAGATCATTTTTACTAATATTATCGTTAGGTTTTTTATAAACTACCTTTTATTAAAATCTTTTATTAATCATAAAAAAAACTTGTTACCAAAATACAATACATTTTTTGTAATATTTTATTATTCATAATTATTTATTTCTGAATTTTGCATTAATTCCTGCTCACGTTGCCATTCTTTTAATTTCTGGAATTTTCCAATGAGTTTCCTTAATACCTGTTTTCTTGTCATATCGTCTTCATTATTAATTTCTTGAGAGTCTTTTTTATCTAAAAAAAATTGGCCTTGATTGTCACTAAACCGATGGTCATTATTTGAGATTTCATTTACTTCATGTTCAAATTGAGCATTGTTATCTAATAAAGAATTTTGCCCTTGCAAAAAAATATCATTGTTATTAGATTGCCTATTTCGATTGTATGACATATTATGTTGTATCATGTCATTTTGCGACCTGTCTTTGACATTCATTTTAGAATACACATCCATGTTAGAGTTAGTACTAAATCCAGGATTATTAGATAGAAACTTAACAATTTTATTCGTGTTTATCTCACTATCGCCTACGTATTTATATGGTTCTTCATCAAATTCCTTCAGATCCTCATCTGGTATTCCGAATGGCTGCTCCTCTATATTCATATTGGATTCCTCGTCTGGAGCATCGTTAGTCTCTTCATTGAGATGTTTAATGGACTCTTCGTTCGAGTTATTATCGTGATCATCTTCTCGGTTTACATCGGAATCTTCACTTGGAATATTATCAGGATCTTTTTTTGGTTGTCTGCTTGATGCCACATCTGATTCACTGCCTGAGCCATGGTCTGATTTATTATTGTATTTCTTTTTTGATTTACCAATAGGTATATCATCGTCTTCAAAATCTGTCTTTTCATTGTGATTTATATCTGAATCTGTATTGTGTTCAACGCGTCGTTTCTTATTACCGATAATGTCTATTTCATCATCATTGAAAGCTTTTTCTTGATTCGTATTAGAATTATAAGTTTTGATTTTACTACCTTTCACTAATATATCTTCTCCCTCACCATCGAAGTTACCTTTTAATCCATATCCACCATATACGCCACCTTCTCTGAATTTACAACCACATTGAACATCTGATTGAACAGGACAATTTAAAGGGGGACATCCTTCAAATATTGGTATTGGTGGCGGTGGTGGAGAAGGTGGCGGAGGTGGTGGAGGAGGTGGCGGAGGTGGAGGAGGAGGTGGAAGAGGTGCAGGGAGAGGAGGTGGAAGAGGTGCAGGGGGAGGTGGGGGAGGTGGTGGAGGGGGAGGTGGTGGAGGTGGAGGGGGTGGAGCAGGTTGTGCTGGTGGTGGCGGTGCCGGGGGTGGCGGAGGAGCGGCAGGTTGTGGTGTATACTGATACGTAGGTTGGGTACAACCTTGTGGTGGTGGCGTCAGTGGTGGTAACGGTAACATCAACTGTATTTGCTGTTGCTGAGGCATTATCATTGGAGGTTGTCGTATCATTGGTACTGGCATTGGTTGCACAGGTGGCATCATCATTTGCATTGGGAAGTTAGGTGACATAGGATATGGCATTAGAGGAGGCGGAAAAGGTGGTGGTAGTAATGGCAAATTGTCGTCCGACTCGCTCATATACCTATAATTCATTTGTTGTCTATAGTCATTAGAATAAGGGCTGGGTCCATAACTGTCTTGGTCGTAATATCCTAGACTATAAACTGTCGAAATGGAAAATAATAAAAAAAACAGCTGTAAGCAAAAAGGTAATTTGATTATTGTGACCATAGTTTATATGAAAATATTAATAACGTATAAAATCTACTGTAGAACTGTGTACTAATATAAATAAACCCTCTTATTGCTTGAATGAGATATTTTATTATTTAGCTAAGCGTTTGATGTACCAATTGTAACAAAGATAAAGAATCATATGAAAAAATACCATAATAATAAGTGGCCTATATCTATACTACACTTTTGTGTCAAACTAAAAATAAAAAATAAAATAAAAAAATTGATTTAGATACCTGGAAAACACAATTCATTTTTTAACCTCCAAAGATACTATCGTCTCATTGCAGTGAGTTATTTGTGTGGAACAGTCTTATATAACATGTCGGTAACGATTGAACAATGTTGGACCAACACCCGCTAGCCTCACCATTCCAAAACATTCTGCATTCTTACGTTACCATAACATTACGCTTGTGTTTACAGTATTTAATGAGTTATATAATAAAACTAAAGACACAATCAAATTATAGAAAAAACACAAAATTTCCTTATTATACAACTGTAATAGAGTGATCTAAGTATTTTAATATGCCTACTTGATTTTACTAGATTAGGTATCTTCCTTTTAAAATCTGGTTCTTATGAGTTCTAAACTAATAATATTAATTTTTGTACTATTTCTTCATACAAACTTTTTTTTACACTTTTCAACACATTAACCTGGTTATTTACAATTTGCTATGCTGCTCTGGGAGTGAAAAAAAAGTATAAAACTACAACTGCTTCTCTTCCCGGGCATACTCTACAAGTCAGTTGAGGGACAAGAGATGTGGCTCGATGGGCTGACCACCTGTCACTACTAACCGAACTTGTACATCTGAACTATACCCTCAAAATTGGTCAGAAATGGCACCATGTGGTTCTATGATGGATTCATGTTTGTTACTCTTTCACGTAAAAACGGCTGGAGCGATTTTAATATATATATATATATATATATATATATATAATTTCGATATTTTGTTCTTTCTGCAGTCCACATTTGATTTAAGTTACTAACATTACCCATATTTAACTCCTTTATCTGCATTTTGGCATGTCGTATAAACAAGGCATATTATGTAACTTTATTCTATTAAAGTCTAATTTAAAGGACGTGATTTCGAAAAGATTAAGTCTTTTCCTTGCAATGCATAGCCGGAAAGTTTCTGGCTAAAAGTCGGAAGGTCTATTGCGCTTTCGTCGATTTGGAAAAGGATTATTACAGGGTAGTAAGGAAGGACTTTGGAACGTCTTATCTATGTACGGAGTGAGTGGCCATTCGGGTACAGAAATTCCTCTACGAGGACTCAAATACTTGTGTGAGAATAAACGGGTCTTACAGAGATTGGTTTCGAAAGGGGTGTGTTATACGGGGATGTGTAGCGTGTGGCTATTCAATCTTTTTACGGACAGTTGTTTTTTTACAAGGTTTGAAAGACGATGAATGTGGTCAAAGAATGATTGAGTTACTTGTCAAATGCCTTCTCGTTGCCGATAAGATGGTTTTACTTTCGGAGGAGGAGTTGCAGGAGATGCTAACAAAAATGCATGGATCATTTGAAAGTAAATGGATGAAAATGAATGTAAGTAAGACGAAAGTGACGATTTTTGAAATGGATGGCATAATGGCGGATTGCAAAATAATGATAAGCGAAGAAGGATTGGAGCAAGTGACAGAGATGAGAGTGCCGACTCTTATGACATGATTGTGAAAATTGGGTATGGCAGAAACCAAAACACCAAATGAAAGTGAATGCAGTGGAAATGAGAGCATTGAGAAGTATGTGTAGAGTAACTTTACATTTCAAAGTTACTGAATAAGAAATTAGGTGATCAGAAAGAAGTGTAGAATAAAAAAGTTGTCACAAAAATTGAGAAGGGTATGTTGAGGTGGTTTGAGCATGTGGAGAGTATGAATTAAAGTAGTTTGTCAGTGACAAAGAAAGTGTACAACAGAAGAGTGGATACACTTCTGGGAAAGATGCGTGATTTTTATGTATGTATGTATACAGGGTAAATTTTAAAACATCAATAACCTCCCAAGACTAGGTAGCTACCATCATAAACAACAACATTTTGTTCTACGAGTTTTAGACATAGACAAATCTTTATTTGCTAAAGCAACACACACTACACATTACACTAAAATTGGCAAAGTGGTGGTACAATTTTTTATGTCTAACAAAAGTAATGTGCGATGTGTCATGATAGTAAAAGGGTCCTGACTCAGCATGTGTTACAGACAAGTCTGCAACGCTGGTAATCTGCCAGAACCGAAAGAGGAGTGCGTGCAACAATAAAAACTATGATTAAACAAATATTACGAGTATAAGGTGATTCTGCAAAAATATTAATAAGTTACACATTTATATAATATGGTGTATGATAGATATTGTAAAGAATATATATTGAATAGGGTAATCAATCAGTTCTATAGGGTGAGTATGGGAGGCATAAATAATTGTCATGAGATCCATCTAGTTTGGCTACCGAGTAATATTAAAGCTTTGTTTTTGAAGTTTAAGCAGATGTAGTTTAAGTGAGGCTTTGAAAGAGCACTTCGTCTTAAGCTGTCGAATTGGTGGGGGAATATTATTCCAGCATTTAGTAGCCAGATATCTAAAACTGCCCCTAAATGCGGCTGTTCTGTGGGGTGGCATACTTAATTGCAAGGAACATGCTCTCAGTGAGTACCTGAGCCTGGAGCTACGCCATGTCAGCTTGCTATATAAATACTGCGGCTGCTGAGTGTTCAGCACACCGAACATTAGGGTAGCTAAGTGTAGATTGTGACGCGATTCCATTTTTAAAATGTTTGCACTATTTAAGAATGGTGTTACGTGGGAGCGAGGTGGAATGGGGAAACAGTATCATGCGCATGCATTCTGCACTCTTTGTACCATGCGGTGAGTTTTTTTTATATAGACTAGACCCATAAACAGTAACACAGTAGTTTAATCTTGACAGTACCAAAGATTCACACAACTTGACACGCATATCGACACTCAAAAAAGCAACTTCGCGTCAACTAAACTACGTGCTTTTCAAACCGTAAATTTCCCTCAAATAAATTAAAATTAACTACATTTTTCGCTTCTTCAACTGGCTCAATCTTTAAACCATTTATACGTATATCTGGCTTATAATTCTTTATTTTAGCAACCTGGAGCTTAGATCCTAGCACAATATATTTTGACTTGGAAGAGTTTAAGTTTAATTTATTTTTACAGGCCCACAATGAAATACCTTCAAGGTCGTCATTGATTTGTTTTATACTACTATTAAAATTTTTAAGATCTATTGATAGATAGATTTGTAAATTATCTGCATATATATGATACTTACAGTTCCTCATTGATTTAGTTATATCTGATGCATATAAAATAAAAAGTAGAGGGCCCAGTATGGATCCTTGTGGTACACCCCTTTCAATAGTTGTACTGTGCGAACAGCTAACAGTACCATCATGACTAGTAAGGACTACCTGTTGACTACGTTCCACCAGGTAACTATCAAACCATTTTATAGTGTTATTATCCATTCCATAATAGGAAAGCTTAGCCAGTAACAGCGGAATACTCAGGCTGTCAAAAGCCCTGGAGAAGTCTAAGAATACAAGTATAGTTCCTTCGCCAGCATCCTGGGCAGTCAATACATTATCGACAAAATCCAAGAGCGCGGTACTAGTACCTCTTCCCTTTCGAAAACCTGATTGAAATTCCGGCAGAATGCTATTTTTTTCGCAATATTTTATTAGTTGATCAAAAATAACCTTTTCGATAATTTTTGACAGATATGGAAGGATGCTAATCAAAGAATATACTTACTCTCTAATGCTAATAGGCCTGAGGTTATTTACTAATTGTGGATTATTATTTTTAGGAATAGATAATTTGTCACATTTTACTTTCATACAAATGAGGCGCGCACGACCGCGGGCGTCAACCTTTTTGTATACCTACGAATGGAACATAGACTTACAATAAAAGCTTGGAAAATATTTTTAATTAATGCATTGAGTTATGATAAAACACGTAAAACAAATGTTATTGTTTATGATTTTAGCTATCTAGTCCTGCGAGGCTATTGATGTTTTAAAATTAACCCTGCATATGTATCTAATCAGAAGGAAAGGAAGTTGAATTTAACATAAACATAAATGTTTAATAAATTAATAATAATTTCATGACAAACATATATTTGAAATCTGCGTAAAAAGTCCTTTCATTTGATACATGACACGGTATGATTTATAAATGAAATTGTATTAGGCGTTACAATTCGGAAGTTCAAACATTCACTATGGGTGCGCCCACCACCGGGCCCTACACCCTCCACTGACTGACCCTCGGATCTGATAACTCATAATAAAAACTAATTGTTATGAACCTCTAAAACCCTCTAAAATCTGGGTTTTAGAGGTTCATAACAATTAGTGGTTTACTAATTTACTAATTTCTATAATCCTGAGGATGCCACGGTTGTTGGCGAAACATATGTAGATTATTTATATAGTTTTTGATTTCGGAATAGTGCAATGTATCGTCTTGCATGCTAGGTGCTCGGGTCTGGTTTCTCATGGCGATTGTAGTTAGTGCAAGTGCCTGTTGTCGCAATTATGAGTTATCAGATCCGAGGGTCAGTGGAGGGTGTAGGGCCCGGTGGTGGGCGCATCCATAGTGGACGGTATGATCTGTAAAACTTTTTTATAATTTCCAATTTTTGTTCCTAATTTCATTATTTCCAAAAAATATTTAGTTTTGTTATCAGTTTTTAGCATGGAACCCTAATAATGGGCTAATTAATTCTGTAATTAATAACTCTCCGAATTTTCATTTTATTTCATAGGAGTTTGCCAACAACATCAAATATAATTATATTGTATACTTTTAGATTATTAGATAATATTTGGATGTTTAACAAAACTAATTTTCTCATAATGCTTGTAAGTAAGGTTTTCCAACCAACTGATAATGTCCGTAATTTTTTCAGCTAAAATAATCTGAAATATTCACATAAATAATTTATAATGTTATTGAGAGAATAAAATAATAACTTACATATAGGTATTAACATTTACATAACGCATTATGTTCTATAACAACTATATAAAACTCTTTATGAATAAAATTATTTTTACCTACAAAAAGTTAATACTGTTATTTATTATTATGTGAAAACTTAAAAGTAACTTATCATTATAACATTATGCTTTACTATATAATAAACTAGTTTTTAGTTTTATATATGTAGTAGTAGTATTATTGTCAATAGTAATTTAATTGACCTTGCAAAAAAAACAACTAGTGGACGCCCGCGACTACGTCCACTGGGAATACAGATAAAACAAAATTTCAAAATTATTATTATTATAAAAAAAGGATAAAAAGCCTATATGTTAAGTGGGACCTGTTACAATATATTCCTGAAAACTGCATCGTAATCTGTTCAGCCGTTTCTGAGATTAGCGTGCACAAATGCACAGACAAGCAGACAAACCGACAAGACATAAATTCCAAAAATCATTATTTTGGGTACTATTGAGTTGATAAGGGTCTTCTATAGTATTTTTTCTCATATATCTTCCATGTACAGACAGCGAACCGTTAATTTTTTATTATATGTATAGATAGAAGTAAGTGAATCTGAAACTTTATACATATTTTATAAACTTTAGAAGAAACCTCCCGGCCGTGGAACCATTGGTTGTATTTGCAGTGGTCTAGAAAATGGAAAGGATACCGGGCCTGCAGGAGAATTAAATAATGGTGTTGATATTGATATTGTCCTTGATATCGGCGCGGGCATTGATAACGGAGGTGGCAACATTAATGGCAGTGGAGGTGGTTGTAGTGGCATTGGAGGAGGAGGTGGCGGTGGAGGCGGCGGTAGTGGAGGTGATGGTGGTAGTGGTGGCAATGGCGGAGGCAATGCAGGTGGAGGTGGTGGTGGCGGTGGAGGTGGTGGTGGTGGTGGCGATAGAGGTGGTGGTGGTGGTGGCGGTAGCGGTGGCGGTGGTACTGGTGATTGTGGTGGTGGCGGAGGTGGTGGCACAGATATGGGTGATTGTGGATGCAATGGCCTCAGTAGTGGTGGTGGGGGTAGTGGTTGTGGTGGAGGTGGTGGCATCGGCATGGGCATAAGCGGAGGAGGTAGTAATGGCAGCACTGGTATTGGAGATTCTGGTGGTGGGATCAGCATAGGGACAGGTGGTGGTGGCATAATAGGAGGTCCATCAGGTGACATTGGTATCCCAGGAAGCGGCGGTGGCCCTATCGGCATTGGTATTTTATCAGATTCTGGCATATGTATCACCAGTAGATCATAATCATTTGTCTGCCATTTTGATTTAAAGTTGGGGCCAATAAAAGGTTTCCGTCCATAGCCACCTGGTGATATGTAATTATCTTGGCAGTAGACCGTCGTATTTAGAAGGACCAAAAAGATAAGCTAGAAGAGAACCAACACAGTGATTAATACTTTATTAATATAATAAAAGATTTATATCAACTCTCATAGTTTTCAGATTATTATTTTAGTAGTGTACTTACTTAATTTTATTTATCACTTACCTGAGAAATAAAACTCATTTTGCAACAGTTCATTTTAATTTTTAATTTTATTTAAGTGGCAAGTCCATTGTAATGGAGTAAAGTTTCCTTTCTAGAAATCGACCTGACTCACAATGAGTAGGTAAATGAGCAGTTAAAACATGTGACATTATTCCACTACATTGTGCCGTAACGTGTTTATGTCGACGGAGGCTGTGATATAATATAAAATATCTTTTTAAAGTTTACTTTACGCCCCGCTGCCCGCTAAATTCGATGCGAAACGATCATGATAAAGTTCAATGCAAAATGAGATAACTCAATTGATATTACTGGTATAAAACGACATGTCATACTATTGAATTGAAATATAGTATTATTATGACTAACTATAAATAGGTATCTAACATCTTTGTATATTGCAGATTGAACTATTATATAAATTTTTAAATTGAGGTGATAAGTAAGCAGAATTAGCCTAGACAATGTAATAAATTTTATGAGCCACAGCTAAATTTGCAAACATTTCCACCAATAACATATCACGTTACTTCATAACGTTACTAAACAAGCGGGCAAAATAGAGGTTTCCTATGGGAGAAAACATTTTGATGACATTGCTGTTGCTCGAGAAGTTGTAATAATGTCTAAGCCGAGTTTACCACAATGGACCAAACATAAAACAACAAATATGATAAAATATTTTTTAATTTCAAATGTTAAAAAGCTTTTAATAATAAAATAACACTAAATTGTGTCTTCATCGCTCGATATTTTACTCCATCTGAGTCCATCTTCAAAAATAAGTTTCCTTATATAATGCGATCGTTTGTTCCTTAATTCTTTTCGATTTTTGTTTAATATGTTTACAAGTTTTTTCAATATGCGTTTAATTTTTTCCTTTTTCTCATACTTAGTATATAAATTAGAAAAAGATGTACTTTTTAGCATATTACCTGCTGTATTATATTTAGGTATTTTTTTGTTTAAATACGTACCTTTGTTCATTTTTAAGTGTTCACTGGGTTCATAATCAAAATTTCTCAACTGTGATTTATGAAAATATTCGTAATCATCATAATTTTCTTCTGATGTATAATTATTTTGCTCATTATTATTTATGACAAAAAATCTATTCTCATTTTTAGGTATATCTAAAATCTTAGCAATATTTTTATTGCGACTTTGCGTATTGTGATTAAAAATGTTATCAATTTCTGAAGTATAATCGGTTACAATATCATTATTCAGAGATTCAGTTTTTGAAACTTGATACAAATTATCATGGTCTTGTGTCATGTCAAGATTTTCTTCTGGATTCTTAATATTTATTTCTTCTGAATTCGAATCAGAGTCTTCTTCATGTATGTCCCCTTCATGCCAAAAATTTTCAGAATTTTCTGGTAATGAAGATGAAGTTGGATGTAAATGTTCGCTTAGTGAAAATTGCTGCGAAGTCATTGATTGCATAATTCGTATTGGCTGTTGCACATGTGAAGTTACAGGTAGTGGTGGCTGTATCAACATCAGCATTTGAACAGGCATTGGCATAGACATCGGCATAGATTTTGCCATAAATATAGGCATGGCTGTTAGCGTATATGTTGGCATCAATACTGACGTAGACATCGGTATCGATATTGGCATTTGGAGAGATGAAGAAATTGACATTGGCACAGAGATTGGGTTCGATAAAATTCGTTTTGGTAAACGAAGTGGAAAATGCATCGGCATCATCATCGACATTGACGTTGGCATGGATCCAGTCCGCATTCTCAACGGCATGCCCGACGACATTGGTGACATTTGTAGGTGTGGTGTTTTCGGTGGCATCGTGATAATAAATTTTGGTGATGGTGACGACTTTGGTATTGAAGATTGTAGTGCAAAAGGCGCTTGTGATCCTGGTACTGATGTCATTGGAGCTTGCAGAGATACTGGCATTGCGTAGTATTTCGAAGGTTGCATTGGCATAACATTGTTTGATGGCATTGTTGGTGGTAACATTGGTAGCATAGATAAGTCAGTATCATGCCAATCTGATTTAAAACTTTGCCCATAGTATGAGTTTGGGAATCTGACCAAATAATTGTACTGGCAATCAGCCATTGTATGTGAAATTGCCAAAAAATACAACTACAATAAAATAAAATAAAATTTAATTAATGACAGCATAAAAAATTTGAAAGGGAACTAATTAAAGTGAAAAGTAAAATTTTGAATTTAAAATTAATTTAACAATAAACTGAAGAGAAAATGGGTAAATGCTGAAGACTAAAATTAATGCATACATACATAATAATCACGCCTCTTTCCCGGAGGGGTAGGCAGAGATCACGGATCTCCATTTGCTACGATCCTGACACACTCTTTCGCTTCATCTACTTTCATGATATTCTTCATGCACGCTCGTCGGTTTAGGGTACTCTTGACCTGACCTTTCTTTAGAATTTCACCAATTGGATCGGTGAAAGTCCGGCGAGGTTTTCCCCTTCCAACCCTTCCATCCACTCTTCCGTTGTACACTTTCTTTGTTAGTCTACTTTCACTCATCCTCTCCACATGCCCAAACCACCTCAACATACCCTTCTCAATCTTCATCACCACGTCCTCATTTATACCACACTTCTTTCTGATCACCTCATTTCTTATTCTATCTCTCAAAGTGACTCCACACATACTTCTCAATGCTCTCATTTCCACTGCATTCACTTGACTCTGGTGTTTTGGTTTCTGCCATACCCAACTTTCACTTCCATACATAAGAGTCGGCACCAAAACACGTCCATGAACAGCCAGACGTGCCGCGTTGCGACACTTTCTGGCTACTCATAAAATAATTAAGTGCCCCATTCACCCGATTCCCAGCATTCACTCTCCTTACAATATCTTTGTCATGCTTACCATCCCTTGTAAACAAAGTCCCCAGATACACGAACTTAGTCACTTGCTCCAATCTTTCTTCGCCAATCATTATTTTTCAATTCGCCATTACCTCATCCCTTTCAAAAACCATCACTTTCGTCTTACTTACATTCATCTTCATCCCTTTACTTTCAAATGATCCATCCATTTTTGTTACCATCTCCCGCAACTCCTCCTCCGAAGACGCAAGCAAAACCATGTCATCGGCATAGAGCAGGCATTTGACAAGTAACTCATTCATTCTTAGACCACAATCATCGTCTTTCAAACCTTGCAAAGAACTGTCCATGAATAGATTGAATAGCCACGGTGACGCTACACATTCCTGTCTAACATCCTGTTCGATGGTGAACCAGTCTGTGTAGGACACGTTTATTCTCACACAAGCGCTTGAGTCCTCGTAGAGGGATCTCAGTGCCCGATTGAGAAGGCCACTCACTCTATACATAGACAGAATCTTCCAAAGCTCCTTCCTTACTACTCTGTCATAAGCCATCTCCAAATCGATGAAAGCGCAATAGACCTTCTAAATTTTCGCCAGAAACTTTTCGGCTATACTTCGTAAGGAAAAGACTTGATCCGTACATCCCATGCCCTTTCGAAATCCCGCTTGTGCATCCCACACTTTCTGGTCGGTTACTTTCGTAATCCTTTCAATCAACACTTTCGCATACAGCTTGCCGTCAATGCTGAGTAGGCTAATGCCTCTATAGTTTTTGCAGTCCAGTCATGAGCCCTTACCCTTAAACAGAGGCATGATGACAGCCTTGCACCAATCAATTGGTACTCGGCCGGTGTCAAAGCACATGTTGAACAGGCGGTACAACTGACTGGCTACGACGACCTGTCCAGCCTTCAGCATTTCAATACAAATCCTATTATACCCTGCTGCCTTACCTGCTTTCATCCATATCAAACATTTCACAATTTCATCCATGCTTATATTGCTTTCCTCTCCAAGCACTGTTTCATTCAACTCTGAGGTCAGCGTCTTTGCTTTTTCCCTATCAAATAACTTTTCAAAATATTCCTTCTATCTCTTCAATATACATTCTGTCTCATTCACTTAACTTCCATTCATGTCCTTAACTGAGCTCAGCTCAGAGCTCTGCCCTTTTACCCTGGCTAATTTTATGGATTTCCAGAAAAACTTTATGTTAGCCTGGAAATCCTGGGACAACCTTTCATCCATCACATCTTTCTATTCCGCTTTCTTTCTTTTCACAATTTCTTTCACTAATCCATTCATATAGTTTATACATTCTTTTTGCTTCGATCACTTCGTCGTAAGAGGCTTTTTGGATTCTTTGGTTAGCTCTCATAGCCAACCAGTCCCGCCATAACTTTTTCTTCTCTAGCAAACTTTTTCCATTGTCATTCACTCTTTCGTCACCATATTTTCCTAGAACACTCTCAAATCCCTCTCTCCTAACACCTATCCATGTGTTAAAATCTCCTATCAGTACTAACCTTTCATTAGCCTTGCATACCCTTAAAACCTCTCTTAATTGCTCCCAAAATATTTCATCCTTTCATCTTGTGTACGTTGGGATGCTCTCGGACCAGGGTCCACTGGAGCGTATACCCCAACGACAAACAAGCGTACCATTCCCACTTACATTCTAACCCAAATCAGTCTTGGGCTCACGCATTCAAATTCATTCACACATTCTGCCATCCTGGCGGAGAGTATAACACCAACATCCTGACAGGCTCTCTCCGCACTGGGAACCCCGGACCAGTATGCCGTCTAGGGACCATGCTTGGTGGTGTCACAGCCTCTCCGCTTGGTCTCATTCAAACACAGAACATCAATCTTTCTTTCATCCATCATCTGCAGCACCTCATCAAACTTTGCTTCCATTCTTTCTCCAACATTTAATGTAGCAAAACGGCTCTCCGTGAGCCGCTTGTCGCCCCCGCGGGAAACGAGACGTGATGGGTGGCGGACCGCATCGCCGCCATGCGGATAATTATTTGTTTCAATATCCATTGCGGTCCCACGAGTAGCTAGGGAAATATATGTCCACCCTGGCAGAGCCCCGCATACCAGGGTAAGGCTCGTCATAATCTGGGTTGCCCGGTCCCAGGACATATTGGCACGCTTATGACTATGCTCGCCCATAGCCACGCATCCATAGGCACGGCAGACCCCGGATTGGCGGACAAGGAAATTTAGGACGGAGAGAAGAACGCGGGATTATGGGGTTGTAGGGAGGAATGGAAAAATTTATGGGATACTGCTGACACGGAAAAGGAAAGTTGGTAGGTGTCAGCTGGAGTAAGCCAGGGTCGCATACCTGTGTGCTTTATTAAAAACACCCGGACAGGGTGTCAAATAAAAAAACACCTCCTAACTAAAATTAATGATAAAAATTATTATAACTTTTTTCAATATTTGGTATTTCGACTATAAATGGTAATGATGTAGATTTACTTACCTGAAAAATATAATTCATTTTTCCAGCACTCTTAAATGCTAGTTTGCATTTGAAAGTCAATTACGTTGTGTATTCGAAAGATTTTTAAACACCTTATTAACCAAACCTGTGACGTCATTTTAATAACATTGTGTCGTAACATTGTGCAATATTGACGATAGTGTGGCATAAGACTATCACATAATGTTTGAAAACTATTACTAAATCAGGAAAATAACGATTTCCTTTGCTACGATGTGGACGGCCAAGTGCCAGTCGGACTCACGCATGAAGGTTTCCGCAGCATCCGCAATATTATATTTTATTTGTCAAAAACGGCAATAAAATCACAGAGCACACATTTTACTTTTTATAAAATGATTTATTTAATTTCTCAAAATATGGTTCAAAAAGTTATTATTCCATTCCATTTAATTATTTGATGTTATAATTATTTGTTGTTATAGACATGTAAACAACAGCAATCATATTATTATGTATTGTGTAACTATAGATATAATATGTACGGATTCTGGATATACAGCCCCGTGACAGATAGACAGACAGCGAAGTCTAAAGGCCTCATAAAGACCTGTATTCACTTTGATTAGTGCGAGTGCAGGTGATTAGTTTTGATTAGTGATCAGTGTACATGTGTGTGTGTGTGCGTCTAATTACTGTTTAGTAAATCCTGTATATTTTCTTAACCTCTTTCTAATAATTATGTAGAGGACTTCAAGTTTCTTATTTTAATATAATCTTCTTTACTCCGACATATTCATAGACTTCATTTATACGTAAAAGTGCCGCATATCAGGCTCCTATGATTTTGTAGCCGCCTGTCCAGACGTGTTTAGTTGCAGGTGCGCTGAAAGAGGAGGAAAAAAGGGCGCGCGGGACGGGGCTACTCGCAGTCCACTCGCAAAAGTATAGAATGCGCTTTTAATCACCTTACTTTGCAGACAACTAATCATTCGCACTAATCAGTCACTGTCGACACGTATATAACTAATCATCACTGCACTAATCAAAGTCAATACAGGCCTATATGATAGTTTCACAATTTAATAATAATAATATTTTGGCGAGCTGTTGGGAGGTATCGTTCCCACGGACCTGAAGTATTCCCGGGGAAGGCCCTGTTCCTCCTCCCAGGCGCCGGAGTGAGGTCTGACGAGGAACAGTTCCCCTACCTCTGCCTCACCTTCGCCGGCCGGGCAGAGTGCAGTCGCGAGAGCTATGACAGCTCGAGGGTGGACGTGCCCGTCAGTAAGTGGCACGTTGGCTTTGATTTAAAGTCCAAGGGCACCCTCCACCTTAGCCGCACACCAAATGTTGCCCCCTTTGTCGCTACGTGCGTGCGGCCGTTTCAGGGGGCCCATAAAATGAGTCGGCGAGTCACCGCCTGCCAGCAAACAATTATGAGACTTGGTTGTAATGGCAGGCGTCCGTTAGTCTCCTTCAATAGCCCAGTTACCCAACCCCACCCAACATTCAGCCCCGTAGCCCTTGACCTTTTTTGATTCAATTATTAAAGCAAAATTTAACCCTTAAATGGACGATTTTTGTTTTACGTTTTAAAAAAATATATTTGTGTAATAGACATGTATTACTGTCTAGGAAAAATGAGTAAAAAAATCTAGACATGAATTTACTATACTTTTTTTTTTGGATAGTGCCAACATTTAAAAAAGTATAAAATTCGTTCAGAAATAAGAACTAGTTGTCAAAATTAACAAAAATTAAAAGAAGGTCAATTTTATCTGTGATTTTTTTTTAAATTTATTAGGGGCATTGGTATTCAATACCATCAGCCCAACCAAATAACTTTACAGAGAACAATAAGGATAATAAATGTAAAACATAACCAAGAACACAAAAACACACCACTAAAATAATTACAACAGACATAAAAAATAAAAAAATCAAACCTAACATTAACAAAACATCAAACAAAAATAATAATAATTTATATAACCAATTAACCATTAGAACAGGTATGACCCAAACATAGCAATAAAAGGAGTAGATACAATATTTGGTTAAATCTTCCCAAAAGTATTCATAAGAAACTTAAATATACATATATACAAATCTTTACATTGTAATAACTCTTGAACATTCTTTAGGGATATCATGTTTTATAATATCCAAACAGGAGCCGATAAAAAGCAAGCGTTCAAGGTTAAATTAGGACATTCATAAAAAATATGTTGTAAATCACATAAATCATTGTAACAATATTTACAAAAACTACTATCAACCAACTTAAGTCTAAAAAGATGAGAGGGAAAGTGACAATGGCCAATTATGAGTCTACATAGTGATGTTATAAAATCTCGACCTAAAAATTTGTTATGATTCTCGAACCACGAACGAGTAGATGGTATTGGTTGGATTTTTTCCAGCCATTTCCCTTTAGTTTCTCTTGAAGAATTTAATAGTAATGACCATCTTTTAATCATATTACTCTTTAAAATTGATAGAAGATCGGAATAAGGGACTAAATAATTACATGTTTTGGTATTTACACAGGAACGAGCTAGGGTGTCCACCAACTCATTACCCACAATTCCAGAATGAGCTGGTACCCAACAAAATTCAATAATAGCATTATCATTATTCTTCACAATATTCTGTACAAGGTATCTTAAATTGTATATTAAATAGTTATATGACGCGGATATTTTTTTGTTCAAAAGAGCTAGTAAAGCACTCATAGAGTCAGATAAAATTAAGAACTTTCTGCGATTCATGTTTACTGTACAGTTTATATATTCTACAGCATGTAATATTGCCAAAACTTCAGCAGAAAATATAGAAAATAATGTGTGACATTTGAATACTTGTCCGAAATTTTTATTTGCATCATAAAAGGCAAAGCTAGTTCGATCATGTGTTTTGGATCCATCAGTATAAATTTTTATATAGTCAGGTTTGGTATTTAAAAATTCACAGAATTCGAATTTATTTTTAAATCTATTAACATAGATAGGCAAATCCATAATAGTACTAAAAAAATCAAAACTGAAGCAAGGCAGCAACCGAGACCAAAAAATTATATCCTGAAATTCAAAATTTAATAAGGAAATTGAACCACTCATAGAAGTAGTAGCACGCAAGGGTTCATTATTATAATTAGGTATATTGAAGAATTCTAAAAATCTAGGTATGACACTATTGTCACGACTAACCAACTTTATACAATATTTATCTGTAATATAACATCTTCGAATTTGCAACGGGACAACACCTGCTTCTACCTCGAGAGAATTTATTGGAGAAGATGTCATTGCCCCAGTTATAATGCGAAGTGCTCTGTTCTGGATTAGGTCTAATTTTCTTAATAAGGTATATTTTGCATTAATATAAAACATACATCCATAATCAAAATGACTACGAACTATAGCAATATAAAGAGTCTTCAAAATTTTCGGGTCAGATCCCCATCGAAGACCTACTAAAGATTTCATTATATTGATACCTAGCTCAGCCTTTTTCATAATGTGTTCAATATGTGGTCTCCACGATAATTGGCTGTCCAATATAATGCCTAGGTATTTGACAGTATACTGAACCGGTATTAATGTTCTATTGTAGGATATATAAGGACACAATTTACTATTTTTGCAAAAGGGAATAACTACACTTTTTGATGCATTAATTTCTAAATTTAAATATTTTTTTTAAATAATTGCAAACCTTATGTAGACACATATTCATAACAGATTCGCCTTCTTTGATATTGTTACAGTGTAGATAAATTACAAGGTCATCAGCAAAAAATTGATACTTAACATTAGATGGTATTTTCTTCATAAAACCGACTAGACTAATCATGAATATAAGAGGAGAAATAACTGAACCTTGAGGTGTTCCTTTATATGTAAATTTAGGGCCAGTTAATTGGTTCCTTACTTTTAACTTAATGGAACGATGGTGTAAGAAGTTATAAATCCATTCTAGGAATGAGCCTGGAATTCCAAGATCAAATAAACTTTTAATAAGACAATTATGATCAATATTATCGAACGCACCTTTAATATCTAAAAACACAGCTAATGTTGTCTTATTACACTGAAAACCATTAATTATGTCACCAACCAAACACACAACATTATCTATAACGCTCTTGCCCTTGCGGAAGCCACATTGGTTATCAGGGATCAGTTTATTGCTCTCAATAAAATATTCCAATCTGTTTTTAAGCATAGTCTCAAATATTTTTGATAAACAAGATGTCAACAAAATTGGTCTGAATGAATCAATGCAATTTGGATTCTTATTAGCCTTCAAAATTGGAATGACATGTTGCTCTTTCCAACATAAAGGAATTATCCTATCTGCCCAAAGATTATTGTATATTTGCAGCAATATTATATGACCTTTGGCACTTAGTTTTTTAATAATTTTATACGTAATATAGTCAGGGCCAGGAGAAGTATCCTTTTTGCACTGTAAAGCAGCAGTAAACTCAGCAATAGTGAAGGGTTTTAAGAGCCACGAATTTGAGTCAGAAGGTTGAGCAGAGAAAAAGCTTTGCAAATCAATAATTTTATTATTATCAGCGGGAGGACAGATTTTATTAAAATACTCCAAGGCATTTGATTTGTCTTCAAATAATTGCGATTTCCGTGAAATTTCATTTCTAGAAAATTTAAATTTCCTTATATTATCCCAAATAAATTTAGATGTGGAGGTTCGGTTAAAACTATTGCATAATGTCATCCAACTTAATCTTTTTTGTTCCAAAATTACAAGTTTTTTATTAGCATCAAATTTTTTATAAACTAAATGTGAGATCTATTTTTCTTGATTTCTTTATAGGTTTGCAAAGACTTTACTACTGGCAACTTTTTGCGATATGTCATTACTAAAACGTCATAAATATTGTTAACGAAATTATTGTAATTTTGTAACGGATCATGAGATAAATCAAAAGTCTCAAATAAAGGGACACATTTAAGTGTAAATTCACACCAATCAATATATCTGGTATTAATCATTGAAACCTGACTAGCTATATCCAAACTCAAACTGTCCACGGGGAAGTGGACAATATTATTCAAACTAACACCAACTGCGCAATCCTGCAAGGGATACAACACACCAACAAGTATTGGAAAGTGATTGCTACTAACCGTATCATCCAACACTGAGAAGTTGCAGCTGGAACTCAATTTTGACGATGCAAGAACCAAATCCAAAACATTACCCTCTTGTCCTGGCCCTGCTAAAGTTGTTAGAGTGTGATCATTTAGGCATACCAAATTGTTATTATCTATAAAAGATAATAGATTATTACCTCGATTATTTGATATTTTACCCTTGATAATTGCCATTACTTCACTTTTTTCTTATGGTAGGTATATGGACATTTCATTTTAAAAATGAATGGCTATTTCATATCTGATATTATGACTTTGATTTAGTAGTAAGAATAATTGTTCAAAATTGTATTAAAACAAAGAAATTGTTAAAGGCTCATTTACATGAAACCATTTTCTTACGTATTTCATACAATTTTACTCAAGCAATACATTACTGGCGTGGTCAAAATTGTAAGTTTTGACACATTGTTCAAGCTTTTCCCGTGCTGATGCGGGGCCTCACTAGAATCCATTAGCTGCATCTCCTTTCGTGCATGTTGTAAGAGTCGACTAAGGAACCCGGGCATTCAAAGCTAGCTTCTTGTCCCCGCTTAGATAAATGTGGCTGTCCCTTATGACCCTGCAGTTTTGGCTACCCCATTTCGAGAAAATAACCGTGTCTATATCTATTTAACAATGTGCTCTTGAATTTTCAAGGACATGCGTCGCAAGCCCTGAACTACATATGATAAGAAATCATTTATTATGTTATCTCTCGATTTTCACAAAAAAATAATAATTTTATATTTCATACTTAGATCGATCTTTTAGATCTCAATTTAATCGTGAATCGTTTCTATAGCTGGATTTATTGGAAAATAAAATATTTTTTCATTAACAAATTTCATTCTTTCAAAATATTATTTTTCTTTTACAAAATATCTACTATAATGTAATTATTGTAAGACAAGCTTAAGTTTAAAAATCATTTTTTATAACAAGCTTTTATTACATACGAGTATTTGTTAATAAGATGTACTGATCACACAAACGAGCCCAAACTCGATAAGGTTGTTTCGTTTAATTACGTAAGTAGTTCATATTGCCACCTTCCAGCTCCATCATCAGATCAGCTCTATTTCATAATAATATTGCATTGTCATTCGATTTATACATGCATGCAAAAGTTCGGCCCAATCGGGAACCGGGAAGTGGATCTTTCACTTGCAAGATTTGGTTACAGACAACGGGACAGGTAAAACTAAATAAAGCTTATAAAAATATGAAAGCAATTAAGATATTTTGTTTATTACCGATAATTTTAACCTACATATATAGGTATAATAATGTACACAAATACAATGCTTCTAAGTATATATGTAAGTAAATACAAGTATAAGTTTAAGTAAGTACAAAATGAAGTATTACAATTATTAATAACATTCATTAGATGTTTACTAAATTAGGTAATATAACACCAGTTTTGTAATAATTTCATAAATGTCCCTATAAGTATGAGTAACTAATTAAGTACACAAAAAACATCAGAACATGTTAAAATTAGTACATTTTTTATTTTGTATCTCTTTTAAATGCACGTTATGTCTTTTAATAGTGGTTTCTCCACGAATAATGGATTTATATGGCGTTGTTTCTATTACATTTTATTAAAAATTTACATAAAAAAATACCTCTATATCCACAAATAATTATACAATTTTGTTGATTCTATAATTACATTACCTACCTACATAAAAGAGAAAATCTTATAGAAATTTGATTAAACTTTATAATTACCGAAGTGTTCGCTACTATATGATCTTTTTCTTTGCCGTTGCATTTTATTTACTACTTTCGTTAATATACGTTTTCTTAGCGCTTTCTCTTCGTCTGTAGAAAACGTATCACCACTTTCTTCTTCTACACTACTAGGACTACTAGGATCTATAAATTCTAGTTTTTCTTTTGAAATTGACGACCTATGAATATTGTCATGATTTTTCTTTTTACGTGAAACATTTTTTATTGTGTATTGCTTACTTGTTTTCTTTTGTTTTTGTGGTACATCATTTTTATTGTGCTTAAACTGGCGATTGTATTTAACATAAGCTATACGATTGCCGTTGGCATCAATATTTAACGTATTTTTGATAATATTTTTCTTCATTTTATTTTGTTTCGTACGATTTCGTGTAAGTTTTTTGTTTTTTAATGTAGCTTTGTTGCGATTATAAATACTGTATGGATTAATTTGAGCGTTTAAATTTCTTTAGTATTGTGATTAGAAAGGGAAGAAGTTTTTTTATTTCTTTTTATAGCATTACTTTTAGGGTGGAAATTATGATATACATATTTTGTAGGTTTTTTTTTGGTTTTTTTCATTGATTGAGAAGATTTTTTATATATGTCGGAAGTATAAATATCTGATCGAAGTCTTTTTAAGGCCTTACCGTTTGAGGCCTTACCAATTTGAGTTAATTCATTGAAAGCAATATTATTACTGAGTGGGATTCCTTTATTAGTTTCATCAAAAGTAATATGTGTAGTATTTAATGTATTTGATTTTGGAACAATTAAATTATTGTTGTAAGAGGTGTTATTGTATGCCATCAAAGCATTCATTTCTGAATTATTATGAGTGTTTGTAATAAATTGAATGTCGTCATTGATTTTATTTTTTATATTCTCGATATTAGTGTTTTTTTCTGATTTGGGTTTGGTTTCAAGATCAGTGTAGATATCAGGGTTGGGATTCTCAATGTCGGTATAAATATCAGGATTTGGAAAATAATCAATGTCACTATAAAAATCGGTTTTGGTGTTTTTGTTTAAAGGAGAACTGTAAAATCTTTCACCGAATTGAATCGATTCATTAGGGGATTTCCTTGAAATATTTATACTTGCAATTTTTACACTTGTATTTTGCATGTTAGTATTATGAAAATTTTTATTTCTTTCTGTAGTTACTATACTATTATTTGAATGGATATTATTTACTTCATTAACGTTAGGTACATCAAGGTTAATATAATTTTTATAACTGCTTACACTTTGGGGGCTTTCACCTGTTAATAAGCTAAGTTTAGAATTTTTATCAAGTGTGTTTATATAAGTATGGTTTTCAATTGGACGTGTTATATGTATAATAATAGGTAATGTACTAGTTTCGTCAGTTTTTTTACTAAATTTATTACTGTTAAATTTATCATAATATATATTAGGTGTATTGACTGTTGCGATAACTGATTTTAGATCAGATATATTATAAATTGTAGTAGGCTGTATCACACTGAAATCTGTAACTGTATTATTATTTTTTAAATTATTGTCTAAATAAGACTCACGTATACTTGAATTTTTACTATTTGATAAACTGTTATTAGAAATATCATTTTCTGTAATTGATATATTATGGCTAATCAAGTAAGATTTTAAAATATTATATTTTTTTAAGATTTCAGTTGTAAGATTACTGTTGTAAGAGTTACCATCAATTTCATTTAACTTCATAATATTGCCAGATAAATCATTTAATCTGACTTGGTGATAGATTTTTGTATTTTCGTTAGATTCGTCATTAAACTCTGGAAGTTCTACGGTGTTTAAGTGTCGATGATACATTTTAAAATAAGGTTTTGGTTTGCTATTGATAATATTACTCCTTTTATATTCAAAGTTATTTTTAATATAAGGGGCATTATTATTAAGTGCAAGCATTGACATTATATCGTTATTTTTCATTTCAGAATTAAATTCTAGCATAGGACTATATTCCAACTTATCATTATATGAAATATTTTCGTTATATTTGTCTAAATTATTTAAAGAATTTTTGTATAATGAGCGATTAAAATCAAAGCTTTTATACTTATTACTTTTTGTTAGTCCATCGAAATGTTTGTTATAACTTTTAGGTCGAATATTTTGATTTTTGAAACTTATTATATTTTTTGCGTGAGAGTGATGGTTGTGTAAATTATCCCTAGTATTTTTATTAAATTGAACTTCACTTGATTCTAAATCAAAATTATAATTTCCTTCAGGAATGCCAAATGGCATTTGAATATTTTCAGGATTAGGATATGTTTGAATGATATTTGCATTATTTATATCTTTATTGTTAAAATATCCATTATTTCTATAAAACAAGTTATCATTCATCAATGGATTATTTTTGTTAATGGCATTATTTTTAGATTTCATATTAAAGTTATAATTTTCTAATATATTGTTACCAGATTTAATAAAATCTTGGTTAGGAATAGCATTAATTTCATGATGATTCATGGTTTTTGGAATACCATAGTTTTCAGAAAATCCTTTTTGTTTAGTTACATATTTCCACTTAGAACCATTCTCTTCGTTATTATCTAGCTTTATATTATTATTGTATAATGAGTGTTCGTTTTTATTTAACTCATTTTTAAAAGAGTTTGACGTTAAACTATTTTCAATATTTTTATCATAAATTTCATTTATGGGTTTTACGTCTTTAAAATTTACAATAGGCTTATTTTGAATGTCATATTTCGATTTAGTTTTGTGGATATATTCAGGGAAAGAAATGTTGTTGTTATTATTCATATTTAAGTATCCAGACATAGGGACGGTTTTTACAATACCTGTTTTCTTATTAATGTAATCGTTATTATTTTTATTAGCATTATTAAGTAAATTATTATTGGCTACAAAATTATTGTTCATTACAGGAATCTCATGACTATGAGAATTAATATTAGGATTGATGTCAACAAGTTTTTCATTTATTTGTAATGTATTATTTATATTCTTTACTACCTCACTATGTGAGGTTATTATAGGGTCAGCCACTGAAATAATTTTCTTTTTTTTGGATCTCACTTTATCAGATTTCTTTTTTTTCTTGTCAATTTTGGTCCGTTCCTCAGTTTCTCTATCTGTATCGGATTCTGATGGCGTGACGTCTGGAATCTCTAAGATATTCAGTTCTTTACTCAAATCACTCCAATACTCATCAGGATACTCTTCTGAAATGGTAGATTTCTTCTGAAATTTAGTGTGTTCCTTTTTTTCTGAATCTCGATTCCAATGTATTGCAAGTAAAGGAATAGGAGGTGGTTGCATTGGTAACATATTCGGTATTCCCATGGGCCATTGCATTGGCGGTGGAGGCATCATCATATTAGACATTGAAAATGGTGGCGAATTAGGTATTGAATATCGTGGGTGCATTGGGTGCATGGGCGGTGGCATCATCATTACATGCATTGGATATTGATGCGATGGTGTATGTTCTGGTATTGGTAACGTCGATGTAGTAGGTGAATACGAAGGAGTTGATGAAGGTTTTGCTGACGGGGTTGTTGATGGGGAATATTGTATAGGTGATGTTACAGCAGATGTAGTCGTTGTTGAAGTTAGCGTAGAAGGTAGTGAAGACTTTCGCATATACATCGGCCTTAACATTGATGAATGTGGAGGTAACGGTGGTTGACGTACATATGTTGTAACCGGCATACGACGTGATTGAGGTAGAGCTTGCAGATGTGGTTGGTATGATAAACGAGGTAGTGGTTTAAATGGAGGAAGTGAAAATGATTGTGGACTTGGCTTAAAAGATGGCAACGAATGTGATGGGAGCGTAAATGGAGGAAATGGATGTGATGGCCCTCGTGGTGGGAGCGTAAATGAAGGCTCTGGATGTGAGAGCACATGTGGAGGAGAATGTATAGGTAGAAGATGATTCGGCCGTGGTAGTGATGATGGCATATGTATTTCAGATGATGGCGGCAAATGTGGATATGATGGATGTAAGGGCGAATGTGAATGTTGCATATTTAATACGGGTGGCGGCAAAGAATGTTGAAAATGCATACCTGGTGATGGAGTTTGCAATAGAAGCTGTGGATTTGACGATTGTCCATGTGAAAATGGTGTTTGAGGATGTGATAACGGTGGATGAGAATTTATAGGTGGTAGATGTGCAACTGAAGGGCGAATAGGAAGTGGATTTGCAAGAGGATTATGTGCAAGTGGCTGATGGGGAGATGGGCGTGGAGATGGTGTTGGTGGTGGAGGTGGAGGCATCAATGGCATTGATCCAGAATGCATCGTTTGAAAATTTTGGGCCTTTAAAGGATGATTATGCCAATTTGGGTTATTATTTTGAATATTATATAGATTTGAACTAAAGCTTTGACTATTCTTCATCGTACATGAGAGTAAAATGAGAACGCACTGAAAGAGAAAAAATACATTTGCTTAAATTCAATTTACTTTTAATTTTATTGGCTACAAAATAATAATTAATTGATCCATAATGTACTAACCTGGTAACAACTGGATTTCATTTTATAACACTCACTGTTGCACTTACTGGTGTTTCAGTATAGTGTACAATCCAGAACTGAAATGGAGTAATTTTGTTTTTCAAAACCTTAACTTCATAACAACTAGTTCGTAACTGTACCGTAACATGTTATGCTAATGTTGCAATGTGTTCACACGTCCTTGTATTTGAAACCTAAGTAATAAATCAGTATGCAATTCACACTGTATTACTATAAGCAGAAAAGGGCCACCCCTACATAGCGTTTTCCAGTTGTCTTTATTAGGTGTATTTGTGATAATATTCATTCGTAATGAAAACTAACAGTTCACTCATAACGAATGCACTAACAACTGATAAGTTAGCACACCAAATAATTATCCAATTGTAACTGACTTTTGCCAGGAATTGGAAAAAGGAAGTCAAAATGTGAACAGTGGATTCAAAGTTCCCTTTCGAATTACAAATTTTCTTTTGTCGCATATAAATTTTTATATCTGCAAAACAAAATGGCGGATTAAACAGCTGAGATCATTCTGTTAGCAAATAGTTCATGGGTCGAATGGTGGTCAAATGTCTTTTGGGCAAAAAGTTCAAGGTTCAATAATTCTGTTGACCAAACGTTCATGGGACAATCGACTGTTGGCGAACCGTTTCAGACACGTTATGAGCACATTTGGTTAGGTATCAAGTGCCAGCTCTCTCTATACAGAGTAATTTTTGGTCGTCAACGTTCCCGAAAACTACGGAATCTCCTTGTCATCACGATCATTTTTCTCAATGGAAGCATACCTGGGAAGTGTCTGGTTTCCAAAATATTCGGGTCCAAAGTTGGGTAAATAGTTTTTCTGCATATGCACATTGAGGCGTGTACCAAATTTTTTTCAGGAGAAATAATTAATATCTGTCTATGAAAAAACTAGCATAAAAAGTGGATACTATAAATTTAGTCCGATCATGTAATAAAAAAAAAATTCAAAAAAATTTACATCCTTTCCCAGCATTTTTTTTTTGAATAAACTTATAGAGTACGTACCCTTTGTTAAGGGTGGCAACGAAAAAATATCCTGTATAGTATCTCAAGTGGTCGGTAGCATTGTAGGATGAATGGCGAGTGCTGGTGCTATTCTACCTACCACATAATAAGGATATCCGCTGATCCCAAATCCGTGTCATCATTAAATTTTTTGCCATTTGTGTGGAAAATAGTAGATGGAGTAGTATTGATGGTAAGGTATTTCTACGGAATTAAAGCACGCAGGCAATGAAGTACTGATACTTAATTTACAATTTGCCTATATATAGCAGGTGATTTTTGGTCGTCAGTTTCTGTACTGTCTCACATATCACCATTTCATAAACCTGGACTGGAATCAGTTCGTAAATATTGGGTCCAAAGTTGAGTAAACTAGACTGCGTATGTTTGTGTAATATCTAGTGAACGGTCAAGATTTTTTCACACAAATAGCCCATATTAATAACCCTCTGGAATCTAGCCTCGTAAAAATTTTTGGAACTAACATAACCCGTCTTTGACGCTATCAAATTTCGCCGGTCAGATCAGAGAATACCTTCCAAACATTGAAAAAAAAAAAAATTTCCCAGCCATTTTTTTTGGTGATAAACGTTACTATTATTGGATGTATAGTAGTACGTACCCTTGTTTGACAAGGTCAACGAAAATAATATGCCTTCGTGTTAGCTCCTGAACCACCCCATGACAAATATCGTTCTCTGTATGTTCACATAGGTTAGTGCGAGCCCATTTCATGACTTCGAACTCGATCGCGTAAACGTAAACAGTTCATTACGTAGCGCCGTTGCTCTCATTTTTGAAATATATCACGCCATTATGTTTGGTTAGCTATATTAGCGAACGGTCAAGAAAACTATCGGTCAGTTTTATATACGTGTTTTTACACGATGGCGCATGGAGTTGTATTCATACAACTCCAAACGCGACATCACATATAGGTACAATATTCAGTATACAGGAAAAAAATGGTCCGGTAAAATCATGACATCCGTTTTGTCATCGAATACTGGATGAACGGAACACGTATCGGTCATGTTTCGGTACAATTATACCGGATAGAAACTGTGCGGGGGTGAGGGTAATTTAAAAATTTTGAGTCGTCTCCTCGCAACTGACTTACGACTAAACTGTAAGCGCCTTCTGTAGGCGCCAAGAGTGGATGCTGCCCAGGCCCCGCCAAGTTAGTACGAGCTGCCGTAAAGCCTACGGGGGCTGAGTTGTTCAGTCCATTTTTAATATAAAATCCTTGGCTTACAACTCCATTTTTATATAACATCCTTGGTTTACAACGTTCTTGAAGCAAAAAATGTTAGCGCATTCTCGTTCGGATATCTCCCTCGCACACGCCAACGTCCATTACTGCAGTTTGAGATAGACTTTTTTTTTATTTATTTATACACACATAACTAAAGTAAGTAATTCCTCAGGTGAGTTCGGCCCTTCGGCACCGCCAGCAGTGGCGACCGTCTCCGCCGCCACACGTACCTGTCCGGTACATTTAAACTAATCCTCTCCAGTATGTCCGCATTATATAATTTTTCTCTAAAATTTTTAAATAAATATGTTACCAGTGCCAGATCTCGCCTAGCACCGAGTGTATTGTATCCAACCATTCGCAGAACGAATAACGTCGGGTACATTAGCGGGTAAAATGGATACACACCATAATAACGCATATATAAATATCTAGTAAATTTATCGTATCGGTTACAGAGGGGTATTTTGGGGCACTGGATGGCGACGGTTGATTCTCGCTGTTAGCAAGAATTTTTTAATATTTAAATTTTGTCACAGTGTAATTTTTACCAGTGTAGTTTGTACCTATGTAACCTGCTATATTGTAACTAAAAGTGGAACGTTAGTAATTGGCATATTGTTTCTGTCTTGATATGTATATAGTCGTAAGCTGTTAACTTTCCGAAAAATAAATAAAATAAATAAATAATAAATTTATTCTGAACTCGCTCTAACATTACTATATACTTTTTTCATGTGGAGCTCAAATGACTGCATTGCACTCTAAATTACTCCTAACTAATGCGTTGTATAATGCCACAATTGCATTCATATTATCAAATCGTTGTCCCCTGTGAAGAATAAAACCCAAATTCCGGATAGCTTTTTTACAGCACTTAATTATATTAATTATATTTTGTGAGTGAATGGTACGACCGTGTGGTACAGCAGCACAGCAGCAAGCAAAGTAAATCCAACATGGCATTCGTTTGTTCTGGTGGTCGGTTTGTTTGTGAATTTTTCTGTTTATTTATTCGCTCCAGTAATGTTGAATAGAGTTTCGGTTTCTCCATTTAGTGTGTGAGATACTTAACAGTATTCTGATAGTGATTTAACCTAAGGTAGTGACTGTTAATCCAAGATAGTGACTTTTTTCATAACCTAGTTTTTGCAAGATACTTAGTGTTTTGTGTTTTTTGTTATTTGTTTATCCTTTATCATGGTTTGGATAGATGGATCATGGATGGATTTTTTGGAAGGATTGTATTTCTTTTTGTGTAATTTCTTTAAATTAAAATATATTATTCTTCATATCAATAATATCCTTATTTTATTTGATAAAATGACTATTGTTACGTGTGTACATATTTCGGATTGGGCATTTTCCCTTGTAGGAAACTAGAGCCAGAACTCTGGTTTGAGTTTTCTGCAAGTGAAAATGCCTAATTCCGGAATGTATCGTACATTTCTAAGTACCTATCCCTGCATTCCATATTTATCGTCAGTTTTGCGGGGGTGAGGTAAGATGGCAATAGTGAGCTTGCCTTTGATACTTTTTGTACGCAGTTGCCCTTCTTCTCCGCTAGGAGGCTGTGTTCTGTGATGCTGCCAGTAAAGTCGATTCTTCTTTCTCCACCGGCGTCTGTACCAATACAAAACGACAACGTCTATCCTGGTAGAATAGCGGCGATATACAGCGAATTTACTTGTGTTTAAATCGTATCCAGTAAATGACGATACATTGAACGTTACGGTACCTATGTGTGAACAAAGCATAATTTTTTGTCGTATCCGTTAAAACGGGTACCGTATACACGGAGACTATGTATGAACTGGCTGTTAGTGAAGTGAGTTTTTGAGCTAATGTTTCGTGTATATATATATATATATATTTTCCTGTCCCAAATTCAAATAATCAACAATCATTTATTTGATTGATCGAAAGCCATTAACACTTGTAAAAAAATCATGGTCGATTCAGTCTAATTATATGTATACTTTCGAGATATAACATCTACCGGGCGTAAGTTCGCGACACCCACAAAAATAACATGTGCAATTAAACCAGAATTCTAACGAAACTACAAAACTTACATTACCGAGAAAAAAGAAGAGAAACAAATGACAGCATTATTCATATAATGGACCGGTAGTGATTCTTCAGCTTTTCCCTAAATGTGCCAACAGTGTGACTATTTCACCCCCAATCTCTAACAAACGTATGACGTGATATTTGGGTAATTTATTCCAGAGCTTAACCGCCCGAACCGAGAAAGAATACTTTCCAAAATATTAGCCTTCCAGTGCCAACAGTTAATCTTTTCAGAGCCGTACCCAAAAGCCCCAGAATTAATCTTTTCAGCCGTTTAGAAGGAAATCCATTACAAACGCAAGAATAGAAGATTTATAAGCTTTAACAATATGGACCGTAATAAAAACATTGTCTAATTGACCGAATTGTAAATCTAAACCATATTCGAACCCACTTGAACACACACTAAAAAAATCATCAAAATAGGTTTAGCCGTTTTAGAAGAACTTCAATTACAAACACACAAACAGAGATTTAATAAAGAAAACATTTCCGAGATAGGTATAACAACCTTGTGAGTAATCGGCACAGCGACTACAATGCAGTCTGCCAGATCCTATGTGAAAGGTTCTCTAACATCAACAATACAAATCATTTTTTTTACAAACATTTTTATAATAACATTTAAATAAACATTTTTTTAAAGACACCATATAAATATTTAAAAATGTTACTTTTGTAGGTAAATTTGTCAATCAAATACATTGCTTGCAATCATCATCATCATCATTTACAGCCCTGAGAAGTCCACTGTTGGACATAGGCCTCCCCCAACAACCTCCACTCCGACCGGTCGGAAGCAGCCTGCATCCAACCGACGCCCTCAACCTTGGCCAGGTCATCCGTCCACCTCGCGGGTGGCCTTCCCACGCTGCGCTTGCCGATACGTGGTATCCACTCTAGAACTTTCCGACTCCATCGGCCATCAGTTCTTCGAGCTATGTCGGTGTACTTTGTACGTCTGCGGATCTCCTCATTTCTGATTCGATCACGCAGAGAGATCCCAAGCATAGCTCTTTCCATCGCTCGCTGTGCGATCCTGAGCTTTTTTATGAGGCACATTTTTATTTATTTTTCAAGATTGTACGGACATTCCTGAGTTGTTTAGGAATTCTTCATACTATGTGGAAAAATAAAAATGTGAATTTGAGTCTGAAATTTTGGAAATTTGTTCTCTATAGTGGGCTATTTACATAGCTTTTCGCTTAACATACCCTTTCTGTTACACCCTGTATATACAGAGTGTTCTTTGGTCGTAAACGTTCCCGAAAACTACGGAATCTCCTCATCATCACGATTATTTTTCTCCATGGAATCATACCTGGGAAGCAATACCTAGTGTCTGGTGCCCAAGATATTAGGGTCCAAAGTTGAATAAATAGACTGCGTTTTTCTGCATAAATGCACATTGACGCGCGTAGCAAGATTTTTTGACGAGAAATAATTAATATACAGGGTGTTTGTGACAGAAATATTGATATTATTATGGTTACTTCAGACGATGATTCTGAGATGAAAACTATTAAAAATTTTCGCAGGAAAATTCCAAAATTTTCCGACTTTTTTTTTCATTTGTTCAGGAAATGAATAGTAAAGTTCGTTTAAGTAGGCCTCAAATATTGACAGGAAAACAAAATTTTACCCTATGGATGATTTAAAAAAAAAGTTGCTCTCAAAAAAGTTCAATTAACTGATCGACCCCCAAGGTGAATAATCGAAAAAACAACAATGTATCACACAATAACGAATAAGCCCATTTAACTAGTCACAAAAACGCCCGATACAATTGGCACGGAAAGCAAACATTGCGTACAGTCAAATCAAAAATGTATTTTCTGCGAGTATGTAGAAAACACTGTCGTATAACTCAAAACAATGGTACTGGTTCAGTATCTCAATATTTACCTGGCTGTCACACACACCCTGTATATGACGAAGATGAAGCGAGGGTGGGCGATGCAGTTAGGTGTCAGGGATGGTCCAAAATCCAAAATAAAGAATGCAGCGTGTAGTTGAGAAGTTTAAATAGGTTTCACCTTAGATTAATGATTGGTCTTCGCTCCACGTATCATTATGCTAAGGATTTCACCATTGATTACCTCCTAAAGATACCGTTTCCAAAGATTTTAGTATGAACTCTAGTTCACTGAATTTGGCAAAATGCAAAGAAGTGCGGGACGTAATATTGCACTGTGATTGGCTATTTCAAGGTCGCATTGAAAATGGCGAGGGAAATAGTGATGCGACAAAGTAGAACGAAACTATCTAAGTATCGATATTTATGCACTTTAAGCGATTTTTATTTTATCGAAATCATTTTATTTTACATACATACATATTCACACTTCTGTTCAATTCAGATTAATTCAGAAGGTCTCTGCGATTAAATTCATGTTTGCTTGAGTTGACAGAATTTTATTCCAATAACATTATATAAGAAAACTACAAACTTCAATGAATTTTAGTACGAAATGATATTATACCAATTCGCCCCGTTTTACAGTACACAATGTTTGCTATTATTTTTACCCAGCTGCGGCTATGCCAAAAAGGTATAATAATTTTAGCAGACTATGTATGTATCTAAATTTATAGGTGTGTACTACAGCGGCTAAACTACTCTATTAATTTTTGTAAATGAGGTGTAAATCGATTTTTTACTATGGTCCGGGTGACAGACTACATTTTCTAGTAAAAATATATATACGTATATACAAATGTATATTACGGAGTTTACAGCCAAAAAAGTAGGATGTTAATGAAAGCAAATCCTGAGTTTAAAAATATAATAATAACACAATCAATATTAATGCGTAAAGCGAAAACGTTGTGCACTAGAAATACTTTTAATTAAATAATATATCGAAATACTCTAATATGGCCAAACGACCATGAGGTGCACACTTGATTCCGTTTCTGTGTGTGAATTAATGTGAATTAACTGTGTTAATGTAAAATTCGGAAGTTCAAATCTCTGCAAACGGTGTTCGCCCACCACCGGTCCCTATACCCTCCACTAGCCCTCGAATCTGACGACTAATGATTGCGATCACAGGCAACTATAGCTACCTAGAACTACGTCAATGCAACGTACATTCTGATATGTAGACTTTGGTGGTGAAATTAAAACAGATATCACTGACGAATGCACCGGACCTGGAAAAGAACAATTTTTATTATGACAACTATACACATAAACGAAGTTTATAAAATTTATTTAAAAAAAAATATAGGTAATCAATATTTTCTCATACTATTTTGAGACTAGTGTAGACTATTACGTCACATGTCACGTCGTTTTAGTATGGAGAGCCGGTTACTCCATAACTGCTTTGTCATGGAAACTACAAAATTACTATAAAATAAAATATTTTATTCTATTGTTATCGATACAAAGTCGATTACGTTATACATTCACTTCACTAGCTCACGACGTACTATTACTGTTGACAATGACAGTGACGTTGACATATGTAAGACAGTGACAACAATAGTAATTAATGTGTTGAGGAAAAGAGACGACATATTGTACTGCGATTATTGACCAAGTATATACTGATCTCCGCGCCCATTGAAAAAATATAAATAAGAAAAAACGAAAAACCGACTTTCCCAAAACCGAGCTATAATAAAATTACTAAAGGGCAAATATATATTGCGTTAAGCGGTGAAGTTTAGGAGGCATAATATTGTCAGATATATAATTTTTATATAAAATAGCCACATGACAAAAGAGAAAAAGGACTAGGCTTCGAAACTTTACGTCTGAAATATGATGATTATGATGATAATTGACCTCCGACCAATCTTGGCGACCACTTCTACTCCTAGATATTACTAAGTTGGCTTCATCGCTCGGAGATGGCTTACATTTACATAGCCAATTTCGCCCTGAACGCCCGCGCACACAGAGGACAGGTTAGTGCGCTATTATTGGAACAAGGAGGACGAGTCTTTAGTATCACGTTTAGCGTCAAGGTGATGACTCGTGTACTTGCTTTATCACCGTCCTGCGCCACTTATTTAATGAACATCTTTGTATCTGAGTAAAAAGAAGATGCTCTTAGCCAATAAGTTTTAAAGGCCTCAATGGCACTTACATTGGCTCTTCGCAAAATTACGCACTCGGTTGGACCATCAATGATGGATCGGAGGCACTGCATCCAGAGTGCGTTGTGGCGACGGTACATGCACGTGCGCACGCCATGGCAACATATAATTACACTCCTTCTTCCTGCCCTGTTCCAATCATTTGGGGTCGGTGCATTAGGTACTTTTTTTCATTCATCCCTATTATCCGTCATCTCGTATTCTCATGTCTGACACAGCTTAACGGACTTAACACAATTATCTTCATCTTCATAAGGCTCCAGGACTTTCCCACTATCTGTTTTTCGGCGGCTCCATCATCAGCCCTCGTTTCGGAGCTGACCAAAATTTTATAAAAATACCCCGTGCCTTTTATATTTGAAACCCTAGTTCCTTAGGATTCGCAAAACGCTCAGTAAAAGTATAAAAACAGACTACATGTGCCTACAATATTCGAGGATTGCTGTTTCTCCATGAGAAATGTATATGGGACCAACCTGGAAGTTACCATGACCAACTATAAAAAAAAAATTGAAATCGGTAATCTATGGGTTTCACAAAATGTTATGCACTTTCACGGTTTTAAAACAATAACCCATGATGACACGGTTACAGGTGCGCACGGGTCATTAACTTGGTAACTGACTGGGGCTCACAGACTACTTAGAGAACTGACTTTCCGAGCCGGAATTTTATATACCCCAGAAATAGTGGCGCGCGTATCTTATCCTACTTTAGGAGGTAATCTATGGGTTTCACAAACACTTTCACGGTTTTAAAACACAGGTTTGCCAAGATTTTAACGGATAACGTAGAAATGCGGCAATTACAAGACGGCTGATTGGGACCAGTGCACCGCTCGACAGTCGCAACAAGAATAATCCACAGACTCCAATTCACCCGACCATGTGGCCGTTGTAAAACTAAAGTGGTGCCCTCTCATCACCCTGTCTTGTCCATGCCCAAGTGACAGTGACAGCTGCCTACTTGACGTTTCTAACTCCAACAATTGAAAAAAGATGGTGTTGCAGATCCAACCGCAGGATATAATGTCTTGATCCTCGACATATATGTCTATGAAAAAACTAGCATAAACACTGGATACTATAAATTTCGCTCGATAAAATATTAATTAATTTCTTAAAAAAAAAATTACATCGTTTCCCAGCATTTTTTTTGCACAAACTTACTTTATTTGATGTATAGAGTACATACCCTTCGTTAAGGGTGGCAACGAAAAAACGTCCTGTACTTTTTTAGTAATATTGTAGGTATGTGTTTATTTAATTGTTCATATTACATTGTTTGTTTTTATTTTTGGTTGTGCACGTATGATTTCCTCTTTTCGCTAATCACTTTATTTTAATGGGTTGCTGGAAGAAATCTCTGTTAGAGATAAGCTCACCTTTATACATTATCTTCTAAAATATTGTATCTTGTGTGTTTTTCTGTGTACAATAAAGAATTTAAGTGAGTGAATCATAAACCTGTACTCGAAACTTTTCTGCTTTCGCTGCTTGTTTATCTCTTAAAAGTAATTAAACTTAACGGAGTTTACTAGTTCTAATGACCTACGAGAACTTGAACTAAATGACCTACAGACTTGGATTTTAAGTATGTGATTATAGCTTACTGGATGACGAAAATTTTTGCGTTCTAGTCTTATCCAGAGGTTCTCAAATAGGGGCCTAAAAATGCGGCGAAATGGTTCCAGCAAAGGATGGTACGGCAGTGTTTCCTTCGCGCTCGACTTGGCGGGGGTACTGCCGTGCCCCCCGATCTAATCTACATCTATCATCGTCATCTATCCAAGCCACATAATTTGTGACATAACTTCATTAAAAATACGAGATCAAGTAGATGCCTTTATTGCAGCCGCTGCATGTACTGCCTGTAGCTGCAGGCTGCAGCTAGAATCAGAAAAGCATCTTTGCATATCTTGGGTTAGATCATCGGAACTTCACTTGTAAAATCATTTGCTAAATCTCATAATTTCTCGACATTATGTCATGGATGGATGGATGGATGGATGTTACCATAATAAAACTAAATCACGAACAAATAGATAGCTTCTCCGCAACTACGTATATGTCGCATACATAAATGAACACGGTAGTGTTCCCAAAATGGCATAACTAGCACTGCATGATCACGTAGGAGATCGAACAACCATGTTTACAGGAAAAAAGATCAGGTACAAGTTCTAGCTAAACGCCTGAGGGTACACCCCTGAGTTTCTTAGTCAATATGCAGGTGATGTATGTGGTACTCGGTGGTGAGCAAACACCGGTTGCAATTTTGAACCTCCGAATGATACAAATCAATAATGTAATAACCTAATTTATTTAACCAGTCCGTACATTCGACTATGAGTAAAAGATATTACTCTTCTTAAAGTCGAATGAAAAAGTGTGAATACATTTATTTTGTTTTAATTAAATTACAATAATAATATAAAAATACAAAAATCACAATAATCGTCCGCTCGATCAAATCCACTTCCAAAACCACGTATACTTGTTTCGTTACATTTGCCTAAATCCAGCTAGCTAGTTTTGTTTTTAGTAGATATACAATAATATTGTAATATTGATCAATTATTCCACAATCTTTCATAATCATTTTTACGTACTCTCTGCAAGTAACATCTTAAAAGTTTTTTTTGTAATAAAAATGTAGATTTACTATTAACTGCTGCATCATTTCCTTATTCAGAAAGTATATCAGTATTCTTGGGAGATCGAACTGTTTTTGTTCAATTATTATCCCTTATCTAAGCCAACGTCTCCTATTAAAGTTATTTTTAAATGCTCCTGTTGCTTTTGATTGAGGAATCCGACTATTAGTTGGCCTTTTATTGATATTGTGTGTTGAAAAAACTTTGGATAGTTTACGATTATGAATGGCATTATTTCTTCTGTTGGCAGACATTTTATTGATGTGCGTGTTACGATTAAACATAATTTTTTGAGGTGTTGGATTTTTTCCTGAGAATCTATTATTATTATTATTTCGATTATTAGCTTGTCTAAGTCCATTTTTGAATTTCGCATTATTAATTTGAGTTTTGTCGTTATTGTATTTTAAATATTTTGCATTCTTATTAATTTTATTAGACGGACTCTTATTTCTATTGTTATTTTTAACAAAGTTATGTGAGTTTTTATCACTACTTTTCTTACTTTTATAATTTATTTTGGAACTATAATTTTTATTCTTATCTTTATTTTTATTCGAAATACTTTTGTTTGTAATACTTTTCTTTTCGCTTTCTATATTAGGTTTGGCTATTTCAGAACTACGTTCAGAGTTGTTAGATTGTGATTTATTATCAGCTTCAGAATTTTCTGCAGATTTAGATTTATCAACATTTTCAGAATTTCCACTCTCTGCTTGTCTATTAGATTTGTTTTGATCGATGTGTTGAGGAGTTTCTGTCTGTGCTTGAGGAGTTTCTGTGTCAGGTTGTGTCATAACATTGTTGATTTCATTTGAGTCCACACCGTATTCATCTGATACTTCTTTGTATTTATTTGATGTTTTTACCCTTCTGTTTCCGGTTTTTACTATGCAGTCACACTCTACATCTGCTGGTAGAGGACATGGGACCGGTGCACATCTATTTAAAGTAGGAAGCAGCGGAGGTGTTATAGGAGGAGGTGGTGGAGGCGGCAGAGGAGGTAGAGGAGGTGGAGGTGGTGGAGGTGGTGGAGGCGGTGGAGGTGGTGGAGGTGGTAGAGGTTGGGGAATGGGCGGAGGTGGCGGAGGTTGAGTTGGTGGAGGAGGCGGTGGGGCAGGCTGGGGGGGCGGTGGAGGGGGAGGTGCTGGTGCTGGAGCTACAGGGGGAGAAGGTGGTGGTTGTGGATAAGGATTTTGAAATTGAATTAATTGTACTGGTGGTGTTTGAATTTGCATAGGCATTGATATTTGTTGAGGTTGCATTGGCATCTGGAAATGCATCGGTATATTCATTGGCATAGGCATCGGCATTGGAGGTGGTGGTGGTGGTGGTAATGGTGGAGGTGGCAGCAATGGTGGCATTATTTGTGGCAGTCGTAGTGGACGCGGTGGAAGTGGCAGTGGCGGTGGCGGTGGTGGCGGCGGTTGCCGTGGCGGAGGCGGTGGCGGTGGTGGTAGCGGTGGTGGTGGTGGTGGTGGTGGTGGTGGCGGTGGAGGTGGTGGTGGCGGAGGAGGAGGCGCGGGCGGCGGCGATGGAGGTTTAGGAGGTGGTGGAGGCGGTGGAGGGTTATAAGGCATCGCAATAATTTGTGGAGGTAGATCCATTGGTCCTGGCCCAGGCAAAGGTCCTGACATTGGTGCTGCTATCGGAATGACTGATCGTGGCAACTGAATTAAATATTGATCATAATCAGATCCTTCAGGATCGTGGCCATGCGTTGTTTTATATGTGAAAATCCATAATATAATAAACTGGAAGTAAGTAAAGTAATTAAAAATATCTGATTTCAGTTGCTATCATTATATTAGACTGGAAAGTAGTAACTTACTCGAGCGATATATTTCATTTTTGTATCTATTGTAATGCTGCTATCGTTTCGTGTCAGCCACACATTCACCCATTCCGCAAAACTCTTATTAGAAAACAACTGCTGTAACTCTGTATGTAATCTACAAATTGTGACATCACATTCTTACATTATGGCAAAACATCGTGCCATAACATGATTGCATGACTGGCAATTTCAGTGACATAACTATGTACTATCTTTCTTATAATACATTAAAATAATTATTTTAATTCCGTTCGTTTAAGGATTATATCCTTATGACCATTTGGGTTTTCGGATATTGGATAAAACTGCAATGTAAAAAAGCATTATGCCGAACTGTATAATATTGACCTCTAAAACTTATAGCGTGAAAGTGGGTGGACTACCTTAGGACTCAAAGTTGGAAAAGACATGGAAACATTTCCTATTGGATTCGTTACCGGTCGCAAGAATGTTGTACTCGTATTTGTGCCGAAAAGCGGCGGTATTCTCACCCCTTACCACGTGGGCTATAGGCTAACTGGTGGAAAGTGGATGAGTAAATTGCACACTTCTGCTCAACCGTTTGGGGGATAATGAGCGTGACTATATGTATGTAATGTAAGACTTACAGGTTATAAATACTCCTTACATAAACCTGACTTGAAAATAGTTTATAGAATATAAAAAATGAAATACTTATAGTCATTTTTAAAAATTATTATCATTTTATACAATTCATAACATTATTATATAAAAGTGTCTACTTAATTAGGAATGTAATATAAAAACAAGGTAAGCTAGGTATATTTTGTGACAAAATATTATGCATCTTTAGAATTTTACTTCTACCTACCTACCTAAAACCTACATGATTAATACTCGTCCGATAGCATAGCAAATATTAAACAAAAACAATAGGTTGATTCGACTGTGTTCTTGAATTCTATACCTACTACCCACATACACTCACGGTGTAAATGAATGCTTTAGTAATGCACTGCTTTAGCCAGTTTCGATTGTATACGATTCCTTTTAAATTTGCCATGAACATTATTATTTTGTGTCCCTTTGGTTATTGTTTTATGATTTTTTATAAGATATTTATTTAAGCCACGTATTTTATTAAATTGACCTAAGTTGTGATTATTTATAGGCCTCATATTCTTTCCGTTATTTTTACTAATAGGATTATATGCATATATATTATTATTAACAGAATTACGATTTCGGGGTTTATTGTTATTATAGGTACGGACATTGTTTACATAGTATCTGGATTTAATAGCAGGAAAGATTTGAGATCTTGCATTATTACTTGGTTTTTTAGATAAGTGATTATTTTTCCTTTTCACGAAATGTTTATTTTCAATATAAAGTTCATCATTGTTATGATTCGTGATATGAGATTTCAAATCACTACTGGTATTGTCTTTTAAGTCGTCGTTATTATCAGTAATGTGTTCTGTAGAGTTATTTTTTGAAATATTATCTTTTTTACTTTCATCTATTTTATTCTTCGTACTATGAGATTCACTATTTTTAACAATTTTCTTATCACTCTTCGAATGATTACTGTCATTAGAATCCGAACTATCATCCGTTCCAGAACTATCATCAGAATCAGAACTATCATCTGAGTCAGAATCACTTTCAGAGACAGATTTTGGTTTAGCTGTACTTTGAGTATTATTATTTGGAGTTTCTTTATTTATATTATTGTTAGGTTCAATGTTCTCCCCATATACCTCGTGAAATTTATTCTTACCAGTATGTTTTACATGTCTACTACCTGTCATGACGACGCACCCACAGTCAATGTCTTCGGGTATAGGACAGGGTATTGGTGAACATCCTGCAGGTGGTGAAATAAAAGTAGGAGGCGGTGGAGGGGGAGGAGGAGGGGGAGGAGGATAGTGATGACGTGGTGGTGGAGGAGGAATATGAATCATTGGAGGGGGCGGAAGATCCATCATTGGAGGAGGAGGGTGATCCATCATTGGAGGAGGCGGAGAAGGCGGACGATTCATCATTGGAGGAGGCGGAGGATTCATCATTGGAGCAGGCGGATGAGGCGGACGATTCATCATTGGAGGAGGCGGAGGAGGCGGACGATTCATCATTGGAGGAGGCGGAGGAGGCGGACGATTCATCATTGGAGGAGGTGGAGGAGGCAGACGATTCATCATTTGAGGAGGCGGAGGAGGTGGAGGTGGTGGATAATATGCTCTTGAGGGAGGTGGTAGAGGGGGACTAGGAGGAGGTGGAAGCCGTGGAGGCGGTGGAAGCCGTGGGGATGGCTGATAATATGTTTGTGGTGGCGGTAGTGGACGGGCAGGTGGTAGTGGTTGAGATGGAGGTTGGGGTGGAGGAGGAGGTGGAGGTTGGCGAGGAGGAGGAGGTGGTGGTGGAGGAGCAGGAGGCGCTTGTATTATTTGAATCGGTATCGGTGCTGGTGGCGGAGACGGCGGTGGTGATGGTTGTGGCTGCGGTAGCGGAGGAGGCGGCGGCGGCGGTGGTAGCGGCGGTGGTGCAGGAGCTGGAGGAGGTGGGACCGGTGGTGGTGACAGCGGTGGGGGCGGTGGAGGCGGTGGCGGAAGAGGCGGTGGCACACCTGTCTCAAAGTTACTTTGTTCCATGTGACCTTCAGAGTTTTGAAGATACGTCGTCATACATGCAATAGTCAATAAAATAATCTGGAAAAAGATATGTGTAGTGTAACATTTGTAGAATTATTTCATTCTAATGTAAATAATCATAGATTTATTAGACATTACTTACTTGTTTAAAGTAGTTCATATTTAGATTAAAATTCTTCCGCTCTTTGATTAGTGCACGCACACACCTCTTATTATAAAATAACTTCACTTACACCGCGTAAAGGTTTGGTTACATGTGATATTAAGGCAAAACATTATGCCGTAATACTGTACCCATAACATTATGATAATATTTGCAATTACGTTGTCGTATCAATGAAAAATGTTACATAGTTCTTTTATAATTAAGTCTATATGTTAAATGATATAAAAATTATTTTAATGCCATTTTTTACACTGCATGTTAATTTTTACAGTCCCCTAAACACTGTCTACTAAAGCATATATGCTAAATTTCCCGTTCCTTGTAGCTTAGTAACTTGTTTCATCCAAATTTCAGTGCCAGTTTACATGTTTGACAGAATTTGGTATAGGTAAATAATAATCATTGATTTTTTCCCGTTTTATTTTTAATATGGAAACAATATAAAAGTATATAACCAGTATGTACATAAATCACAATATTTTCATTATTATTAATTATAACTTAACATTGTTTACCTTTACACACACACATGTAATGACATACACACACACACAATAATTACATACTTAATACACACATACCTATGTAATATTTAATCCACTATGGGTGCGCCCACCACCGGGCCCTACACCCTCCACTGACCCTCGGATCTGATAACTCATAACAGCGAAAACAAGCACTTACACTACCTACAATCGCCACGAGATACCAGACCCGAGCACCTAGCATGCAAGATAATACATCGCACTATTTCCGAAATTAAAAACTAGATTAATAATCTACATATGTTTCGCCAACAACCATGGCATCCTCAGGATTATAGAAATTAGTAAACCACTAATTATTATGGAACTCTAAAACCCAACACATTGCATTTATAAAACTATTTTATACCTATGCATAATCTAAATAACAAAATTGCAAGAAACTGGTGAGAAAGGGCATTCATTATATTGCCCGTGTTTAGAATTTTACACATTGATTCCCCTTTTCAATAACCCTGACTACAATACTAAATTGGATTAAATTTATTTTATAAATTAATATCGTTAGTTTTTATAAAAAACAATTCTAAAAAAGGTTTTGATCCCATAATACGGCTTAAGAAAATTGTGTCAGTGGTTATTCATGACGATTTTTAATTTGTCTATTATTAGTTTTGCTAAATTTACGATAGTTACTCGCCCTGATTTCTTTAGTATTTTTATTGATGTTCATATTTTTAGTAAATTTACCACTATTAGCGTTAGCACCGTTGAGGTAACCGGGTTTACCGATATTAGGAACATTATTGGAATTCCTATCCGTGTTAAGTGTATTTTTGGCAATGGGATTATTTTTGTTTAGGTGATGTTTATTTATATTGTCATACGTAAGCGTCTTCTTATTGAAAGCATTATTATTCCGGAATTTTGATTTATTTTTAGTTTCCAAATACTGACTATTCTTTTTGTTTCTAAATTGGTACTTATCCTTTTTTGTTTCTATAACATTCGTTTTGGTTTTATTATTACTTGAATTATTTTTTAGAGATTTATTATTTTTTTTACTTGTTGCTTTTTTAGTCTTTAAATGTAGCCTGGAAGTAGTAATCTCGATCCCAGAATTATTATTATCAGACACAGAACTATTATCAGATTCAGAATCTTCACCAGATTCAGATTCTTCGTCGCTTTCAGAATTATTTTCGCTTTTATCTTTTCTCTCTGGTTTTGAAGTCTCTGTTTGAGGTATTGGTTTCTCTGTTATCAAAACATTGTTCATTAACATTGGATCCACTTGTAAATCAAGTACATCATTAAATTTGTCACCAGAATGTTTTACATGTCTATCACCTGTTTTAACTGTGCAATCACAATCCACATCTGAAGGTAATGGACACGGAACAGGTGCACATCCTGCTGGTATAGGTTCAGGAATGGGGGGTGGAGGAGGTGGAGCAGGCGGAAAAGGCGGAGGTCGGTGTGGTGGTGGTGGAGGTGGTGGAGGAGGAGGAGGAACTGGCGGAGGAGGAGGAGGCGGAGGAGGTGCAGGAGGTGGCGGTGGTGGATACATTATTGGAGGAAATGGTGGCAATGGTGGGAGCGGGGCTGGTGGAGGTTGTGGTGGTAGAGGTGGGGGTGGCGGAGGTGGAGGTGCTTGAGGTTGTGGAGGAGGAGGAGGCGGAGGTAGAGGTGCTTGAGGTTGTTGAGGAGGAGGAGGTGGAGGAGGTGGGACTAGAGCAGGTCGAGGTGGAAGTGGAGCAGGTTGAGGTAGAGATGGAACAGGCACAGGTATATGTACTATTTGCACTTGGGGCGCGGGTGGAAGTTGTAGTGGTAGAGGTAGAGGAGCAGGTAGTTGTGGTTGCAGAGGCGGCGGCGGCGGCGGCGGTGGTGGTGGTGGAGGTGGAGGAGGTGGCGGTGGTGGTACCGGAGGTGGCGGCGGTGGTACCGGTCGTGGCGGGGGTGTAGGTAGCGTTGTCGACGGCACAGGAGATGGCGATGTAGAAGGTGGTAGAATTATTGTAGTCGTTGATGGTGGTGGCAGAGGTGGTGGTGGAGGAGGTGGTGGTGGAGGAGGAGGTGGTAGCGGCATTGGTGGCATAAATGGTGGCGGTAGAGGGTATGGCCGTGCCGGTGGTGGAAATGGCCGTGGAGGCGGTAGATGAGGCATTGCATAAAACTGAGGAAAGGATGTTGTTTCCGCGAGAAGAAGATGATAATTATGATCATGACGACGTGCCTCTTGTAGCTGTATTGAAACTTGCGGTGATTGCATTAGGCCTGAAATTTGACGGGGCAATTGAAGACTCGAATGATCATGGTCTTGAAACTCAATATGAGGCTGCTCAATATGACCTTCATTTTCTTGAATGTTCGACGCATATAGAAGGACTAATAAGATCTAAAATGAAAATATTTATGTAATGGATTATGATGAATAAAAAAGCTCCATGCCAGATTAGACACAATAACAATAAACAGTGCATACTCACTTGGGCGAAATAGTTCATATTCAAAGTTTCTGGATCTGTCGTTATTTCATGCTAGTGCACATTGTGAATGAACAAAACTCGTTGTAAAATAGCCTCATTCACAATTTTGAAAGAATTGGTTTTAATCTCAGACTTCATAGCACAACATTGTGAAAAAAATACACCATTACATAGTCAGCATTAGATAATGCCACAAAAGGTTGTTCTTAATTCTTATGTAAATGCTTGTAGGTATGTGCTTTGGTATAGTATAAACATAATATTAGTTCAATTAGGCTATTAGAATTCCATGACTAGACTTATTTATTACGCATCTTGCAATAGCAAAGCGGTAACCATTTGATATCAATAATTTGTAATGATCGTCCAGTTGCGCAAATATGCAAGTAATTAGTCAGAGATAGTTTTTCTCTTTTGCATTACAAGAGGTCATACCTCGTAAGTTTGTGTGACAATGACTATAGACAAAAAAGCTTGTATATGCTTTCATATCGAATAAATGATTTAATTTGAGTAGTGTCAAATCATGTCCAAATAAGCTTTGTCGACGAATCCTTCTTTGGTGAAAGATTCAGTCGTCGATTCACTCATGAATGAATCGTTCTGTCGGCGAAACGTTCGCAGTGGAAAGGTTTTGTCGATGAACAAGTCATGAATGAATCATTCTGTCGGTGGCTCATCCGGCAGAGAAAAGTTTGTCGGAATTAAGTTTCAGAATCAGTTTTTCAAGGATTACGAAATTAAGTCCTAAGTAATTGGAAATGAATATCACGTTAGAGCTGGGTTATAATCTCTTTTAAAAGATGATCGTATTTTTTATAAAATATTTTGATCAAAACATGTTGTCAATCATAATAAATAGACATTTCTTACAAACTCTATAATAGATTACTATTTACTAGGGTTTCTAAGAAATGTCTGTTTATTGGGATAAAAAATCAGACCTTATTATGATAAAGATTACGTTTTACGCATTAAAAACGATTTAAATGGGAAAATAAAAGTTACCTTAGCATTTTGAACTTTTAAATTTACTGCTTAAAACTTATGGATCTAAAGTAAAATGTACATAAAAATCTAATTAAGTACTATAAATATATGTATTATTTTAAGTTTCTTTTAATCTTGTTTCTAATTAATTATATACATATATAGTAAATCAAATATACTAAAATATATATTTAACAAAACTGCATGTATGCCCGGACATCCTTATGTAATTTCAAACCTCGACAAGCCGTACCTACCCTATACCCGCCGCTCCTCTAGTGCTCGCTATTGTCTAATTGAATAGTTTATCAATGCCTTTTCTGGATTAGAGTAGGTACTTAAAGTTCATTCTAAAAATTATTTTCAATTTATTAAAGCGTAATTAATTAATTATATAGGTACATAATTTTAAAACGTCTTATAAGAAAAATCCATTAGTTACTTCTGTAACTTGCATAATATTCTAACATAAATCGCAATGAATCTTTAATTGTATAATACAGGGTATGTGTGGTAGCTAGGCAAATACTAAAATACTGAGCAAGTACGATTTTTTTTTGTATATTCACACACTTCACAACACATTAACTTAGTCCCACATTAAGATCCAGTTTTGAGTTATACGACCGTGTTATTACTCATCAAATGCATTTTTTTAAATTTGATTATCCGAAATGTTTGCTTTCCGCGCCAATTGTATCGAGCAATCCTGTGTCTGTTTTTTGGATCACTTGAGACTTTCCATTGGGGTTGATCAGTTATTTGAAATTTTATGAGCTCGACTTATTTTTATAAAATCATCCATAGGTAAAAATTTTGTTTTCTATCCATTTTCTCAGGCCTACTTATACGACTTGCACAATTTTTTTTTCTGTAAAAAAAATAATTAAAAACAATTAAAAAGAAAATTGGAACTATCCTGCGAAAATTTTCAGTGGTTTTCGCCTCAAAATCATGGCCTGAAGTCAGCATATCAATATTTGCCTGGCTGTCAGAAGCACCCTGTATACATCATCTTTATAAAAGCAAGAGTTTGTAGATTCATCGACTTACGTCTTGTAAAACTATAAACGAAACTGTCTATTTGGTAAACATACAAAGTTGCAAGAGTATTTCCAAGTTTTGGCAATATTGGACAAATACTAAATTTGCCAATTATGGAAATTGTAGCTGCATTCTGATCATTATAATTTGTAATGTTAGCAATATTCAAAGATGATATTCAAATAAACAATATTCAAAGCTTATATAGCAAACTTTTCATTATATTGCGTTTCTGTCGCTTCTATCAGTATGTAATATACCTTACCTATAGCTAGTTTTATTCTTCATCACTATCAAACCTATATTTATGGTGTCGTCTAGAACTTCTTCTTCTCGAAGTCTTAAATTGCTCTAACAGCTTTCTTATTTCTTTTCTTAACATTCTATTCTTGTGTTTTTCCAGTAAATCGGAGTAGGCATCAGAAAATGGCATTATGTTTATCCCGACGTCCTTAGTTACTATTGGCGGTAGACCTGGAACCATACCAGCCATTGGCGGCCTGTAGGGGCCAGGGTATGGTGGCGGTACTGGAATACCCATCCCGTGAGGAGCCAAAGGGCTTGTTAGGCTTGACATAATGTAAGGCGAAGACGGCGGTGGAGGGAACTGAGGAACATTTAACAGCGGAGTCGGAACAGGGTATACACCGGGCATGTGAAACGGCGGCATAGGTACCGGCATTTGTATGTTTGGTGGCATCGGTGGCATTGGTGGTATGGGTATTCCAGGGGGTACAGGGACGGGTATCGGCACCGGAACTGGCATAGGAGGTTTGGGGGTTCTTGCACACCATTCGGGAACATTACGAGGGAACCAGTAGAGTGGATTGCAAGGGTTTTGTCCTGGGAGTCCTGTGTTGGGCTTGATGTTGGGCTCGTTCATGAAATTCACACCATCTATGGTACATGACGCTGAGTAGATGAACGTCAGGAGATATATCTAAAAATGATAATATACGTAATTATTTTATTAAACCAAGGTTTATTTTACGTATCATGTCATGTGTTTTCAATGCCTAATACTTATATTAAAATACCTTTCATTTTATTTAGTCTGCTATCTAATAAAATATGTAAAGGCGGCACCTACATAAAACTATAAATAAACTAAGAGACCATGTTAGTCTGAAATACACTTAGGTCTAGACTTAGGTATACTTATGTAGGTTTACCTCAGTGAAAAATATTAATAATTCTCGCCGTTTGTCGAATAGTATTTAATCTTTAAACTTAGGGCCGATTTTTCCAAGGGTCAGAAAGCCTATCGGAACGATAGCTTCATTTTAATGCTGTCATTCTCATAAAACTTGATAAACCAGCATCAACTTTATCCTTCAGATAGCCTTTATCGTTTCACGGCTTCGGTAAAAACTAATAATAGTTCTATGATTAATATTAAAACAACATTCGAAAAATTAACTAAACATGAGAGTAATATGTACGTACAGTCATGAGTAAATAATGATGTATACATTGTTATATAATATACTTTAACGGAAAGGCATATTTGCGTTATACATCTTTTGACTGTACCGGTTATGACAGAACATTTTATGAATAAACAAGAAAATGTCAACCTGAAATTTTTATTACAACAACAGCTAAATTCTACGACTTCTATCTATGACTTTATGTATGTGATATTCGTATTTTTATTTTTAACTTTTCAAAATGTTTTGTATAAGTAGTAAGTTGGCATCCTAAATTTTCGGGAGGTATGCAGCAGCGCCTCCCGTACTGAAAACATGGCCGAAAATCACACTGTGCTCACCAACCTGCCTGCATACTAAAATTTTCTATGGTGTTCGCTTTTAAAATCAGGCTTGAAATCGGCATATAAAAATTTGCCTAGCTGTTAATCTTGTTTCTAATAATCAACAACTTGAATACATTGTACCTACTTGTAGTACCCAACTAAATATGATTAAATAAATTTGGATTGGCCACAATCAATCGCATAATAACCTTCCCATGAGGGATAGCTACTGATAGCTTCTCAATTTATAACGTTTCGTTATAAATAGCTGCAATGCCAACATTGAATTTCAACAAAGTGCATTCTGATTTCAAAGCCATATTTAAACAATTTATCCTCACTCGGTTACTTGAATAGACTTGTTTGAGAACCACAAGCTTTTAATTAAATAACTCACCTGCAAAGCTATCTCCATTTTCAACTGCATGCCGGCACTATTGTTTATCAATGCCAAGTCCGCAGTGAAAATTATAAAAGTAATCTCTGCCAAAACAATGTCACAAACAATGAATGGGCCTTTCACGAACACCCAAATAAGAAAAAAAATGCAGTAAGTACGAGTACAATGGATCACAAATAAAACGCAGTATGTTGATATGAAACTTTAATCATGTTAACAAGGTTTCTTCACTTTGAATAAAGCCACAAAGTCGCCATTTTCAACTCTATTCTTTGATGATTTCTTATTCTTATTACCCTTCTTGTTGCCTTTCGGTGGCGGCCAGATAAATTTATCATATTCATCCTTTTGATTAAAAGACTTAATGTATTCTTCGGCAAGCTTTTTGATGAAGTCTGTGCTCTTCTTTGAAATGGGCTGCTGGTATATCGCCGCCGGACCAAGGTTAGGCACGAACCCTAACGTGGGAGAAGCCGGGTCTTTGTCGACATCTTTGCGAAGATATTTAAGCATTTTATCATATGGAGATATAACTGGTTCTTTAAAGTCAACCTCCTCAAAGTCAGCAAGTGGCCCCACAGGAAATCCTTGATCCTCATAGTAATGTATATCAGTTTTTTTTCTCTTAGTTACGATCCTGACAGGATGCTTGAGGCCTCGAGCAATTCCTTTCCGTAACAGTTTTTCATACATAACAGCGCAGGCTGCAGGTAGGTGTAAAGGGTAGTAATAGTTTGGATTGCATTCGTTGACGTCTCGGTACCGTTCTTCGAAATCGAAGTCATCCATGTACGTGACGCCCACTATTGATGTTTTTGATATATTTATTACTTGACATAAAAGTGCGGCAATTTTCAGCTTAAACTGGAAATAAAAGAGGTATTTCTTAGAGTGGAGTAAGTAAAAACTAAAAAGGGCTTCCGTTTCTTAAAATAAAGAGAAAGCTCCACTACGCTGTGTTTGAAAAGAACTTGCTGGAAAGAAAATTATTGAGGTGCTTCTAATTTTCTTGCAATGTGTGTGAACTTGTAACATGTAACTTGTTTTCAAACAGGAAAATGTGGAGCATGTCGCATTTTATAACTACTAAGAGTAGTTACCAGTCTCAATGTGTTAAAAGACCATATTTTTTTTTATCGTAATTGGAGAAAAGAAAAGAAAAGGAATTGATAGTAATGTCAATGAATTATAGCCGTACAGGATTAAGAAAACACATACAGCTAAGTATAGTCAGTGTTTTATTAGCGAAGACATCTGACATTCTTGCTAGTATACTGGGTGTAAAAAGATAACTTTGGTCTTTTAGTACCTCGTATTCTTTGTAACTTCCCGATCATTTTTTTCTATGGAAGAACCCCTGGGAAACCACGGGTTTCGAAGATATTGAGGTTCAAAGTTACATTCATATTATCAATTTTTTACATAAATCTATCTGAAATCGGTTACCAAACATTTTTTTCAAAGATACCATGTCTAAATATTATAATGTTAGTTTTGTAGGTACATTTGTACTTTGAGCATCAAACGAATACATTGCTTGCAATAAAATGACAGAATTTTTTCATCGTAACCTTACAAAGAATACGAGGTATTAAAAAAACATCGTTGTCTTTTTACACCCTGTATAATAATACATTCATCGTCATATAATTTTAAACAGCTGTAAAATAATTAAGACTAGGTTTTCATAAATTGAAATTCACAAACATGTGGGCGAAGAAATTATTAAATTTTGCTAATTAAATTTTAAATTATGCGTAAAATTTTAATTCGTACATCATAATTATTCAGATTCGTGAAAAGACTTTTGAATGTCGTGGTTGCCAATGAAAAGTGATCATTGGCGGAGTTTTCCTAATTTTAAAAAACATAGTCGGCTCGCTATTAAAAATTGTAAATAAATAATGTAGACATCACAAATGCTCAAATTCCTCTATTATCTAATATGATTTCTTAAAATAGACTTAAATATCAATTATTATTTTAGTAAGTTTTTCTAAAGACTATTAATAAACTCTATTATTTCTGAAAATACCTAATAATATTTCTCAGGTACATAATTGTGAGTGAATGTACAAAATATACGTTGTTTGGTTCGACATACGACTAAGCTGTTTGCCAATTTCTTTCGGCAAAGAACATAACATTTTGTCGTGTATACTACGTGTAACAAATATTAAAAATCATGTAACTTACATCCATTATAAATGTAAAAAATTCACCTCTCTCGCTCACATTTCCGCCACTTGTAAACTACATGAATTGTGTTGTACATTTTTGCTTATACCTCACTTACATAGCTGTTAGGAAACTACTAACACCTGGTTGTTATGTGGTACTCGTACTCATATATGGAACTTTTGTTACTAACTATGTTCATCGAGTCATATAACGACATACCATACAGTCATTTATTTTTCAAGATATAATAGGCAGGGAATTTAGAGAATTTAGACTTTAGTAGAATACATCAGCTGCATCTTCTTACGTGCATGTCGCAAGAATCGACTAAGGAATTTAGGGGCGTTGTCTCATGCGATGAGCTAGCAACTTGTCACTGATCATATCTAATCCCACTATTCTATAGTAAGCTATGTAAATAGCCCACTGTAGAGAACCTGTCCACAAAAGCTCAGCGTGGGGAGGTCAACTTCGAGTTAGATAACCTAGCCTAGTTCTGTGATGCAGAGCGGTTCCATCCGTTCGCAGTGAAACTCATTGATGGCTTCTGATGATTTGCCATACTTTGTAGGTAATAAGCATGAAATCTTGTCCTTAATAGTAGGAAAACGAAATTAATAAAATTTTCTACTCTCAAACAAGTTAGAACTGATGTTTACATAGGCGACGAGAGACTGGATCAAGTGGATTCGACTGTTTTCTTGGGCATAACTTTGGATGCCAAATTACAATGGGGTCCTCACATTGAAAAACTAAGTAAGAAACTTAGTTCTGCAGTTAAGAGAATTCGTCTACTGACAGATGTCGAGACTGCTAGAATTGTTTATTTTAGCTATTTCCATAGTATAATGACATACGGTATTTTATTATGGGGAAGCGCAGCTGATTGGGAGTCAATATTTATCTTGCAAAAAAGAGCTGTCCGTGCAATTCTAAACTTAGGGTCCAGGATCACATTACGTGAGAAATTTAAAGAATTGAATATAATGACTTTAGATTCGAATTATATTTATGAAAATTTATTATATGTTCATAAGAATTTAGATAAATTTAATAAAATGTCTGATGTGCACAAAATAAATACAAGAGGTAAGAACAGACTTGTTGCTCATGTGTCCCGTCTCCGCAAAGTCAGTAAATCATTCATGGGTCAATGTATACTTTTCTACAAGCTTCCAGATACACTCAAAGGGCTACCTATCTGTAAATTTAAAAACATTGTGAAGAAAAAACTTTGCATGAAAAAATATTATACAGTATTAGAATATTTAAATAATAGCGAGCCATGGAAGTGAATTGTTCTAGCATCCCCAAGTTACGCAATCTATGTTTTACTTTTATATTTAGCTTAGTAGGTATAGTTAATATGTGTTGATGAATGTGACCAGAAGCGCTATAGTGTATCATGCGTGACTTCTTCATTCTAATGTTATTACCAGCTATAGGTATTATATATTTAAGTTCTGAATGCCACGTTTGCTCTTCTGTTCACATTTTACCGTCGACTTGTACTATTGTACACAAATATATTTTTTTATATTTTATAGTTTAGTTTAGTAGATACTTATTTGACATTGACTTGTACTCTGTGTACACATTTTTATTTTTATTTATACAGTTTAAATTTGACATGGATCTGTACTTTGTGTAAGTGGGTATGTAATTTATATGAATTTAAATTAATTGTGTTATGATAATTGAATTTATACACACTAAGTGAGTTACGAGGTTACTATGATTATCTAATATCTAATCCAATGTAAGATTCTTTTGTTAATATGTTACTTAGTTTTGACTGTGTCGCTGGGAGTTTTCTTGCTATTTCTTTTTCCAAGCAGTGACACTTCACTGAGATAGTGTAACAGTAATAGTAGAATCATGCGGTGTGTCAGACCTAATGTTGGTTTTGCCATAAAGGAGAACTGTGTAGCAGCTCTCCTGGATTTCGTCTTTAGGCGACCTTAACTCTTATTAGCTCCACGTTGGTAGCTATTAAGCCCCGAATCGCTAACTTATGCCTGACAGACCGTAACAAATCGCACCTTGTGGTGGTGACCGTTGCCAAAGCAAAAGCTTTGCGATTTATTTATTTTTGGGTTGTTTAAATTCACCTCCTTTTTTGTTTGGTAGCGGTTTCATTTTTGGGGTGCGAACATAGAAAGTAACATATAATTAGACAATCGACAAACAAGTGTTAATGCTTTCATGTCGAATAAATGATTTTGAATTTGAATTTGAATTTGATGGCTAATATGATGATAATGTTGGACAAGGCATAGGTGTTCCTAAATTGCGGAATTGTTACGCTTAATATATTACTCACATCTAAGCAAACCACATCAGAATGGTTAGATTAGGTTACCAGCACTCACCAGTGTATAAATCATTGTTCTTCCAGCGTTTTATTTAATACGATTTTCGGGTATCTGATAAGTTTTATTATTACAGGTAATATCACCAATGGCGGTTTGTCAATACAGTCGGCTGAAAATACATATGTGAAATTATTATTATATTTGTGACATTTCATTCGATTGTATTTCGGACTAGCCGACTGTCATGTTACAGAACCGACCTCAGGAACCGACAGGTAAATAATATCCGCCCTACCTTTTTTATCCATATTCTTCACGGTTTTCGCATCTTCTGAACCAAACAATACTTTATTATTAAACAAGAGAAACACTAGTACTACAGAAAACATTTTTCATCAACATTTTAGTCGTTATTTTATGTACTTACCTAGTTGTATCAGAATTTTACTAGTTCAGTTTTATTGACGAAACAATAAAATATTTACTGTTATTTTCCCAGGCTATTTATATACCTAACTAATATATTAAGTTATATTTGTTTTTAAAAATAATGTACCTATATATCCATTATTCATACATGATTCTAGTATAACATCCAGTACATATTTTCTAAGTTTGAATTTATTTCCATTTACTAAAGGTATAGATATAAATTAAGTGACATTATTTTATTGGATTACCTACATAGAAATACAGATTATATTTGATAATATTTGAATAATTTTATAATATAACATCACTTCTATTTTTTTTTAAGTTAGGTTTATTCTAAACCGCCTCATAAAGGGTTTAATATTTTTTCAAAGCCTTGTTTACACAACTCTTACTTAAAGCTGCTTTTTCGGAAAAGGCAAAATATACAAGAATCTTAAAAAAAAAATAGACATTTTAGATTATTTTTAGATACGCTATAAGTATGTAAAGGATAATACAAATTTTTATGACTCTAGTACTGACACCAATTTGTTTGCTTGCCACATTTCTGAAAATTTGGTTATCGATTAAATCAAAAAGGGATGTACATAGTAACTGAAATAACTACTTAAAACAGTGGATGTACCACAGGTACATGTACAAACAGTACCTTACACTATTCTTAAAACAACACTTTAGTAGAGTTAAGAAAGTAACCTACGGTACCTAGGGAAAATATAACAAATGTACAAAGAACCTAAAAAATCCACAACCCTTTATCTGCAGTCCACGTAGGCGAATTTTCTAGCAAAAGTATTCAATTTCTATACCTATAGGTATATACCTATATAGAATTATATATAGAACATTGCTGTTTCTAAGTATTGTGAAAAAGGGTATACTCGTATGACAAGATATTCCAGACGCTATTGAATTTGGATTCAGGCCGGATCAAAATAAGTGGTAGGTGCATAAAATGAAAATCTTTTATGGATTGATTTATAAACATAAGCAGTGGCATCAATAGGTACAGTCATACGGTAAAATTTTACAGTTAAAATGGAACGTAAAAGAGAATAGTCGGGTGAAGATTTTTTTCATTTTTCTTATTAATATTTTTGTCTAAGTTTTTGCGGACAACTAAAAATAAGATTTTCAGATAATTAATAAAAAGTTGTATAATATAAATTACGAGTACCTACATTCATTCTATTCCGTAACTGAATCCTTAACCTAAAATACTATATTATTAATTAAATACATATTACAATCTGTTGGCAATATTTTAATGACTGGTATTAGTTTTATTATTATAATTTTGAATATGGTTAATCATATCACCAAATTTTTTTCTAGATATGTAAGTAGGCAGCATCACACTTCTCGGAGGACAACAACAAGGCTCGTCATCTTCGATCGATCTTCTCGATCTTATTGTCTTTTCTTTTGAACTTAATTCAACGGAAGTTACACCATTCTGGGTGTGATCAATCTTGTATTGAGGTAAGTCAGAATCTTTAATAACACCTCTAACTACTAGCAGATCTAACATTTGTCGGTCAAACTTGTATGGAATTTTACATTCTGAAAATAAAGCATTTATCTCATAATTTTATTAAATAAAAATAATATGAAATTCTTATAATTGCTTTATTATCATTTTTGTTTTAAAGCACTCTAAAAAATAGCTTCTTGGAACTCTAGTCTTGGAATATAGTACTAATAGTTAAAGTACATATCACTCCAATTTTAAGATCTTACCTATTCATTATTATTTTGATGAAAAATCTGGGTCAAATAATAAATGATCAGATAAAAAATGATCGCATAATAAAGATAAATCAAACAGAATTTTTTACAAACCTTCTTGTGGTGGACAATCACAATTAAAAGACGGTGATTTAGTTGGTAAATGGTGATTGGCTCGCTTGTAGAATATTTTATGAGTAGTCCACAGCCAGCGTTCCCACGCTCCAATTTGGGTAAATAATAAGCATGATATAAGGAAAAACACTACTTTCATCTGTAATAAAAGTAACAAAGAATCTTAAATTCTCGTGCAGATCCGGGGCTACACTAGAATACATGAGCTGCATCACCTTCCACGCATGTCGTCGATATCGATTAGGGAACTCGGTCATTCTCAGGCGATAAGGTAGCAACTTATCTTATCATTGATAAATGTATAATTATTTTATTTTAATTAACGACCGATTCGTGTAGTCGGTAGTAATCCTGCCTACCACGCCATAGGTCCTGATCCTGGGTTTGAATCCCGATAAGTGCAAACATTGATATGATAAATATGTTGTTGTTATACGTTGTACGATGTTTGTTTCTATGTAAAGGATGTTTCTATACTTATCTATTTATATACCGTTGCTTAGTTCCCACGACACAAGACCTTGGGGATCTTAATGTGGGACTAGGTCAATGTGTTGTGAAGTATGTGAATATTTATTCATATTATTATATTTATTATTTAACCAACATTGAAATTAAAAGTTTTTTTAGTCAAATTCAGACTATTTATTTAGTTGTCTAACAAGGTGTACAATAAAATTATTTAACATTAAAATTTAAGTTAAATTTTAGTGGCGAATCTGTAGTAGTAGTAGTTAATATTATAAACGTTTCGATGAGGGGTTCTGTTAAACTTCTGCGTCTAGGTGTGCGACTAAAATGATTAACACCAGCTGCATGTCTTGTTTGTTTTATTCCCAGGTCTTTATGATGATGTTTCCCATGATGATGTCTTTCATGATGCTGATACTCATGATGATGTGTCTCTTGGTTATGTCTCTCATGATGTTGTCTATGATGATGTTGTCTATAATGATGTTGTCTATCGTGCTGTTGTGTATTATGATATTCTCTACCATGATGATGTATTGCGGTTTGGTGATTATGTATTTTATATTCGCTTACTTCTTGCTCTCTGGATGTTTGGGGCCATGGTTTTATCTGGGATATTCTTTTTTGTGTACTTCGTAAGTAAAATGTCCATCCTCTTTGTATTTTGTTCTGAAAACTGGGGGGTGTTGTATAATCTTCATTAATAACGGTTGTTATTGATTTTGTTGTAGGTTTTTTAGTTTTTGATGCAAGGTACTTGTGATTACAATGAGGACAATTACATTGATTAAGTGGAACGTAGGACCCACCAATAGGTGGATAATCTTTAATGTTTGCATTTGGTGGCAATTTCACACATGGAACAAGTTCGTATTCGTAATCTATTGTATTTTTCGTGGTTGTCGGTTCCGTTACGGTGGTTTGAGTAGTAGTCGTTGTCGTTTCAGTAGTAGTTGTTGTTTCAGTAGTTGTCGTTGTCTCTGTTGTAGTTTGTTCCACTGTAGAACTTACTGTGGTTGGGCTCTCTGATGGACATGTATTTGTACGCGCACTGGTTCTGAAAGTAAATGGCGTTCTATGATTTTCTTGTCTTGTTTTGTATGGTGCATTTGGTCTGGCATAATATATTTCCTTAAAGTCTCGCGGGTACATTGTTTTGTAAACTTCAATGCCTTTATTTCCAACAAAAACTGGGAAGCGCATCATAAAATTTTCTTTTCCCTTACATTTTCCACCCTTGCATAATTTGTATGGTGCAGTAAACATCAGGTAATCGGGTTTATTTTTAGTGCCTAAAATAAAATAAGGCGTTGAATTATATCTCTGATATGATATATATTTAATATATCTCATTAAAAATTAATATAAAAGAACTAACATAAATCCTTCATTTTGTTATTTAGTTACAACGGCAACCGTACGTTTTAGATTTAAAAGTAGTTCATATTATTAATAACATAGTATGCTTATGGTTCCTTATTTCGAAAATGTTATTAATTTTGTTAATTTGGGCTATATTTCTTTTAAAGTTCTTTTTAAAAATATGTTATTTGGTAATCATGATAAAGTCCAGTTATGATAATTATATAATATCTAGCTAGATGTCTGTAACAAATATGTAATAAAATAACTAATTACCAACTTCCGGTAATTTCTTAAAGTAGTAAATTTTACTCTGTATTAATAAAAACAAGCATAAAGGCCTATATACATGATACCATTTTCTTGAACATTCCAGAGCAATTATCGATAGCCATTATTTACTAGTAAAAACTTGAACAATGTGCCAAAAATGGCAGTTTAGACCATGCCAGTCATTTGTTACTTTAATGAAATTACTAAGTATATGAAACAAGAAATGGTATCATGTAAATGAGGGTTTAACGATATATAAAACTGTTGAGAATTTTCAATTTCAAGTACGCCTCAAAGAAAATTGTAATGCTCCTTAATTATCATAATCAACAGTAGAATCAGATAAAAGTAAATATAATAAGGCAACTGCAAGATAATAATATAAATAAATACTTAAAGATAAAGAAATGCAGGTAGTTATTTTTCTATATTGTCACTAAATAAGTCTACCTATAAGCTATATAAAGTAACTATCATAGCTGAAGACTTTGGTACCAAGCTCTAAATAAAATATGAATAAAAAATACAGAAGTCAAAGATCAGATGCGGTGCGCGAGTAATAATTCTGCAACCCAAAGTATGGTCTTGATGGTCTACATGCAATCGCTTTGGCGTTTATTTTCAATTTTATGAGGCTTTACTATTCGGAAGTTTTTCCAACTAGTATTTACCACCAGATCCTTTATTCTTTTTCTTCTTTTCTTTTTTCTTCTGTCACCTCGATCACAAACAACCACAGTCGGGCAAAGTTTCTTTCGTACTTACTTCCCATGCCATTTAAGAGTTTTTTAATGTATTCCCCACCGTCTGTATAATCTGGATCTATCTCGCCAACTGTTGCTTCCTCAGCATCAATTGTTATTGCTATCAAACTGAAAATAACGATTATATTTAATTTTGATTCCTCCATTATTTATCGTGAAAAACATTATTCACCTTAAAAATGTATATCGGCATAGGAAATCAAATATCGGTGGCATGTGTTGAAAGTCAATATAAATGTTTCAATTTATTTCGAATAAGATTCGCCGCCGCTGGTGTATTGTGGGGTTATACGTACCTCGTTGATATATTATGTATGTATTTTTTTATTGATATTTTATAGATTGAACCGGCTGTGAATGTGGTTTCAAATAATATTTTGTATTGTAATAAAATAAATTTAGATTTTTGTGTTATTATTTTTTTCAATTTAAAGTTGATAAATCTGCGAACTTTAAGTTAAGATACTATATTGGCATCGGGCATTATTTTGAATAATCAGTTAAGCCACAAATTAACACAATGATCCGATCACGATTTTGCTTTTCCCTGTTATGAAGAATTATATTTGCTAGATGAAAACGTGTGGTATTAATTACAAATATCTTGATATTAAAAATATTGTGTTCGTGTGTTTGTAATGGATTTCCTTCTAAACGGCTGAACACTCTTTACAATTCGGTCTACTAAAAACAAGTTTCTCTGCAGTCCACTCGGATGGAGTCGCGGGTGTCCACTAGCTAGTTATAAAATTCCTCAAATAATTGTCGTTTACTGCAAATGGCCGTATATTTAATATTTAATTCTACTTTATTTAACTTTTATTATTACGTTTTGAATTCATTTGTTTATCTGCCTTAGTAGTTGAATTTTAATAATAATATTTAGTTAAAACATTCTTTAATGACGTACCACTTAAAACACCCGTAGGTAGCCGTCAATCATACTGTCTCCTATTCCCAAGATACGCTAAAATAATGCTTTATTTATACACATATAGATATACCTTCATTTATATCTGTCACTGTGCAAAACTCTTTCCAATTGGCGATAAAGTTACAGTACACTGGCCAAAAGGTGATACCTTCTTTGACATACATATTTTTTATGTGACATGAAGAATTATGTAAGATGAAGATTATGTATTTGAAGCTAGTTTTTTCATTTATGTTTTCTTTATGGGTTCCATTAATTTGATTCCACTGTGGAAGCGAGATGGCGCTCTACAATACTTCCAAAACATCCTGATTTAAGAGTTCACGGTTACCCTTGTCCATCGCACAAGATTGATTTTGTTAGAAAAAGGAGCAGAAAAAAAACTTGAAAATTGTAACATATGGGTAGGTATACTTATTTTTTGTCAATTTTCTTTCTTTATCCTACTAACATTATAAAACGGAAAATGTTTGTGAGTATGGATGGATGGATGGATGTTTGTTACTCTTTCACGTAAAAACGGCTAGAGCAATTTTATTAAAATTTGGTAGTTGACACCCTGGATTAACAAATAGGCTACTTTTTATCCCGAGAAAATATTTTTATCCCGAATAATTTGGACATTTTGTTTTTCCTGCAATCCACGTGGACGAAGTCGCGGGCGTCCATTAGTAATTTTTTAAATTACGTGATAGTGTTTACACGATCGCATTAGCTTTATCAGCTGTAATAGCTAATAATATACTGTATGGGTGAGTAAATTAATGAAAACATATTTAATCTTCGAAAGTTTAAAGTATCTTTGCTAATTGTTACGTTCCATTGTCTCCGCGCAACCACATTTTTTTTTTGGCACGTGCTACCTCGACCCCGACGACACTGGCCTAGAGTCGAATGCGCAATAAATATATACCGGTGACATAATACACAAGTTTTCAGCTTTCAAAGTGAAATTCTCAGAATTATCCAAGACCTCGGAAGGTCGCACACCCACTGGGCATTAGAAATAAAATGTAAGAAGTTCAGAAGCGTAGCGTGCCTTGGCGGAGCTACGTATAAAAAATTGTTTGGGGGCCCTTAGGAAAGGTAAAGATTTCTTATAAAAGATTTTTTTTATATAAAAGTATAAATCGATTACAGTGGAATTGATTATCCGTCGATAACCGATGTAGGGTGTTGCCCGATGCCGGATTAAGCCTGCGCGGAGCCCGTAGCCATTTCTTTCAAGGGGCCCTTGGTTTGCTTTGGGTTCTCACGTAGGGGTATTAAATAAAACAAAGCTGTTACCTACAAATAAACTTTTCTGGATTTAATATAGGCAAATTGCTAGCGACCACTTATTGTATGTGACTAATTTAGTCATTTTTTCGTATTCACCACGTAAGTCACGTAAGATGTCTATTACTTTTGAACATTCAAACTCTACCGAGAATTTGACCATTGCTAAAACATGAGATAGGTGGAAGTCAAGCATAGCCTAAGCGCTTCGCGTTTTAGGCATCTGTAAGATATTTTATGCTCCTATCTAAATTGATATTTTTTAATTACGGTCAGACAGGCGTTCGAGTACCGGGCTCCCCAATGCGCGGGGCATTTGCTACGTGGCTAATCCGGCACTGAATTGTTGCCAATTTTTGATCGCACACTTTACGCGGAAAAAAACATAGATTTTTTTGAATTTTGCCATTTGTGAAATTAAAAAAATAATTGAATTTTTTAAATTAATTTTTGCTTACGCAGGTTGGGGACCCACGCTACCCGGGGCCCCGTATAATCGATACGGCGGTAGCTACGCCCCTGGTAAGAAGTAAAGATTGAATAGAATTAGGAATAATTAGGAATGCTGTTATTATGCCGTTACTTGGATTTTAGTAAATAGAAATCCCTTTTATGGCTTTTATACATTCATATCATTCCAATTCAATTTATCTAATAAATTATTGAAATAATGAGCCCAGAACCGCCTATCAGTTTCTACCTCTTTCTTAACTTACCTTTACTGCCTTAATTACTTTAACTTGTCCTATATAAAAAAGACAATTCATTTAGTGACGTCCAAAGCGTAGAGGGCGTGCGGGAGGAGGAAAAAACCTCCTCTTTCCTCCATCTTGCTACGTCCACTAGAAATAGTGCCCTCCATGCTCATATATGATTAATTGACTTATAATTATTAATACGTGGATCAAATATGATTCATGGTGCAGGAAAAGAACATGCTGCAGTATAGATAGATGCAGAAATGCATAAAATTAGGTATAGCTAATGTTACCGGGCGTGCGTCGTCGTAGTATACTGCTACTATAGCCATAGCACGCGACTCTGCCTGCTTCTGTCGAACCTATTGTTGGTTTGACATAAAGGAGAACTGAATTTGATAGTTCTTTAGGAGATCATCCTATAGCATGTAAGTATATAGGTATATAAAATTATTTGATCTGAATGACTGTTTAACGCACTGCCTAAACCGCTGATCGCAGAGACCTGAATCTCGGAGGGTGTGTTCTTTGTATGACGTGGGCATCTGATATCAAGGGATTTTTCAAAATTCGCCAAAACGAAACAATTCCGGCGTTTGAGCTGGTTGCGCCACCGAATTGATCGACCAGGTGAGTAACTCTCTATAGAGCTGTGGGTATATTGGCCACCATAAGACCTGATACGTCATTTTATGTTTGACAGACTATACTCGTAATAAATATAGAAAGTAGCATGCAAAAAATAAGAATTGATCGACAAATAAGATGTATTATATCGAATATATATTTTTTGTATTATATACCGCTGAAATGTGATATTCTTGGCTAGTTTATAACATTTTATTATACTGGGGGTCATAGCCTATAGTATAGCAATCACCCGCGACTCTTTGGACCTTTAGTACTTTAAAAAAAGTTATTATGTACATTAACGATCATTATTTTTTAAATTTTCCATGAAAATCACCTCGTATATTTACGTTACGTTACATTACATTGGCCATGTTAAGACCGATATACAAATGCATGTGCAAACGCCGACGTGATTAGTCATATTGCCAGTGAATATGACTTTGATTTTCGGCCGTGTACTTGTCATAATTTCACCGTATGACATAGGTAGTGATTGTAATGGCTATTTTCTGACAATGATATTGATTTTTCATGGTCTATAAAATATCAATTCGTCAACTATCAAAACTATTTTTGCAATGGAATTTAATTTGAAAATAGTAATTTAAAAATAAAACTTTTACAACAATAATAAAGTTGTTTATATATATTTGAGATCACGAATAGACAGCGATAAATGCACTTGGAGCCGTTTTGATTTCGTAATGTTTTCTATTTTAGTTCAGTAAAGCATCCAATCGATGTCTAGGTTCGCTTGGCCATTGTAACATTTTAATTATGTTAAATTTGGCTGATTGCCCATTTTACCTGCTAGGTACACCAATTCTGGCTATATTCCAAGTGATTACATGCAATGAACTGTCAAAGATAAGTTATTTTAGATGTATTTGACATTGAAAGCTTGAAGACCGGGTGTTGAGTGTACGTATGTGTCAAGCATATACGACATTGGGCTTGCGTTTTTACGCTTTTGCAAATGTGAAAACGCGAACCGTTTGTACTTCTGTCAGCTTGGTACATTAATGTGACAGTTTTGTAGTAGTGAGTGATAGACTCTCATAATAATGGTTTGTTTGGCGCATTAATCTTAATACCGGACAGTGTAAATGTTATTAAAATATTTTGTATTTCGTTAAATATTCACCTGGATGTCATAATATTTTTCGTTCCATTTTGTAAAGCTAAATTGTTGTTACTTGCGAGTATTATGAAATAGAATCCAATTATACATGACATATAGATATTATGAAATGTTTTTTTTTCTAATAAGTTATTTACATCAGATTATTATACTACAAAAACTGTTTTGGTAAAAACATTTTCTGGATAATATTTCATAACTTATTCATGTATTTTAAACATAATCGGAACAGAATATGTCGCCCGACATAGGCCAAATTGTTTAAGCACTACTATTAGTTAAAAACTTCTGTCAGTCTATAATATTTTTGATGTAGGTATATTGATTAATAGTGCTAACTACTACCCAAAACTTTGGCTTTAGTTAGTAGTAAAATATTGACTCTCCCTAATATCAAAATAATACCTACACTTCGCTGTACATAAATATTCTTTCTGGTAAGATCAGATTAATAAATATATTAAATACAGATTAAAGTATAACGGTGTATAATATAAAATAAAAAAATCAGCCAATGAGTAAAATCTTGTAACTAAAAGATAGGTGTATAATATCAAATAGAAACTACGTTCACCGCTAGAGTACTAGAATTTTATTAGTACTGAAACAAACTGTACCTAAACGTCATTACGTTCGGCCGTAAATAACCTAGGTAATAGACACACATCGTACACAATCTAAATAAACATCTTCAAGTCGTCGAGAAATTCTTTATGTACTACATTATTTATTTTATAGTTTAGAATAGTTTAGTATTGCAAAAGCAGCTACCTGTTAGATTTATTATTGTATTTATGATATTTTATTCTATTAAATAGTCTTAATTAAAAAACTTAATTTTATTTTTATATATATTTTTTATTTAAAATAAGTTAAGTCTCTTCCTTTTCATTCTTAATGGCTGACATAGAAAGAAACATGCAAAATAAAATTTAAGGTTTATATTTAAGCGTGGCGGTCAGAATATACCACACAATATCTATCTTCTTCCATATCTTTCTATTCCATACATATAATAAAAATGTAACGGATCGCTGTCTGTACATGGAAAATATATGAGAAAAAATATTATAGAAGACCTTTATCAACGCAATAGTACCCAAAACAATGATTTTTGGAATTTTTGTCTGTTTTTCGGTTTGTCTGGCGTTTGTCTGTGCGTTCGTGCACGCTAATCTCAGAAACGGCGGAACCGATTTCGATGCAGTTTTCAAGAATAAATTGTGACAGCTCCCACTTAACATATAGGCTATTTTTTATCCCGGGAAAATGTTTTCATACCGGATAATTTCGACATTTTATTTTTACTGTAGTCTACGCGGACAGAGCCGCGGTAGTCCACTCTCAATAATTTACTGCAACTGCCCGTACATTTTGAAGCAATTAAAATATTATTATCGTCCTGCATGCCAGTTAGGTACACCTTCCTAATTACCTTTGTGTCAGAGATGAATGCTATCACGATATCAAAGGCCAGTGACGTTGATAAGTCGTAACCGATTAATGTGTTTGCGGCTTTAGTTTAATAAGACGGAACTTGTATGATTACAGTTCATCAAACTGTAATATAACGTATATCTTCAATTAACGTGAACATATTTCATATCTGTCCAATTATCCACCTACGTCCGTAATTTCCGTGGAATAGTGAACAATTGTTATGTCTGTAATTTTTGACAATTTAGTTAATTGTAATATTAGAAATGTAGATAATATTGGTTTGATTATATGAGATATTATATATTAAAGATTAGCAGTTCTAAACAAGTATTTATCGGACAAAGGTAACATTAACAAAAATTTTACATTATATATGTTAAAAGCTAACTACATTATACACTAAGAAGTACTTAGGTATTAACATTTATATTGTTAGATCTTTGTAGATAATAATACAATTACTCTGTAGTACCTAATCTAGTACTTATGGCATTAAGTTCGCCTTTGTACAACATTTCTTTGCAGTTCCATAATTATTGTTCAAAGTTAATTTAAACTCACAAACAATCTCAGATTAGGAGCCCGAGGATATCCTATTATACTCTCACTACGTAGGTGAGTATTATTTCTCAAAGTAATATATTTTGGCATAGTCATGAATGGAGTCATAAATAAATCAAAAGCTGGCAGATCTCCACGGCATCTTTAAATCATTCGATTTTAATCTTATTCAGATATCGTAAGTACATAATATAATTCATTGTCATGCCAACACTACTGTTAAATTGTTATTGGTTCATAAGTAGTTTATACAACTTTAGGTTATACGAGTTATATCTATTAATGTTTTATAAATAGGACGCTTCTGCCAATCTATTTGGAAGCAATTTCGTTTGAAATAATTATATCAATTATTAATAAGAGAGCAGTTTTAAAATATGCACGAATATACAGAAATAAATTTGTATTAATATCTTCTCAATCTTATAATGTTTAGAGTTCCTAAATCGCATTGCCTCTAAAATATCTCGCTTCGCCATGACATACAAATTATATTATGTACAAACTACCCATAGAACGCAAGCATTGTATAATAAATAAAACAACAGAAGCAAACTTAAAGTATTTATTGCCTTACCCAAATAAGACATTATAGGAATGCGGACGGCTTCCGATTTGATTCCAGTCAACTATGGGGGTCGCACCGCAACGGGGCGGTTACTGTATTCTGCATCACGCCAACGTAATCCTGTAACATTTATACTGAGGTCACGCCGGAGTCGGAGCTGAGTCCGCGAAGCCAAGGTCAAGCAGGGTGTTAGAGCGAAGCTAGATGGAGACGGTGTTAAACCCGAGCGAGGAATACTTCCTAGAGATGAGAGATTTGCTGTGGTAACGGTGGAATCTGGCGCCGCTGGAAATGTGGTGGAGCAGGGTGCGGTCCGAGTTCGAAGACCTCAGGCCCAGGTTCGATGCACTTCTTGCTATGTAGGACCTGAGCGCCCGCTCGCCCCAGGTCTGCGCGCGCGGCTGCTCTACCGGCAACCCTTTGTTTCTTCTATCCATATAGTTGATAACCTGGTCGTAGTAATTGTGCTGGTAGTCGTATAGATACTTGTACTGGAGGAATTTCGGCCTGAAATCGAAAGCGTTTGTTAAAATTCTTAGGTTGTCTGCGAGAGTTTAGTGAAGTGGTAAGATTGTTGTTTGACTAACCTGACCCAGTGTTTGAAGACTAGTTTCTTAGGTTCTACTCCTTTAACAACTGCTTCAGGTGGCGGAGGCTCGGCTGCCTCGGGCGCGGCCTCCTCAGCCGCAGCCTCAGCCGGCGCCTCCTCCGCGGGGACCTCAGGCGCGGGGGTTTCCTCTATATCAGCATCATCCCACATCCTGATGGGGGGTTCTCTGCCGTAAAAAAGTTTAAATTATGGCACTGTCACAACAGATTGAGACGTCACAACACGGCTGAGGCACAACACTGCACTGACCTAATTGGGGTTGGAGATACGTGTGGAGTGGAAGATCGTTGGGCTACGACTGTTGTGTCGACCGCCGGGTGCAGTGGCAGCCTCCCGATTTATCTCCCCGCGACCCCACTGTCGCAAGTCGCGGGCCTGCCAATGATGTGCTGTCAATACTCTGACCGTGCGTTGATCGAAATTCCTTTGTTATTAATTGGTAGGTATGCCAAACGCCTATTTACGTTCGGTGTTTGTTTTGCAGACAGAACAAATAAACTGATAACAATGTAGTAGGTATTAATGTATAAAAACAATTTGCAATTATTATATTATTCGTTATCTAATTCTTTTTATCAAATAAACATGAATTTCAGTATTTCATATTTGGGGATAAACATGGGATAAGGAATAAAGACATAAATAAGTATTTCATTTTATTTGTTACATCAAATGTTATTGTAAAACAAAATAATCTGCTTAATATCATTATCATCATTTAATTACTAATAAAAAAAAATATAACGAGTATCACTTGCACAAATCCCACTCAAAAGTACTTCATATTTTATTAGCACAACATAGAACACGTTGAAAATGTCTATTTTAATGTACTTACTCGACTCTTCACATGAATATTTTAACAAACACCGAAATAGAATAAAATACTAATATGAAGCCCACCAGTTTTTATAAAGTATATAATAGAAAATAAAAAATATAAGTAAGTACCTACTTACTACTGTACAAGTAGGTATCTAAATTTTAACAAAATTTATTTTTGTAAAAATGTACCTACTTGTAGCAAGTAAGTACTTATAAGTTTCTTACTCTAATATAAATAAACCTGGAGTAGATACGCTATAACATAGAACCTCGGAGTAAAATTATGACGGTTCTACTCCACGTAAAGACAATATAAACATTTGTTTACTCTGAATCACAATCAAGAGACTTGGGGTCTACTCTGAAATGCCGCTTTCGAATATTTCAGACGACCGAAGCCCGACCGAATCGAAGCATTTGACCCTACTACGAAATTGCTTCGGATGTTCACAACTCATTCGGAACCATAGAGAATAATTCACATTGACAAATATTATCGACCGTGGAAAGGCAAAAACGCTAAAACGCCATCAGGCGTGGTGGCGCTTTAGCGTTTTTGCCTTTCCACTGTCGTTATAAGCTTTCTATTATCTAGCCTTATACCTATCAAATTGACTTCGATCGGACCGATTGAAAAAATGGCGCGACTGACCGAAGGAGGTAGTAGGAAACACCTCGATATTCGGCCGATTCTTCGTTTATCATCACTTCAGAGTAGACCCCCAGAAACGAAACTAAATCTTTAATTGTATGAGAATATAAATATGAAACCTATAATACTTTCCCGCTCTTCTAATCTATGAGTATGTTTAGAAGTAAGTACTAAGTTAAAATGAAATAAAGCTAAATTAATATTAAATAAAAAATTCACTGCAAAATCTGGATCATAGTTTAGACCTATTTTTATTACCAGCTAAAATCTATTTGACAAGGAACTTATAGATAATAATAGAAAGATTTAAAAACGATGTTAACAATGAGTTATTATTAAAAACACTTCTCGGTTTCTCTGCCAAAATGTAGACACCGCAGGATGATGAATACAATAGTGTGGTCTTGATAAATACTCTCCCAGAGATTACAAGGCGATGGTGGGACAGACCATTAGTTTTCCGCCAAGGTCACCACGTGATACCTTTCGCGGCATCTGTCAATCGCATTAATCATAAAAAATCCGATATAAATAAAAAAGTTGATTTTCACACTCGATGAAAGTTCTTTGTTTCTCCCTAGGTATCACGTTATCTCTATTATTATTCTTTGTTTCTCCCTAAGTATCACGTTATCTCTATTATTATTCTTTGTTTCTCCCTAGGTATCACGTTATCTCTATTATTATTCTTTGTTTCTCCCTAAGTATCACGTTATCTCTATTATTAAGATTTAAACATATAAGTTTAAACAACTGACTGGTTGACTATAAACAACATAAATATTATAAAATTATTAATAAAGAAAATGGAAAAAATAAATATTTTTTTACGTTTTTTCATTTTATTGCCGATTTTTCCAAACCTAAGATAACAGAAGAAGCATAAAGTTGATGCTACCTCTATCATGATCAAGTTTAAGAGAAAGACAACATCATCTTTATTCCTCTGCTAGGCTATCTGACGTTTTGAAAAATCAGCCCTTAGTTAAATTATTTCCCACAGTAAAAGTTCAAGTTTCAAGAATCAACTGATCAGTGACAGGTTGCTACGAGTAGGTCACCCCCGGAAGAAACGCCCCGTAAGTTACGTAGTCCGTTTCAACGACATGTATGGGAGGAGTTGCAGCTAATGTAATCTAGGATATGTCGAAACCCGACTGTTAATATTTGAACTTGCTAGGACAATATTAGTATAATGGTAGTTAATACTTTCAATATAATTAGATTATGCTTAGAGCATATGTGTCCCTTATTAAATTGTTTATTACTATTAAGATTGCTCGTAAATATTGTCCAGTTCATATTTGTGCCCAATACTACTCGTATGACATAAACAATAAACAATAAATGAATAATCATAAATAATCTATATTGGTAGAAAATAACGGAATGTCATGTGACTTGTGTTTTATTATTATAATAATAATATATAATATAATATAAATATTCACACACTTCACAACACATTGACCTAGTCCCACACTAAGATCCCTAAGGTCTTGTGTCGTGGGTACTAAGCAACGGTATATAAATACATAGATAAGTATATAAACAACCATGACTCGGAAACAAACATAGATATTCATCACATCAATGTTTGCACCTACCGGGATTCGAACCCAGGACCTATGGCGTCGCAGGCAGGGCCACTACCAACTATACCAATCGGCCGTCACATATTACATAAATTTATTTATGTTATTTGTAACTGTCTAGTATACCTATAAGTAGACTAGCTATCCTAAATGTATGAATGTATAACATATAACACCCAATGTTCGATAGACACCGATCTATCATCTCGGTCAGAATCATGTACATCATAAATGTAATCAACCTTTATTGATAGATCAGTCTGGTCTGGGTGTCTGCCCGTTATGTACCTACCACGACAATATGGCAGACTTATTACGTCTCTAGCGATAGCAATGCTGTGGCAATTCGATAGCAATATTTGTTTAATTGTGGGATTGCAATGGTAATTTATTTGAAAAGAAATAAGTAGGCATACAGATATTAATTACTAAATCCTGTCAAGTACAGATGCGGGGCTTTACTGGAATACATCATCCGCATCTCCTGCATGTTTTACGAGTAGAGTATATGAACTTGAGCATTCTGTCAGGCGATGAGCTAGCTTGTCGAACTACACTTGCGACGAACTACACTTGCGACGAACTACACTTGCGACGAACTAAACTTGCGACGAACTAAACTTGTCACTGATTATATACATATGTCCCGCTATGCTAATTATGGCTGTGGGATCTCTCTTACGATCTTGCAGTTCTAGCTACCCCATTTCGAAAACATAGCCGTGTATATAAAGGGTTTCTTTTGGTCGTCAACGTTCCCGAATACTACGGAATCTCCTCATCACCACGATCATTTTTCTCCATGGAAGCATACCTGGGAAGTGTCTGGTTCCCAAATATTAGGGTCAAAGGTTGATTAAATAGACTGCGTTTTTCTGCATTTTTTCACGAGAAATATTTAACATCTGTCTATGAAAAAACCAGCATAAACACTGGACACTATAAATTTTGCCCGATCAATTAGAGTTTTGTTTTTTTGAAAAAATTTACTTCGTTTCCCAGCATATTTTTTGACATAAACTTACTTTGTTTGATGTATAGAGTGCGTACCCTTCGTTAAGGATGGCAACGAAAAAAAAAACACACTGTATGTGTGTGTTATTACAAAATGATAAGGAACGTAGCAATGTACAATACAATAGGTTTAAAAATAGTAGTTTAAAGATAGTTGTTTAAAAGTTGTATGGGCCAAAAGGTTAAGTATATTTCTATAAATACTAGCTCCCAACTTGTACTTGCTTAAGCTTCGATTGGCAATATTTCAGACATCATAGCAGCATGGCTACAACAGGTGACTTGGCATATCATCTGGTTCCATATTTGGTAAGGTAGGGTAAGGTACGTTTTGTTTACTTTCCATTTGCTGTTATTTTTAGCCAGAATGTACTACAGGTATTGTTGTTTGATAAATAAAATAACACAGAGAGATTTATAGTGACAACTGAATACATCTTAATTTTTTATCTTTATGGGCATCGGCGGATTACCTAAGGTTACTTCAATAGTATAAATATAACTTGCCTCATAAGTTTTAAGAGTAATTCGTTTAATATAAAGATAGTTAATTTCTGTGCGTAACTCGTGTTTACACAAGGAGCTGCAAACTGCTGTGTATTGACTCACACACATCAGCCTGATTGCAGACCACTGACTGGACGTAGGCCTCCCCAGGGCATGCCACAAGACTACTGCCATAGGGGGGTTTTGGCCATAGTCACTGGATTGGTGACCGCAGTGTGATTTTAGTACTATATTGTTAACACGGGTGGCGCTGCTGGCTACTTCCCAGAAACCCTTAATTGCCTCTTACGATACCTATGCCTGGGTAGACATGGGGTGGTGCTATTCAACTCTGCCGATACCATATAGAAATATTGACAACATGCACCGAAAATATTTCATACAAAACATTACTGGAATATACCTTATGCATCTGTTACAGTGCAACGGAACTTAATATAATCCTGCCGTTTTCGCATAGGTGGTTAAAATAACACTATCGCATTCTAACCATAACTATATTAGCTCTCTTTGTAGCATCGAGGAATACCTTGGCTTCAATCGTTGATCGATACGCTGATGGATACCGTGCCAAAGTATAGGATGTTACTTTTTAAACTAATTTTATTGTTACTTTTTATACATACCCATTATCCCCAAAGAGATTGGGCAGAAGTACCACGTGGTAAAGGGTGACCTATCGCCACTTCATCTATCTTGCTACTTATTATATGCTATGTCACTAACTCTTCGGACAGCATTTTAATAACAATTTAACTAGTGGTAAGCTAGCCTCAATCACGGCTTTTTTGCTCTCATTAAGCTAAGGTGAGCACCGTTTTATTCGCATATGAACCTGCATGATGGGTATTCTAAAATATAAGGGAAAAGAGCTGTGTGGGTGATCGAAGAGAACGTGTCTATGAAATATTAAAATAAAAAGTATTTAGGTACTATCTCGTAGGATGGGATTACAAATTTGAAGAGGGCCTATACGAAGAACTCTTCATAAATAATATTATCTACACTAATACGGTGAAGGTGAAAGTAACCTTGTCTGTGATTTTAATGATAAAGCGGGAGAATATATTTAACCCCGTAAAGAAAACGATTGTCTAGTCTTGCTGGTCGACAAGAGTCTTATTATAATGAACATTTATAATGAACTGATGCGGTCGATTGACACTCTATACATACTACATAAAATAAAATTCACCCATCAATTTATGGGATTTACTCGTACTAGTACCTAGTGGTTGCCAAAAGGGCATCAACATTACGTATTCTTAAACAATAACAGTATAAACCATATTGATCTAGAACAAAACCATTTCGGGAGACTTATTTATGTACAAGCTGAATAAATAAACTTGAAGAACGATAAACAGGTTAGGTTTACACTCTTCTTCTGCCAAATGAATCTCATTATCATCAATCAGTTGCAATTTGAAGGTATAGTAACAAGATAGTGACCCTGATAACGAACAAAATAATTTGAATTGGCCATTAAACTTTAATTTCGGACTTTCATCAGTCGGCAAGAAAATTGCCAGGGTATTTTGTATGTTTATTCCCAGATAACTGAACCGTGAAAATGGCAACAATATGCCATATCTACAGCAGCTTAGCTTTATTAAAGTATAGTATATGTATCTTATATGGGATTGGCTGTGAGCACTGGACAGTATAAATTTATACTAAGATATTGAGAATGAACGGTAGGTAGTACTAAGGTACTTTAAAGTTACTTTCTTATGCTGCTCTGGGAGTGAATAAAAAACGTATAAAACTACAGCTGCTTCTCTTCCCGGGCATACTGTACAAGTCAGTAGAGGGACAAGAGGGTATTGGTTTTTTGTAGGCGATAGGCTGACCACCTGTCACTACTAACTGAACTTGTACATCTCAACTATACCCTCAAAATTGGTCAGAAGTGGCACCATGTGGTTCTATCGGTCCTTGGTGCTCTGCCTACCCCGTAAGGCATAAAGGCGTGATTATATGTATATATGTATGTTAAAGTTACTTTCCTATTTAGACAGTACTAAGTAATTCCTGTCTCTATAGACCTAGACGTTAGTAAACATTAATTAAAACTGGTTAACGGGGTTATGTTTAAAATAACATATAATTTAGCCTTACAAATAAAATAAAGCACACACCACAAACCACTCTTACTATTTCAGAAGCGAAAATTCAAAGAAATTTAAAAAATATGGGTAAGTTTATTTTTCTGAATAAAAGAATTTTCTCCTTACCACGCACAAAGGGATTATATTTTATTAAGTATATTTTCCATAACATTGTTGTTGAGTTGTTCTAAGCTTAGGTACTTGAAATGTACAAACATGACTTCTTCCTTTATGATAAAATGCGTACGAAACTAAGGCCACTTAGAGAGTAAGGAAAATACGGAAAACAAATTGAAAAATCTCAAGAAGAATTCATTCTAATGGTGAATTATTTAGAAAAGATAACAACTGAATTCATGAAAATTGTTTATTTTCTTAAGTTAATTCATAAGATATAAGATAATTGCCGGTCACTCGACGGAGCAATTTACGACTGTAAAATTGAATTGAATCTCCACATAATCTCTACATATAAAATATTTTGACCGGGGAATGGTAAAATAAGAATTCTAATTAAATAGTATATAATTTAAAACCTTTTTTGGTGTATATATTGTGAGCGTGTATGTGTGTGCGTGTATGTATGTTGTGTAATATATACATTTGCTGACCGCTACTTGTGCTGTATCTGGTCTTTTGAAATTTTTCCTCTTTTACAATGTCCCTCTAATAAATGATCATTATTATTTATTATTTAAAAAGCGGTTATTGTAAAATTACAAACAGACACTCCATTTCTATAGCACGGTATGTACTGTTTACTCCAGTAGTGTATACTGTATAGATGTATTATAATGCAATGAAATACAATACCCATTATAACAATACAGCAGTAGTAACTATTGTTGTAGCAGAGCTTATAGTTCATTTACGTAGGATTAAGGTGCCTGCAGTCTGAAGCCGAGCTCTTGTGGGTAATAAGTATTTACGAACTATTGATATGCTACAATACTATTTAGTGCTCAAGTGGCATCGGGCATTGAGCTATAAGTCTGAGAGCTATCATGAACTCTCGAAGTAAGTTTATTTCTACCGTGGAATCGAGTTGGTTGTAGCGGTATCTTGTTTCAACAATCCTAACATAAATTTTATTCGAAATTCTTTCATAGAACTAAAAAAATGTTTCCTGTTGTAAGACTGGAAACCCAAGTAAAGCGTAAGCATGGCCGCCCTAAGTCCTCGCAAAGTTCTTCATGCTCCTGTCCCATGATAGAACGAGCAGATACCGTTAAGTACTTGGGGATAATTCTTAACCAAAATTTGAATTTCAAGGAACACATAGCTCAACTCTCAAATAGGGTTAGAAAACTTATTTTTGTTTTCAAATATCTCCGTCATATTGCTAACTGGAATATTTTAAAAACAGTTTACTTTGCTCTTTGCCAATCGCCATTACTATATTGCGTTACTTCCTGGGGAGGTGCAGCTAAGACACATCTTTTCCCAGTGGAAATTGCTCAACGTGCTGTCCTAAAAGTTAGCACGTTTAAGCCAATACTTTTTCGAACGGATGCGTTGTACACGTCTTGTGAGGTTCTCACTGTAAGACAGTTATTTATATAAGAGTCTATTTTGTTGCAACACTCTCGGCTAACATATGTAAGATAAGATACTCGTACACTCAACAAAAGTCTTGGATATATAGTCTGTCCAGCAATTCGTTTCAGAACGGAATTTATAAACAGATTTTTCTGCTTTCAGGGTGTTTATCTCTATAACAGTGCTAACAAAGATCTGGCTATCTACTCACTATGTAGGAATCAGTGTAAGAGAAAGATCAGCCAGTGGCTAATAGAGATGGGCTACCTGGAAGGGGAGAATTTAATTGGTTTAACGAGTTAAATTGCTTATTCTTGCTTGAGATCCATTGTATTTTACCACTCACTGACATTTTTATGGCTCACTTTTTATAATTTTATATCTTGCTTGATTGATTGATTATTATTATATTCATTGTTTTTCTAAATTACTTATAAGCAGACTGTATTGTGAATACTTTTATGTAAAAAAAATGCTCTGGTGTCTATAACACAGGAAATCCTAGCTTAGACACCAGAATGATCTATTAATGTACAAAATACTTATTATAATTTTATAAATTTGTATAACTACTGTCTGTACATACCGTGTCAAATGAGAATAAACGTTTATTATTATTATTATTATATATAAAGGCGAAGTACCTGGAGCAAAATGAACCACAAAGCTTAGAATCTAAAGCGGTGGCGGTGCAATGTAGTGGGCTTTTGCCGCATCTAGGGGATACTTGATATGAATCTCTAACTAATATAATAATTGGCCGTACCTATCGTGCTAATTATTAATTCTTCTGAAGCATTAGTTTATTTTCGCGTAGGTAGTACTCATTTATGTCTATATACGTACTTAATATACCTACGGCTATTTTCTCAATAAATGTTTCTATTCTTCTTGCCAATTTCAAGATTTTATGATAAAAAAATATTTAGTATTCACTCACGGTAAAAGGAGGATAGTGAAAAGTGGTCGAGTGATTTTCACAAATTTATCTCAACCTCTTTGGGTAATGGGAGTAGCTATATGTATATATCACTTAGCTCATTCCTCGAAAGCATGTCCTGCGCCTGATTTTCGGTCGTATCGGCTTTCCGTACCATCGGACTATGAGAGATAGGGAATAGAGAGTGCACCGTGTGTTTGCGCACACGCTTGTGCACTATATTATCTCCTGCAAAGTTGGCTAGGTAATCTATGTTGAGATTGGCCACAGTGATCGAAATACGGTCTGTAAGATATCACCATCATCGTACTACTGTTCTACATAGCTGCATCGGAATAACATCTCAGTCTCAGATGTGTCTATGTGTGAAATACTAATTCAATCACCCTGTATTTCAATGAACTAAATTTAATAGGTGCCAGTCTAGATTAGTCACCGACCTTGATCGCTAAACTTGATACTAATTCATTTTACTGTACTTACTGCGCCTTTTTGGTAAGACCTATTTGTGGCGACTTTTAATAATAGAGATCAAGATTCATCTTGACCACCTTAGATATTTTTATTCTAAATATGTAATTTTGTAAGAAAACAACTGAAGATTAATTCTTAGATGTGCAAAAAATGTCTGAAGATTGGTTATTGCAATTATTATATTTATACATTACCAGCTAATGTCCGCAACTTTTTCCATGTGAAGGTTAATGTAGCCAACTTAGGTATGTGTTGTTCTGGTGTATGAGCCATATAACTGACAAGTTTAATTTAAATACACCTTTAATAGTTCTATTGTGTACAAAAAATTAAAAAAACAATATCTTCACATTTTCACATCCTCACAAACTTTCACATTAAGAATATTAGACCCGAAGCATAAAGCAGGTGTGAGAGAGAATACATAGTTATTTTACGTTAGAGCGACAAACCCACAGGCCTTTATAATCACTAGACAAAGTACCTTAGTGCAAGTAATGTCCTGTGCGGGGGCATGCAGGTCGTGAAAGTCGTATAAGAAAGTCGGGCATTCTCTCAATAAGCCAGCAACTTGTCACTGATCACTTACATCTGTCCCCGCTATGCTAAACGTGACTGTGGGATTTCTTTTATAATCATACTGTTCTGGCCCCCATTTCGGGGACACAGCCATGTGTAGATCTATGTATGTAAATGTATGTAATCTGACGTTCAGATGTGAGCATCATCTTCATCATCCACCGCGTGCTATGGGTGCAGTTGGAAGTAAAATAGTTCATACCTTTCTGTCAGTGCCGGATTTAGAGGTTTGAATGTCTTGGGGCGACAAAGGAGTAGATGCCTTCCGTAACTGATTGAGTGACGGAGAGGTAACGCACCAACAATAACTATACGGTTCAGGAAGATTTGAGCGTGTAAACCAAGGAATCATTTTATATTTAAATAGTGGACTCCAGCGAATTCGTCCGCGTGGACTGCAGAAAAAACAAAATATCGAAATTATCCAGGGTGTCAGCTAACTCCATACCAAATTTTATTAAAATCGCTCCAGCCGTTTTTACGTGAAAGAGTAACAAACATCCATCCATCCATACTTACAAACCGCGTTTATAATATAAGTAGGATAAGACTAGTAGACGCCCGCAAGTTTATGCGCGTAAACTGTACAAGTCCTGTTAATTCGTTTTTCCGTATAATGTGAGAAACCCTTGTTATCGGATCCCTACGCCATATAAAGAACACACCGGTTTAGGCTGTGTGTTGATCAGTTATGCAGTCATTTGGATAAAGCATTATAATGTATAGAAAGGTACCTATAGATATGTGGTGACCAGATCATATAATTGAACATTTTCTATTATCTATTAACGACATATACATATTACTTACTATCAGTCTTCAGTTAAATTTTTATCGCTACAAATAATTACTTTCTATCGGTTCGTATCAGATCCATCGCAAGGGCCCATCATCCCCCAAAAACCATAAGAGTCTCTTCAAACTTAAAACTTAAAGCTGCATCAGGAGAAAGAATTGTCCATAGTGCTTCTGTTGCACTCTTGATCTAATAAATAACTTTGGCATTGAAGCCTAAAGCATAGAAGTTCTACTTATATCATAGTTATTATATGTCATGGTCGCCATCTCTATATTATATACGACACTACTGTGTGACATACGCGATAATGCGCGTGTGCTAGCTACGAGTAGACGTTTTCATTTACCAGACAACTAGCTCTGTGAATATCAATATAGAGACAAATCTTTTTAAAAATTTGATTTGGTTTTATAACTTTAGAAACGTTTCAAAATACTAAGGACATAAAAAAATTGTGAAATACTATTTTCATTGATATTATTATCCAATAGATGTTTGCCCTCGTCAGCGTTTGGACCAATATGCTTCCGGGATGAATTGGTAACTACCTACTGCAAACCTTTTTAACAATAGTTAAGCTAAAGGTTTCTTGGATAGCCGTGCCTGCAGGTCTCTTTGTATTTATCATCAACATCATCATCACTTACAGCACAGAGAAGTCTACTGTTGGACATAGGCCTCTCCCAACAATCTCCACTCCGACCGGTCGGAAGCAGCCTGCGTCCAAACGACGCCCGCCACCTTGGCCAGGTCGTCCGTCCACCTCGCAGGTGTCCTTCCTACGCTGCGTTTGCCGATACGTGGTATCCACTCTAGAACTTTCCGACTCCATCGGCCATCAGTTCTTCGAGCTATGTGCCTGCCCTTTGTATTCATATGACCATTATAATATGACGGCGGCGCCACTATCTACCATACTAATATAACCATAGTTAAAATTAGTTTATATTTAAAAGTTATCCATACATTTTGCAGTGCAGTCAAACAGGCTATTAGTTAGGTAGAATGCAGTTGTAAAAGCGAGGAATTAAGTCACTAGCAGTCTTTTTTAGTAAACAAAGCTTTCTCTGAAACCTATTAATTTGATACGAATTCTAGTGACGTCATTTAACCGCTACATTACGGCCGCTATAGCGGCACCGTCTTTCTAGGATTATAATAGCCGCGGTTTTGTAATATCATTCATTCTATTTAAACTGCAATGAGAGATTTTTAAGATTTTGCACCATAAGGATCTGCTGTAGAACATCTCTTCCGTAATTTACTGATCACGTAAATTAATAAGTTATTAAAATATATTGTTACTACTCCAATCACTAGAGTACTAGAGGGTCCATCCATCATACAAAACATGGTCCAAGGATCGTAGGGATTTATTTACTGTACCAGTCTTCTTTTTCCATTTAAACAGCATATTTAATTCTATAATTTTTACAGACAATGCAATAAATAAAAACAGGAAATAAGTAATTCTTTATTTCTATCCAACAATGTATAAAATAGACACCAACTTCATATTGTACATGAAAATGCAGGAACACACATACATATAAACTTATTTATCTTCAAAACTTAACAAAATATGACTCTGACATCTGAACTTTAAGTAGTTATTAGAAAATTGAGCTAAGATAAGTTTGAGTTTTGATGATAGACAGCCCGTTAACCCGGAAAGAAAAGGGACCTGGTTTTAGTTTTAAATATCTATTTCTAAACGATTAAGTAACAAGGAATAAAGTCAAATAAAACATCAAGTTCCTTTTCTTGACCGATAAGAAGTGCAGTTAGTTTAGAAAGTAACTTGCTTCTTTTCCCTTTCTGAGCGGATAGTGACTTTGGAAGATGTTACAGCGGAGTCCACGGAATCAGAGTCGGCAACGAGGGCGCGAAGGCGAGCTGCACGCTTCTCTCTCGCAGCAGTGCGTTCGTTTAATTCTGTCATCTCGTCTTCCAAATCTGTCAGACGCGCTCTGGTCACCTTCGCTCTCTGAGCTGCTGCGCTTTCGTCGTCGCTTTTCAGTGCTGTCCACTTTGTGAGTGAGTTTTCATCGTTGAGCCTACGAGCGATGCGCTTCTCTGTCCGCTCCTCGTTGTCTAGAAGAGCGCGCCTAGCGCCGCTTATATCGGAATTTCCGATGCCGACGGTTTCAAGAATTTTGTCGGAGATTCTCACACGGTTTTCCAGATTCGAGACGCTGTTCTCGAAATCAATGTCTTCGGCGAATCGAGACGAAGTCTTGCCGGCACGCAGGCGGCGAAGAGAGTCTGTGACCTGAAACCAATGAAATAATATTTTAAGCAAAGTATTTTTGTTATTTACTAATTAAAGTGTAATTGAACGGACAACACAATTAATTATCAAAAGGTGTATTCCGCTTCATTTCCGGTTTGTGTCATCAGGCCTTTCACAATCCATGTAAAAAAATTAAATGTCCACAGAAATAAAATGACACAGTTACGTAAGCCGCAGCGATGTGGTAACACCGCATAAAATTAAAATTTTACATAGTTTGCATGCAAACATTGACTTGAGTGTGTAACTTTTTACATTAAAATTATATTATTGTTTTAAATAAAATAAAATGTACAATGAATTCAAATTTGTCTTACATACACTTATATTACTTTATAATTTATAACAAAGAAACAATTTAATAATTATGCTACACAAAGGATTGTAGCAAAATGTTTTAATCAATTATTCGCTATTAGTAGGGGAGTAAGTTTCAGTAATGCATCGAGTTGGGCGTTTACTGTTCTTACTACGAAGGAAACTATCAGAGGATTTACTATAAACAGTGTAGCAAGAGCAGTAGGAACAACCAAGTGGCTACTATTATATACAGTCGAAGAAAGTAAATTAGAAGAGAGATAGACGAGATTTTAATACAGTTCATATATGCACGGGAGAACTGTGTGTCAGGTTACAAGCAAATGTCAGACAGTTATTAAATATGACGACCGATTGGAATAGGTAGTATGAGTAGTCACCATACCTATGGCGTTATAGGCCTGAATCCTAGTATGCGCAAAATTGATTATTAATGTTTAATATTCAATCAGCCTACGTGTAGCACTGTGAAGCAGTTATCTCTTTTTATCAGTTAAGTTTCAAGCCTATTCTAATTTATTCGGTGTAACTGCCTCTCAGGCGATAATCTAGCAACTTCTTACTGATTTTTTAAGTCGGATGAATAAAACGATGATAAATGATGCTAAATGTGAGTGCAGGAATTCTCGCGATTCTGCAGTTATGGCTACCCGACTTTAGGAACACAGCCAATAGTATATGTATGTATGCATCTTTCTCTTATTTCTTATACGGCCTAGTACGTATTTGTTGAATTTTGCATTCTAGCAATTTGGTAAATTCCGCCTAATTTGTGTTATTTGATAGAAACGGTAGCAACTTATAGTCGTTTTTTCATTATGACAGTTTTTCTGTCCCTAGCCGTACTAGTAAAATAACAGAATTTATTGTAAAATGCACATTTCTCGACAAAAAAGGAAATCAATGACTCGGCTTATATTATGTACGAGTGAGCAAGTATTAAACGCGTATAATAACAATACAGAAAACGCCGATTCAGGGCACATAAACGGTATCGGGTATCGGAAAACATGGGATTTTAACAATTTAATGATCTTTTCTATGCGTAAGTATTCTTTTTTATTACGCATTCAAGATATTTTTATAGAGAATCTTACTTTTTTATTTTGCGATTCCAACTTTTACTGCTCGTAGAACTCGATGGCTTATAGTTTTATATCTGAAATAACATTTTACCACAAATTTCTACATAAAAGTCAGAATAAGTGTGGTGTTCTGAAATCTTATATGAGCTGATTAGACCTGGATTTTTTAAAAATAAAATATTATATTCATTTACTCAATTGCTAATAATTTGGTATTAATTTTACATGTTTTCTTGATATTTAATAACCTATAAGTATACAAGTAGATATATTAAATGACAAATTATTGGTATAAGAGAATCTAATAGACTCTCTATATGTATAACTTATTGCAGAAGAATCCAAGATTTGTTTGATCTTCTTTATGTGGTTCTTTGAGTATTATTTACTTTGTCCAAACCTTGTTAATTTTTGTTAGTGCCTATATGCTTCCTGTATTGCTGAACGTAGACTCAAATTGTACACAATTTAATACCTTTCTACCTCCACTAACCCGTCGGCCAACGTTCATCAATATTCCCCCTTTGAAAACATCCCGAGTTGGTCGATTCTGCAACTCAATTTATTTACTTGTTAAATATTGCATAAGGTGAGGGTTAATTAAAAAGGGTGGATGTTTCCTACTTTTTTTTTTCATTTTTAACCCTTACCTACCCCATGGCAAGGGGATAACAGCGAAAATTTTGGACATGATTTGTTTTAGTTTTATCGTTCTGTTTATGTATGTATTCGGGAGTGGAAAATGCGTTAATATTCGTTCACTAAATACATGATATTAACTGATATTAACAGTAGAAATTGCATATTTTTTAAAAGAAAAGTTATTTTTACATAATATATGTAATTTAATTTAGTTTATCTTTTTAATGACGGATCAATTTTATTACAAGTAGCTAAAGGAACATGGAAAGCGAGATGTGTGAACTGGGAGGCCTTTGCCCAGAACTGAGATTAAAAATATACTAATTAGGGCTTAATAAATAGAGTTAACCTAACGACGAATTCCAAACTTCGTTGTCCGCGAAATAAAATTGTATAGTTTATAATATAAACATACACCTATTGTATATAGGGTGTAGGTGATAGCCAGGCAAATACTGAAATGCTGAACAAGTACCATTGTGTTGAGTTATACGACAGTGTTATTACTTGCAGGAAATGTATTTTTATTTGACTATCTTTGCTCTCCGCGCCAATTGTATAGGGCGATCCTGTGACTAAATTAAATGGGCTTATTGGTCATTGTGTGACACATTGATGTTTTTTTGGATCAGATGTGACTCTCCATTACGGGTGATCAGTTATTTCAAAGTTTTTGAAAGCAACTTTTTTTAAATAATCTTTTGGTTAAAATTTTATATTGTACTCATTTTCTACGGCCTAATTAAACGAACTATTTCTTGAAAATATGAAAATAAAAATTTTCAACTCTTTGAATCATGAGAATTAGATTATAAAGAAGATCTCATCTTCACGTTCAGCATAGCGGGGACAGATATAAATAATCAATAGTGACAATTTACTAGCTTACTGCCTGATGTACAATTCTAGTGAAGCCCTGCATCAGCACAGAAATATTATTATATATAATATAATGAATATAAATAAATAATTATAATATAAACAGTTTCTTTGGGTGCACATGACTTGCCCTCTATAATTGTGTAACAAATTGTTTGCTTGGGTTTGCTGGAAGAAATCTCTTAAAGAGATAAGCTCGCCTTTGTACACTCTCTGTGTAACTATGTTAAGTCACTATATTGTCTAATGTTTGTGTGTACAATAAAGAATACAAGAATAAAATACATAATAATTATTCTGCTAAAGGTATTGTATGTTTAAATTTACAGCACCACACAGAATATTTATTATTATATTACTCGTATATCTATACATATAATAAAAATGTAACAGATCGCTGTCTGTACATAGAAGATATACGAGAAAAAATATTATAGGAGACCTTTATCAACGCCATAGTACCCAAAAGAATGATTTTCGGAATTTTTGTCTGTTTGTGGCTTGTCTGTTTGTCGGTTTGTCTGTGCGTTTGTGCACGCTAATCTCAGAAACGGCTGAACCGATTTCAATGCAGTTTTCAGGAATATATTGTGACAGGTCCTTCTTAAAATATAGGATACTTTTTATCCCGGATAATTTCGACATTTTGTTTTTTTCTGCAGTCCACGCGGACGGAGTCGTGGGCGTCCACTAGTAATAAATAATTGGAACCACTCAGCTCAGTTCTCCTCGACTCTGAGGTTTGTGAATATAATTCCGTACTACAACGTCTATTCAAACAATGAAATTCAAGTTATTTGATTACCTGCTATTTGTATTTACATTGCTTGTTAGGTAACATAATAACAGGATCAGAAAATCGCTGCACAGTTTGAAATCAATGCATTGAATACCAACTTGTCAAAAATGTGTGCCAGTTATATTATTGGAGAATGAGAAATCTATATATACATGTATATAATAAAATGTAACGTATCGCTGTCTGTACATGGAAGATATATGAGAAAAAATATTATAAGAGACGCAATAGAACCCAAAACGATGATTTTTTGTCTGTTTGTCGATTTGTCTGTTTGTCTGTGCGTTTGTGCACGCTAATCTCAGAAACGGCTGAACCGATTTCGATGCAGTTTTCAGGAATATATTGTGACAGGTCCCACTTAACATATAGGCTACTTATTATCCCGGGTAATTTCGACATTTTGTATTTTATGTAGTCCATGCGGACGGAGTCGCGGGCGTCCACTAAAAACACCGCCCTTCTTAGCAAGCGCTGTCCATAATTACGTACGATTCTGTAAATATTAAGTTATTTACACTGAAACAACAGTATTCACCGTGGCCTATAGTAAATGAATAACAAGCGAATATCAGAAACAAGAGTGTTGGTACTCGTATGCATGGAGTACCAGGTTTGTGCTGACATTGACTTCTGAGGATTTCTGTTTATTAGATGAACTCTGTTCCGTAGCTGCTGTTGCAGTAACATTGTCAGGTGCACCTTAAACTATTGAATTATGTATTAATTTGTACGATCATTATTGAACATTTGATTATGGTCGATGCATTTATGTAAGTCCAGTCCAAGCGAAATTCCTCCAAGTAACTTGTGCCTACTTTATATGGAAAAGAGGTAAAATTTTGTACATTAAAAACTTTTGCTTCGAGCACGTAATATGTGCCGCTATGTAGTTAACTAAACTAATTCAATGAAACATTGAAAAACAGGAGTGAAAGTTTACGAGCCAACGATAATGTTTTAGTTTAAAAAAATACCGAATCTATTATTAAGTCTTGTTTTCTTTGGATAAACGTTATGCGTATGCGGACGAAAATATAAATTCTTACGTAAAACTTTATTAACAATTAGTATTTTTCGCTTACGTTTGTTTACACTTATTTATTACATTAAAAAAATGTCAATCAACGTGAAATGCACAGAACATTACGTGTTCTGTGGTGAAATGCATCAAATCCCTGGTGAAATGTAACGGTAATAAAAATATAAAAAATGAGATTTTTTCACTGTGTCTGTTTTTATTTTACAATAAAAGAAAAGACAATTGGACTATATTGTATTTTAATGTTATTTTATAATTTCTAATATTTAAAACAAATAAACTTATCATTGTAGATGCTGATTACGTAACCTATAGGTATAGAGTAATTCGCATAAGATGTTGACTAAGAAATGAAAGAAGCCTACATCTTACGGGTTGCCTTTGTTAGTATACAGGATATAAAAGAAAGAAGTAAAGATAACCTGTGCTTCTAAATCATTATGTTTATTTTATCCAGATAGTATGGCGAATTCCTAAACTACTCAGGGTGTTCATTAATCTTAAAAAATTTAAAAATGTAATTTCCTGTAACAAAATTTGGTGAGTTATGTTCTTTATAGCATTTCATTGCATCGTTTAACATATTATATTTATATTTTTCTTTTTTTTCTGCAACTACTGAGAAAAATCGAAGTAACTAACACCAATTTTACCAATTCGTCGTCTCAACATATCCCTTTTGTTACCTTATATCAGATTCTCGAACAAAAATTACTTTATGTTATTTTTTTCAGCTGTTAACAGCCGATTGAACAAGAAATACTTTTTTAAAGCCTTTTGCTTATCAAAATATAGACAGGTATTGAGAATTTTGCAGCTAAACCGAGATGAATGACGTTACCTGGATGTGTTAGGTTGTACGCTGTACACAAAGCTTGTCGAAGTTTTGATGTAACAATACTTCTCGTGATTAGTATTCTTTTGTATCCTAAGTTAAAAACACCTGACAATCACTTTGTGGCATACACGTCCATTGTTATTTAAAAAATAGATAAAAACTTAAAGATTTTCAATGAAAATATTGAATATTTCCAGGCGCTGCTGTCATTATTTTTGTATGAAACAGAATAGAAATTGAATTTTAAAAAGTTCTACCATTTTTCCTAATGGCGTTAAAGAAATATGTAGATAGATAATCTTATAAAGAAGTCTCAGTAGAGATGCAGATACAATATTTCGTATTAATAATATAATTTTTCCATATGTCGGCATAAACCTATTTGCGTTGGTTGCGTTCTCCACTCCCATAGTTTTTATGACTCAAGTGTTTACTAACACACATTAGCAACTATCTTATTTATTAGCTCATTCATAAATGCACACTTATTTTTGGAAACCCGCGCTCGTGTTAGATGCCATCATCTTTTTCAAACGAACATGTTTAAATATACTGTTTGTGAGATAGCCAAAAGTATATTTAGAATTTATATCCGGTGAATTATAAATCTCGTTGAGTAATTAAGGGCCGATTATTCCAATGGTCAATAGCCTATTTGAAGAATAAAGTTGATACTGCGACGGTGAAGTGACAATACCTCCTAACTAACATTTTTTTTACAAATCGATTTTTTTATGCAATATACTTATTATTGAATTATTAGTATATTGCATTAAAATTATTTAAAAAAATGTTAATTAGGAGGTATTGTCACGTTACCGTCGTACTGTCTCTATCTTGAACAGGTTTTAGAAAAAGACAGTATCAACTTTATCCTTCAGATAGGCTATCTGACCATTAGAAAGTCGGCAATCAGAAAAGTGTATACTTCAGATACCATCACTAGCTGTATCTTTAAACTGGCACTTTGGTTAGGTATAAACTACCAGCATTACAGGGTTAATTTTAAAACATCAATAACCTCGCAAGATTAGGTAGCAACCATCATAAACAACAACATTTGTTCTACGAGTTTTGATAATTTATCACATTTTACTTTAATACAAAAATAAATATCAATTTAATATTACCTCTGGATGTTCTTAAGTCTGTACATAATACTGAGGCGCGCGCGAACGCGGGCGACGACCTTTTCGTATACCTACGAATGGAACATAGACTTACAAATATCACGACAGTACAATAAAAGCTTGGAAAATAATTTTTAATTACCATATTGAGTTATGATAAAACTCGTAGAACAAATATTATTGTTTATGATTTTAGCTATCTAGTCCTGCGAGGTAATTGATGTTTTAAAATTAACCCTGTATACCTACTGCATCTCGATGGTCGATTGTGGTCAGTACCATTTGAGATGAAAAAGAGTGCTGGTATTGCTAGGGCACATACTAGGAAAAATATCAGCTAGTCATATCCGCCATTTTGTTTCTAACTATATGTGTGGACTGACATGTCAAGCGATAAGTGAGAATAAGATATAGTAAGTACTAGCATTATAAATCTAACCAATTCCACCTTGTATGTAGGTACTAAATATTTTTTCAACGTCTAAAATAGCATAAACAAATTATTGCAGTGTCAAAACTTACTTCATCAGAGAAATCTTCATCGTCAGTGACTAGAGGTCGTCCCCTCTGCGCGCGCGCACCCCTCGAGTCGAAGAAATCGTCGGCTGGGGATTCGAAGTCGTCCAGATGGCTGCGTATGCGGCTTTCGACGTCCGACCGGATACGGTCACGATCCGGTTCCCTGGAAGCCGGCAGTTTACCGTCCAGACGGTCCAAAACCGGGCGGTAGTAGCTCTCGCCCTTGTTGTAATTGCAGTCGTAGACGCGCGTGCGCCTGCCTCTTCCGACGCGACTCATATTTGTAGTTTTGTTTTTCGAATCTGAGGATAAGAGAAAGATATATTTTTAAATACAATGATTTTGAAGTCTAGTCTCCTTTTAGGAAACACAGCCATGTGTGTGTAATGTAAAGTAAAAAAAATTGGCAAATTGTGTGCAGATTTGAATCAGACGATGTAATATTTTTAGGGGCGATAACGAAGTTCGTCAAGTTATCGAAACATTTAGACTTCTGCCTCATATTTACATTATCTAAACTTCTATTTAATTAAAGGAAATATCAAGGATCAAAACTAAATAGGCCCGAATTAGAAATACTAATTTTATTCTGTTTGATTCGTTAAAATTATAATATGCAACTACACTACTCGTACATATGAAGTGAAAGTCAAATTCGTATAAGTATACAAAATGGTCGATGTTCAAATTTTAATCCAGCGGTATTAATATGTAAATCCGTATAACGCCTTCTGGCATATTCGCATCCTTTGTGTACTGGAAAACTATGCTTTTACATTAAATAAAGCAGTCTCGGCTTTGAAATTCAGTTATTAGTTTCTATTCTAGATAACTATAGAGAACTCGTTGTAAATATACTCTGGTATAAAGTTCCTCTCGTTCAATCAGAGGATTGGGATTTTTTTTATATTTGCTATACCAGCGTTTTAGTTTTCGTTCCGACAAGAATATTAAGCATTTAACTTTATATGAACGATTGGCCGCAGGTGCCGGCAAGTAGAAATCGTACCACCCCATGTCGTGCGAGGCGATTAAGGGTTTCCGGGAGGTGGGCAGTAGCGCCTCCCGGGTTATTCGTCATCTCGCGATCGGGCGACTTGGCACCTTTCGAATTTAAATAATATGTCTCTCGCACACTAGTACAAAGTACAGCCAGGTAAATAAATATGAAATTAAATTTCAGAAACAACTTCGAATAAAACGGCATTGTATTAAATCGTTGTATTCGATATTTGATTAATGTTGTTGATTATATTTTGATATTGTTGATCATATTTTTGTACTTAGCTAATAAACAAGCCAAATGCTTTTCAGAATAATTATAATTTTTTTTTTTGACATGATATATAGGTTTGAGATGTTGATTTGCGAGATGACAAATAAGTCCGCCTCCCGTGTTGACAACATAGTCCAAAATACAAACTGCGGTCACCAACCCACCTGCCCAGCGTGGTGACTATAGGCAAAAACCCCTCATGACAGTCTTGATAATGAAACATTGAAAAACAGGAGTAAAATTTTACGAGCCGACGATTATGCTGTAGTTTTAAAAAATACCGAATCTATTATTAAGTCTTGTTTTCTTTGCATAAACGCATTGCTTCCAGATTTTCTAAAACATTTCGTTGAAATAATGCTAAAACTCGTCCTAATATTACCGTGTCATCATCATTTACTACCCTTATCCCTTTATATTAACGTATGTTATTTTATTACTAAATCTACTAGTAATAGGAAAATACAGGGCACCTTATGTACCTATAGCTAACAGGTTGGGTTTAGATTTTTTATTTGAAATGCGCATTTAAATATTTTTAAAAGTATAAGAGATTGCCTGTAACGAACATGAAGTTTCAATTAATTTCTCGTCTGGTTTCGATATATAAGTTTTTCATTAAAAATAACATTAAAAAAAATAGATGGTAAAATTCCTAAATGTTTAGAGCACTGACACGCGGAATGCAGAGGTGTGGGTTCGACCCACCCGAGGATTTTTTCATTTCTTTAAATAATTTTATAATATATAATATCTTGATGTAAATTTATAAAAAAAAAACTTCTCCATTAATATAATCCGTTAGGATATGGTTGATCGTTTCATCTGCATTGTGCGAGGGATTCCCGTGGCTATTTCATCCTCGTGTAAAATTCGTCAAAGCTTCAAGAGCAGGCGTGTTTGTGACATTTCTTTATTAATAATTTTATAAAAATAACATTCCTAATGCCAGGCAGCGTCCGCCCGCGAATATTAATATGCCGACTTCAGACCATGATTCTGAGGCGGAAACCAGTGAAAATTTTCGCGGCAAATTTTAAAATGGATGATTTTCAAAAAAAGTTTCCCTCAAAAAAGATCTACTCGTATTAACTGATTAACCCCAAAGGAGAGTCATAAGTGATCCAAAAAGCAGCAATAAATCACATAATAACCAATACTGTCGTATAACTCAATGGAACTTGTTCAGTATTTCAGTATTTGCCTGGCTGTCACACACATCCTGTATGTGTTATTTTGATGTACCTATAAGTGCAGTATAAGTGGGTTCGACTACCATAGGACCCGAAATTAAGCTCACCTACCTGTGTTGCTGGCATCAACCAATATGTAGGTACAACAAAATGACTACTTATATAATAATCACCTGTGTATTTATTGAATTTCGTCTTCACAAAAGTTAATGTTATTAAATATGAATTAGAATGAAAAAAATCAACAAGGTATTCATAGGTATACGCCAGCAAATTTGTATCATAACATATTATTAAAAATACCAATTTCCAATAGGAAAGTAGTAGTCACTCGTATCACTCGTGCTGATGCACGGCTTTACTGCAATACGAGTACATCCCCCGTGCATAATGTCATAAGACTTGATTAAGCAACTCGGGCATCACAGACAATAAGCTAGCAACGTAACTGTTCACTGATCATGAACAACTGTCCCACTATGCTGACCGTGGCTGTGATATCTCCCTTATGATCCTGCAGTTTTGCGTATCCCATTTTGGGAGCACAGCTATGTTTATATGTACTCGTAATACTTGTAATGAATCGTACGTTTTCGACACAGCTCGATCATGGCCGTGTCCATTGTTTTATAGAGAGTTAATTTTTTTTATTTTGTGATATTTACATAAAAACTTAACATACATTGATAAATATTATCGTCATAATTAGGTACTTCATTTACTAGGTCACGTTTGCCAACTTTGAATATTCCAAGTTATTTAGCCATTTGGGTTTTAACTCTAAATAATTTTTCAAAAGTTGTCGCAAAATATATTATTATTATTATCCTCACTTAATAAACTCCCTATAAACTACCTAGTTCAAAGAAAGTTAATCTTATGTTATAATTAAGAAAAAAACCGTAATTTATAAAAAATGTTTTAAAAATTTATGATAAAGCTGTTTACGTGCCAGTAAATACTTTAAAAACTGTATTCAAAACAGAACTTACGTCAGAACAATCAAAATCAGCCGTAAAAACAATTTGTTGAACACGCACAAGGGCGCCGATCATTTGCCTTCGAGCCAAACGCTACCGTAAAGTAATCTCGTCGTATATAATAACGATACGAAAATAGTCCAGTTCTAATGTTTTGTTAAAACCACGCATCTCTGTCCCGGTTCCGATTGACGTAATTATGAAAAAAAAACTTGGCAACACAAATATCTAGAAACCGTAGTATGATATCAATGAATTTTATAAACAAACCGCTCGTACCGTTCCGATTATATCGTAGCGTCGCTCTCTCGTATCGATAACCACGTCCTCTGACTCGATTAATCGCTCACTGATCGATGAGGTTCTTCAAGAACTTACGCGCCGAACAGTAGAACAATTTCAAAATAGAATTCGCAAACATTCGATATGGGGATATTTTTAGTATCGAAAACCCGGTTTTTGTCCGACACATCGTATTGTAATATGCACTCGGTGAATGTTGAACGGCACAGCTAAAAATACATCGAAATCCGAATGCTTGATACCGTTCGCAATCTTTAACCTACACTGATTAGCTGTAATATTTATTAGAGAAAACTATAACAAAACATGTAATAAATGAGGTAATGTAATAAAAGGTAGAAAAAAACGTCGCACTGCAGTAAGATATGTGCAAAGAGACATTCGCAGAAAATGCTTGTTTTCGATGAAAATGAGTACTGACCTGGTGCGTCTTCAGGCGTCGAGGAAGCAGTTGGGACTGGGCGGGAGCGAGCGATAGCCGAGCGGCGTGGGCGCGCCTATGTATAACCCGAGCGACACAGAAATATACTGACTTTTGTTCGGAACGCTTTCCTTGTCGGAAAAACAACAAGAGGTATGCGCGCACGCAGGAAGCCACTAAGGCGGATTTCCGAGAAATAATTCCTTTTATGCTAGTTAGTAACAATGGAGGGATGGAGGCGTGATTATATGTATGTATGTATGTAGTAACAATATTATACATATTTTGATCTCTAATTCTATATAGGTAAATACAGTATACATTTAATGTATAATTTATATTTACCACCCACTGCCGCTCACTGCCTTTGACTGGTTCTGAAAAAGAAGCATAAAATTGTTTATACTTTCTGTTTAACATATATGTTCTTCTTTTCTAATTAAATTCTTAGTTTGTAAAATTATAGTTGAACCACAAAACCTGTAGATACAAACATCGAACATCAGATTAACACACGCAGTAATGTTCAACTCTCAAAATATTGTGAGAAAAGCGCAGATATAGTGAGTTGTTGCGGTCTGTCAAGGGTAAGATGGCATTTCGAGGTGGTACCAACCTCAGGTACCAATGTAGAACTCATAACTTTTACGGTCGCCTAAAGACGAAATCTAGGAGAATTGCTAAAGGCACCCAGAGTACATAATCTAAGGCGCTCAACAAACGTAGACTTTACGTCGATGCTATGATACGACAATCTAGTTTCCTAATTAAGCTAGGGGCATCATAGTATAGACAAAGTAATATAATTAATTTCTCGATCGAATCGATAGAGGTTCGACATCGAAACGTTTGCTCCAATAAACCTTCATTTTAAGCGTTCGTCAAATCACGTGATAAAGTCAAACCGCTGTTGGTGTAACGATAACAAATATCAATGCACAATGATGTTATATTTGTCTAATCTGGGTGCGGTAAGGAGAGCGTAAAACGTCTGCCATAGGTAAAATTTCTGATTAGGATCTTGCATTCATCTAAACCAACGATTTCCAAAATAGGCTATATGATACGAACCCACTTTTATTTTTGACCTATTAACTAAATTAATTTCTGCACAGAGATAGCGGCTAGCTATAATAATGTATTTATTATCTCGTTATTTATTATCACCTACTCGTAGTCACGTACGACATTGAAGAAAAGTATGTACATCAAAGTATCGTCTAAGCTAATATCAGGCGGATGATCTCGTCTTGTCTTGTCAGCCTATTGTATTCCACTGCTGGACGTAGGCCTCCCACATAGTCTCCCTCGCCACAAGGCTTGATCTTCCGTTTTTGCCATCCAGTCACTATCAGCCGCCCTCTTTACGTCATCGGTCCATCTGGTCGGAGGACGCCCAACGCTACGCTTGCCGAGGCACGGTCTCCATTCCAGAACCCGCTTACTCATACTCCACCAGGCGAATGTTACCAGATAGAAATCTAGACTGTTTTGTTTTATCCTATGAAAATCGTTGGTAGGCTCGCCTCCTATCAGGTGGAAAATAAGCTAACTCTTGAAAGGCACATTATGCAGTAATGTAAACATATAGGAACTCGCCGCGTAGTCTTGAAAGCGAAAGTTTGGAGACCTCTGATTTAAACTCACAGTGAAAGTGTATTTTAAATATCTTCAACCAAATTTCGATCAAAAAACGTTATACTCGTAACAGAGAAGTAAAGCTTATCATTACGGTAAAATCCACAGCAAGACTCATTCATGGCATATTTGTAGCCATGGTAATGTCGTAATTGTTATGACCCAGTTATATATTTAATGATCGCTCACTCCTATGGCTGCTGATTGTTATGAGAAATATGTATGTATAATTACTTAGTACATTACAGTTGAAAGCGATTAGTAAGAAAATATCACGCACACTGATGCGTATGTTATAGATTTCTATATCTAAATACTTATGCCATAACTGACGAACGCCCACAACTTCGTTCGTCAGCGAGACGTCGGATCTGCTGTAAATCGTATGTAGCGGCAAACATTCGGCATGGTGCTCTGAGAACAGTTTTAATCTGCTGCATATCGAGTATTGGCACGTCATCCAGTGGTCTAAGAGTCGGATGCAGTGCGTTACAGTGCTTTAGACTTGGTAGATAAAATATTTATTTACCCTATGCCAGGCAAAGGCCACACTATGATGCACCCACAAAACTCAATAATTTTTATATACTTCACCAACAACAAATGGTATTAAAAGTGTTACATTAAGTGTTTACATTTTCAAACTTGTGCATCTGGCAAATAAATTATTGGTACACCTGCTCAACTAGCAATGAGTCAATCCTAAATGTGGAGTATGGAGTGACCAGCACTGATGCATACGGACTTATATGGAGGAGGTAAATGGATGAATGCGAATCTATTTCTTGCACTAATTACAGCGCTTGGCATCAATGTGGCAACGTATGTGACTTGTACAATGTATAATAAGACGTGATTAAGAAAATCGTGATGTCAGTTGGTATTCTGTATTTGGATTTATGTTATGACGCGTACGATGAGAATAAACTATCTTCAGTTGAAATTTATTGTGGAAGTTGAAGTATTCTGGGTAGTGAGGGAGAACTTAATATTTTGAAAGAAGACACGTAAAACCTCTAGTAATGGAAGCCTATTATGAGAAATACAAAGATTATTTCCTTACATTATGTAAGAAAAGCAGGCAACAGAGATCCGGTAATATGAAAGTATTTTCCCTAGCTAAGCATAGTGATCCATACTTTTGCATACGGTAAGAATAGCTTATATACCTACTTACTAATAGAATGAGTAGAAACATCAGAATTTCGCATAATCTGCTCTTGGAATAATAAATCACTAATACTTGAAAACATTTGGAATAACAAGTTGTTTACAATATTCAATATAAAACTATATCTTTCAGAATATCAATAGGTATCAGTATCATAAAGTTGGCACCCCTGTATCATGAACCCTCAGAATATGCAGGAAACGAATGAGCGTTTCCGCGGGATACATCGTTGCTATACCATCTGATATGTTGGATGTTGCTTCAAATTTATCTGGCCCAAAATCGGTGAAGCTAAGGTAAATTAATTTATATGACTGACTAACTAATTAATATTTTAGGTTTGATGATAACTCTCCTGAATTCAAATGTTAATGAGAGTTATCATCAAATAGGAAGGCTCCTTTTTGTTTACAATTTTTTTTCCATGTCGTGATCATTCAATTACGCACAAATTTCTGTCATAAATGTAATCCTATGCCCCGCCGCAAATGCTCACTCTTGCATTGGCCGTTACGAGCCGCGTGGGACTGGCAGTATAAACCTAAGGTGCAGGAGTGGCGCAGTACCAAACTCATATCAAAGAGTGTAGGCATGTACGGCGGGGTTAAAGGTGCATACTAGAAATACCTATACTCGTACCCAAACTTGATACAACAACAAAGAACCACCCATAGGAATATTGATTCCTTTCCCCGCACATACTTCATACGCCATTCTATTTTATTAGCCTATAAATCGATTAAAGAACAATACATCGTGCAAATATTGCAAAGAAAATAGGCTATTTTTCCTTTGGGACGGAGCTGCCTCGAAAGTTGTGTAACATAGGGCAACTGGGTTACACAGGTAAGGTGAAATACGCCACGGCCGGTATTCCCAGGGGCCTGGAGAAAAACAGGAGGCAGATGTAATCAATAGAGCCGTCCAGTGAAATTTACACTCTTATACACAATGTATAATATATACGGGCTTTAAAAATAACAATAAGTATCTGTAATTTCGAGATGAAACTTCGGTAAATTCTCTTTGGTTACTTTTTATGTAAGGCTGCTCGCACCTACGTCTATGTGTCCGTGGACATTTTCCGGGAAAAATATTATTCCGGGATTAAAAGTAGCCCACGTCCATTATTACTAATTTAAATCGGTTCAGTAGTTTAGGCGTGAAAGCGAGACAGACAGACAAGACAGAATTACTTTCACATTTATAACATTTGCATTAGTAAGAATTTAGCGGATGCGTAGTTCTTACTCGAATAAGGATCAAATTCTAATTCTTTATTGCGTGCTACATTGGGTACAAAGTATCTTTGCTACATAATAGTAGGTATACATAGGCCTTAGCATATACAATCTAGCGCCCTGCAAAGGCATTGCAATATTTATTACTATCTATATATGTCGTGGCCATATCGTAGAATTGATCATTTCATGAAATGGTCGCATTTCATGAAAAGTTCAACTGTCTATTGGCCACATCATGATATGGTTTGGGCAGATCGATGATTAAAAATCGTTTCTCGATATGGGCAACTAAACGCCCGATCATTTCATGAAGTGGTCAAGATTATTGATCATATCGTAAAATAGTTACATGAATCACCGGTAGAGGCGCTGCGCGCGTTTTATTTATGTGTGAAGATGGCGGATTTTTCTTTTTAGGTTATAAAACAAATTAAAGAGAGTAGGGTGACTATGCAGAAGAAGTTCACGGATAGTGTGTTATATTGTATAATGTATATTAGACTTAATGGTGGTTTATAATAATATTGTTAAACAAAAACCTTAGATTACGATAGGTTAGGTTAGGTTAGGTTAGACTATGACAAATGACGCACGAGCCGAGAGAGCGGAGCGAGCGTGCCCAGGCAGCGTCCGGCGATGTGCCAGATGCGAATCGCTTTTGTAAAGTCTTTTATGTTTTTAAATATTATATTGTGAAAATATCACATAAATAATAGCAAAAAAAATCATACCATCATACCTTATGGTATACTTATATATGGTGTACGGTATATATATTATTTATATAAGCTCTTACCACATTCGGATTTTATGGACACCCTGTTAATACGATTTGGCCAAACGTGGATGACAAAATCGTGAAATGTAGACGATTTAACGATCTGGTCAAATTGAATTGGCCACTTCATGAAATGCGACCACTTCATGAAATGCTCGACCATTTCATGAAATGATCAATTTTACAATATGGCCACGACATATATACATATTCTATTCATTCGATACAATTAATAACTAATTATTATATTAGCCTTATAATTATATATATTTATTAACATTTATTTTGTTATGGAATATTGCACTATGTGTGTATTATCTATAAGTAACTTTCAATTAAAGATTAACAAACAATGCAATTATAAATTATATATTAGTATCATTCATCAAAATTCTTCAATGGTATAATAACTTTTTGAGTTAAGATATTGCACGCAATAACGCCTTGGATAGTGAAAATACCTATATATTACCAGACTATACCTATCATTGATATCATCAAGAAAACGAAAGAGAGATATTACTTTATTATTTTCGACGATATTTTCAGACATACTTGTGATAAATTCTCAATTAAGAACTCTTAAGCTCGAGTAAGGGTCATACAGTAAGGGGTAATCAGGGAAGAATGGGAAGATACACATTTTCGTAACAATGAAACTATAATGGGGCTATATTAAATACTCTTTAAATTTTGATAAAATTGATACTTTTTTTAACTTATGATTAGTTTCTGATTGACATCGTTGATCAATCAAGCAGAGATAAATCCTTTCAAAAATCAATTTTTGTTAAATAGTAAAGTTTTCTATGAAGGTACCGGTGAAAAAATAGCGATATCATATTTTTAGATTTCCTTCCCAGTATGATTTGATTATTCGATTCAGAGAGTAGAGAGTAAGTATATTCTTTGATTCGATTGTAAGCTACATAACAACGTAAGTATGTATGCCAATGAAAATAGTTTTTGGAATATTAGGACTTTGAAATGTCTACTATAAATACAATATAAATTGAAGTTATTTTTTGGTATTTGGTGAAGTTTGATAATTTAGTGATTATGTAGCGCACGGCAATGATAGTACATTAAACAGGTGGTAAGATGCTATTTCTAGTAAAGAAAATATTTTTCTAATTAGAAATAAATTCAGGCATGAATCTATAATGGTACGTAAAGACTGATTCAAGATGCAGGGTATTTCCTGCATTGTATAGAAAACGAGTCTGATCTACATATTGCTCACTACAAGTATTATCTAAAACGAAAGTGATAGTATTACATATTAATAAGAGTGAAGTTAACGAAAGCCAATTTGCGATCTTAGTAAAATATTTGAATATTTTTTTCTTGATTTTTGATCTAAATAGATAAAAAATGGGGTGCATGTTTCGAAGTGACGAAATGACATGCGTGCAGATGTACCTCCAGAGAGAGGCTGCATTTGACGTTATCCAGCAGCTTGGAGAAATGGGATGTACTCAGTTTGAAGATGTGAGTACACAGAATTAGTCGGTAAACTAGATCAGTTTTAGTATACTATTCCTACATGTGTCCTTCTTCTAATGTCTTCTACGTTGACAATTAGTCATTCTCTTTTTTTCTCATTGATTTTTTTTATAACACCCCTTATTTGTTTGACGTATACTCATAATAATAGTTTCTTTTATTTTTAGAAAAACAATAACTATAAACGTGATTATAAAAGTATTTAACTAAAAGTGGACACATGGCTCTTCCTAAGTATACTTTTAATTCTTGTAGATGAACCCTGATGTCCAACCATTTCAAAGAAATCACATAAATGAAGTTTGTCGCTGCGCAGAAATGGAGCGAAAGCTGCGAGTTATAGAGGCGGAAATGATGAAGGACACAATACCTATGCCCTTATGTGAAATGGAGCCTAGAGCTTTACCGCCCGAAGTATTACTACCAATGGAAGTAAGCTATAAATTACAAGAATCTTGCAAAAAGGAGTCGTAGAATATTTGTTACTTCGATGTTACGCCCATTTTTTTCATGCCCGTAAGAATAACGGGTTTTTTATAATCTTTGTTATATAATAAATTATACTCCCCAAAAAAACAAAGATAGCCGCGCTCAGTAGTTTTATGAAGAATACTTAGGTACATAGCTGCACAATATTGTGTTATTTGGGCTGCTCTATTCCTGATTATACCTGTACTATTCATTCATCAGTATCTGAAGCAACTTCTCTTTACTCTAAATTTTATATTCTCAGAATTTGCTGGAAAAATGGGAAGAAGATATTACGGAAATGTCGGATAATCACACAGCGATTGCTAAAAATTATTACGAGCTTACTGAAATGCAGTATGTACTGTCAAATCTCGAGCAGTTGATGGGCGATGCTGAAATTCAACAAGCTTTTTCTAAGTGAGTAGATACCTATTTATTTACTGCTGCGTGGGTGAAGAATGTAGGCAAAGGGGTCTGTACAACTGTTTACTTTATACGCATTCTTTGAATATCGCCAGATTACACCCAAACATACAACGACCAAAGCTTCATGATCATTTGTATGTCAGCCGTGATCAATGTCGATATATTCGTAAGCCCGTTTCCCACACAAAATGTTTTACCAAGATATAGGTATTGTAGTTTTTTAATTAACAAAAAATTGCAAAAAACAGAACCCTTATAGATTCATCATGTCTCTTTGTCTGTCTGTCTGTCCGTCCATCCCTGCGTCACAGCCATTTTATTCCAAATATATTTATACATAAGAACAACATAGTTAAAACTTGGTAGAATTAGGTAGATGTATTCTGTGAACCGTTTTTCAATATGGCTGCTTTTTTATTTGTTTAATTACGTTGTGCATTTAACATAGGAAAGGTGGTGGTGGTGGTGGGGATTACGGCCGCGATGGTAAACTCATATTCGTCACCGGAGCTGTGATGAGGTCCAAGAGTTATGCCTTCGAAATTATGTTGTGGAGACTTTCCAGAGGCAACATTTATATTAGAATGGCGAATGATGATAAGCTACTAACGGATCCTACCTCGGTAAGTGGATGGTCACCTTAGTGGAACAGACAAAGAAAAGGTAAATAACCTGTCAATTTATTAATAGAAAACAGGTTGTGATTGGTTCGTTCCGCGCTTTGTAAGTTACATTGACAGCTGCACAGCAACGGGGATTATTACATCTCCTCTCCTCATAGTTTCCTCCATGGCATAGCATTTGCAACGATATTCCTGAAAAATATTTTACTATCGCTATTTTCATAGAAACTTCATAGCTTTGCCTAGTTGGTAGTCGATGAACAGAAACATTCGACAGCTTCTTCTTTTACTATAAAGTTATGCAGTATAAAACACACAAAAAGCTGTGCATATTCCATTCTTTATTCACTCAACAATTTCAGGGTAGAATACTCGTATCTTAAAAATAATAAAGAATCTTTAGAAATTGCGCATATACAAAGTAACATACAATAATAATAAGTTGGATAAAGTACATATTCTCTGTATCTCAGTTACTTTATTTAGATGCATGTAACATAAGAAGGTAAAAGAATAATAAATTATGATTTATCTGAATGATTAGTACAATAAATACTAGTCATTAGGTATTTATTGCACTTACTACATTTATGATTCGCCAAAAGATGCGGATATGTCGTAGTCATATCGTAGAATACGCCGTATTACGAAACGGCTAGACATTTTGAATAGTATAAAATAATAAAAAAAATTAGCACTAGTGAACGCCCGCGACTCCGTCCGCGTGGACAACAGAAAAAAAAAAAAAAAATATCGAAATTATCCGGGATAAAAACATTTTCCCGGGATAAAAAGTAGCCTATATGTTAAGTGGGACCTGTCACAATATGTTCCTGAAAACTGCATCGAAATCGGTTCAGCCGTTTCTGAGATTAGCGTCCACAAACGCACAGACAAACAGACAAACCGAAAAACAGACAAAAATTTCAAAAATCATTGTTTTGGGTACTATTGCGTTGATAAAGGTATTCTATAATATTTTTTCTTATATATCTTCCATGTACAGACAGCGATCCGTTACATTTTTATTATATGTATAGATTTCGGCAGTCGCTTTTACCTCTTCGATCGCTTGGCTTTGGCGTTGTTATTTAAACAGTTCTAACATAACCTAACCTAATTTAAATGTGTTAGAAGCCAAATTGTGTCTCTGTAAAATCCATACTATTCAAAATGCCTAGCCGTTTTGTAATATGACGTGTTCTACAATATGACTTCGACAGATACAATATGGCTACGAAAAGCTTACCGATTCAAGGGAACTGTGTAAAAGGTTAAATAATTAAACTTTTAGGGTCAGCAATTACGTAAAGTAGCGTTCCTGCTGATCTGCCAGGGCGAGGAGTTGCACCAGCGTGTATTGAAGGTGTGCAACGGCTTCCACGTCATCACATATCCATGTCCGATATCTACGGAAGAAAGGACAATTATTCTGGATAAGCTCTCCACTCGACTGGTTGATATGGAGCAAGTGAGATTTTTGATTTATTTATTAATATTATTATTATACATACATACATACATATTAATCACGCCTCTTTCCCGGAGGGGTAGGCAGAGATCACGGATCTCCATTTGCTACGATCCTGACACACCTCTTTCGCTTCATCTACTTTCATGATATTTTTCATGCACGCTCGTCGGTTTAGGGTACTCTTGACCTGACCTTTCTTTAGAATTTCACCAATTTGATCGGTGAAAGTCCGGCGAGGTCTTTCCCTTCCAACCCTTCCATCCACTCTTCCGTTGTACACTTTCTTTGTCAGTCTACTTTCACTCATCCTTTCCACATGCCCAAACCACCTCAACATACCCTTCTCAATCTTCGTTACCACGTCCTCATTTATACCACACTTCTTTCTGATCACCTCATTTCTTATCCTATCTTTCAATGTGACTCCACATATACTTCTCAATGCTCTCATTTCCACTGCATTCACTTGACTTTGATGTTTTGGTTTCTGCCATACCCAACTTTCACTTCCATACATAAGAGTCGGCACCAAAATACCTCCATGAACAGCCAGACGTGCCGCTTGCGACACTTTCTGGCTACTCATAGAAGAATTAAGTGCCCCATTCACCCGATTCCCAGCATTCACTCTCCTTGCAATATCTTTGTCATGCTTACCATCCCTTGTAAACAAAGTCCCCAGATACACGAACTCAGTCACTTGCTCCAATCTTTCTTCGCCAATCATTATTTTGCAATTCGCCATTACCTCATCCTTTTCAAAAACCATCACTTTCGTCTTACTTACATTCATCTTCATCCCTTTACTTTCTAATGATCCATGTTTTTTTGTTACCATCTCCTGCAACTCCTCCTCCGAAGACACAAGCAAAACCATGTCATCGGCATAGAGAAGGCATTTGACAAGTAACTCATTCATTCTTAGACCACAAACATCGTCTTTCAAACCTTGTAAACAACTGTCCATGAATATATTGAATAGCCACGGTGACGCTACATATCCCTGTCTAACACCCTTTTCGATGGTAAACCAGTCTGTGTAGGACCCGTTTATTCTCACACAAGCATTTGAGTCCTCGTAGAGGGATTTCAGTGCCCGAATGAGAAGGCCACTCACTCCATACATAGACAGAACCTTCCAAAGTTCCTTCCTCACTACTCTGTCATAAGCCTTCTCCAAATCGATGAAAGCGCAATAATCCTTCTGACTTTTCGCCAGAAACTTTTCGGCTATACATCGTAAGGAAAAGACTTGATCCGTACATCCCATGCCCTTTCGAAATCCCGCTTGTGCATCCCACACTTTCTGGTCGGTTACTTTCATAATCCTTTCAATCAACACTTTTGCATACAGCTTTCCGACAATGCTGAGTAGGCTAATGCCTTTGTAGTTTTTGCAGTCCAGTCGTGAGCCCTTACCCTTGAACAGAGGCACGATGACAGCCTTGCACCAATCAATTGGTACTCGGCCGGTGTCAAAGCACATGTTGAATAGGCGGTACAACTGACTGGCTACGACGCCCTGTCCAGCCTTCAGCATTTCAACACAAATCCTATCATACCCTGCTGCCTTACCTGCTTTCATCCGTGTCAAACATTTCACAATTTCATCCATGCTTATATTACTTTCCTCTCCAAGTACTGTTTCATTTAACTCTGAGGTCGGCGTCTTTACTTTTTCCCTATCAAATAACTTTTCAAAATATTCCTTCCATGTCTTCAATATACATTCTGTCTCATTCACTAAACTTCCATTCGTGTCCTTAATTGAGCTCAGCTCAGAGCACTGCCCTTTTCCCCTGGCTAATTTTATGGATTTCCAGAAAAACTTTATGTTAGCCTGGAAATCCTGGGACAACCTTTCATCCATCACATCTTTCTGTTCCGCTTTCTTTCTTTTCACAATTTCTTTCACTAGTCCATTCATACTTCTTTACATTCTTTTTGCTTCAATCACTTCGTCGTAAGAGGCTTTTTGGATTCTTTGGTTAGCTCTCATAGCCAACTAGTCACGCCATAACTTTTTCTTCTTACATACTGCTTCTTTCACTTCTTTATCCCACCATACATTCTTCTCTTTTTTCCCTTTGCGCCTCTTACTGACTCCACATACCTCACCAGACTATTTTACTCTTAAATGCATCCCATAAGTCATCAATCTCACTTACTTCATCCAATCCATCAAATTCAATTTTTAACTTAGTTACGTACTTCTCTTTCACCTTGTCTTCTTGCAGATTTTCTACTTTTATTCTTTCTAGATCACTAGTAACTGTACGGGGTCGGTGACGCCACCCTTTAAATAGACCACTTATTCGGCTCATAACCAGGTAGTGGTTAGTGTGTATCCCCGACCCACGGTACACCCTAGTGTCTAGTACATTCTTTCTCATTCTTTCATCAACTATAACAAAATCAATCATGCTTTTCCTTACATTTTCCACCTCTCGAGTATACATGTATATTAATTTGTGGGCAAACATTGTGTTTGCGACACAAAGATTAGACTCGAGGCAGATCTCTAGCAAACTTTTTCCATTATCATTCACTCTTTCGTCACAATATTTTCCTAGAACACTCTCAAATCCCTCTCTCCTAACACCTATCCATGCGTTAAAATCTCCTATCAGTACTAATTATTATGAATGGATAATATAGGATAGACGACCTAGCCAAGGTCGCGGGCGTCGGTTTGATGCAGGCCGCTTCCGACTGGTCGGAGTATGGAGGTTGTTGGGGAAGGCCTATGTTCAGCAGTGGACTTCTCAAGGCTGAAAATGATGATTGTGATGGATAATCAAATTTTTTAATCTTTTAGCCCTGATTTTTTTTTAGTTCTTTACAGAATAATATCATCTAGATATTATTATATGATAACGAGCGTGCATGAAATATTGGCACTATGTAGTTCTATCGGCCCTTGGTGCTCTGCCTACCCCGTAAGGGATAAAGACGTGATTATATCGACGGTTAAAAGGAAGTAGGGTATAAGCGACAAAAAGTGAAATGTTCAGAAGAGCCATTCAAAGTTTTAAATTTTAGAAAAACTGACGTATTTTTGTTATTTATCAATATATTGTAAAAACGAAAAGAGTAATAAAATCAGAAAAAATTGAGCAATTAACGGTATTTTTAGTTTTAATGGTTTGGCGCTATTTCAAGTAGTTTTTGTCGCTTATAACTATAGCTTTTAATTTTCCAGTGAGGAAATATGGCATAAGATACAAATGAGAAATAAATGTTTAAAGGATAAGAAGCCTAAGCGACATACTGATTTCTCACATCGCAAGGTAAAAGCGTATAAGAGACTAGACAGTTCAATAAGTGTTAGAGGAAAAGAAGGATAAAAAGACAACGGGACAGGAAAAACTAAATAAAAGCTTATAAAATTACAAAACCTGTAATCTTTTTTAGCTACATTATTTAATAAAACTGGTTTGTACCTAACCCTCGGTGCGCGAGTCCGACTTGAACTTGGCCGTGTTTTTTTTTTATTAAAAACCCTGTAGCGGTAAAATCACCTCTTGTTGACACATAAACAATATTCAAGCAATCTGTAAAAATTATAGCATATAAAAATACATACATACAAATAATCACGCCTCTATCCCTTACGGGGTAGGCAGAGCATCAAAGGCCGATAGAACCACATGGTGCCACTTCTGACCAATTTTGAGAGGGTATAGTTAAGATGTATAAGATCGATTAGTAGTGACAGGTGGTCAGCCCATCGCCTACAAAACAGTCCCTCTACTGACTTGTACAGTATGCCCGGGAAGAGAACCAACTTTAGTATTATACCTTTTTTATTATTCCCAGAGCAGCATAGAAGAAAAATAGAGCTAAGAAATTAAGTACTTGCTCGACGAAACGTGGCAAATTTTCCAAAAACCAAAACACCATGCATGTCTGCTTTCTATGTTTGTTAGGAGGTGACTGGCTCCTTTGAGGGGGGTAGCGTACCGTATGAGTGTCCTCGTATTAACAGTGCAGGTTTTGTTGCTCTAAAGAAATTAGGATTTTTTGCTCGGACAAAAAGATTTGGTTCATTACGTCGTAAGTAAATATAAAATAAAGCCCAAAATTATTTCACATTCCCTTTAGATGTAAAAAAAATGAAATAGATTAAAATCGCATTCTTGATTTGTTAATTTGGTAGACAAATTTAGCTATCAGCCATAAAAAACTGAATCGTGGACTTCTTTAGCTTTGAATTTTCAACTTTAAAAGAAAATTGTGGAAATCCAGTGACACATTGTGATGAACACTATGATGCACTAAGTACACTACCTATTATCAAAATTTAAAAAAATCCATTATGAAAAGACAGGATTTATTATTGTCAAAGGCTAGAACAGGCCTCAAAATCTGTCTTTGATAATCACGTAGGTAACGAATAAATTACGAAAACTTGGTATGTATCCGTAATATTAATCTATACTAATATTATAAAGAGGTAAACTTTGTTTGTTTGTTTGTTTGTATGTTTGTTTATTTGCAGCGAATAGGCTCCGAAACTACTGGACCGATTCCAAAAATTCTTCCACCGTTAGAATCCTTTTTGGACCTGGATAATTATAGGCTATAGGGTTTCGCATAATTTCCACTGGGCTGAAATAAATATGAATTAAATACAATTTTTTTAACCATTTGACGCATGGAGTTAATATTTGACATACACCATAGAATAACAAGTCCTCAATGACAGATGTATTCCGGGTAGTGAAGCGAAAACGACTCAAAAAACCCGCAACTTCCGCTCTTCTTACCCGCCGATTATTGCCAAATCGATAAAATGTTATCAGTTTTTTAGATACAGTAAATAGGTTGTAAAAATTTGAACTACTAAAAGTTGCTTTAAAAGTGTGCGTGATTACGGGTTCTGGGAATTTATTATTCTGTAACATACAGATGACATGACACAACATGACAGATTTTTTTTGTTTATCCCGAAGAAAGGGCATAAGGAATACAACATCCATACAGCCAATACTAATGATTTCTAAATTTATGATGAATGATAATGATGATGAATGGAAACGTCGAGAAAATCCTTAAAACGAGTGTAAAATTAGTCAAAATCAAAAAGAATTTCAAAAATAACATACCTATATGAGCCCACGAAGAAACGGACAGATACAAATAAATTTTTAATTTAACAAGTAAAATGCATCCACTCCCTTCCAGCTTTTTCCGCCAAATAAGATAAAATTTGGTGATATGTTTGTTAGGGGGTCTAAGAGAGCACTAAGAACGTATTTCCCGAAATTCCCATGGGTACGGGGCAGACGGGAATTCCAATTTTTTACCGAAATTTTCACTGTACCGGATCAAAAGCTTATTCAATAAGTATAAAAATAAACCGTTTGACGTACACAGATGAAATTTGGTGTGCACGTTTGTTAGGGGGTGTTAAAGACCATTAAGAACGGGTTTCCCGAAATTCCCATGGGAACGGCACAAACAGGAATTTCAAGTTTTTACAAAAACCACATGACTTATAGAGATGAAATATGACAGGTATATTCGGTAGGGAGTGTAAGGAACATATTTCCCGAAATTCCCAACGGAACGGAACAAACTGGAATTCAAAATTTGTAAGAAAACCGTTATACCTATGAAGTTGAAATTGAAAATTGTTCATTAGGGACTGCTAGGGAGCACAAAGAACGGATTTCCCGTAATTCCCACGGGAACTAGACAAACAGTAAAACCCTATTTTAACGACAACTATTTAACTCAATATAATGATGAAATTTGGTAGGGAGTGTGAGGAGGCACTGAGAACATATTTATCGAAATTTCCACCAGAACGGGACAAACGGGAATTCTATTTTTTTTTACGAAATCCGCTATACGTATAAATTAGAAATCGGGCATGTATTTTCGTTAGGGAGTGCGAAAAAGCACTAAGAACGGATTTCCCGAAATTTCCACGGGAACGGGACAAACGGTAATAACAAATTTTAGAGGATATGTACCGAAGCGAAGCGAGGGCGGGCCACTAGTAGCATATATATTCGAAGATTGAGAAATCTGTAGGTACTACCTACCAAAGCAATTGGAAAATATTAACGAAGTATTTATTGACGAAATTTTCTAAGGTTTTATGGAATTTTGACATAGCAATACTTTACTTAACTAGAACTTTTAACATAATGGACAACTTTGGTTCGGAAATTATATGGTAAAAATAATATAACCAATAATAAAACAACAACGTGTAAGTCGGCAGGCTTTGTGAATTTCTTCCTAGGTTTCGAAATCGTCGTACATTTCTTATATTACGTCATCGAGCCATAAATTTGATTGGTTGCGTTGAGAAACGTGAACGCAAAGTTTGCATTGAAACTAAACTAAGCCCAGGTGAGGCAGTCGTGAAATGAGATTCGTCTTAGTCTTCAGCCTATTACAGTCCACTGCTGGACGTAGGCCTCCCCCAGAGCACGCCACAAGGCTACTACCATAGGAGGGCTTTGCCCATAGTCACCACGCTGGGCAGGCGGGTTGGTGATCGCAGTGTGATTATTGGACTATGTAATCGCCTCATATGATACCCACGGGCAGGCATGGGGTGGTACAAACCCTACTCCGCCGACATTACACGGGTAAATTTTGTCGCGGTTTTTACCCACTAGTCATGTAACAAAACGCGGTTTTAAAACCACTCGCGGGAAAAAACCATCAGTGCGGCCGCTTCCATTGGTTTCCTTTAGTCACAAAGTCAGGCGGTTAAAACTCCAAAAGTAAAGGTTAGCAATAACGAAACCTTAAAAACTTACAGGTCTTTCAAGGGAACCAAAAAAAATTCGATCAAAAGTTTTAAACACAACTTTTATTACCGAGCAATACTTACAAGCTTTTATTTTCATCCACGAAAACAATCATAACATCACGTTAGTACTTACTTACAAAATGGAAACAAATTACGAAATGGTACACTGCTATTATTACCCAGTAGGTACACTGCAGCATTACGTAGATCTGTTTGCTTTTTACACGACTGCGACAGGAGGGTTATGCTTTTCAAGTGATGTGTGTAAGTTTGTTTATATGTACAATACATGGTGTAACAAAAGTTGTGTATGAATACTTCATACTATTTGGAAAAAAACATGATTGATGTGATTTCGATTCTGAAATTTTGTGGGTAGGTACCTTTACATAGCTTTTCGCTTAACATACCCCCTTTGTTTCATCCTGTATAGGTATATTTCTTTAGCACGCTTGACAGCCTAAACGGCCACTATGGGTACGCCCACTACCGGGCCCTACGCCCTCCACTGACCCTCGGAACTGATAACTAATAACTGCGAAAAGCACTTGCACTACCTACAATCGCCACGAGAAACCAGACCCGAGCACCTAGCATGCAGATAATACATCGCACTATTTCCGAAATCAAAAACTAGATTATTAACATATGTTTCGCCAACAACCGTGGCATCCTCAGGATTATATCTTTATATATAAAAAATCTTCTGTTCGTGTGTTTGTAATGGATTTCCCTCTAAACAGCTGAACCGATTTTGATGAAATTTTGTATAGGTATTCAAGTGGGTTCGAGAATGGTTTAGACTTAGGATTCGGTCAACGATATTTTGTTTTCTCTGCAGTCCACGCAGACGGAGTCCAAAAACATTATTTAATTGACCGAATTGTGAAGCTAAACCATTCTCGAACCTACTAGAACATACACAAAATTTCATCAAAATTGGTCCAGCCGTTGAGAAGGAGTTCAATTAAAACCACACGAAAAGAAGATTTATATTGTTGTTTATGTTAGAACTTTTTACATAGGAACCGGCAGACTGCGGTGCAGTCGCTGTGTCGAATATTCAAAAATATACTTTAGTTTCAGTTTCGCCCGGTAGATGGTTGTTATATCTCGGAAATGTTTCCTTTTGCTTACATAAATAAAGCTTCTATTCTTACATTTGTAATGGATTTCCTTCTAAACGGCTGGACAGATTTTGATGAAATTGTTTGTGTGTGTTCAAGTGGGTTTGAGGATGGTTTAGATTGATAATTCGGTTAACTGAATAATGTTTTTGAACTCAGCCCGCGTGGACTGCAGAAATAACAAAATGTCGTTGACCGAATTGTAAATCTAAACAATTCTCGAACCTATTGGAACACACACAAAAAAAATCATTAAAATCGGTCTAGCCGTTTAGAAGGAGTTCAATCACAAACACACTAACAGAAGATTTGTATTGTTGTTGATGTTAGAGAACCTTTTACATAGGATCCGGCAGACTGCGCTGTAGTCGCTGTGTCGAATATTCACAAGGATACTTTAGTTTCAGTTATGCCCGGTAGATGGTTGTTACATCACGAAAATGTTTCCTTTTCTTTATCTTGATATATTTAAATCTTATGTTCGTGTGTTTGTAATGGACTTCCCCCTAAACGGCTGGACCGATTTTGATTTTTTGTGTGTGTTCGAGTGGGTTCGAGAAAAGTTTAGATTTACAATTTGGTCACCTAAATAATGTTTTTGGACTCCGTCCGCGTGGACTGCAGTAATCTAACTAAACCATTCTCGGACCCACTAAAACACACATAACACACACAAAATTTCCTCAAAATCGGTCCAGCCGTTTAAAGGGGAGTTCAATGAAAAACACGCGAATAGAAGATTTTTATACAGGGTGTGGGTGACAGCCAGGCAAATACTGAAATGCTGAAAAAGTACCATTGTGTTGCGTTACACGACAGTGTTATTACCCGCAGGAAATGTATTTGTGATTTTATTATCAGTAATCTTTGCTCTCCGCGCCAATGGTATTCGGAGTTCCTTTGACTAATTACATACATACATATAATAACGCCTATATCCCTTACGGGGTAGGTAGAGCACCAAGGGTTGATAGAACCACATGGTGCCACTTCTAACCAATTATGAGGCTATAGTTAAGATAAACAACCTGTGACTAATTATATGGGCTTATTGGTAATTGTGTGACACATTGCTGTTTTTGGATCACCTGTGATTCTCCATTAGGTTTGATCAGTTATTTGAACTTTTTTTGAAAATCATCTTGTGCTTTAAAATTGTATTTTCTGTTTCATTATCTAAGGCCTACTAAAACGAAGTAAACAATTTTTTTTTCGAAGATATGAAAAAAAATACGGAAAATTTTCAGTGTTTTTGCCTCAGAATCATGGTCTGAAGTCACCACATAAATATTTGCGTGGCTGTCACAAGCACCGTGTATAACAAGATAAAGAAAAGGAAACATTATCGTGATATAACAACCATGTACCGGGCGTAACTGAAACTAAAGTATACTTTTAAATATTCAACACAGCGACTGGAACGCAGTCTGCTGGATCCTATGTAAAAGGTTCTAACATCAACAACAATATAAGTCTTTTATTCCTATATTAGTACTCCTTCTAAACGGCTGGACCGATTTTGGTGAAATTTTGTGTGTGTGTGTGTGTGTGTGTGTGTGTGTGTGTGTGTATGTGGGTTCGAGAATGGTTTAAATTCACAATTCGGTCAACGATATTTTTTTATGCAGTCCACGTAGACGGAGTTCAAAACATTATACAGGGTGTAACATAAAAGGTATTTAAAGCCAAAAGCTATGTAAATAATCACATGTGATTTCAAGGCTCCAATTTTGTGGATAGGTTCTTTATAGTGGGCTATTTACATTGCTTTTCGCTTAACATACCTTTTTTGTTACAGCCTGTATAGATGACCGATTTATTTTGTTGTTTATGTTATTATTACGCAGTGGTGCTACTTACCGTAATAAAAAGTAGCCTAAGTCCTTTCTCGGGCTCAAGAATATTTGTGTATCAAATTTCATTAAAATTGGTTCAGTAGTTTTGCCGTGAAAGACGGATAAACATACACACACATACACTTACACATTTATACCTAATAGTAATATTATTCTACAGGGTTTTTTCGTTGCCACCGTTTACGAAGGGTACGTGCTCTATACATTAAATAAAGTTTATCTAAAAAAATTCTGGAACGCGTTTTTAATTTTTTATAATTTTTTTTATTAACATGATCGCGCGAAATATATGGTGTCCAGTATTTGTATAAATTTTTTTTGGGTAGTTTGGTATGTCTACGTGCATTTATGCAAAAAAACGCAACCTAATAACTCAACTTTGGACCTTTCTTGGGAACCAGACACTTCCCAGGTATTCTTCCATTGGATCCTTTTAAATATTCGTGATAATGAGGAGAATCCACAGTTTTCGGAAATATTGACAACCAAAAAACAGGCTGTAAATAGAACCTTTTACATAGGATCCGGCAAACTGCGCTACAGTCGTTGTGTCAAATATTCAATACTTTAGTTTCAGTTACGCCCGGTATTTGGTTTTTATATCTCGGAAATGTTTAGATTCACAATTCGGTTAACTAGATAATGTTTTATAATGATCCAGATTGTTACAGCCTATTTCAGAAAGTTTGTATTTAAGGCGTGGGATAGGACAACGTCTGTCGGGTCCGCTAGTAAATTAGTAAACCAGTAATTATTATGAAACTCTAAAACCATAAACGGCTTCTCGGATGAGCTAGAGAGTTCGTCTTAGTCGTGAGAGTACACTGGTTGGTTTTACGCAATCGTAAGAAAGACCTACTTCTCGTCATTTATAAAGTAACAAACATAGGAAATAAAAAAAAGCTTTGAAACTTAAGACTTATTTGGCACTGTTAAACATCACATAGTATCTAAACAACAACGTTCAAAGAAACATGGGAATAAAGGAACAACAAGAGTGTCTTTTGGACAAGCGACGCGCTTAAAACCTACTATTGTGATATCAAATGGCATAAGCACCGACTCGTAAAAAAATCCTTATTGGATATTGCGGTATAAGTGACGTATAAGTATGATTGTAAAATATTATAATCGACAACACGGTATGTCATTTAATTTAAATAAAAAGGTATTAGCGACAATACTGTATTTGTATTGTGAAAGCAAGTAAGGTATAACCAACAGTGTGGTATTAAAATAAATTTTGGTAATAGTGCATAACCTACATAGCTGTCATAAAGTACTGAATGGTAATAGGACATAACCGACAGGGTCATATGAAAATGAATTTTGTGTATAGCTATGTTAAATTACGAAATGGAAGTAGGCTATAAACAACGTTAGTACTTTTTGAGGTAAAAGCTTAAAAGACATAAACGACAGAAAGCTCAGTGCCCTTATGAAGTAAAAAAGCATTACCGACAGTAAATCCAAAATAAATCATTTTTGGAGGGGTACAAGCACCTTTAAAGCAAAAATTACCCGAATTTTTGTCGGTTACAAAGAATAAAACCAGGAAAAACATTTTTTTGACTGGGGCATAAACGCCAAAAGTCAACCTAGAGCTATGGGAGTATACGCATTCGAAAAAGCGGAAAATTTTACGTCGGATGGCATTCATAACTCATTTTTGACCAAAATGTCGCTTATGCCCTATATCCTTTTAACCGTCGATATGTATATGTATGAAATAGATCAAGATACTTACTCGTTGATGAAGCAAAAGAAGTGTATCAGGGCCGTAGTAAATAGAAATCTGTGAACCGAAAAAGAAGGGTAATTTTGTGTGTGTGTAATATCCGAAATCAAGCTCAATAATTCACGGATCGTAGATTAAATCTTTAATTATTTTGATACAAAATTTTAATTTACAATTAAATAAACTGCGGATTTATTCGCAAATTTCACAAATCCTATTTGCCGAAAATCTGTATGAAATAGGTATTATTTATTTATGTACAATCATTTCAGGTACTGAAGAAGACAAGATACTATCGATGTCGAGCTTTACTTAACGTAGGGAAGAAGTTTGACGAGTGGATGATCCAAATCAGGAAAGCGAAGGCGGTATACCACGTGTTGAATAAATTCAGCATTGATATCACGAGCCAGTGTTTGATTGGTCGGTGTTGGATGCCAAATGATGACGTCCCCCGAGTGAATAAAGTTCTAGAAGAAGTTTCGGTATTTATTGTTTATTGAGTTAGTTAATGCGTTGCAGATATTTAGGGGGGTCTTTTAAAGGCACCTTTAATCTATGAAAATTGGATTGTTACGAGTATTCGTATCGTATCGAGTATCGTTTGGTACCTATCGATGGACTCCCAGCAACAGTGGTTGGAATTAATCACGTGGATTGGCGAACGAAAATGAAGGCTTCCTATTGGAACCAAGGTTTCCGCGACGAACCTCTAATGGTTTGAATTAGCTAAACTATTTTGAATATTGCTTAGTACTAGTCTTGTCTTTTTGGTTTAGGAAATATTTGTATAAGAAATTCGTTCTATTAGCTATTTCTAAGGAAAGGAGATGACAGTTTGTAATATTTATATATTTATAATAATGAAGATACAATAATATATATTCTCAGGCACAACGCAAAACAAACGTGCCCTGCTTCATGACGAAGATCGATTCTTCCGGCGTTACTCCTACCTTCCACAGAACCAATAGATTTACCCATGCATTCCAAGTCCTGATCAATGCTTATGGCGATTCTTCTTATCGAGAACTGAACCCAGGTATCTATTGTAGGAGCCTTGGAGTACTGAACCAAATTAGAGAGTCAGTTTATCTCGTGAAATTGATTTCAAAATATTTCCGAAGAATTTAAATATACCTATAGATACATTTTATGTACATGTTACGTATGTGTTGAATTTGATACTTTTTATCATAGCTCTTTCCGTAAAACAGCTAAACACATTCATATCGGCAACAAAGATTCCTTAGTAATCAGTGTAGTACTTGTAGTTCTTTTTGTTAATTCAGAACTCCAGTTTTGCAAGATACACTTTAGACTCCTTTACATTGGAACCTTGGACTCGGGGTTATATTTTACCAGTCGCCGCTACCCACAAAATGTATACAGCTCTATAAAGTGTTACTCACCTATGTTCATTTGATCACGCGACTAGGTCAGATGATCTGCATATATGTCTGTACGTTGCCTAGTTTGGTTGCGTATGGAAACAATACTCGCGCCTCCATGGTCGCTCGGTGAAATATAGCCCTTAAGGTTTTCTTCAAACATCTAGCACCATATTTATAATGATTTTCAGGTCTTTACACTATTATAACGTTTCCATTTCTATTCGCCATCATGTTCGGGGATTTCGGTCATGGTCTGATTATGTGTGTATTTTCAAGTTGGATGGTGATTAAAGAAAAAAAATTGATCGAAGCTAAATCAACAAACGAGATCTGGAATATATTTTTCGGCGGTGAGTGCACGAGTATGTTTAAATGTGGAGGTATCTCTGTTAGTATTCGGCATTCTGAATAGTTTAAACAAAAGTTGCATACCTACGCTTGTTCATTCGGCAAATGAAATTACTTCGATGAACCGAGTTTGTTTACACCCAGGCATTGTTAAACTTATTCTGTAGTGGTAAAAATGTAGTTTTGCTTTCCTAGGGAGTTTTAGTATTCTACTAATGTGTTTTAAAATCTTTTTCACAATGCTGATTGCAACCATTCAAGATTAGATTATTATGATCTCCAAGTTACAATGTGTTATAAATATGTTTCAAAAAGTCGACATAAATACAGTTTTCGAAGACACATAGAAGAAACAGCGCCATCTTCCGTTGTTCCGATGAAACCGCAGATCCGTAGTAATTCGTCTCATTCTTTTCGGGATCCCTTCGAAATTAAAAGCACCACGGCGGGCGTTCCTTTAAAAGTTTCTCCACTTTTCAGGTAGATATGTAATTCTGTTGATGTCTTTTTTCTCGCTGTACACCGGTTTTATTTACAACGACTATTTTTCTAAGCCAATTGTTTTGAAGCAACCGTACTGGATGAACCAAATGACGGCGGTCGAATTGTCGAAGCGTGATTTTTTTGAAATTGATCCGGCTAAAGAAACACATATTCCCTATCCATTCGGTGTTGATCCTACATGGGCTGTGAGTATTGAAGTGTTAGATTGCTTTATAATAATTGGCAGTACAGTGCCAATTTGATTTTATAAAAGTAATGTTAGTATGAAGCGGTGGAAGCCTATGATGTGTGCGCTTATAATTCGAATAATCGGATTGCGGTGTAGGAGACTCCCTATCACAAGCCAGATAATGTAATGACCTTAACGCAAGGGCACTTGGTGTATATGTCGTGGCCAAATCATTTTAATAGTAATTTCATGAAATGGTCCGTTAGGTTAGGTTAGTATCATGAAATTATCAATTCATTATCATGATATGGTCAAGAGCATTTTGACCATTTCATGATATAAATAATTCAACGATATGGCCACGACATATACATGTTATTGTTCATGACAGTACCACTGAAGGTATTTTCATAAAACAACTGCCTAGGTTCCAGGGACAGATGATGATTGATGATCACTTACAAGTTGCTAGCTTATCATCTCAGTGTATGCCCGAGTTTCTTCATCGACTCTAACAACATGCCCCTGATCTGACCCAGTAATACAACTGAAACCACACAAACGTTCACATGCTATGTGTCCTATACTATATGTACCGGAAACAATTTTGACGGACGATCCTGGGACAGGTTGTCCATTTATCGGAAATCTGTCCGCAGGAGGATCGATCGGGTATATTGTTTCCGGGTTTCTCGTTGCGCCATCAAAGTGCTTGCTAGGTTATAAACAGCTATCAGTAGCTTTGATTGGCAGCAAGACTTCATAATATAAACAATAGCTAAGTACTTTTGGGAATTAATTGTCTTATTAGTAACTACATAAACGGAGATATGTTCCCAAAATGAGGCAAACAGAATCTACGGACTACAAACTGATCTTATATTTTGAACACTATATAATCTGCTAAGATATGATTTTATTTTTAGCTTTCAAAGAATAAAATTATGCACGACAACTCATTGAAGATGAAATTTTCAATAATAATCGGAATAATCCATATGATGTTTGGGCTGGTTTTAAGTTTATTCAACCACCTGTAAGTTAATTAGAATTTACCAATTTTGAAGTCCTATTTCTTTTTTTTTTCAATTTTCCTTGTACGTAGGTACGTACCTAATAACCTAATTAAAATATGTTTTCTTCTCGACAGTCATTTCAAACGTTACTATGCCGTTATTCTGGAGTTCATCCCCCAAATGATATTTCTGACTGGATTATTCTTTTGGCTAGTGATTTTAATTTATTTCAAGTGGTTCAACTACGCTGGAAAATATAGTGAGTATGACTAATATAAATCTATTCCATCTATCTTCTTCTTCTATATCTATATATATAATAAAATTATAACGGATCGATGTTTGTGCACGCTAATCTCAGAAACGGCTGAACCGATTTCGATGCAGTTTTCAGGAATATGTTGTGACAGGTCCCACTTAACATATAGGCTACATAGGGAAAATGTTTTACCCGGGATAATATCGACATTTTATTTTTTCTGCAGTCCACACGGACGGAGTCACGGGCGTCCACTAGTATATATATATATATATATATATATATATATATATATATATATATATATATATATGTCTAGCATAGTCACTATATAGTATTTTCTTACTCTTTACTGTGCTTAATCCTACTTATAAACGCGAAAGTTTGTAGGTATGGATGGATGTTTGTTACTTTTTCACGTGAAAACGGCAAGATTGATTTTAATAAAATTTGGTATGGAGTTAGCTGACGCCCTAGATTAACACATAGGCTACTTTTTATTCAGCGAAAATATTTTTATCCCGGATAAATTTAGCATTTTGTTTTTTTACTGCAGTCCACGCGGACGAAGTCGCGTGCGTCCACTAGTCATAGATAATATCTCTATAGTATTGATATATTCCGGATACGGCTTCCCTAGAATACATTAGCTGTACACGTCATAATAGTCAACTAAAGAACACGGGTATACTCTCAGGCGATAAGGTAGACACTTGTTACCATACATTTAAATCTGACCCATCGGCATGGCATATCGATGCTACTCGTAAATGTGACTGTAAGATCCTCGTCGTGATCCTGCACTTATGGCTACCTACCCAATTTTGAGATCTTAGCCGCGCGGTGCCGGCAAAGTAAAGTTTGTACCACCCCTGCCTGCCCGTGGGTATCGTACGAGGCGATTAAGGGTTTCCGCGAGGTGGGCAGCAGCGGCTGCCGTACTGACAACATAATCCGAAAATCACACTGCGGTCACCAACCCGCCTGCCCAGCGTGGTGACTATGGGCAAAACCCCCCTGTGGCAGTAGCCTTATGGCGTGCCCTGGGGGAGGCCTACGTTCAATAGTAGACTGCAATAGGCTGAAGAAGAAGAAGAAGAAGCCTTGTGTACATGTATATTATGGTTCTAGCCCCATATGATCAAGTTCACGGGTCTGCTTGCGCTCCGCTGATCCTGATTCTGTTTATCGACATGGTCCTCATGAGCACATCGAAGCCTGTCGACGAGGGTTGTGAAGCATACATGTTTCCGCACCAACAAGTGATTCAGACTACTATAGTTTTTTGTGCATTACTGTGCGTTCCCATCATTCTCTTGGGATCACCCGTCTATCTTCATAATAGAAGTAAACGTCGGAAGAAGTTGTTTAATGTGAGTGTATAATAAATAGGTAGTTAAAAAAAATTTCATATCCTATTTATCTATTAAATAATAATTATATAATACCTATTATTTATTATTATTTACGCAGAAAAAAAATGCCAAACGCGGCAAAAACGAAGCCGATGAGGCTGAACTTGCCCTTCTGAAGAAGGAAATAGAACACGACCATACGTTTGGCGAGCTAATGATACACCAAGGTGTCCATACTATAGAATTTGTATTGAGCACCATATCACACACTGCATCATACTTGAGACTTTGGGCTTTGTCGTTGGCCCACGCTCGTGAGTATTTTCACCTCTTCCATATTATGTCAAACGTGAGTTGTGAAATTTGATGAAGGTTCATAGAGTTCTATAATAGTCGAAATATCCTGAATTCTTTATTAATCGTACGTAATCTAATAACGACATTACTTTATCATCCTGCAAAATATTAGGAACGGAGGAATTTTTGTTGAGGTCAAACGTCAAACCCCCCATTGATTAGACTATAACTCCAATAGAAAAGTGGTGATTTTTTCCACAGAATTGTCAGAAATGTTATGGGGAATGATACTGTCAAAGCTGGCTCTTCAAGATCACTCAATATTTGGTGCTTTTAAGCTTGTAGCCATATTTGCGGTTTGGGCAGCTTTCAGCTTGTCCATTCTCGTACTCATGGAGGGCCTTTCTGCATTCCTTCATACATTACGTTTGCATTGGTAAGTTTTTTTATACATCAGTAGCATCTGCGCCCGTGCATTAGGGAACTCATAGGCGTTCTCTCAGGCGATGAACTATCAATTTGTTGTTGATGATACAGAAGTTCTTTTTACACCCAATAGTCTCACTTTGATATCATCTATCTGCTGTTAACCCATTTATTCATTGGGGTCGGCAGAATATGTTTCTTTAGGAGTAGTTTAGACCTCCATGACGCTCTAACTACTCGCCAACGACGTTGGGCATCGTTTTTGGGCACAAGCCCGTCACCGTATCATTTTGGTGAATAATAGATTCATTTACAGGGTGGAGTTCATGAGCAAGTTCTACACGGGCGGCGGAAGGCCATTCGCTCCATTCAGTTTTCGATCCATATTGTCAAGTGACGGAGTTGAAAAGTCTGAGGGAGTTTGCAAGAAGAAAGCCAGGAAGAAGGAAACTTAATCCTAGAGTGTAGCATCATCTATTTAATTTGTATTTCAAAGTTAAGACTTTTAGTTTTATTTTATTTTATAAGGCTTGACAACATAATTATTTAAGGCTAGTTAAATGCTGAGTTATTTAATACATTTTACTGTCTAAGCAAAGGGAGTGTTCAGTTAGCAATATTGTTTATAAGTTTTTGATTGGTTGATTTCATTATTCATTATTTATACTTATATAACATTGAGGTTTCAATGTTTCTGTCTATATAGGTATGATAAATATTGTAGCTTAATTATTATTTTGTTACCTAACTAATTAATTATTTAAATACGTTAAGAACCTACTTTATTTCCTATATTAGTAGTAAGTTAACAGAATTCTTACAAAATTAAGTATATTTTTAGTTTCATACGTCACTAACCTAAGTGGTACTCGTATATACATTAATGAACGCCAACTATTGATGGTCAATTAGGTATATTCAATGAGGTTTTATTTTCTTTAGAGTAGCCTTCTCGAACACGGTTTTTGTTCTTTGAATATATGAGCTTTTTTATTTAGTATGCGCCGAGTTCTTTATGATCATAGACGTCTTTATGTTTGAGTTTCAAAGAAGTTAAATAAATAAAATATGCCTCCGTGTGTCATACGAGATGTAAAAAATATTTTAAATTGTGTAATAAAAGCTTAGGAATTACATTTCGCCGGTAACTTATATTTATTTATTATTTAAATCATAATTCGATTTCCACATATGAGCTGTCAACATAACGGCCATCTTTCAGTTTTCATAATTTATGACAATGACGCGGCTACCACTTTCATGTGACAAGCGTGTTGTGCACTTCAGCGCGGTTGCTTAGAAAGTATTGCTATCTCTTTTGCGCTCATGCTAACTGTATCTTTCCATCGAGAGTTCGCCCACCACCGGGCCCTACATCCTCCGCTGACCCCCAGATGGTCACAAACACAAGCCACTACAGTCGCAACGAGAAGCCAGATCCAAGCACCTAGCATGCAACCATAAATACATAGCTGCTAATCCGAAAACCAATTATAATTGTTAATCGACATATGTTACGCCAACACCCGTGGCATCATCAGGATTAGTTTTTCACGTTAGTTCTTACTACCGAATAACTGTTAGCTGTTAGAGTTGTTAGTTAGATGTTTTGGTAGTTAGAACTAACGTGAAAAATTGTAGTGTCTTGTGTTCGTGACCATGAGTTGGCAGACGCGAGGGTCAGCGGAGGGTGTAGGGCCCGGTAAGGGGCAAACCCTCGATGGAAATTTGCACTTCCGAATAGTGATGCCTGATACCATTGATTTATTATACTAGCGTTAGATCGGCAATAGAGTTCGAAGGGCGAGATCAAAAAATAAATACACTAGTGTGCGTCTATCGTGTATGTATGCAAGACAAATAGTGCTGTGTATGGATCAAACTGAAATTATCGATAAAAAATGTCGTGCATCTTGTGTAGTGTCGATGGTAATGTATATATTTACAAAATAAAAATTGCTATTATCCTTACCATTATTTGCCACCAGACAGAACTAATTTGTTAGTTACTTATGTATGAATAAAAGCTAACTGTATAAAACAATATTAATACATAAGAGGAAGTAACTTACAGGCATGAATATTTATTTATTTATATAATAATTTATTTATTTATATAGTTATGTAGACTTATTGAGCCAGAGCGCAGTTTTACTCTTTGAAAGCATCTATGAGAAAAATATTTTTGATTGAAATGTTTGCTGCAAACTTTTTGGGGAACCCAATCTCCTCTATTTAACATTCCAAACCATTTTAGTCGAACGTCATTATCTAGAGGAATTCTGAAAAAAAATCAAAAACTATATTTATGACATTGTTGATGACAGAAAACTAAACCTAACTGTTAAAAATTCTAGTAGTACTAATAATAAGGCTAAATGTATAACATACTTTTTCCAGTCAAGTTACATATCGATATGCGGTTAACACTTATCGATACATTACGTCAAGCACTATACTATAAGATTGAGGTTACAAATACGACAAATTCACGTATTTATTATTTCTCTTAATTCAATTCTTAAGCATTTTGGACATTAACATGATGAAAAGGAATATTATGACCTATCCATTTGTGCACGATATTTTTGTCAGAGTTCTAAAAATATTGCATTTAGAGAAATAAATCATTCGGCCATACTTACATGGAAAATGAAAAATTCTGTTGATTTTCTTTCCTAGATGAATTTACAACCTGGCATTGGACACGAAACCATAATTTTTATGTCCATAGAACACCAAATTTGCACTTTTAAATGCGTGATTTATTAAAAATATGCGGGAGTTGTTTCGTTCACAACTGACGTGGGGCCGATACAGGCCGCTAGCGTGTATTAGAATGGTCTTATCTCGCTTTAACACATGAGTATCCTACCTATGTTATTGTCTCTCACTTTGCCGATCTAAGGCTATTTTTTAGATATAAAAAATATTGTAGCTATCAAAACTCATCGCGCGGTTATCAATTTTCAACGCAATTTACTATGAACATAACCTATCTACTATTGTAATAAATCATAGGGTATATTATATTAACTGTGCATTTCACATTTGTTATTTTATATTATTTATAATAAGATATTAAAATAATTTTAAGGAATGAGTTACGTCACAAAGTATAAATAGTTTAATTACGTTTTTTTTTTACATTATTTGTGTTTGAATCAAAAGATGGGCGTTTATTAAATTCTTAACTTGTCAGAACTCTCGATGAGAACTTATCTAAAATTAAATATTTAAAATAAATATGTGAATTGTTTGCTAATAAGTATTTTCATTTATCCAACCATACAGATTTTAATTTGATAATGGCTTGAAGCTTTCTGTGTATTATAGGATAAATGGTAATAGATTTTCATTTAGGCACAATAAAAATAAGATGCTCTCTCCGGCCAGATCGACCGATGATCGTGACTGGATGGCAAAAACGGAAGATCAGTCCTTGTAGCGCCATATATTACAACTCGTATTACGTGCACGTCTACGCAAACGCATCCGCTCCCTGATTACGTAACTTGCGATCGCGAAAATTAAGGGTGTGTGCGTGCGAGGCGTCCTCCCGCGCCCCGCACGTCGCCTCGCGCACACACACATTCTCAATTATCGCGATCGCTCTGCCTCGCTTTTGCTATTGCAAGTTACGTAATCAGGGGGCCAGTGTGCTCGGGACTTATAACTCTCGTTAGAGAGTAGGTATATTCTTTGCCTGTCGCTCTATCTATACCTATAATAAATCATAATCTTCATATAACAGCATTTTCAAGAATGAGCATTTACCAAGTAATTTAATTCGTTATATTAATTAGTTCGAATAAATCAGTGTCCTATGAAAATATTACTGCTTTTAGCATTCTAAGAAAGATGTTGGAATTATAAATTTTCTTTTACACTTTTTGTGAAATAATAAGGTCATAATTTCCGTTTTCGTTTTTTTGTGGTGATTAATTATACTGACTCGAGATGTTTCGTATTTGAGATTAATTATTTATGATTATCTTTATACATTGAGCATGATAACTTTATAAAATTATTAATAAAGATATGGAAAAAAATTCTTCACCCGAGTGGGAATCAAACCCACGATCTCTGCATTCCGTGCTAGTGCTCTTACCACTGAGCTACCAGGTCATCTTTATCTAAAGTTATCTTTATCTATAGTATAAAATGAAAAGGCCAACCTAGAGAATTTGTATACAAAATTTCCTTTATTAGCAGCTTTTCCATGATATGTCTTTTTAACCGACTTCAAAAAAGAGAGGTTATCAATAAGTGTATGTTTTATTTATTTTATTTTTTATGTGTGTTACCTCAGAACTCCGTCATTTATGAACCGATTTCAATTTTTTTTTATACTTTGTCATGGTATGCTTCCAATTTGGTTCCATATTCACCACAGATCTGATGATGGGATCTTGGAGAAATCGAGGGCAATCCTCAAATATTGTAGGCACATGTAGTCTGTTTTTATACTTTTACTGAGCGTTTTGATCACCTACATATAAAACATAACATCTGATGATAGAATCTCTAAGGAATCTAGGGATATCCTCAAATATAATAGGCACGAGTAGTCCGTTTTTAGATTTTTATAGAGAATTTTGGTCAGCTACACATAATATAAAGGAAACGAGGGTCTGATGATGGAGCCGCTGAAAAACACATAGTGGAACTTGTTAGTAATAAAATCCCCCTATGGCAGGGGAAGCCTAAGTCCAGTAGTGGACTGCAACAGGCTTATGAAGATGTAGATAATTGTGCTGTTAAGTGGTGAAATTATATGTTGCGTTAAGCCGTGTCCGAAGTAAGATCGTTATAGAGGAAGAGGTAGACATGAGAATAACGAGATGATGGATAATAGGGATAAATGAAAGAAGAGTACCTACATATTGCACCGACCCCAAATGATTGGGAACAGGGCAGGAAGAAGGAGTGTAATTATATGTTGCTTAAATAACAGTGAACATGGCTGTTGTGCTGCCAAATCTCTTATAATCTTCCGAGGCGTGGTGCATGTACTGTCGCCACATACGCACTCTTGATCGATTCTACCTCAAGTGCCTCCGATCCATCATGAGAATCAGATGGTCCGACCGAGTGCGTAATACCGTAGTATTGCGAAGAGCCAATGTAAGTGGCATTGAAGCCTACTTAATGCGTCGGCAGCTTCGGTGGTGCGGTCATGTGTCTAGTATGGCGGAGGAGAGATTAGCTAAGCGCATATTCTTTTCTGAACTGGAGAAGGGCAAGCGGAAACGCGGCGGGCAACTTCTCAGATACAAAGATGTTCAGAAAAGACATATGAAGAGATGCAATATAGATCCATCTAAATGGGAAGTTTTGTCAGCACAACGACCAGAGTGGCGCAGGATGGTGATGAAGCAAGTTCACGAGTTCGAGGAGCAGCGTCAAGCTGACCTTGACGCTAAACGTGATGAACTAAAGACTCGTCCTCCTGCTGCCATTATCTATAATTACAATAATGGCGCACTAACCTGTCCTATGTGTGCGCGGGCGTTCAGGGCGAAGATTGGCTATGTAAGCCATCTCCGAGCGCATGAACGCCACCTTAGTAATATCTAGGAGTAGAAGTGGTCGCCATGACCGAAATCGGTCGGAGGTCATCATTATCATCATCATCATCATATTATCAGACGTAGTTTTCGAAGCCTAGTCATTTCTCTCTTTTATCATGTGGCCTATTTAATAATTTGCTGGCATATAAATCTGACAATATTATGCCTTCTAAACTTCGTACACGGCTTAACGCAATATATGTATATTTGCCCTTTTGTAAAATTTTACTTTAGTAAGCTCGAGTTTTGGGAGGAAGTCGGTTTTTCGTTTTAAAAAAATTATCGAGAATCAATGTTTATTTTTTAAGATTTTTATAATAATCTCCGAGTTGTTTAGGACTTCTCAAAACTATCTGGGAAAATAATCATGACGTGTGATGTGAGATTTCGGGAAAGTGATTTTCTCATTTTCTCTATATTTGTCTCTATTACATCTTATAGCATGTCGTTTAACATACCTAACTCTTTTATTACATCTTGTAGAGATGCTAGACTGTCAGAGATGACTATCAAGCGATCACCGTTCGTAGACCGCATCCATAATTTAGCAAGAGTTGTTATAAACAAAACAAAAATGTTGGCTATCTTGCAATATTTTATTAATAGGTGTCGAAAATACTATGCTAGTGTTAATTAAAAAAAGCAAAGTCAAACATGAAAAAATATAGATGCAACACAGTTCTTCAATAAAGTTATCATCTACGTAACAACCAAAGGTATAGGTATGAAAACCCGGCAATGGCAAATCCGCAGAAAAACTGATATCTAATACAAATAAAGTTTCGGAATTTTCGTAGCCATGTCGGGGCTACTCCTCAAAAGTAGTTTTCTTTTCCATACCATGTCCCTCAAATTTCTTACTCACAATGGACTTGATATCCATCTTATCATCAGTAGCATCAGCAGCATCCGGCCCTTGCGAGGATTCGTCGGCAATGGAGATTGGTGGAGTAGTCGTCACATTCCTGTCACTGAACTTAGTTTCCCTCGGTAAATATATGCCAAATCGATCCTGAAACAATTACATGATGATACCATCATAACGAGTTTAAGAAATTTATAGAAAAAAAATTATTAATAATTTTATAATATATAATATCTTGACTAAGATAAATTTATAAAAACACTTCTCCATTAATATAATCCGTTAGGATATGGTTGATCGTTTCATTTTTAAACATTGTGCTGAGGGATTCAGCTTTGTTTGCCGAGATTTGGCTAGTGTATAGCTATCGGGATGAAAAATAACGTTGCCAATATGTAATTTAGAAAAGAGATGGAAAAATTCGTCATCCGAGTAATTGACCCGGTGGCTCAGTGGTTAGAGCACTGACACGCGGAATGCAGAGGTCGTGGGTTCGATTCCCACCCGGGTGAGGAATTTTTTCCATTTCTTTATTAATAATTTTAGAAAAAAAATTGTTGTGGCCAGTATTTTTTCAATTTTGAATTTTCGGTGGTGATTATACCTATACACCTATAATTACCTATCAACATTTGCAGCTATTGAGATTCAAATCTAGAACCTATGGCGTAAGGTCACTACCATCTGAGATAATAAATCTTTAATTTGTTTCTGTTTTAAACTTTTTTTTGATAACGAGCTTAATTTTTATAATCAACACATTTAGTAGTACCTTGGCATATCTATTATAATGATATTGCGGATGACAAATGCATGGTTTTGGAGGTGGCTTCGTGTAGCTCTCATGATATGAAACTTGACTCTTAGGAGTGGGTGGTGTTTCGTATCCTGAAAGACAATAATTTATTTATATTCGTTAAGAAATTTAAATAACATAACATGTTTTATTAATTAAATTGTGCATGCGGAGTACATGTTGTCAACTCAGGAGGCGCTGCTACCCATCTCCCGGAAACCCTTAATCGCCTCATATGACGGATACCTAACGGGCGGATATGGGATGGTGGTATTATACTCTGCCGATACCCCACACCCAATTTCCATATATTTTGTGCATATATTACCTCTGAAATTATCCAGTCTCCTTAAAGTTCTCTTCATCTTCTTTCTCATTCTTCTCTCCCAAGCAAGTTCAGCCGCTGCAAAAGGAATAAAATTAAATATATTATTCGACATAATTTGTATCTAAAAGTCCAACTATTCATACGTATAGTGACCTGTAGTTAAATAAAAACATTGTATGATAAGTCTGATCTTACCTAGAAATCAAACCAGGGACCTATGTCTAACGCAGCAAAAATTATACAGGGTGTGAGTGACAGCCAGGTAAAGGCTGTATATCTAAGTATGTAACCAAAAGTGCATGTCGTAAGAGTCGATTAAGGAACTCGGGCATTCTCTCAAGCGATAAGCTAGCAACTTGTCACATCTGTTCCTGTTACGTTGAACTTGGTTGTGGGATTTCCTTTAAGATGGTTCTGGCTATCGCGTTTTGGTAATACAGCCATGTCCATATGAATGTTACTAAAAGTGAGTACTGTAAAGACAAGTAAAACATTGTAAACATACAAAAAGATGAACTACCGAAACAAATCACCAAATTACTTTCCTCCCTATTCTGACAAGGACCACACGCAAGCCAATTCACCCGTGGCCCTAGTCCTAGAAACCACTTGGAGGTACTCACCAATCCTCTCCTTTTCAAGAATATTTAATTCGAACATTTTATAAGCATTGTAAAGCAGCATCGCTATGTCCTCTCTAATTTCGATGACTGGAACTTCCATGGCCGCCTCCACAGCCTTCATGAGCTCTACATATGCTGTGTCGTAACGAAGAGCGTACTCGTTGACGTTTAAGTAAATAGCTTTATCTACAGTGTTGGATACAACCAGGAACATATTTTCTGATAGGGTGGGCTCAGGGGTGCGTACAGGTTCTGGAAAGATAACATAATAAATGTATTCCAACAGTATTTTGGTCACGGCGACTAATCTCAACGGACATTAGCCACCTGCGCATGAGATATTATAATGCACATGGGTGTCCATAAACACAAATGTACAAGTACTCTCCATTCCTTCTCTTTCATAGTCTGATGGGACAGAAAGCCGTCATAACATGCGAGAGATCAGTGATCTCAGATCACAAGTATACGTAATAAATTACTGCAATAAGTATTAATACGTATGAAAAGAACTAAGAAATGGATGGAAACTTGGTGAACAGACATTGCTGAATTTATTTCATTCTAGAAGCTACATGTCGATTCGGGGTTCTCTAGAAATGTCAGCTTCATCTCATTTCATGCATTTCGTAAAACTTAGAAGGTTTTCTTCCAGGCGATAAGCTAGCAACTCCACCACACCTGGTTCTACCACGCAAAACGTTTATTGGCGACCCTGCAATTTTGGATATCCAATTTTTTGGAAATACAGCCGTATATATATATGTATGTATATTCATACAACAGTTACCTGGAGTGGGCACAGTAGTGTCTGACGTGACCAGAGATATGAACTCTGACGACACAGTATCCGGAGTTGCCACCTTGGGTGGTTTAACTACCCACGGATCAGGGGGGAAATAATCTTTTATAATGTTTATTAGATTATTCTCGAGGTCTAAATCCTTATATTTGAACTCGGGATTCTTATCCTGGAAAATAAAATTACTTATATATTTTTTTTTATGAACATGAAATTAGTGAAGTTTGTTTATTTATTATAATAATATATCGATGTGAAACTGAAAAGGATATAGTAATTATTTAATTTTAGAAATTATGAAAGTTATCATCACAACAATTATAAATAGTATTTATTGATAGTTGCCGTCATTGGATGGCAAAAACGGGAGATCGAACCATGTGGCGTACTCCGGGGGAGGCCTACGTCCAGCAGTGGACTGCAATAGGCTGACGATGATGATGATGATTTATCGATAAGGTTTAAATCGGTTCAAATTTAATAAGCTTGTATCTCTACTATTTGCTAAAGTAAAAAATATGTACTGAATTTATTGTTTATCACGACAATCACGGACAAGAGAAAGTAATCCAATATAATATTTTTTTCGCTTGTATAACATACATACATACATATAATCAGGCCTTTATCCCTTACGGGGTAGGCATGAATAAACATTAGACAATTTAACATTTTAGCACCTACCGCAGTATTATAAGATCCTGAAGTAGAAGAAAGTCTTTCTCTGACCTCACTATCCAGAACTTCAAGAGGTCTTGTAAAGTATTGGCAAGCTTCAGATAGAATGTTCTTTCTTTTAGATGTGGTTGTCATTTTACTAATAAACATTTCTAGCATTGCTTTGACCTGAAAATACATATAATAAATGACCGGTTTGACGCATTTCGAATACCATGCTCAAATGGCATGGCTTCGCAACTGATGAACTTATCATATGGCGAACTCTCACTTCGCAAAAGAAGCACTTTTTAAAATGAGTGGAGATTTCTAAAATTGTCTAAAAAATTAAAATATCATGCGTATTTTTCTTATTAATTATTACACAAAACACTACACATGTACAAAGATCACCGACATAGCTCAACGGTCCAGCAAGATGAAGTGGCAATGGGCAGGGCACATAGCTCGAAGAACTGATGGCCGATGGAGTCGGAAAGTTCTAGTGGATACCACGTATCGGCAAACGCAGCGTGGGAAGGCCACCCGCGAGGTGGACGGACGACCTGGCCAGGATCGCGGACGTCGGTTGGATGCAGGCTGCTTCCGACCGGTCGGAGTGGAGGTTGTTGGGGGAGGCCTATGTCCAACAGTGGACTTCTCAGGGCTGTAAATGATGAAAAAAAATGACACAAAACACTACAGGAAATAATAAATTTACAAAAGTTGTGCATACAAAGGCATGCTTATCCACACAAGAGATTTCTTCCAGCATACCTGATAATAAAGTGAGACAATTTTTAAAAAACATGTTCAATATACACTTTGCAAGTACTTAAACGATAAATACGAGTAGCACAGTACTTGCAGCTGCAAGCGCTAGATAAGTATGTCATCTGGTATTGTATGACTTCTTGTAGGAACTTCGTAATACGTTCTAACTTGTTCGAAGACTTGAGCTCTGTCATCGTTTGTTCCCCAACTATTCCCATAGTTTGTACTTTAAGCTTCACATATACCTACCTACCAACAGGCTGATTCCCAGATCGTGTTTTTTTCTCGATTGAGCCAGAAAGAGGTTAATTTCTTTCGACGTAAGTTTTTATGTATGTATATTTTTGGCAAGCTTTAGACTCTAGAGCGGTTCTTGAGTAAAAAGCCTAAACAGCTTTTTGGATTTGAACTTGAAAGGTATTATTAGACTCGACTATTTCGTAAAAATTACACCGAAACAGAAAAAAATACGCAGTCGGGTTTTTTTATGTAAGAGCGTACCGATATAAGGTAATGAATTTCTAGCGATTACTTCTTATGATGTAATAATCTTACGACATTATGTAATGATCTTACGACACCCACGGAAAGAGATGTTGCTGATGTATTCTTACGAAGCCCCGCATCAGCACAACAACGCGATGGCCACGATACATTAAAATAATGAGAAACCATCCCGTCTTTCACTTTAAATTAAATCAAATAATAATTGTGGTAACAGTAGTCATATAAATCAATTTGTCTCCCAATTTTATCACAGATCGCTGCAAATCGAAAAACCGATAATGTCTTAAATAAAATCTTTAAGGTGAAATAATTAATATGTTAGCAATGAAAAAGAAATCTTCGTAATGATATTCCACCATTTTAGAAAGGAACCTACCACTTAGCAGGAAATTTTAAAACCTTGTAGGTACATAGTTACTTAGGTATACATATCCACTAAGTTCATTTTGAATATAAATCCGTTTTGTAGATGTTGCTGATAAAATTATCGCATTGAATGTGCTAGATACATATCGATTTATTTAATTCCCCTTACTCGTGGACCACCCAAGGTTTGAACCAATATTCATACACTTCCTCTAGTTTGAAACAAAATATGGTGGAAGTATATAACGGACTGGTCGTGGGTTCTAATCCCGGTAGTGTAGATATTGATATGGTGATTATTGATGTTCGTTTCCGCGTCATGGATGTTTCTTATCACGTAATTATTTTATGAATACGGTTAAGGCCCCATGTGTGCGTTGCTCTGCGTCGCGTTACGTGTCGTCACAACAGGTGTATATGTGTACATGTGTGACAAAAGCCAAATAAACGATCTATCTATCTATCTATCAGATCAATGCATTGTATGCCATATCAGTGTTCCGTCGACATACAATAACATCGCGATACTAGAGGGTAGGCATGCAGCGCATCACACCCGATTAATGTAACACATTAATAGGACATGTCACAAAATATAATTAAAACCGAAACACCATCAACGTTGCGACCTGCGCAATGCAGCAATGTTGCATCGGCGCATAGCACATGGAATACAAAACTCTAAGGTTGTCTTCCTTAGTGTGGTAATACCATGACTGTTACATGTAAGTTTTTGTGAGAGATAAATAAATTACTAAGGTTAGTGCCTTTTATTAAGTTTGTTTGTAAATATTATTTACCTCCGGATGCTGGGTCAGATAAGCTTCTTGTTCAATCTGAATCGTCATGCCAAGTCTACCAGTACATTGTCTTTGGCACTCTGTGAGAGCTTCCCAATCTTGGTGCAAGTAGCCTTTAGCCAGCATATACACAGGCTTCTCGCCGGCCATGTATTTTTTTAGAGGCATCTTTCGTCTATTTTTGCATGAAAATAATCTTTAAAATAGAATTGAAATGCGAGTTTGATTATAGGTTAACCAGTTTTTGAATTTGTCAAATTGACAGATTTTTAAACTCGCTTGAGTGCCAAAGGAATTGAAAATACTCATCCCACGGTTAGAACATTTTAACACACCCTGCTTGACCACCTGCTCCGGACTGGTTGGAATCGCTGTATGTGCAAACTTTTGAATATTGATATGTATTTAAATATCATAGCTATTTCTATAATTATGATCTATGAAATTTTAATATCGTTTCTTAAAACCCACGTACATACGAGTATAGTATAGGACTAATAATGTACTAAGTGTAAAATGTATTAAAATTATTAAATAATATAAAAAAACTAAATATTTCCAATAAGGTCCACCCCATACCGGTCGACCCAGGACGTCTTTTATTCTAAACAATAGGGATGCACCCTCTCCCTCATATGTATGTATTATTATATTATTTGTATTATTGTACCAAATAACCGCAAAGGTATTACGGAGAGCTTGCGTCTGTTTTTTTTATAAAACTTCGGAAGTTATAGTCGGGCTAGGTAATCATAGCTGAAAGGAAATACACCCAACCTTTCTATATTCAAGTTCAATCTTTATTATTATTTTAGCTTTATTATTAGGTAAGCATAAACTGAATCTAGGTACATAATGGGAGCTCAAGCACCGAAAAGCGCGCGATAAGTAGTGAAAGGTGGTCAGGTCTCTACTGACTTGTATAGTATACCCGGGAAGAGAAGCAGCTGTAGTATGATACTTTTATTTTCACTCCCAGAGTAGCATAGAAAAAGAGATATTAATTGTATACGCTACAATATATTACACTATACGCTATAATAATATTCTGAGGACAATCATTAGTCCTATTACACTAGTTTAGCCAAAGTATACCTAATAGTAGGGGTCGAGGGCGGCATTAAAAAAATATAAGCTGGGATCAATATACAAACAACTCCATTGGGGTCGATAGGTAGCAAAGCTTTTTTACGTTATATCACCTGCTTTTTATCTAGTACTATTTAAAAAAAAACATTAACAAAAGTTTTTTTTAATATTTGAAATAGGTTTGTAATGAAGTATACCAAAGACTTTGATATGAATAGAAAACAGTGCGATGCTGTCCTATATTTTGGATATTCCCAAAACTAAATTAATTAAAAATGAAAAGACCTGGTCCATTGGCGCATGCCGATGCCCGTTATTTACGTGATGAATGGATTCTTTCCGAGATTTTCTGGCACAATGTTTTTCTCTTCCATCGAACTGTAACAAAACAAACTGAAAAAACACAAATCCGGTGGGCAGCCGTAACTGAAATATTTTCAGGTTTCAGTTCTGGAGAATATTTAAGGTTTTTTTTTACTTTTAAGTTGGAATTCAGAGGTAGCTCGACTTAATCGAAGACAAGTGTTTGTTGTGTGTTATCCTGCAACGATACTAATAAACCGTGCGTATATATTGTCAAATTAAACAGTATTAGCTTATATGTACAATATTTTTATTAATAAGGCCATAATAATAAGGTAGAGCCTATGACTAATAACATATCGATGGGTATGTATTAAGGTGACTCCGTGCTCAATAATAAATCCAAAACGCATGTATGTACCTACTGAGTTTATTTATTAAAGTTTCGAGAAAGTTTTACGCAATTTGCGAGTCCCACGGGTTTCTTGAAATCTACATAGATCGCGAACAATATTTCAAAGCTTCAATGTAACAGTCATTCCAAATTTAAATTGAATAGTTCATTGTTCACACTTTGCCTATATATTTGACACTAGTGGACGCCTGCAACTCCGTCCGCGCCCGATCGTACATACTGCAGAACAAACAAAATGTCGAAATTATCCGCGATAAAAATATTAACCCGGGATAATGTTATTGTTTTTTACACTTAAACACATTACATTTTTATTTACAAAAATGAAATATTATAAGTAACAGGGTGTTGGACTAAAATGTAATCCTAGCTAAGTCCACTGTTATTTTTATATGTAAGCTATATTATTGTGAAGTTTCATTAAAATCCATTAAGTAGTTTTTGAGCAAAAGAGCAACAAACATACACACATGCTCACAAACTTTCACGTTTATAATATTAGTCGGATTATTATGAGTGATTGAAATGTGTGCGTTTGCCAAGTTATCTGCAAAGTGGCAGAAAAAGAAACTACGGTCACCACGTTGAAATATTTTTTCGTTCGGTAACACATGGCGACATCTTCAGTTCACTAATAAGTTGGTAAATCGACTGGAGAAATGTGACACACGTACGAGTAACTAAGGGTTTCCACACATGCGCGTGGATTCAAGATGCGACGTCGTCGCTTCGTGGAAATCTACTCGTATATACTTATTTTTTCCTAATAAAAAAAACGTTATAATTCACCCTGCATTGTATCGACAACACGGGTGGGTAAATAAATATGTAAATAAATATTCTTTGATCGAAAACACACTTTTTAATTATTACGATGGGCGCAGCGGCGGCGAAATATTCTGTAAAATAAGCATTCATAGGTAATATTAAATAAATATAGAATAACAGTATAGGTTCGCTATGATGCTGTTGTAGTACTACATACATATATGAATGGGGTAGCCAAAGCGTTCGCTAAAACTAATGCAGAACTTCCTACCCATATCGGCCAAGATCACGTTAGTCAACGTTCTGTTGGTCATTGTCTATGCTGATGTCTGCTACCCAGATATTACAGAGGAACTCTTAGATAAGTTAGACCGCCTTCTCAACATGTGTATTCGATATATTTTTGGATTGCGTAAATATGACCACATATCCCAATATCGTGCACAGCTAAACTGGCTCAATATTAGACATCGACGTAATCACCTACTTTCCTTCTTGTTCAATACCCTGAACCATCCTCTTGCTCCCAATACATTTCCGAACGCTTTGAGTTCTTCTCACCTCCTGCGATAGACCACTCCGGTCTAGCCGCAACAAGCCGGGAGTCTTCTACTGTAGAGGTATTTAAGTCGAGAGTAACTGAGCACTACAGGAGAGTCCAGAACCTGGTCCATGTCTAATGTCGTATTATGTGTAAGTATGTACTAATTATAGAATTAAGTGTGCTTATCTACTAGTGTTTGTTATTTAATATTTATTTTTACGTATAGCCTATCTTTAAAATTGTTTTGTCCATTGCACTACCTGTACATTCTCACCACAAATATTGGTTGACTGGTAGAGAATGCTACATAGTATTAAGTCCGCCATTGTACAAACCTTTAGACGTGCAAAAAGAATTTTAAAAAAGCGTCATCTGGTTTATTCCAGTAATGCCCCGCATCAATGCAGGTAAAATATTGCCATAACAATTTTATTGTCTCAAGTACTCGTAAGTGCCTAAGACTCAATGATTGCCACGTTTGATCTTGCGTCCCGCGATTTCCTAATAATCGTATCTAGTTCCTTTTGTAGTACCTAATATGAATTTACCCTTAGATAATAATGTTAGCCAGTAAATAGTCAGTTAAAATTTGACAGAGAAAAATAACAGCGCGGGAAAACGACTGACATAGCGTCGATCAAGGTCGGAGGCCGACTGAGGGAGACTGGAGGGACGTTTATTTCCATACAAATATGAGCGGGGACTGGCTTAAACTAAAAGGGCGTAAGCGAAAACATATTTTCGCGTTTTAATTAAAACTACACAATATTTTTAAAATGTGCAACCATACGTTTTTAAAATGTGTTTAGACAAGTCTATTGATACAAAAATTTAGGCTTAAATCGCTCTGGTTTGCCTGTAAAATGAACAAATTTGATAAAATTGAGGTATCGTTAACACAATTTATGTTTGTAAAAAAGTCTATGAATCGTATTTCTGCAACCACAGAAAGTAAGATCATATAGTGTAGAATTCGATTATTAAATATCACCTTCCTATATATTGTAATGGCTGAGAAAAATTGACTTAACTAACGCCATTTTAGCGATTCGTCACATTAAAAAATATTAATTAAAAAACTAACATAAAAGGGCAAATTTGCGGTTAAAAAAACCAAAATATATACAAATCAAGTCATATTATAGTAAATAACCGATAGCAACCATGCAAAGTTTTTTTCAAATCGTCATACCATATGAAAATTATTCAAAATTTAAAATTTGGAACCCGCTCCTGATAATTTGTGATTTTTCATATTGGCCCTTATACCTACATAGAACTCATCGATATCTGGAATGCAAAACAAAATCAAACCTTCTAACATCTTACTCTAATATGTACCTACCTTTAATCGGCCTTTCATGGGGCAGGATCAAAAAAACTTACTAGGGAACAACCCACAAATAGTATAATACTATAAAGCATTACGGATTATATCAAACTAAGTTGTCTGTAAAGCGATTTCATATTTAAAACGAACATTTTCTAGTTTAGAACCCATTGATTTGAAAGTGTGGTGAGTAGAATATAATAAAATAGGAAATTCTTTTTGAGTTTGTAACACCCTATTTGCCCGTGGGTATCATACGAGGCGATTAAGGATTTCCGAGAGGTAGGCAGCAGCGCCTCCTGTGCTGACAACATAGTCCAAAAATCAGACTGCGGTCACCAACCCGCCTGCACAGCGTGGTGACTATGGGCATAAACCCGCCTATGGCAGTAGTCTTGTGGCATGGTATGGGGAAGGCCTACGTCCAGCAGTCGACTGTAATAGGCTGAAGACAAGTTTCTATTATGGCAGCGAGATATCGCTCTACAGACGCTCGCTTCCGGCATCTCGCTTCCACAATGTAATTATTACTGCCTTGAGCAGACCGGTTGCGTATGCGTAGACGTCCTGTCTTATACAGTCCCATATATTACAATTCAGCGGTACGTACGCATACGCATCCGCCCCTGATTATGTAACTTGCAATAGCAAAGCTGAAGTAGCGCGATCGCGATAATGGTGAATGTGTGTCTGCGCGGGGCGAGGTCCGGGGTGCGGAAGGACGCCGAGCGTTCGTTGCGCGCACGCACACACTCGAGATTTTCGCGATCGCGCTGCTTCAACGTTGCTATTGCAAATTAGGTAATCAGGAGTCTGCTCGAACCTTTAATTTTTAAAGGTATACTCTGGAACTCTGAGCTTCTTCTGCATTTCTATTAACCAGGGTTGTTAATCAAAGTAAGATGTAATATCATTTGGAATCGACGTTCGTTTTCGCACCACTTTCACCACGCTGTTAGACTTCATCGCGTAACTTGACGAATCCGTGAAAATAAAGACTTTCTATTGAATCAAACGTGTCGATGTCCATCGATTCAATCGAGCTCACATTTATCTAGAAATAATGTTACTATGTTTCTATCTACTAGTTTTCAAATAGATGGAATCTATAATCCCGGATTTCTCAAAAGCACTGGCCCATTCCACGCGGGAATATCACCGGCCGCTCACATTCACCCGCATATGCGAACCTGCATGCAGATAGACATTCGCAAATGCTTATGCGATGCAATGCATAATTTGGCTATGTCATAGAATAATAAGTTCTCCAGAATCCACGATCGCGCACACTATTGAAGCAACTTGAGTAAATTTATGTAATTGATAGTTATATAGTTCATCCTTTTCTTAGGCATATGGGTAATTTTACAATAATCTTGTTATATAACACCCTAAAAAGTGATAATGTTTGGCGCTTGCACTTACACGGGACGTGACCAAAGGTGCCCAGTTCTATACTTTTTTTTCTGAGATCTAATCTCTAGGTTTGACACGGGGGTGTATGTTTGAAAGGGGTATGTTTTCAGTCTCTGTAGATTGATTCCTTGTAGTGGTCTATTTTCTTAAACACATCCCTTCTGTTACACCCTGTATAATATATAATAGTAACTTCCAAGGTTTAATTATAAAAAAATAACTTACAACTAGGGTAATTTTACAGAACACATATTTCGTCTAGCTTACTGTCTTCACTCGCTCCGATGGGACGCTGGCTGTTGTTGTCCTAAGCACGATCATCGCAAAAGTGGAAAATTTGGGGACCTGGAGTGAATTTATTCGTGTGTGAAGCTCTCACCTGAACGGTATGGCGAAACTTCGTGGAAGACTTATGCCCCAAATAGGGGAAATGGGAACAATAAATTCAACTATTTAACTGTCTGTACCCTACCATTGGCCGCTGGTTGTTCACATACCTGCCATCGATAAATAAAAATAAGGTTTTCCAATTTGCAAATGAAAATAAAAATTATTATATCAAGATTCATCCGGCCTGCATGCGCCGATGAACATTTTATATTTTTATTGCACGATTCAATTAAAATAGTGATAAAACTTTAAAACAGTACGACAATGAAAATATTATTTTTGATAAAAATGTTTTACTTTATTAAAATTCTGTGCCTACCGCGCTATGTATAAAATTATAATAATAATTAATCGCATACACACAATCCACCCATGTAGGTGTACTTAATATCGATACGGGACTTTACTAGAATACATCAGCTGCATCTCCTTCCGTGCATGTCGTAAGAGTCGACTAAGGAACTCGGGCATTCTCTCAGGCAATGAACTCTATCAACTTACCACTGATAATTTCCATGTGTCCTCGCTATGGTAAAAGTGGATTTCCTTCCTTTATTGTAGTTCTGGTTACCCAATTTCGGAAACACAGGTGTAACATAGACACTTCTGTGTTACGGTAACGTAAAAGTAACACGAAAGTAACACAATAAAAAGTAAAGGTAGTTTCACATTGTGTTTTTTTATTACCAGAATCTTTATGTTATCTATATTAGGGTAATACGGTAGGAGAAACAAAATTACACGACTTCGTGTGTATGTCTATGTATGTTATGCCTAATAGGCTGACAGGTTACAGACAAATGAGGTTACGTACATATAATTTCACTCTCACTACGAGTATTACACTACCAAACTAGTTTGAGGATAATTGTAACTACGTATAGGTATTAACGTTGTAATGAGTTAAAATGTACTAAACATAAAAATTACTTGTGCACAAGTAAAGTCAAGGAACTGATTCAATCTTTGCAGGAGTGCAACTATAGGTATATCTAAGATTCCAGGCCACAATTAGTTTTTAACGCGAAGCTTCTAAAGTTTAATGAAAACTGCTTGTGGATTAGTTTGTTTCGTCTTGGCTTCAATCAAAGTTTGCCAAAACTTGCTGCATTTCCTGAAAACTTTCAGAACGAATTTACTAATAAGGCTGATGATTGAATACTTACCTACTCATATTTTATGACTACACCATCATCGCCTAAAAATAGATTTCAGTAAATCACAACAACAGCTCTTTGTGTTCATGTTAAAAGAAACATGATATTATGTATGCTGATTTCATGATATAAATAAATAAATCATGTAAATAATAAATATTTATACACTTCACAAAATATTAACCTAGTCCCACATCCCTAAGGTCATTTGTTGTGCATACTAAGCAACGGTTAGAGACTCGAAAGCAAACATCTATAATAAATCATCATAATAAATCAATGTTTGCACCTACCGGGATTTGAACCCAGGACCCACCAACTACGCCCGTAAATTTAACTTTATCAAACGTATTTATTTAACGATAGTATGATTAAACTATGATTTTATATACGACAACTCTGTTACTTTATATCAAAACAATAGAAAATCCCTGCGCAACTTACAATAAAAACCTTACTTTACGGTAAAAAACGTTGACGGCAAATCGAAACGGAAAGTCAGGCATACACTTCCGATGCCCCTGGCTCTTTGTAATAGATGAAGGTATATAGTTATATAGTTAACTTCCAACAAGAGGGTCTTTTATTATCATAGACAAAGAAAAACAAGACAACGGAACGCGGGGTAAACAGCCGTATGTGTGATCATCCGTCGATCCCGTGCCTTGAAGCCTCAGTTACACCGTAGATATTATACTGTAAACTCTGCTATGTACTTGTCTAATGTAGGCTATGGCCTGATGCATGCCTCTCATAGGACCGGTACTCTATAGTCCCGTGAGTAGTGTGGTCTGGTAGTGTCATGGGTCAGAAGGGATTAGAAGAGATTAATATGTGATAAGTATATACGCCTTTCTTCAAGTTCTGTTGATATTTTTTTTAAATACAAATAATTCTGTCAACCAGAGATTTGGTATCTCGTCAACATAGTTCATAACATTTTTTTTTAACATAGACGAAGAGTAGAGTTTTGAAGCTACGTTTGTTGTATTGACTAATAGACGATGATATATTACAATACATAAGAAATCTATCTTGTTTAATTTTCGAAAACGAAATATCAATTTGATCGGTGTGACAAAATCCCGAACAGCAAACTATAGAGAAGCCGTCTCTTGGAAAACGCCTTGTTAATTAAATTTAAATCTCAAAGGTGTCGTTTTAATTAAATCCTAACATTGTAGTAGCGAATGTCCTACGGCATTATTAGCATTAAAGTTATTGTCTGCCGTTACCCTAGACTAAAGAGATGATGAAAGAGAAACTATGAATAATAAGTTAAATATTAATTTATTGGCAAAAAGTTAAACTGCTGACTTTGTTACATCAAGCAATCACTATAGGCAAAGGCGTAGTGCAAGGTCTTTGATGGGACACAATTCGAGCAAATTAGTGGTTTAATTGCCAGACTAACCTGAAGGTACATTGCCGGATATACACGATAATGAATTTTGACGATGAAGTCCGCAATTTTCTACTTTCTTTCTTTCTTTCTTTCTACAACTAGATAAAAAGCTTTGAAAATCTGTGAAGATCCAAATGAAAAGATTACTTTATAAAAGATTCTGTCTATGTAAAAATGCTATTTGCATCATATTATATTAGTAGGATTTGTATTGTATAGGTTAAGGAAACCAATAGGAAATAAGCATACGTAAAGAAAAATTTACATAAGTAAGAACTTGAAAGATGCTGTTTTGTTACTTTTCACACAGAACTACCTAACGGATTTTGATGAAAGTTAGCAAATATAATTGCCTATACCTACATCAGAATAACGCATAGTTCACGGGCACAAAGTCGCGGGCCTCGATTAGTAAATAATATAATGAAGCATTGTAGTTAATAATAGCTATATCGTGCTACTCTCTAGCTAGATATGAGTTTTATTCAGATTAATATCGGCTACATCTATGCAGAGGTTACACGGTGCTAGCTACTGACGAGACAGTAGATAGTTACTGACTTTAGCTAGTTACTTACTAACTCGCAAGGTGCTGGTATGAAAACATACAGCTACTGTATTTACATAACATACCCCTCAAACCCCCCGGTTAAACACTGGCGAGGAAATGCCGAACGGTACAAACGATGCTAGTGATCACCGAAGTTAAGAAAAGATAAATATGCAAAAAAAAACTATTTATTTCTATAAATAGAAGGGTACATATAATTTTAATGCTAATCTTAATATAATAATTATATGCAACAAAAAGACAGGCATTTTCACGGTGCTGTTATGTAATAAATTTCTTCGGCCGCTATATAACGGCTCCAACTGTCCTAGGAAACAAAGCTTAAGCTGGGAGAGGTAAGCTGCTGGCCGAATAGGTAAAACAAAAAACTGATGTGTGCTAATGACCGACAGACTCATAACAGTAACTTGCACATACAGTCACTCGATGCGAGTAGCTGTGCTAAAGTAACTAACTAGGCCAGTTCGCTTGCTTGCAACATGTATCCTCGGCGTAAAGTTAGTTACTTGCTTTTGTTCTCATGTTATATTGGCTTGATCTAGTGGTGAACTCGGCTGCTAATCCGGTGCATTGCAAAGGATCTTGTAATAGTCATTTCAAACTGGAATGATATTTAGTCACATTCGGAGTAATTTTGCTTCTCTCTGATATGATGTTAGCTAGGTACACATGCCTCCGCTTGCTGGGCTCGTATATTAATGAATTTAAACCAAATCTTACCACGCTAATTAAACGTGGAATCTCTTAAACATCTATCTATACCCACCAAAACTTATTCAATTTGTTTGACATTTCACTTTATTATTGTAATCAAATGCAATCTACACAACAGAAGTTTCTCTACTACATGAGTTCCACAACTTCAGTTACGCCACATGAGTTCACATGAACAAAACTCGGTCAGACTACCACTATTTAAAAGTACTAACAAGTATAGTAGAACTCGCCGCTTCACGCCCGTCCAGTGTGTCCACGCCAAACAATATCCAGTGGGCGAGATCCAACGAAATTGAGTCGGAATCATTTATAAATGGGGGGCGGGAGGGTTTCGAAACAGGGGCAAGGTACGATGCTGCATTTTACATGAGCCCAACGATGGCTCGGTCTGACTTGTACAACTCGCAATACCGACATCTGATACGCGTATTCTAATTCTCTAGGGTACACCTTTAATGGTATACTTTAATCTTTTGCTGTGCATACAATCATTCATGATACACGCATCAAAACTATCTATTGAGCCATTTGAACGTTCGATATGGTAATGCGGTTTAGTATTGAAGTTTTCCGTATGGCTCCATGATTTGTACTTAGCATAATGGGCTGGGTTCGGTCTGTGGTGCGGTCAATTAAGCACCTCTCTCCGATGTATTGAGCTAACAGTACATTAGCAGATTATAACGCTATATCTTTTTTAAAATAAACTTTGAAATAAAAGAGCAAATCCTAGTAAATTCCTAATTCGTGTCTGTATGTAATATCTTAGTAGTAATATCTTATCTAACCAGTTCTTTATTAATATTCTACATAATAATCAGAGTCGATTTATCCCCCAAGGGGAAAAGAAAAGCTTTGAAGTAAAATTTTCTTGAAAAATATCTTTACACAAATCCACTCTCGACATAAAAGGAAATAAGGCTGATTAGACATAAAGAATTCATTAATACGAGTACTACGCACAGACGTAACATAGAAGCTAATTAAGGAACTAGCCATATTTAATTCACAAAAATCCTGAAGTAAAACGCAGTAAGTGCTCGTAAGACGAAAATAATAATCCCATATATGGATATAGTGGCAATATTGCGAAGTAAGTTACAGTCAGCCGCTGTGGGTACAGAATTTCACAGAATTAGAGTGAATTTTTTATAAAGATACCTACAGGTAAAGTGTGAGAGGGGGTGCCCTGGGTGTTTCAGAGAAGAGCGGCCTGCATATTGCATTAGATTTAAATTGTTTACGTCGTTAAGAAAGAAAGTTTTGCCAAACTGGGCGAGAACGAGGAACTTTTCCCTTGTGGTCGGTCGGTATATTTAATTTTTGCATAATAATATACGAATCGTTGAGCTAAGTTGATTTTTCTAAACTTTTAGATAGCTGTGGATGACTGCGGTATTATTTGCGCATTGTAGATGTTTTAGCTTATTTTTACAGGTTGTCCTTTGATTTCTAGTTTGGAGGTAGTAGGTATTTCGGGGTATGGCGATATTTTTGACAAAAAAAAATTAAGCAATTTTTCTATTCGCAAAATTTCCCACTTTGTTATTTTCTCTATATCGAATTCCTCGGGTTCATTTTTTCTCAAAAGTAATAATTCCATTTGTAAAATTGAACAATCTTGTAAAATCCAAATAGTTTATTACAAAAACACTTTCCCACACTTTATACATACATACATATAATCACGCCTTTATCCCTTACGGGGTAGGCAGAGCACCAAAGGCCGACAGAACCACATGGTGCCACTTCTGACCAATTTTGAGGTTGAGATGTACAAGTTCTGTTAGTAGTGACAGGTGGTCAGCCCATCGCCTACAAAACACCAAGACCCTCTTGTCCCTCTACTGACTTGTACAGTATGCCCGGGAAGATAAGCTTTATACAGATGTACTAAAAGTTGATATTGAAACTATTAACAATATAACAAATGAGATTATTCCATACGTATATTTTACTGCTATTTCTTCTTGATAATACACATACAGGGTGTAAAAAGACGACAATGTTTTTTTAATACCTTTGTAAGGTTACGATCATCATCTTCTAATGGAAAAACCCAGGGAACCAAAAAAAATTTTTGAAAAATATTGTCATTTTATTGCAAGTAATATATTCGTTTGATGCGCAAAGTACAAATGTACCTACAAAACTAACATTATAACTATTTGACGTAGTATCTTTGAAAAAAATGTTTGTTAACCGATTTCAGATGGATTTATGTAAAAAAAAAATGATAATATTAATGTATCTTTGGACTTCAATATCTTGGAAACCCGTGGTTTCCCAGGGGTGCTTCCATTGAAAAAAATGATCGTGATGTTACAAAGAATACGAGGTATTAATAGAACAAAGTTGTCTTTTTATATCCAGTATATGCATTAGCATAGCATTATTTAAGCGAGTTACATGTACAATTTACAGTAGTATATTGTACAGAGACTTTATTCTATAGGTATAATATTGCTTGCCGCGTGGTGCCGGCAAAGTAGAATTCGTCCCCATGTCTGCCCGTGGGTATCGTATGAGGCGATTAAGGGTTTCCGGAAGGTGGGCAGCTGCGCCTCCCATGTTGACAACATAGTCCAAAATACAAACTGCAGTCACCAACCCGCCTGCCCAGCGTGGTGACTATGGGCAAATACCCCCCATGGCAGTCTTGCGGCGTGCCCTGGGGGAGGCCTACGTCTAGCAGTGGACTGCAATAGGCTGATGATGATGATACTATTATATTGATTAGCAAACTTACCACATATTTACTACATCTTGGATGATAGGTGAAGGAAGGCGAATATTAATCAATCAAAAGGTCTTATAATAGAAATACAAGTTAACTTGATAGATTCAAAAATATTATTAACTATTCACTGTAATAAAAACAAAAAATCAAGCTTTATCTACGCCTTTCATAATATTAATATTATAGTCTAATATTACATTGTTCTTCAATGTAAATATTAAATTACATCGAACTTGTTTCGAGACCGCAGCAATCAGCTCAAACACAGTCCGGTTGGAGCAGTCTCCAGCAAACTCACAATGCGTAAACCTAGTTTAATCCTCCTTGTGATTATATTGAATCACGGCTTTGTGAAATGCTTTGAATTTACCTCCTACTTTGAAGAGATGGTGAAAAACGTTAAATGTAAATTCAACAACATGTACAGTAGGGTCATGTCTGGCGTAGCGGCATTTTTAACACGTCCAGTCAGTTCTACACAATCACCTATCCGGCGCATTGGTTCGGAAAAGACTTTATTGGTCCATGATCAAGCTCTGAATACTGTGAAGAAATCAGGCGAAAAATTTGAACCAATGACAATGCCACAAATGGCGATGATGCAAGGCTGGAAGGTAAAAGCTTACACCGTTAAAACAGATGATGGTTACTTCCTGACACTGCATCGGATAGCTGGGAAGGTCGATGGCCCCCAAGGAGAACCGCCGAAGAAGTCAGTTCTACTGCATCACGGGTTACTCGGTAGTTCATCAGATTGGATACTTCTTGGCCCAGAAAAATCTCTACCATACATATTGTATAACGCCCAATACGATGTATGGCTGTCTAATGCCAGAGGAAACTTATATTCTCGAGCACACAAAAAATACATAAGTGCATCGCCACATTTTTGGAACTTTACATTTCATGAAATAGGTCTTTATGACATACCAGCCGCTTTGGAGTGTATAAGAAGTAAGAAAAAAAGTAAAGACCCAATATACTATGTCGGTCATTCTTTGGGGGCTACGGTGCTTCTAGCATTACTATCAACTAGACCGATATATAATGACTATATAAAAGAAGCAGTCTTTTTAGCACCTCTAGCTTTTATGAACCACACTAAAGGGCTTATGAGCGTCCTAACATTATTGGGTTCGGATCCTAGTTTGAAAATGTTACAGGAAGGCGAATTTTTGCCAGACAAGAAAATACCTAAATGGATCGCTTCGGCATATTGCACTGGGCCGAAGTTGTATTGCAGCAATCCTGTCCTATTCATGTCAGGTGGTATCAGGTATAAAAACATGAAGGACGCTGCATTGATAAACCGAATTTTGAGCAATGTGCCATCTGGTGGCTCGTCGAGAACGATTTTGCACTACGCTCAGTTGATTGAAAGCGGAGGATTTCACAAATTCGCTGAGGTACAAGACGCGTATCCACTGAAGTTGATAACGGTACCAATAGTATTAATTTGCTCCCGAGCAGACACACTATCTAACCCAACAGATGCCTATCACTTGTATCAGAGCTTCAAATCGCCGGTGGAGATCTTTATGATTGAATCTGATAACATGACGCATACAGAGCTTGTCTGGGGTCAGAATGCTGATGTCGTTGTGTTCAACAAAGTTCTACATTATCTCGATAATGCTATTAATTTTAACCTTACTGCTAAGAATTTTATTATGTAAATAGATTTTAATAATAGAGGAGAATAGTAGCCAAAAAGGGTGGTACATAATATTTACGCCCTTATAACACCGCTGTAAAAGCGTAGCAAAAAGTGATGTCGATTCAGACGCCTGTCTATTAGATTAGAGTTCGGTTACACCCTAGTATGATGGTAAGAACGTAGTAATGTTTTCTATTAGACCTTTTTTATTTTTATAGTTTGTCATTTTTTTTGTTAATAAATAATTTTTTTTATCTATTTGTTTCTTCTATGCTAATATTATTTTGCAAGGTTGCTATGGGATATCTGTAAATATAGTACCCACAGCTGTTAAATCGAACAATAGTAACTACTATTTCTGCAGTAAATAAAATAATTCCCACGTTTAGTTAATTATCTAAACTCAAATTTGCAACTAGGTCCGTGAAATTATCGTCATGATAATATTATTATTCCCTTCAGATACAAATATAGAATTTAGCATATCTTGGCAATATTCCATCCAATAGATAAAACGTAGCGATCTAATATTTTGTCAGATTAATAAATCTGTAAGTTAACATTCAAATTTAATTTCAATGTCTATAAATAACTGAAATCCACGTGAAACTACATATTTCCTATTTCATTAATTTCATTACTACTTCAGGAGCACTTTTATAATAAATTGTATGTAACACTCTTGGAATAATATTATGTTAATTTTTGAGACCTGTGACATGTAATAAATCTTTAAAAGAAAAATAGATGACACAAAGTTTGCTTAGGTTATAAATAACTTTATTTAGTTCCTATCCTATCCAAAATTCTTCATAATTTAAGTCATCGATAAAGATGCATAAAAACAGCAATTCAGCATTGCAGCAATTTTGATTCGATGTCAACACTCAAATCGCAGGCGTTTTTCCTACATCAAACCTCAGGAATGTATCCAAATGCCGTTTGCACTTCGCCAATACTTGATCAATGTAACGTTTCATATGCTCATACACTGATTTTTCTTTAGGAGTATAATATTCATCGTAATGATCGAAATCGCGGAAACACTTGACCATGAATACATTCACGAACATCACAATCAGTATAACAGAAACAAAAGACGTTTTCATTGTTATCAACAAGACTATAAGTGTCTTGGATTGATTCTGCAATGGCAGTGATTACTATTTTATGTTATCTTGCTAAGGTTGTTCTGAGACTTCTTTGTGAAAACATTTACTTTTATAAACATAGTTTAGGGATCCGCAAGGAATAGTTGTGTTATGGGTATAAGTACAGGTCATTCTTATTGATTGAATGATTAATCACAGATTTTCGAATATGGATAAACTTCTTATGAAGCCTTTCTAGAGCTATTTTCTTAATGGCTAAATTTTATAATTTTACGAGGCTATAACAGCTATGGTGTCCACTGCTAAACATAGGCCTCACCCAATTACCTAATGCTTTAGATTTGACAAACACTGCAGACAAATGATACGGGTTGTAGGTATTTGTTAAAAAAAAAATAAGAAGGGTTGCCTGTCATACCTCCCTTTTCTAACCCTTTTAATGGATATGAAAGTTGAACAATATACCAATACGCATATAATATAGAAAACACGATTTTCCATTTTCGATTGGACATCATTTTGTGGGTATGTAGGTCATAAGCAAACAAACAAATAAATTTAAATGAAATTCATTTATTCGTTATTAAAGTAAAACATAAATATTTGGACAGATGTGCCTTTCAAAATGTAATTTAAATTTTATTACATATTGGTAAACATTTTACTACAAATGTTTAAAAATATTTTGAATAAATACATGTTGTGTTCACAATTTTATTATGTATTTTCAATTCGATCAATGGTTTTAAGGGAAAATTTTGGTATGTTTGGTCCTTCCTTAAAAAAATATTCTATGTGATAAACGAGAATATCGAATATATTATAGTGATTTTCATTAATAATATATCATCGAATATATCATCAGTGTACCTAACTGCTCCAACCAGAAACCACATTCCACTAAATGTTCAGTAAGAACTATCGCTAATAGGAAATAGTAAACTTTCTCCATTTCACCAAGTACCCAATACGAGTAGAACTGCTGGGTTAAAACTGGTGAATTAAATTTTAATTTGCATAAATTTTTCTTTAAGTTTTCCCATAAAAGTACAAAGCGTTATTTATAAGAAATAGCAGAGATCCGCAAAAAATATTAGAATACCAAAACGTTTTAGACATTCATTCCTAGGTCGAGAACTCAACACAAAACTATGAGAGATGTAGATCTTATATCAAAAGTATACTGCCTAATAAGTATTTTAGATTTATTTGAATAATGATAATAGTATTTTTAATACTAGACAAGATGAAAAAAAACCAGGTCAACATTGACCACTGTGATGATAAATGGATGGATATCAAAGATTTTTAAATCTCTTTTTTTTTCATATTTTGGCAGATATATTTAATTAGCACCATCTACCGATACAACAAAATGCTATAAAAAATATCGGATCTCATTATTCCATCAAAGATTATTTGGAAGCCTTGTATAAGAATACAGTGAATATGTAAAGTTGTACGGAACACAACCGTACAAAAAAAAAACATATTTGCCTTAATTCTTATTTTATCGTAGCAAGTTAAGTTCAAAGTAGGCAAACTGTGCATAACAGATTATACTTGGAATAATATATTTATTTTATTTAAATAACCCAAGCAATTGTATTTTAGTTCCCACGATTCAATTTATTTTAATAACACTTATGTAATGAATACCTAACAACTGTTAAAAGAATTCTAAACTAGATCAAGAAGAGTAGTGAAATTTTTATGCTTAACCAATTGTATTTTTTAAAATTTGGAAGCTTATCTAGACATGCGATAGCGTGTCAAGCCAAGTTCTAGCTAGCAGAACTGGCGAGCAGCACTTTGCGTAATTTTACACGAACCATTTAGAACCACTTTTGATCCCCTCATAATTAAAAAACCATTTCGCATAAACGTGTCAAATTTGGCTCATATATTGAGGCTTGTGACATTTATATGTTCTCTAAATTTCATAAAAACTTCTCAAACGGTTAATTAGATATTAACGTCAAAAAATCCTCAATTTTATCACTGACTGACCAATAGATAAAAACCCTAACTTAGTTCCAGATGACTTAGAAAGTTCAAATTTGGCATACAGATAGGTAATTAGGTGGATACAAAGGAAAAAATCTGAAACTAGTATATTTTTATCATTTTATTATAATTTTTGACTTGATTGATTCTATTAGGAATACCCCATACAAAATTAAGCACTACTTGGCAAACTAGGTGGCGCTACTGGAGTAGTTATAAATAGCCATTGAACATAGGGCTCTTCCATGACTATTTAATATTAGGTATTTAATAATAATTCGTATGTGAGAACTAGCTAAGTCAGACCTTAGGCTACAATATATTATCCTAAGTTATAAGAAGAAATTATATTTTATGTTGTCACAAATAAATTTTAGGACTGACCATTGAACTTGGCACCCATTCAGATCTCACTTCTTTTGTCGTTAAAGTCAACAACCAAGGCATATGGAACTTGGCTCTCATTTCACATTTATGTTTTTGATGAGATCCCTTATAATAGAAGAAACTAATTAGCAGAATAGCAGAAATCTTGTAAAAAAATTAGTTAAAAGTGGGTATTGCCGTAAATATAAAAATTAGTTCCGTAAATAGCCTTTCTGCACCTTGTCCGAGATTCTATAACTTCACCCTATTTAGTCCTGCCTGGTCTGGCTATTCTTGCATCCCTCAGAGTCTATAATCTATTTTGGCTCCGATGGCACCACCCTATTTATGGCACTGGCGAAAAGTAGAGAATTTGAAAGCATGTAACCCATAGCAGCTAGATCTTCAGTCAGTTCTTTCAGAAATTGAGATATTGCAAGCCAAGCTTTTTACAATGCACCAACAGAAAAAATAATTAATTTTGTATTAATTTATAATAAATTAGTTAGCTTATTTTCCAAAATTAATTTTATTTCTGTCCCCTGTAGTGTAAAAAGCTTGGCTGGCACCATCTCAGTTTCTGATGATATAACTCAAAAATTACCTAGGTAATGGTTATTACTTTATTCCACGTTTATTTGCATGGATGTTTATAGAGCAGATAACAAATACTATCTGCGACAATAGTGTCCCTAACATAATTTCTGTATGTGTGCATAACCAAGAGTCTTTGTACCGTTAGTTTCTGAGAATCCGTTTGATATTGATATGCTCTGTGTATACCTTACTAATATCAATATGTTTGCTACTGTGTGATACCGAACCGAAGCTCTCCTTTCATAAGTTCTGGATGTAGTCGAGACCACAAATATTATACTAAGTCCAGACATTGTTTGTCCCACCGCAGACAAGGAAGCAACTAGAAGACGTAAATTCATGCTAATTTAACTTTATAACAATATAAATAGACTGTTTGAGTCACGTGAATTTTACCTTAATCTATATAAAATATTTTTGGTAGCTAGGATTTATTTTATACTCTAGGTACGTTCAATGCCTAATTAATTTTTGTGTAAACTAAAGAGATAATAACTGTGTTTATCGGCTGCATCTCGTAACTATTGAGTTATTACGATGTGAGTAGATAGTTTGAGTCGCGTAATGTTTTTGGTAGCTAGGATTTATTTTATACTCTAGGTACGTTCAATGCCTAATAAATTTTTGTGGAAACTAAAGAGATAATTCCTGTGTTTATCTAGGGATTCAGAAGAATATATCGGCTGCATCTCGTGCCATGTATTTCACAAGAGTCGACGAAGGAAATTAGGGGCATTCTCCCAGGTGATAGGCTAGCAACTTTACTGTCAGTCAATAAACTTCCTCAAAGTATGGCAAAGAGTTTTCGATCTTCTATATTCTCATGGTAAATCTTTATTCAATTAATTAAATAAATCTCAATATTAAAAAAAAAACTTGTAAATAATCTTTTACGTCTGATCCTGCTATTCTAAGCATGGCAGTAGATCTCTATGCTGCAGTTCTGTTCACCACATTTTTAGGAACATGTCTGTGTGTTTGTAAGAAGTGATGTACCTATTACATACATATATGCAGTTACCGCGCTATAGATCCTGCGTAAGAATCCCGGAAGATGCAATAATTGTTGTTTGATTCCGTAATATAGACGTTTCTGTAATAAAATTATGTATTTATATTTTATATACCGTAATGATATTTTGTACCTGCAGTACAAGAACTTAAGGATCTTAGTGTGAGACTAGGTTAATGATTATATATTTATTTTTATTATAGTTCATCGCTGATAGTTGGTCACTGGAAGACAAGCGCTATCAAAGATAACACTCAGAAATACTCGCTCTACTCGCAATGATGGTACAACTGCCTAAAATAATGAAGATGGATATAAACATTCACGGTGTTATTACAAAAGAGCGCCTAAAGTTAGACTTGATTTTATTTGACAGCAAAACGTATGGCATATCTTCCAAATTCAGGCCACGTTTAGCTTAAACAATATTTAAATTCTTTTGTAATAACACGGTTATTATTCATTCATTTGATTACTAAATCATTACAAAAAGGCATAAAAAAAACACACTTAACCGAAAGTTAAAACAAGTTTAAAAACGTCAGCCACACATATTATTATAAATAGTTTAACTGCATTAGTTGCTTTTAATTCTTGACACATGATCAGTCCTATCATACCTTTATTTCAAGAAGAGCATATTTAGCTCTCTGCACATATTTATTGCAACCAGTTATCAAGCCTAACAAAATATTCATTAATAATTTGTGAATGGGTCATCATCACCACTACATATTATAAAATAAAGTCGCTTGACGCTGTCTGTCCATCCCTATGTATGCTTTGATCTTTCAAACTAGGGAACGAATTTTGATGCGGTTTTTTTAATAGATAGAATGATTCACGAGGAAGGTTTATAATTTATAACTAGGGATCTGCCCCGACCTCGCACGGGAGTAATACACAACAAAGTCGCTTGCCGCTGTTTGTCAGTCCCTATGTATGCTTAGATCTTTCAAACTAGGGAACGGATTTTGATGCGGTTTTTTTAAATAGATAGAGTGATTCACGAGGAAGGATTATAATGTATGAATAGGGACCCGCTCCGGCTTCGCACGGGATTAATGCACTCTCACGCGGGCGAAGCCGTGGGCGGCCGCTAGTAAAAATAATATAATTCCCAGCTTTTACCTACTCTTTTTAACGTAACAAAATAAGATCGTACATTCCTTTCTATGTAGCGACTAGCTCAGCCCACTACTTTGTCTGCGTGTAAACCGTGGAATCATTCGTCCGTATTTTTTCGTTCGCATGGGAGTCCTTACGTATCCTTAGGTATCCGATAACCTACAGAACACACTCTCCAAGTTTCAAGTCTCTATGTGCGTTGATCCGTCAGTCAATCATTTAGGACAAAGCATTTTATATGTATAGATTTATGAATCCATAATTCTAAATCCTGGGCCATACATTCCTTATTACATTAAATTGTTATTAGTATCTCCTTAGATTAGATTTGGGTATCTTCGTATGAAGTAAATTTTCCAAGAAAGTATTCTCTAGGTTACGTTAGTGTTTCATTTTTCCGCAATAACCTTAAAATCGTTCTTCAAATACGGAGTCAATGTAATATAGGGGAGATGATTGTATTTTGTTTTCTTCGGTGCTTCCAGTCCTTGCTTGAGTAAATGCCTAAGATTATATTTTAATTGGTCCATATGTTTGCGAATTTTCGGCAATACTTTTTCTCGCCAGAGATTGCATTTGACACATTCGTTCAGAGATACAAATAGAATAATAATGTAAATTATATGCATAATGTAATATGCCACTGAATACTTCGATTTTTAAACTGATAAAACTTCGTAAGGATTTGTCCTTCTTATATTTTATTTGAACCTATATAATATCTATTCTTTTGCCCATGAAATATTCCCATCGTAGAAATATTTACATTAGTAGTAATATGATTAGAGTTACGCAAGACAATGGTAAAATTCTGCTAGGTTAGTATATGTATATTTTGCTAGCATTTAGTTATACTTGCCCAAGTACATAGCTATCCTAATACTCATACTTTGGGTGCATTTGGTACTTATTTACGTAGGTAAAAACTACACGATAACAGTGTACTTAACTAAAAGTGAGACGTAACAGAAAATTTGGATATAAACCATTGTTTGAAGTAGACGTCAGTGTTTTTTGCTACAATTGCATTTTCAATTCAATCACCCCCGCAATGTATAATGCTCTCGGCGCAAATTGTACCAGAGTGCTTACGCCTCGTGATTATTTTACTTTACATTACTGTTTTCAGTATCATGCAATAAATGGATAAATCATGTATAAGTAGTTTATTTTTTCTATCGTGTTTTTTATATATAGAAGAAAGAATTTATATTAGAATATTGAAAAAAATCATTAGAAAATAGACGAGAGAAATAATGATAGACAAACATATTATTTTAAAATTTTATTTAGAAATAAGTTTGCTTAAAAGTAATATAAAATTAATAATGTTCCGCAAACACAATAGAGTACGAGTACAGTTAAAAGTAGCTAGAACCTAATCTGGAAAAACTATTTATGAAAATTTAGTAAAGGTTTTCGTATGATCCATATAATATGAAACATTTTGAATCTAATTAATTGCCTATTTAAAAGGTAAAATAAAAACAATTACGACAACTTTACGTAGAATAGATATGACGCTCTTATGAAATACTAAGCTTCAAATAACATAATATAATATTTTACAAAACAACTGACTTTATTAATACTTCTCATGCGAATTAAACAGAAAATTATCTAAATTACTCATATAATGTAAATAAAAATTAACCTTACGAGTCACGAAAGTAATTATTAAGATTTAAATTCCGAATCAACACGAACACGTCCATCATGAATGCATCTGATGATGCTCACTTTTAACTCGGCTAAGTATCCTACTCACTGAGCTATGTGCATTCATCTTTTATACATTCTAAAGTTATCGAGAAACTTCGTATTTAGGCCACCAAAATGTGATTTTATTATAAGCGCTTATATTGATCTTGATTTACAACTTATTTACACAAACATATTTTGCGTCATCTGCACTATAATTTCATTGTACTTTTGTTAATTTTCATAGGACATTTATTTTTCGACTGGAACCTTCATATAAGGTTCCGGAGACACAAAAGGACTTTCGTCAACTCTCGACACATCCTGATGTCGGAGTAAGCGCTGAAATCTTTTCTTAATCGAGGTATATTTATCTTTTAACATGTCCCAAAGGCTGTGTGAAACTTTTTTTGTCATCTTTTTATTGTACTCATCTTCCAAGTAAGTGCTTAAGACGATACTTTCGTTTAAAATTAATATTACTAAAATAATAGCGCACAATTTCTGCATGTCGCCAATGAAATTAATCGTTTGATAACTCTGAAGAAAACTGTTCAAATATGGTTTTATCCTAGTTTATTGAGTTTTTATATATTTTATGACTTATACGCCATTTTCTGTAACAATACACAATCTATGGGAGAAAATATCGGAGATCCGCAAGACGAATATTTTTTTAAATCATATAATCTGATATTAATTTTGAACTCCAGTAAGTACCTATTGTAATCAGCCATAAATGGTCACTTACCTCACATCACTTAAGAGACTTACTAATACAAAAAATTAAAAAAATATTTGTAAATTTTATATGTTTTAGATTTAGGTTGTTTTCTGTACTTACCCAACTGAAAACTCATTAAATAAATCTTATCTCAAAATGGTGTAAATTGTTTAATTTGACAGGATATTTTATACTTTTTTTTTTATATCAAAAGCTTAGATGATCAAAAGTATTGATTCAACGAGGGTGTACCTTTACGCGCGGTTTATTAGTAGCACCGTAAACCTTTATCAACCTAACTACCTTAGTGACTCTTAGTTAATTTTATAGTCCTAATAAATAGATACATAGGTAGATCCTGTAATTATCTAAGAATTCTTAACAGAAGCAAGGCTACATCACTAGTTAAAATCGATAGATAATATTTAAAAAAATTATCATGTTTTAAGTTATTCAAATAAGGTAATTGTGTAACTGCTTTTCGAATTCCCATGACACAAGGAACAGATAGTGAAATATTTTTAATTTCAACATGATAACATAAAATTCCTTGTAACATCACATTACTTAATACAGATACTTTTCCGTGTTACTTGCAGTTAAATTTTTTGAAGTGTAGCTAAAACTTGTGTCGCGGCGTTTTAATTCCGCGTTGAAAGTCAAAAACATATGTTGAGCTCTCTAACACTCATATTTAAAAAGAAAGCGAGGTAATTTAGCAAAAAATTACATTCCACACTTAGAATAAAGATTCGCTCCGCTTCGCGAAGACCTATCCTTAATCTAAGATTCCACAGTTATAAATCTTTGATGAATCTTTCACAACTATCAAAATGAACGAATATAGTAGGTAGAAATTATCATTACTAAAAAAATTATATTAGTAATAAGGGATTTATTAAATACTATCTTTCCCGGAATAACGTTGTTTTTATATATAATTTATTTCAATAAGGGTTGGTGGTGGACGGAAGAAAATTAAGTATACTAAATAGTATACCTACCTCTAAAAATTTAGAGGTAGGTTTAAGTACGATTCAGTTAATTATTAACCCAGGCTCAGATCTATTCTCTGATGTAACATGATTATATTTCTGTCCATTTAGAATTTTAGATTCAGGACTTTTCGGATTATACTGGCTGGACGAAGCCAATTAATTACTTGCGCCCTGTCAATCCAATCTACATTACAGATGCTATTTGTTTCAGACGTTTAGCTTCGTTGACACTAGAAATTGCGTAATTTCTAAAACCTACTCCTCATTTATGGCTTAACAAAGAATATAAATAAATATGAAATGTGGAATGGACTTCCTGCCGATGTATTCCCCGAGCACTATAACATTGGTCTCTTCAAAGCTAGAGTGAATAGGCACTTTCTAGGCAAACATGTACCACCTTAGGCCGTATCTTGCTTAACATCAGGCACGATGGCGATCAAATGTTTGCCTAGCTAATTGTAAAAAAATTAGCGAATATCAACCCCACTAACATTGATTGTTAGATAGGATCTTAGATATCAGCAAAATTAATATTTATTTTTACTATTATTCTATGTTGTGGATTGAATTATCTATTGCTTTTAACTTACACATCATAAAATGAGGAATTCGATGTTGTTCGGATGTACAGCATTTGTAAAAGTATCAAATTTTCCATTAAAAAATATGGACAGAACGTAAATTTTGTACGTTCATAAGGCCAAGTTCAATCCCGATTTGTTTAGTCAAGGTCATTAGCGACTCTTCATGCACAGTGCACATTTTATTCGTGTATCTTACCTACTAGCTAATTTCTGCAAATTCGTGTACGTCACCGTAAATTATAACCCAAAGGTAAGCTACACAACGCGTAAAGTTAAACCCCCGTTAAACACGACCTTTGACAATAAAATTTGAAACTTTGAAAAATTAACATCAATTTATTAGTAAAATTAAACTAAGATTCTGGCAACTGTATGTATATGTATATTTTAGATAAATCTACCGTATCATATATCCTGAAAATTAATATTGAACAAATAAAAAATGGTGTAATGGAAATTGAAATCACTAAATCATTCAAAACCTTAGTACACTTCATTTATTATTTATAAGAGATTTTTTCTTAATTCCATTCCATTATTCTATGGTTTTAGTTATTTTACAAGCTATTATTTTAGTGTGTGCTGTTTGTTTTCCTTAAATAAAAATAAATAAATAAATTTCTTTATTAAAGTTTCCAAAAATCTAATAAGTAGAGAATGGAATGTAAAACTAGACTGAATTTTAGATACTTTTATTCTAATTACATTTTAATCCAGACACATTCGCCCTTAGAAAAACACTCATTATTTTATACTATGCACGAGCCATCAGTATTGTCCAAACAAAACAATGTACACATATAATAGTTTATGTTCTGAACATAACAGATGCGAGGGTCGTTGCAACGAATTCACAGAGTATTTATCCAACTAGAGGACGCCCATGGCTTCGTCGCCTTTAGAATTCTCATCCTTTTCCATAAGAATTCCTTGAGAAGTTTTCTTATCGGACGCCTACGTCATGCAAAGAACACACCCTCCAAGTTTCAAGTCTTTAACGGCCAATTTCAATACGAGAATCTCGGATTGTTTTATTTGTAATTTGAAATTTTGTATGAAAGCAATTGTAGATTAAATCTGGGATATGAAAAAATCTCTTAAGATCAGTTATGTATATAAATTGGCTGTAAGGCGATTATCAGAATGCAGGTAGGTAGGCAGAAGGCAGCAGGTTCTGAAATCGTATGCAAATTTCGCAATGGAGCTACCCTTTTTATGCCTACTAGTTGGCGCCACTGTAGCGTAAGGTTTTTAATCTTAGCTGTCAATTTTTCTTCGGATATACAAACATGATACTTTTTAATACCTTAAAAGGCATATAACCGTACGTTAAAAAAATAACAAGCGTGTCGCAGTATCGGTTTATCATCCATCATAAAGACAATGTCTGTTTGGAAATAGTTCCCTTGTCTTTCCTTTGAGATAAACTAAAAAACAAAAAAACCTCTGACTACACCAGTGATTCCGGCGGCGAATTCACGACGGGCTGTAGAGAAACAGACTATATTTTTTCTGAATTCTTCATAAAATTTTATCTTGTGCAGCTGATGATGAGCTATTTCTGGTATTATTAATAATAAGTTAGGTATATAATCATGTTGCATTGTATCGGCTAGGTATAGGATTTACTATCGTAGTTTCTTCTTTAGACTCATTTGGTTGTTATGCAACGAAATATGATTTATCTTCTCTATACTATATATAACTATATTTATATTGTCATCAATTTTCAATATACTTCACGAATTTATCAGGCTTATTTGAGTGATTTATATCTTCATTTCTAAATCGTTAATAAATCAGATATATATTTTCGTATTTTCACTTGGTTTTCATATCCGTATCAATAATTGTATTGGCTTGGTAGGCGGGTAGGTTAATAATATTCCATTGATGCAACTTTTGTCCGATGAAATCTGCAAAATCGTTCAGGAATGTATAGAACTCGTAGCCAATACCATTGTCCGAATTTATACATTCGATTAAGCTAATATTAATTACTATTATTATGAGAATAAAAATATATGAGCTCTGCATTATGCTACGCGAACGTGTATCTACCGGTAAAATGTAACTTGCCATGTTTACGTCGCTCTTAAATAAAGTTAATTTCGTTCAGGTACTTCCAAGAACAATACGTATTTATATTTTGTGACAATTTTGTCGATCCGCGTGTAAATTGTGTTATAAGCGGTTCACATTTAAAAAAATACATTATATCCGCCGGTTGAGAAACCGGGTTGAGATCATAGAAACCGTTGAGGGACGGCATGTCAAAGTTAGTTTATAATAACAATGTGCGTTCCCCTTGAGGGTCCTTCAGTTCAGAGCTTTTTACAAGTTCTCAAACAATTGTAAATTCAACCTTTCTATCTGCCTATCTGCCATATCCATAGTATTATATATATTATATATAAATGACAACTATAAATTGAGGTTCTAGAAACGGTCTTACCGGCCGTAAGAATTACAAAAAAAAATCTCATCTCAAAGTCTAGGAGCTCAGTCATAGGAGTAGGTAACTTAAATAGGCCTCAATATATTTAATTAAATCAAATTTGAATGATAAATTATTATTATGTTTTTTTTTTTCTTTTATGTAACCAACAGAGCGGTGAAATCTTAGCATTCATAATTAATATTTAACTGTGGTTGTAAATATATAATTTATTATCTGAGATCTACAAAAAAATAATTAAGGCAGGTGAGAAAAGTAGGTACTTACTCTCGCTACACCCTAACTCAGTTATAACGTCTTAGAGTTGTAGAAACAACCCTGATTTCACACTTAACAAGTAACCTGTGAACTAATGATGGCTCCAATAGTAAATTTATACATTTAATTAAATACCAACATACCATGTAGAAGAAATAAAAGAGGAGCAGCGGCTAAGTATATTTTCATACAAAAATAGTGTGCCGCTGAGCGGGGATGAAGTATGGGACGAGGGGAGCATCCTAACACTGTATCCCTGCCCATTTACATAAAAACCACCTTGTAGTGACTAGCCAAACTACTTGCATAAGCGTGTGGTTACAGCTACTGCGTTACACACACTGGCCCTGAAGCTCCGCCCCTATCATGACGTCATGGCCTCACGATGGCCACAGGGCTCAGTTCATAGTCCTGCCTCCTCTTTTATGCCTTCTCCATGCAACATACAGACGGCTGTGTTCCCGAAATGAGGTAACCAGAACTCCTGGATCATAAAGGAAATCGTAAAACCACGTGTAGCAAATCGGAGACTGATGTAATTATCATATACTAGTGGACAACCGCGACTTCGTCCGCGTGGACTGCAGAAAAAACAAAATGTCGAAATTATTTGTGATAAAACATTTTCCCGGGATAAAAAGTAGCCTATGTGTTAATCCAGGGTGTCAGCTAACTCCATACCAAATTTTATTAAAATTGATCCAGCCGTTTTTACACGAAAGAGTAACAAACATCCATCCATCTATCTATCCATACTTTCACATTTATAATATTAGTAGGATATTTTTATCAGTGACAAGTTTCTAGCGTATCGGTTATATACATTTATAAGGTATACTGTACAAATCTAATTATAAGGAACCTTGATAAAATTTTCTCATCTCAGAGGCATATTAATGTTATTGTCATAATAAATTCATTGTATACTTACAGCAAGCATAACAAAAACATTGTTGTCAGGTCGGCATCATTTCCGTATATTGAGTATCAAAGCATAAGTGTAGTCAGTTAGTTATAACTATATTCATACGAGGTATAACAGAAGAAATATGCTATGCGAAATGCTAGAAAAATACCCTACACAGAGAACTTATTCATAAAATTAGAGATTTTAAATCAATCGTTTATTTGTGTACACGAAATGTTTCAGGTTTATGAAATGTTTATCTAAACAGGTTACACATGGTGACATACACAATAAAATTTCCTAAGTCATACGTAATTATATCATTACATATAAATAAAATAAATGCCTAAAAGTAACATGAAAATATTATCTATTCATTACATCATCCAAAATTTCGTGTTAATCGATGAATTTGTATGGTGAACTAGTCAGTTCTAAATAATATGACATGAGTAATATGTAGATCATCTTAAATTAGCTGATTATAAAGGCAAAACATTTTAATTTTAAGGAGTGTGATGTATCTAAATATTTATTCTGTTTATTATTTGAACATCACATTATCATAAACAACATTTCTGTTAGGAATCGCATAAAAGATTCCTTTTAGGTTACAACCTGTCTTATATTTTCTTTATAAAATAAAATACAAACTATTTTCAACCACTCCATCATGTTTGCGTCCACTGGTGCTTATAATCCTGGCGACTATCATGTGTCCACGTCCAGAACTGTCTCAATAAGAAATCCTGCACAAAAATTAGCGATTCTTTTATGAAATTATACATTAAACCAGAAAAATCCATCTTCTGTGTCTATGCAAGTCTTTACTGTTACATTTTTTGATAAGTCACTATAAAATTAATATTAATTAAACGTTTTTAGATTCCATAAATACATGCCACACGACACAAATAGTAAAGTTTTACTATGCACATATAGGTTTCACGTAATCAAAATTATTATCTGTTAAGAATTTACTTCAGTCTTCACAGGTATAATATTTTTATTATACATCAAATTGTCAATTTTCCTTCCGAATTTATGAACAAACCGGGGATTGGTGTTGATTGCTTCAAAAGTCTCTTAGATTTATTTATCTCGTACGAGCTAAATGCCTCCAACTTCTGTTTAACTTTGTTTGCAGTTTCTTTAATATAAGCTAAGAATCTATTGAAATTTGATCGACGTTTGCATTCAACTTCACTTTCATTTAACACTATGATTATTATAATTAAAAAGCAGAATTTCCGCATAGTATCTAGTTACGCAACACGTTGTAGTGTGAGCCCGTTGCCAATGAAATGTAGAATTACTTCAATCTCATTATTATAAAGATGGCTTAGATTTTATGTCAGACTAATATGTATTTATATGGAATGTTAATGGAGTTCCGCACGCAATTCTACCGTGTGATTATCCTGTCATACGCATAGCGAAATCACGCAAAACTACCTATCAACATGAGGGACGTACGTAAGGATAGAATATGAGGGAAAACACCTGTCCAGAAATAAATGCATTTGATTTTATTTGAAAACAATTTATACTCATTTTATTTTAAGTAAAGGTTTGTTTTAACTATGGGTAAGTGCAAATAATTTTATTAACTATGCAAACTTTTTGGATAGTGTTTTTCTTATATTAAAAAAGCACGTTACTACTATTTAACTTGATTTGTTAAATTCCCCCACGGGTCCGAGAGATAATCTAATAGATTCACCCATGAATGACTTTTTTAGCTTTTTACGCTTACTAACAAAATGTTCATACAGAAATGAAGTAGGTAGAGGTAGTAGACTGATTTTAAATTTAAAGACGCAAGTCAGAAATATCACATCATAAAGTCAGACTTTATAGAACCCACTAACTAGCTTTTTCCAGATGACGACATAACTATTTATTGTTATGGCTTCCTTACTCACTTTAATATTAAACTAACACGACTGTGCGACCATGTTTATATTATTCAATGCAAACCGTGATATTTCTTGTAAACTTATTTCACTTGCAACAGGTATTCAAGAGCAAAACGCTTTAAACAGTATGTAGTCCAATATTATGTGTTGAATATGTTCATGTATTCGTGGAAATAAACAGGGAAATTTCATTACATTTCAATCTGTTGCATTGCAAGCATTGCACATTGTTTTAGTGTGCAAACTATTTCAATTATAACTCCTAATATCTACAAACTAATGTGTATTGCATATTCATTTACTTCAATTATTTATTTTGTAAAATTATAATTAATTATACAGTATAACAATATAATATAACGTTTATGTAGATTGGTACCTTTTTATTTTATTAGATATATAAACTCTACTTATATTTCTAAAATATAGCGAGGTAACGCGGCCATCAATCTGGATACGCTGCCATCGGTGTGGGTTTTGCAGGACTTCTTTTATTTGTAGCTTTAGTCAATTTTATTTAAACTTAATTCTTTGTATTTTATTTTGTGTATAAACATTGAGGTGGTTAAAGGGTTTCATGGGCATCTCAAGAAATTTTCATAATGTCAAGCTCTTATATAACGTCCTGGGTAGCGTCTAATACTTACGCAAGGATACCGTAAAAATGTTATTATGTTTATTATTTCATAGACCGTAGTAGGTATTCCAACTTGTATTGACTGACACGAAGCCGACACGTAAGTAATTTTTACACAACTACGTTCACAGTCAAACTTTATCAGGGGGCTGCCTTTATTTCCATTGAAATGCTTCACTACTATTCTTTTCAAAATTAAAATAAAGGTCCAGTAAAACAATGTGGTCCGACTAATGTTCTCGGGTTGGAATAAATGCAAATCTGTTTTGCAAATTATTCCTTTGCTTTTTTATATTTTTCCTTTTATTGTCTGCGGAGTACCATTGGGTATCTTTCTTTGTCTTCCCGATAAACAAAAGGAACTCGTTTAAATGCCTTATTTGCGTAGGAAATTAAAATATTCTTTATAAAGCCAATTTAGAAATTACTGTGAGATTAATACGAACAATTAAGAAATAACACGGAAGTAAATAATGTAGAAAACATAAATGCATATACGCACGGCTGTGTTCTCAAATTAGGATAGCTACTGAACTGCAGGATCACGAAGGAGATCTTATAGCCTTGTTAAGCATAACTAGGGCTAGATTAAAAAATAAGTGACAGGCTGCTAGCAATAGCCTAAGGGAACGTTTCGTTCCTTAGTATACATTAAATAAGATGTAGCTTGTGTATTCTTATTTTATGAACGAATAAGTTTATGAACGTCGCATCATTATAGGCAAAAATAAATAGATAATTTTGTGAAAACTTTACGGTGTACAATACAGCCTCGAGCACACCGGATGCATATGCGTACACGTAAGCGTAGACGTACACGTACCTCTGAGTTATAATGTATGGAACTGTATAGGCACGGGCAGACTGCATGCGTATGCGTAGACGTAAGCATAGACGTCAAGCGGTGAACTCAGAGGGACGTGTACGTCTACGCTTACGTGCACGCATACGCATCCGGTGTGCTCCAGAATCAGGGTGATTTTTGGTCGTCAACGTTCCCGAAAACTACGGAATTTCCTCATCATCACGATCATTTTTCTCCATGGAAGCATACCTGGGAAGTGTCTGGTTTCCAAAATATTAGGGCCCAAAGTTGAGTAAATAGACTGCGTTTTTCTGCATAAATGCACATTGATGCGTGTAGCAAGATTTATTTACGACAAAATAATTAATATATATCTATTAAAAAACTAGCATAAACACTGGACACTATAAATTTCGCCCGATTAAGTAATGATTTTTTTTTTAATTATCATCGTTTCTCAACATGTTTTTAGCATAAACTTACTTTATTTGATGTAGAGAGTACGGACCCTTCGTTAAGGGTGGCAACAAACAAACATCCTGTATAAGATAATGTAGATTGATATTATTGTACAGATACTCGTAAACAGAAAACATATTAAAAACCAGCCAAGTGTGAGTTAGAATCGCGCATCGAGGGTTCCGCACAAACTTGCACTGTTAATACTGTGAAAGCATCCAACAATAATGTTAGAACAATAGCTCTAACTAAAAGACAAACTAGGTTAAAGGACACACTTCTGTTTGTCGTTCGATCTGGTAGACACAGGAATAGCACCAACCGCAAATAATAGGGAATACGGAGAAATTGTAGCTTTCCTTATGCTGAGAGATAGTATTTTACCTAATTATGTCTCTAGGCAGTAATAACTAAGATGCCCTATTCTCTTTTAGCCTATAGCATCCTATAGCTTTTCATTAAAACGAACTTTAATTATTTTTTAATAGCATAGTTTTATTTTTAACCGACTTCAAAAAAGAGAGGTTATCAATTAGTCTGTATGTTTTTCTTTTATGTGTGTTACCTCAGAACTCCGTCATTTATGAACCGATTTCAATTTTTTTAATAGTTTGTCATGGTATGCTTCCAAGTTGGTCCCATATTCACCATGTCAGGATCTGATGATGGGATCTTGGAGAAATCGAGGGCAATCCTCAAATATTGTAGGCACATGTAGTCTGTTTTTATACTTTTACTGAGCGTTTTGATCACCTACATATAAAACATAACATCTGATGATGAATCTCTAAGGAATCTAGGGATATCCTCAAATATAAAAGGCACGAGTAGTCCGTTTTTAGATCTTTACAGAGAATTTTGGTCAGCTACACATAATATAAAGGAAACGAGGGTCTGATGATGGTGCCGCCGAAAAACAGATAGTGGAACTTTTTAGTAACAAAATCCCCCTATGGCAGGGGGAGGCCTACATCCAGTAGTGGACTGCAATAGGCTTACGAAGATGAAGATAATTGTGTTAAGTGGTGAAATTATATGTTGCGTTAAGCCGTGTCCGAAGTAAGATGGTTATAAAGGAAGAGGTAGACATGAGAATAACGAGATGACGGATAGTAGGGATGAATGAAAGAAGAGTACCTACATATTCCACCGACCCCAAATGATTCGGAACAGGGCAGGAAGAAGGAGTGTAATTATATGTTGCTTATGTTGTCAGACGTAAAGTTTCGTAGTCGGTTTTTCGTTTTAACAAAAATATTTTATTTTACTTTTAGTTTGAATGAAAGAGATGAATGTATTATACAAATATTATAATACATATATTATAGCTTTAAGTTTTCAAGGAAAACATTATTGAATTCATTTTTGTGAATCAGACTTGAGCCTAAAACCAAATTCAGATGCGCATTACTCGTATTATAACCGCGCATTTCTTCAGTATACTGCAATAATATACTGGACGTAGGCCTCCCCCAAGGCACGCCACAAAGCTACAGCTTCCGTAGGGGGGCTTTTGCGCATATAATAACTACTACGAAATTAGTTGCCTTACTAAAGGCATAAGATAATGATAAGCACAATTTATTCGCAACATACAATAAATAAATTTATGTATAACTTATATCTATATTGGTAACTTATGGTGCTACTAAAAATCTGCGTGTAAAGTTATTCCCTAGCAATAAATGATTTTTGACAGCTAAATATATGGATTATCTATTTAATTAAACTGAGTACAAGTATAGCTTATACCTATTAGTAGGGCCCATTCTGTTCTTATTACCATAAGTTATAGTAAGTTTATAGCCTAAAAGTAGCGAACGATAATAATTATCCATGACCAAAAAACCTATGGCACAATGACATCTACAGTGGATTATATCAAATGAAGTACTGTGTGATTTGCTAGTAGGAGAATACATTAAATCGTTGTGACTAAGTATTCTCTAATAGCTTATATTTCTCCTTCATACTCGTAGCAAGTCTATTTTATTCATAACAATTTGTACCTTACTATTATGAAAAACTTCTCATATTAATTACTCAGCCATAATAGTCACTAGACTAATAACAATCACTATTTATAATAGATAATATTCATAACATCTAACCGTTATGAAAACAAAGTAAGAATGTTGACCTAGATGTAGATACATCTTTACAAATTCATTTCATGGCGTTCATTTTTTCATAACATCTCAGGATGTATAAATGGTGTGCATCCAAAAGTGTTTTCATTACACTTTTCTGCTAGCACCATTATCATGTTGGTAGTATATAAAGAGGTATTTTTAATGATTTTATCATTTGCTAAATTACATGACTCAAATGCGCAAAAATACGGTATTGGTTCTGGAGTGGCAGGTCTTGTAGAAGAAAGGTTATCAAAATCTATAGCAGATATAAAAGAAATTATGTTTAAACTCTTTATAGCTAATCCACCTCAAATTGGCCATATGCGTGAAAAGAAAAATGCATGGTTAGAGGCCATTGCTAATGCAACAGGTCAAGAAGCACAAATCAATTTAACTGATATAAGGAAGTCAAGAAGACATACATTGCCGAGGGATTTGTATAAAGATGTACAGCTCATACATGTTGATGGACATAAAACTGAAACTCATAAAATTGAAACATCCGATGGGTATACTCTCACAGTGCATAGAATTTTTCCACGATACAATACGAATAAACAGAATAGCGTCGCCATGCTTCACCATGGCTTTTTGGGCTGCTCCTTCGACTGGATTCATCTTGGTCCAGGAAACTCATTACCCTATCTTTTATCGAACAAAGGATACGATGTCTGGCTATTAAATGCTAGAGGTAATCGATATTCCAGAACTCACAACTCCTACGATGAGTCTTCATCGCAATTTTGGGATTTTACTTTTAATGAAATAGGAACACATGATTTACCAGCAGTAATACAGTATATAAAGGATTTGTCTCATACTGAACCCAAAATCGATTACATTGGATACTCAATGGGAGCAACAGCTTTATTAGCACTCTTGTCGGCACGTCCACAGTTTAACAGTATGTTCAGATCGGCAGTGTTACTCGCTCCGCTGTCTTTTATGGGACATGCTAAAGGACCACTAAGATATCTTTCAGAATTTTATTTTACAAAGAAAAATACAACTTACACATTCTTTGGTGACACGGACTTTAGATCATCGGAGACATTCCCACCGAAAATCGTAAAAGACTTTTGCAAAGGTGAAAAATATCTTTGCAAGAACCCCTTATTACTAATAGCAAATGGAGGCAAAATGTTTGCAAGAAAAAATATCACAGAGCGAGTAATGAGATACACACCAGCAGGAGCATCGAGTAAAACTCTCCTTCATTACTTACAACTAATTAAAAGTGGTAAGTTTGAAACGTTCAATACGGGTTCCGTGAAGAATGTAGAAAAATATGGTCACCCGTTCACGAAGAAGTACCGACTGGATAATATTAGATTACCAATGTTTGTGTTTAGTTCTAGAGACGATTGGCTATCGACAGTTCCGGACACTTGTAACTTGTTGGATCAACTGCCTTATCAAGTTATGCATCACATCGTGCAAAGAGAAGACTTCACACATACTGACTTTGTCTGGGGAGCGGATGCTCCTAAGTTAATTTATCATCAACTTTTGGATATCCTTGAAAATGTGTCGCCTAAACTAAGATTGGAAGATTATAAGGCTAAGTTTCGAAAAGTTCTGTAACATGTCATATTATGAATTGTTAAAATTTTAAAAGATCACTTATATTTTATTGTACATAAGTACCTTATAATGTAAGTAGCATTTAATGATATTCTATTCTAGAACTGTAAATAATATCGCTTAAAATAGTTATTATAGAGCACGTGCGATCAATATAGATTAGCCTTTTTATGGAGTGGTACCTACGTTAGAATGTATTTATCATAAATCTTTCCCAGTTGGTGATTATTACATTTTAAATATAATCCAGGTATGTAACAAAGCCTGAGAAAATAATAATCTGGCCTTCCGTGAGAGGTGGTTGGCCGAATTAAATCTATCCTACCTATCAGTTTCGGGAAAACTTTTATACAATTATTAGAATAACTGACAATATACATAACAAGAACTATTACGAGTACCTATACAATATTTTGGAGTTAATTGACTGAACGAATGATATATTTTTTGGGACATTAACAACTGTATACAAAATATTTAAAACATTTCTACTAAGTGGTGCTTCATTATTTATTATAGTTTCTTATGATTTATTCATTAGTACTTAAAGTGAAATACATTCAGGCACGTTTACCAAGCAAGCAATTGAACATAAAAAGTTAAGGACAGAAATAAGCGAAATTCTATGAAAATAACTTACTATACAAAATCACATATTTAGGAAGTCTCAATACCATTTTGAAAAATAAACACATGATTTCGAGCCTCAAATTTTTAAAATAAATTGTCTGTAGCGTGCTATTTTCATAGCTTTTCACTTTACTTACCCCTTTTGAGACATTCTGAGTTGGACAGGTCTATCCTTAGTCGATTTTAATAAGGACTAAATTCTGGCACAATTTAGGCAACACCTTTACTTGAGCTGTTTAATTTGTTTTAGTTGATACATTCGATCCAATAACGTGGACAACTGAACATGCCCTGCTGATTTCCCGCGCGGCCTATTTGGCCTGACCACAACTTGTCACACAAGAACCAATCACATTCATTTTATCCTAACCCACTTTTTCTGGACAAAAAGTTTTTAAATAGTACATTTTAAAATTATCAGTGTGTTTTCCTCCCGGAGATACTCCAGATGCTAGTACATAGCATGATATTTTCTTTGACATATTTTCTAATATTTCTCAAAATTTAATGATCGATGATATTTATTTATTATTCTTTATACATCACAAAATTTAAAATTAGGTACAACTTCCCACAAAAAAATATGGAGTTAAGTGTACTCAGTATTAATCTTTTCGTAACCAAAATTTTCTTTTTCATCATTTTCACTTGAGAATTATATCACTTTTCGCACCTATGTACGTAATATATTTAATTGAAAACTCTCTTTATCACGTCACTGTTTATCGTGATCAGATATCAAGTGACGTATTTTTATGGGCCTTTAGTAGCAAGGGTCGCGTATTTTTCAACCCCATAGAATCCCATAGGAACTACCCTTATAAAGACTACCATAACTTAAGTCGCGTTGATCAGGTACTCTCTAGTTTAAATATATTTTCTTTACTTTTACTGTTCTGGTGGATTATGAAAATAAATCGGAAGAGTATGAATAAAATTATAATACTCGTAAGTATGTGCAACTGAAAAATGTATTAATTAATAAATAAATTATTGTGAAAGCGTTTACCGTTTTATGTCTGTGTTATGACATGCTTAAAATAAGCACGAACTATTTTATTATATTTAGTTTCTCTACCTTATAAATTAATCGTCAAGTGAGCAAATGAGTAGTTATCCTACTTCCTACTAATCCTACTAATATTATAAAGGTGAATGTTTGTAAGTATGGATGCGTGGATGGATGAATAGATAGATGGATGGATGGATGGAAGTTTGTTACTCTTTCACGTAAAACGGCTGGAGCGATTTTAATAAACTTTGGTATGGAGTTAGCATTTATCCCGGATAATTTCGACATTTTGTTTTTCTGCAGACCACGCGGACGAAGTCGCAGGCATCCACTAGTTTACAATATCTTTTTTATTTACTTTTTAAGATTAGGTATATTCACACCTATATTACTTTACCATTGCAAATCCCAAAATACCTTGTGCAAACACGCTCAGCGCTAATTTAACTCAGCTGCAACAGTCACTTTTATTGCAAAATAAAACATTAACTATTCCGGGCCAAGGGTGGCTCGGGTTGGGGTGCAAAACATACCCCATGTTAAATATTTCTATGATCATTGATATTATTTTGATATTGGGTGAATATTGAATTGAATAACCACTGACGATTATGTATTGTTCACGTTACTGACCCGTTTTAAGGTGAGCACAACTATAATTTTTCGTCGATATTTCTGTTTATCTTATTAAATGCTGCTCTGATTGTAATGCTGTTTATTTTTTTGCTATTACAATTGAGATTATTGTGCGTTTTCTTTGAGCATACCTGTATAGGTATGTCACCGGAAGATAATAATCTCTGCAAGTTGATAAAATTTATTTTCGCACATTTTCGCAAATTTAAAATGATATAATTTATCTCTCATTTAGAATCCTACGAAAGTTTATAAATTTCCTAGAAAACGTATACATTAATTTCCTATAAAATTATGAGTTTGCGGATCTTGTTATCTTCCGGTGACATGTAGGTACACTCATCTATCTTGCATTCGCTTTTTAATGATAGTGAAATAATTAAGCTTATTCTTGTTGCTAGCTTGTGTTTCCTCATGATCGTTTGTTTTAGGCAGACGACAGAACAAAAGCAAGCTATTGGTACCTATCTTTTTTGAAAACCTATCAAGGTATGTCACAAGAAAATACCAATATTATTTATGTAAACATAATTCACAATAAAAACAACAATGTTTACTTGTACCTTATGGAAAGCAATAATTTATTACACAAACGCAAACCCCTCGCAAAATTTTATTGCGCCCAGCTGTAACTAATAATATTCGTATCAGAAAACAAAATTACACAGAGGATTAAAGCGGCCGCCGATGGATCAATAGCACATATTTCGTGACACTATTGTACCCCTAGAAATGGATTTAACTACACTTTAGTATTCAAAACAGGCTATAAATTTAAAAGGCTCAGCCCCATGGGTATAGTTGGGCGCGTTTTCATCTGTACATTATTATTTGCCCCCACATTAGATGAATGGTCGTACCCACGTGTTAGTTTTTTTGAGTGCAAGTGCTCATTCCATTTGTGAAAATAAGTGCAATAATAATTGCGGTGATGCAGTTCTGTTGTTTTAAGTTTCAAGGACGTGGTGCCTAATCAAATAATGTACTTTATGATTTCGTATTGTATTTTAGAAATACTGAATGCACTGGTAGATTATTTATATCCGATTGTACTGCGGTGGATATTTTATGGAACACACTTAGATGTAATATTTATGCATTGAATATATATTGCGCAAGTAGTAAACAAGATTGTAGCAAATTGTTGCGACAGGAGCTATTATTTTTTATGTTAAAAAATGTCTACGTAATAGTATTCTGTTTCTATCAAGGCGAAATTAAGAGTTGATAAACTCATATTCCTATCTTGTCTTTTTTCAATATGTTAGAGAGAAACAAACATATTTTTCTAGGTGTTTATTCAAATATGCCAGTGTACCTAAAAAGTTACCATGTTACCATTTTCGTCACATCCGAGACACGGTCTCTGGCTCCAACTCAACCCTATTGCGATGTCAAGATATCGTAGGTAGGGCTAGGCCTCCTAGGCCTTGTTTGACAGCGACAGGTTGTGATTTAATTTAGTCGCTCACATTTCTTTCAAAGTATGACGTTTTTGAAATGTATATCATTCATCTGAGGTTTCTATGGTATTTATGGGTTGAAATCTTAGCGTCATGTCACCGCAAAAATGTTTTTTTTTCAATGGCGTAAGTTTAAATATAAATTTTGCAATCAGCGAATTTGATCTCCATGTTTAGTAAGTACTAGTAGACTCCGTCCGCGTGGACTACAGAAAAAACAAAATGTCGAAATTATCCGGGATAAAAACATTTTCCCGTCCACATAAATAGTAGCCTATATGTTAAGTGGGACCTGTCATAATATATTCCTGAAAACTGCATCTAAATCGCTTCAGCCGTTTCTGAGATTGGCGTGCACAAACGCACAGACAAACAGACAAAAATTCCAAATCATTCTTTTGGGTACGATTGCGTTGATAAAGGTCTCCTGTCATATTTTTTCTCATATATATTCCATGTACAGACAGCGATCCGTTACATTTTTATTATATGTATAGATATAAATATCTAGCAATTGGCATATAACCTATAATAACTTTCAACATTTGCACAATATTGTTATTATTACTGCACCGGCCAAAGAAACCTATTAAAATTGTTAATTAATTCAAAATGCAATACGTTTTAGGGACGGAAATTAGGAATCACCCTCACGCATAGCAAGTGGCGCGTTTACTTCCAGATAATGTTCACACTTCGGTACCCCTCTTTTAACTACCAGCGGTTGAATAAAGTTACCATTAATATTCATATACCTACTTTAATTATTGGGCCATTAATTTTAATGAGATTTTTTTATGAAAAATATTTATCACTAAAATAGCAAACTGAAATACAACAGGTAGTTTTCATTTTAAGGGGTAGATAACATTTTTAAAAAGTGAGATCTGAATTTTAAAAGCATAGGTTCTCATTAAACTACTAATCTGTTTTTCATTGTAATCCAAAATTAGGTTTTCCTTCCTTGGATTTTATATAGTTCTTCTGATACTCAAACTTTTTTATTTACCTACCTATAGATCCAAACTTAGAGTGGCTCGGCGTGGGTCCATTACGGTTAAATCGTGCGTGAGCCATCGATCCCATCACTACATCGAATTCCGCTCCGACATTTCCTTATTTGAAAGACGAGGACAAGCGAAAAACACCTTTCGCTAGAACAAATTGTTTTGGTATTTACAACTAACTATCGATCTTGATAATAATACTCAACATACTTAAAGATATTGTCTAAGGAATGTGCTAATTCGTTACACGATAGTGTATACTTTGCTCGATAAAATATTATCTCAAAAAAAGCTCAATGTAAAATCTAAAACAAATAGTTTGATAATAAAATGTCTGACTTTCCAAACCATTTTTATATAGTAATATCCCTTTTTAATTACTATAGGGAACCTGCTAAAATTTAGGTTTCACTTCATTCATAAAATTAGTAAATTATCAAAAAAACTAAATTCTAGAAAAATTTCCGACTTCCCATGCTCGTTTGGTAACTTTAGTACTGGCCCAAGAACATACTTACTCTCTAATAGTACTGCGCATGGCGCTTTAGGTGACGGACCTGTCTAATTTTTTATGAAAAATCATCGAAGTTTTTGATAAATACAAAGCAAAATATAATAAATAAACCATATTAAATAAATATAAGTGATATGAAGGTAATTTATTCATTTCTGGTCACGTTTATTATACAGAAATAGGTTAAATATTTTTATAATATTAATTTTAAAGTTGAGAGAAAAAAATATATATTTGAGGCCACAGAGTAGAAATTGAACACATTATCACAATCAGTATCTACTTAGATGATTGATGAAAGTAAACTATACCAAGTGAACTGAGGATGAGTGTAAACAGTGTAGCCTGATTTACGACAGTGTTTTTTTTTAAATATTATTGTGTTTGCTTGAGGGTCTAGATGAAGGGAAAAATAGCTAAAAAAATCACAATGATTTTTAATTTCGTTGGAAATAATATTATACAATAGTAAAATACGAACAGCCAACCTATAAAAAAAAACTAATAGTAATGTGAACATTCGGTTAAAAAAGATTGGTATCAAAATTGAAACTCTAGGTTATTAAGGGTTAAACAAAACGAGAACTTGTATTTACTTGTATATCACTTGTTTCACTAAAGTAAAAATAGTAGTGCGAGACTAATTTGACAGTTCATTTTGCACAAGAAGTAAAAACCATAGTTCGAGAGACTAGTTTGACAGTTCATTTTGCACAAGTGTTGTTGTCAGGCTTATAATGTTCATATCAGTATTAAAAAAATACAGATTTGGTATTATAACCTATAATATAATATTTTTTACATATTTATTTTTTAATTATAATAATCAAATTATTCTTTATTAATTTACAGTGCGTTGATCTACGACAAATTCATGGCATGACCATAAGAAATTTACCATTAGAAAATATTAATGAAGGTATAGCTGTGGGATACTACTATAGCTATATCTATAATATAAAAATAATGTGTTGGCAAGCGCGAATCTCGAGAACGGCTAAACCGATTTCGCTAATTCTTTTTTTAGCGTATTTCTTGAAGTACAGGGATGGTTCTAATGGAGAGAATTTTTTTTTAAAATACCTGAACATGTCTAAAATATTCCTTTTCTACATTCCCATACAAACAATTTGTTCGAGATTTGAAAGTCCGGGAAGGCAAAACAATTGAGTGACGTTAGTTCAAAGGCGTGAGACAGGACAACGTCTGTCAGATCCGCTAGTAAAAAAATAAAAATATTATGGAAAAAATATATGAATTCATTTATTGAGAGTTTATTGTATTAAATTGAAATCCGCACTGAAATTAAAATCCGCTTAAATAACATGCTCAATGCATTTTAAAATCAGACACGATTCAAAAGGTATCACATTTTTTAGAAAGCCTGCCTACATGATGTCCCACTGCCGGGCAAAGGCGGTCCCGATTTGGGGGACCTGTAGAAAAATATTAGTGAATTTTCCTTACTCAAAAATCTTGCCTATATTATGCTCGAAAATACGCATACATACGAATAGTTTACATACCTATTTTCTCGATGACTGTCCATTATATAATTATTTGGGAATGTAAGTTATGATAGTATATCTAATATTTGGAGAATGAAATATTTTGAAAATATAATATTATACTCGCTCATAAGCCTATCAAAACTCCCATTCTTCTACTGATATGGTAATGTGGAATTACTGATTTTTGTATGCTGTGGCCTTTCGTACTATCCATAGAGAGTAAGTATATTCTTTGCATTAAATTCACGCATGTGCAGTCGCTGAATTGCTAGTTACTTTCACCTTTTTTCTGATTAATTTATAAATGATAGGTTTTACGTGATTATTTATCAGACAAGGTTATCTGGATTATAAGAAATCTTGTACGTAGACGTGACCCATAATCCCTACTAAAGAATGCAAATCATACCTCCAATTTTAGTTAGTTACTCTATTAAGGCCTACGTGGTAAATGTTAGTTGGTGAGCCTGCCACCGGTTTTCGGGCACAAATACAAAAATGTAAGAATTGTATGTAATGAATCTAATGGCATATTTTCCCGAGCAATTCTAAACAGGGGGTGATCGCGCACAATTTTGTGCTGAAACGCAATCGAACCGTTGTAATAATGCGAGTAGTATTCTGCACCTTACACACAGGTCCTTAACCCTCTATTGCATACAAAACCATTTTTTCAACCCTAATTTTAGGCAAATGATGTTGCGGGTGACCAATGAAGAGGTGGCATTAAGATTTCGACAAGTTTTTCACGAGTGGTCGGTGCTATCAGACACCTCTAAAACGAATCAGAGAACTTTATTATGTAATAAAATTTTATATGGCCATACTCTAGCAACATTGTGTTCGAATTGGTTCGATTCCACGTTTACCTACCATAAATCAGTCAATACTTTCTGGTGAATACACTTCAAGTTCTGTGCTAATGCGAAGCTTCTTCTTTCGTGTGTAATTTAGGGACTTTTTCTGGCAATGAGCTGGCAACTTGTCACTGATAACTGCCCCCCGCTATGATGAAGGTTGCTAAAGGATATCTTTTCTGCAGTTCTGGCTACATCAATTTTGCAAACAATCATGAGCAATAAGATCTACCTATACTGTATAAGTTAGAGTCTTGACGCTTGACTAAAAAGCTTCAAAGTCCAACAACAATATTGTATACATCTTAATACTCATGACTGTATGTATATGTATGATTAATTGATTACACTTCACTGAACAAAACGCACAAGCAAAATTATAAGCGACCATCAAAAGTCTCATACCTACTACAGCTGCTTCTCTCCCCGGGCATACTATACAAGTCAATAGAGGGCCAAGAAGGTCTTGGTTTTTTGTAGGCGATGGGCTGACCACCTGTCACTACTAACCGAACTTGTACATCTCAACTATTATACCCTTAAAATTGGTCAGAAGTGGCACCATAATGGTCCTATCGGCCCTTGGTGCTCTGCCTACCCCGTAAGGGATAAAGGCGTGATTATATGTATATGCATGTAAAAGTCTCAATAAATACCGTATGTGGGTTTCTTAAGCTTTGTAGATGTTTCGTAACTTTAATGTACCATGTTTACGGTGAAATTTTTAATATATTAGAAAAGTTGAGCGGCACGGGTCCGAGCCTTGGGCAGACTTTCAAATTTGTTGTGCTTCACCCCATTCTATTTTTATTTTAATAGGATTAGGTGGTTTAATGTGCGAAAGGAGATAAACAGTTGAGGCTTAAGACTTCTGGAAGAACAATCATTAGCATAAGGTTGGTAGTTCATTGGAGGTGGAGCTTTTTTAGATAAAACTTATTCCGGTTTTTAATTTGGTAGGCGGATAGTTTTTATTTAGGAAGTTAAAGTTAATTAAAGTTGCTATAATTTAATAAGTAGGTGCAGTTCAAAAGTTGTAACAAAATATGTCTTCTCGTACAAGAATAAAATAGTGCAACTGTTTTTATCGTTTGTAAGTAGTAGTAATTTTTTGTACAATGTTTTCAACTGTAACATATAAAATTTTCCTATTCCTAACATTCTTAAAAATGTATTTAAAGCGGCATAGAAAGCAGGCTAAACAGAGAAAAAATTAGTTTTTAAACTTTGAACTTTCTTGTTTTTCTAAATCCTAAATTAGGTATGCAAAATTATGTTCATATACTCGTAAGTTGTTACATGTGAATTTATAGTATGTATGACGAAAAGTATTATGTAATATTATACGCTCTCAGATTTAACATACCAACTTTTCAACGAGCACACATTATGAGAGTCATTTCACGAGTTGCAGAAATGGTCTATTTAAATATGTTTTCTAGATAGCCTATTGCCTGTCACTGCTGGACGGTGGACTTTGCCAACCTATACAGCTTTTGAAACTTCCCAATGGGCCAATTCTCGAAAAGTCTCTAGCTGGAACGAAGCCGAAACGGAACCGTTGTAGACGCTCAGAACAAAGCAATAATTAGTTTAAGGTACGAGACAGATATTTTTTATTCTCTCATACTCGCAACCGATGCGTGCTAAAATATATGTCATTGCTCAAGCGGTAAATATATATTGCTTTGCACTGCGTTTCGTTAACGGTTCGTTAGTGTTTGCGTTTCGGCTCAAAAATTTTCAAGAATTGCCCACACATCATCCCTTCATCTCCGTCTTGGTCTTTCCCAATGCCAGTTTCGATCTCTTATTTCATCTTTACCCGCCCAACTATCTGGATGCATTTTAACTGAAATAAGTTATTTAGTTAAAAATGACGAATGAGTGACCATGATACTTTGACACCCTTAAAGTTAATTTAGGGATGAAGTGCATTAGGCTATTTATTAAAATAAAATGCATTTTAATTATATTAAAATAGATGTTGTCCACGATTTCAACAGACTAGCCTGGACTACAAAATATAGCCTATGTCCTTCTACAAATTCCTGTATTGTAAGTATGCAAAATTTCAAGGAGAATAATTGTTGCATAAAATCAAGTGTGTGTGTGTGAAGGGGTAACAAACGAACAAACTTACTTTCGCATTTAGGTACGATATTCGTTGGGACTAATTTCTCTCTAAAATGGCTGAATTACGACTACAAGGCGACTACTACTTATTTTCAAATAACGTAGGAGGAGTATTATGTAAAATAAATAATGGCTTTAAAACGAGACAAAGGAGTGAACGTGAACTGTCACATCTGTCGAATATTTTTCGACTATTCAATAAAATTCTCTGAACCAATACACTTGTTCAGTGTTATATTCTTATTTTTATTGAACATAAAAAAACACAGTGAATAAATATATTACAAAAGAAAGGTTTGCTTGCTCTATGATATTTTTCACCAGCCAACAATATATATCGAGATTATTTATTCTGATTTTTTTTTACATTTTGTAAAGCCTAGCTATATTAACATTGATAGAGCTTGCATTTATCTATCGATCCGTACTAAGTATATTTAGAAAGTGCAAAAATCTCTTCATAATACAAAGCTCAATATTATTCACATAAAGGTCGTTTTGCCACTAGACGACACGACTACGACATTTTGTCATCTAGTACAGTTGTATGGGAGGCCGTATAATTGTGGTCATGTCGCCAAGTGGAAAAACGATCCATAATATGCAATACGTTTTTGCTTCCAAAAATAGCCGTAGTGTGGAAATTTCCACTCCAAAAATTTTACAGTATTAAAACCATCAGCAAAATACAAAGCATTGATTTCGTTTCCGTAAAAAAAATTGATGTTCAGCGAGTAGATCTTGTTTGCGTCTGGATGAATGCATTGTCTATGCCCTATATTTTTCCTTTTCTCTGTCGGACGAGTCGGAACGGCGCGCAAAAAATGAAGATAATGAAAGCTTGGAGGCATTTTGTAGATATTCAGTTTTTTTTTGTTTTTAGGGTTCTGTTTACCTATATGTCCGGTTATATCTCGGCACCGCTATCCTAGGAAAGTATAGTGATTTTTTTCATTGGTATGTGGATAGTTAACAGTTTTCGAAATATTTTCAAAAAATTATAATATGTCCGAAGTCCGAATAGTACGAAAAGTATAGTGTCAATTAGATCCCGGGCATTGATCTTTTCATTGCTTTTTGAATGACTTACAATCGGTGGACTAATCCCACCGTCAGATTCTATGTCTCGGTCCCGTAGATCACGACTGGCAGGACGCGCTGATCGAACTCCTTGATCTTGAGGCTTTGCAGTAAAGAAAGATATAATGTAACGCAACTTCTCAAATGCTGCCCAAACTGCACTATTCTGGTTATTCACCCTCAAAGTTATCTTTATCTAACTCCAACATTTGCCCATTTCAAACATGTGGACAACTTTGAGATCTGCAATTTGGATTTGGACCGGCTTAAGTATGATTTTTAGGTATTTATCAACTGTATTTTTTAGTTTGCTTCTTGTGTATGTTAACCTTACATTATGCCTTTGCCTATGGAAACTTTGTAACTAAAACCATATATGTAGTTAGTATACCTTCGCGTTCAAACATGTTTTAAAGTACTTATCTAACATCAAATTTAATTTCAATAACAGAGTGTTTTGACGTATTTAAAAATATACCTATACGAGTATGATGAAAATATAATTTACCATACCGAGTAATCCAAGTGAGTATTTGCGTCAGTCAAATCGTCGACCATAAATCAACTGGTAAATCTTTGCCATTATGGATTTTGAAAAAAATATTCCACCGGTTCGCAAGATACAATGGGATGAGGTTAAAAGCAAGTTAAATAATAATATTTTGATTATGTGAAGAATCAAATTATTGTCAATGTTTAATTTAAGTTATTTATATAATTTTTATAATGTTCCTAAAATAAAACAAAAATAAATATTACCAAGTTTCCGTCCAGGGTACCCATAATCCCAATATTTTTTCCCAAGTTGAATTATAATTTTAAAGATATTATCCAAATCAGAGCGAAACAACCATCTTCATTCATCCCATAACTCATAAATGCAACCCTTTTATAGCTTGTCAAAAACTTTCTCACCTTATTGGCCGAAAAATTGTCTCATCGGAAACTATAGCTTAAATGGAGTGTTTGTGGCTTATGTTCTTTGAAATAGATTAGTACTGTCTTCTACCTATATTATTCCCCATAATCTGTTGAGAAAATTATTACAGCGTCTAACTTAAACATAAGTTTTTTGATAAGTCTGTGTTTAAACGATAGGGGGAGGGGCGTTACAGGTTGCTTGGGTGTGAGAGGAGGTCAGCTAGTGAGGGGACTACACCGCAAAGATTTAATCGATTGTTTTAGAAATCGAGTAAAAAAATTGTGACAATGATGACCGAATTACGTTTTTAGGTGACGGCCTATTTCTGTTTAACACACTATTTTACAAAATGTTAAGTAGCGTTGGGTTTAAGTTGCCTACCCTGATTTCTTTCCAATTTTGAATTCCAGAGGCTTCACTTTGCCTTGGAATTTGTATTTGATAACTATTATACTTTTCTACCAAACTGCTTAGAGTATGTCTATAATATCCCACCAAAAACATAAATGTAATATCCATATAATTTCATAAAACTACATTTTATTTTTTAATTAATGCAAGCGGAAATTTGGCACGCGCCTACGGGTTTCGTGTATATTTAAAAGGGAACTTAAATAAAAATATTTATTTTATTGCACTAATAAAAAAGCTAAAAAGTTGAAATACTTAAAGATCTATATAAGAACTTCTATATTTCGAGTATTACTTACCAGAACTTACTTTTTACTTTTTATTTATTATTATATTTGTTCATTTTATCACTGGTACTAAAAATATATCGATAAAAAATCTATCGAATACTTAGCAACATCAAACACAGCACTATGAAGCAACAGGGTGCCACACGCGTGCGCGTTTCCACCCCATCGCCCATAAAGAGGCTCGCGGTGAAGCTGGAGCTCCACAATCTCGCCGGACTCCGGGTGAGGCAGTCGCCAGGTCATGTGCTGTTCACCGGTGTACACCGATGTTATGTAGACTAAAGTGGCTATGGACTCGTGTCGTGATAGTGTGTAGTGCTGTCAGGTGAGTTTAATTAGTGATTGTTCGTTTTGTTTTGTATTTCTTTCTCTTTTTATGTGTAGTTTAGTTTTTATTTTATATGTTTGTTTCTTTTTTATATTTAGTTTCGTTTGTATTTTTATTTTATGTTTTTTTTGTTAATAAAAATTTTGTGGTACCTACAGCAATGAAATGTAATTTTTATTCTTGTTTTTATTTTGTTATTTTAGTTATTGTTTCAAATTTTTTTGTTTATACTTTTGTGTAGTTGTGTATTGTTATAATTATTTTAGATGTATTAAAATGTTTTTTGATTACTGCGTTTTTTTATTTTTAAACTTATAAACAATGCTGTGCGGTTTAATAGATAAATGTTAAATTAAGTACCTAGTTATAAAATCGGGTGAAAATTAATTTATTATATGAGGCCTTACTGATATTTAGTTTTTATTTTATAAAATTGGCTTATGAAAGAATAAAATCGAATTTACTATAAGCGTACCTAATGGTAGAACTAAAAATTGATAGAAATAAAAAAAGTATTCTTCACCACCGGGGGTCTTTGCGAATAATTAAGTTGATTTTTTAGCTTGATTTGTTTCACAATGCGCTTGTTAAAATTCAATTGATGCTATCACCAACTTGAATATTTGAATTGCTAATTCAGCTAACGGGATATTGATATAAATTGTGTGAAATTCGATGGTCGCCATTTTACGAAAAGTATTATTCAATTTATCGTTATGTAAGATGTCAAGAAATTATATATTGGGAAGTATTAATATTAATGCGCGATTATTGAAATGTTTTTGACATTAAAAAAGATTATGACATATATATCTTAGTACACAATCCCAAAATTTTAGTTAACAACGGTGTTTTTTTACGAGTATAATGTACTAGCCGTTGCTAGTATTATCGCGCGGTGGTGCCACCTACTGCAATAAAAAGTAGCCTATGTCCTTTCTCGGGCTATATACTATTTGTGTTATAAATTTCATTCAAATCGGTTTAGTAATTTTGCCGTGAAAGTCGGACAAACATACACACACACACACTTTCACTTTTATATTATAGATATAGATTTAAACTGACCGTTATAATTTCTATAATACTAACTTTACTACAGGTTTTGCTCATTTAATAAAATAACGTTTTTATCCTCCTTTTCGAAAAACGGGTAGAAAATTAATTATTATTATTAAAAATTAATTATTATTAAATAATATTTTAGATGTCTGAGAGTAATTATTCACTTCTCGATAAAAAAAAGTCCACTTATACCTATAAGGCCAATTCTACAAATCGGCAAAATAAATACAGCGTATCTATCTTCCTACATAAATTTAATATATTTCATGGTTAAATTGCCATTTATTTGAATTATTCGAATCGAAATAAACAATTCTGTATTTAATCATCATAGCGTTTATAATAATAAAGGACAACTTTAAACAATAATAACGTCTGTTGAAGCAATTAATTTACACACAAATATACCTTTTTCGGTACAATGGCTGCTCGGGGAAACCGCATTAATTGCGTTTAAAATTTTCGCATTGTCACATTCAATTGAAATGTGATGCGTTTTTGCTTATCAGCCCCGTTTATTAATCAAATATTTATGTTATTCCAGGTATAGCTCAAGAATAAGCATAAACTTGAATTCTTATTTAGGAATAATTTAATAATTACTAGGGTATATATTTTGATATAAATAAGATTCTTCTATGCTGGTCTAGGAGTGAAAAAAAAATCGTATAATACTACAGCTGCTTCTCTTCCCGGACATACTGTACAAGTCAGTAGAGGGACAAGAGGGTCTTGGTCTTTGTAGGCGATGGACTGACCACCTGTCACTACTAACCGAACTTGTACATCTCAATTATTACCCTCAAAATTGGTCAGAAGTGGCACCATGTGGTTCTATTGGCCCTTGGTGCTCTGCCTACCCCGTAAGGGATAAAGGCGTGATTATATGTATGTATAAATAAGATGGATAACCGAATAATAAGTAAATTAAGACCTTATTCCATGCATAAATAAAAAATAAGCTATAACGTCGGGTTGGATTGCTATTCTTAGATTCATAAAGCTGCTTTCCACAAGAGAGTAAGTTACGTTGCTACGAATGAGTGTGCTATTCACCAATCATAATATTCAGTGGTCTATGATGTCAATGAACATTATTGGCGGCTATCAAACGTATTCACAGCAATGTAATAAAGCACATCTTTGGTGTAGAGAAAGCCTTAACCTTACAGAAAATCGGCAAATCTTTTACTAGATACACATGGTTACCACTGGCGGACTAAGACTTTTTGAGGCCCGGGGCGGTCTTTAATTTTAGGGCCCCCTGGCGCCCGCCCTCCAGATTTACTGAATTAAACAAATGCAGATAGATAGAAACTAAAATTTTATTCAAAATTTTTTAACATTACAGCTTTCAAATAAAAAACAAGCAACCACACTACAAGTAATTAAAATTAATTACAAACATTTCAAATTGTGTTTTCTAGCTTTTAATGCACTAAATTTATTAAGGCGCTCCAATAGACGAATTTTAGGTATTTGAGGGGGTTGAGGTAGACGTAACTGCGGGGCGCCCCCCGCAACCAGGGCAATCTGCCGCGGACGTCCTTATTCTGTCGCCATCCGTATTCTGGTTGATTTCGGGATTAATTGCCGGGATTTTAATTTCTTTCCTGTATAATCAATTTTGTAACTGGGTTGCTTTCTGCGTAAATTGTAAATATAATTAAAAAAATTACAGGGTGTAGGTGACAGCCAGGCAAATACTGGAATGCTGAACAAGTACTATAGGGTTGAGTTACACGACAATATTATAACTCGCAGGAAATGCATTTTTATTTTGATTATCCGTACCTAATGTTTGTTTTCCGCGCCAATTGTATCGGGCGATATCGACTAGTTAAATGGGCTTATTGGTTATTGTGTGATACATAGCTGTTTTTTGGATCACTTGTGACTCTCTATTAAGGTTGATCAGGTTTTTGAACTTTTTGAGCGAAACTGGTTTTTTTTAAATCGTCTATTGGTAAAATTTTTGTTTTTAAGCCATTTTCTAAGGCCGAATTAAATAAACAAAACATAACATAATGAGTGAGATCAACACTAAAATATCGTTTCATCAATTCGATTCTAAAACTTCGCCGGCAGTTCCGCTCGCTCGGCTCGTGCGTTGTTTGTCATACTCTAACCTAACCTAACTTATTATTTTTATCATTGTATGAAAAGGGAACTGTCACACCGACAAAACGTCATTCGCCTTATACTAGTTGTGCGCTAAGGTTAATTTGATGTGCAGTCAGTATTTATGATGAGATTGTAGTATTTTTGCACCAAAAGGTATTAATTTGTCTTGCATTCGAGGAAAACAGTTTATTTTGGGCTGATATTATGTATTTTCGAATTATCTGCTGTAATTGTTTTGTAAAACATTGACTTTATTTGTACTAAAATAATTTAATTGCTGTAATAAAGTATATAAAGGGCATACTGTACAAGTCAGTAGAGGAACAAGAGGGTCTTGATGTTTCGTAGGCAATGGGCTGACCATCTGTCACTACTAACCGAACTTGTATATCTCAACTATACCCTCAAAATTGGTCAGAAGTGGCACCATGTGGTTCTATCGGCCCTTGGTACTCTGCCTATCCCGTAAGTGATAAAGGCGTGATTATATGTATGTATGTATGTAATAAAGTATATAAAAGATGAGATTAAATTGATGGGCGATTATTTATTTGATGTGCAATTAAAAATATCTCCTAAACAAATAACTATGATCGGTTATAGGTTGCAGTTGCTGGATAATACACATTATTATTTATAACTCTTCTATACCAAAGTGGTATTAAAGTATGATATTCAAATTCTTCCTTCGGATTATAAATGCGAAAGTAACTCTGTCTGTCTGTGTGTTACGCAATCACGCCTAAACTACTGAACCGATTAAAATTAAATTTGGTACAGAGATAGTCTAGAGCCTGAGAAAGGACATAGGCTACTTTTTAATGCAAAAAAGATATGTAAATAGTGGATGAAAGTTTGTATGGAAATTACGTCATTTTTTAAGCTAGAAGCTTAAAACTTATTTTTTAGGCTTTTCATTAGATATAAATAAATACGACATTCAAAGTTTGTAAAAGAATACCCTAAAGGAGCTAAAAATGGGGGTGAAAAATTTTGTGTGATGACATCGGAAAAAAGCTTAGGGCTCAGAAAATAAAAATATAGAACAGAACAATACAGAGAATTAAGTAAGAAACTTGCCAGGCACTGCGCGCCATATGCAAAAAAGGGATGTAAGATGAAAGTTTGTATGGAAATTACGTCATTTTTAAAAGTTTTATCTCACTACAAATATGCGAGTACAACTTCATAATGATTATCAAGTAGGACAATATGCAACAAACAGCTCTTTTAAAAATCGCACTAAAAACGTCGCATATAAAAATGTACTTAAATAAGCTTAATAACTTATTTTAATGTACATGTGTTTTACTTGCAAAATAATTAGCATAAAAAAATTTAAAATGCTGCCGAAAGTCACTATTCCACGCGGACGAAGTCGCGGGACAGCTAGGGATTCGCGGGCAACTTAGGGATTTATGTTCGAAACAATTTGAAATCATATACATATATACATAATAGTCACGCCCACTAACCCCCAAAGTGGTGTATATACAGGGTGTAACAAAAGGGGTATGTTAACCGAAAAGCTATGAATATAACCCACTATAAAGAACCTATCACCAAAATTTGAGACTAAAAATCACATATTTATTTGTCCAGATAGTATGGAGAACACCTAACCCATTCAGGAATATTATGAACATACAATCTTGAAAAATAAACATCTGATTACTAGTCTAAAAATTTCGGGATATGTTATCTACAGTGGGTTGTTTTTATAGTATTTCGCTTACCATACCTTTTTTGTTACACCCTGTATATACTGCTACTTGTTATATTTGCTATTGATACTAAGTTATTTGCAGTTTAATGTCATAAAGAGGACTATACTAACACACGTAAACTTTTGCACAAAATGTTCGGAAAAATCCCGGATTTTTTTCCCGCGATTTTGTGGATCTAAAAAAACTAAGTAGATAAATAAAATTATACTAGGTAGAAATGGTCAAATAGACACGTAACATAATTACCTACTTATGAATATCATTTTTAAATACGAAATCACTACATATTATAAAACAAAGTCGCTTTCTGATGTCTGTCTCTATGTATAGGTATGCTTAGATCTTTCAAACTAGGGAACGGATTTTTTTGATGCGGTTTTTTTAATAGATAAAGTGATTCACAAGGAAGGTTTATAATAATGTAACTAGGGCTTCGCACGGGAGTAATGCACTCTCACGCGGGCAAAGCCGTGGGCGGGCGTTAGTACAATCTAAAACATACTATAAAGTATCTATGTAGGTAGGTACTTAATGTTTTCTACGTAAGTCTTTTTTACGTAAGGTCTCTCTTTTTTGTAACTTTTGTTACACTACGATTTCCCAAGTCTACTTACTAAATAAATATAGTATTTTATATTATGTATTTGCGCGCGAAAAAACAAGCACAGAACCAGCGTTGACAGTGGTCACGGCGGTACTGAATGTTCCGAGCGAGACTGGCCAGTGCAAGGATTAGAACACAGCGTAGTTGTAGATGTGTTTTTTATTAATTGTTAATTATCTACAAAATTTCCAAAAAATGTACTTTGGCCATAAACTAGATCTGATAAAGCGCTATACAACTATGCAAGTTTCGTGTTGATATTCACAATAGTTTTCAAGATATATCGCTTATAAGAACGTAAAAAAGGTAATTTTCAAATCGAAATTCTATCGAGAATTTTTTAAGTAATTAAGTTTCCACGTTGGCCACAAACTTGATAAAGATTTAAATAATAACATATAAAAAAATTAAAACTGTGGTAATCGGACAAGTATTTAAAAAATCGATTCTAAAATGCCTCTTTTGTCTGATCACACCGCCTTAATAACGTCATCAAAATCCAAAACCGATGCTGCTTTTCTTTCAATCGACAAAATAGCCAAGCTAGCAAGTCGTTCTGCAGTCATGGTCGATCGTAGATAATTCTTGATAAGTTTAAGTTTTGAAAAACTTCTTTCGCACGACGCTACTGATACACTAATTGTTAGGAAATACTGAAGTATCAGACATATGTTGGGTAGGGATTCGGTAAAGTCCCATCTAATAATAAATTCTGTCAGATAATTATATCGGGCACTTATCAGTAAGTGTTGAAACAGGCCCTATGCGTTATGAACAGAGGTCGGAATTAGGTAGAGTCATTTATGTACTTGCACTGATTTCATACAGCGAAAGAATAAAGTGGATATGCCTCAAATTACAAACTAATAAACATTTTATGTTAATTATCTTTGTTTTATTTGTCTATCTCTGAGGGTTTTATTATTATTTATTTGTAATATTGTTGGCCACACGGGATTGTCCATTAGAAATCCTGGGAAGGTCCACATTAATATCAACATTTCGATGCAAGTACATAAATGACTACCTAATTCCGACCTCTGGTTATGAATCTTATGAACTTAGATGAATTAGGTACCTACACCGTTTACTTATTATGGTAAATGATCGGAAGAATGGTTTAATTACAGCAGATTATGTTAAAATAACATTGTCTGAGTAGACAAGGAATATTTTTTTTAAATATGCCAATCCGAGGCCCCTCAGTTGTGGGGCCCAGGGCGGACCGCCCCCACCGCCCCTCTGTTAGTCCGCCAGTGATGGTTACCGCAATATATTTTTCGGTAGATTATTGTATTTGTGCCCAATAAGCGGCGGTAGACTCACTCCTTACCACGTGGGACTTAATAAGCTAACTGGTTAAAAGTGGTTGTGTAATTTGTACACTTCGTTGGGGGATAATGGGCGTGATTAAATGTATTTTTTTTTCTTTACAATAAACAAAGGTACAAATACATAACGAATGTCTAACTTTACCTCGAGAAAGCAGTAGCACCTGCACATAGCACACATTAGGGGCGACGGGCACTGGGCGGGTACGAGCGCATTATAACTTTTGTACAACACTCGCCGAACCCGAGTTCAGTGTACGCTGCACCCTTGAGGAAAATAAAGCGTGGAGCTGTGACTTGTCTAAAGGTCCATATCTCATTTGATTTAGAAGTAGAAATAATCTTAATTTTGGTTTTTTATTAGGCATAGTTTTGTGTATTACTATTATCAATAGTTCCTAAAGAGTTTGCTACTCAATTCAATAGTAAGTACCTACTCATATAAAGTTTGCACTATACAGGGTGTAACATGTGATTTCGAGTCTGAAATTTTGTAGGTAGGTTCTTTTTAGTGGGCTATTTACATAGATTTTCACTTAACATACCCCTTTTGTTACACCCTGTATAACCTAAAGAAGCTGATTTCGCAGAAATAAAACTGAACTTTACATAAATATGGAAAAACGTCAAACGTCACTCATATCTTACAAATACCAGTGTAAATCTCACTCGGGTGAACTTTTTTTTTCATTTCTTAATAATATTTATAATAAATACCAGTGTGTTAATATTTACTATCAATACTTCTGAGTAATTGTAATTTCTATCTTCAATAAAAATTATATAAATATATACATAATATAATAAATTTATCTCTCAATTTTGTGCTTCACGCTTCATTTCGCTCCAGGTCCTCTCTAGGCTCTTTCGCCTCTACGATGATCGTCCGCCGCCAGCTTCTAGAAGCTGTGGTTTAATACTTAAATATTTTATTATTATAAATAAATATTCACACACTTTACCTAGTTGCACACTAAGAACGCTAAGGTCTTGTGTCGGGGTTACTAGGCAACGGTATATAAATACATATATAAATGTAGAAACATCCATGACTCGGAAACCAACATCGATATTCATCATATCAATGTTTGCACCTAACGGGATTCGAACCCAGGACATATGGCATCGCAGGCAGTGTCACTAACAACTACACCAATCGGCTGTCAAACATTGTTAATAAAAAATAGCGTTGACGTTGCAATCCCTGACCGTTGACGTTGCAACGGTCAGGGATTGAAAGCGAATTGAGCCAAATGCTACCTGCGATTGGTTTATAATTCGGTGAGTATGTCGCAGATATAGTTAATAATCACATCTCCTTCTAGTCCTTTCTTCTTGGCTGTACCTATAAAGTGAAGAGCGGGGGAGTAAGGAATGTCGTGTTTGCATTATACCGTTTTTTTTTATTAAGATAGCAGTACTTCAGCTTAAATAACATTAATTATAATTGAGTTGGATGTCTAGAAAAGTAGTATCGTTTTGGAGGACATTACTGTTTTTATACAATTTTTTAAATTATCTGTATAGATAAATTGCACAAAAACATCAACGTAGGCGAACTTAATTCTGTTTAACATTTTCTACAAATTCCCTTATAAATGGTAATTTAAAGGGGTGACAGCCCGATAGTTAAATTGAGAAGCATTGCTCCTGCACCTAATCTCTCTCATCATCATGATATGAAGATATGAATATAAACACATTTAGTTCACTTTTCTATTATATCATATCGGTGTACAGATCGAAAACAACTATGTCTGACTATAAGCAAACTGATGTATTACTATTTTGTATGTATACTTCACCCGAGGTACGAATTTTCACGAAATCTACCTCATGTAAACCTCCACGTATTAAAATTAGTAAAACATAATTTTCCTTTCAAACTAAAATCCCTATCCATAAGTTTCCTCGCGCAACTTTGGACCTAAAGCTACTAGACAAGACCATTCATCTACATGTCTACGTCTAGTGATGCCAACTTAGAGGGACTAACTTTCCAACACCGATACTATGAAACTAAAAACATACAGCACTAAAGTAACAACGCTCGGCTAGCATACTGCGCTAAGAACTTTGTTTCAAAGGGTTTAATGGTTTAAACGATCATGTTGTCTAAAAGTCTTTCTCGGAAATAACCTTTACAGGGTAAATTATAAATGTGGGTGAATTATTACTTTACACACATGTTATTCTGTGTAAAATAAAATTCATCGCTTGCTACGATATATGCTACGACCCGTAGCCTGCGCTGCTACGGAGTACGAAGAGTACTACAAATGACATTGGACTCTATAAGTACTTTTATGTTGTGATTTATGGTTGTGATCTCTATGGTTGTGATTAACAATCATGGAAGTAAACGCTGTCAGTCTTTAACTTAGGAGTTGTGGAAATTAACGTTTCTTCGTACAATGTTAAATATTTAAAGCGTTGCTTTTGTAATCTTAGTTAATGATCAATATTTGCTACCGCCATAATTCCGTTTCGTGGACAATTATTAGGTAAAATGTGTACCCTCAAAAATTCTATTGCATACACAAACTTCGTAACTAAAAATGATTGTTTCGCCATATCTATCCGGATTTTGCGATTGAGCATAACTTTTACAAGTTTTTGATTCAAGTACAAACACCTTTACAAAGTTTGCGAGCCATCATATTTTATAGAGTCGTACTCGAGAAGTGTTGAGAAATTTCAGAGCTACATTGTCGCAAAGTGCCACACACTCATATAAGTCGTAAGGTGCCTTAACAAAGGTGATACTAAATTAACTCGCGCTCATGTTATAGATGTGTGGAAGGTTTATTTCTTTTCATTACTTGGAATTGAAGTATCGTATATTATTGAATTAAGTATTAGTTATCTTGGGTGTCTTATATTTTTAAAATGTCATCTAATGTTAGTATAGTCCGTCGGTGTATCTTCATTACAAATAAATCTTAATATGCAAGCCTACGAGTATTTGTTTGTCGAAAATTGTATTAACATAATTAGTATTGATACGCAGTCTATCTAATTCTCCTAACTAATATCATAAATGCAAAGTAACTATGTCTGTAACTATACCTACACAGTCGCTGTTCAGGTGGAAATTCTCGAAAAGTCTCGAGTTGGAACAAAGCCGAAACGGAACCGTTGTAGATGTTTAGAACAAAGCAATAAATACTTTATGGTGACGTAATTAGATATATTTCATCAGGAGACAGATATTTGTTTTTATTCTGTCATACTCGCGACCGATGCGTGCTAAAATATACCTTATTACTCAAGCGGTATATTGCTTCGCGCGGCGTTTCGTTAACGGTTAATATTTTTCAAATTAACCTATATTTAGGCCTCCTCACTAATAGATAGGTTGTAATATGATAGTCAGGTATCCAACCATGGGCTCAACCCACCAGTATATTATAGTATAGCATAGTGTATTATATGAAATTATTTATTAAAAAAATATAGTTAGGTTTATCAAAACTGTTAGTTGTCTTTTAACATAATATTTTGGTCAAATCAGACTGCGTTGTTTTAAGTTACAACATCAAAGCACTTTAAAAAATATATTAAGAAGGTCGAGTTATTGAAATGAAAAGAATTATTTATTTCGTGTCAATGCTTGAAAAATATAATTGGATGACAAAACTTTTTTCATTTCCCAGAAAGTAAATATCGCTTCCCTACATATTTCTTTTCCTTTTAATAGAAACCACTGTAAAAAACTTTTACTGAGTATTATTAAATCTATTGTAGGAAGCTTAAAAATTTGTTTTCTTTTGTTTTATTTTATTTACTTCATTATGATTTTAAGAATAACTAATTTCCCATTGGCTGTTATAAAAATACAACTATAATACCTATTGTGAATATAACAAGTACGAACTTATCGCGTTTTAGTGAACCTAGAACATATCAATTAAACTTATTAAAAATACAGTGGTTTTTTGGTCGTCAACGAACCCGAAAACTACGGAATCTCCTCATCATCATGATCATTTTTCTTCATGGAAGCATACCTGGGAAATTTCTGGGTCCCAAGATATTAGGGTCCAAAGTTGAGTAAATAGACTCCGTTTTTCTGCATAAATGCACATAGACGCGCGTAGCAAGATTTTTTCACGAGTAATAATTAATATATGTCTAAGAAAAAACTAGCATAATCACTGGACACTATAAATTTCTTATTTTAATTTTTAATTTTTTTTTTCAAAAAAATTTACATCGTTTCCCAGCATGTTTTTTGGCATAAACTTAATTTATTTAATGTATAGAGTAAGTACCCTTCGTGAAGGGTGGTAACGGAAAAACATTCTGTATACAGGACTGTCTTCCCGAAACGGGGTACCCAGAACTGCAGGATCATAAAGGAGATCCTAGGCTTAGCACAGCAGATAAGGGTTATACGCCGGATACAAAGGCTATATGTATATAAAATGTTAATCTGTTTCATTTAAACTATTCAATTTTCGTTAAACGATCCGCGAGTGTAGTAACATAAATAATACAGGGAAGACCAGGGACAAGAATACTTTTACTTCAAATCCTTTTAGGATATAGATTTTTATCTACTTAAAGGATCACACTCTTCCATCGAGACTGTAAAAAAATAGTAATTGCTTCTCTTGAAAAAAATTTAAACTAACATCCAATTTCCGTTCTGAGCTAACAAAGCATTTTCTACCTAATTAAAAACGGGAACGGGCAAACTTTTACAGTTACCCATTTCTACCGCCCCTTCCTTTCGCCCCCGGTGGCCAGTGCGACGAAATGTGAAATTTCAATTCCGCAAGATTTTTATTAAAGTATCGAAGCCTGGGAACCGCCCGAATATAGTTTGGAAACAAATAAACGACTTTTCCGGTCTTTCTTGCCTTTTTTATACATGAAAGCGTGGAGTTGATTTATCGTTGACGCGGACAGCCGCTGCGTCCCGCCGCGAGTCTTGATCGACGGAGTATTTCAATTTATTTTATGAGTCGACACCTTCATATTTTTTCGTAAGAAATTGATCTTTACATACTGTGCTGGTAAATAAATACCTTTTTGGCTAATATATGTATTGTAGCTAGGTAAACAATATTGTACAATATTGATTTGATGGTTTAGGAAATACAAGGTATTGAGTTTCACATTATTTTATTGATTTGTTAAGGTAGAACCCGGAATTCTATATTCAATAAAATAAAAATTAAATCAATAAAAATTTTTGTATGTACTTTACCACGCCCCCATTAAAAAACAGGACCCAATGTAACCAAGACTTTGAATTTCTTGTGGAGGTATAAAATGTTAACTTTCTTTCTTTTTTTAGATGAACTTACGTCATGTGTTAATGTTATGATAATTAAAGCAAATATTTTAAAGGATAATAAAAAAACACAAATACAATTTTTTTACCACACAATAAAACTTTTTTTTTTTCAACAGGTTGAAATCATGAACAGGTTTGACAATAAATATATGCCAAAAACGCCCACCCATACATGAAATATGACCAATATTACAAACCCCATGTACCTACAGGGTAAGCGACGGTCACTGCTGATACGACTTTTATTACCCATTTACCTTTTCGCTGGGTACGACGGAATTCCGAAACGGCATTTAAAATTTACGCCGGTTTTAACAACATTCTGGTTATTATAGATTTCGTGTTTAAAGTAAATGTGTCTAATATACCTATAGGCCGATAGGTGTAGTTGGTAGTGTCCCTGCTTGCGGCGCCATAGGTCCTGGGTTCGAATCTTAGGTGTAATACTTAATAGAATGTATGTCGATGTTTGTTTCCGTGTCAGGAATGTTTTTATACTTAACTATGTATTGTATACCCTTGCCTAGTACCCAGTATATATATAAGTAAAAATAATGTGATAAGAAGTAAGAGAAAAAAAAACCTACCTACTCGTAGGTATATATAAAGTCTACCAAAAAGTAGTAATTATCTTTCTAGGACGTATCCGTAAATAAATAGTATAACCTTTAATGAATAAATATTCTAAAATAACTCTGTAGTTTTCGAGAAAACATTGAAATAAACTTCAATCTTATAATACAAGAAATCATGCTGTAGTTGGCGCGTCGCATTAAATACGCCGACAGAGAAAAAAAAAATGTTTATTTCAGGAAAAAATCCCATATTAGCATTACATTGTAAATTGTCAGTGCTTACAAACTAAAAATACAATTGGTAATCCAAATACTAAAAAACATATTATTATAAATTAATATAACAATAGGCACATCGTATGTAATAAGTATATTAGGTATACAATAAAATAAAATGTCATTCTTTAAGTAATTTGTGTAGAATCTCAGTTCAGAAAAACGGACGTGTCTACAAAAAACATATACAAGGGCGAGCTTAATGTCTTGCAAGGCATTCTCTACCAGCTTCTCTAACATAGGTAATAGTGCTCGTGCCACCCTTCCTTTTAAGACTTAAGTCACTAGTGAAGCTACATTGGGTTAACTTAAGTTTGATTATGCCTAGGATTACTCTTAACAGAAAGCTTAGGTAAGGCTAAAGTTACCTAAAACCAAATACCCGGGTAGACTTTAGTTTATTAATTACTTTATCTTCACCGCCCGTAGATTTTACACAAATTTATTCACGCGACTATTATTAAGGTTTATAGATTAAGATTTATTACTAAGGCAGACAGCTATACAATGTTCTGTACCCATAGATTCATCTTGCTAATAAGTAGATTTTTCGTCATAAAAACTTATGTAGGTAGGCTTAGATTAATGATTGGCCTTCGCTCCGCTCTGGAGCGAATCATTATTCTAAGTAGGTAGGTATATCTTTATTACCAAAATAATTTCAGGAGAATTATTGTATGTAAAGTACATAAGAAACTTAAAAATCTCCAAAAACTTTCTGATCTAGATCTATATAATTTGTAAAATGTAGCAAATCCTACTTAATATTATAAACGCGAAAGTTTGTAGGTATTTAATGGATGGCTGTTTGTTACTCTTTCATGTAAAAACGGCTGGAGTGATATTAATAAAATTTGGTATGGAGTTAGCTGATACCCTGCATTAACACATAGGCTACTTTTAATCCCGGGAAAATATTTTTATTCCGGATAATTTCGACATTTTGTTTTTTCTGCCGTTCACGCGGACAAAGACACGGGCGTCCACTAGTTATGTATAATTGAAGTCTAACAAGACATAAGCGACGCTTAAGCGCATTGTAACAACAAAAGTGAAGCCTCCTCTATTTTGCTGTCAAAGAGTATCTTCAAAGAGCTTAATATGAATTAAACTGAAGGAAACAACCTATATTAAATAGGCTACTTACTACTATAATAATAAGAAATAGATAAGTAGGTATATACAGGGTGTGGGTGACAGCCAGGCAAATGCTGAACAAGTACCATTGTGTTGACTTATACGACAGTGTTATTACTCGCAGGAAATGTATTTTTGAGTTGATTATCAGCTATATCAGATAAATAAATAAATCTTTGCTCTCCGCGCCAATCGGGCGATCCTGTTACTAATTAAATGGGCTTATTGGTTATTGTGTGACACATCGCTGTTTTTTGGATCACTTATGACTCTCCGTTAGGGTTGATCAGTTATTTGAACTTTTTTTAGGACAACTATATATGGCCTAATAAAACGAACTAAACTATTTTATCCTTGAAAATATAAAAAATATGACGGAATTTTTTCAAATTTTCCTGCGAAAATTTTCAGTCTTTTCCGCCTCTGAATCATGGTCTGAAGTCATGGTATCAATATTTGCCTGGCTGTCACAAACAACCTTTATAAGCACAAATTCTGTAGTTTTAATGTAACACAACTTGTATTTTATAGTTAGAAAGAGGCCACGCGATAGTTACATATTTAATGGTTTGTGCTTGCAGTTACATATTATTATTATGCATGCCAATATTACATTGGTAATGCAACATTGACGTGCCGGGAAATGGTTACAATATACGCTGGAAACAATTGTTATCGAAGAATTCAAATATCAAAATGGAAAATATAGTATTTCCACTCAACGAAATGTCCAACATTCCTTTTCCGCCAGTATCGTTATAGTCATGGAGGAAAAACAAAGGGTAGATGCGATATTAATACATCTTCTTTTTCAGCCTATTGCACTCCACTGCTGGACGTGGCCTCCCCCAGGGTACAAGGCTACTGCCACAGGGAGGTTTTGTCCATAGACACCACGCTAGGCAGGCGGGTTGGTGATCAATGCATAATTTCACTAAATTACGAAATGTAAACACTAAAGTAGCAATAACAAGGTGGGTATGACGTGCGCCTCTTGGAGTCGGAGGGCGCGGGCGTAGATACGATCCCAGGTATGCCACTACCGGTACATTTTTGACTGTTGTATGTTTATAAGCTAACAAGCACTTATTATGCTAATATATTATTTGGTAGATTCTTATTGTCACAACAAAATTTTTGTTGAAGTTTTATTTTTTCATTGTAAAATTTGGCACTTAGCCATTTTCAGTAGCTGAGAAAGCAACCCATGCGCCTTATCTCTCCGGTCGTGTCGGATTTTCTATCGGATAGTGAGAGAGCACCTGTGTTCAGTTTGCGCTAATCTCAGCGAAGATCCATATATAGGACCGAAATATGGTCAGGAGAATATAAAAACAACCAATCGCTGGCTAACATTTCCCTTACACCCGTCATCCGTGTAACAGCAAACTATTTCCCATAAACAAACGTTTTAAGGACATCTCCACTTCATCCTTTCTTTATGATTTTAGGTACGAAATTCTTGAAACGAGTCGTGCAGGAATATCAACTGTCTGGAAAATACATTTTTGACAAAACTCCGTTTATACCCTGTTTTGTTTTAACATCTGAATAATTTCGGGCTGATAAAGATCTCAAAAATCATATTTTAAATAGGGAACTAATTATTTGAGCTGTTGTTTAAATATTTGAGAAGTTATTATGATCAGTTATAAAAATATATGGGCAGCTATTTATTTTATCGCAGGTTATTAAATTAATATAGCAGTAAAACATAGACAGTAATAAAAATAAAATTGGCCGGTTATTTCGTCTTACAATGTCATACTAAATATACGTAAGCAGACCAATAAATAAATGGTCAGTAAAATGATTGAATGGGCAGTAAGTTAAGCCGCCCATTATATTTTTCCATGTAGAGAAATCGACCCGTTACAATTTAATTATATGTATAGATATAGATAGAGAGATAAGCATCACCTTCCTTTACTACATCTTCCTCTAATTCGAATTTCACCAATTTCCGCAGTTATGATTTTCTCATAAATCTGCATTATATCCTATTTTATTTGTAACGCTTCATAAACGAAATACGGGAAACCAAATTATAATTTCGATTTTACATTAAATCTTGTTCAAACGGAACATTCCAACCTTTTCCATCTTTTTACTTGATTGTGGTAGGACATTTCAAAAGAAATGATTAAATCCCAAATCTGTTTTTTTAGAAGGTTTTATTGCCTCGCTCCCTTGCTCCGTTTACTTGCCTGTACATAATTTTAAGTCTCAGTAATCTTAACCTGCTAAAATCAAATAATGCCCAGTACAGTCCAGCTACATACCGGTGCCGGCAGAACGCCGCGTGGTGCCGGCAGAGTAGAATTCGTATCACCCCATGTCTGCCCATGGGTATCGTTCGAGGCGATTAAGAGTTTCCGGGAGGTGGGCAGCAGTGCCTCCTGTATTGAAAACATAGTCCAAGATATAAACTGCGGTCACCAACCCCCTTTGGACAAATACCCCCCAGTGGCAGTCTTGTGGCGTGCCCTGGGAGAGGCCTACGTCCAGCAGTGGACTGTGGGCTGATGACGATGACGACAGTAAATACAGACTTCGTAAAAACTTAATACACAGTACACGTGGCTGTTTCCAAAATGAGGTGGGCAGAACTGCAGGATTAGAAATAACATGTAGGGGGAGGATGCAGCTAATGCATTCTATTGAAGCCCTAAATCAGCAAAGCAGAAATATAACAAAATATATGAGACTTATATTACTGGAACCTAATTGCAGCGCCATCTACAGGATCCAAGGAAACTTTCAATTCTTTCAAGGACCCACTTAAATACACGCACACCTTATCAAATCACATACAAAATTTAAATTTACTCGAAGTAATTTTATCCCATTTTTACCCCAAGCTTATTATGTGTAGGGAAAAAGAGAAACCAAAGATTAATAATCTTTTCTGAAAATTATATTCGAGGAAAATTCATTTTGAGCATCCATTGTCTTTTAATTGGCATCTAACAATTTAATTTGGGTAAAAGTATCTGTAACTTATTATTGCATGGAACTTTATCGGCATGAAATGATAGCTTTTATCATGTAACGTACTACATTGTTTTACGATTTGGATTAAGTTATGAAAAAAACACACATTCATCGGTGTAACGTATTTTTGTTTGAGTTCAGTTTCTAGCTGCACAAAGAATCTTTACAAAATATAATACCTATATATACCTTATCCCTGGGGTGTATGGGGTCCCATATAAGTTCTAACGGGACCCAAGCCATCCTCACCTGCTCGCGGTGCACCCTGCAGAACAACGAACAAGGCTCTGGCCACCCGCCAACCCGCATTGGACCAGCGTTGCGGGTTACGGTCCAAATCCCCCCCCTTGAGTAGTAATCTAGGAAGGCCCCAAGTGCCCGACGGCTCCGGAAGCTACACTAGCGTGTCCGACAGGCGCCGGTCAAGTGCCGGAGCCAGGGGTGCTAAGAATCCCCAGTCCTTAAATCCCAGGATGGTGTTGAGTTCATCGTCCACAAGTCCCTCGTGAACAGCATCGAATCCATCACAAGTGTGTCGAGCAGGGTAGCATACCTGATACTCAGAGTATCAAAAAGGTACTCATTGAAGGTCATCCAGGTATACGCGCCGACCTCGACGCATCCGGATGACGAATTGGAGGTTATGTATGAGGACATAAGTACAGCCATACATACCTCTAAAACTCATTTTTGGGTTGTTATGGGGGACTTCAATGCGAAACTGGGCAAGCGGGGTGAGAATGAGTTGAAAGTGGGACAATTTGGATGCGGTGACAGGAACCCCAGGGGCCAGAGGCTGGCCGATTTTCTAGAGATAGAGGGACTCTTTATAATGAACTTCTTCAAGAAGCCGCCTCATAGGAAATGGACCTGGCTCCATCCCAACAAGCAAACGAGGAACGAGATAGACTTCATATTGGCCACCGATAGACTGATATTCAATGATGTCTCAGTGATCAACAGGGTGAAAACCGGTAGCGGTCACCGAATGGTTCGAGGCACATTGAATATTAATGTCAAACGGGAGAGATCACGACAAGTGAAGTCTACACTCCGACCCTCATCCGTGCACATTCAAAACCCCGAGAGCTTTCAACTCGAGCTAACAAACCGCTTTGCTTGCCTAGAGGATTGCATGTCAGTGGATGATATAAATAACAGGCTGGTAGAAACTGTCCACATGGTGGGGTCTAAATTCTTTAGACCTAACCGTAGAAATAGACCCCAGAAACTAACTGATCATACCCTCAACCTCATGGCGGAAAGGCGCGCAATGTCTCTGCAGTCCTCTGATGACGCTGAAGCATATCGGCAGCTCAATAGACGTATCTCCAAGTCTCTGCGATACGACATCCGCAGCTTTAATACTCGCTGCATTAAGAAGACAATAGAGCGAAACCAAGGTTCCAAAGTGTTCACAAGAGAATTATCTATTAGGCAGAGAGACATATCACAGAACAAAATTTAATAGTTTTAATACTTGCTTAATATGTATTTGATTATCTACACTGATAATATGATTTAATTTTTTCCTTGATTTTTATACAACAGTATGAGGATGTTCATGTTACTTTTATTGGAAAGAGTTCCATACTTTTTTATTGTATTTTGTTTGTTGCGTGCTCAATATTAAAGGGTTTTTTGTTATCGCCAACTGAATTTATATTTACAAGTATTTAAATAAATACATATAACTATTATAATACAATATAAAAAAAATACTTTAAATTAATTCAAATAAGCAGATATTAAATGACCTAAAAGAGCAAAAATTCATGTCCATCAGGATTCTTGCATTTGTCTTTTTCTGATTATGATATATTTCTGATTATATACTTACACCTATTCCTAGGAGTATGTGGATATTTTAGTACTCCAAACTTAAAGGATCAATAGATTTGGCAAACCACTGTTGCACTGCCGTACTCCACACCTTCTAGTGGTTTACAGTAAGTTTGGTAGATCTACCAGTTTTAGTATACAATACTTCAACAAAGTTTTGTACTGCATAACTTTCCATCTTAAATATTATTTATCACATTGGCGTTATCCATCCACCAGGCGATAACAAACAGATCTCAAATAGTGTTTATTTAGGCTTCAAATAACAGTTCATGACTTAATATCGGCATTTTACCTACCATTAAAACGGTTATTAAGCAATAACCTTATTTGAAGCCTAACACTTTATTTCTGCCTAGTGCATTGCATCATACCTATTGTTAAATCTTTGCACATATTTGAGATCCAATGAAGATAGACTCCCGGACACACCATGAGCAAGACTCCCCACCTGGTGTACGGGATATGACGTAGTATGGAAGAGACACTCGAGCAAAAATATCGACTCGTTACCGGAAATCAGGTTCGCTGCTCTCAAATAGTATTTATTTAGGCTTCAAATAAGGTTATTGCGTAATAAGCGTTTTAATGGTAGGTAAAACGCCGATAATATCTATAATGTATTCAACGTAAAGGATGAATTTGCAGGTAAAACCTAATATCCCTTTAGTGTTTATCATAATAGAAAAGGTTTTAATAGGCAAATTTAAGTGTAGATACCGCTACATTAATCGCAGAAAGGGTTTTTATGTCTCGCTCTATCATTAGGTAGGTAAGGTAGTTGAATAGAGACCACACGATCAGTTGAAGCTCAACTTTGAGCTCGCAGGTGAGCTTCGTATCGTTTTATGTTCGCAAAGAGGTTGGTTTAGGCCGTACTTAACATAATGAATCGTGAATAAATTTTGTACAGTTGCCACTTTATCTTTATACTAGTGTACACCCGCAACTCCGCCCGCGTAGACTACAGTAGTTTTTGAGCCTACGAGTATTCGCTGCAACAAACAAACACTAAATGTTAAGTGATGCCCATCACAATTATATTGCCGAAAACTGCATATAAATAGGTTTCTGAGATTAGCGTGCACAAACAGCGATCAGTTACAGTTTTTATAATACCTATATAATACCTTTATAAAGAGAAGATTTTTATGCAATTTTCAACTACCTATACAGCGTTATGTGTGTTTTAGAAATGAAGTAGTTTTTTAGTCTTTTACCTCATTTTAAAATTAAGGCTCATGATTTTGTTGTTAATAAAATCATTACAACTGTTGACTGCCAAAGAAAGTGCTTGCCATTTTTCGGAAACGTCTTGCACCTTAAATTATACTTACATATTTTAAATTATACCTACATATTTTTGGTATTCGGTTCAGAGGGGCAATTATTGTTTGATGAGTTAAGCATACTATTAGTTAAAAACGTCAAAATACTGCCCTAAGTTGCCTGCCAGCTCACTCATGCGCAAGTAAAGCTGTGTGGCGTTATAGAACTTTGTTACTGTAAAAATAATCTAAAAAGATACTCGTATATTCAAAAAAATGTTTCTAGAACAACAATGATCTTAAAAAATAATGTACTTATAGCGAGCTTATTTCTAAAAATTCTGTTCTAGACAAGTAGTTAATTAATATCAACATAAGCAAAAATATAAAAAGAAATGGTTCATTCATGATGATAGCAGTTCAATCTTCATCGAGTTCGCATAATAATTGCCGCTAAAGAGTAAACAGGCTTATTTGCTTACCTACATTTATTTTTTATTTGCCCAGCCATATTTATATGTTTACCTTGGGTGAGCGTTTATAAAGATTATCCTTAGAAGTAAACAATCGACACGAACGAGTGCTCCGCTCTGATAACATGAAAACGTGAGCGCGAATACGTTAGTAATACGGTCACTTGATGATGTACTGACGTTTACGGACGGAATATATTTTGTAAAAACTATTGGTTTTCAGCCTACTGTTATTGCAATAACTGAAATACGGTTAAACTGAACTTATATTTACTCTGTAACTATATTTAGCCGTATTTAAAATCCTAATCTTGGAATTCTAATTGGATTTTAGAACACTTTTAATTTTTGCCATTCCTCAAAAGCAATTACATTGGCCCCGAAAACAACCATTGGTAAGATAATACGTTGCGTAGATGGCAATTTTAATGTTTTCATCCAAGAATAAGGAATATAGAATAAATATCCTTCTTAAAGCTCGCAATGGATTGGTTAGTTAAGAAACGTCCCAATCACTTTGAAATATATTCCAAACATTCAGAAGATCTGAATGAAAGTCCAATTCGCATACCTCATACAGCATAGCACACATCCGTTCCAGCTATTCGTCTCAAATCTCAAAATTGCTAGGAATTCAGAAAATACGGTGCGGACAGGTGTGTGATCAACTCGAGGCAGATACCGGATCAAGGGTAAAGCTATGGACGAAGTACCTAGAGGAGGTCCAGCAACCTACTGTCATTATATAGATAGATTCTTTGTGATTGTACTACATCACGTGTCGAGGGAGGTCCTATACACACCTGACTGCATCGACAGAAACAACACAGACAGAATTAAATCAATTCGTGCTGCAGGATTTTAACATGTATTATTACAAATAAATTATGCAAATGAACGTCGAATTAATGTATCGCACGGTCGAGTGAGAAATAAAATTATTTGCATATAACCGTGAATTTTTTTAACTTGCAGGATGTCATACTCGTAATATGGCTAGAAAAAGTAAGGAATCTTTTCAGAGATTTTAACAGCCAAAAGTCTTTACTCTTTAGGTAAAATTACTCTATAGGTAAAATGAAGTAGGTACAGAAGAATACGTTTATACTTAACTAAAAATTAACTTTATAACTATATAAAATGCTATTTATACTTAACTAAAAATTAACTTTATAACTAATGCTATTATTTATGTAATTTATTGACAATAGAACGGGGTGTAGGCAAAGGCTAGATTCGCGGTAAAGTCATAAATATCAGGTAACACTGATTACCCCATCTCCTTTAGATACTTCCTTCGCGATTGAAGCTGACGACTCTATGGGCATTTCGGTCGTAGAATTTCAACTGCAAGCGAGCTGGTTTAATCTTGTTAGAGTGCATCCTCTTTGCCATAACATGATCGCAGATGGAAATGATATATAAATGTGAGTCGAATATTTTTCCTTTGATAGATTTATTTTCAACTAGTGGATGCCCGCGACTCTGTCCGCGTGGACTGCAGAAAAAATAAAATGTAGATATTATCCGGGATAAAAAGTAGCCTATATATTAAGTGGAACCTGTCACAACATATTCCTGAAAACTGCATCGAAATCGGTTGAGCCATTTCTGATATTAGCGTGCACAAACATCAACCGTTACAATTTTATTACGTGTATAGATAAATAAATGGGAGTTATAAGTAATGTAGGTAAGTTGATAAGATTGAAATCCATAATAGCCGGAACTGTTAAACCACAATGGAGATCTTAGAGCCATTTGCATGTGTATAGGTATAATCTGTATCGTACGAGGCGATTAAGGGTTTCTGAGAGGAGGGCAGCAGCGCCTCCCGTGTTGACAACATAGTCCAAAATACAAACTGCGGTCACCAACCCGCCTGCCCAGCGTGGTGACTATGGGCAAATACCCCCCATGGCAGTCTTGTGACGTGCCCTAGGGGAGGGCTACGTCCAGCAGTGGACTGCAATAGGCTGATGATGATGATGAATAACTATAAGAATACGTTCAGAGCTCAGCTGCTTTTCCTTTCGTGCGTGATGTAAGAGTCGACACTAGCTAGCAACTAATCACTGATCTTCTCTGATCCCACTAACCTAAATGTAGCCGTAAAAGCTCTTGAAGATCGTGCAGCTCCCTACTCCATTATGGGAAAATTTTACCGAAATATAAAAAAATCTACACGTGTAAAGTTGTACTGTGATACAATTTTCAAGGGGAAATATCCCCCATATTTCCAAAATTCAGTAACATTACTGTTCTACCGTCGGATTTAAACGAGTAATAGGGTGTTAGAGTTTCCAACCTCAACAATGTTTGCCAACATAACAAAATCAATTTACCACCCTTAGGGTGGTCACTACCGGTACCTTTGTGCCCAGAGCGCGTGCTCTTGAAGGTACCGTAACATGGGTAAACTGACCTTTATACACATCACGAGCTTCGGGTACAGTACCTTTGTGAAACGGTTATTTTATTCGACAATTTCGTGTTTTGTGGATAAATTAATTACTTTTAGGATAAATTAGTTTTGTTAACCTTTACAGGTAATTTTTTTATATCATCAATAACATTTTCATGTATATTATTTTTATAGACTGTGCATTTATGGCATCTTTTGATGGCGACGCAGCCATATAGCCACCGTATGAGCGGACAAACAGGCCCTGTTTGGGGTCAAGATACACTGTTAACACCCGACGTAATGACACGCGTGTCAGTAGGTACATATCAATCGCATACATTTTATATGGTCCATGACACATTATTTTTATAACACTCCAAGCACCATTCATTTTCGACGTGTTAACGTGTCGGGTGTGTCTTGACCCTTACGGTATGAAAATTTACTTCTCGACCGCTATATGACGGCACCGCTATCCTAGAAAACGGTAGCCTTATTGTATGTCTTTTCATCTATTGATATGGAATTCTAGTTTCTTTAGGGCCGAATTTTGAAATGGTTAGGTAGCTAACCTAAAGAATAAATTTAATACTGTGTTCTTCAAAAAATTGAGGCAACATCAACTGTATTATTCAGATAGCCTACTATAGAAAACTGACTATAGAAAAATCGGCCTTTAACCACATAACATTTATTATTTACTTACAAAACCTTAACTAGACCATTAAAAAAGTACTAAAAAAGCATTAGATAGATCATTATCTGTAGTTTCTTCAAAAACATTGCCAAGTAAAAGAGCTTGAGTTATTTCGCTTAAGTCCTTTCCAGACCGTTCAATTTTTCATCTTTATCTTAGACGTGCTAAGAGTCAACCCTTATTCACCGTGTTCACACCTGTAATGTGAGCTTAAGTTTGTTCTGTAGATTACAGTTTGCTCATACATTTATTTTAAAGTGAGTTTTTATCTACGTGCAATATAAAATTTTTTGAAATTTTGATATTGAAGTAGGTGAGCACTTTGAAGAACGAATCGTATACGTATATAATACAGCTTTCATTTTATAAACATCGTGATAAACAATAATTATAGTTTTTCCTACTCTCGTTTAGACACCATTAACGAATAATATTTCTCTAAAATCTATTCATTATTTATAGAGATAAGTAATAATTATAAGTTCACACAACTGTATGGATCACGGTTATAAAAATAAAACTCATTAAATAATACATTCTAAAAGAATATTTCATTGTGAAAGTAAGATGACTCTAAAGGCTATATATTTTATCGGGGGCCATGGCAGCGCATACAGGGTGTTTTTTTGTGGCCACCTTTAACGAAGGGTACGTACCTACTCTATACATGAAATAAAGTAAGTTTATGCCAAAAAAAATGCTGGAAAAAAAAAAAAATATGAAAAAAATTTTTAAATTCCTTGATCGTGCGAAATTTATAGTGTCTAGTGTTTATGTTAGTTTTTTTATAGACAGATATTAATTATTTTTCGTGAAAAAATCCTGCTACGCGCGTCTATGTGCATTTATGCAGAAAAACGCAGTCTATTTACTCAACTTTGGATCCTAATATTTTGGAAACCAGACACTTCCCAGGTATGCTTCCATGGAGAAAAATGATCGTGATGATGAGGAGATTCCGTAGTTTTCGGGAACGTTGACGACCAAAAATCATCCTGTATATACAGCTCAATAGACAGCTACTTACCTGATGTCCGTTTCCAATATGGCGGCGGAACCATGGACCATGTAATGGACATAGAAATGTAATGGAGGATTTTCTGACAACTAAAAGTTAAAATAAGTACAAATCATCTGGATAGATGGCGAATCTCCTACCCGAAATTCTGTATGGACACGTACAGGGGGAGGTCAAGGGGGCGGAGCTAGGGTATGAGATCATTCATCTGAGGGTCTGAGATTCGCTCACGCCATCTATTTTTGACAGTTATTTTAACTTGTCAGAAAACCAAACCATAAAAACATTGTAACTCTGATTTTCGATCCTCAGTGCGCCATTTGCGCCAGTAACGCCCTCGTATGGTGTGGTGACTCTGGTATCTTATTTGGTAGCTTACGAATACCATTGTCAAGAAACCGCTATGATCGCCCTGTGAAATAATAAGAGCCCTAAACAAGCTTCAGTTTTAAAAAACCTTTTTTTGAAATAAGCTTTTATTATTTGTTAAATAAATAAACTGATCGAATCGATCGAGTACAAGCTCGATGGGGTTGCGTCGTTAAAAATTACGGAGTTCCTATGGCCACCTTCCAGCTCCATCGTCACATCAGCTCTATGTCATAATAATTTTGCATTGTCATCCGATTTGTAGGTACATGCACGCAAAATTTCGGCTCAATCGGAAACCGGGAAATGGATCGGGGCAGGTGAAACTAAATAAAAGTTTATATAAGCTTCAGTTTAAAAAAACCATTTAAAAAAAAGCATTTATAATTTGTTAATAAAATGAACTGATCAAAGAAACGAGCCCAAACTCGATAGGGTTGCGTCGTTGAATTACGGAGTTCATGGCCACCTTCCAGCTCCATCCTCAGATCAGCTCTATGTCATAATAATATTGCATTGTCATCCGATTTATACATGCGTGCAAAATTTTGGCCTAATCAAAAATCGGGAAATGGATCAAATTTAACTTGCAAGATTTGGTTACAGATAACGGGACAGGTGAAACTAAATAAAAGGTTATAAAATACATCATTTTTTCACTTTCTATCATAAATCCAACTGTAAGAGTTCATGTAATCCTCAAGTTATGATATTCCATCAGATAAAATTGAGGGCAAAAGTTCGACCATCAGAAGCGAAAAAAAAAACAAAACACGCAACCAACCCACAAAGTGAGTTATAGCCTATTCGCAAAGAGGGTTGACCCAACCGCAAAGGTTGAATATGTAGATAGTTACTTTAATTTATTTAAATACATTTAAATATTCACGAGCGAAGCTTTAATACTTCTGTGGTGATCAGCAACGGCAAATTGAATATTACGAGTACGAGTATTTCTGCAAGATATAAATAGTTAATATTGCAGCTGATTTACGTGTAACATAAAGATGGAAATTGTTTTTATTCTTAGGCTTTAGAAAAGTTGTCGGCTGTTAATCATGTGTCTTTATTAGGCTACAGAATTGCCGTTTTTCTCGTTCCATATCAAAGTGTTTTATATAATATGTTGATAGGTAGTATGTATTTAAATATTGATGTGTGATTAACTTAAACCGTCAGCATTCGAATAAAGTACGGAAGGTCGGCAACGGTAAATACGTGAATAGGTAGGGAGCGTATAATGAAACAAATACAAAGGAGAGGTGGTGTAATAACGTTTATTTAATGAATACAGTATCACCTATTAAAAGGCTTTGCCGATCTAGCGCGCTAAAATATTGTTGGTAGATCTTGTCTGAAACGCAAGAGTTCGAATCTTGGTACGAGTAAATATACGAGTATAATGTTCAATGCCAAGTTATTATAATCCTGTGCTAATGCGGGTTGCATCTCATTTCATGCACGTCGTAAGAGTCGACTAAGTTAGTAATTCGGCCCCCTGATTACGTAACTTGCAGAAGCCGAACGATAGCAATGCGAAAGCGAAAATTGAGATTGTGTGTGTGCGCGGGGCGAGGTACGGGGCGCGGGAGGACGCCTCGCGCTCGTAGCGCGCACGCACACACTCCCAATTTTCGCGATCGCGTTGCTTCGGCTTTGCTATTCCAAATGAGGTAATCAGGGGGCCGGCCTTTTATCAGGCGATGAGCTAGCAACTTATGCTATGCTAAACGCGGTATTTCAGGAATAAAGCCGTGTATACGAGTACGTATGTATGTAATCCCGAGCTATGGAAACTAACAATAATTTTATTCAATTGGCTTAGATGGTTGGTTATATTAAATTTTTCTATGTATTTTAATACCTACTACCTATGATGCTGAATCTAAGGGATCAAAAACTAGAAATAAAAAATAGGTGGAAGTAATGTTTTGTTAGCTAGTGTTTACATTAGCCTGGTCGCCTCTGTCGATCATGGCATTAGTAGTGGCGGGAATAAGTGCTGGTCCAATTCCTGTAGTGTTTCAGACTGCATTAGCACATTAGCGGTAAAATACATACGAGTACAAACACATGGCTGTGTTACCATAATGAAGTAGCCATAACTGTAGTATACGAGTATGTATTCTAAAGAAGATCTCAGTTTCACTTTATCATAACGGGAATAGATGTAGATGATCAGTGACAAGTTGCTAGCTAATCGCCTGAGAGAATGCCCGAATTTTTTAGTCGACTCTTACGACATGCACGGAAAGAGATGCAGCAGTATTCTAATAAAGCCCCGCATCAGCACAGGTTAGCGGTAATATAACAATATTCACCATTGCATCTCCCTGGTGTATTTGCTTCGTGACTCGTACAGAGCGCTTACACCTTTTAGACAGCGTTTCCAAACGTCCATTAAAGGATTTGGCGGGATTAAACAAGTTCGCGTTAAGCTATGTCCTTATGCGTTTTGTTTTACGTTTACAGATTCGGCGAAACTTTACAGCTTTGCAGGTAATGTGTTGCGTTTAGTTTTATCTGTAATGGAAGTTTTTGTTGCTGCAATAGCTTTTGATTTAGTTTTAAATAGCTTTAAAACCGGTTTTACTGAGTGGTTTGCTGGCTTTTTAAATATAGGATTAGAATTTTGAAAAGAATACCTACATATTATCTCCATATCATTAAACGTTAACTCAATTTCAATCAGGGCAAATTGTTGATTGATAGTACCTAAGCTAATAATTTGTATTTAAGACGTATGGTAAGCACTGATCAATTAATTTTCTCAAAAGCAATTGAAAAATAACTCAGGTCAATCTCTCACCTATAAGGAAATAACATCCATACATACATACATGACGATTACTAACCAATATTTTAGTTATATCCAGCAAAAAAGCTGATCATCATCAGTTTTTCCTCCTCTTGATCAGTCCACTGCTGAGCATAGTCCGCGAGATGGCGATCCGTCGCAACAACAATAGGGCGTTATGGGATTTACTATGGTTGAATTTTAATGTAATTTTATGCTTATCAGAATAAATCATAACAATCATACTTGTACCCAACATACCATTTACAGCAACTTTTGTTTAGTGACCATATTTTTAAACGCAACATTTAATATAGCTGTAGAACAAAAGTTCTTTTATGCGCATACAAGTTACTAATAGAGTGACGTCATAATTGTGGTAGCCGTTTGTATGGAGCGTTTTTTGTATATCCTGGAAAGTTCTCACGCTAGCGAAGTTTTTCTTTCGCAAATGTTTCTTTTATTTTATGATCTTTCGATATAAATACAATTAAAAAAAACCGTTAACATCCCTATTGTTCCTCTACTCATCATCATTTTGACTATTAATTCTACTGCTGAACGCCAACATCCGCAACGTACGGCCTATTGGAAGCCGCCTGCATGCAGAAGGCACCCATGCTCCTGACTAGGTCGTCCATCCATCCTACTGGTTCAAAGGCTGGGCTTGCGGCTCTAGAACATTTCGGTCCAATCGTGCTCCTCTAATAAGTGATTAGGGATAAATTTAGCTTGAAATCCATTTTAACCCAAAAATTATACTGGAGCTATTATTAAAATTAGCACAATTGCTCCAATATAAAGCGAGATACTACACCATGGAGGAAGCACAAAAGAGTTAAACAAAAAAGAATTACAAAACAACGTTTGTACATAAAAAATTATGTCACTGTAGCGATGCGATAGACGGCAATGGTGGAGGCAAATACGAGTACGAGTATTGGCAAGTCCACACATCGCCTCGTAGGTCAGAGGTATACTCGTACGTTTATAACGCATCTCCTCTTTATCCTTTCTCCATGGCTGCACCGTATGCTTTCGTAATAAATAACCCTTTTTACGCGTCATAACTTGATTCTAAGATTTAACGAATTAATTTTCTATGTTACGTTTGTTGATATATTTTCGTGGGGGTTCCTGTAAACTTTTATTATGGGGCGAAAAGTATTCGTTTGTGTCTAAAAATATGGTTCATTCCTGTTCGTCCCACCAGCCTTCGTCCCACCAGTGGAACGAACGGGAAATTAATAAAATATCAAAAATTTATTCCCGTTCGTCCCACCATGACGGCGAGAAGGACATTTTATATGATACCAGTTGGTCCCAGTAATATGACAATTAGTTCTAGAGGTACGTTAATGTTATTATCATTTAAAATTAAAATGAAAGTTCGGTGATAGGTTATATAAAAACACCACATAAAATGTATTCAATTTTAATCTATATACCTATATATAAAAGAAAGACGTGTCAGTTACACTATTTATAACTATGAATGACTGTACCGATTTGGCTGGTGGGGTAGCTTAGGAGACATAGAATACTTTTTATACCGAAAAATTTCGACATTTCGAAAATAATATTTAACTTGGAAAAAATATACTGCACTAATTAATATAGTACCTACATATACATACATACGTAGGTACATCATTTTAATGGAACAATAACAGATTTGTGTATATACCTATATATAAATTAGCTTCTGAATAATTATTATGCTTAACCCGGCGAGCATCTGGTGAAAATAATGACGTGGAGGTTGTTGAGGGTATATTTGACCCATATTTTTATTGTAAATTGAAAAGAATTTTAATTATTTTTTTTACACAAAATTGAAGATATTTATGTCAGTTGAATATTATTTTCAGGATTTTGATTAAAAAAAACAACATGATGGAAACAAAATATGGTTTTTATATTAATTTTAGCAAAGGTCTAAAAATTATTCACTTTAGCAAGGCACTGCGTTTTAAAATTATAAAACAAAAAGAAAAAAATAACTTTCAATAATTATAGAATAATTTGGTACATTATAATGAGATCAATCAGTTTCACTTATAATCTACACGTCAGTCTTATAAACTACTCAAGATTATCGTCTGTTATTGCAGAACATTCTCGGCAAAACGAAACAGTGTGTTCTGGAAAAATTTACTTATGGCAGTCTTCGAAAACGTTGCCTGTCTTCCGATGTCGAGCATAAGGACACACTTGGCACCTTTTTCGCACACCTGGAACCCTGACAGACGGTTTTTGTGCAGGTTTTCCACTGAATTCTCTGATTCTTTTACGTAGCTGTCTCGGCAATTTAGGTATTTATTTCCGGGCCCTCAAGTGTTCAGTAACAAGCATACTGCCTAATTTGACGTATGCGCTTATCATCATGTTCCCTATTACTCATTTTCTACAAAAAGAACTGAAAATATAATTATATTTAATGAAAATAAATGTTTGAAAAGTCGTACAAATATGCAACGTCGCAGTTGTGGCAGGGTCATATTTACCCTTTTTGACTTCAAGCACGTGTAACTCCAATCGCAGGCGCCGGCCAACTGAGTATCGGTGTGCGGCGCGCGGGCGGGTCTCTTAGCAACAGCTACTGAGACGCCCAAAATCGTACGACGTCAAAAAACAGAACTACACTTAATTAAAAATGTGTAGGGTCATATTGACCCCTCCACATGCTCGCCGGGTTAAATATCACATATCAATCAGTATTATTTAATAAATAGTTTATAATTAGTACAGGATCAATTAGTCTTATTATAATTAACTCCTATAAACCCATATTTATATATGTTACTAGCTGTTGCCCGCGGCTCCATTTGCGTGGATGTAGCTTATTGCGTGGAAGGGGTATATTTATTTATATTTTTTCATTTACAGAAATCGTTATAAGTATAAGAAATAGATTACGACCTTTTCTCAGACCTTCCAGATACATAAAATTTCATAAAAATCGGTCAAGCCGTTTCAGAGGAGTTTAAAAGTAGGAAATCTCTGAATAGTTAGCGTTTCAGTTACCATTATGACGTCATCGAACATTTCAAAACAACAAACAAGTTGGAATAACCGAAATAATCGGATTGAGCGTAGATTATAATTTCTTAATATATGATTTCCTACAACCCATCCCAAAATTGTTTTTCATTTCATTGCAGTGGGACGAACGGGAATTTAATAAAATATTAAATTATATTCCCGTTCGTCCCACCATGATGGTGAGTGGGACGAACGGGAATAAAATTGTAATATTTTATTAATTTTCCATTCGTCCCACTGGTGGGACGAAGTTTGGTGGGACGAACGGGACTTATGTTTTCTGGAAATGGGCTAATTATGTAAATTTAGACTGTATTTAACCTATCCTATAATATATAGGTATATTTCATAAATAGCTTTCTACAAAATGGCTTCTATGATTTCGCTGCTTCATACGTTACAATTATTATTTACGTTTGCGCCGTTAGCTGTCAAATAAATATAACATGGCAAAAATACCGGAGAATTTCGTATATCGCACTTTAAACGAACGACATGTCATTTACAAGTATGTGCTATATCGGTGAGCCCTTTGATCTTCCCTGCCAAAGTTGACGCGAGGACATATACGTCCCTTCAATATATATGTTCACAAAAAGGGCGTAAGTAATTGGTTATTGGTATGTGAGTAATTGGTATGTGAAAAAGGAAATAGTGTTTTTGTATATTTTGTGATTAGGTTACAAATTTAGGTAATATTTTGAGATAATACGCTGCTCTGGGAGTGAAAAAAAAAACGTATAATACTACAGCTGCTTCTCTTCCTAGGCATACTGTACAAGTCAGCAGAGGAACAAGAGGGTCTTGGTGTTTTGTAGGCGATGGGCTGACCACCTGTCACAACTAACCGAACTTTTACATCTCAACTATACCCTCAAAATTGGCCAGAAGTGGCACCATGTGGTTCTATCGGCCCTTGGTGCTCTGCCTACCCCGTAAGGAATAAAGGCGTGATTTTATGTATGTATGTATGTATTTTGAGATAAGTGCGCGCAAAAATCTTGTACAAAATAAATAAAATAGATAGAAAATCTCAGTATATCATTTTTAAAGCAATTGCGACGCTATGTATAAAATTCCAGTTATTTAATATCTTAAACTTATTTTACGTAACTAGACATTATTAGTATCATAATCTTCAAACCTCGCTTAACTAAAACATATATGTTAATATTATTTTTCTTCCCATAATGATACCTTCACCCTGGTATATTTCAAACCGAGTACAATACAGCGACAATATTCCACTTAACTCATCCGGATGATCTGCACATCCTCACATCGACAATTCACTACATATTGCTGGTCTCGAGTAAGCGCCTACATTAAAAATTGCCCACTGAAAGGGCCTATTCACGAGCCACGTACCAGAGTGAATGGCTCGATCGGAACGAATTCAAAAATAGCCGGGTAGAATGCGGAATACTCGTACATTCAGTATTACTCGTACTTACTGGGCAGAACGCTCCTTATTCACAGACGTGTTAAAAACTTATTCGATATTCAGATCGCAACGTGTTGCGTTCCATGGATTATGCATGTTTCACGATGAAGGTATTTATCGTTCTGGCTACATACAAACGAGTATTGTAGGGTTTTACGGCGTTATTGAATTCGTTCAAAGTTCTTTGATTACTTACTTAGGTATTGTATAAGTTTAGGTACAAGACCACAACTAGAACTAGATGAGAAATAAATTTGTTGAAATCCTTTGTGTTAACTGAGCACAGATTTCGCTGATATCTGATATTCGTGTGTCTAGGATTGCTTATGAGGTACGTAAATCTGATTTTGCTTTCCAAAAACTGATATTTATCTTTTCTGATGTTAAAATCACAACGTTTTCTCAAGTATAATATCATATTTAACGTATAGGCTCTTTCAGTCTTTAAGGCCACCGCTAACTAGACTAAGTTTGTTTTTAGCTGAGCTTACGTTATTTATGTAATTTTTTTATACCTGTAAGTCCACCGCAAACTTTGCACATATAAAGGTAATACATGAAAAAAAAAACCCTCCTGTGGTAGTAGCCTTGTAGCGTGCCCTGAGGGAGGCCTACGTCACACCCCTGAACATTTTTATAACAATATACAGTTTTCGAATGTCTCCATCGTTATATTGCAAAGGACTTCGGAAATAGGCATAAGAATAACCAGAAAGGGCTCCTAATGAGGGTCCAGCACATTACGTCGGAGTCCGCAACACATCTGCAGAATCCACAGAATAGCAGTGTATAGGTGGCCTATGTATGTATATACCTTACATTTCAAATACAAACGGTGTTATTACAAAACTGCTTCTAAAGTTAGACTCTGTTTTAAAATGACATTTGACAGCATACTGTATGGAATAGCATACAATTTTAGTGTTAAATTAAATTAATATATAAGGTAATAAATTAATATAATTGAACCGGTGGCTTAGTGGTTATAGCGGCTGGCACGGTTTGCAGCGGTCGTGGGTTCGATTCCCACTCGGGTGAAGAATTTTTTCCATGTTCTTTATTAATAATTTTATAATATATAAGGTATAAATTTTGTCAAAATGTAAGGGTGGGTCTATATTTTTATTCTACGACTTAAATTTTTTATGTCGCAGCAGTTGCAGAGTCACGCTAGGTACCCACTCTCACGCTATAAAGAGAAAGAAGCGAAATTAATGTGCCTGTGATATACTGAACGCTTTGGCTCATGTGTAGTTGGACATTATATTGGCTTAGTACATAAAATAGGTAACTCTTATAAACTATTTTGAATGCTGTATCTTAGCAAACACTGCGCTATTACAAAACCGTATGTAAAGTTACATACATATATACAATCACGCCTTTATCCCTTACGGGGTAGGCGGAGCACCAAGGGCCAATAGAACCACATGGTGCCACTTCTGACCAATTTTGAGGGTATAGCTGAGATGTACAAGTTCGGTTAATAGTGACAAAAAGTTAGTAGTAAAGTTACACTCTGTTGAATAATAACAATTGACAGCAAAATTAATAGAATGTTTGTCAAATTTGTGCAATGATAACACGGCATGTGTCTTAGTTGGGTTAAAGATGCGTAATGTTGACTATGGTGAGAGGAAAATGCTAGCCAGTACGTAGCTAGCCAATATTAGCCATGGGAGGTCGTAGGTCTACATTGACCATCGCATTTCCTCCCTATGCTTCCTTCATAGCAGGACCACACTAAGATTTTATAGTGATGTCCATATCGTGAAGAAAACTGTTTTATGCATAAAATTATACAACGCTCACGAAAAGCGGTTTGTAGTTCATTAGCCTTTTTCACGTTTCGACTTTTATTATTAGCTTTTATTTATGTTACTATTGACACGATTCTTACAATCTACATGCGATCTCTAAGCTTTCTTATATTTTGTTTCAACTGTTTTTTAAGTTACTCGATCATGGTCGCGATAATTTATATCAGTTTTTGCAGGTTTTATATAATACGAATTAACTTTACTGTAGTCTATACTTCATTTTGTGTCTTTTCGCGTCAATGTAATATGATTTTCCACGTTATTAGAAACTACATTTTTATTAATTCAATTCACTGTAATATTAGTACAATTACCTTTATACCTATCTACCTGCAAATTGTAAACATCAAGACAAAGGTAAAGATTTTGAAGTTTCTAAACTTAGGCTACCTGTCCGATTGAAATGCTAAAATAAATGTGTATTCTGGAATAGCGTAGATACGAATACCTGCATCTATATAATCTTTGGGTATAACGCTTGAGCTACCTGTCATTCAACTGAAATAAATCGAAGTTATGTTTAGAACATGTTTTAGATATATGATGTACGCGAACTTAATATTTATCGCTCATCTGCTTATTGAATAACACCTCTTATTACAAACATTTACGATTAGGAGAATATGTACCTATGTACTAGGTTGCCTATCCAAATATGGCCGCAAATATTTGCTGTAACAGCTCTACTTAACTCTAACTTGTGGACAAATTGAAATAGGCAACTTTATACCATAATAATCAGAAAAATTGCTTTTCTTTTATTTACAAATCATTAAAAATATGAGCGAAGGAAGCGTAGGTTCCTGGTACTTGCGGCAAATTGTGAAATGGTAACCCTGTTTTTTCGCAATCTTTAGGTACATGCGTTTCTTTTTTGGAAATTAGCTGATATATTATTTTTAAAAACGTGAGCATAATTCGATGGTAAAAATAATTTTTGAAAATTATATAACATACCTACTAGCGGTAGATAAATATTCTCCTAATCGTAAATTTTTGTAATACAATAAACAGATGCGCATGGTACATCTTCAGTGGGATCTTAGGCTACCAATAATGAGCACTGGAAACAATGAATAGGTGTCTGTCCTAAAACAAAACGATAAATTGATTAATTAATATTTTTGTAAAAATAAATCTTAGCCAACAAATCGTAGGTTTTATATCTCTAACAACTTCAGAAATACATAGTTCCCGCAAAATATATCATACCTGATTTTACGCCATGACAGATAAAAAACGGCCCTGCATATGTTACTCGAAATGAAGGTATCACCAGACCATCCCTGTCACACAGCGCATAAGCCTCTTTCTTTAATGTACATACATAAATCCGAATTAAAACCAAAAGAGGACCCAGGAATAAATAATGCCGCCTCGTTTTTCAGAGGTCTTAAGTCGGGCCTACTTTATACGGAAATGTTTTTATTTTTCGTTTTTAAAAACACTGGTAATTATGACTAAGCAGATATAGCGAGAGAAAATTTTGTGACCCTGTTTTTTCTTCTTTTATTTATCCGCGAGCTTCATTTCTTGCGGTAGGAATTTACCTTGAAATAGATGGCTCCAAGCATGATATTAAGCTGTACCTTTTATACCAGAAAATCAACATAGAAGTTCTTTTGCGTATTTTTTTTATTTCATTCAATAGAAGGATTTGGTTCTACCGGATGCTCTTCGCATTAGTTTATACTCAAAATGAATATCGCAATAGCAATTTCATGAAAACCGTTTCAACTAAAAAGTCATACTCCTAAAAGCTTTTAAAAATATTCATGTCCGTGAGGACGGGATACTGAAACCACTATTTACATACATTATTCAAAATGTTCTATGGAGTGAGAAAATTCAGTAATTTAATAAAAGAAATATTATTTTGTGGGTTAAATTTTGTTGTGGAAATTCATGTACCTACTCGTACTGGTGCTGGGTTGGCAGTATATAGTATAGTAATAATAAAGCAGGTACAATTTAAGAAGTTGCCACTTTCGTTATAAATATGAAAAACGGGTATTTTAAGGTGGTTAATAAACCAATATATCGAACTATAAACCAATCATATTTTGTCCCAAAACGCTAAGGTAAGCACCCTATTGCCTAAACCGTACGCAAAGATTAGATTGGAATCTTAACGTAACCTCTATTATATGGTTTTACCTACATATTATCTCACCCAATCAAATGGTTAATAAATTGTATAGGTAAAACCCATTAACATTGATTTGCTTGGAATCGATGGTTAAGTGAATTACCTATACTTATCGATTCTTTAGTGTAATTATTAGGTAATAGGTTCTATTTGGTATTATAGCTACATACCTAATATATAGAAACAAACAAAAAAGACTGAATGTTAAGCAATGCCCATCACAGTATAGTCTCGAAAATTGCATCCAAAAAAGAAAAATTTATATAGCGGCTCACTCCGAATTCTATGCTGAAACGAAATTGCCATTAATTTGAACGAAGTCATGGGCGGTCGCAAGTTTACCTATTATGCTGTAAATTTTTGTAACGAACTAGTAAATTCGCATAGAACAATGATCTGTATGCGTAAGTTTTTTATTAACTTTGCTACAAGCTGTTTACACGTGTGTGTAAATAATAGTTAATGGTATTACATACTAAAGGTAAGATATACCTATACATTTCTCAGCTAAATAAAACCATTCCCTCTCTAATGAATCTCTTAAGACCTCCTTAGTTACACGAAGTTAATAGATTACAAGTACTATTTAAATCTTACTGAATACCATCCAAGGTATATTGGACTCTGGTAATAAATAGAACAAGGGTTTTTTCGAAGTACATTTGAACAAGTACACTAGGATGAAAAGTAGGTTGAAATTGAAATTAGTTTGCTAGGAGTGTATCACATTTAATGGCTATTTAGAATGACTCGATAACATTTCTCATTGGATTCATTACCGGTAGCTAGATTGTTGTATCTGTGCCCGAAAAGCGGAGGTAGGCTCAACCCTTACCACGTGGGACTTAATAGACTAAGTGATGAAAAGTGGGTGTGTAAATTGCACAATGGGCATCACTAAAAAATTCTATCTGAATTTCTATCTCACCTTGTTAATTTTCCCAAGTATACAAACTTTTACATTTATCTAAATAAAACTAGCTGATCCGGCAGACGTTGTTTTGCAATTTAAATTACTGTTAGGGTTGCTGGCAGTTAAAAAAAGTTTTAAAAATCCTAGACGATGAAACTTTTACCACCATAGCCTTACGAGCATAAAGGCTCGAGCACACCGGATGCGTGTGCGTGCTCGTAAGCGTAGACGTGCACGTACCGCTGAGTTGTAAAGTATGGAACTGTATAGGCACGGGCAGACCAGTTGCGTATGCGTAGACGTAAGCATAGACGTCAAGCGGTGACAGTTCTATACATTAAACTCAGAGGTACGTGTAGGTCTACGCTTACGTGCACGCACACGCATCCGGTGTGCTCGAGCCTTAAAAATATATTCTTCGGCACATACACAATTTAATATCGTAGAATTACAAAACATTTTAAACACTGCATAATTTTGACAGATACTCTATACATTTTATTTTTAATGTCAAATGCAATGGTCAATTGTCTTTTTTTGTCTTACTTTTTGAAATGCGCTTTTATAATAACACCGAGTATGACAGCTGCTGTATAAGTAGTTGGGTGGTAGAAAAAACACGTACACGTACAAAATAATTTAATTAACATTGATATAAAACACTTTCTTTAAAAAACAAGTGAAGATTTTACCAATAGATTTGATCAAAATAATAAGAGAAGTTACACAACCAACAGAAATTACTAGCTAAATAAAAATTTGTGTTGTGGTTACTTTAATAAAATTATGGGGCTTACATAAATATTTCAACATCCAATGTCGTTTTTAGCCTTACAGATCAGAGATTTCATCACTTTCCCCTGTTTATGGTAAAAGTTTCAACTCCAACTTTTATTTCGCCATTAGAAAAGCTTGCTTATAATAATTAAAGCTTTTTATGTCTTTGGAATTCAGTACGAGTATTTATGTTTCTTTGAGTTGCTGGCGAGTTCTTAACAATGACGTGCTTTAAATGAAATAACACAATTAAATTTCCTTGTTTATACTCTCGAATAACTATTTTGTACTGGACTTTAACACTGGTATTTTAAATTGTATTTTCTTTATAGAATACCTGTACTTAGGAGTAGGTACTTTGAAACCTTGGCATAAAAATACATTTTTAATAGCTGTGGGATTACATTTACGTAAGTAAACTATAAAGGACACTGACAAGTTCACTAGAAAAAATCAGCTGCATCTACTACCGTGCATGTCGTAAGAGTTGACTAAGAATAAGGGCATTCTCCTAGGCGATGAGAGATCATCACCTAAGAGTACAAAACAGTGACCAAGTGTCACTGTTTTTTACATTTAAATCAGCTATGATAAACGTGGCTATAAGATCTCATTCGCAGTCCCGCAATATTGGCTAGCATTTTGGGGAACACAATCGTGTGTATTTACATGTATAACATCGTGAATGTAAACAAAAAAATTATAACGAAATCAGACGTTAAAGGGCCGGCCATTATTGGTGCTTTGGCTGCAGCATTTGCATATTCATGGTACCCTTCTCTGCGATGTGGCGCGATCGTTAAGCCCTGACAAAAAATTACACGTCATCGTTATATTTTTATCGCACTTTTCATTGGACATAAATAAGATTTTTTAAGTTTCAACTTGATTCGCTTGATTATATGAAAAATGCTGACCCAATTTATACTAATTTATTCCGGCGGAGAGACGTTCTGGTCTTGGGAAAATTTAAAATAAATTACTTTAGCTGTTTTTAGTAACATCTGTAGAAAAATTATGTATAAGTTTTTAATAAACCACTAACGCAAATAAAATATTTATTAAGATAATACTTTGTCATGGCTCAGTTACTTCCATTTATATTTATAATATGAAATATGGTAATGCGATTATGTGCTTAGTTAATTTTATTAACACTATTGTACATAATACTTTTATGTTATTCATCCGTTAAACTAAAAAAAATATTTGTAACATGCATACAATTAATTACTGACCCTTTTCCGATGACTTGCTATTCTGAGATACATTAGCTTGAATTAAGGTTGTTAATATTATTTAGAAATATAGGTATGTCCCGTATCACTTATTATTTAGTACCTATTAATAATAATATTGACACGTCAAAGGTTATATGGGTCATGCTCCCTACCTAGTAAAGGTATTTTCATTGTGCAATTAATATTAAATTATTAAAAGAAAAAAAAACCCGGTAGACATATTTTTTCAATCCAATAATGAGATCGTTTAGAGCAGCTAGCCGTATTGCAAAACAGCGCTTCCTACAGTCTACAACGTCGACACAACCGATCGATATGTCTAAATAACCTCAAAAATATTGAAAAATTATTCTAAACAAACTCACAGGCAAAGGTTTGTGTACGATAAAAAATAATAAACAAAATGTTGGCACAGGGCTCGCGAGATAGGGGTGATTAATGTTCTACCCCGCATCACGTCAGCCGGCGGTAATTACAGAAACTTAGAATTTTCTGATATTTTGAAACCAAAATTTTGACGTCGTAGGTAAAATGATGAAAATCGAAAAAACCTATGGTAGATTTTTCATCCCATGAAAACATCAAATATGATTCTCTTGTCTCTAATTTCCGTATTGTATCTAGTTTTCTTGACGTACTCGGAAAACGTTAATAAATCTTCATCGTCATCTCTTCATCTCTATCTGCATTAGAATAGGTTTTGAAAAACGTTCAATATTTAGTCAATATTTATCTTACAAAAAAGAGCTGTCCGTGCAATTCTAAACTTAGGGTCCAGGATCACGTTACGTAAGAAATTTAAAGTATTGAATATAATGACTTTAGCTTCGAATTATATTTATGAAAATTTATTATATGTTCATAAGAATTTTGATAAATATAATAAAATGTCTGATATGCACAAAATAAATACAAGAGGTAAGAACAGACTTGTTGCTCATGTGTTCCGTCTCCGCAAAGTCAGTAAGTCATGGTTAATGTATACTTTTCTACAACAAGCTTCCAGATACACTCAAAGGGCTACCTATCTGTAAATTTAAAAACATTGTGAAGAAAAAACTTTGCATTAAATAATATTATACAGTATTAGAATATTTAAATGATAGTGAGCCATGGAAGTGAATTGTTCTAGCATCCCCAAGTTACGCAATCTATGTTTTACTTTTATATTTAGCTTAGTAGGTAAAGTTAATATGTGTTGGTGAATGTGACCAGAAGCGCTATTGTGTATCATGCGTGACTTCTTTAATCTAATGTTATTACCAGATATAGTATATACTTATTTGACATTGACTTGTACTCTGTGTACACATTTTTTTATTTTATACAGTTTTAATTTGACATGGACCTGTACTTACATTGTGTAAGTGGATATGTAATTTATATGAATTTAATTAAATTGTGTTATGATAATTGAATTTATACACACTAAGTGAGTTAAGTATTACTATGATTATCTGATATCTAATCCAATCTAAGATTCTTTTGTTAATACGTTACTCAGTTTTGACTGTGTCGCTGGGAGCTTTCTTGCTATTTCTTTTTCCAAGCAATGACATTTCACTGAAATAGTGTAACAGTAATAGTAGAATCATGCGGTGTGTCAGACCTAATGTTGGTTTTGCCATTAAGGAGAACTGTCTAGCAGCTCTACTGGATTTCATCTTTAGGCGACCTTAACTCTTATTAACTCCTCGTTGGTGGCTATTAAGCCCCGAATCGCCAACTTATGCCTGACAGACCGTCACAAATCGCACCTTGAGGTGGTGACCGTTGCCAAAGCAAAAGCTTTGCGATTTAATTTTTTAGGTTGTTTAAATTCACCTCTTTTTTTGTTTGGTAGCGGTTTCATTTTGGGGTGCGAACATAGAAAGTAACATATAAAATGACCATCGACAAACAAGTTGTTAATGCTTTCATGTCGAATAAATGATATTGAATTTGAAAATAAAGTTATATTTGTATGAATACAACAATAATTATAGTATTATCTCAAGATAATTGTTAATCTGTCTAATAAGGCCACAATCTCATAAATACCGCCAACTCATTAGCAATAACGTACGTCACCCTAAGGCTGCATTCAAACCAGAACATTTTGCTAAACATTTGCCACAAAAAATACAGTACCTACTACATTATACGTATGATATTTTCTTACTTCGTATCAGTCAAAATGTTATAGTTTATTCTATTAAAATAACTTATTACAAAAAATCTGAATTTTGAGTCTAAAAGCTGTTTCTTCCAATAACGGTCAGTCTATCTGTCAATTTGGAGAATAAAGTTGATGCTGTCTCTATCTAGATCAAGTTTTCCCTAATAAGTGTGTTTCACCATAAAAGCAAAAAACTTTTTAAATACTTCCCCTAATTACCTTTGGCCGTTATCAAAAATGTTGTTCTTTGCATCATTTGGCATAACACAATTTTTTACAATAAGTTAGATTCTTTTGCCAACGTTTATATTAAACACAGCCTTATACTCGCAAAACAAGCAATTTCCCCTCTTGCTAATTTCCCCGAGACCTCTCACAGGCATCTAGACATTTGTAATGGGCTCGTATCAAAGGCATGCAGTAAATGCTTAACAACAACATTTAAAGTCCTGTTCAAACTTACGCGATATCGCGAGAAACTGCGATATTGTTACAATTGTACGGATGCCTAGTATTTCTGCGTTTTTTAAATATTTATTACCGTTAGTGCGAAATTAGGTTACAAAGATTTGAATTGATAAACATTTGTGTGACTGCTACAATACATAGTCCAAAGGTAGTCTTAGGAGCGCGGATTATAAATAAAGAAACATCTATGGATTAAAAATTAATTTTAAATTTTATAATCATACCAATGGTGGATAGGTACAATACAATATTCCGGTATATACCGGGATTTGATCCTAGGGTCTTCTGCTCAGAACGCAGGGCGTCTACAAAATATCAATTTTCATGAAAATCATATCAATCTGTAAAACTACGCATGTAAATGAAAATTGGTATGGATGTTTATCTTTGTAAGTTCCACATTATTTCGCTTCGGTATCGCATAGATTGTAAAAGCCTTTAGTTTCTATTGCCTGAGTCTGTAGAGCAGTAATTGACGTCTCTTACACGGTAATTACATAGTATTGTTGGCAATGCGAAATTAGATAGAAATTCGAGTACAGATGGCAAAAATATCATTACCATACATAAATAACCTTGAACTTTCTTTTCGTCCCAGAATATCATGAATAGAAATATAGATTGTAAAAAAACAATATGCTCAAATTTTGAAGTAGACAATTTTCTATTAATATTTTGGTATGGAAACCACTTTCACTATAGACTTTTTATAAAATATAGCCATTTTTAAAACAGGGGCAATCCTAAATAATAATTTATTGTGTACATCACATATTATCTTTTCTTTCAACAAAAAAAAAAGAGGAAAAAATTGCTTTCCCTGCTATCCCTACTGATGAAGATCAGAAGCTGGTTCTAACACCGCGTGCTCTGACTAACAATAAGACCTGTACGATGTATACAGCCAATCAGGATGTTGATAGTTACATACAAATTTTACTTATTTACAGGTATGTACTGCTGTATCTACGTGTGACAATTGGTGTGATTGCGACACGTAGAAATCAATTGCTGATTCAGGTATTACTCTAGTATGCTCCACTACTATTGGCTATTATATTTAATAACTTGGTTCTGTCGTGGAAGTAAGCTTAAGTAACAATCGTTCTCCTTATAAAAATCCTATTTAAGATTATACCAAAGTAAGTCAGTCAACTACTCCATGAATGGATAACAGAGTCGCCGAAAAGATGAAAACACACCTGGCATATAAAAGCATAATATTCAATTTAAAAGGCCTGTCTATACCAAACATGTCCTATGATATCCCTCATACTAACATCTATCCACAAAATTTATAACGAAAAAAAAACGTATTTCAGGTCCATAACTTTAGGGTACATGCTCCTATCAGTGCCTATAAACGTCAGTGAACATTTAAAATACACGACGCGTTCATAAAAGAGTTATTTGTGCCGACTATGGAGGTTAAAAACGTTTCATTGCATCAGGTTTCCCTTTTAGGGTTTCGTGAAAGTGCATGTACAAAGTTTACAGTTTAGTTTCCATCAAGGGTAATCGGTACTCCCACCACTGTAATTTAATAGTGACGCCTGATATCATTTAATATTTAATACAGGATAGATGTTATAAATAAAAATATCACACACTTCACAACACATTACCTTCGTCCCACACTTAGATCCCTAAGGTCTTGTGTCATGGCTACTTAGCCACGGTATATAAATTCAAAGATAAGTATAGAAACATCCACGATTTCGAAATAAACATCAATATTCATAATCATCATATTTGTACCTACCGGGATTCGCACCCAGGACCTATGGCGTTGCTAGCAATAAGTAGTTATTATATTTTATCTTATTGAGGATTGATTGGTGCAGTTGGTTGTGGTGGTGAACGTGCCTGCTTTAGGTCCTAGGTTCAAATCTCGATAGTTTATGATGAGGACCTTTATTTCCGTGTCAAGCAAGATCATCAGTTTTAGGTTATATTAATTTTGTAATAATTATTTTTTCGTGATACTTGCCTAATATAACTTACTTGTTGGTCTAAGTTAATATTTAAAAGACTAGATTACGATCGTACAACCCTTAAAACTCCGACCGAGAAGACATAGCACTAGTTTTCTCATTTGTAATTTACTACGGATCCCGAAAATCACAGGAATTTCAATTTCCCATGAACGAGAAGAGATTACGTGATTTCAGATCGCGATTGAATGCTGATTTTTGAAAATGTTTGACGAAAACATCGCAATTATGTATAGACTTGCAAACAAATATTAAGTACCTTTCATGCATTTTTAAAATATACAACAGGCTTAGGGAAAAAACTTTAAAGTTTGTTTTTGGTTTTAACACGATAAGTTGTCAACAGTGAAGCCCACCGTCAGCACAGGCAATCAAATCTACCAATTTAAAAAGTGTGTTTAAGTGTTTTTTACAGCTCCAATCCCTGAACGCTACTCGCACACTTGACCTATTTATTTTTTGTTTGTTCAAAGTCGAAACAAAAATATCAAAGCCGAGTTTTATGCCAGTTTCGTGATGAGCGCGCGTTATTAAATAGCTTACCTTCCCGCAAAGGGAATTTGCAAATATTAAAATGAAAATACAGTGGAAACATACAAAATTTTGATGAAATTCCATACTTTTTAAACATAAGAAATACATACTTATATCATGTAGTAGTAAATAATAGTACCTAGTAGAAATTATATAGAATTACATGACATTTGATTAATTATCCTCTAAGCTGTCGATTGCCCGCAATATTCATAAAATCTTATCTTAATATATATAAATCTCGTGTCACAATGTTTGTCCTCAATGGACTCCTAAACCACTTAACCGATTATAATAAAATTCGCACACCATGTGCAGTTCGATCCAACTTGAGAGATAGGATAGTTTAAATCTCAAATTATAGTCGCAATTTTAATTTATTGCTAATTATTTGTCTGTTATACCTTTCGACTTGGTTGAGTAAGTAATCAATAGATGGCGCTGCTTTGGTAAACCGACAAACGTGTCATATAAGCTACAATTCAATTTCCACGCGGACGAAGTCGCGGGCGTCCACTAGTTATCTTATATAATTGTTTTTTTTTCTACTAAGTATCTATAAAATTACAAGAAACTCTTTGTAAAATGCACTTCATTATTTCACTAATTGTTCATTCTCTTATGTTTAAAAACCAAGGAATTTCATCAAAATTTTGTAGGTTTCCACTGTGTTGTATATCCTTGTACTAAAGTATTAGACTAAGGGCCGATTAACAGTGAAATAGCCTATATGAGGGATAAAACTGGTGCTGTGTCTATGAACAAGGTTTAGAGCAAGACAACATCAAATTTGTCTTTCACCGTTGAAAAAGTCGGCCCTTAACATAAAATTATTTTAGTTTCTTTAATATTTTATTATCGATTATATTAAAGTAAATAAAATACCTATTTAATCTCAAAGAGGAGCTCAAAAGTACATTTTAAGGTAGTCTCAATAATAGTGCAGCATTGAGACTGGTCGTTCATTGTACGCCTTTGTAATATTTTTCCTAAATATTCAATAAGATATACTCGTTCGTACTTCAGATGATAGCTCTGAGCTTAATGTCTAGTCTTTTCAAAGTTGCTGAAAAGATACATTTAATTTAAAGCTCCGTTCAATATTAGAACCTGAGAATAAATCAATCATAATTATACTCGTAGAACTCTTCCGTTACCTAATGAGTATACCGAGTGCAGAAAATTGAGAACACTAAATGCCAAATTATATAATAGAGATTAAAAAATATCTCGGATTATTTTACTGAATGACATATTATATGAAAACAAATATAAAACAAATGCCAAATTTTTGGCAATGTGAGTTTGGAAACCGAGTGGGGAGTTCGGAACTCCCCACTCGGTTTCGAATGGGGTCGGAACAGTTCCGACCCCATATTATAATGAAATAAGGGCAAGTTATATACCGTTACACTTGGTTATGGGATCTTCTGCACGATCTTGTAGTTCTAGCTGGTCCATTTTTGTGTACACTGTTGTTCTCCAAAAATGGGGCAGTATGTCGTTAAAATAATCATAATGCTCAAAGAAAATGTCAATTTATTGTAAATTTCACTATTACCATGTGTCTTTAGCGTGATCTATTCAATCATACAAAATTGAGTTTATTGTAATTTAATATCCGCGGCACAAACAATGGTAGGAGTACCTAATGTTAATAGATATACTTAACAACGTAGCTACGGAAGTGTTTAATATCCACCAAACATTTTCATTGGTACATGTGAATTGGATTAGTAGATATCAAATACATCCACAGCAAAGTATCATTAAATGCAGCATAATTAATTAACACCAACGAATAAAACATCAAGATTGACGTTTAACTGACGAAGTTCCAAAAAAAATATTGAACTTATTAAAATAATTAATACGAAACCGTGTCAAAATTACAAGGACGCTACCGTTCATGTCAGAGGATTTTGTTACAGGAGGAAGTTTAAATAATTCTAACATTATTCAGTAAATTACATTTACGGATCTCGTTTCAAAGTTAATTTAAGGTATTTGGGTGAACGGATCACGTTTACCATTATTAAAACTGAAGCCATATTTTACAAATAATAGTCGATCGATAGGATGTAAAAGACTAAAAAACTTTCGGTAACACAATTAACTTCATAGGAAGGTCAAAGGATCCTGAAAATTTGTTGAAACTAAGTCTACTCTTCAGTTTTCCTTTTTATGATAGATTCTTCGAATCTTAATTTTAAGATTAAGCCAAACTTAATCTTATATTTTAGCATTGCTGAAAAATTGCTTCTTTTCAAATTGGTTAAAATGGGAGACTTTTTAAATCAATATCAAATATTTCGACCTGTGTGTTAAGAAGGGTTTTGGAAAATTCAAATTATTTTGCCGCGTACAAAGTCGATAAACTATCTTCAGTAAAAACTGCTACATTATCCTTTAATACCTATTAATAGTAACATTTTTAGTTCGTTTATTTATAGTTATATCACCAAAGTGCCTATAATTTTCTAACTGTAAATATTCATTTAATAACTTGCAAAAATTAAGGATATATTAAATAAAATAAAAGTAATATTTTATGTATTCAAACTCTAATGGGAGTTATCCCGACCCTTTACGATTTCAATTTGCTTCAAAGTTGAAAGTGTCTCGTGGCTGTAAAGCGTGAAAGAGATGGTTAAACATAAAATAACTGGGTTGGAAAGAGATCGACGATTGTCACATTAGGTAATGACGCAAGCTTATTTGATTGAGGTTTTTTCATTATATAGTAACGGGTTTACATAGTTAAGGACTATATAAGAACTGATTTTTTTTGATCTTTCGTATTGAAATTGGCTGTTAGTGCGTTTGCCTGTACCTGGAGATGCGCTCGCATCTTCCGTCAGATATGAACCGACACTTAAACACCATAGATCAAGGAATTCGATTGGTGGATAACACACGCATTCTTAGCATAAAATATTTAAGATTACTTATACCACACCGTCACATGTACCTACTATATTTAATTTTATGTAACCTCTATATAACCTGTGACATGCAATAAATGAATCTAATCTTATCTACACACAGATACAATAACCACAATAAAACAAGTCAAACAGGGTAGAAATATAGGAACGATAGGTAGGAACGAAGACAGTGGAAAGCATATTTAAAAAAGTACAAAACAAATTACAATAAGTAGCATACCATATCCATGTTAGAAGAGCAGCCTAAAAACCAAAGATTTTTTTCCTATTGAGATAATATGGTCGATTCCTACAGTCACACTTAAACCTAAACGTAAATTTAGTCCTACCTGTCCTTTTCTCTCTCAGCCATTTATGTTAAGGACGGAGAGAGATAGACCTGACTAAGATTAGATTTAGGTTTAAGTGTGACTGCCGGAATCGACCCTAATGTTACATAAATGAACGCATAACTGTGTTTTCTCAAATAGTAGAACTGCAGTATCTTGCGCTTAGTCTAGCGGCGATAGGTGAAAAAGATTAATTTATAAAATTTAGTTTTTTAATTTATTAAAATTAGATTAATTAGTTTACTAATTTAAATGTAGGCTAACTTGAAACGGAGAAAGCTAATTGAATTTGGCGCCTTCCAATCAATACACGCGTCAATCGTGTCGCAGTCACAAATGAAATCAAAATCAAACGCCTGTAAATCAACATTCCTACCTACAAAAATTCTGGTAGATTAACATCGGTTTTTCCTCTATAAAATACAGTGAAATATGATTACATATATAAATGCTATTTCAATATTTAGTGGGCTTAAAAACCCTTTTCGATCTTCATGAAAAACTAATAAGCCCTCTAATATTATAAAGGCGAAAGTTTGTGAATGTTTGTTACTTCTTCACGTCTAAACGGCTGGAGTGATTTTAATAAAATTTGGAGTTACCTGTCACCCTGGATTAACATAGCTACTTTTTATCCCGATAAAATATTTTATGCCGGATAATTTTGACATTTTGTTTTTTCGGCAGTACACGCGGATGCAGTCGTGGGCAAGAGCTAGTATTTTCTAAATTCCAGTTTATGCAAAACAGGGTTATGGGATGAAATGTGATTAATACGAATATAGGTCCTGTATATGGCAGAAACTCTGGCAAAAGTAATAAATTATGTGGCAAAGGCAACCTAAACACGAAATAGAATTTATTTATTTTTTATCTAGAAGCAGCTTCATAAAGCTCCAAGTAAATAAATAAAGGTGAAATAACCCAAACACAAAACAACCGTAATGTGGTTTGTATTAAAGAACAACTGCAAAGACATTTATTACATATTCCACCGTAACCTTATCAATTTAGAGTCTATATTCATGTACTCGACATTTATGCGCTCAGTGGGTACAATAGTTACTACAATTTTATTAAAACCTAGGCGAGGGTGGACTCGGTTTACTTCGGTATTGTTCATGGACGTACTGATTTTCCGGAGAAACCCTAAATTATCAAGGAATAAAAAGTACTCTATGTTTATCAGGGTTAATTTAGGATTCTAATAATGAAGAATTTTTTTAAATCGGTTTAGTAGTTTCGGAGCTTATTCGATGCAAACAAACTAATATTTCCTCTTTATAATATTAGTGTAGATTACTCTCGGTGTCTGCACGTGCAGTACCTAGTCGTAAAGGGGATCCCCATTCTCCTTACCTTTGAAGGGGGAACCCCCTTTACCCAGGTGTCCCTACTACGTCCAAGAATGTAAAATATTTAACACAATTTTAATAACTAAACTCTGGGACAAAATTGACTACTAAACCGAGATAGTGCGGTCAATAAAAACTGAAAATGGCTCCTGCAGTATATTTTACAGCGGTCGTTCAATTTCTGTTATGTTATACAATATGGCGTCATATGCTGAGGGTTTAAGCTACCTGATTTTATTGATTTGCTGATAGACATACTTACATATTATATAGGGTGTAACAAAAGGTGTAGGTTAAGTGAAGCGCTATGAATAAGCCAACTATTATTTTTTGGTACTGATAGGTCTTTTATGTATAACTTAAGGATCGCGAATTAAATCCTGAAATCACGTTTGGCAGAGCGGAGTGAAATGTAAACTATCAGTGACAAGCTATTAGCACATCGTCAAAGAGACTGCCTCTAAATGTAATTCATAGTCCAATCAGCTTACAGACATTCATTTATTAAAATGTTGAAATTGGACGAAAACTATTTAATTTCAAGTGAGGTTTAGTCCACGGATATCAAGAGGCATGCGGGCTTATTCATAACCACTCTATCCTGACGACAAATAGTCATGTAGTTTTAATTGTCGTGGCTTATATTAATATGGAGGTTCCCAGATAGAGCGATAATTATCTGCTATCGACGACATCCTCTTCTGGTGATGGCAGATTATCGTTAAAGTGGGAACAACAGTCGATAGATAAAAACGATAAAATTGACGACAAACAGTGATTATAACAGGAATATAGTAGTCCAACAATTTTACCGTTACGTCAAATAGCCAATTTTTTAAAGTCTCAATATACCTATACGTACATGCATACTATACTTAGGGGTAGGCAAAGCACCAAGGGCCGATAGAACCACATGGTGCCACTTCTGACCAATTGAGGGTATAGTTGAGATGTACGAGTTAGATTACTTAATAGTAGATTATTTATTTTTGATCTCTCGTATGGAAATTGGCCGATAGTGGGAACGAGCTCTTAGAGTTACAATCGCTATGCGTCAGTAACATTGCAACATTAATGCATCTCCACTTATATTTTCCTCCATATATTCACCATCCTGACAGGCAATACTGTCACTCAGTCATGCGGTTTTAGTTGTGTAGGTACCATACAGGTTGAACAGAAAGGATATGTTAAGCGAAAAGCTATGTAAATATTCCACTTTTGTTACACCCTGTATATATATATATATACAGGATGATTTTTGGTCGTCAACGTTCCCGAAAACTACGGAATCTCCTCATCATCACGATAATTTTTCTCCATGGAAGCATACCTGGGAAGTGTCTGGTTCCCAAGATATTAGCGTCCAAAGTTGAGTAAATAGACTGCGTTTTTCTGCATAAATGCACATAGACGCGCGTATTAAGATTTTTTCACGAAAAATAATTGATATAGATATGATAAAACTAGCATAAACACTGGACACTATAAATTTCGCCCGATCAAGAGATTAAATTTTTTTTTTTTCAAAAAATTTACATTGTTTCCCAGCATTTTTTTTGGCATAAACTTACTTTATATTTGATGTATAGAGTACGTACCTTTCATTAAGGGTGGCCACGAAAAAACATCCTGTATATATATATATAAAATCCATTTTGCAAATATTCTAGGATCGAGGATTAAAGTGTGTATATATATATATAGATAAGGCGTTATGCATTCAAGCGTACAGAAGAGATACTTGAGGATCTACTTAGATCCATTGTAAAAATCCATTGATGGATCTTTTTACACTTTTATGTCCACTTTAATCCTCGATCCTAGAATATTTGCAAAATGGATTTTTTAGAACCAACGTGTGTATTAAAATCCATTATAAAAATAAAGCGGGTGACACATAACTTTAACTTGGCCGGCTGAATCATTCAGACAACTATTATCTATATACATACAGGGTGTAAAAAGACAACGTTGTTTTTTAATACATCGTATTCTTTGTAAGGTTACGATCATTTTTTCAAATATCACAAGAAGACATACAAGCAGGCTGCAGTACTATGGAGATGTCGTTTTTTTTAATCCAAACATTGTTAAGGAACTTTAAAAATCTCCGAGGCATTGAACTGAACTATCTGGAAAAAATGAAATAAACTCCATCATTACAACCCTTTCGGTCCTCACTGCAGGGACACAGTACAGGTATTTCTTATCTGAGACATGGTTTTTTTGTTTTGTTAAAAGAGGTTATAGATAATTAAAATTTGTTTGGTTTTATAGACTGTCATTTATTGGAAATGGCTACTAATACTAATACCTTAAATAAACTACTAATACAAATGTGGCTTTATAATGGATTTTAATACACTCGTTGGTTCTAAAAAATCCATTTTGCAAATATTCTAGGATCATTACCGTCGCGTTGGATTCTCAAACTATGGACTTAGCACTTTGATATTATAAATTTATACACAACTTCTTTTAAGATTAGAAAATGCTTTGTCGCAATTAACAATTTGTATGCCAAATAGGCTGATCACAGAGAAGCTAATAAAAAAAACTATATAACAATTAAACTATTTGGTTTCATTTGTAAGTATTTTGATTACACAGGGAAACTACTTCTTTAATGATTATTTGTATTAAGATAAAAAATCTAAAGAAATAAGGTAAATCACATCAAAGTTTCTTTGTCAGAGAAGTAGATGCTAACAATATATCTTCATTATCTGACTATTGTATAAAATAATCTTTTTATCTGAGAATATTTCATGTATAATGGACGAAGCACCTTCATAACATATTCAGATTGCACTGAGGTTATTCGCATGGGACGCCATTACGTAAGCAGGTTAAACATAAATCCACTGTTTGGGTCCCTGTCTTCCGAACACGGCAATTGTAAACTTTAGACACATCCTACGAATATTATAACCGCGAAAGTTTGTAAGTTTCCCGAAACCGTTGGAACGTACTAAATGGAGATCTGTAGTCTCTGCCTACCCCTATGGGATATAGACGTGAGGTTATGTATGTAAGTATGGATAGATGTTTGTTACTCTTTCACGTAAAAACGGCTGGAGCGGTTTTAATAAAATTTGGTTTGGAGTTAGCGGACACCCTGGATTAACACATGGCTACTTTTTATTCCGGGAAGGTATTTTTATCCCGGACAGATTCGATATTTTAGTTTTTTCTGCAGTCCACGCGGACGAAGACGCGGGCGTCCACTAGTTATAGATAAAACAAACAATCCTTATCTGTACATAATAGCAAGGTACATTCATATGTATCATATAAATAAATATAAAATGATATCCGCAAAGCAGTATGTGATGTATAAATATGTCAATAGACTTTTTAAATTACTTAATTATTGAACGCGCAAGATTGTATAAGCGTACCTTATACTGCTGTTAAATAACGTGTTATTGTAATAAATACACTTTGTCAAAAAAAATATGGCTTGGTTCATTTTGTGTGGTGGTGTTGTTTCCTTAAATGAAAGGATTTAAAAACCTCTTCGTTCTTATCTTTATAATATGAAGTCATTTAAATATTGATTGAATAGTGGAATATAAAGTTCTTAAAATTTCATTACGAAGGATTTTAATGTCAAAATTCGTTACACGTTAATACTTTAAAATCCCTCTCTGGTATGCAAGGAAATTTTTATTGAAGGGTTCCACTTAAACGGATTTTTTAATATCTTGATCAATCCGGGAATTTGAATAAAATTTTAATACTACTAGAGTGAAAAACGATAAAAATAAGAAATAGCGCGATAATATGAAATGAGAACCGTTTATCCATTATTATTTTATTTATAGGTAGAACTTATTTAATTTTTATTTACAGCTTATACTTTTAGAAGTGCTTAGGTACATTGTGATCTCAATTGAATTTAGATTTTCTTTAATGTTTTCAGGTTTTTATTTTACTATAGCTACATATTATGTCGTCATTATTATATCAGTATGTCCATGATACCATGAATCAAAATCCCAAAATCCAATAATTGCAAAACTATGATTGGTTTCCTAACTGGCAAGTCTTGACATTATATTATGACTTGCCAGTTTGCATATAGGTTAACAATCTGTTGGTTAAAACAGGTACATATACATTTGCTTTTACTACGTCTAATACAATTAAGTACACTTCCCCCACTAGCATCTAGAATAACAAGTATGGACATACAAGAAGTAATTGCAAAGAAGATATGCGATAATCAAAATAGTCAGGCGACTGCTAAGTGATGATCTTAAAATTTTCATCAAGCTTACTTTATATTGAAGAAAAATGTGATATTATTCCTTAGTTTCGGTTCTTATCTTGCCATAAAGTGGAGTAAATTGTATAAATATATACATACATATATATACACACGACTGTGAAAATAAAGTAGCCAGAACTGTAGGCAGGTTCATAAAGGAGATCTCATAAACACTCTGTGGACCGCCTTATGAATAAACACTGTTACACCTCCTCTTATATTTGCTCCATGGTCACGTACCTATTGTCATTCTGTTTTTTATGTGTTTTAAGTTCGAAACTAAATAAGTAGGTACATCTTCTACTACATCTTCATGTGTTCGTATAATTGTCTCATAATATGAACAAGCATAGGTGAAGTTACCATAGATAAATAATGTTGCGACTATGTGTGATGCGACCATTAACTCTTATCCGATAATTCATGTCATCCCTTCTAAGTGGTTGTATTAAGCTTAGCTTGAGCCAGATTATCCATTGACGTAGCACGGGATAGAGAGATCTATTTAAAACTTTACTTGTTAAATAACATCTATGTGTGTATTTGTGCCCGAAAAGCGACGGAACACTCACTCCTAATCACGAATTCAAAACTCCCGTTAACACCATTTTTGTAGAATTTCGGAAAACCCTTATATCCTATGTTCACCAAGGTTAACTAATAGAGAAAATATTATTCAAACGGGTCTACTAGTATCGACGACTCATCATCATCATCATCAGCCTATTGTAGTCCACTGCTGGACGTAGGCCACCCCAGGGCACGCCACAAGACTGCGATGGGGAGTATTTGCCCATAGTCACCACGCTAGGCAGGCGGGTTGGTGACCGCAGTTTGTATTTTGGACTATGTTGTCAACACGGGAGGCGCTGCTGCCCGCCTCCCGGAAACCCTTAATCGCCTCGTACGATACTCACGGGCAGACATGGGTAGTACGAATTCTACTCTGCCGTAAGTAAACACTGTGTAATTGAGTAAATGCGTACAGCGTAATGTAATTAATGAAAACTAACGAACCTGCATGCAACGGCCTCGTTATCGGATGCAGGGTCCATTGCAATTTCAGGTAGGAATCTTATTGGGACCCGATTCTCGAGTCCTTCGACATTATTTCAAAACTAGAGAGTTTACTAGCAAAAAATGATGACATTTGAACAGTTGCAACAGCATGAGCCAGTTATCTCTATGGTCGGAATGAATGTCGATTGCTGGTGGTACTGGTTACTGGTAATACGCACTATGAAAAATGTCTCAGCTGATCTTAAACCGCCATTTTGTTTTCAAATTGTATGGACGAATAATTTGAGTTTAGAGATACAATAATCGAACCCCTTACCTACCTACTAGCAAACCTAACATGGATAGAGTATTGCTCTACGGAGAAACCACAGGTATTCTGTTCACCACGGTATGTATAATATGTGGCTATATAAAAATATCGCTATTTTAGGTTCTGCTAAATTTATGCTTAGACATTTAGCCTCAAATACGATTTAATATGCAGAGATATAGGTATTGGATAAAGTGTGTTTTTTTTAGTTTATTCGAATGTACAATTGTAATGTTTAAGTTATCAGAATATAGCGTCAAATATATATATTCTTTATTGTAGACAGAAAATATACAGCAGGTAAGTATTATAACATAGATAATGTACAAATGCGAGCTTATCTCTTACAGAGATTTCTTATAGAATAGAATAGAATAGAAAATATATAAATAGGTGGATTGTATGTGTACACATAAAAGTACTCATAAAAGAAACATACATAAATAATTAATCTTCCTTAACCCTTGGGGAGCCTGGTAGGTAAAAATCACATGGCATGCCTGGTGGGTCTGACAGACCCGTAAACATAATTGGTTATTTTTATTTATTTTGATGTGTTACAAACCAAAATAACAAGTTTTAATTTATATTCAACATTGTTTCTAAATGAAAAAAAGGGGAAAAAATAAGATAAATTATTTTTATAAAGTTTTATTGAGCAATTAAAAAATCTCTCATTCTTAGGTAACAATAATAACACTTATCTTTAAATCAACTCTTTTTAATTGAGATCAAAATCAGACTTCACATTAATATAAAGCACAGATGAATCAACTTACAGGTTATTAACTTTGGTTACTAAAATAATAATATTGATTAATAACTACTCAGTATTTGTGCGACAATTTTCGCATAAAACACGTGTTACTCGAACGCGTGCGCGTTGCGGACTGCGGGAGGGGCGGCAATCTAGCCGCCAGTCTATATCACGAAGCTACTCAGGCACACAGCGGCGGTAGTTATGAATTTTCTAAAATATTGTCGATTCCTTGAAGTGATGGGTCTGTCAGACCCACCAGGCACCCCAAGGGTTAAGATAATTACTATGTTTATACATAATTTATACTCCATTACATATTTTGTATAAAATATAAGTTAAGTGCCGCCGGCGCAGCGCGGGTGCCACCCGTAACGTATGCTACGAATTGACTACGACGCGACTACGAAGCGACTACGAACCTACTATGGTTAATAATTGCACAGGTAGGTACACCCTTTGTGATTGATAAATGATAAAAGTGATAGATACTTTTATTGAGAGTTTATTCTGATAGTGATATACTAAATGATTTGATATATGACGAGTGCGCGGCCGACCTAATGAGGTGCAATCGTGAACTAAAGCTAAAATGAGTATGAATGTGTGCCGATCGCGTAAACTAATGATGTTAACAGTAATATACGCAATGTACGGTGAGACCGTACAATAGTGGTAGCTTAATCTCGTTAAGCTAAATATAATTATTATTTAATTTAGTTGAAGTGCCAAAAACTCGTACTAAGCATTTAGCTTCTACATTCATAGTGCGAACGGCCAAGCTGTGGAATTCCCTGCCTGAATGCTTGTTCCCCCTGAACCATTATCTTGCGGTCTTCAAGTCGAGAGTGAACCGGTTTTTTTTAGGCAAGCGCGCTCAATCTGCAACGGTGCTTACCATCAGGCGCGTTGTGGTCAAGCGTAAGCTTATTTAATATAAAAAAGTACCTACAGTTTGTTCAATTTAAATTAATTTGCTGCTGATGCGGGGCTTCGCTGCATACATCAGCTGCATGTTGCAAGAATCGGCTAATCGGCTCGGACGTTCTCTCAGGCGATAAGCTAGCAACAAGTCACCGAGTAGTTCCATCTGCCCCGCTACGCTAAAAGTGGGTGTGGAATCTCTTTTACGATCTTGCAGTTTTGGCTACCCCGTTTCGGGATTAAAGCCGTACGAATATGTATGTAATTATTAATGTAACACAGGTGACTTTGCTTTGCTTAGCTATACGGTCATTTAAAACCCCACAACACCCATTAACAACTAAACCAGTCAACTCACCGAAACCAGACGAGGAAATAAAACTAAACCGCATAGTCCAAAAACAGAAGGACCAATATTCCCAAATGTGCCAATTTCCACCTTATTATCGAGGTATAAAGCATACGTTTAAGGTCTGATAACTGAAAGTTTCAGGACAATATTGCAGTACAAACGCGTTGGCAACTCGCGTAAATCATATAAAGTTGGTAATGCTTAGGTATTCCTGTTTGAGAAACCACGAGCACAACTAACGGTTCCCTGAGTCGACTTTTTGATTTGGTTATATTGGATTTGGATTCGAATCGTATGTTCATTTAGAATAGAAATTGAATAGGTTTTTATTTGAATATTACACATACAGATACGATAGTCACAATAAAATAAGACCAACATGGTAGAAATAGGTAAAACTAGAAACTTGGGTGTGGGAATGCCCATATTATCCTTTCCATAATATCCTTTATTACTGTCCTTATCATTTTTGTGTGCAGATGCGCCTTCCATCGTCGTATATCATCATCACCTTACTACTAAGCATTCCCTAAATACGAGTATATCATTCGCTATTATCTTTCGCCTTGCAAGTACTGTGCTTTCTAGACAACTTGCTTATGTTACTTGACCATCTGTACGGTAGGGTGCGTACTGTGTTGGTGTACATCATGTTCGTTCTCTATCACTTAACATCGTCCTCATCGTCAGCTTATTGTAGTCCACTGCTGGATGTAGACCTCCCCCAAAGCACGCCACGTGGTTCGATCTCCCATTTATGCTATCTAGTCACTAATAGCAGCCCTCTTTAAGTCATCGGCCCATCTGGCCGGAGAGCGTCCAACGCTACGCTTGCACTCAATACTTTACATAATACCTATGGCGTCAACCATATCGAGAAACAGCCATTACAATAGTATGGCCACAGAATTATATATATGGCGTAACGTATTATATGGCAACTGTATTATATGGATAAAAGCGCACAATACGGGTAATTAACACCTGAAAAATCGACCACAACAGCACCGCATTGTCCTAAACCGAAGCATTCACTATACAGCTGTGTTGAGTAATAACAAACCTTATGCCAACGGTAATAGGTTTACGTGAAATACCTTGTTTGATACGAGACTGGTGAAACTTTACGGACAATATTGTTGTGGAACCGGGCAACTGCCATATATCATGTAAGTTAGGCGGCAGTCACACTACGCGATTAATTATTTTATTGTATTCCCCCCGATTTGTACCCCTAATACTATAGGCATTTGTCTGGATGTGAAATAGTTTCTATATTAAATATGGATACTATGTCAGTGTTTACAAACATAACTTTTAACGTTGACAGCACAAACTCCATAACTATAGATAACAAAAAATCTAAAAATAAGTAAACTAAAGGTAAAGACATTTAAATGCCCCAACAACAATGAATTTTCGAGTAAGTATATCAAAATCACAGGCTCATGGGTTATTATTTTTTATCCATTATTTCACTACGTTGAACACAATTACGTTACTATTTTCGTCTGCACGTGTTTCATTACAAAATATTAACGTTAGTCGGTACCGTATACGTGTATCCATTTTCTTAGATGTTCCATACAAATCTCCGACAATAATAACAGCACAAACAAGTAGCAAATATAAATCATACAAGTTAGCATCCAGTCCCGTGCAAGATGTATAGCCGGGAACCTTTCGAAGGCTCATTTGAATTTCATAAAGGTGCCGTATTAACAATCGCGACAATAGGATCGGAAGGAAACGCCCGCGTTTACCTTGTCTTTTGAGATCAACGACGGATTGGGTACGGATACAGGCGCTTTGTTTTAACAGTTTGAACGCGACCGAAAAATCTTGAGCTATGTATAGTTTTGATACGTTTTTTGATCGGCTATGGAGAATATCAGATTTGTATGTCACTTGTTTTGGTTATTGACTTTGGCTTTGGCATTTTTTACAGTTGAAACGCCAACGAAACTTGCTATGAGCTGTGAAATCTTAAAAATGTTACTCGTTCAAATCGACAGAACTTCGTAATCGTATAATTTCCTCCAATAGGAAGCCTTTTTTAGTGTTTGATAAATGTAATGATCAAGTCTAACCGCCATTAGAGGATTTCACAATAACGAACGTTTTCAGATAGAACGTAAGTGGAATATTAACACTTACTTCCGCACTCAGAGATGTTTAATGGTTATTTAAACCATTCCTCTGTTAAAGTAATAAAAAGTTACCTCTTTGAATCACAGATTTGTGTTTTTGTTACTTGCGTCAATTATAAAGTTTAATTGTAATTAATTTAGCAACTCACTGGCACTAATTTAATGTATCTTTCTACACGCGACTGTCAGGCTTTAACCAATGTATTTAGTTACAGATCCAATTTTCAGAAATTTTAGCTCAGTGAAACTGAAATAATTGGATTGGTGGTTAGAGGTAGAGCACTCATGATAGCGCACTCGAATCCGACGTGGACATGTATGCAGTTTGACAGATTACAACACAATGATACGCGTTGTAATCTGTCAAACTGTATACGACATGTCCTGAACCTAAACATGAAACATAAATAGGCGTGATAATGACGTCTAAATGGTTGCTCATAGAATCGCATGTAAGACGAATCGCCTAATTCGTGCAATGGAGAGGGCTATCCTCGGGGTATCTCTGTGCGATTGAATCAAGACTGTGGAGATATGTAAACGAACAAAGGTCACTAACATAGCTCAACGGCCAAGCAAGCTAAAGTAGCAATAGGCAGGTCACATAGCTCGAATAGGTGGAAAAAAGTGGGTCAGCGTAAGGAAGCGTAGAAACTGCCATTCGTAAGATGGACCTGGATGACTTAGTCAGGACTGCAGGTATCTGCTGGATGCAGGTCGCTTCAAACAGTTCTCGGTGGAGGTTGTCAGAGGAAATGATGAAACTAAACATTCAGTGCATTTACTTATTCAACTAACTATCGAGATTAAACATTTGGTACAAGTGGACCTAACTTGTTGATTATTCGTTATAATCAGCAACATTGTATAAAACCATCATAAGCCAGTCACTATTCGCTTATCGTTATTATTGGACACAAAACAAACAACGTAGTGCTCTCGTATCGGCCAAGTTGGATCATAAAACTTAGTTTCTGCACTGTTAACTTCGAGCTTGCACTAAATTATTTAATTGTGAGCAAAACTGGGAGCTCGTAGTATTCTCAATTTCAATTTTAATGTTTCCCAGCACTGCTTCTACGTGATAAATATTTTCTCACTGCGCTGGCAGTACTATTTGTTCCACTATTTATTTACACTAAATTGATTTGATTTATGTATAAAGCCCATTTAGAAGTGGTTAATGCTTGATTTCAAATTAAGCAGATGTCGTCATGAGAAATTAACATTATTGCGAAGGAAAAATGGTATGTACTGGTGGTTTTTGCTGTTTAATTTTATGGTTCTAATAACTAATCATAAAATGTTATTTATAGAAAAATCAACGTTATGTAACTAAGTGGCAAAAAGTTACCACAAGTAATCTAACACACCAGTGCCTACCTCATAGATTTATATAAGTATTTATAAGTGAATATAGGCAGAATAATATTGTGACATAACATATCACAATTATGCAAAAATACGACAAGATTACACCGATTTCCTTTTACAGCACAAGCTACCTACTTATATTTATAAATGGCATCGATTCATCATGCAGCCGACCATTTAGCATAAAGACGTTCAGCCTCCCAATCACTAACAAACTCCATTATTAATATTCAATACATTACGCATTCAAAAACGTAAAGGAGGCTTAAGGAGGCCATGAGGCACTCAGGGTTCCTCAATAACACGATTCGAGCTCATCAAAGGCAATGATGACTGGCTTCGTAAGCCAACAGATTAGCCGTCATGCAAAAAGCACTTCACGTCACATTCACTTCAAGCGCCCTAAATTGCTCGATGTAGAGTGGGAGCGACAGATTTTTGGCAATATTGCCGTTGACACAGCTAATGAATTGGACTTATTGACTGTTTACAATGTAAATAAGTGAACATTGTGATGACAAATAAGCTGTAAAATTTAATTTACGAATAGATGGACTAATCTGCTCAAGGGCCCGTAGATTTTAAATAATTGTTTTATTTTTAGGTCAACCCGTAATAGTTTTTATTTTATTACAAAACCATCAACTAAAAATGTCGGCAAGCTCCCATTCTGTCGACCCTTTATGATAAATGTGAGGAAAATTGAAATCACGTCTCGTTTTCCGTAGTTATTTTGAGGGAGACTAGCTCACAGGATTCGTGAATTGGTATTTTATGTTACCTCAATAGAATATACGTGGAAAGGAACGGCGAAGTGCTTTTATGACAAAGGACGAGCTTTTCACATTCAAAGTTGAAGTGCGATGATAAGCGAATTTTTCTATTGCTACTATACTTACACTGAATTTTTACAAGCTCACCTTTTGGTGAGAAAGCAGTATGTTTCTGTCTTGTGTGCTTGTACTATTAATATTTCTTAAAACGCAAAATTTAATAAAGAATCATTATTAGGTAGGTAAATCATCTTCATAGTCATACACCGAGTTTTTTCCATTTGCTATTTGATACACACATATAGTTACATGCGGCTGGGTCCCCGAAAATGGGGTGGCCTGAACTGTAGTATTTCTGAAAGGAATTCTATATCCTCATTTATAATACTAGGGACGGATATAAAAACCATTGACAAGAGCTTTTTGGTAATACGCTTTTATTGACAAAATAAAACCCATATCTATAAATCGTTTCAAAATACAAAATCATTTCAATGTATAAAACATTAGAGTCGCTTTCAAAATAATTTATTTTTATGTAAAGAAATAGTTATATAAGTAGATCGAAATGTAAAGAATCTTTTATTATTGTTATACATGTGTTTATTAATTTATTTTTCTTAAGATATTAGGTTTTGCAAACCTAAAGCACGGGCCCAGCCTAGTTTAGGTAACCAGTATATCCTACCTATTTAAATAGTAAGATTTTTAATGTACCTATGTATAGCAAATGTTTGATATTGCATTTTTTTTTAAATTTACTTTCGCGAAATTAATTTATACAAGAACAGTTTAAGCCTTAACAAGACAAATATGAACAAGAAACATTTAAATCCCTGTAATCTAAATCGAACAAACCTTTCCCCGCTTAAGAGTTACCTACCATAAATTCCAACTTATTGTTCGAATTTAAACTTAAAACAGTAAAGGAAATAGGTATTGGGGTTGAAGCAGTTTACGTAGTTATAGGAAATCTGTTTTGTCGAAGTGAGACGGGGCCATTAATAGAGATGTTAAATTCGGTGTCGCACGAAAATCACTGGTATTACTTTATAGTTTTACGGTCCACATTCCCCTGTAGTTATCGGATACGCGTCCTTGTCGAACCTTTGTCATTTTAATCGCACTTCCGATCTTTCAAAATAATGTTATTGAAATATGTTCAATTTCCTAACTCAGTAGGAGTTGTAACTCTCCGCGTGCCACCCTGTATAAAATGGCCCTAAATAATTTCTAATTATAAATGGAAAAAATTCCTCACCCGAGTTGGAATCGAACCCACGACCTCTGCATACCGTGCTAATTTCTAATTATTTAAAGCGAAAGCTTTGGACCTTCAGCCGGGGCGACCGTAGGGATCCGTCCAATACTAATGTTGTGCCTACCGAGAGGTCACAGATTCAAATTCTATCTAAAAAGGATTTTTCTCTTTGTTAAAGTACTAAAATTTTAGGTTTGGTTTCTAAGTACTTTTAGTTTTTAAATCCGTGAATAGCGCGGATATTTTTATAGTATGTTCAATTCTTAAATAATTACATTATTTTACATGTCAATAGCAGATATTTTAATCTAATTATATCTATACATATAATAAAAATGTAACGGGTCGCAGTCTGTAGGTACATGGAAGATATATGAGAAAAATATTATAGGAGACCTTTATCAACGCAATAGTACCCAAAACAATGATTTTTGAAATTTTTGTTTGTCTGTGCGTTTGTAAACGCTAATCTCAGAAACGGCTGAACCGATTTCGATGCAGTTTTCACGAATATATTGTGACAGGTCCCACTTAACATATAGGCTACTTTTTATCCCGGAAAATGTTTTTATCCCGGATAACCGACATTTTATTCTTTCTGTAGTCCATGCGGACGGAGTCGCGGGCGTCCACTAGTCTATAATAAAAATATTCATTCTAAACATGAAAAAACCCTGAAAGAAAGCCAAACACAAAACCTTTTGTCCATCACCGCAACCCAAACATGTCCAAGAACCTTAAGGAATATCCTAAATATCATTGAATTCCGCCATCAAGCTGCTTATTACTTGGGCGGAGGTCGGCCATAACGGTCCTGGCACTAAGGGATCATTGTTATTGTTTAATGGTATTACCGGGCACACATAAACCTTCCGTTGCCAGGCAACCGCCGGCAAACAAAGTTAACAACGATCGATGTGTGCGGATAGACGGCCGCCGCAATCACACACGTCTTAATCTCTGACTAATTGTGTTAAGTGATAGTAAAGTTTGGCCAAACTTGCGATATTTTCGCCGGATTTAATTATAATTTGAATGACATCTGGGGATATGTAACTTCAAGAAAAGCAAAAAACCGATCTGAATGAAATTTGGTTCACAAGTAGTTAGATTGCCAGATATAAAAAGCGCAGTCATCTATATTAATATTATAAAGACGTAAACTTTGATTGTTTGTTTGTTTGTTTAGCGAATAGGCTCCGAAACTACTGGACCGATTTCAAAAATCCTTTCACAGTTAGAATCCTTATTGGCCCTGGATGATTATAGGCTATAGAGTTTCGAATAATTTCCACTGGGCTGGAATAAATATTGATTAAGTACATTATTTTAAAACCATTTGACGCATGAAGGTATATGTTTGACATACACCATAGAATAACTAGTTCCCAGAAGGAGTCCTCAATGACAGATGTATTCCGGGTAGTGAAGCAAATTGCCGCCGATTGTTGCCATCGGTAAAAATATTATCAGTTTTTCAGATACAGTAAATAGGTTGTAAAAATTTGACCTACTAAAAGTTGCTTCAAAAATGTGCGTGATCACTGGTTCTGGGGAATTTATTATTCTGTGACGTATAGATGACATGACACAACATGACAGATTTTTTTTTGTTTATCCCGAAGAAAGGGCATAAGCAATACAGCATCCATACAGCCAATATTGATGATTTCTGAATTTATGATGGATGATAATGATGATGAATGGAAACGTCGGGGAAATCCTTATAAATGACTGTAAAATTAGTAAAAATCTAAAAGAATTGCATAAACAACATATCTAACGGGAATTCCAAATTATAGAGGATATGTACCGAAGCGAAGCGAGGGCGGGCCACTAGTTATTAATAGTATAGGCAGTTACTGATAAACTAGAACAAGTGAAAAATTCAACCCTTGATGCAATATATGCCACTATCCATAAAAAAACATAGAACCGAAAAACACGAAAAAAATTTTTTTTGCTTTTGCTATATATCTAGGTAAAGTCATTTGAGACGAAATAACTTTAATAAACATAGGAACATAGTAATCTCGATGTCACTCTTGATACGCACGTAAATATTATAGATATGCTTTTATGACTTGAGAGAGTGTTATGTGGGTCGACAGACATTCGAGAGATTCATTATGTAGGGGCAAATACATGTCTTTTTTGTTACTTTAGTGACCTTCGATTCCATTTAGTACTAGTTTTTGTGTTGTCTTAATTTGGAATAAAGTGTACATAGACATATTATACATACATACATATAATCAGGCCTTTATCCCTTACGGGGTAGGCAGAGCACCAAGGGCCGATAGAACCACATGGTGCCACTTCTGACCAATATTGAGAGTATATAGTTGAGATGTACAAGTTCGGAGTAGTGACAGGTGGTCAGCCCATCGCCTCCAAAACACCAAGACCCTCTTGTCCCTCTACTGACTTGTACAATATGCCCGGGAAGAGAAGCAGCTGTAGTATTAAACATATTATAGTAGGTAAATACAGATATAATTCTTCTTCTTCTTCTTCAGCCTATTGCAGTCCACTGCTAGACGTAGGCCTCCCCCAGGGCACGCCACGAGGCTACTGCCACAGAGGGGTTTTGCCCATAGTCACCACGCTGGGCAGGCGGGTTGGTGACCGCAGTGTGATTTTTGGACTATGTTGTCAGTACAGTAGGCGCTGCTGCCCACCTCCCGGAAATCCTCGTACGATACCCACGGGCAGGCAGGGGTGGTACAAACTCTACTCTGCCGGCACCAGGCGGCCAATAGATATCATTAGACTTTTATAATTGTGTTAAATCCTATATGAAAATTTCAAATTGAAAATAAAAAAGAATTAAGCATTTTATATCATGATTGTCATATTAATTTAACAACTTATTGCAAAATAATTTTAAACAATACAGATCCAATTACCATTGCACAAGATTCCAAATTTTAATAGGGCCCAAATATCAATATCTTATTTTCAGTTAACGTAAAATTTTAATATGAATTTTGAAGTAAAACCGCAGCGGGGAAGCGGCTGCTGGCTCGAGCGGTATTCACTGCAGGGATTTATAACTTAAATTATTTCTTAAAACTTGCAAACAAGAATCCTCATAGGCTTTACATAGTAAAAGGCCAAAAAATAATACACTGTTTACTCAGTACTGGCAGCTGGAATATTATAAAGAGATTTTTTGTAACATAAATACTTTTTTATTTTTATATGTAGTTACAACTTACTGTTTGAGACATATAGGTATATTTTCAATAGTAGATAGTCTATCTCAGGGATGAAGTTTTTTATCTTTTTTTAAGCATTATCTGTCTTGATCAAGTTTTAGATAAGACAGCATCGAAATTCTTCAGGCTAATCAGGCTATCTGAACATTGAAAAAATCGGCCTTTAGTAAAATGATATCACGCCCTGAATTAACGTTGGTTCGACTTTATCACAACAAGAACCTAAAGTTAACGTCACCTAAACATAGACGAAGCTGTAGAGCTAATATTTCTCATTGGATTCATTACTGTTCGTTAGATTAGCTTTATATAAAATTATATATAAATAATGAGGCATTTTATATAATGCCGACTCACACAGGTACCTACATTTATATAAAGTATAAATTCTAAAACATCTTACTACATCCCTGTCCAAATATTGCTCATACCATATACAGGAGGGTAATAAAAATACTTCACGTCAAATCTGCCCGACGATTATTCATTCGGAATGCCATCGGCCCCTTTCGCCCCTTCCATCCCCATAGGGCTATAGCCCCCTGACTCATAATCTAACCTCCTTATCCAAATTAACCAACTTAGCGATACGAAAGCTGTCTTGTTAAATGTAATTTGATACAAGTGCGGAAAAGATTTAGGCGAGCGGTGAACTTTTCTGCCGCACCAATTATAACCACTGTATGTAACATTTTTTCCAAAAATGAGTTTTTGGCATATTCGGAATCAGCAATAAAAGATCTATAAGTATAACTGACCCGTATTTAGAAATATTGTATATTCTAGAAATTACAATAAACATAAACACTGTAAGTGAGTTCCTTTTGGAAGACTTGCATGAAATAAGTACTTTAAGAGCAGTTGTTGCGCTTTTTATTTTAAATATTATTGGCGAATCCTAAATATAAACGCAGCAAGGGCAGATAATCTAGTTATAATTGTGTTCCTATTTTTTGATAAATGTGTATTACTACTTATATTCACCGTAACTACCTATATGGTGGTAATATGTATTAATCACAATAATTTTAAACTAGTCATACTAGTGATAAACACCGTAATAGCACTTACTGTTGTTATTCTTAGCATGACATTGGTTTTCAAATAACGGGAACTACAAATTACAACAATAAATAATAAATATAAATATAAATAAATATTCACACACTTCACAACACATTAACTTAGTCCCACATTAAGATCCATACGGTCTTGTGTCGTGGGTACTAAGCAACGGTATATAAATACATAGATAAGTATAGAAACATCCATGACTCGGAAACAAACATTAATATTCATCATATCAATGTTTGCACCTACCGGGGTTCGAACCCAGGACCTATGGCTTCGCAGGCAGGGTCACTACCTACTACACCAATCGGCCGTCGACAACTGACACTTAAAGTGTTTATAACTTGTGTTGAATAAAAAATATCTAATGTGCACTAAATATATAAACGTCATTGGTACTTACTGTATGTTTATGTAGTAAATTACCTCTCCATTTTTACCGTATTTCTACGAATAAGACAAGCAAGTGTGGCAGATGCAGTAGTTATAACTAGCGAAAGTACCCCGCGCATGTTCATTCGTTCAAAAAAATTCAGCTGTTCCATACATTTCAGTGCAGTAATTATTCGAGATTGTATGGAATCTTGTATTTTAGGCTTTATCTTATTTTATTTACACGAAATACATAACTTTGGTGCAGAAAAAATAGTAAAAAATTTGGAGAATATAATTATTCGGAATATAAATATTCGGAATATTCCGGTGAAGAATTTCAGTGGTTATCGCTTCAGAATCATGGGCTAAAGTTTGCATATTTTTCTGGCTGTCACTTACACTCTGTATATAAAATTTTTCCGTTTCTAACTGACAACGCCCAAACGAAACTACTCAGTGTAGGAAACTGAAATTTGCCATGTATATTCCTTGGGGAGTGTAGGTGAGCAGTGTGTAGGATTGTAGGATTTTACAAAATTCTTACGGGAACGGGTAAAATAATTCCTTGTAGAGCTCAAAATGTTATTTAAGCCCTTACTGACCAATGGGACCACTCCGAAGGCGTGGAGCAGAGGCTCCGTAAGCTCCTCAAAAACTATAGGCCCATCACAATTCTGAGCCACGTCTATAAGCTGTTCTCGAGAGTCAAGAATTAAGATTTGATGCCTAACCGGGATTGGCCCATCACTCATTCCAAGATTTGATGCCTGTCGACTCCATTGACACCTGATGTCTTGGAATTCTTGCAGCGATGTCAAATCGACTGGCGATATGTGGAGGTGTTTAGATGGCACTAGAAATATCTACGAAATGACAACGATGTGCGTTCAAGTCCAAACCAACAAAAAGGACCGATCCAACTACTCCAAAGTATAAGACAGGGTGACCTCATATGAAACTGCACCAACGCCACGGAGGATATTTTTAAGATGCTACAGTGGGAATCGACGTCAACAGTGAATATCACACAAATCTCCGACTTATCGACGATATAATCTGAATGGCTGATCGCTGCAGCACCTGCATAATATAAAATATATTACTGCGTAAAATATTCACGGTTGATGTTGATACCTAGGCCATGCCACGCATCTTGAATACGTGCTCCATCGCGTTGGTGATGAGTTTCGGGGATGTGACATCACCCTGTCTTACACCTAGAATCAGTTCTGCTTGATTGAATTGGACTTGAATGGACATCGTTGCCATTTCGTAGATATTTCTCAGAATCTCCACATACCGTTAGTCGATTTGGCATCGCTGCAAGAACTGCAGGTTTCAATAAAATCGAAGGGTTCTTCGTGGTCCACAAAAGCCATATACAGCGGTTGGTTAGTCTCCTATTGACTTCTGCATAACCTGCCGTACATTATGGATTTGGCCCACAGTGCTAAAGCCTTTGCGAAACCCGGTCCGTTCCACCACCACCGGGCTAAAAGGCTGCAAATCTTAATGCCAAACGATTCGATTCTTGAGAATAGCTTATTGACGTGGCTCAGAAGTGTGATTGGCCTATAGTTTTTAAAGAGCGTTTTGTCTCCCTTCTTGAAAAACAATGCCACTACACCAGCCTCTGCTCCATGCCTTTAGGGTAGTCTCACTGACCATTACGAAGTAAAATAACCTTTTCTTTCGGCTCTTCAAGGACTGGTTTTTCCCCAGCCTTAAGGAGGTCAGATGCCACCCTGTCTTTCCCGGGAGCCTGTCCATTCTTAACCTGTCTGAGAGCCGCCCCGATTTCATTTCATCTATATCTACGTCCGGGAGATCGTCCATAAAATGGGAGTGGAGTGGAGCTCTGGAGTCCATAAAGTCCTCAATTTCAGAACCGATGGGACGGTTTGGCCATTCGAGGTTCTAAGCTTTGTCAGGTGACTCCTTCCCAGTGTCTGGGTAAAGACCTTCGATACCCGATTTTCCTCAATCAGTCCCTTAACGAGGCGAGTGTTTCAGCTTCGGAGGTGGCGTATGTTGAGCGACTAGTCCCAAGGTCTCGCTAGAAAGTTTGGACTTCTTATCTGGTCGACTCGAAAGTGCCTCGTTCTCATACAACCCCAATTATTCCTTATAACTCCTCGTCAACACTTGCCGGGGTCTCCAGGGCGGCAAATTGATTTTTTCTTTTCCAGTTGGATGTATCATGTCCTGCTTGTGGCAAATTGCTGACGGAGAACTGTCCTTACCATGCGACTCCTTTCAAGCTTGAAGTTGATATTATCATATTATCTTATGCGTAGAACTGAAACTCATACCTACTCATTTGAGGTGTCAATAGACAGGTCTTTAAAAAAGAAAATGGAGGTTCCCCAAACCATTATTTCTCATATTTAACTACAAGCTACACTTCTAACCTGGTAAAATGTGTCCCCACTCAGACTTTTGATTTATGCGAATCAACAATTTAAAAAATATACACGTTGTAGATCATAATATATACTCTCATACAAAATTTGTTTTAATGATGTGTGGTCGGTAGTTTCATAGATATAGCACATTTACAAAACCGAAAATGTAACTTTGTTATTCATACAAACCATATGACAGTATTAACCTTACTGGACTTCAGCAGTGCGTTTAACTGTGTTGACTATGACATCCTACTTGCCATCTTACGCTACCTATCTCCTCTGGTTACTGAACGTTCAATTCATACTTAAATGGTCGTCAGAAATGCGTGCGCGTTGACGATTTTACATCATACTGGTGTAGCATCACGGCGGGCGTACCTCAGGGCGACGTACTGTCACTCCTGCTCTTTTCAATCTTCATCAACTCTATTTCGGAAATGTTAACCTCTTACTTTCATCTCTACGCTGATAACCTTCAGCTCTATAACATTTTAACTTTGAAAATGTAAGGTTTGCTATGAAGGAGATGAACGAGGACTCAGTGCGCATTCGGGACTGGGCTAAATCATTTGGCATATTAGTCAACTCCGGTAAATCGCAAGCCATAATCATAGGTAGTAGACATAATCTGAGCATCTTGCGGTAGTCGGATATTCAGAAATTTTTTAATGACCAGATCACGATTCCCTTCACAGATACGGTCAAAAACCTAGGGGTCATATTTGACAGCACTATGTCGTGGACAGTTCAGGTTGGCGAGGTAAGTAGGAGGGTGCACTCATCCTTTCATTCGCTTAAGCGTCTTCAGAACTTTCTGCCTTTTAAAACTAAAATAAGTCTTGCCCAGACCCTTATTCTCCCTGTTATTGATTATGTGGATGTTTGCTATCTCGACGCCAATGAGGAGCTGTTAAATAAACTCGAACGTCTACAGAATTTTGGTATCCAATTTATATACGGACTACGTAAATTTGATCACGTATCTCACTTTCGTAAAGAGTTAAAATGGCTCCCGATGCATTTTCGCCGGAATACTCATTTATTAACACTCTTTTTTAAGATTTTAAATTATCGCCTTTCTCCATTATATCTCAGTGAGCGTTTTGTTCTGGGGCTTTTGGGTATTCTTTCTCGGTTCAGGCGGTTAAGCTCTGGAATGAATTACCCCATACGGTTAGAGATTGTCGCACTGTTGGCACATTTAAGAAAAAGCTGAAGGATTACTGCCTGTCCATTATTTGAATATGCTGTCATTTATTTCTCTCATTTAAAAAAAATGTATGTATGTAGTTTTGTAGAATTAGTTTAATTGCACATGTTACGCTGTTACTTGGCTTGCTGGAAGAGATCTCTTGTAGAGATGAGCTTGCCATTGTACATGCATCTCTTCTTTTATGTTGTATGCCATATTTCTTTTGTGTATGTGCAATAAAGAATAAGAATATTTTTGATTATGTAATTTAATATAGGTAACTAGTAATTACCTAATTCGTAGTTAGCAGCTTATTATTGCTACCGCGCGTCTGTATGGGAGGTAAATAAGCGTTAATGTACCCACTTGCCTTTTAGTTTTGGTAAGGTTAGATTCAGAACAAAAATTTTACACATACCTCTACTAGTCATAAATAGCGTATGTACGCTAGTTAGTTTTGTTATGGTTAGTACAATTTTGGATAATACTATACCTAATAATACTGATAAACGCATTATCTGCGATTGCTAGAGATGACAGCCGTAACTACTGCACTTACGGTACTTATGCTTAGGATACTAAATCGAGTTTGAGATACCTTTACTAATGATATTAAGTTTTTTAAGAAATATTAATAGAATCCAGCACAAAACTGAAAAAAAATTAATACCAGTATAAAAATAATCTTAATGTCCAACAGAAAAACTAATTTGTGAAGCTTTATCTCAAATAGTTTTTCCGTGGTAACAAAAAAACAAAAAAAAACTTTGAACGCGATTTTCTCAGCTTTATGTTCGATGCAGTTACGGTGGTTATAGTTAACGCGGCAGTTTTATGGTGTGTGTGTGTGGAAATAAGAGTGTACCTAATTACATACATACATGTAATAACGCCCATCCAAAGAGGTTGGCCAGAAGTGGGAAAATTATGCACTTTTCACCGGACGTTGTTAGTCGGTAACGTAGAAAGGGCCTAGTCGTAAAAAGGGCCTAAAGCCTATCGCCGCTCCAAATACAACATTCGAGAGAAACCTAAGATTTTTTATTAAACAATCACAAACTTTGATTTCATAATGTATAATCTCACTTTTTTTGCATCCTGTATGGTGTCCCACTGCTAAGACCACACTTCCCTTTTCGAGTTCACATGATATTAATTTGTTTTAAACGAAGCTAATTTTAAATTTAGAAACTAATTAATATTATTAATAATTATTTGATAAATAGACAAAGCCATATTATAATCGTACCCATAGAAACACCAATTAATTATCTTAATGAAACATCTTAGCAGTATTAACACTATTAATTAAATTTAATAAGCATTCCATGCCCGTCGCTGTCATCAACAGAGGCCATCATATAAATCATCTGCGATTGCCCCAGACCAAAATACTAACTGTCGAAAGAACTGAGTTATGGTCGTGGAGATCGAAATTCGGTAGTGTGGCTTGTAAAAGTATCCAAAATCTAATCTTTTTACACTCTCACAAACTTTAATTGAGGGTTTTGCCACTGGACGACACGGTCACGACATGACCACGGCTTCAAGCAAAAATGTGTTAAATACTATGGCTAGTTTTTTAACTAGAAGACAATAGTTTGTGCACGCTAATCTCTGAAACGGCTAAACCGATTACGATGCAGTTTTCAGGAATATATTGTGACAGGTCCCACTTAACATATAGGCTACTTTTTATCCCGGCAAAATATTTTTATAACGGATAATTTTGACATTTTGTTTTTTCTGTAGTCCACGCGGGCGGAGTCGTCGGTACAACTTTCAGCTATGCACTTAGAATATTAATTTTTTTGTTTTCTTTCCTCTGAAAATGTTAGTCTTAAAGATAATCTATTTCGAGGTAAGTGGCGTCAGAATCTACACTAAAGCGGTCGTAAACTTGCTAATATTGCCTTAGTAAATGTAACAGTCTTGTTTGGGTATTTATAATATGAAAGATATACAGGGTGTAACAAAAGGGGTATGTTAAGCGAAAAGCTATGTAAATAGCTAACTAAAAGTAACCTACCCACAAAATTTCAGACTCGAAATCACATGTTTATTTTTCCAGATAGTATGATGGAGAATTCCTACACAACTCAGGAATGGAATACAATCTTGAGAAATAAACATGTGATTTCGAGTCTCAAATTTTGGAAATAGGTTATCTACAGGGTGATTTTTAGTCGTCAACGTTCCCGAAAACTACGGAATTTCCTCATCATCACGATCATTTTTCTCCATGGAAGCATACCTGGGAAGTTTCTGGTTTCCAAAATATTAGGGTCCAAAGTTGAGTAAATAGACTGCGTTTTTCTGCATAAATGCACATAGACGCGCGTAGCAAGATTTTTTCACGAGAAATAATTAATATCTGTCTATAAAAAAACTAACATAAACACTAGACACTATAAATTTCGCCAGATCAAGTAATTAAAAAAAAAAATGAAAAAAAAAAATCCCAGCATTTTTTTGGCATAAACTTACTTTATTTGATGTATAGAGTACGTACCCTTCGTTAAAGGTGGCCACAAAAAAACACCCTGTATAGTGGGCTATCTACACAGCTTTTCACTTAACATACCCTTTCTGTTACACCCTGTATAACTCACCATGATATATTAGGATTTATTAAAATATGTATGCTAAGCGAAATGCTATGTAAATAAACCATTGTAGAAAAACTTTTTCTAAAATTTGAGAAATCAAATGTTTATTTTTTCAATATTGTACGAACATTCCTAAGTAACAGTTGTTGAAGAATTTTCCGTAGAACTTGAAATATTGTTGTGTTACACCCTGTATGATATACGGTTGTTTTTATTTAATAATTTTCGCATTAGCTAAACATTGCTACGAAGTCATCTAAGTGAAAAAACCATATTATTATAGTATACATAAGTCGAATTAAGAAACGTCCTCCTTTTTTTATGAACTCGGTTACAAAACAACAAAGTTAAAGGTTTTTGTGGACTACGAAAATTCGTAGCAGTGGTAGTAATTCGTAGCAATATGCTACAACGACGCGACAACGTGCGGCGCGGCATACTACGCCCGGTTGAAGCAGTCACACTTAAACAAACAAAATAGTTTTTATAATAAAACTGCTAGTGTGAAAATATATTATTTTTTATTTTATTTATTTATTTAATTCAAGTAACAAATGACTCATATGCAATACAATACTATTCAATACAAAAAAATTACATTACATCATCAAGTCAATTACATTACATTACATCATGTCAAATTACGTTATATAATTACACAAATAACAATTAAATTACACAAATACAAAACAGGTCAACAAAACAACAACACTTAGATCACTTTCCTTTATCTGCCCAATTGTTAGTCATTAGATGTCTCATAGAACACTGGTTTAAATACAGACAGTCAAATCGCTTCGAGAATGCTCTCAGGATGGAGTTGGGGCTGCCCCAGACCGTGCGCACCAGAGATGTGTACCGCTTCCGCATAGTCGCATAAAAGCAGTCCACCCCTGCGTCAGCGAACATCCCGGATGCGCTGCAGTGCCGGGGCAGCCCCATCAGCACTCGGAACGCATTGTTATATTGAATGCGAAGGGCACTATATTGTTTTTGCGTATACCACACCCACAGGCTGCTCGTGTAGAAGGATGTACAGAAAGCTCTAAACAAGGTGATTTACACTCCAAGAGAACACCGAGCAAACCAGCGGGCTATCATATTAGCTCGAACAGACAGCGCCCTCCGCTCCCTCTCAATATCTACATCATCCCTAATGTCAGAGGAATAAATTGAAATTATATTAAATCTTTTATATACGGAGTAAACACTAAAAATTAATTATAGCACTCAAAATTTAAAAATCAAAACTAATAACATAGCAATATTTTCTTTTTTCTTTATTGAAAGTTTTTCTTCGTACAAAGTACTTCTTACCATATAAGCTTTATTGCGTGCAAGCTATGCATATTAATGACTGTAACTATAGAGGAATAAGATGTAGACATAGAGTGCTAATGTCATACTAACAGTTTCAATGCACCATTAGACTTTTTGGTTCCTCACAATTCCTGTCCTTGACACTTAGATTCTATTAGTGTAATGTATAGTAATGTACGACATTACTAATGTATTGTAACATATAGTAATACAATCTAAGCGTCAAGGACTGGAATTGTTAGGCACTGAAAAGTCTAATGGTGCATCGAAACTATTAGTATGACATTAGCACTCTATGTCTACATCTTATTCCTCTATGCTGTAACTAACACAACAAATTGGCTTTAATAACAATTTAGGCATAATAACGCGCGTCTAAACATGGTACCTAGGTTTATGTATAATTAGAATTACCCACGCTTTCAACTGACAGGCATATCAGGGGGCAATTCCTGAAAATTTTTGAGCCGAAACGCAACCACTAAGGAACCGTTAACGAAACGCGGTGCGAAGCAATATGCTTACCGCTTGAGTAATAAGGTATATTTTAGCACGCATCGGTCTCGAGTATGACAGAATATAAACAAATATCTGCCTCGTGCTGAAATGTGTCTAATTACGTCATCCTAAAGTAATTATTGCCTTGTTCTGAGCATCTACAACGGTTCCGTTTCGGCTTCGTTCCAACTCGAGACTTTTCGGGAATTGCCCCCCAGATATTACCTATTTTTAGTTAGATTGGCTCATTCATAATGAATGATGGTATGATATTAATTGCACGAATAATTTAATTTTGTGTGACATAATTCTAAAATAACGGTATCTCTATCATATATTTGTGACTATTTATTGGAAAGCCAGTCATATGAATACACATTCATATGACTGAACATCAAAAACTGATTTCAATCAGTATGAGTTAAAAATCGAGATAATTAGAAACCCCTGAATAGTGTCACTATATCTATATATTCGCTAGGAATTCTGAAGTAGTACACATTTATAAAAGTAAAACAACACAGACGATTTGATAACCCCTCTTTTTAAAGTTGGTTAAAAATATAGGTAGTTCGCATTTTATCTGTAGATTATTCAAACAGAATCACTGAATTGAACCAGCTCTGAAATGAACCTCCGTGATACTCTATTCTAAAATTAGCTATCTCATAAATAAAGTATCAAATGTTTGTCTGTATGTCCGTTTTAGCAGGCATCCCGCCCCCTGATTACGTAAAAGCAATAGCAAAGCCGAAGCCACGCGATCGCGATAGTTGACTGTGTGTGTGCTTGGGCGAGGTGCGGGGCGAGGGAGGACGCCGAGCGCTCGTTACGCGCACGCACACCCTCTCAATTATCGCGATCGCGCGCCTTCGGCTTTGCTATTGCTTTTATGTAATCAGGAAGCCGTTATACTTCCTAACCATAGCCTAATAGCCAATTTCAATACTAGAAACCATAAAGAATCTCGGATCTTTTTTATTCTAAATTCGAAATTTGGTATGAAAACAATGGAACATTTAATCTGAAGTATGCAAAAAAAGTCTCGAGATTGGTTATTGAAATTGGCTGTTAGTAAATGGATAGACTGAGATGGGGGACTCCAGAGAAGTTTTACTTCAATTCCACTTTATAAGATTGTTCACTCTTAACATACTTGTTTTTATATTAATGACAACATTACGTGGTATATTCAACTTATTTTACTTCTGCCTATCGATCTACTTATAGTGTTTCTTGTCAATGCCATCAGAAATATAACCACAGTAATGAAGATAGTTTATGTCGTATCTATTAAATGTAAGGTCACATAATATAACATTGTTTATAGTGTAAATAAATAAACGGTATTATTTTTTACCCCAGTTCCCAATATAAATACATACGAGTATATACATACATAGACACGGCTGTTTACCCGAAATGGGTTATTCGGAACTTCGGATCATTAAGGTTTTCTCACATATCAAAATAAAAAAAGCAAATATCGTTTATTTGCACAAAAATCATACACTTGGTGTAGTAAACTCACTGCCTTCTACACTAGGATACCCTGTGCTGTGGAATTCAGCGTCTTCCTCTCATGCTAATAACAGTTTGTTGCTTAGCTTATCGTTACCAAATATAAAATATTTCTTATATTGACCACGTATCGACAAGCGCAGCGTGGGAAGGCCACCCGTAAGGTGGACGGACGACCTGGCCAAGGTCGCGGGCGTCGGTTGGATGCAGGCTGCTTCCGACCGGTCGGAGTGGAGGTTGTTGGGGGAGGCCTATATCCAACAGTGGACTTCTCAGGGCTGTAAATGATGATATTGACCACAGTACATACAATAAAATTGACAAAGTTCGCACCATAATAAAACCTCTGTTATTAAATTATACAAATAGTAGTACAAATTGTAAACTTAAATTTTCAGAGTTGTGCAGTAACTGATTTATAAAATTCTTTCTAAGTTTATCTAATAACAGCGAGTTATTTACATAGTTCATTCAAAATTAATTCAACTGAACGATTTCTATCTAAGACATCATGGTACCATTATGTTGTGGTATGTCATAATCAAGCCGCGTGGTGCCGGCAGAGTAGAGTTTGTCTGATTCGTTCCCCTGTCTGCCCGTGGGTATCGTACGAGGCGATTAAGGGTTTCCGGGAGGTGGGCAGCAGCGCCTCCCGTACTGACAACATAGTCCGAAAATCACACTGCGGTCACCAACCCGCCTGCCCAGCGTGGTGACTATGGGCAAAACCCCCCTGTGGCAGTAGCCTTGTGGCGTGCCCTGGGGGAGGCTACGTCCAGCATTGGACTACAATAGGCTGAAGAAGAAGATGTCATAATCACGTCATAACTAAAAGTACGACAGACATGATAAATGCTAATGCATATTCCGATGCGGCTATTGCCCATATTTCCTAAAGTGCCCAATGTTGTCCGATAACGAGTACTCGAGGCACTTTATCACGAATCGAGAATGGCTGCATGCGACGGCTGTGCATTCAACTCGGGAATCATTCGTTCATTCATTTGGTGTGTGGCCAAGATATAGTTTGCGTGGGTGTTGTTATGTTGTGCGTTATAAATGTTTTAATGTTAATTTCCGTGTTTACTACTTGACAGAATATTATAAAAATCGTAATGGAATCTTTGAAATAAAAAGATTTATCAACACAGGGTTTTGCCTGGTTATGTTATCCTAATTATGTTGGAATATACTTACAGTTACTAACAGAGATCTCTTTAGATTAAACCGTTAGATTAAAATAGTTTTTTATTATAAAATATTTGACGAGGATCCAAATAATCTACGAACTTCTCCGTCTCTAGAATAGCAATAACTTTTGTCCTGAAACTGTTTGATATACCTACACACAAAAAAAACTCTACCAAAAACTTGACACATGAATATAGCAAGTAACTTTCAATATAAATACACCTGTAACTAAATAAACATTTATTAGCATTCATCCAGTAGCCTTTTCGTTTTTACATATTCACAGGCTGTCTGTGTAAAGAATTTTCGGACAGATAATGTCGGCCATCCATATCACCCTAGTGATTAATGTAAACGGGTGGTCCGCCATTTTGAACAGAATTTGTTATAATGATGAAATAATTAATGCTTCCTCCCCACACGGTTTAGTATGCAAATTGATAAAAGATAATATTTTTGGATTATAGATGACTTATAGGAATACAGGGGGGATAGAAAAAATATATAAAACTTTATTTACGAAGTATTTACGAACTACGGTTAAAATTTTAATTTAAAATAAGTAACTAAGCGAACATTAATTACAATAGCTATAAAATTTAATAGCAAAGAACAAAGAATGTTTTTTATTTTTCAATATAAACAAACTCTTTCTTACTCCGCAACATTAATGAAAATATAATTTGAAAAAAAAAGAGATTCTTAAAATTAAATAAGGGCATAATAAAAGGATGATTAAATCAAAATTATTGGTAAAATTTATTGGTAGACACTTTGCTGGTGTATGTGCTACTTATGTATTGTAAATATATTTGTGTAATAGTACTGTTTGTGTCTCATGAAAATAATAAAATAAATAAAATAAAATCAATAGCATGTATCTTTAAATTTATGGCATGCCTCATGTTACGCCACCCAAATGATGTAAAAGAAATACGTAGCTATCTGTATTTCGTTTTATTCTCACCTGATAATAAATAGGTATTATAGCCTTATCGGACCTCAGTAATCAGAATCGGTTGGATACCAAGTTGCAGCCTCCGTGGAGTCCAGGAAATTGCCTTCGCAGCAATGTCTCTGTGGGATTGGGCCCGATTCGGCACGTCATTTCCGTCTAGGAGAAAACTTCCGGTAATTACAACGGAAATTGTCGAAATGTAATCAAAGGGTTCCGAATGTTCTAGTTCAAGATACTAGTCGTGGAATGTCCTTTTGTACTATTTCTATTATACTGTACTGATGAGGGGCGTCACTAGAATATATCAGCTGTATCTCCTTCCGTGCACATCGTAAGAGTCGATCAACCAACTCGGGTATTCTCAAAATAAAACATTCTATTTCTTAATAAATATCCGTATCACAATCACGAACAGTCTATGTAAATAAGAACAAGATGGGTAATTTATATCGGGTTTAAAATATACAAGATTTTAGTAGGTACATCATATAAGAGAAATATAAACAAAATTATCAAATATTTTACCGCCACGTTGCTATCCAACCCCGCAGGTATGTCATGTAATTATTTCGACAATGTTTAATTAATTAACTGAAAATTTTCCGTTAGTGAAATAACGATCAAATTATCCAGCGTACCTATTAGACTCGGCTATAGTAAATTAATTATTTCCTAATATATTTCGTATACGAATTTAGGATTAAAACATGGCCGGCTTAAATATTACCATCATTCGTAATTTAAAATCATGGGCGGAAACCTTAGATGAATTATGTGGAAACTGAGGGAAAATCTGGCAGGAAAAATAATAACTAGGTTTGTCCATCATCTGTCTATCACCTGTCGATCCTAATCACCTTCCTAGGCCTGTATTGACTGTCATACAATTATAAACAGCACAAGTTGTGCTGTAAACGACCACGACACGACCATGGCTTTTTTTTGAAGCAAAAATATATTATTTCCATGGAGAAGAAATAAAAGAGGAGCAGCGGCTAAGTGTATTTTCATACAATAATAGTGTGCCGCTGGGCGGGGGTGAAGTATGGGATGAGGGGAGCATCCTAACACTGTAGGATGCCTACCCTTTTACATAGAAACCACCTTGTAGTTTATACCTTCTCCATGATTATTTCCAAGGAAGAGAGGAAGACGCTCGTGCTGATAGATTGACGACATTAAGGCAGTGGCTTATGGCACATGGACCAGCAAAGCAGTAGCCATATAGCAATGTAGGAAACTGGAAAAGGTATATAGGTAGATTTGAATCGCTAATACGAGTAACAATATTCCCTATTTAATAAAACCGTCCATTTTGTTTCACCATATCATCGTTTAACTAGCCAACAATCAGTTTGGCATAACCTAACCGCATGTCGTGCACGCAACTATATATCAATTACCCGGCTGTAAAACAAGCCACCGGTCACGTGATTATTGGCAAATGCGGGAATTAAAAGGAAATATGCCGGGGATGTCCCGCCAGCTGACAATTAAGCTTTGCCTAAACGCATTGCTGGTCACAAACAAGGTGTGGCTTTTGTGGAGCTGATATCTATATGGTAGATAAGCTGACGTACATCAAAGCTATTTAAGGACATAAAAGATATTTAAGATTTGTTAAAGACTTAGCAGATAGTATAAAGCGGTACGCATTCTAGATTACGAAATGAACTTTCACAAATAAAACCGGAGTCAGTTCAGTGCATCAGTAGTGCAAGTAATTTTAGCTTGCACCCAAGATAATGGAAATTAATACAATAAATGCGCACCAATTATGCCGCGTGGTGCCGGCAGAGTAGAGTTTGTACCACCCCTGCCTGCCTGGGTGGGTATCATACGAGGCGATTAAGGGTCTCCGGGAGGTGGGCAGTGGCGCCTCCCGTACTGACAACATAGTCCGAAAATCACACTGCGGTCACCAACCTGCCTGCCCAGCGTGATGACTATGGGCAAAACCCCCCTGTGGCAGAGGCCTTGTGGCGTGCCCTGGGGGAGGCCTACGTCCAGCAGTGGACTGCAATAGGCTGAAGAAGAAGAACTGTATAATACCTATTTAGATATTATTATACAGATATTAAAACACCTCTTATTAAACACGATTTATCAGCATACAATGACGAGAATATTCAACGTTAAAAAAAGTGCAATCACTAGAAGTATGTAAGCATACCTCTATATTCTAAAACCAATAGTATGACAAATAAATAAAGCATATCTCGGCTACCTTGTGCTATTTTATTACCTCGCAGTAAAAACTTGAATGTAACACCTTTGCATACAAAAGGATATCGACATTTATATGTCTTGCCAGACGACGATTATATTTAAAGTTACAAATATTCTTGAAATTTCTTTAAAGTTATTGCGTTCAGTAATTTTATTACTTCTATTTTTATTTTTAAACTTTAAAAAACTTAGGTTAGGCAGTAAATTTTATAGAGACTATTATTTTTAAAGATGTGTTATAATTCAAAAGAAAATTCTCCATAAAGAATTTTATTATCCTAGTTACGTGAAAAATAAGAAAGCTCTTTATTTGCAATTTTGATTAAACTTGGGACTAAGTGTCTACGTAGACGCGAAATATAGTTAATTATACAGTATATAACTTTATTGAATTTCATCCAGTTGTTTTTCGTTGTTTTTTTCTTCTATGCTGCTCTGAGAGTGAAAAAAAAACGTATAATACTACTGCTGCTTCTCTTTCCGGGCATACTGTACGTACAAGTTAGTAGAGGGACAAGAGGGTCTTGGTGTTTTGTAGGCGATGGGCTGACCACCTGTCACTACTGACCGAACTTGTGCATCTCAACTTTACCCTCAAAATTGGTCAGAAGTGGCACCATGTGGTTCTATCGGCCCTTGGTGCTCTACTTACCCTGTAAGGGATAAAGGCGTGATTATATGTATGTATGTATGCTTTTTGTGAAGCGCGTGCAAACATACAGAGAGACAGAAATTCTAAAATGTGACGTTTGGGCTTCTATTGGTTTTCTCCATATTTTTTACAGTTTATACCTATCTTAAATGTACATGCAAACCTGAGTTAGAGATTTATTATATCTATGTATTGAAACGATGTGTCGTAATGTTCGCACGGATGAACTTGTGGGCATTCGCTAGTTTTATTTTTTTTTCATACTGACTCATTCTAAATTTTTTTTTCTTCTCGCACCGTCAATAGTAGAAGGACGTGTTTCCAAATCGCTCCGTAATTTTAACTTTAAGTAGTGGTAAAAAGTGTGCACTTGGATTTTTCTTTGCCAAATAATTATCAAGTTAAACTCTGTGCATACACACACGAAATTTGAATATATAAAGTGCTAATATTGTCGTGATATTGTTGTTTCCAAATAACACTATAAGGAATACCAAATCATTTTTATCTTGAAGTTGAAGGTGGTAAGAGAAAAAGTTGTTGTGGTGTGGACCCAGCGCAGTTGATTGCCTGACCTGACATCGAGCACTGTGAGATCTGCATATATTGCCTTATTTCGCACCTCTGATTATTGCACCATTAGCAGGTTTGGTTTAAGCGCTGCCTAATCTGGGGGCGGGTGTTCGATACTTGGTGTCGTCATCTGAACGAAGAATATTTTTATTTTACTTTTAATTACCAATTTTTCTCACTGCATCATGGCAAAGTCAGTGCGTAACTCACCGAAGAAAGATATATCAGTAGATACCGAAATAACCAAGTTAACATCAGACATAGATACAAAGAAAAATGAACACCTAACACGAAGAGATAAAAGACGCAGACTCGCAGAAGACAATCACGACGATGATCATCTTACTGCCTTCAGGATGGAAGTAAGAGAAATGTTTGAGGCCCTACAAACTCAACAAAATTCCAGATTGGATGCAATTGAGGGAAAATTGAAAATCGTTAATAACACGACTAGTAAGACACAAGACACCAATCTTGAAATCGAGAAAGCCATCACTATGGTATCTAGCAAACTCGATTCCATTGAAGACAAAATTATAAAATTAGAACAGGATAGAAAGGTAATAACCGAGAAAATCACAATGTTAGAAGACAAATGCGATAGTTTGGAAAGGACGTTGAAAAGATCGTGCATTGAAATAAGAAATGTACCAAAACGTCATAAGGAGAAACTGGAGGACCTTTATAACTCAATTTCTGCCCTGTCAAGTGGACTAAACCTCAATCTTCAACCTTCTGACCTGCATGACGTGTACCGCGTGAATAGGAGGAGCGATAAAGACAACTCAACTATTGTCCTCCAATTAACAAATACTCTACAGAAGACAAAATTACTGGAAGCTGCAAAAAATTTCAATAAGTCCCAAAAAGAACCTTTGAACTCGCACCACCTGAGTTTGGATGGACCAGCTCAAAAAATTTATATTTCAGAGCACTTAACAGCGAAGGCCAATCGGCTGTATTTTGTGGCGAGGGACTTTGCTAAATCTGAGGGATATTCCTTCTGTTGGACATCAAATGGCTTCATATATTTACGAAAACAACCTGGTGACCCGTACATCCTAGTAAAAAGTGAAAACCAACTAAAGGAACTGAGGGAAAAAGCATGACTGTTATCTTTTTGTAAGCATGTAAAAGTTATTGTCTTTTCTTGTAGAGTGTATTATAAATGTAACATTAACGTGAAATATTTATTGGATAGTAGATACAGCTATCATAGCCCAACATTAATAACCGAAAGAAAAAGCACAAACGAACTCTTTTTAATAACTATATACAAACCTAACATAAAACTCAATACTCTCAACACTCACACCTGCAACTTTCACAGATCAACCACAAGCACAGTATTATATTCATCAGTTTTCTTGCTTCAGCATGTTCGCTCCATTGAAAAATGGGGTGTCTGTAAAATCTTACTAGACAAACAACACCTACTCATAATTATTATTTTTAAGGAGTCATTGATGTGCCTACATATTTGCAAGTATTTTTCTATACGCGGAAGACGTGCTACCGACCAGATTGCTCACATGAATCATGTCCTAGTCTTTATATCAATCAATAGTGGATAGACATATGATTCTCAACGAGCTGGACTCAACAGAACTAATACCAAATGCTAAAACTTCTAATGTTGAACAATGTAAACGAATATTAGGAAATGTTAGTAGCCAATTTGTAATACTAAACCAAAACATATGCAGTATCAACAAAAACTTCGATAGTCTTGTCGTTTTTTTGGCACGACTCGAATTTTTGCCGGATGTTATCATTCTCACTGAATGTAGGCTCAATGAAAATTTTGTTGCAATATCACTAGACAACTATACTTACCATCAATCAAATAACTACTTAAACCAAAACGATGGTATAGTGGTTTACACTAAACAGGGACTGCAGGTGGAAATCGAGGAACCACCTTTTGGTGATGCAAACTGCTTACTTATTAGGATTAGTAAGAAGTACACAATTGCTGCAATTTATAGATCCCCGTGTAAATACTACCTAGATGTGTTTTTAAATTCCCTTGAAAACCTAATGAAATCGATAGATGGTGAGACGATGATAATAACTGGAGATTTCAATATTAACATTGCGGGAAATATTAAGGATGCAAGAACGATTGAATATTTGGATCTCATTGCACACTACGGTTATGTACCTGGGCACACCTTTCCGACTCACGATGAGAACTGTATAGACCATGCACTTATCAAATCTGGCCTCCCTACAAATGTGGTGGTCTGTAAATCTTCTATTACTGATCATGATACTGTATTGATTGGCATCAGCAACACACTCGCACAAACTAAACACACTTCTAAAACAATAAGCACAATTAATTACACCGATTTAGTAAAGGACTTGGAATCGATAGAATGGGAATTTATTTATAATCGGACTGACGTAACACTAGCCGTTGATGAATTTATTAACTGTGTAAGCCAAAAAGTCGAACTTCATACCTCCAGAAACATTCTTCGAAATTCCAAAGCGATCCGTTGTCCATGGGTTACCAGCAATCTTATGAAATGCATTAGACACAGAGACAAACTGCACTCCAGTTCCAGGAAAAACCCAAATGACCACCAAATGAAGGATTCATACAAGAAATACAGGAACATCTGCAATAACATCCTACAAAATCTTAAGAATGAACATGATAGAACCCTCATACAAAACAGCAAAGGAGACAGTAAAGAAACCTGGAATGTAATTAAAAAGGTATGTAAAATCAGCCGCTCAAAAACCTCTAATGCCAAACTGCTTGATGTGTGTGAGAGCTCAGCCGAATCACTAAATCATGCAAATGGCTACTTTACCAAAGTTGGTGATAACTTAGCTAATACTATCCTGCGTGCCACAAACAAAGACGAACTTGAGTTGGCTAAAGCTGTACGTGTCAAAAATTCGCCACTAAACTCTCTGTTCTTAAACCCAACAAATGAGATAGAAATACAAAAGATTATATTAAACTCGAAAAAACGGTCTGCGCCAGGGTGGGATAACATTGGAAACGATCTTTTGAGGAAAGCTAAATACTGTCTCTCTAAACCACTTGCCTATATATGTAACTTGAGTCTGTCCACGGGTATCGTTCCAAACTGTTTAAAAATAGCCAACGTTATTCCCATTTACAAATCTGGCAGTCAAGATGATGTAGCCAACTATAGACCTATCTCCCTCTTAACATCGATCTCTAAAATTATAGAAAAAGTGGTAAGTAGAAGACTACTGAGCTTTTTGGAAGAGGAATCAATACTGGCTGATAACCAGTTCGGTTTTAGGCCTGGCAAGTCGACTGAAGACGCAGTTGCCAGTCTGGTGGACCTTATATCACAGAAACTTGATACTGGACAGCGATGCATTGGGGTTTTCCTTGATCTGGCCAAAGCATTTGACACAGTATCTCGACCAATACTCCTTAGAAAGATGGAGCTACTAGGAGTGCGGGGGATTGCACTTGACTGGTTTCGGTCTTATCTAACAAACCGCTCGCAGAGAGTTCGTGTGGGGGATTCAAGTAGTGAGATTGCAGATATCTCATATGGTGTCCCGCAGGGCAGCGTGCTTGGACCGATTCTTTTCCTACTTTACATCAACGACCTCTGCGAACTCGAACTGAAACAAGCCTCTACCTTTGCGTTTGCGGATGACACAGCACTCGTCTTTCATGCCAGTTCTTGGGATGAAGCTGTAAATGTAACACAAACCGGGTTGCACAGGGTATCCTGTTGGCTTCAGAACAACTTGCTTACGCTGAACACAGGAAAAACTAAATACCTTGCATTTAGTATATCACAACGGACCGCGCCGTCTCATCGCCTGTGCGTCAGATTGCATTCATGTAGTTTTGAGCCTCGCGGAATGTGCAGTGCCTGTCCCGCACTTGAACAAGTTCGAGACATTAAATATCTAGGTGTAAATGTGGATGATAGACTAAATTGGGGAAAGCAAATAGGAGTTATAAATGGACGAGTGAGAAAGCTTTTGTACATTTTTAAGCGTCTGAAAGCTGCTGCAGACGAGCACACTCTGATAATGGTATATACTGCGATATGCCAATCAATACTCTCATACTGCATAGTCACCTGGGGGGGAGCCTGCAGCACTTACTTAATCACGGCTGAGCGTGCCCAACGTGCTATTTTAAAAGTTGCTTTCAATAAACCCTATCAGTATTCTACAGAAACTCTCTACAAAGATTGCAAAGTTCTAACAGTAAGGCAATTGTACATTCTGTCTACGGTTCTGCGATTTCATTCGGTTGCACCCTCGGCTCTTGATGAAACCTCAAGACAAAGACGTCACAATATGTGGCATGCACCAATTAGAAATACTCAGTTTGCGAAACGTGCACCATCTGATCGTGCCCTACTATTATACACAAAGGCGGAAATGTCGCTCAAGATCATGTCAATGTCCAGGCACTCGTGTAAAAGTAACCTAAAGACATGGCTGATGGCGATGGATTACTCCAGCACTGAAAAACTTTTGCAACGCATGCAATGACTGGGCAGTGGCCTGAATTTCGCTAATGCTTCTACGTAGGCTTCAGCGGCGCCTAGAAGTGTTGAAATGCATACACACGCTCGCACACATATACACGCAAACACACACTTTCTCACAAAACCTTTAATTATTTGTTATTTCACCTAATTAGTATTAAAAATGTTTGTAATCTTCCATGTTTTTTTGTATAATCCAGTATCAATTTAATAACCTATGTATCATTAATTTTAATTGTTTTAATATTATTTTATTTTACTATCTTCTACTGAGAACCTTGGTTTTATGCACAAAATTGTATAATCAATAGAAGAGCCTGGTTTTCACGACACAGGGAATCCTAGTGTGGAAACCAAGGCACCCCATAAATGTATGCCTATGTGTTTTGTCCAATAAATAAATTATTATTATTAAAATTATTATTATTATTATTATTAAATTAGTGTGATTATTTAGTATTTTACTTTAGTATTCAAAGTTTAAATCCAGGATAACATGTTTGTTTTGTATTTGGTTTCAAACTGAAATAAAACTTTTGAAGATACAAACAAACCATAAATTCAAATAAGTACAAAGTCTTTTGGGAACTCATATATAAACAGCGGTTTAGGAGGGGTTCGTTAACAAAGATACCAAAGACACTTAGACATGAAATCAACAAATTTCACCCAAAAAACAACAAACTATACAAACCTAATTTTTAAAATCTCCCACAGAAAACAAAAAGGATGTCTTTGGAAAATGATGCCGCCATTTTAAGACTGCAGTCCTGACCCGTTCCGTGATAGGACCTATATTATAAAAATGTCTTACCCCCTTTGTAATGTTTATTCCGTTACATCATACGTAACATGGATACTGTCGGATTTGTTCAAACTAATCCTTTATTGGATAAAAAATTATCATCCAGTTTGTTCTATTATTATGGTTGTGTACCACCAAGAATATACCAGACCATTAGTTAAAACTCAACCAAAAACACTCGAGCGGATTGAAAATATTTCACTATAACTACCGATAAAGCACTTTTATCAAATTGGAATTGTTTTTATAATATTGGATCGCTGGCTGACTGCGAGAATTGAAAAATATATTATTGAAAAAGTTTTGAAAGTTAGTATTATTGAGTTGTTACAAACTGTATTAATGCCAAATAGGTTGAATACGCAACTTTTTAAAAGTCAGCATAACTCCAGCCATACATCGACATTAAAACTAGTATCTCTCAGGCGATTTCAAACTATTTTCTGCGTTTTCTCCTTACATTTCTGCATATTATAATATTATTACCTTAGAATAATAATTCGCTCAGAGCGGAGCGAAGACCTATCATTAATCTAAGATTATTACTAACCTTTTAAACTACAAGAATCCTTCTGTAATGACAATATTTTTCTTTATATACTATCGTAATAATGTTTTATATGACACGATATCAAAAACTTACATCTATACAGGGTTTTTTTCGTTGCCACCCTTAACGAAGGGTACTCTATACATGAAATAAAGTAAGTTTATGCCAAAAAAATGCTGGGAAAGTATGTAATTTTTTTAAATTACACCTTGCGAAATTAATAGTGTCCAGTGTTTATGCTATTTATTTCATAGACAGATATTAATTATTTCTCGTGACAAAATCTTGCTACACGCGTCAATGTGCATTTATGCACAAAAACGCAGTCTATTTACTCAATTTTGGACCCTAATATTTTGGAAACCAGACACTTCCCAGGTATGCTTCCTTGGCGAAAAATGATCGTGATGATGAGGAGATTCCGTAGTTTTCGGGAACGTTGACGACCAAAAATCATCCTGTATAGTTCTGTCCAAATTACTTTTACATCATTACCCTGACATTAACTATTTTTTTAATGATAAATTAGAATATGTTTTGCCAATATTTATATAGGTACGAATAGTATGCTTACTACATTATGTTAATAACTGTGCATGACTAAAAGCAAGAGCTAACTTAATAATGCAGACGTTGTCTCTACTCTCCAACCCTCGTGTGGTCATATGTCACTCAATTATTTAGACAACGGCTCGAAGTATTCGCTACAAGAAACAATACGATTAAACATTAAATCCTTCATTAAGTAAGTAATTAAGTATTTAGGTTTATTAAAGTTATCTCTGTCTATTATTAAAGCTGTCAGGTGGCAATTCTTGTAAATTTTTGAGCCGAAACGCAACCACTAACGAACCGTTACGAAACGCGGTGCTAAGCAATATGTACTTACAGCTTGAGTAAGGTATATTTCAGCACGCATCGGTCGCGAGTATGACAGAATATAAATCTCTCATGCTGAAATGTGTCTAATTACGTCACCCTAAAGTAATTATTGCTTTATTCTGAGCGTCTACAACGGTTCCGTTTCGGTTTCGTTACAACTTGAGACTTTTCAAGAATTGGCCCCCAGATTTCCGATAAAAAATAGATCTAATCTATAGGTAACAGTTACAAATTAAAAAATCTACTTTTACTATAAGTATAAGGCCCGAATTTTCCAAACGTCAGATAGCCTATTTGAGGAATAAAGTTGATGGTGTCTTTCTCTAAAACTTCATCATAATAGAGACAACATCAACTTTATTCCTTTGATAGGGTATGTGACGTTTGGAAAAATCGTCCCTTAGATGAATAAATTTATGACGAGTTGTAGGTTAGGGGCTCTGCCTTCCGCGCGGTGCATATTTATTTCTTACTCGTATTGATAATGTTTGACATACGATTAATATCTATCAAACATCCGTTAGAAAACCCGCCCCCTTATTACGTAAAAGCAATAGCAAAGCCGAAGCTGCGCGATCGCGATCATTGAGAGTGTGTATATGCGCGGGGCGAGGTGCGGGGCGCGGGAAGACGCTGAGCGCTAGTTACGCGCACGCACACACCCAATGAGGGATTTTTTGACAATTTAAAATAACAATCAAAAATAGATGGCGCAAGCGCATCACCTGCCCTAATCCCCCCCCCCCCCACCTCACCTCTCCCAGCTTGAAGGATAGTAATAGTTCCGTGAATAGACTGTGCACTGATGACTAAAGCTGGCTACACATCCAGACTGTGTACAGCCGACAATAAATAATCCGGTCGGTTTTTTTAAGGTGTAGCATACGAGTAGGAGACATAGCAAGTAACAAGTTGGATTTTGCTACATGGGGTTAAAAGTAGGTATCAGATTATAATCTTAATACGAGATGATACGTACTTAATTTTTTTCAACAAACTAAAATTTATGAATGACTACTGTTGCCCGTGACTTCATATGCGTGAACTACAGAATGCAGTCTATGTCCTTCTCCGTACTCCTGTATATTTCCTTTCATCCCATCCCATCCCATATTATTAAATGCTACAAATACTTATCTTACCCTAGAAGTTGTTCAGAAGTATGTATACCTTGGGCAAATATTGCAGTTGGGTAAAGACAACTTCGAGGGAGAAATCACCAGAAGAGTGCAGCTTGGGTAGGCAGCGTTTGGGAAGTTGCGTCATATCTTTGAGTCGTCCTTGCCACAATAGCTCAAGACCAATGTTCGATCAGTGCGTTCTACCAGCCATGACTTACGGAGCCGAGACGTAGGACCTGACAGTGGGGCTGGCTCACCGTTTGCATGTCACTCAGAGAGCTATGGAAAGGTCAATGCTCGAAATCTCGCTAATGGAAAAAGTCCGAAACGAGATAATCCGGCAGAAGACCAAAGTGACAGACAAATGTAGCAGACTGAAGTGGCAGTGGGCCGGCCACATCTGTCGTAGAACCGATGGATGGTGGAGTAAACGGGTTCTCAAATGGAGACTGTGCCTCGGAAAGCGTAGCGTTGGGCGCCCTCCGGCCAGATGGACCAATGACTTAAAGAGGACGACTGGTAGTGACTGGATGGCAAAAACGGGAGATCGAGCCATGTGGCGTACACTGGGGGAGGCCTACGTCCAGCATTGGACTGCAATAGGCTGACGACGACGACAGATGCTTATTACTATTACCCTCGTGTAGTACAGTAAAGATTTTAATTTAGCAGAGATGCAAGCAATGCTAAGGTATCTGCTATATCTTCGTTTTTTCTAGTGAACCGATTTTTAGTCGGACGTGTACAGCACACTACCTATATAATCTGCTTCGTCTATCTATAGTGCTTAGCAACTATTGATGTCTTTGGTTGAGGGGTGAGGTGGGGGGGATTAGGGTAGGTGATGCGCTCTCGCCATCTATCCAGGTGATTTGAACTAATTTTTTTTAACTTTTAATAGTTGTCAGAAAATCTTCTTCGCTTTAGCTTCGGCTCTGCTATTGCTTTTACGTAATCAGGGGGCCGGAATACTCGTAGCCACATAGTAGTCCCGAAACAGCATTATACTGGCTCATATCGTGGAATAGAAGCATTGAAAGATAAACACTGCAAATAAAGCCTTAACGATGCCTATTAACCACTTGAGAAGGTAATAAAAATATTTTACCTTGCCGTATCTAAGACAGTACACGCGATGGAGGGCCATTTATATCGCCTTCGTGCAAATGCTTATTGAATTAGATAATTAAATAAGGTTAGACAGAGAATGCGCATTAAAGGTTTAGCTAAAAAGAGGTTAGTATCAACGTCTTAATATATAAAGTAATTATACAGGATGTTTTTTCGTTGCCACCATTAACGAAGGGTACGTACTCTATACATCAAATAAAGTAAGTTTATGCAAAAAAAAATGTTGGGAAACGATGTAAATTAAAAATAATTAATTATTTTATCGGGTGAAATTTATAGTGCCTAGTGCTTATGCTAGTTTTTTCATAGACAGATATTAATTATAATTATTTTTCGTGAAAAAATCTTGCTACGCGCGTCAATGTGCATTTATGTAGAAAAACGCAGTCTATTTACTCAACTTTGGACCCTATGCTAATATCTTGGGAACCAGACACTTGTTGCTTGGTATGCTTCCATGGAGAAACATGATCGTGATGATCAGGAGATCCCGTAGTTTTTGGGAACGTTGACGACCAAAAATCACCCTGCACCTTCCTGTAAACTGTATAAAGAACTATAATATTCACCGCATATTACAACGTGGGGATATTTGGGAAAAAGACAGTAAGTATATTATAGTAATACTATTTAAATCCATAATGTAAAATTTTTCACAAGTACCCTCATCGCGGGTGGTACGTTCCGCTCGGTGGATAATATATTAACTAATAATGTTAGATATAAGTATAAGTAAGTGTGTTGTAGTTTTTTATTTATAGTTCAGAATTTAATGTTTGAAAAGGGATACCGGCAGTGTTCAGGAAAACCAGTAATCGTTTATTACTGTTGGCACTAACTATTGTAAATTATGTGGAAATAAATAAATAATCGAAATGCTAGAAAAACAGCCAAAATTTCCACACACAAAACCTAACTACAAAAATTGAGACTCAAATCCACGGGTGATTTTCTAGATAGTACGGAAAATTTCAGGAATGTACATCATAGTATCATTAAAAAGATACTCACCTATAGATACTGAAATTTTTTAAATTAAGGTTTAAGGCAATGTTATAAAACTGAAATATTAATTATGGCATAAACATGTCGATACTAGCAAATGGAAATTGGGTACTTTCATGTAAACAATATTTTCAGGTTTCGTTTTCCACAAAGCTACCCCAATTTTTAAGGGTCCTTGGCGGTATGTTTTGTGAAATCTGACAGGTGACGGCTCCCCTGGTACAATGGCAGCCGTCCTTATCGCTTAGCTGGAAATAAATGAAAAGACTTTATCCCATTGTACGTGCAGTCACGAAAAATTCCGTGTTTCGTCGCCACATTGTCGAAATATTGTAGTTTGGGAATATGCGACGCTTTTGTCAGACATTTAGATTATGTAAATAAAAGAGTCAGTTTCAGGTCTCATGTGTACCTACATCAACTACAAGTACCTAAACATAACGCAAGGCTACATCCATGTTTACCATAGCGGAGTGGAAGACAGATGTAAATAATCAGTGGCAAGTTTTTAATTTTTTCGCGGGTTATGAAACAAGTCAGTTTTATTAACCGACTTCAAAAAAGAGAGGTTACCAATTCGTCTGTATGTTTTTTTTAAATTATTTTTTATGTGTGTTACTTCAGAACTCCGTTATTAATGAACCGATTTCAATTTTTTTTAATAGTTTGTCATGGTATGCTTCCAAGTTGGTCCCATATTCACCACATCAGGATCTGATGATGGGATCTTGGAGAAATCGAGGGCAATCCTTAAATATTGTAGGCACATGTAGTCTGTTTTTATACTTTTACTGAGCGTTTTGATCACCTACATATAAAACATAACATCTGATGATGGAATCTCTAAGGAATCTAGGGATATCCTCAAAATATAGTAGGCACGAGTAATCCGTTTTTAGATTTTTATAGAGAATTTTGGTCAGCTACATATAATATGAAGGAAACGAGGGTCTGATGATGGAGTCGCCGAAAAACAGATAGTGGAACTTTTTAGTAACAAAATCCTCCTATGGCAAGGGGAGGCCTACGTCCTATAGTGGACTGCAACAGGCTTATCAAGATGAAGGTAGTTGTGTTAAGTCGTGAAATTATATGTTGCATTAAGCGGTGTCTGAAGTAAGATGGTTATAGAGATAGACATGAGAATAACGAGATGACGGATAATAGGGATGAATGAAAGAAAAGTACCTCCATATTGCACCGATCCCAAATGATTAGAATCAGGGCAGGAAGAAGGAGTGTAATTATATGTTGCTTAAATAACAGTGTACATGGCTGTTGTGCTGCCAAATCTCTTATATTCCTCCGAGGCGTGGTGCATGTACCGTCGCCACATACGCACTCTGGAGCGATTCCATCTCAAGTGCCTCCGATCCATCATGAGAATCAGATGGTCCGATCGAGTGCATAGGAGTAGAAGTGGTCACCATGACCGAAATCGGTCAGAAGTTATCATTATCATCATCATCGTCATATTGTCAGACGTAAAGTTTCGAAGCCTAGTCATTTCTCTATTTTGTCATGTGGCCTATTTAATCATTTGCTGCCATATAAATCTGACAATATTATGCCTTCTAAACTTTGTACACGGCTTAACGCAATATATATTTGCCCTTTAGTAAAATTTTACTTTAGTAAGCTCGAGTTTTGGGAGGCAGTCGGTTTTTCGTTTAAAAAAAAAATTAAGGTTTATAAGTGTTATAGCACAAACAGAATGAGGCGTCATAAATGTAAATCAATCATCATCTTCCTGCTTTATCACATTATTTATGAAGTCGCCGTAATATGGTTCCTTTCGAAACTCACATTCCCAAAGAGTCGGGATCTTTTTTACGGTCGGCTGCCTGCCTAACGCCAACCCTCCTCGAGTATAGATAAGTGACGATTTTATAAAATCCTTCGCCTTCTGACTGAAAAGCGCATAAATATAAATAATGTCACATAAAATTATTCCGTCGACTTACTGGGAGCATACATACATATGGAATACTTAGATAAACACGAAAAGTACATAGAGGTAGTAAAACTTGTAGTTTTAGCTATGTTATCCTTTTGCTATACTTAAAAATTATTAAAGAAAACGAATGTAGCGTTCACAATGATTTATTTTATAACTTTGCGAGCGAAATGCATAAGATATAGCTCCGTCCATAACTACGTTGTTTTCAATTTTATTTACGGGTTATAAGAAGTTGGGTGTTTCACAAATAACTTATATGGATAAATTATTGTTTGTGTTCCTAGTTTTTTAACACAATATGGTTAAGAACTTTGCCTTGTAGAGAAATTGATAGGTACCTAAGGTGGGAATATTTTCATGTGTTCCCGAAAACGTCGTGAAATAGGTATTTTTTTTTAACAAAATAGTATGAACATAATATACAGAAAAGCAAGAGGCGATAAATTGTTTCCGGGAGGTGGGCAGCAGTGCCTTTGGTTTTGAGAACATAGTCCGGAAACCACTCTTTCCCTAAATTTCTCCAATTTGATCGGTAAACGTCCGGCGAGGCATTCTTTTCGCATGTTTTAAAAATAAATACATATAGCAAGATGTCTCAGAACAAAGAAGGGAATCGTACTACGCGTACCACTATGTTCATAGTACGATTGTGGGTACGTTACTGTCATAACGTTCGTGTGTCAAACAGTAGAATCGCTGACGATTTATTACCAGGTGACACGACACGAACCTTCTAGAAATAAGTCTTGGATTTTTGCAAATAAAATTACAGGGTAGCAGTACCTCAAGTAAATATAGTCCATTTTACGACTGCATAAGTACTTTAGTTTACTGAAAATTGGCGCTTCAGACATGCTATAAAAGAGTTTATTCGGTTTACCTAGAATAAAATGTCTTTTACGGTTCATATCAATTTTAAAACAATAAAACTAAAGATTATATTTTAAAGTATGAAATGTTATTTCTTTATTTCTGTTTGTAATGCACAATAATGAAAATTAAGATTAATTAATGTTTTCTTACTTCCCTGAGTTCTTTCGTCGACTCTTACGACATGCATGGTTTCCTATAAATAAAATTTAATATGGTAAGGGAATAAGATATTTTACAAAACTGTTATATCAAATTACCAACAATTTAATCAGTGTTTTAGTTCTTCTCCATGGTTTTAGGGCATCAGGAGCTTAATATATTACAGGTTTCACTTAATCCTCAGTTTAACCTCAGAGTCAAATTACACCATCTTTCTAATATTGATCTAATAGGTACTATACCCATACTCGTCGTTTTAGTAAAAAAGTCCGCCACATACGCGCTAGTGTCTGTTATTTATAGCCTCTTTTATTTATAAAATTATTAATAAAGAAAATGGAAAAAATTCTTCATCCGAGTGGAAATCGAACCCACAACCACTGAAAACCATGCCAGCCGCTATAACCACTAAGCCACCGGGTCAATTACTCGGATGACGAATTTCACCATCTCTTTTCTAAATTACATATTGGCAACGTTATTCTTCATCCCGATAGCTATACACTAGCCAAATTCCCACTCGGGTGAAGAATTTTTTCCATTTTCTTTATTAATAATATATAATATCTTGACTAAGATAAATTTATAAAAACACTTCTCTTTTATTTATTAAACTTACTTGAAATTACATAAAAATCCATAAGATCAATTTCTTTATTACAAGCTTTTATTTAACTTGCAATGTATGTTTGTTCGGGTGAAATCTTACAACTCAATTTTAAGGCACTTGCCCTCAACCAATTGGGCTGAAATTTGGTGAGCACGTTCAGTTCGGATGACAATGCATGATTAACAGTGTGACGTCATTCTAAATCCAACATGGCGGCATACCCACAATGGCGGACCAATTATTTTTAATGCATTCCTACAATATGGGTATCAAATTAAAGGGCTAGATGAGAGTAACTCGAAAAAAATGTGACGTCACTCTTACTCGTAATCCAATATGGCGGACTTCTAAAACTTGAAAATCTATTTTGAAACAGATATTTTTAAGCAATAGAATTGAAAATAATGATGCGTTGAATGAGATGAACAGACTTAGGAACTTACCAGGTGAAAACTAAAAAGTATAAAATAAAATTTAGGTAAAAAAACCTTTTTAAAAACAAGCTTTTATTTAAATGCGCTAAAAAGAAAAAATAAACTTTTACACTAAAACTTTTACTGTTAATTTATAACGTCATTTTGCGTCGCGCAGTCGGGTAAAAAAGGCTCATGCTTAGCCTACAGTACAGTGAATGTAGTACAGTTATACAGAGAATGCCCAAAAGCAGAAGGTAAGTTAGCCAGTGGCTTCATACTGCGCTTGGCTACATTAGCCATGGCATCTCTTCATTGAACTACCTCCATGACATGTACTTATGGAGCCACAGCTGCCATATTCTCGGGGGTTGTACGTACACTAAGTACCCCCGGCGGCGGTCATTTACTACCCCATCGCTCCAGGTGTATTTAACCTTTTTTTATATTTTAAAGCTTTGTGTGTAACTTGATTTAGATTCAGAGGTAAACAAAATGTTTTTATAAAAATTACTCTTTTACTTTTTATAATGAGCAACTTTGGCTTCTTGTCCGCCATTTGATACTCACTCACACAATCACTTTTAATAAGATGTTGTGATGATACCTTTGCTGCGGAGTGCTGCGATGATGTTGAAGTTCCTGAAGGCTGAAGGTTGCGTATGTCCAGTTCACAGGGGTCACCAATGTGGGGTGGTGAAAACGGAAGCGCTTCCGGCCCCACCGGGCCACTAGTCGTTGTTTGGCCCATGTATACAGGATGATTTTTGGTCGTCAACGTTCCCGATAACTACGGAATCTCCTCATCATCACGATCATTTTTCTCCATGGAAGCATACCTGGGAAGTGTCTGGTTTCCAAAATATTAGGGTCCAAAGTTGAGTAAATAGACTGCGTTTTTCTGCATAAATGCACATAGACGCGCGTAGCAGGATTTTTTCACGAAAAATAATTAATATTTGTCTATAAAAAAACTAACATAAACACTAGACACTATAAATTTCGCACGATCAAGGAATTTAAAAAATTTTTTCAAAAAAAATTTTTTTTTTCCCAGCATTTTTTATGGCATAAACTTACTCTATTTCATGTATAGAATACGTACCCTTCGTTAAAGGTGGCCACAAAAAAACACCCTGTATATTCCAATCATTATAAGAAACTTCGATATCGCGTTCTAGGATTTGGCATTCGATTGTGGTTCTCTCCTGCATCCGATAGATGGCTCCGCTACATATATATACATACATATACACACGTCTGTAATCGCGAAAAGAGGTAATCAGAACTGTAGTATCAACAAAGGCAATACAGCTACGTTTAACATAACGAGGTCAGATGTTAAAGATCAGTAACAAATTGCTATGTACGATATCTTACGATATGCACGGAAGGAGAAATGCAGCTGCGGTATCCTAACCAAGCACCACATCAGCACATGAATCACTTATAAAATAAAATAAATAAATAAAATAAAACTCTTAATATGATTATAATATCAGAAGTATTAATACGTACTAGTATTTGTTATTTAGTGTTGTTATTACATACATACATACATATAATCACGCCTTTATCCCTTACAGGATAGGCAGAGCACCAAGGGCCGATAGAACCACTTGGTGCTACTTCTGACCAATTTTGAGGGTATAGTTGAGATGTACAAGTTCGGTCAGTAGTGACAGGTGGTCAGCCCATCGCCTACAAAACACCAAGACCCTCTTGTCCCTCTACTGACTTGTACAGTATGCCGGGGAAGAGAAGCAGCTATAGTATTTATACTTTTTTTTTCACTCCCAGAGCAGCATAGCAGCATAGTATTGTTATTAGTGGGACTTAATAGGCTAACTGGTGAATAGTGAATGTGTAGTTTGCACACTTAACGTCTTTGAGGATAATGGGCGTGACTGTATCTATTTAAGTATGTTAATATTAGAAATAATTGTAACTGAATAGTTGATACTGATGATTATCACTTAGAAAATTACAAGCAATATTTTATTCGGAATAAAGTAATACAGTTGTTTCTAGTAAATGCATTACTATTATTTACTACGGCAGAACCTATAATGGTTTTTTCTTTATTTGACATGAGACATGTCAGACAGATATGCCTTTAAAGATATTTTCAATAAATAAATGGCAATAACATAAGCTTTTTCAACTTTGAAATACCTTGATCTCTCGAGCTTTAAGAGCTCGCTCTGTAAAAGCCTCGTTTGATATGATTTCAAAACTGCCTATTTTTCTTATTATTATCGTAATTATAAGCGTATTATAGGACGATATCAATGTAATTACGGAAGTTACCACCACTCAAATGAGTCCTACTTAGAAAATCCCGTATTGTTATCGACATAGGAAACAATGTATAAAAAAAAATCATATGAACAGATTCAAAATAAAAACATGATCACAAATACAAGGTAAACATTCTATATGTGAGGGAAAAGTCCCCTCTAGCTGTATTTGGTAGGATGAGCACGCAAAGCTTTGTGGATCTTAAAAAAGCTCTGTATATCATTTAGAGTCGGCGCAAACGGGGTGTGCGAGTCACCGATTTATCAATGTAGACGAGCAAATTGTTTTTAATTTTACTAACTTTACAAATTTTTTGACGGCTGATTGGTGTAGTGGGCTACATTGTCTGCGACGCCATAGGTCCTGGGTGCGAATGCCGGTAGGTGCAAACTTTGATTTTAATGAATGTCGATGTTTGTTTCCGAGTCTTGAATGTATCTATATTTATCTATGTATTTATATATAATTTCTTGGTATCTATCCATGGATGTGGGATTTGGTAATTATGTTGTGAGGTGTGTGAATATATTAAGTTGTACGGAAGCTACATTATTACTTGAAAAAGCCAAATAGGTACTCCTTAGTTACAAAAATCCCTATAGGTTTTCTGTAGTTTACATCCACTGTACTTTTAGTAAAGTTCATCTATCGTGCGGATATGTTATGTTTACCGCACGCCTATCTGGAAAATTCTGTTTTATACAGATGTATGTATACTATACATATCGAGAACTAGCTAACTTACGTCTGTATAAATCGGTATACATTGTATACCTCGAAGACCACCTGTCTGTGGTAGGTATACCTCCGCCGCCAGATTCATCCTTTTAATGTCTCCGGCTTATGTGACAGAAAAGTTTATTATTTTCTGTATCGTATAGTAGATAGACGGACAGAACGATGGTCGTGCTAGACGATAAACTATAAGAGCTTCTATCTTACTATATAGGTAGAGGTTCTTGGTCGCTTTTGTTTAATTTCACAGTTAGATAGTTTTTCTCATGCAAAATATTATTTCTTTACATTAAAATCCTAATAAAAGTAGTCAGTCTACATCGCATCTTATTTAGTATCAAGCCGTTCCAGCTTTGCCCATCTTTACTCAATATTATTCCGCATAAAAATAAACTTTGTCTACGAATACACTCATATTATTATAAAAAGGGGTATAAAATCTCATGTCGCATTAGATAAGTAGATACTCTGATAAAAAGTAAAACATTTCTGGCAATAGATAAAAGCTGAATTAGAATAATATTGAAAAATCATTTTCTCAAGCCTAATAATAATTTGTGGCGAGCTGTTGGGAGGTAGCGTTTCCACGGACCTGAAGTGCTTCCGGGGGAAGATCCTGTTCTTCATCTCATCTCCGGTGCCGGATTGAGATCTGACGAGGAACAGTTCCCCCACCTCTGCCTTGCCTTCGCCGGCCGGGCAGAGTGGAGTCGCGAGAGCTATGACAGCTCGAGGGTGGAAGTACCCGTCCGTAAGTGGCGAGTTGGCCTCGGTTTAATGTCTATGGGCACCCCTCCACCCTAGCCGCTCACCAAATGTTGCCCCCTTTGTCGCTCCGTGCGTACGGCCGTTTCAGCGGGCCCATGACATGAGTCGGAGAGTCACCGCCTGCCACCTAACAATTTTGAGACTTGATTGTAATAGCAGGCGTCCATTAGTCTCCGTCAATAGCCCAGTTACCCAACCCATTCCAACAATCACCCCCATAGCCCATGACCTTATTTTCCATCGCACGACATAGCTCTGCACTCCAATAGTCTTGCACATGGCGGGGACCATCGTCGGGTGTATCATATTGTGCGGTCGGCGATGGTATCCGCCATGTTTATCCCACACCATATTCTACATCTTGGCTACAACCCGATGCACGCCTCTCAAAGGACCGGGACTCTGTAGTCCCAAGAATTTCGAAAGAGATACATAAAATAATAATAATAATAAATTTATTTGACAACCAAACCCATTTAAAACGAAAACATTTACAACGATTTAAAACGATTACATTGCATACACATAAGAATTTGTTACAATGGACATCAATTTACACCAAACAAGTGGAAATTGGGCCAACAGACAGTTTCCAAACTCGGAGATGCCTGTGCTATGGAAACTGGTGGTGGTCCTAAGGGATTATAATTTAGATGGTGTCAGTGACATGTGTGAGTGATCGTGTGAGTCGATCGTGTGAGTAGATCGTGTGAGTACGTGTATGGGTATAATACAAAAGGTAAAGTATGTAGGTGCGAGTAGATAGCAGGTGGGTAGGGTAGGTAATTAGCTACGGTAGGTAATTAGCTACTGATATGTTACTGATACAAAATAATATTGTTATTTACTTGTTAGATTATAGATGGAACATTAGCTTTACAGGTTTGTACAATAACATTCACAATATCGCTGTAAGGACTTTTATGTTTCTAATTGATGTTGTATTCAGACTATTCAATTAGAAAGTCGTACAATTAGATGAATAATGAAAATAAATTGGTGATCATCAGTTGTTAGATATTATTTTGACATATTATATGTCATGTACATTTTTCTCTAAAATTTGTAAAATTTAATTAGTAGATAAATTGTGTGAAAAAAAATATTTGTATGCCCTTATTGCCGATTTATGGTATTAAGTTTTGAGCGGACAAAATAATTTTTCATAACACTGTATTACAAAAATACTACTTATACCATGTTCCTATTAACCCATTGTATCGACCTTCAAATTCAAAATCATTTATTCGACATGAAAGCATTAACAACTTGTTTGTCGATGGTGTTTTTATATGTTACGTATAAATATTATATACCCAACTCCAACTATAACATAAATGTAGTTAAGCCGACACCTCTAAGCATACCTATAGTTGATTTGCCACTCAATGATTTACTAGAGAACTTGTTTGTATATAGCAAACAAGATATAGGGTGCTCTAATCAACAAGCTGTATACATGTGTGTTTATTGACAACTGTACTGTTGTACTGTTTAATTGGCTTTCGGGTATCGGCGGTAATGATTGTGTAAGCAAGTCAAATGCTATTTATGGCCCAAAATAACGAAACATTCCTAATGTACCTTCGTTGCCTCGTGTTATTTGCACAAGCTACTAATCCTGCTTTATTTATATGTATGTGTATGTATTTTCATTAGTTCGATGAGCTGCTTATATTGAAACTAACATACAAGGAGAGACCATAGAGTTACAAAACTCCTCCTTTGAAAAAACCGAATTCAGAAATCGAGAGAGAATTTTTAAAACCTGCCTGTATATTTTCTAATTTCCTACTTGGTTGATCACCATACATACATATTGACAAGCCAGAACTGAAGGATCACAGAGAAGATCCCACAGCCACGTTTAACATACCGGGGACAGATGTAAATGATCAGTTTGATTGATTAGGTGCTAAATTATTACCTTAGTGGACTCTCACGGCATGCACAAAAATAGATGCAGCTAATGCCCGAGGTCCTTTAATCGACAATCCGAAAAATCCCGAATCTTACATTTACCAAATTATTGTTATTGCAGAACTAATCCACTAAGAGATATCAACCTGAAATCCCGATATCTAAAAATAAACTACGTAACATTGGGCCACATCAAATGTACGATAAAAATGGTAAACGGTGCGGCAAGAATCGCCTTTTATGGGTCGATTGACATTCCACAGTTTTATGTATAGGACAAGCTCCCCTAAATTGCTAATGGGGGCGCCACTTATTATAAGAACTCAAACTTTCTATCGGCTCCCGGTAATAGTGCTCGAAGTTTTGATTCCAGTCACGTCCAATTGGAATCATGTCAAACTACGCTGCAGATGAAATGTTCCTTCAGAAATGAATTGTTCCTTGCCCACCCTGGAGTTGTAATATTATAGCTTTGCCCTTTATTTAATTATTGGAAAATTGTTTATAAAGTTCAAAATTTGGAAGTAAAAATACGATTTTTTGCGTTATTGTTTGCTTTAATGGCAAAAATAGTAGAAGTGTAACAGACGCCATTTAAAATTATTAGTTGGTAGAATATTTTTAACCTGGAATTGAACTAGATAGTTTTAAAAGTTAAAAGTTTTTAGTATAAATAATTGATACCTATTGCTTAATCTAAGAAAAAGCGAGAATTGTCTTTCACGCAGACGAAGTCGCAGGGGGCTGCTAGTAATAACTTATAAATAAAGATTACCCAGGACGCAAAAGTATCATGGTAAGAAATACCATCTTACTGAAACATTTATCCATTGTTTTCATATGTGATATTTGTACCCACATAAACCAATAATGTTTGTGACATTCAATTCCATTTCTTTCTATTCTTTCTCCCATATTAATTACTGGTTGTCAGAAAAACGAGGGCTCTCAATTGTTCGGAGCCACAGCAAATATTGAACAGTTCTTGTTCCAATTCAGCATAAATACGACCGCAGTAGCTGAGCAAACTAGTTTAGTAAGTATATAAATTATTTCACTGATGGGAAATGGCCACGGAGGCTGCGCCTTAGACTTTTACCTCATTCTTTAAAAAAATTCTAAGCTAAGTACCTACTTTTTATGTCATCAAAAACCTAGGTTAAGTGATTCATATGAGATAATTAAATTTTATAATGTGCTTTTTATAGTATTACGTTGGTAAAACTAAAGTTCAGAATACAGGTAATAAAATTTCTTATGGAACTAACAAAAATACCATTATATTCTATCTATCCAAAGTACAGACCGATAATAGGTAATGAATTTTTCTCATGGAACTAACAAAAACACCAAGCAACTTTCGCAGGAGGGTAAATTGATTTTCCCATAAGCTTTTTTAATTCTCTCCTCCGCGGGTTGAAAATCAGCATCTCTCGCCCGCGGTACAGGTGGTTGCAATAATAAAATTTCTCAGCGAATTATTCAAGAAAAAAAAAACAGAAAAATTCATAATGCTATTACTTTGAAAACTCGTGACGGCGCGATAGGTACAGACGGGCACAAATTTAATATCTCCTTTTAAATTTTCGATTTACCAGCGGAAATAAAAGTTTAATTAAAACTAACGACTTAACACCTCGACGGTCTATGATGTAATGAGTTCACAGTAAACAAGATCCGATAGCAGGGGTGTCTCTTCGACCCCAAGTGATTTTATTCGCGGGGCAAACGGTATTACCATTAACATAGCGTTTTAAGGGCTTACCCTGTGACTACCCGGTATCGATTACAGTGATATGTTTACTCTCTTTAGGTAAGTAGAAAAACTTATTAATAATACATGAACCGACAATTTGTGGAATTAAAGCGTTCCGTTTTGGTACACTTTTGCGTATTCTGTAAATAGGGTACTGATTTCATTTTGGCGTCTTCGGGACATATTTATTTGCTTTTATAAATACTTCATTGTTGTTACGGGTATTTGCAAACGTTTAGATACCATCAATATTGGTTTCTTTTTCTGATATGACTTAAAATATGGGTGGGCAATAAATATTTACGTAGAGTGTTCACTGAGTAATATTTCATATAAATTTTTATTTTCAAACTACATATTATTTTATTTATAGAAATTAGTATTTAAGTGTTTTGAATTTGTGTATGGATTTTACGTATACACTGTATACGTCACGTTCTGGCTACCTTATATACACATTACTGTGTTTCCAAAAAGAGGTAGCCAGAACTCGCAAAGGAGATCCTGCAGCCTACATTAGATAAGAGAAGCCAAGTGTAAATGATCAGTACAAGTTGCTAACTCATCGCCTGAGAGAACGCTCGAGTTCCTTAGTCAACTCTTAAGACAGGAAGGTATGTAGTCAATTTATTCTAGCATACGTTACGAGTCATGAAGCACTGGTTCGCTTCTTCATGTTACGAGTATAACAAAACTAATTGTACGTAAGAAAGTTTTGTAAGTAATAGGGCTTACAGTTAAGTTGGATCAAAATGGAGAAACTACACGCCATATAAATTAATTAAAGTCAAGATAGAATGTCGGAAAACTTTACATCGAAGCGTACCAACAAAAACATACAGTGTTGAAGGAAATTTCAAAGGTTACATATTTCTTAATAACCGAACTTTTGAAGTAAACAACAACAAAGTAGTAGACGAGCTGTGTACTGTCTCTTTAATTTAATTTCATAAATACTTTAATTTCATGCTGGTGTATTTTAACCGAATTACACTAGTAAAAGAAAAGTTTGTACCTTTCACTTGGTAACTTGAGTAGAACATTATCAAATAAAATAATATAGGTGATGAACGAAATTAAAATAAACAAATAAGTGAAAAACACAAATTATAGAGTTCTCGTGTATTTTTTAGCTAAATTATTTAGTTAAATAAGCAGAAATGGCGGCGCGAGACGGCAAAAACCTCAAAACCAGTTTACGCAAATTATAAATCCATTATGTAGCATTAACTCTAACTCTGTCTATGAACTTTACTGTAACCTTTTAAATATTAACACTGACCACTTTTGGATATTTTAATTTTATAATTTATGTTGTGTTATGGAATGTACAGTTCTGAAATAAATATTTTTATTATTATTATTATAACTAGACAAGTTTAAATAAAATGTTCAAGAAATTACGGTTACGTTTACTTAGTCTTATAATTTCCATAACAACCTTATTATGTTTTTACAGGTTTTAAAAAATGGGCTTAGTTATGAAAATAACCGACAATAAAAAACTTATGCACAAAATTTTTAACTTGATATCACGTTAATTTTTGTAGATTGTATCTTTAAATATGCCTGAGTTGAGAAAATCTTTATTACAATCATTTTTTAAAAAGTGTCTCGAATATTCTGGATAGGTCCTTTGCAGTGTGCTATATTCACAGTTTTTCGCTTAAGATACCCCTTTTGATACTCCCTTTATATTATATTTTCCATTATTTTTCTATAAAGACGGATCTGGGATCAGCTCGTGAATAATAATTTAGGTAAACCGAATCCCTTTCACTTGCACAGTAAGAAAGGCAAGATTTTGCACTTAGCTCATTTGTTATTCAGCGGGTATACATTGTTCATATATCGCGAGGTGAGGTAGGCTCGGTTCCAGCCGCGATGAATAACAGGGCCCTTACATTATTTATTTATATAGGTAGTATGTTCGCTTGACGTCCGACAGAGGCACGAGTATAAATTGTTAATGCAATCACAAAGTTTGCGTTTGCCAGCACAAAGGGAACTTTATCGTCCAGCGCATAGAGGGTTTTCCTCTTTAAATTGCGTGTTCAGTGAGGTAATAAAAACGTGAAATAATACAACATACACTGAAGGATTTGTATTATAATTTGCTACTCAAAGTCGATGACACTCGCGTAAAAATCGTTCAATGTCGGTTCGTGTTCGATGCGGCTTTTTGACGTTGCACCGATATTAATGCGATAAGTGTCGCAAAATTTACCCGTCCAGCGGAAGTTTGCGCAAAACTTGTGGCAGATTGTAATTTATTCTAATTTCTGCATACATTGTAGCGACACTGTCAGTTTATTGTCTCTGTTTGGAGTTTTCCGTTCTATACATGTTTGATCCCGCGCGTACACACGTGCCACATCACGCCATGTCTAAACCTATTTGTTTATGAAATACCTATATTTCTAGTTACAACCTTAATCACGCATTGATTTTTAAATCTATCAGTAGTAATGTAGTAGCAGTTTCTGGGAATGTTTAATTGAAATTATTATATTACAGTATTTACTTACAGTAAATATTAAAGTAGCTATTCCGCTATTAGCAGAACGATTTCTCATAGAATTTCAATCTTTTGTTTTTTTCTAAAAATGAACAGAACTTATAATACTAGATGAGAAACATTACAGACTCTTTGAGAAATCTATTTTACCCTGAGGTATCGGGTAGTATAGTAATCTTGTGCATTCCTTCCCTCTAAATTGAATGTAATGAACGTTCCAATTGCTTCAGAGTTTTGTCACACCGTGTTGTAACATAACAAGTTAAATAGATAGAATAACGTAGTATTGTGACCGGGAAGTTTGTAACAGTAACAGTTGTTGATAATACCTGCTGTAAATGCGTGTATTCGGAATCATCTCATTAGATGACTGATTATAGGTAATGGAAAAGAAATACATATTACGCCAATCCCAAGTAGAACGGTAACAGAGCAGGAAGAAAAAAAGATATAGTCTCAAATAAAGGTTTGATTAATTCATTCTTGAAGCAGGGATATATTCATTACTAGTTGACGCCCGCAACTTCGTCCGCGCGGACTGCAGAAAAAATAAAATGTATATAAATATTTTCGGGATAAAAATATTTTTCCGGGATATAGAAGTATATGATTATATGTTAAGTGGGACCTGTCAAAACGTATTCTTGAAAACTGCATCGAAATCGGTTCAGCCGTTTCTGAGATTAGCGTGCACAATCTTCTATCCGTTACAATTTTATTATATGTATAGATTTCAGAGATGCCACTTAACTGCAACGACAGTTTTATTGTTAAATATTACATGCAGTAACATAGTTTCATCGAGTAACAGCTATATAGTATTGCATTGTATGTAGGTGCTCGAATCTGGTTACTCATCACGACATAGAGTTGTTTTGATCATGATCATTAGTTATAAGATTTGAGGGTCAATGGAAGATAAGTGTGTACAGAGCCTGGTATTTCGCGAGAAATATTTGAGAATAAGCAAATAATTAATCACCATATTAATAATATTTTTTATATTTTTAAATGTTTATTTTATACTTTTATATATTGTAATAAATTTATATTTAAAAATGTAGAAAAATAAGAAAAAGTGTTAAATAAAGGAAATAATAAAAAAATACTTTATTGTACACACAAAAAATTTTGGCACATGGGCGAACTTATGCAATATAGCATTACCATAGTGTGGATTGATCAATTTGATCATTACAAGAGTATGTTTTAACACCACAGTTAAAAGTTATGATGGTCAATCGACCTCGTCTTTAGATTAGATTTAAATAGTCATTGATGTATGAATATGTCTAATACAGTTTACTTAAACCCACATAAAGTTATAACATGCATCTTATAACTTTAATTTGCTTGTTTTTATGCAATTACTCAGTATATTGCCGTCCGTTTTTAACCGACTTCAAAAAAGAGAGGTTATCAATTCGTCTGTATGTTCTTTTTAAATTATTTTTTATGTGTGTTACTTCAGAACTCCGTTATTTATGAACCGATTTCATTTTTTTTAATAGTTTGTCATGGTATGCTTCCAAGTTGGTCCCATATTCACCACAACAGGATCTGATGATGGGATCTTGGAGAAATCGAGGGCAATCCTCAAATATTGTAGGCACATGTAGTCTGTTTTTATACTTTTACCGAGCGTTTTGATCACCTACATATGAAACATAACATCTGATGATGGAATCTGTAAGGAATCTAGGGATATCCTCAAATATAGTAGACACGAGTAGTCCGTTTTTACATTTTTATAGAGAATTTTGGTCAGCTACATATAATATGAAGGAAACGAGGGTCTAATGATGAAGCCGCCGAAAAACAGATAGTGGAACTTTTTAGTAACAAAATCCTCCTATGGCAGGGGGAGGCCTACGTCCAGTAGTGGACTGCAATAGGCTTATGAAGATGAAGATATTTGTGTTAAGTCGTGTAATTATATGTTTCATTAAGCGGTGTCTGAAGTAAGATGGTTATAGAGGAAGAGGTAGACATGAGAATAACGAGATGACGGATAATAGGGATGAATGAAAGAAAAGTACTTACATATTGCACCGACCCCAAATGATAAAAAACAGGGCAGGAAGAAGGAGTGTAGGTAATTATATGTTGCTTAAATAACAGTGTACATGGCTGTTGTGCTGCCAAATCTCTTATATTCCTCCGAGGCGTGGTGCATGTACCGTCGCACTCTGGATCGATTCCACCTCAAGTGTCTCCGATCCATCATGAGAATCAGATGGTCCGACCGAGTGCGTAATACCGAAGTATTGCGAAGAGCCAATGTAAGTGGCATTGAGGCCTCCTTAATGCGTCGGCAGCTTCGGTGGTGCGGTCATGTATCTCGTATGGCGGAGGAGAGATTGGTTAAGCGCATATTCTTTTCTGAACTGGAGGAGGGCAAGCGGAAACGCGGCGGGCAACTCCTCAGATACAAAGATGTTCCGAAAAGACATATGAAGAAATGCAATATAGATCCATCTAAATGGGAAGTTTTGGCAGCACAACGACCAGAGTGGCGTAGGATGGTGATGAAGCAAGTTCACGAGTTCGAAGAGCAGCCTCAAGCTGACCTTGACGCTAAACGTGATGAACCAAAGACTTGTCCTCCTGCTGCCATTATCTATAATTACAATAATGGCGCACTAACCTGTCCTCTGTGTGCGCGGGTGTTCAGGGCGAAGATTGGCTATGTAAGCCATCTCCGAGCGCATGAACGCCAACTTAGTAATATCTAGGAGTAGAAGTGGTCACCATGACCGAAATCGGTCGGAAGTCATCATTATCATCATCGTCATATATCAGACGTAAAGTTGCAAAGCCTAGTCATTTCTCTCTTTTGTCATGTGGCCTATTTAATCATTTGCTGGCATATAAATCTGACAATATTATGCCTTCTAAACTTCGTACACGGCTTAACGCAATATATATTTGACCTTGAGTAAAATTTTACTTTAGTAAGCTCGAGTTTTGGGAGGAAGTCGGTTTTTCATTTAAAAAAAATTATCTTGATCACTCGTCCATAGTATCTTTCCAAACAAACAAACAATGGTGTACTGGAAGTCGCTTTAGGGTGAAAAGTAGAAGCCTTTTCACGCGTGAGTTAGGTGTTTTACAGCGCGATTAAAATGAGGTCTTGAAAATTCCCCCGTGACTCAGGGGGTGTATCTCTATATACGTATATAGAAACGAAAGATAAAGTCAATAATGGTACTTGCTAACTAAGTTTTATCTCAAAGGGTTAGATTAAGGTAAATAAGACAAATTTGCACATACTGAGATAAAGAGTGTGGAAATGTAAGGTACCTACCACATGATATATTTATATGGCAATTAAAACTATCTATAAACGTTAATGAAAAAGTAACTATACTTTTATTCAAGCTTAATTCTTTGATCGAGCAAAGTAGCTTGGGTTTGTAATCATCACCAACCATCCGTTAAATCTAAATAAGCATACCTACATATAGGTAGAGAAAACAAAAATATTTGGTGTCGTGTCGACATAACCTCTAATAACAATATTTTAATAACTTTCTTTTCCGGCTACTATAAACTAAAATTCTTGCTGATTATGATTAAGTGATTGAAACTCTTTTACAAAGCCATTTTTTCAAACATAGACACTTAAATTTGCTTTCAGGTAAAGCATTGTATGGGACCTTGCCATTGTTTGTAAGTAACAAAGAAATATGTACTTTTATTAGCAGCAAATCTCATCGGTGGAGACTATTGGACCACTTTTGCCAATTACTATTATTTTAAATTTCGTTTTATTCTCTTATTATTCCCTATCTCCATTCTGTGGCTTTACAATGTGTTATTGATTTATAATTATAATCTGTTTCTTTATTTTCAGGTACGTACCTTCTTTGGCCATCTTTTGTGATTTTTAAGACGCGGTAAGCTGATATGAAACTAAATACGTACTAATTTCCATTACTCATACTAATTGTACGTAGAAATTAAAAAATGTACAATTTTTCATCATTTCGCTCATATTCTTAGTAGTAAATCTTCTCTTGAGTATGAATTGTGTCTACACGTTCCTTTGACAAAATCTATCATCATAGAATGTAAGTATGAAGCTTCATACAAAGTAACGTTCCTTGCAAATTTATTCACTGTAACAAACTTCTCTTGGTTACTACGAGTACCATGGGAATACTTAAGCATGGAGTATCCCTTTAGGGAAGATGTTACATTTTAATAATCCTCACGTTCTACATCTCAGAGCCGATAAATGAAGGGCAAGTGGAGATGCTAGACCTGCAGCTACAAATTTTGAAAAAGTTTCAAATGTGGATAGGTTCTTTACAGTGAGTTATTTTCATAGCCATTAGCGTTACATACATCACACCCCTTTCCAGGAGGGATAGGCAGGGATCACGAATCTCTATTTGCCACTATCCTGACACACCTCTTTCGCTTCATTGAAAAATACTCGTATTCTTCATGTTACAACCTTAGATGAATTATAACTAGATTCAGTGACAGCGCTCAAAAAATGGCTCGACAAATAGCTGCTCAAATGTATGGCTGAGCATCTATTGTAATAAATTGATACAAACAAAGTCAAGTCTTATGGTAACTACATAAGATTCAAGTTTAAAAATCTGACGTAATGCAGTTAACACGTTTATATAGATTTACTGGTGCCACTTTTTATAACGATTTCATCATGAAACCCCGCGTCTACCTATAAACACGTCACTGGTTACAACCAATCATATTTGACTCGCTGGGAGAAACTTCTATAATTATGTCGTTCAAGGATTTGTTCAGATACTCATCTTGCCGTAGTCGGTCATAATTTTCTTATCATTCATTAATGACTGACAAAAATGTACACACCTCAACTGTTAGATTTATGGGCCTAATTATATTCATAGAACTTCGGAACTATTTATATTATTATAATTATGTACTCGCCTTCATTACATTATTTAATTTCCCTTCACTGAATGTATATTACAATAATTAGGTTAATATATTTTTTAGTTAATAATATATGTGATATATTTTTGCTAGCAGCTATTCCGCGTATAGTCTAGCAAGGTGACATGCAATTTAAAATACATTTAAACAAGTAGGTTAAACGAACTTTCTATTTAAAAAAAAACAGGAACATTTCATTAAATGTAAAAATTCTTGTTTACCGCGAATTATTGAATACTTAATTGAATACTTAATTTTTTAATTGTGCTTAATATTAGCATTCAAAGGGTCTTGGAAAAGATGGTATTATTTAAATACCAGTGTCTGTTCACTTGGATTGACATCCTTAACGATACTTGCCAGCTATTTAAAATATTTGTATATTAACAAATGAATACTTAATTTTTAATAGTGCTTAAGATTAGCATTTAAAGGGTCTTGGAAAAGATGGTATTATTTCAATAGGTACCAGCGTCTGTTCACTTGGATTGACGACTTTAACGATACTTGCCAGCTATTTCTTGCTCGATTTGTCGTCTGATTTTAGTTTTAATTGGGAAGCACTTAGCTCGACATCGAAGTTTAAATTATTTATGCCTTGCTCGGAGCGACTAGTGAGAATATTCGAATGAAAATGTTAAATATTCGATTTTACATAGATTTTCTCAATTAAAATCTTTCAATATTTCAAGACTGTGTTTCAATATTCTATTAATTGGGAAAATACTATGCTGTGTAAAATATCTTCAATACTTTCTTAGGTAGAAAGCTGTGAAAGACCGCCTTATTCGGTACAAATAACACGTGTAACAATACAACAGATGGTAAAAATTAGACTATCGCACCAGTAACAAAATATAAAATTAGTTACATAAGTCAAGATTATTTCCAATTTTAGAACAGCTGAACTTAAATCTGATTGCTCTTATTAATATAATTTGAAATGCAACTTAACTAGTTTTCCGTCCAATGATCACTAATTGTGAAAGCAACAGACTGCTCGAGTTAATCTTAGATTAAAGTGAAAACTTGTCTCTTACTCAATAGTCCCTGAGGGAGTATTTTCCGAACTGCATTCAATAAGGCGGATTCTCTTGACAAAATCGTGAACATCTTAAGTCCTCGAACAATAGGTTCGACCAAAGTGCTTAACTCAATCCCTAAGTAAGTTAAGTAATGGTTAACTCTGATAGATACGAGTGAGGGCCACGACAAACTTTAATTAATTTGAAACTCGTAGGTTATTCGGACTTCCGAGATTAAGTCAACATTTGCACTACATTTGTGTTTCGGAAGTGATCTCAATTAACACTAATTGCTTGCGAAGTTTTTGTTATTTACCGTATTTACCGTGAACCAAATAAATATCTTTTATATGCTGCCTACATTCTTTAGTAATATTGACGATAAATTATTAATACTTATATTTAACAATTCATGTTTTTACTAAACTTTTCAATTTAGCTTCTAAGTGGCGTTTTTATTAAAAGTATTGTAACTTAAATGTAACAGAAGGAATATTATGAAAAAAAATAGTATATTATTATGAAATAGAAACCATTATTTTAAATTCTGGGTTCGTTCTCTAGATGTTATTTCACGTATCGTCTTAATACCGATCCTCAAGATGTCCCCAAATTGCAGGTAACTCTTGTCTAAAGTTTCTAGAATGCATACATTGCGGGTCTCAAGCTAGTGCACGAATATAAGCCGGCTAAGTCTTAGAAAGGTCTAAGGTAACGCCGAGTTTGAACTACTCAGTTTAAACTTGGGATAACAACCAATTTGTCCTTGTTTTGAAAAGCCCATTCAGGAATTTTAAAAACGTTTTGAGTCAAATTCTTTGAAAAAATATTGATTACATAGAATGCATCATCCATCGATAGACTTTTTTCCATTTATGCATGTTTTTTACTATTTTCTTCCAAACTAAACTAAAATAAAATTATTAATAATTAAAATAATCAATTTCATATAAAAATACCGATATGTGCCGTCGCACATAACCCAAATTGAAAATCGAAATATTTCACCAGTCAATACGGAGCAGACTAGTAAAATATACTCGATATAAAGCGCAACTATCCATACAAAAGATACTACAACCTTCATGCCACATGTTTACGCAAAACGTATCTCTGATCTAACAAATGTAATAATAACCTTGTCAGCAAATTAATACTCATTTGATTACGTTCGGAAAAGATTCTAACGGATGAATTCCGATTCGGTTGCAATGCACACGGTTATACCTATAATCGACATTAATTAACGGAATGTATGCTGCTGAATATAGATGCTGATTAATCTACGGACTTCTGGTTCGATTATGTTCCACTAATTAATAGGCTGAGGCCATCAACTTGATTGATCCTTAGAAATAATAAGAGCTACACACGTCTATTGATATAACAGTCTTAATAATTTTGAAAGAAACACCATAAGAAGTTTTTTAGATTTTTATGAAAATATCATTATTCATTATGTAGGGCCGAATAAAACATGTAATTTTTTTCACAATTTCCACTGTAGATATCACGAATTCAGTATATAGAGCACTTTTAACAAAATTACTCCTACGCCTGATTTCATAACTAAAAAAATGTTGGGTACCAGTACCCAGATAATAATTATAGTCATGCATATACTAGTAACCACAGATCATATTCAAAGCAACTAAACTACGAGTATTTGGTCAATTGCACTCTGCCTACACCACAAGAATTTTCCACGTATTTTTTAAATTAAACTACTCATTTTTTTGTCTTAATAGACTCCTTGTCCCATTTGGCCTCGCGATAAAAGATTACCTACTCATATAATTTCAAAGCACCTATTTATCATTATGTATAATTTGCTACTTAAAGATATAGAAAACATCAGCTCCATTTCGTAATCTCGTTACGTGCGTTTCGTAAGAGTTGCATTTTCTCAGCCGATAAGCTAGCAACTTGTTACCGTTAAACGGCCGATTGGTGTAGTAGGTAGTGACCCTGCCTGCGACGCCATAGGTCCTGGGTTCGAATCCCGGTAGGTGCAAACATTGATATGATGAATATCGATGTTTGTTTCCGAGTCATGGATGTTTCTATACTTATCTATGTATTTATATACCGTTGCATAGTACCCACGACACAAGACCTTAGGGATCTTAGTGTGGGACTAGGTTAATGTGTTGTGTAAAAAAAAAAAGAAAAAAAAAGAAGAAGAAAATTCCCCATTATGCTTAACGTGGCTTTGTGATCTTCTTTATGATTCTATATTTCTGGATACCCGATTGAAGAAACATAGTCGTGTGTATATACTCGTACATATACATACATAATTATAACTTATTCACATGTTCATTTTGCCAATACTACCTACCTACAATGGATTGTAACCGGTGTTCTAACAAGATAGCCTTTCTCGATCAGTCTTAATTAATTAGCGTGAGTCCAGTTAGTTACCAACATCCTGTCACAAACACATACTCGCAGTGAAGCTTACATTAGCTAACATCTCTATCAGGGGGTTACAGTTTCCATTGAGAAAGTGATTCCACTATACACCCTTAACGAAGGATACGTACTCTATACATCAAATAAAGTAAGTATATGCCAAAAAAAATGCTGGGAAACGATGTAAATTTTTTTGATTTTTTTTTTATTACTTGATCGGGCAAAATTTATGGTATCCAGTGTTTATGCTAGTTCTTTCATAGACAGATATTAATTATTTCTCGTGAAAAAATCTTGTGTGCATTTATGCAGAAAAACGCAGTCTATTTACTCAACTTTGGACCCTAATATGATATGATGAGGAGATTCCGTACTTATCGGGAACGTTGACGACCAAAAATCACCTGTATAATAGTGAATTAAAATTTACAGACGTGACTAATTGAAACTTCACCCCTTAAAATAACTTTCTTTAAAAAATGTTTTAAGACTTACTTAACGTTGCAATTATGCCGTTTTGGTTTTTATCGTATGATATCGGCAGAGTAGAATAACACCACCCAATATCTGCTCGTGGGTATCGTATGAGAAAGAGGCGATATACGAGTAAGGGTTTCACAATAAAAAAAAATGTCTGAAAAATTAAAATCGTTTCCCAGCTTTTTTTTTGTATAAACTTACTTAACTTGCCGAATAGAGTATGTACCGTTCGTAAATGGTGGCACGAAGAAACACCATGTAAATAGGCTTGACAAAATCTTTACCTGTGACTAAAGTGAGGTTTAGGTGGTAGCAGTCGTGGCCATCATCATTCATTAAAAATTATAAGTGGCGACAGCGCCTGAGGCTCCCCTCAGGATTATGAGACCGAATTTATGCTACTACCCATACTATGTAGGTATGTGTAATGTAGTTGCTGAATTTTAAATAAGGTATACAGTAAAGGCGCAGACACACCAATCGCAATTGTCTGAAACTATTTAATAAATAAATTGTTGTCCACAAACGTTGTTTCATCCAATTAAATTTTCTCAATCAATCTGCGCTAACCCATCAATCGCTCATTGAAAAATAACTGGTATATCAAAAAAGGTTGTTTCCTCTCAGGTTACTACATCATCAAAGGTCCTTGAGGCAAAACTTACTCTACAGAGAATACGAGCATTAAGACCCAAATCTCAAATACTATTATAAATATGAAAGTAAGTTTGTTTCAATATTACCTCTTCACGCCTTTATCTACACCACCAATGTTCTTAAAATGTTGCATACATAAATAGTTGGGAACACGGAGAAGGACTCAGGCTATATTTCACGAAGTCGCAAACAATAGCCAGTGGTAAGAAAATATGAAAAAAACTTAAATATAGACATCGAGATTTTTTATAGATCAAGCAGAACGATAAGCTTGCGCCACGCCTGACTCCTACAAAACGGCACGTCCCGTATAGTTTGACAGCGGTACCGTAATCATCAAGATAGCGACGTGATGGAATATTCTTCATATCTCCACGTATAAAGGCGTCTTTTTGCTTTTTATACAGCCGCTATGACATTGCTATTCTAGAAAATCATAGCTTGAGCCCTAACCATCTAAAGGTACAAGTGTGTCTCCGCCCTAGGATACACCCTCGCTAATCTGATAAAGCTTATTCCGCCTCCGTCACGGTTGAGCATTATGTGACGTTTGCAGCAAGCTTACGGGCGTGCCTCAGGAGGTACCGTCGGGATGGCAAGGCTTTCGTGTTCCTATTTAAATAAAAATAATTGTGATTCATACTATGTTTTTCATTGTGCAACTTTTGTGTATTTCATTTTTCATTATTTCACCACAAGTACAGTTATGTTAACAATTTATTGGATTTCGAAATAGTATGATAGGTATTGGGTATTTTTAATTATCATAAAACAAATATCAAAATTATAATACAACCGAATTGCAATTAGTTATCCCGCAAAATAAGCATTGCTGAATAATTCTGAATTGGTATTTGCGCACAAATATTTCAATAATCATTCCATATTAGTGATTATTGTTTATTTATATGTTTATGTAGATAAATCACACAGCCACATTACTATAATAATGTAAAAGATCAGTGACAAGCTAATTTTTAAGTATTCATTTTCCTCCAGAATTGGAATTAAAAACACTTGCGTCCACATTCACTCAAGTGCACATTGCACACTCCCGGGGCTACGGCACCCGCACTACAAAAACACTTTCGTCCTCACCTGTACCTACGTTCTTGGATATTTTACGGTGGCCGTGTTTTTCCTGCACCACCGTGTGCTTAATCTCCCTACCTTCTTATGATATTACTAAACTTGTAAAAGTTCAACAAGTGACTTGTATTTTTTTATTTTTAGTGACCAACCATTTTTATTTATAGTGATATAAGGAATTTTCTTAAAATATAAATATGTACTGCCTTAGTCTATACATTTAGCTAAAAAAATAATATTAGGTACTTTTCAAAAATATAATACAAACTAGTGGACGCCCGCGACTTCGTCCGCGTGGAAATTGAATTGTAGCTTATATGACACGTTTGTCGGTTTACTATAGCAGTGCCATCTATTGATTACTTACTCAATCCAGTCGAAAAGTATCGACATCTGTTAGAATCTTTTGGAGTTAACAGATAATTGTGACTGTCAATTAATTATAGACAAATAATTTGCAATAAAATAAAATTGCGACTATAATTAAAGATCTAAGCTATCCTATCTCTCAAGTTGGACCAGACTGCTCACGGTGTGCCAATTTAATTTAAAATCGGTTAAGTAGTTTAGGAGTCCATCGCGGACAAACATCGTGACAGGAGATTTATATATATTAAGACTAGTGGACGCCCGCGACTTCGTCCGCGTGGAAATTGAATTGTAGCTTATATGACACGTTTGTCGGTTTACTATAGCAGTGCCATCTATTGATTACTTACTCAATCCAGTCGAAAAGTATCGACATCTGTTAGAATCTTTTGGAGTTAACAGATAATTGTGACTGTCAATTAATTATAGACAAATAATTTGCAATAAATAAAATTGCGACTATAATTAAAGATCTAAGCTATCCTATCTCTCAAGTTGGACCAGACTGCTCACGGTGTGCCAATTTAATTTAAAATCGGTTAAGTAGTTTAGGAGTCCATCGCGGACAAACATCGTGACAGGAGATTTATATATATTAAGATTAAGATATATCTTATAAGTATATAAAATTTGTTTCACATTGTGTCACAATGTTAGTTACCATACTCCTCCGAAACAGATTTACAGATTTTTATAAATTTTACATGCATGCATGTGGGTCTGAGAATGAGCTGCTTATCTGTTTTATACCCCTTTCACGCAATAAGCGACATACACGCGAGCGGAGCCGCGGGCCAACAGCTAGTAACATATAACAAAAACTCTTACGAAAATGTAGTTGTAGTTCTCAAGATATTTTTAAAGCCTTTCATATAAAAATCTCGTACAAAATGGCAAAGATGTTTCACTGTAAATCTGGTGTGAATGTATGGAAAAGGGGCTTCAATGTTGTATTCAGAAATATTATTCCCCACGTGTATGCGAAGTCGACAATCCGTACAGGTTTATTTACTGCTCAGACGGATGTACGTACACATCGCTGTATTTTTATACATAGCTCGCTTTTTATTATTTGCTTGGGCTTATTATGTTTAGGTATTCTTTTATAGTAAAGTTTTCTATGTCCTTAATCTGAATTCAAAGCTTTGATCAATTTTAAAATATGAGTAATAAATAAAATATATTCTTTCTTTTTTGGAACCCGACCAACGGTGTTAAGGTCACTACCAGCTGCGCCAATTGGTCTTCAAATAAAATACCATGGGAAGGCACAGCGTAGCCACAATGTATGTTAGATGCCGCCTCAAACTCAATTAAGTACCTCAAACGATACTCAACCGTACCATAATAAAGTTTGCTTGCTTATTCGATTGATTAGGCACTCTAACTCTGACGTCATCGAGAAGCATATAAAACTAGTTTTCCGAGTTAAGAATTTAGGAATGGGTAAGCTTTAACATAATTTATCGTAGCTGCTACGAAAACTCGTAGTTATTTCGTAGCCTTAAATACGTGCTACTAAATTTTATTTTATTCTCTATCCGCACTAGGGCACATTTAATATAGTAGGTATTTGGCTTTGGCATATATCGGTCTATTTTCCTTTGATAAAAATTTACTAAATCACATTTTTTTATATTTGTCAGTAAAGGGATTCCCCTTGATTGTAAAATAACCTGTGTATTCAATATCTATATCTTCGTGGCCTTCCCAGGACACGCTACAAAGCTATTGCCGTAGGGACGCTTTTGTACAGGCGGGTTGGTTACCGCTGTGTTATTTTCGGACTATGTTGTCAACACGGGAGGCGCTGTTACCTCTCGGTAACCAATCACCTCTTACGACACCATCGGGCAGACATGAGGTGCTGTTATGCTGCTCTGCTAACACTACATGGCTCTTTTCATACTTTAATAAATAGTCATGAGTGTGTCATGATTGATTGTCATTAGTGTGTCATGATAGACAAGAGTGTGTCATGACTATTTATTCAAGTTTCAATCTTAGACAATTAAAGCAAATAAAACCAAAAATAATAGTGTTATAATAGTCGTATATGTACCCCCTACAACCACATTCTCCTCTATATCCCCCTCTCACTCACCTGATGCGAATTTTTCGCGCAATTTCACATGGAGTGGGGAAATTGGCCGTATATTATCATTACCGCGGTGTAATCAAACCTATTCTTTATTATTACTCCGACAGAGTGCTATTTCAGTTGCGGAATTGAAAAGTTTTTTTTTACTTTTGTCAGTTTCGCTGCAACGAAATAAAGCTCATACTCGTAGTTTATTAAATCGTTTGTGAGTTTGGATCTCAGTAATCCTAGGAAATATGGAAACTTTTTTAAAATGGTCGTGTTGGTTTTAATTTAGTATCTACTCACTACGTACAAAATTTCAAAATAACACATGTTAAAAACATACTTTTGCGGGGAATAAGTATTATGGGTTCCATTATAGATCAATTAAGGTATTGTGAGTTCGTTGGTCATAAAATTAAATAAAAGCTATAGCCCACATACCAATTTGAAAACATAAGGCAGAACTTAACATAACATATTAAACCTTTGAAAAAAAACAGCAAACCAAACTTGACGCGACACCATAACTCAAAAATAAAATAAAAACCCCGCACTATTACCTTATTCAAACATTTTGGCAATTAATTAAATTTCCCGTCCCAAAATAAGGACAGCTACAAATTACCGGAGAGACAAACGGATCGAGCCCCGGACCGCGCACCTTGGGGTGTAAATATCAGCATGTCATTTGTTTATATTGCGAAATGAATCCCCGAAGCTGGGGTGACGGATGAGTCGAGTCGACGTCGCTTGCCAAACAAAGAAACACCAAGGTGTATACAATAATCGATGCTCACTTAAAAGACAGATGCTGCAAACGGGGACCATCAATCTATTGCCCGCCCGCCCTCCGAATTTACCCCCTAAGGGCCGAATTGTTATTCACGTTGCATTACCTCAATTTTTTTAGCGCCAAGGTGCCTAAAAGAAACCCTTTCAATTATTGTGTTTCATCCTTGAATAGGTGGACCCATCGTGAAATTAAATTTCTTTAGATTTTTCATTTCAGTTTACTTTCCATCTTTCGCTTGATGTTTATTCGCGAGCTCTCGGCAGATGTTCCGAGTTACACGGAAGCGTAAGGCCTCTTATAGCCACTTTACGCTAAATCGGAAAGTCGTTTGTATCTCGCTTTTTCTAAAATAAACAATTTAGTGAATTGAAAACATGCGACAACTCGCTCGGGAGCACGCGACGAGAATCATTTGAGAATCGATTAAAGTACACCGCACACGTCCCGGGGCTTGCAAACACCGGCCCGGAGGTCGGAGTGCGTCGAGTCACGTAGCAAACAGCTATAATTCAATAAGATGCGATCCAGACGTCAAGTGGAAACGTTCGGTCCCCTTACACAATACACCTCAGTATGTATTAAAAAGTTAATTCAGTTTTACGATTCCGGAGTGCCTGTTGCTATTTCTATCCGCATTTTCCGACAAAGTTAACTCACGCTTCAAATTGAAAAACTGAGAATGAGAAGACAAATTTCTGTTATGGAGACGTGAGCTTGAGTTCGCTCGATTTCAATGGAACTTCTCGGCTTTATTCGATAAGAATTGATTCGATCTTCGACAAAAGAAGTTTCTAATTGTTCGAGAGGTACCCATGTGAAAGTTGGGCGGTATATCGCGTAAAGTTAATTGAAAGAGAAGACATGGCAGAAATTGCCCGCCCAGTCGCATTCAGCCCGTTCTTTTCAAGCCGGAGTCCGTTTGTTTGTGCATCGCTAAGAAATGGGTTTATTTATTGTCTTGAGCTCAGACAGCTTCGCAGGCTTCTGTTTATTAAGTTTTGCGCGAAAAAGGTAAATGTTGCTCTATTTGTTTTAGCTTAGTTCAGTGTCCGTCTGTCTGTTAGTCGCGAACTTTTCTAATCAGTCTGAAATAGTTACAAATGGTTTTGCTGAGCTGACGTCACAAAGTAGCTTATATTTTATGATAAATATCAAAGTTACCTTTTAAATTATGTTTCAAATATGAATGAAATATTGAATATTTAGTTATTGCTCCTAAAATAACACAAATGACTTAATGCTGCAAAAATAGCAAAATTATGCGTTCTATTCCGAACAAAACGTGTTATCCAAAGTAGAATCGCACTGCAAATATATTGTGTGAAATAGTAACAATATTTTTGCACATTCAAAATTTAGACATGCAATAGAACAACAAAATGCACTCGGGACGAGTGGGAATTTCCCTGGTAGAGCGCGAACAAAAATCGGCAGACAAGTAACTCGATATTTTATAAACTAACCCGTTTTTGTTCAGTGCCGGGCATAGGTTTATGTGTTGGAGGTGCTACGGCATTGTATTTCTGCCCTGTTGCATTTTTGTAGTGATTTTAACGCTGACGTAGGTCGTCTAAAAACTGCAGTTTAAATGTTCAATGTTAGTTCTGGAAAATCGTTTACTATTATAAAACGTTTAGTTTATTGCTCTTTGCAAAATAAATACCATATACTTACCTATACTATTCTACAACGGAGCGTATGTCAAACCGAACAAACCTACGAATCACTATGTGATTAGCATGTAAATAAATTACATAATTATATTATGTACCTAAAGTATTAAAAAAATTAAGCATCTTGGAAGGAAACTTTTTAAAAGATGACATCATAAAAGTTTACCATTCTTACTATCGTAGATATGAATCTCCCAGTCAGAATACTTATAGATATCGCCATATCTCAACTTTTAGCCTGAACAGGTAGCCGCGGCTTTCTAATTAACGATGACGTCATACACCTCTAATAAGTGCACTTCCACACCACACTCATTGTGCGCACTGAACCCACATAATTTGTTACTAACCACCGCAGCTTTATTAACTTGTTTAAAAGCATTTCGGTGTTTTCTTTCGGTCGCATTTTACAAACGTCAAGTAATTTTTATAGGGTAACCTGCCTGCGAGTTTGATATTGCTTTTCGCGGTGGTTTTTCATAACAACCAAATGATTTCGCCGTTTACCTTCCCAGAAATGGTTTTCGTGTCGGAAACAGTAAATAAAACATTTCAAAAATTCTGAATTACAATAACACGGAAAGTCATCCTTTTAACGTGACGTACTCAAGCGATTCCGTAATTATATACTCAATTTTTTCGTCATCCGCCCTGTCAGTTTAATCCTATGCTAGGTATCATGTTACAATATAATAATAATAACAGATTATAGACATAAATAATTCTATTAGATTTGTTTAACATGGACGAATACCTAATTCGCAAAAACACTCTTTTATTCTTGCTATCTGTTTATTATATTTATTACTCCCCCCTA